>CM029664.1:7748938-9140255 GCA_017311315.1 Dendrocalamus latiflorus
TGTCTGTAATATATGGTGTGAATGCCGTCCGTGAGTGTACGTTCTCAGTTGTAATTAAAAAAAGGCTAGCCAAACCGCGTTCCTCTCCCAGGGAAAAAAAGGCTAGCCAAACCTTGTTCCTCTCTCTCAAAAAAAGCTAGTCAAAGTGTCAAATCTTGTACTGAAAGATCATTTTCGGAAAAAGTTAACACACGCACGAACGATTGGTTTTGGTGGCACTCGTACGTGCCAAGCTTGTTTGTCAACATACCTGATTTTCTAGTACGACCTGATCAACCGGAAAGCAAAATGAAGTTATAATCCACTTTTCAGGCTTTCAACAATAAAAGAAAATACAAGATTACTTAGGGGTACAAAGCATGCCAAGATTTAAATTAAATTTGAACCAAAGCTAGCTTCTACCAAAAATAATAATTTTAGCCCTGAACTAAACATTAGCTATTTGATCATACAGAGATCTACGTCGGAGAGCGAATCGAGAACAAGCACTAAACCTTCTTACTTTTGTTGTTTCTTATCAACTGTATATACTAATTCCATCTACACGACAAAAATGTAATATCCGTAGCCAACCGTAGCATAGTATAGTTGTTTTGCATACTGTCTTTAGTGGTATGAATGTATGATGTCTTGTCTCCCTGGTTGATAAACATAGTTCGATTCCACAAAACACGGCTTGAGTGGATTATTGGCGTGTATTTTTTTTATTTCATTTGTCTTAAATTTAAAGCATGTTTTTTATGGCTGTGGCTTATGATTTTTAGCTGAAATTTTTGAATTTTAGTTATTTGTGACAGAGATTACGAAGAGAGATACTCGCTTGTGATTTTAGATGGTACAAATGTGTTAGACTTTTAACGTGTACTACAATTAACTTATAGACCCTGTATTGAAAAAACCCTGATTAAAAATTAAATACTATAATAAAAACTAAAAACCGATTTTAGAAGTCGAAAAGACCATACCTTAAACACCTAGCCTATAAATTACGAGCATTAAAATAACTACGCTAGCCAACTACCTGTGCCCTCTGAAAAAAAATCAGCATCCATTATGTATGCAGCCAAACAACATCACAACTTGCTCCGATCGAAGCTGTCTCCGTCTCTTGATCTGCGCGTGTTGGCGATCGAAGGAACACGAAGGTTAGCTAGGTGGGAACACACAGGGATTCCACGGTCCTTTTCGAGATTCAGGCGACGCGAGCGGCGCGTCAGCGGTGACGAACTTGGCGGGGGAATCTATCTCCCCTCCCCTCCCCTCTCCCGGCTCCGGCTTATCAGGTCGTCCTCCGTCTCCTCTCCAGGTCGGCTCAGCGCAGCCAGTAGTACGTACGCTTTTGCTCGCTTCGCTTCGACTCTATCTCGACCACCCACATGCATCGGTAAGCATGGCCCATGCCCGATCAGCGTCGCGACGGCGACGGCGACTGCTTCTGGATTGTCGTTTCTACATTCTTCGGATAGATACATGCGGTGTCTGCGATCACCAGTCATCTAGCGAGCGAGCGAGCTGGCTCAGATCTGTCTGATGATCTCCTTGATGCCTCCTCCTCCGATATTTCCATGCGTTTAATTTCATGCTTCGGTGTAGTCCCCATGTTGGCCCCACCTGGCAGGATGTGTTGGTTGGGGTTTTGATTTCGAGGAGGAAAACGGCGACCTGTTCCAATGTAATAAAGGCTACGTTCTTTTCAGCAACAGGTATTGATTTTAACCGGTGATTTTCGTCTATACTTTTCGAGGTAGCAGCAGACACGGAGATATCGACGACGACGTATACAAATTTGAGATCGGAAAACCGTTTGAAAAATCCGTTTTAAGAAATCACCCTATTTATTTTAACTTTCGGAAAAATCAAAAGGGATGCAGCCAAGAGTGTCATTGCTACCGTGGTTACGTTTAAGCCTTTAGCCAAGGAGCGTGGGACGTGTGAGGCCAGTCCACGTGGGCATGTGATGAGGAAAATCGAGTGGAGAATTGGTTGTCTTGGAGAGGAAGAAAGAAGGGTCGAGCCAGGAAAACAAACAAAGCCAGCCAAGCAAGGGTGTTATTTCTTGTGCATGAAGAAAAAAAAGGAGGAATCCAGCTAGGCCATGCCAATCCGAGTAGGACTCCTTGCCGTGCGCAACCAAGTGGCAAACCAAAAAAAAAAATCTAACTATCTAACTGTGTCTCACGAGATCTAGACAAAATTTTCTCTAAAAAAAGACTACATAATTTAGCATTTTTGTCATTTATGTGTGCAAAAGGTCATTCTTCCTATATAAAAAAAAGCGACCCCCCATATCTTGTGAAAGGAAAAAGGGTCATGAAAAGGTGAGTCCGTATCATTTGCCGGAAAAAATATCACAAGATGCATGCATCAGCGACGGCAAATTGCAAAAGTTGAGCACAATTGAAGGGGAAGAAAAGGAATCCGCATTATTGAATAGTGGCTGGCCATGCATGCTGCGCTATAAAGGACCGACCGTTATCTGGATAACCAGTGGTGTGGTCGCCCCTGCTACTAGCTGCGATGCATCGATGAAACGATAGGAACCATTTCCCATCATCAAGAATCATACGAATACTACACAGTTTCAACCAATAAACAGGTCGGATTTCCGTAGGATGAGGCTGGAATTTGAAACGGAGAATGAGTAGGAGGAGCAAGGACTTGTGTGTAATCTTTTGCTGAAAGAGATAGCACCAGTCTTTCTTCAGAGAAACCGGCGACCTAGAGTCCACAAAACAAGAGCCTTTCCTAGGAAGGAACTGAAGTTAACAGCAGCCACCAGGTCGTCAAAGCTGAACCTGCCTGTTGATATGTTTTTATCTATGTTTTTCGCCGGTACAATAGACGATGAAGCTACTCATATAGATAATATATATGATTTTAGATTTAAAAAGTTACTTACAAAACAATTTTTTAAAAATTACCTGCTTATTTCAGTTTTCAAAAAAGTCGAAGCCCAAAGAAAAAAAAACAAAACAATGCCAACAACGTCTTTCACCCTTCGTCTATCCTCGGCCGGTCAGTTCCAGTTCCCACGTCACGCCACGCCACGCCACGCCATCTCCCTCCTTCCCTCTCGTCGCACATGTCAACATGCGACATGTGTAACCGGTCTTCGTTCCCGCCGCGTCGTCCGTAATAATATCTCGCGGTGTGTCCCACCTCAGCTCCCAACCGCGCGCTCCACACGCGGCCGCTGCACCTGTGCTGCGCCTGTGCGCGTCACCAACCGGCCGGCGCCCGACAAAACCGCACCGCACCGCTTCCTCTCTCTCTCCCTCCCTTTCTATCCGCAACGCCGTCCCATCCCCTCCTCTTCCCCTTCCTTCTCTTCGATCCTCCTCCCCGGCCGTACGGTGCCGCCGCTCGCTGCACGAGCTGTCCACGAATGGTCGTGTGGTGAGCGAGAGTGATCGCTAGTTCGGGGTTTCCGGCCGGATCGATCGATCGATGAAGGTGCTCTGCTCCGCGTGCGAGGCGGCCGAGGCGCGCGTGCTCTGCTGCGCCGACGAGGCCGCCCTCTGCGCGCGCTGCGACCGCGACGTGCACGCAGCCAACCGCCTCGCCGGCAAGCACCACCGCCTGCCCCTCCTCTCCCCTGCCTCCGCCGCGGCCGCCGTGTCGGCGCCAAAGTGCGACATATGCCAGGTATTTATTATACTTGGTTTAGTTGGGCTTGCCTCTCGCAAATATTGGCGAAATGAGTTTTTTTTTTTTAACCCGGGTGTTCTGACGAGTCCTCTGTTTATGACTTCTTCTTCTTCCCGCCCGCCAGGAGTGCCACGCCTATTTCTTCTGCGTCGAGGACCGCGCTCTGCTCTGCCAGAGCTGCGACGTCGCCGTGCACACCGCCAACGCCTTCGTCTCCGCGCACCGGAGGTTCCTCCTCACCGGCGTCCAGGTCGGCCTCGAGCCCGACGACCAGGAACCGGAGCCGCCGCAGCCGCCCAAAGCCTCGTCAGCAGCTCCCCTGCAACCGCCGCCGTGCCCCAAGAAGAGCAGCCCGACGCCGCTCTACAGCGACGACGACATCGACTGGGCTGCCGGCCCGGCCGTCGGCATCACCGGGAACTTGCCGGACTGGTCGGTCGTCGACGAGCAGTTCAGTTCCCCGGCGTTGAGGCCGGCGGAGCCGGTGGTGAGCAAAACCCCGCCGAAGCGGAGCCCCCGCGGGCCCGTCACGGCCGGGGGCACCGCGGTGTTCGGCGGCCTGGGTGGTGTCACCGGGGGCATGCCGGACTGGCCTCTGGACGAGTTCTTCGGCTTCTCCGAGTTCAACGCCGGCTTCGGGTTCCCCGAGAATGGCACGTCCAAGGTCAGTATTAATTTTCTCATCCTGAGCAGTGAAGATCAAATACTGAACGGTGGCTAGCAGTAACATGCACATACTGGTAGTAATTTTGGTTTCAGCTAATTATGATTGTAGTACGTGTTTGGAACACTGATAAGTAATTTTGCGATCAATATCCAAAGAAACAATTTAGAAGATCTGCATGCTGAAAGGTTCACAGTAAGTGACAAAATTAAACTTGTTATTTGTATTTTTGTAGAAATAGCCTTGTTACCCAGCAAGTCCAGGTTTTCTCCGGTTTGTGATGTAAGCTTCATTTAGGTTGTGATTGTTTTGGCTTCAGCTTTTAGCTTCCGGTTTATTTTTCACTATTCATAAATTTTGTCTTTTTTTGAACTTTTGACTTTTTGTTGAGCTTTTTTACTAGATCTTTTTTCACGTATTTGTTTGTATTATACGTAATGAGCTAACATATTTTTATATTTTTTATTTTAAAAAATTTAATTATGCTAAATAAGCTTCTATCAGATACAGTGTTTTTTCAGCCAGCTACAGTGTTTTTCAGCCATAAGCCACAAAAAAACCTAAATGATCACCACCTTAACCGGCAAGTTTACTGAAAGTGACACAAGGCCTTCGACAAATGACATGTTTTTGAGAGAGTGGTAAAAGCATTTGAGTGTTTTTTTTTTGAGATTAAGAGTATTTAGATTTTAGGATGTTGGATTTTTATCCAACAGATCCTCTATACACTCTAAAAATAAATCTAAGCCGTTAGATCTCTCCAATAGTCCAATAGATCCCTCTATATCATCCCAAAAAAATATGAGTACTCTGAATCTAAAGTATTGGATAGAGATCTAACATCAAAAAAATCTAAATGTTCTTTAACCCTAAAAATTACTTGAGTGCTTGCTAGTCACCACTATGTTGCTGAACGCGAAAAAAAAAGTGTCGCTGAATGATCCATCAATCTCTGAACAGCTTACTCCTGTAGCTAGCCTGTCCAGTAATCTAACAGTGCACATCCATTGGCACGCAGGCCGACAGCGCGAAGCTCGGGAGCACCGACGGCTCGCCGAACCGCCGTTCCACCTCCTCCGACGGCGCCGCCACCCAGAACGCCCAGGACTTCTTCGGCCAGGTGCCGGAGGTCCACTGGTCCGTGCCGGAGCTGCCTTCCCCGCCCACCGCCTCAGGCCTCCACTGGCAGGGGGGCCCGCGTTACGGACCCACCGACACCGCGGTGTTCGTGCCGGACATATGCTCCCCGGAGAACCCCTTCCGGTGCTTCCCCACCGCCGGCCAGCCGCAGCCGGCGCACCTGAAGCGCCGGAGGAGATGTTAACACGGCCACAAATACGAAAAGAAAACGTTCGCCATCGATCAGGTCGTCGTTCCAGTACGAGTGACTCGTGCAGGTTTGCAGGATACCAACGTAAGATGGTATGTGTACTAGTACTACTAGCTAGGCAGGTTGTGCTTGAGAGTTGAGACTTAGCTTGCAGAAGGTTGAGGCAAACGATACTGCTAGGTGGTTAGTACTTAGCACTAGATCCATACTGCGATAGCTCTGGGTCTGATTAATTAGGGGATTTGTGTCACGCTTCTTATTAGCCTATTGGCTTTTAAAATAAGCTTTTCTATAGTAAATACTTTTCGACAGTATCTAACTTTAAAACGGAGTATCTTCTTAAGATGAAGTCTTCTATTCGATTATAGTAAACGCCGAAAGAATTTTATTTATATCGGTTAAAATCGCTCATGAGTGTGTCTCTCTACAAACTGTTACTAAGTCAAAAATTAATATGAGAGGACCCAGCTCAGGCTGTTGAAAAGAAGAAACTAGTAGTAAAAAGAAAATAAAATAAAATAAAGAGAGCAACTATGGCACGATACGCCATCGGGAAGCATCCCCATGGTATACCCCTTGTGTCACCCCTCCCCTCCCTCTTCTCTTCGCGCCGCCGCTCCCCTCCCCCTCTCTTTCTCCTGTTCTGGTGTCGGCGCCAGCCATCACCCTCCTCTCCCTCTCTCTTCTCTCTGTCGTCCGCCCTCCCAGCCTTCTTTTTTAGTGCCAGGTGTAGCTCCGCACCTTATCCACTGCCCCTGCCCCTCCACCACCACCTGCAGCTAGCAACGCTATCATCGTTTTGCCGCGCAGCCTCCAACCCCTTCCCACCATGCCGCTCTATCCAACCCAACTTCCATAGCCGCCACTGCCATCACCCTCCTATCCAGTCTATCGCCCTCACCGTCGCCCACCAGCAAGCCACCGTCTCCCCTCGACTCCTTCTATGCTCAGAGGGAATAGTGAGTTTATAGCGACGGCAAGAAGGAAGGGAGTAGCGGATGGGAGCAAGAAGAAGAGAGCGGCTGCCAGAGTGAGCATAAGCTATACTTTCTTAAAAGTAAATTGGTGAAAATTAATGGCATGTCATTGGGACGGACGTTTGCTTTGCTTTGATTCGTTACGGATGTTTTTTTTCCCACCGTGATTTGTTGCGCTGTCACGAGGATAATCAAGTGATGTGTCCCCCCAACCTGAAAACGCTGTGCGTTCTCTTGCTTCGTGTTAGTTGAGGCGTTGAGCTCTGTTTCGCTCTAATTGCTCTGACTTTGCAAGCTACGGCATGTGCTACACATTGGATTAGCGATTTTTTAAATAATCTATTTTTATTTTAAATTATAGTAATTATCTATATTTTATTTTTAATAATTTTGACCATCTGTCACTCTATCGTTGAGCGACTTAGACTAATCATCCACCGGTTAAATAATTAGGGGCTAAGTCGCTCACCAGTTGAGCGCTCAACCCAATAGCGACTAACATCAAGCATGCATGTGCCATATATCATATGTTCAAACCTACTGCATGCAACACTGGATCTATCTGTTAAACTCATGAGGCGCATACACACTATGCATGCATGCATTGATGTTGTTGTTGGGTTGAGCGACTAGTCAAGGTATTGCTCCACAGACTAGTCGCTCAACTGGTGGATGACTTGGATTCAAGTCGCTCAACGGTAGAATGACAGATTGTTAAAATTGTAAAAAAAAAAAAATATATGTATATTAATGTAATTTGAAATAAAAAATAGATTATTTAAAAATTATTGGATTAGCGCTGTGATTGAAGCAAATGCTACTGCTTGGTTGTGTTGGCTCCGCAAACGGCGACACGTGCTACGATAATTATGGGGCTGTTTGGTTGCCTGCATCGGGGTGGCTCGCACCAGCGCATGCAGGGAGATGGTGTTTGGTTGCCTGCATCGGGGTGAGAGCCTGCACGAGCGGATGCAAAAAATCAACTGGAGCCAGGCTGAGGAGAAACGCAGCTGAGGACCTTCTCTACTCAGCCTGGCCACGCTCATGCAGCTGCATCAGCTCATACAGGCAACCAAACAGGCCCTATGTGATTTTATCAGCAGTGTTTGTAGTTGTGCATTGACTGAACCTCGAAATTCCTACTAGTAGCTATGAAAGATAAGTTTCTTCTCGTGAGTTTAAGGTACCGCTCAGTTGGGTTAAAAAATAATGACTTATAGCTAAAATTATACTGTTACTGACTGAAATTATACTGTAGCTGAAGGTGGCTTATTTAGCGTAATTAAATTTTAAAAATTTTAAAAATAGAAAAAATATGTTAGCTCATCATAGACAACGCAAAACGAATACGAAAAAGAACCAGCAAAAAAGCTCAAAAAGCCAAAAGTTCAGAAAAAGACGAAATTTATGAATAGTGAAACATAAGTCAGAAGCCAGAAACTCAAGCCGAAATGAGCGGGGCGAGGTCACCACTAGACTTGTTGATGTTTAGGCCAAGCCTTTATTGTTGGACCGGCCTAGCAGGGCTGAAGCGTAGCTTGCCACTCTGATTCGACCAGGTCTCTTCCGCCCGAGCCCGAAGACATAGAGGTGCCCACGCAAGGGCCGTAGATAAATAAACAGAAAAACTAACCAGTTGTATACTATGTATAGCTAAAATGATGGTATAATCTCATAGCATCTGGTCTTTCCACTGAATACCCACTCTTATTCAGGGGCCTGTTCTTTTTGGCTGTGGCTTGTGGCTTTTTGCTGCGGCTTGTGGCTTTTGAGCTGTTTGTATGAGAGATTATAGAGTAACAGAAACTCACGTGCGGTTTTTGCCGATATAAATGAAGTCAGTAAAGTATGTACTACAATTAACTAGTAAACCCTATTTTGAAAAAAAAAATACTCCGTTTAAAAGTTAGTTACTGTAGAAAAGCCAAAAAGCAGCTTTTAGAAGCTGAAAAGAATATGGCCTCAAATTAAACCATTCACATCCACTCATTTATTTATCTTATCCTTATATGATAGCACGTTATCTCCTCTATCTCTCTCACATATAGCCATGAGTAGTTTGTTAGCATCTTATCCCCCCATCATCTCTCTTATTGGTGAGTAGCTGGTTGGTCAGTGGCCTACATGCTGCAGTGAACAGTCGTAGACGGGTGTGTAGCTGTAGTGTCCCTCGAGCAACAGCCATCAAGCACGACGATGAATAATGCCAACAAGCACACATGGACAGCGTACCTTGTTAAAAACTATCGAGGCCGTGGTAACCAGCGAGAGGAGGCATGGGTGAGCGTTGGGCCCTACTTCAACTCTAGCGAGAGCAGCATGATGGAGCAACTATAGGCTCACGAGGCGGGGCGCCCGTGGGTTTGTGCAAGCACGATGGGCCCCTCCCACCTTATTTGACTCCAACGCTGCCCTCGCTCTCCTCCTTTGCCTTCAGCTCCAGATCTGGCACAGGTGGTGATACAGTGCTTTACTTCCAGCTCCGAATCTAGCGACGGGGGGCAATGGCGTGGCTCGAGACACACAGATCCAGCGGCGGCTTGCGCGTAAAGCTTAGACCCAAGCCAGAGAAGAGAGAGGGAGGCTTGATGTGGAACTCAAGCATAGATTCGGCGGCGGACGACGTTGGTTAGGTCCATTGCGGTAGTAGTAGTAGAGGGCGGAGATGGAGAAGAGGGTGCGTCGGTAACAGACAGTGTCAGGCAGTCCTTGGTGGTGTGGTAGTACCATCGTAGCTACTTGAGTTCACCAAAGCTAGTCGAAATTTCTTGAAACTTGTTTTTAAATTTGTTCAAATTTTCTGAAACTTGTTGAAATTTCGAAAAACTTTTATTTGAAACTAATTGGAACTAATCGATTGAAACTTTGTGAAAGTTGAGTTCTAAAATCTAAAACTTATTGGAACTTGGGCTTGTAATCTTCAAGAAACTTCAAGAAATACACAAAACTCATTCAAAATATTGAACTTTTGAAATAAAATTTTGAAATCTGTTGAAACTGTACGAAACTGGTGCTATACCGTTGCAAAGGTATTCTCCGGGCCTGTTCTTTTCCTCCGAAGCTGACGGCTTTGGCTTTTGCTACAGTATGTAACTTTCAAACAGAGTATTTTCTCAAGACGGGGTCTACAAGTTAAACGATGTACACATTAAAAGCCCAACATCTGTACCATCCAAATCACAAGTGAGTATCTATCTCTCCGTAATCTATACCGTAAACAGTCAAAATTCAAAAATTTCAACTAAAAGCCATAAACCACACCCATTGCCAAACGGGGAAATTGAATATATAGGACCAAGTTGAGCCTGATTTAGCAAAACAGGACCAAGTTATTTGCACTTGAAAATATAGGACCGAGTTGGGCACATACTTGAAAATATGGTATTTTCCCCATTTTAATTTCATTTTCATTTTCCAGCCCCTTTTCTCTACGCGAAATGACTATTTTGCCCTTCCTCCTTCCTCCTTCCTCCCGGCGGCCTGCTCCCTCGCCGCGCCGGCCGCTCCCTCGCCGCGCCGCCGCGCCCTCGCCCCGCGCCGCCGCGCCCTAGCCCCGCGCCGCCGCGACCTCGCCCCGCCCCACGCCGCGCAGCGCCGCTCCCTCCGACGCGGCGAGGGAGCGGCGGGGCGGCGCGGGGCGAGGGAGCGGCGGTGCGGGGCGGGGCAGGCGAGGGAGCGGCGGCGCTGCGCGGCGCGGGGCGGGTAGAGGTCGCGGCGGCGCGGGGCGAGGGCGCGGCGGCGCGGCGAGGGAGCGGCCGGCGCGGCGAGGGAGCAGGCCGCCGGGAGGAAGGAGGAAGGGCAAAATAGTCATTTCGCGTAGAGAAAAGGGGCTGGAAAATGAAAATGAAATTAAAATAGGGAAAATACCATATTTTCAAGCATGTGCCCAACTCGGTCCTATATTTTCAAGTGCAAATAACTTAATCCTGTTTTGCTAAATCAGCCTCAACTTGGTCCTATATATTCAATTTCCCCTTGCCAAACAGGCCCTCCGTCGCTCCCATAAATAAACCGGTCCAGTCAAAGACACAAAACCGCTTGCTTCCTCTTTCAGTTCCTCCGCACCGTGCAAAACCCCAACCCAACCGCCGCCGCCGCTCTTCTTCGGCCGCGTCCGACGGAGCATCCTCCCTTGCCGCAGCCGGCTGCCAGCGTCGGGCTCTTCCGGTCGGGACCGGACCACTCCACCTCTGCCTCCTCCGCCCCGCCGCCGGTGCCGGAGACCCACCAGGGCTGGTAGTTCCCTCGCTGGTAAGCCCTAGCCTTCGCCTTCCATAGTTTGTGGTTCTGCATTGCGAGCAAACGAAGCTATATGCGAGATTGGGGGTTCCGTCTAGCTCTTATGCGCGCCCGCTATTTTTCAGATCAGCATGCGGTGTGCGTTGCGAGTGGCGGGTAATCGGTGACGGGGCGCCCAGCTTGAGCCGAGATAGCTATCAAGCTACTGCGATCACGCTCCACATTTTTTTTGTCAGCGCAGCTGCAGAGGAAATCGATTAGGGGAGGTGCCTGGCGCCGTAATTTAGGGAATTTGTAGCTAGCAAGCCATTTGGCGAACTTACTGGTACTGTAGCGACGAACAGGCTGGGGGATGGAAGGAGACATGGAGTCGATTGGTTATCTCTCTCTTTATTTCGTGGACGTTCTATGCAACCAAAGTAAAAGCGAGCAGGTGATCCAATTATGCACCAGCCAGGCCTTGTCGGGATGTTCGATCGATAGCTCTAATTGGACGGGCCGATACTTCTGTTGTCTTGATGGGAAAAAAGGCCCAAAAGAATGTAGACGGAAGCAGTAGCACCACACGTATGAACAGCAGCGTATCAAATACCGACTGACAGCTGGCTACCCCAGGTGATGGGCCCACTTGTCAGTAGCATTCCTTTCAGGTGGATCGTACCTAGTGTGTTCGTGTGTCAAGCGGTGCTCAGAACAGAAGTGGAAGTCTAATGGGGAACCTTACTGTGTGTATCTACTTACTATTACATTCCATGATAATTAAATACCCCTAAGCTTAAATTAAAATTGATAGGAGTAGGGGGAAAGTTGGGGGACATAACCAAAAGTGGCCTGTTTGTAACTCTGGCACAAACGCATGATGGGACTTTGGTATACTTACTCTCTGCATCACACATGCGCATCAGCTATTGGAATTTATCAATTTTCTAGCATGACTGACACATTCTTTTGTGAAACCAGTGCATGATATGGTTGCACTGTACTTTTCTTGCTTATATGTTTTCATATTTAAATGCAATAGGTGAATAGGGAACTTGGAATCTGTGTATGAAGTGACCTCAACAGCTATTGATAGTTCAAATTCAAATGTGCAAATTGCTGAGGAACTCAAACTTAGGGCAAACGATGCCTTCAAGGGTATGATTTTCATTCTCTTTCCTCTGTATCTGTAGGTAGAGCAGTTCTATTTTATTGTCATTGTTGCTAAAGGGATCTTGCCATTGCATTAGAAACACAAAGTCCTTAAATAAAATTAGTTCCTAGTGCCAGTACTATATGTTTTGCCTTATCCCTCAAAGTGCAACATGGAGTACAGTGATATTTACATGTTTCTTTTCTACCTTCTGGGCCTAACACTTAATTTAAAGACCCAATCTGTAGGAATACTGGTTGTAAATTTGTAACTTATCAACTAAACTTTGAATTCGAGATATTATTTAATCAAATTAGAAGCATATCAAGTTTCAAATGTCCTTTTGTGGTAAATTGGAGTTGGATGCACATCCTCTTTTCGACAACACTACGCTGATATTTAACTGAAGGGCACTGGGACCCCTTAATTTTAGGATTTTCTTGCCGTTATTATTTCCTAACTATTACTTTGCCTTACCTCCAGCAAACAAGTTTTCTCTGGCTATAGATCTCTATAGTCAAGCTATTGAGCTAAATAGTTCAAATGCGGTTTATTGGGCAAATCGTGCATTTGCACATATGAAGCTGGAGGAATATGGTAGTGCTGTCCAGGATGCTACAAAAGCTATTGAAATTGATCCTAAATACTCGAAGGTGAGTATTCATATCATGCTGCTGTTGTAACTTTGTAGGTTTTTACATTTAGTGAAACTTTGTGCCTGTAGGGTTATTATAGACGAGGTGCGGCATATCTTGCCATGGGAAAATTCAAGGAAGCCCTGAAAGATTTTCAGCAGGTATGTGTGTCAGATTGTGTGACAAATGTTATGAATTATATGTCCACTGAATATTGTTGGTCATTTCTTTCTCGTCTGTTCCTAGCTTGGAGTATGTTTTTTTAAACGTGAAGATTGGCATATTGGCATAATTTGTCATCGTGATAGACAATAGCCACATTATTATTTGATTCGATACATATTTCAAATTTTCTTAATCATTATGCGCTAGTGCAATCTTTATGGCTTTCCTTGTAACTAAGTAAATATAAACAAATCTCCTTTGTTATTAGGTGAAAAGAATCTGTCCTAATGATCCAGACACTACAAGAAAGTTGAAAGAGTGCGACAAAACTGTCCAAAAAGTCTGATTTGAAGAAGCAATTTCTGTAGGGGATACAGAAAGGCGCTCTATAGCAGATTCTATTGACTATCATATAATAGGTATCTGCTGTTTGAATTTTCATATTCCTGGCAATCTACTTGCTCCATTCTCCATGTACTATGTTGATGTGGTCTAAATTAACATAGTATACTGTTCTTTTCTGATTCTATTAATATGTTTTCTTATGGAAGTCTATAAATCATATTCATGAGCTCTTCGATTGGTTTTATAGTTTTGTCCATATTCAGCTCGTCTTTGCTTCTATAGGTTTCTCATAGTCAAGGTTATCAAGGCGTCGTCTAGACAACACCAATTCGTCCAGGCAGCTGGAGGTGGATGCCGTGGCCAATCGTCTTGCGTGGGAGAAGTTAGACGGTGCTAGGCGACACCCAGGCGTTCAAGCGTCACCCAACTCGTTCCGGCGGTGGCCTGGGGGGTGGCAGGCTTCAAAGGCTTACCTGATCTGCACCGCCGCCGGCGTCGATTTGCACCGTCCTCGTGCCTCCTCCAGTCCTCCTCGGACACTGATCTGAAGCTTCCTCTTGCCGCCGATCTGCGGCCTCCTCCAGTCCTCACACCACCGATCTGCTGTGGCCTCCTCTAGTAGATCGGCGGGGAAGGGAGGCGGCGGGGGGAGGAGGCGGCGGGGGGAGGAGGCGGCGGGGAGGGGAGGCAGAAGGGGGAGGAGACGGCGGGGAGGGTAGGTGCCGGGCGGGGGGAGGAAGCAGCGTGGAGGGTAGGCACCGGGCGGAGAGAGCGGCAGAGAGGAGCAGGAAGTGACGAGTCTGGCAGAGAGCGCAGTAGAGAGGAGTCGGGGAAGAGGAGGAATTTCTTTTGGTCTTTTTTCGATTAAGTCCTCAGAATTTCTGAAAATTATAAATAGACCTCTCTTTTAGTGGATTTCTCCTGATTTAGACCTCCTGAGACATGGGCCCTGTTCTTTTCAGCTTCTAAAAACTACTTTTCGACTTTTCTACAGTAATTAGCTTTTAAACGGAGTATTTTTTCAAGATAGAGTCTATTAGTTAATTGTAGTACATATTTTACTGACTTCATTTATATCGGCAAAAACCATACGTGAATTTCTGTTACTTTGTAATCTCTCATACAAATAACCCAAAAGCCAAAAGCCGCAGCAAAAAATAACAGGCCCATGGTTATTTAGATAATTTGTGCTATTATGTCGCATGGTTATTTAATTTCGGTCATATAAGGATTATTTGTTGTCTAACTATTATCGTCTAACTGTTGCTATGGCGGTCGTTTAGTTGACTAGGCGTTCATGCTCCCAAGTCTCGCCGCGACTTGCCGGAACGCCGTGACAACATTGCTCACAATGTTCCTTGTGCTTAGCATATTACGCATGTAATCTAAAGTGTAAAACAACATATGCTGGGATAGTTCTTGATGATAGGTTGAAATAGTTCAAACAACATTTGTTGTGTGGAATGCTCTTTGATTAGCTATATGAGAAACATCTTATCCATCCAGCTTAGATTAGTTTATCCAAAAAAAACCTTGTTGAGTGTCTGGCTCAGTGCCTCACTGATTGCAAGTGCACATGCATTTTATTTGCGCACCTGATAATGGAACAGAGAGAAGTATAATACTATAATTAATAGGTGGAACCCGTTTTATTTGTTTTTGGATGCTATGTAATTTGCTCTTGATTGTGGATAGCCTAGCCTCAAGATCAGGATAGTTTATGCGATTATCTAGTTTGCCTTTGATGTTAGTGACACATTGCCATTATGAGTAAGAGATGCTCTGGATTGTGGATAGCCTAGCCTTCACTCAGGGTAGGTTATGTGCATCTCATATCATGTGACTACTTGTCCTAACACGAAGCAAAACCTATTACCTGATTGTTATGTCACAATTTTCAACCTGATTGGTGTGATTATTTCGTATCTGCAATTTGGATGTTGCACTTCTGTCAGCAATATTTCCTGGAACTTGTCATGATTGCAATGTTACTAACATCAAAGGTTCTTATAGTGAATGGAAGCTTTAGTTAAATCTATAGCTGTTGTATTCTAAACTATAGTTGAGTTATACAAACTTTGTTCATATTGCAGAAGCAGAGCCACAGTATACTGGAGCAAGAATTGATGGGGATACAATAACATTAGATTTCATCAAGCAGATGCTGGATGATTTCAAAAGGCAAAAATGTATACATAAAAGGTACAGTTTGTAATTGTCAAGGGGAAATTCTGAACTATTTTCCTCTTGTATTTGTTTCTTGTACATTTCTGATAAGCTACAAGTTGTTGGCAACTTGGCATAGGTATGCATTACAGATTGTGCTACAAGCTTGGGACTTATTGCGATCAATGCCTTCCCTCGTTGATGTGAATGTTCCACATGGCTGTAATTTTACGGTTTGCGGTGATGTTCATGGGCAGGTATTCGCCCAGTGAAAAGTTCTCTAGATATAGATCTCTATATAACCATTTTCCATATGCACTTTGAAAGTATTTTAATCCCATGCAAGTGGTAACAGAGCGGTTTATATTTATCATTTAAACCTTAGATTGTGAGATTTTTTTGGTTGTGCTTATTGGGAGGACTAATCTCCTGATGTTTTATTTGCAGTACTTTGATCTGCTAAATATATTTGAGCTCAATGGGCTTCCCTCTGAAGAAAACCCTTACCTTTTCAATGGAGATTTTGTGGACAGGGGATCGTTTTCTCTTGAAGTCATACTTACACTTATTGCATTCAAGTGCCTCTATCCAGCAGGTAATTGTCTCAGGTTCTTATTTTGTCTGTGCTTATGAATTGATCAAGCTAGTCTAATTTGCTATAGTATGTGTTCTACCATTACATTTACATCCTGCTGCTAGTTCAGCTTTCATTAAATGGAAAGAAGGATTTTACTTCAATGGTATAATTTATGTGTGGATGGATTTTTCAATGATTCAGGTATGTACCTAGCAAGAGGAAACCATGAAAGCAAGAGCATGAATAAAATATATGGTTTTGAGGGAGAAGTCAAGTCCAAATTGAGTGATACGTTTGTTGAGCTGTTTGCTGAGGTATTTTGTTGCTTGCCTCTTGCTCATGTAATCAACAACCAGGTCTTTGTAGTTCATGGGGGTCTGTTTAGTGTTGATGGAGTGAAGTTATCTGACATTAAGGCCATTGATCGTTTCCGTGAGCCTCCTGAAGAAGGTATTGCCCCAATTTTAGTTACCATTGTCCATTTCTTTGTTTCTTTTCTCAAATTATTAGGATATCACCATACTCCAGTTCTAGTGCGCAAGCAAATAACGTCATAGTTACACCATTTGTTGGATCTGATTTCTAGAACTGTATATTTTGTGTATTTAACACTATTGTGAGCTGGGTTTGATGTAAATTTGTGTAAGCTATGGCCCCCGGACTGCAAACATTATATATCTGAAGGCTATATGCTAGCCTTGTAATTCTGACGTTGTGAATCATTGCAATGTCATACAAAAACATTTACATGTTAACAAAGCTTGCTGTCAGAGTAATATGTTTTATTCTTATGTTTGTTTTGGTTATTTAGCAAAGTAACTCCTGTGTGAAATTCTGTGGAGTGACCCTCAGCCTCAGCTTGGGAGAGGTCCAAGCAAACGAGGCGTAGGTCTTTCCTTTGGTGCAGATGTGACAAAGAGGTTTCTAGAAGAAAACAATCTGGGTAGGTCACATCGCAAATTGTTTTCTCGTTTGTTTTAAAAAACCAGTTGTACTTTCCTTATGCTTGTTGAAGCCTTTTTTTCCTCGTTTCCACTAACATTCTTTTCTTGCACATTCTCTTATCTGCTTGATGGCCTGCCAGACCTTGTTGTCCGATCCCATGAAGTGAAGGATGAAGGACATTAAATTGAACATGATGGAAAGTTTATAACGGTTTTCTCTGCTCCTAATTATTGTGACCAGGTATGCTAAATGATGGTAACCATCTTCTATGCTTGTATCAGTTGGCATTTGCATCAATGGGTGACCTCAATTTGCTTACTTATGTGTTTCTCGGAAAAAGGAACTACATTGCTTGAATATCTTGAATTTTTCTCTCCATCTTTGGTTTTGGCAAGCTATGTCTATAGTCCTCACCAAAATATGTTTTTTAACTAAGGATACTGAGTGCACAATGCAATTCTGATGCAGATGGGCAACAAAGGTGCATTTATTCGATTCACTGCTCCAGACTTAAAGCCGGATGTTGTTACTTTTTCGGCAGTGGTATGTCCTTTTGTCTTTTTGCATCGAATTTTTTTTGCAAATAGATTGCTTTATACGAGGTTTATTGACTTGTCATTTTTTGAAGTCGGTTGATTCTTGTCGCTACTCATTATTAGTGTGGTCTGTGGTTGTAGAAGACGTCTAGCAGCATAGCTTTATCATGCTGAGCTGTAGTTGTACTTTTGACTTTGATGCAGTATATACTTTGAACTAAAGTTGCAGATATCTTCTTCAAGCACATCTTTACTGCTTACGCATTAGTCATTTCTTTTTGGTCAATTCTGTTGAAACTTCCATAAACCCTTAACAGACTTGATTACTTCCTGAGCTAATATTAGAAAATTGATTACGCTTTTGTTGATTGTTGCAGCCACACCCTGATGTCAAGCCGATGGCCTATGCAAACAATTTCCTCCGGCTTTTCCAATAGCAGCAGACAGCACCTCTGTCTGACCAATTTTGATGTGCTAAACTCGTCTCTGCCCTGCTCATTTCATATTCAATTCTCAATCAAGCCCTGCCTTGAACAACAAATATGTTGCTAAAACAATTATCTACATGCTGCTGTGCTCCCGCCTGCCCTTTGTTAAATTACTGGCACTCTTGAATTATTCAACCTTTCACTAACAAAACTAGCAGACAATGATTTAGATGCTTGTGTAGTTGTACAATTGCCTCTTCTTTTCGGCTCCTTGTCTTTGATTCCCTTTATATCTCCAGTACATTCGTTCGGTGGGATTCTGTCGCTTTGTTCTCTTTTTACCGTGCTGACACCTGTGGAATCATGCCTTTTCCTTCATGATAATTTGTTGGGTAAATTGTTATGATGTACATTTTGTTTGGTGTAACAGTACAGTATCATTGCATACGCGAAATGTTATCTGCAGAATATGGTGGCCTGTGATTTGTTGTTACTTGGACAAGAAAGGTGAGTACCATCAATCGGCATCTTACTTTGTGCCGATCGCAGAATAGCAAAGACACTGTGCTTGTAATTTGCTTTTTTTGTTTTGTTTTGAGACAAGTAATTTGATTCTCTAGCTGCGTCATTTTACCGGACTCTGTATTTCTCAATCCCGATATGCCGCGATCTTGCTGCGGTTGTCAAATCGAAGTCAATTAGCCAATGAAAGCAGCGTGTGTTTATACCCTGTTCGTTTCGGCTTCAGCTTTTGATTTTTGACTTATTTTTTACTATACATAAATTTTGTTTTTTTTCTGAACTTTTGGCTTTTTTTGAGTTTTTTTTGCCGGTTCTTTTTTCCCGTATTCGTTTGCGTTGTCCGTGATGAGCTAGCATATTTGTTCTATTTTTAAATTTTTTAAATTTAATTACGACAAATAAATCATCTTTAGCTATAGTGAAATTTCAGTCGTTACAGTGCAATTTCAATCATAAGCTATAAATTTTCAGCCCAACCGAGCGGGGTCTAAGTAGCATCATGCCTGGTCTGATCATGACTTGTCCTTCTTTAGTCAAAAGGTGCCAGTACATAAAAAAGAAAGACAGTAGTCGCTTCAAAAAAACATACATAAAAAAATTGAAAGGAAAGAAAGATGGTAGCCATAGCTTCTTGTTCCAAGCCTGGGTGGACACGGCGGGAACAAGGAATGAAATCCGTGGCTTTCCTCGGGGGCAGTGCGACGCCCATTCGTTTGTTATCCGTGGTGCACACTGTAAGATTCACCTAGCTCGGCCTTATCACCGAGAATTCAGTGCAAGGTAGATTCGGTCGTATGTAGCCGAGATCAGAAAGCCCCATACCCTTTTTTATATTTTTTCACACACGAGATTAAAGTACTATATGAAAAATGAGAGTACGAATTTTTAAATGTGTGTGTCTATATATATATATATATGCGCAAAGTATGTGTATAAATATAGGAGCCCAGCTTTATGATTGAGACTTTTCATCTATGATTAATTCAGCATGCTAAACTAATGAGTTCATTTCCAAATTGATGTTTTTTCGAATTAATGAATGTTAATGGGTTTAACTGATATATTACACTTGCATGCATCTAAAAGCATCCAAAGGCAGGGAGGCTTGATGCCTAGACACCATGATACCCCATTTCAGCGTCCTATAAATAACAGGAGCACCATGGTGCCTAGACTCTATGATTGAAACTTTCCATCCATGATTAAGACTTCATTCATGATTAATTCAGCATGTTAAATCAATAACTCACTTTCCAAATTGATGCCTTTTTGAATTAATGAATGTTAACAGATTTGCCTAATATATTGTATATCATTATACTTGCACGCATCTAAAAGCAATCAAAAGGCAGAGAGCCTTGATGCCCAGACACCATGGTGCCCCATGTATATATGTATGTGTGTGTATATGCATGTATGTACATATATATGTATATGTATGTATGTGTGTATATGTATATATATGTGTGTATGCGTATATGTATTTATGTATTTATGTATGTATAAATGCATGTATATATATATATATATATATATATATATATATATATATATATATATATATATATATATATATATATATAGGAAAATTACGTAATGCACCATGGTGCCTAGGCACCAACATCCGATACACGTGTATGATTGATAATTTTTTTGAGTTTGGGTATGAAAATGTTTTATACCCTTGATATATTTATGGTAAGTTAGTTTTGAACTCAGTTCAAACTAGTTTGAACTACTTTTGAGTTCAATGTAACTACAGTGAGTATATACCATAAAAATAGTTCAAACTAATTAAACTGAAGTTGAATTTAAATTTTTTCGGAGTTTGATATCTCAAATATACTTTTTAATGGGTATATGAAGATACCCACATCAAACGTTGCGAATCTCGAAGCAAATCAACGGGTATTGATATTGGTGCCTAGGCACCATGGTGCATGAAACACTCATATATATATATATATATATATATATATATATATATATATATATATATATATATATATATATATATGTGTGTGTGTGTGTGTGTGTGTGTGTGTGTGTGTGTGTGTGTGTGTGTGTGTGTGTGTGTGTGTGTGTGTATGTATGTATGTATATAAGCTAGAAGGCTAAGTGGGAGCGCTCATATGCCTAGGGCCTTCCTTCAGGTAGCAGTGTTGTTGGCACCTAAGTGAGGCACGTCAAAGGTGCGTGACCGTGCATGTGTGTGTATATGTATGTATGTATATGTGTGTGTGCATATTATATGTGTATACATATATATATATATATATATATATATATATATATATATATATATATATATATATATATATATATATATATATATATATATATATATATATATATATATATATATATATATGTATGCATATTATATGTGTGTATTTATGTATTCATATTATATGTGTATATATATATATTCATATTATATGGGTATATATATGTGTATATATGTGTACATATACATATATATGAAAAATACCTTCTACTCCTGGTGTGGTTACTCCCACCTTTCATATATAACCTAAACGAACTTGAAATACTTATTTATCACTTTGGGTATACTCGTATACTAATTATAAGATATTTCAATGTGAACCACATGAAAAAAATTGTAAGGAAATATATAGTTTTTAGCGTATTTTGTAAACACCTTTATATACACACGTAAAAAGAAGTATGTCTAAAAAATGTACATACCACTTTGAAAAAAGGTACATAGTACTTAGATGGTCTTATATACTTGTATACTATACGTACGTACCCTCCATTGCGGAGATGCTCCCTACGTTGTGAGATATGACATAAAAAGTAATTACACTCAGGGGTTACACTATAGTTGATGGTGACTTATTTGACATAATTAAATTAAAAAAATTAAAAATGGAAAAACGGATTAGTCCAGCACGTATAATGCAAACGAATACAGGAAAAAAGAACCGGCAAAAAAGCTCAAAAAAATCTGAAAAATCAAAAAAATATTAAATTTAGAAATAGTGAAAATAAACCAAAAACTAGAAACTTAAATCCAAACGAGCTGGACTATAGTTTGGCCTTATCCATGAGGTGCACGCAGCAACATACTCCCTACCATCTACTATGTTGATGAGGGTGGTACTGGTACATACATGCTGTGAACACTGGCGCTTTCTTTTTTTTCCAATGGAAATGTCTCCTCACCTTACGTCCACGTTGGGAGTAACAAAAAAAAAATAAGAAAATCTAACGAATGACAAATTGGAAAGAAAAAGAAAAGAACATATGTTACTGTCCACAAGGTACATATTTTTAAAGGTGATACAAGCTAGACACTATAGACTACTTCTAGAATATTTTGTCGGTTTTTTTATGTTGATTCGATGCCCAAGCCACGGCCCACGGGTGTCATATAGACGTATCTGTAGCAAGTTGTTAGAATCAGTACTTTCAATTGAACAGGTCTTGCCCTGATAAAACCGAATCATGGGACATGGGACAGAGACATCTAGGGATACTTCTGTGCAGACATCTAGTGATTCTTCACAGTGCAGGATACGGTTGCCCAGTCGGATTATTGTCAGCTAATTCTTGATGGAATACAGTATATCTGTTATCTGTATAATATTGGATGGATCCCTTTATTTTTCTTTAAATTGAGATTTGAGAAAGAGGAAGTAGATGAAGCATGCATAGTAGCTATATATGCACTGCTATCCTCAATTGTGTTCCTTGAATGGATTAAGGCTGGCTCGTGACCACCATGCCCTAATTAATCTGGGGCATATAATTAATATACAACTATACATGCATATATACTTAGCCTATCAGCATCTCTCTTTTTTTTTAAAAAAAAAGAAACTAACTTTTTTTAGAGAAAATTAGGATAAACCCAGCTTTCATTTCAAGCTAATGGAGCAGTTCAGTACATGGTTCGTCCAAACAGAAAAGATTGGGAACAACCAGTTTACAAGTCCAGCCTAACAAAACACCCCTAACAAACATATTACAAGAATTCGACATTTTAAACTCCATCTGTGCGAAGTGAGGAGACAGTAGCAACTGCGGTACTCTGGCAAAACTCCCCATCCGCCTTGCTCTCACCACCCCATTGTATATCATTGGTCTTCAGTAGCACACTCGACCGCAGGGAATTAATTTACCTTCAAAAACCATCTTATTTGTAGTATGCCACAAGGTCCAGACAATGGCAGCTAAAGCAAAGATTCTAAAAGAACTGACTGTAAGCCTCCTAGCCTTTAGGAGTGTTGCTTCTGTAATTCTGTATCTATCAAGCACCTGATCGAATAAAGAATTACATGGATCCATGCACAACAGGTAGGGTTCACTAACCCCACAAATTTTCGCAAAAACGTATATATAAAATTATGATAACAAGACGAATTGATTGCGCCGTTAGATTTTAGAATACAGCCATGTTTGCAATACAAACTCTCTAATGCCTATGAGTGGAAAGAATAGATGTATTAATTTTGCTATACAACCAGGAGCCAAGAAAAAAAATCTAGATTGGGAAATCCATTTGGGCATTGCCGCATTGGGGGAGCCGAGGAGGGAGGGGGAAATGGGGAATCGCCTTCTCGGCTTCTCTTCTTGTGTTGGCGCACTGGCGCCATAAACTGGGTTCACCGTAGCGACATGGCCGACGTCTACGTCTGGCGGTTGGTGCTTCCTCCTCTATGGTGTGGCCATGCAGGCTATGGCTTTGCCCTTCAGGCTCTGCCCCTAGCTGTCGTCGCCGATCTCCGCCGTCTCCTACTCTCCTAGGCTAGCAAGTAACAATGCCCTTGCTAGCCGCTGCCTCACCGCGCCAGACTGCTCAATGCCACCACCACCTGGAGGGAGAGGGAGAGGGAGACTGGATCTGGGAGAGCGAGGAGGGGAGGTGGCCTCCTCTCGTGGCTCTGCCCTTCGGGCTCCCACCCTCGCCAGTCTCCGCCGCCTCCTAGCAGCGTCTTCATCGGCCGTGGCCCGCTGCCTCACAGGACTACTAATGCTCACCGCCACCGTCGCCTAGAGGGTGACCAGCCAACTAGGAGAGACGCGAGGAGGGGAGGTGGGGACTACTCGAGTGCTCAACTGTCGGCCGTGGGGAGTAAGGAGTGGCTAAGTGGGCCTTGGCGTTTCGGGCTTTCGGCCTGCACCATACGTCCATGCTGCCTCACGCGCATGGCGCATCCAGGCCCAACAACGTGCATGGTCCAGCTGTCTGGAAGCTAGTCGTCTTCAACATCTAGGCAACAATCGAGAGGCCCTGGCAAAGCATCCATGGCGTCAAGCAGTAGACGAGGCTTGCCTGGGAAGATGTGACTTTCATCATGCTTGGTGACAGTAGGACTTTACTGGAGCTCCACGGCTCGACGCCGACGAGCCCGGGCAGGTGCCCACCCTGAGCGGAGGGTTGACTCCACCCCTATATACAGCTAACAACTATAATACCTGTATCTAATTAATTTACACCAATTAATATAATTTGGTCTCAACAAATTAAGTGGCGTAGATACTTTTCTTTGCCTCTCGATTAATAAGATAGTTAATTTCTATGATTTCTTTGTGGGCTATTGAGGATTTTACTATCTCTTAAAGCAAATAAGTTGACTTTAGTATAACGGTTTGTTTGTACGTATAGATTATAGAGGAGTTGCGATTAAAAAAAATACCACTTCTTTTTTTAACGAAAAGACAGGAGCCCTGCCAATCAATCAGAGAAGGAAAACAAGGTCAACGGTACAAGGGGATTAAGACTCTGGGGGTGTTTAGACCATTTTTAGTGTTGTATTTTAGCCGGTTTAAATAAGGGGAGAGAATACATTAAATCGATTTAATATATTGGAGAGATCGATTCTAATAAAAAAGTATAGAACCAGACTCTACTTAGGAGTCGATTCAAATCATTAAACAATTCATATGAATATTAAACAACTACATAGGAGAGAGTGCGGTTAAGAAATGATATTATTATTTTATGATTTTTTTAATGTAACATAGATCTCAGTTATTAGTACAAATCGGTTCAATACATTAAAGAAAAATAAGCTTATATTTATGTAGCATGACTTTAAATCAATATCGGTTCAATACACTAAATATAGCCTTACAACGCTTCAGAAGGAAGTCAGCCGAGCGGCAAGTAGGGGGAATATGTAAGACGAGATTAGTTCAAAACTCCTGGAACGGGGAAGCTCTAATACCACCGTTCTCGAACCATTTATTTGCTGTTAGTTTTGCATGCAGGTAGCGGACAGATATATGCTTGACTACGACGCGCGCGCAGCCTGCAGGCAGCCTAAGCTAGCGCGCGTGCTATATAACGCGACAAGCTAGCGTTCGCCGATTGAGCTCGCTATAGCTAAGAGCTTCCACGACACGACCTAACCAGCTTATTAGCCTCACGCTAGCGTCGTGCTGTCCATCGAGTTAATTGAACAATCTAGCTTTTGGGAGACCATCGATCCTACACATGTCGACGTCAAGGGACATCCTGGTGCTGGGCCGGGTGATCGGCGATGTGGTGGACCAGTTCTCGCCGACGGTGGCGCTCCGGATCTCGTACAACGGCCGCCGGATCACGAACAGCGCCGACCTCAAGCCGTCGGCGGTCTCGGCGAGGCCCCTCGTCGAGGTCGGAGGGGATGATCTCCGGCAGACCTACACACTTGTGAGTTCTTGCTTGCTATATACGTATGCGTATTGTGCATGTTCTTCTCTCCTTTTGTTTCCCCTTGTTCTTGATGCCATACTAACAGGGGTTGGTTTATATATACGATCGTTGGCTTTCAAAAGGTTATGGTGGATCCAGATGCTCCAAACCCAAGCAATCCGACCTTGAGGGAGTACTTGCACTGGTGATCGATTTAATTTAGGCTTTTTGTGTACATGTCTATATATGTATGATGCGTGTTTGAAGGCATTTATCTGCAGGTTGGTGACTGATATACCTGGGACAACTGATTTGAACTATGGTAAGCAGAAATATATTGTCAGATAATTCAAATTTGTACGTCCAACTTTTGTTTGGGACGCAAGATCTTAACGGAGGAGAGAACTCGAAGTGAATAATTGAGCAGATAATAACACTACATGCATGAGATTGCCAATGCAATACAATTAAATAAAAAAGTGATTCTGTATTTAAATATGTAGATCGTGCTATATATAGTGTATGTTGTGGCAAAGTTGGTGTTGTTCCAATGAACGAAGTTGCATGTTTCACTTTTAGTTGTGATTTCCTAAAACTTTACAGAACTAGCTGTCTTGTTGTACTAGGTCATTTTGAATGTTACATTTCTTAAATTTTTAAGCAAAGTATTACTCCCTCCGTTCTTTTTTACTTGATATTTTTGATTTTTTACGGTCTCCAAGATGCGACTTTGACCGTTACCTTTTATAACTTTATACTAAGATATACTAATAAAATTATAATATTATAAAAGTATTTTTAACGATAAACCTAATGATCTAACTTTTGTATAGCTAATCTAAATAGTTTTGACTCTATTGACGGTTAAACTTTAAAATATTTAACGGCACGAATTCTAGAAAGTCAAGTAAAAAATGGAGGGAGTATATTATATTTTATGTTGTAAGTGCTATTGAGCTATTCCGTACGTAACACACATACTCTCTCTCTCTCTTTTAAGAATACCCAGCAGAGCTGTGTATAGCATTGCATTTTATTTCGATACTGCTGAAATATTAGTTAATCAGTAGACGACGTTCTAGATATAGGAAGGCCACTTTTGCCAAATCTTCGAATATAGATATATACAGGCGATATCCTGCATTTCATATTGGTCTAGCTACGGTCCATATATGTATATGACGTGCTTATGCAGCCCGATCATTATATATACAGTCGCCTTAAATAATAATGTTATGCAAGCTTATCCAATATTGTAGTCCGATCGACCAGTGATGTGACATTGTTTTTTTCTGAGTTTAGAAATAATAGAGCTCAAAACTTTCAAAATCAACTGGCTTTGATGCGTGCGATCAAGGTGTTAACATCTTATTGTAAGCACGTACGTGCGCGTCACAGCAAGTTTCTTGTGGTTTTCCCGTCGGCTCGTCTTCTGTTCTCTCTCTGGCTTTGCATTTTCTCAATTTGTTATGCCTTCCTCTATCTTATACGTATACAATAATATCATTGATATACAATGGCACATATATCTTCAAAACAGTGGAGCTAAGGTGGTGCTCGTTAGACTTTAGTTTCTAGCTTCTTAATTTCATTTTTTTAGTTTTATTTTGTGTTTTGTTTTTTCTTATTCATTTGCATTATCCGTGATGATATAACCCTTTTTATTTTTTAAATTTAATTACACTGAAAAGCTACTAACAGCTATAATACAAAAAAAACTATTACAGTGTAAAATAAGCTAAAAGCTTAGGCTTAAAAGCTAGAATGAGCACGGACACTTCATGCGCAAGTGCACTGTATATGTTCCCATTTATAGAACCTCCTTTAGGGCTTATTTGGAAAGCCTAAAATTCTAGCCCACCTATGTGGATGGGCTGAGGTTTTACCACGTGGGTGGCTTGGGATTTTAGGCTTCTCAAACAAATTCTTAACAAAGCTATCACCCCCATAGTCTTACCCTTGTACGAATAACATACAAAGTAAAAAAAAAAAACTTGTTCCACCATCCACGCTATATTCAATCTAATTGTACTTATCAAACTGATGAAGGGGTAGCTCATTCCTACTTCCTTGAGTCTACCTTCCTGAGTTCTCCTGTCATAAATACACAGCATTAAAATGGTGTCGGTGATGATGAAGGAGAATTCTTTTGAGCCTTTCCATCTTGATCCCGAAAGAAAGAAAGAATGATCTTGTTTCTTTTCATATTTAAGGAATCAAAATTGCTTTACATTCACAAATCACAAGAAGAAGAGCTTAACTTTGCAATCATCTATACTAATAAACATAGGAAGGTGCTATTGTGATTTTTTTAACAGTGATTTGTATAGTTTTTAAAACATGATAAATAGTAGATATATATTACCTACTTCTTCATGTGCTTTGAGACTAGTGTAATTAATTTTTGTTAGAGGAAAGTATAGAAATACTTCTCTACACACACCGTGGTGTCAGGGTACTATGATTTCAAATGCGCAAATTTAACCTAAATTTTGATATATATATTTTTTGAAAATATCAGTTTTAGGATATATACCCATCAACAATAATTCAAATGAAACATAAATCCACTTAGTTGCTTTGGCAAATACTAGGTACTGGTAAGTCTAGCATGAAACCAAGTGACGATATATGGATGATGGATGGCACTGCATGCATGCAGGTCGCGAGCTGATGTGCTACGAGAGCCCTCGGCCGCTGGCGGGGATCCACCGGGTGGTGCTGGTGCTGTTCCAGCAGACGGCGCGCGGCACCATCGACCTCCCGCCGCTGTTCCGACACAACTTCTGCACCCGCGCCTTCGCCGTCCAGCACAGCCTCGGCGCCCCCGTCGCAGCCGCCTTCTTCACCTGCCAGCCCGAGGGCGGCACCGGCGGCCGGCGCTTCTTCCGGCCGCGACCGCCGGCCTAGCTAGCTAACCACCGACCGATGAGCAACGCATGCATACGTATCAGATGTACCGCTACTACTTAAATAAGCGTCACGTACAACGACGACTGCTACGTACGTACGTACGTATGCGTGCATGGTCCGGTGATCGTACGTAGTGTGCGCGGTAACTACATGGAAGCGCACGCCCGTGTAATGCTGTGATCGTTAATCACCACGGAATAATAAATGTGACAGGTTGACGGATGTGGCAATTAATCACGTAGTGCATGTACATGCAAATGAAAAGGATTGTTGGCCCAGATCAAGCTAATCACGCCCGCACGTATGAATACGCACGCAAACACTCTGGAGACACGAGGATTAACAAGGAGAACAGAGGCTTGGCGACGTATAACACCTGTCTCTCGTTTTCTTCTCTATTCTTCTTCTTCTTCTTCTCCAAAAGAGGGATCACGGCTAGCTTATGTGCTGCCCCTAACAAAACCAATTAACTAAATATTCTCGAACAACTAATAACTGGATAAGATATCTTAACCGAACAGCCCAAATCCTAAACAAACTCAAACCTTAACAGAACTATTCCGGCGACGGCGCACAGCAGCTCTCTACGTCGGCTCGCTACGCCGGTCTGATGGG
This sequence comes from Dendrocalamus latiflorus, assembly GCA_017311315.1. Classification (NCBI taxonomy): domain Eukaryota; kingdom Viridiplantae; phylum Streptophyta; class Magnoliopsida; order Poales; family Poaceae; genus Dendrocalamus; species Dendrocalamus latiflorus. Next base: position 7,777,422 of record CM029664.1, read on the forward strand.
GCCTGTTACGCCGGTCAGACTGAGCTGCACGACCAACTCAACCAGTTAATGCATGGCTACATGTAGTCCTGGGCGTTCGGGTTACCCGAATTTTTCGGGTCGGGTAGTTCGGGTAATTCAAAATTCGGGTAATGAAAACTGCTACCCGATATTAGCCCCCAAAAAACACTACCCGCAATTTCGGGTACCCGATAATTCAGGTTCGGGTTCGGGTATACCCGATATACCCGAATTTACAGAAAACCAGCTAATTTCCCGACAATTCGGGTAATTTACAGACAATTCGGGTAATTTATAGACAATTTCCCGACAATTCGGGTAATTTACAGACAATTCGGGTAATTCGGGTACCGGGGGATATTACCCGAACTACCCAAACTAATTTCGGGTAATCAGAATCGCTATCCGAATTTGGGATCGGGTACCTCGGGTTCGGGTATTTCGGGTTCGGGTCCGGGTAATTCGGGTACGGGTAACGGATAACGGGTAGCGGGTATTTTGCCCAGGCCTAGCTACATGCAAACTATATGCATGCGACGACCAGAAAACTAACAGCCTACATGCATAACTGACTAGTACCTCACTTATTTCGATTTAAACTTTAAAAGCTATAGTTTATGGTTAAAAATTGTACTATAGCGGCTGAAATTACACTGTAGCTGAAAATAGCTTATTTGGCGTAATTAAATTTAAAAATTTTAAAAATAGAAAAAATATGTTAGCTCATTACAGATAACACGAACGAATATGGGAAAAAAAGAACCGATAAAAAAGCTTAAAAAAGCTAAAAGTTTAGAAAAAGACGAAATTTATAAATAGTGAAAAATAAGCTAGAAACCAGAAGCTTCAGCCGAAATGAGCAGAGCCTTAGCTTCTAGCTTATTTTGTAATGCTCCTGAATTTCATCTTTTTATGATTTTTGACTTTTTTTTAAAGTTTTTTGCTGGCTCTTTTTTCCCGTATTGGTTTACATTGTCTGTGATGTGTTAACATGTTTTTCCTAATTTTATTTTTTTAATTTAATTACACTAAATAAGACACCATCAGCTACAATGTAATTTTAGCCGGATGCAATAAAATTTCAACCATAAGTCGCTTTTTTTAGTTTGAACATGCATATATATGACTAGACAACCGACGCGCACGGCTCCGCCGGACGCTCGCGCGGCTCCTCCGTCCGTCCGTGAGCTGCTGCAGCGTCAGGCCCCAACACGACGCGCCGCGCGGCTGATCCCGCTCCTCCACTCCACGTCCCGAGAGTTGGACTAGGGCCAGCCGCGCGCCAAGACAACGTGCAAAACTATTTCTACGCGCACCGTACCTACGCAGAATCAAGCAGGAGTAGCAAAGCTATTGCCCTGGCTCGTTCCTCCGATCCGACTGTGAGTGACACAAGCATGCAAAGGCTTCAAACTCGAAAGGAAACCCGTCTTCCGTTTCAAAAATAAAAAGGAAGGAAGAAAGAAAGGAAACCCGTCGTCGCTTTCGAGTATGTAATCAACTGCCCACAGTTCCGCGGTAGGTGACCCACTGCGTGCAATAGGGTACACAACTGAGCAACCTAGCTCTTTTTTTTAAAAAATATTCACGTTTAGACTTCTGGACGTCTTAATTCCGTTTTTGAACCCTAGGCTCGGCGCCGAGGTAACACGTCTCGGCGCCGAGCTGCGTGGGCCGCGTATGCGTGGCGGCAGACGTGGCGGTGACATGGCAGGCACCTCGGCGTCACTGGACACGGCACCGAGCTCGGCGCCGTAACCAGAGGCATGTGGCATGTGTGGAACTATGTACTTCTAATGTTCAGAACTCCACCACTAGTCCTAACATGCCTTAGGGAATATAACTTGCTGGGTCTATTACATTTTGCCTACTGGGTGTAGCGTAGTTGTTTCCCCTTTTTCTCGCGCCCTGAAGATGGCTCCGCTGCATCCTTCTTCCTGTCACTCTTGGTCTTGAGAGCTGCCTCACGAGCTTGAAGCTCTTCCTCCTGACGCTTGATGGCTGCTTCACGCAGACTTAACTGCTCCCGCCTCCTTTGCAGCTCATCCTCCTTGCCCTTCAAACGGATTTGGTCCACCCTCACGCGGCGCTCTTGCTCAAGCCGCATCTGTCGTTCCACCTCGCGAGCCTGAGTCATCTTGACAAAGTATTGTCCTTTGTTTTCCACCTCCATTGACCGGTTCCGTGGCCATGTCGGCGACACTCGATCCACCCATTCGATGAACTTGCAAGGCTATGTGTGGCGTGGTAGATGTCATGGATCAAGTTGAAAAACGATAACGAGAAACAAAGGATTTAGTTGTCGTCGTTACCATGAAATCGTCATCCAGGTCTAGACACTTGAAGAACCTACGGCCGTAGTTGGCTCGTTGTACTCGATCCATCCAGACGCACAACATCGTCCTAAAGCCGCAATGGCACTACGGGCGCTCATGCCACTCCGGCACTCCAAATGGGTCGGACCTCCAGGAAGACATTGTTGTGTAGTAGTATTGTGATGGCTTGAGGAGGAGATGTGGTATGGAAGATATAGGAGGTCTTTATGTAGGCAGGTTATCTGGTGCAGTGGGCATAGTCCATGGAGAGGACGACATGAGAATCTTTTTGCTTTTTCAGGATTCCAGTGTAGCAATAAATGTCCCTATGAAGGCTTTTCAGAGCCTGTAGTTTCGTATTAAATTCAGAGCTTGGACCATTCAATGTATTTGGTACAATATAGCCTTTTCAGTCGTTTGCAGGAAACAGTACGTTCCACGAAATAAGTGCTACAACATTGCCTTCTCAGAGGCCAGTAATCATAATTTCTGAAACAACAAGCTACGGTCATTGCAAACGTGTCGGCATATCAACTATTTTTATCATGGACGTCAGAAAATTTCGGCAGAGTTTCCCCTGTTTTTGGAGCCACTCTAAACACAAAAATCACATGAATATAACATATACACATATATACAACAAGTATCTCATTACAAACCCATCTCAATCCATATACACATATATATCACATGAAGCACGACTTGTAAGCCCAACCATAGTCCATAAGCATAGTAATAGTCCATACATCCATACGAACAAAGTTCAAATAGTCCATAACGTTCAAATAGTCCATACAGGTTAAACTACCACAAGTTTACCATGGTCCACAATGTCCGAACAGTCCATACAGGTGAAACTACCACAAGTCTACCATGGTCCAAAAGAACAAGTCTCCGTCACTGCCTCCTAGTCTTACCCGTACCCTTACCAAGTGCGTCGGTGCCTGGAGTGTAACGGCTAGGCTCGCGGCGGCGTCTGCGTGGTAGAGGCTGTGAAGGCTGAGTCGAAGGAGCGTCTACAAGCTGAGACGGACCTATCTCATCGTAAGTCTGCTCCACCTCGTCCTCGTCGCCGTCCTCACCGCCCTGGGCCGGGAAAGTGTCGCTTCTCGTGCGGGACGAGCTCTGTCCTGTGGACCCTGCAGCTGCGTGGGACTACGAACCCGGGCCTGCAAGTCTTGTCGAAGGCACGTGTACGTCCCTTGCCGCGCCTGTCCTGCAACCACAACGACCAACCGCACGGCGTAGCCGACCTGCTAGCCTCTGTCGTCCAACATTTTGTTAACCAACAAGATACGAAGATATTAGGTACTAATTTTGTGAGTGGCTTTGTCGAAGCTTACTTCTAGGAAGCTACGCGTCCTGACGTCGCCGACTGTCCTGGAGAAACGTTCTATGTCCTTTACAGACTGCTTGAGGGTGTTGCCCTGCAAACAAGCAAAAGAATGGATAATTTGCTATATGTAGTGGTATTTCTGTCTATTGAAAAATAAGCAATGAGATTGAATATTACCACTCGGTCCAGGCGTACGGCTCCCACTTAACCTGCATAGTAACAATTTACTTGTAAGGTACTATACTAACAAATGAAAATCACGATATCAAATGGAATTAACTTACATTGGAGGCCGTGAGCGCATCTAGCTCGTTCGTGTACTCTAGGTAGGCCCGCTTCATCCTGGCGTAGGGAACTGAGACCTGGTCCCAAAGACAGGCAACTGTCGGACGTCGACGAAGAGGAACCCCTGCGAACCAGGGATGAGGAGCCAAAACCGTGGGACGACCAACTGGTAGACGACACCACATCCACAGCTGGAGGAGGTAGAGGCAACCACCTAGTGACGGGTTCGCCGAAGTCCGACGACACGCCTCGCAGAGGTGGCGGTAAAGGAACGCCAACACCTTGGAAGCCCAGCTGTACTGACCCGCCGTGGCCCAGTCAGTGAGGCAGTGGATGTACATCCACAACGCACTGTCCCCCATTCCATCGGGGAAGAGAATGCAACCAAACAAGTGAAGGATCCATGCCCTACAGTAGTAGGCAACTGTCTGCTCGTCCGCACCTTCAGGACACTCTGCGAAAGACTGCCGGAGCCAGGTGATTGGAACTCCAGAAGTGTGAAGGCCTGCCTCAGAAGGAAACTCTCTCCCGAGGAAGGCCTCTACTCGGGCTCTCCAACCTGTAGGCACGCACGGTCCGATTACTGGACGGCCATGAATGGCGACACCAATCATCTTCTGAGTGTCCTCGAGCGTAATTGTCATCTCCCCGAAAGGGAGGTGGAAGCTGTGAGTCTCCGGTCTCCACCTACATGATACAAAAAAGAGGACTACATGTCAGAGAATTTGAGGCGCATATAGCCGATACACAATGAACATGCAAGTGGAGCAATGGTTTAGGAGAATACCTGTCAACCAGTGCAGTGATGGCCGGGGGGTTGAGGGTGGGCAACCTACGGTGAACCTGGTAAGAGATGGCGTCTAGGCCAGCCCTCTCCAAGAAGGGAGTGTACCTCTCGTCGTACCGCATGTCCAGGAACCCGTCATGGGTTCGAGGACGAAGGATGGGCAGCTCCTGTATAGAATAGACCAATTTTTTTAGTTAATGCATCAACATAAACGCAAATTGCACAGGAAGTGATGAAGGCAGTACCCTCCCCTCCGCGGTGAGCCGTCCTCGGTGGTTCTCCTCGTTGTATGGGTCTAGCAGGTGGAATTGCGCCATCCTACAAAAAAATTGAATTTCTCAGTCCAACATAGAAGTAAACAAAAAATTGAACATGCATAAAATATGGAAAGAATAAGAAATTAAACAAGAAACAAAGCAAATTGCATATGGGAAAACAACTAGACGAACTATGAAACATAACGAACAACAAGCACTCGCACCTGACTAAGTGGCCAATGGCATGTGCGTGAATTGTGGCCAAGTCTTCCACATCTGCTACATTAGTTCTGCTCGGGGTCAGTAAGAAAGGGGGTTGCTCTCCCTTGCCTCATTCTTCCTGGAAGCTGATCCATAACCATCTTGTGTCTCGTCCTCTTCCTGGTTCCACGTTTGTTCCAACGGCTACCCGGATCCGCAATGTATTTGGGCCTCGATGGACTGAGCAAAGCACCAGAAAGCACGGAAGAATATCTGCCTCCCATCTTGTGTCCATTCATTTGCTTTCGGGACGTACTCATAATGCATGCCTGGATTAACCGCTTTGATTGCATTGAAGAGTGCTGGCAACTGCTCGTACCCATCTTCCTAGTCCCCATATATCATCTTCCAGATGCGTTGCTTTGCCCTCCATGCTTTTCCATACCTTATCTCGTATCCAAATTTTTCTTTAACAAACCCAGCAAGTGTCTTCACCTTCATATTGGGTTCTCCCTTTACTATGTGCCACAGTGACTTGGCAATAATGGTAGAGGTCAACTACCGATGCTTCTGTTTGAGCTCTGCTTCGGCACAAGTGTGTGGGCCAACGATTCTTGTGATCTTGAACTTTCCCGTGTCCTTCTGTTTCCTAGCACAAACCCTCCATTCACATGTTTCCTTCTCGCACACAACTGTGTACCTCCGCTCCACATAAGAATGCCTCACCTTGAATGACCTTTTACGAATCACTGAATACTCCTGCAGCCACCTTTTCAATGCAGGCAAGTCCTCAAACACCATGCCCTTCTCAATTGTCATGCTTGGTCCGGCCTTAGGAGCATCTAGCAGCTCGTCATCCCTTCCTTCTGCATAAGCCTTATGAGAATGCCTAAGATCGCTGAATTCATGAACTGATGGATCCCGGCCAGGGCAATAACACCTGATCAGCTCAATATCACTTTCGGTCAGCTCTCCAAAAGGGCGGTCATCATCAGAATCAACGGCCCTTGCGATCTCGTAAGGCTCCAGATCATCCACAATTTGAACATCCACACTGTTGGAGTCCCTGCAGACTTCTTCAACATTGCCAGATGGAGCAACGGGAGGAACACCCACATTATCAGGAATGTCTCCTGCATCATAAGCACGAAAACGATGGGATTGAGACAAAAGAATGGAATGACGGGAAAAAGCTAAAGTGTTGCTCGACACTTACTGGGATGATTCTAGGTCAAAGGGATCTCCTGAAGGGCCGCCATGACATCATCAGTCCGACATTCAACTCGAACTGGTTGAGAAATCTGAACCTCGTTCGGGGCAGATAGAGCATCGGGCACCTCAGGCACTTCTTCCACATCCACCGCAAGGTCCGGTAACGGAGGGTCAAAGGGTGCCTGATGACCTAGTTTTGGTGAATAACCATGAGGGGTGGGATCAATGGACACCTTCCGCACAACAAGGTCCAAACATTGGAACTCATTACTCATAACCAATTTGACATATTTGTCCCACTGATCCTCACAACCAATTAAGATCAACCACCTTAGAATTGTGTCTTTCGAACCGAAGTGAAGTAACCCCTCAACTGTGATGCTCTCCTCGTTTGCATGACAATGTAGCTCCTCCCGGGCCCTAGCAACCAACTCACTAAACGACGGCCGATCACTGAATATCAGAGGCACCCTTTGCATTTCAACAAATCGAACATTTCCATAATCATCACTTGTCACACTGCCTCCATGATATAGGGTGACTAAGTTGTCCATCTAGTTTATACAGAAAACCAAACTTAATACCTTTAATCGAAATTGGATACTAGATAGTAACTAATAAGTACCTAGTCACTAACTAAATGCTACCTAACTAACTGGCTGACTACCTAAGTACCTAAATTAACTAACTACTACACTATAATTGATGCTAATTAACTAACTAAATTGTATAGTCAATTTTACCTGTCCGACGATGGTAGTGGACAAACCGGGCGGCGCGGTGGCAGGGACGGGCCCTAGCCAGGCAGCCGGGCCATGGCCGGTGCTGCTGCTGCGTGCAACCGGCCCCCGGCCCTCGGCCCCCGGCCACCAGCCCCGGCCCTCGGCCCCCGGGCACCAGCCCCCGGCCGGTCTTGGAGGCGGCCGGCGGGGAGGCGGGCTTGGATAGGGCGGGCGGGGAGGCGGCCGGGCGGCCGCGGCTAGGACGCGGGCGGGCGGCCGCGGCGGGGAGGCGGGCTTAGAGGCGGCCGGCGGCGTGGATGGGGCGGCCGGGACGCGGGCGGGCGCCACGGCGGGGAGGCGGGCTTGGAGGCGGCCGGCGGCGTGGATGGGGCGGCCGGCCGGGGAGGCGGTGGGGGCTCGGCCGCCGGCGGGGACGCGGGCTGGCGGGGAGGGGAGGCGTCGGCACCACGGGGCGGCGGCGGGGAGGCGGGCGGGCACCTGAGCGCGAACAAGAGAAAAGAGAAGGAGAGAGAACGAAAGAAACAGAGGGAGAAAGGAGAAGGCCGCGTGGGGCCCGCTGGCCAGACCTCGGTGCCAAGATCCACGGCGCCGAGCTAGCCGCCACGTCGGCGCCACGCAGGCCGCCACGCTGGTGCGGGCTTGGGACCTCGGCGCCATAGATCACGGCGCCGAGACGTGTTACCTCAGTGCCGTGGGTCACGGCGCCGACCCCCTGAGTCCAAAAACGGAATTAAAACTACCAGGGGTCTAAATGTGAATATTTTTTTTTAAAAAAGGCTAAAATAGAAAAAATGTGGCGCGTTACGTTATACTCCCTCCGTTTCTTTTCTACCTTTTACCACCTACAATATTAGATTTTAACCGCTACTTTTATAATTTTATATTAAAATAAACTAATAAAATTATAATATTATAAAAAGTATTTTTATCGATAAACCTAGTGATATAATTTTTGTATAACTAATTTAGATAGTTTTAAATCTATTGATGGTCAAAATTTATAAAGTTTGACGATATAAATTCTAAAAAGTTAAGTAAAAAAATAAGGGAGTATACAACAAGAACCCCGCAACAACCCAGGAACTTGCTTAATTTTACTTGTACACCGCAATACACGACTGGTCATTCGAGTCTGCACGCAAGAGAGCAACAACTAGTAGAGCAGTGGTGACTTTGGCCTGCTCCTAACCACCCCGCGCGGTCTTGAGGAAGGACCCGCTCTTGGTGATCTCCCGCAGCGGCTTGTCGGTGAAGCGGATGAGGTTGTACACCCAGGCGCCGGCCACCGTGCCGCAGACCGGGCCGACCATGTACACCCAAATGCCCCTGTACCGGCCGGCGACGATCGCCGGGCCGAGGCTTCTCGCAGGGTTCATGGACGCCCCAGTTATCGGCCTGCGGGCACATCAAAGCCCACACAACACAAACACAAAGAATAATGCAAGATTCAGATGTTAATAAGAACATGATCCCAATTTACTTCGGTAGCTACGACTTATAAGGTGATTGGAAATTGGCTGTACCCGGCAAAGAGCACGTTCAGCAGGACAGTAGCACCAACAGCAAGACCAGCTAATTCACCAATCTGTAAGACAAAAACATCGATTAATCCATTCCATACTCTGCAGTAACTAGTACCTTGCCTGATGTAATGATGAGTTAAACATCAGCCAAATAGATATGTGAACGAACGTAGTAACTTTTTTCTGATTTTTCGTAAGCAATCAGACACCAGCAATTTTTGTCACATCTCAGAGTGCAAGAGCGGCAGCTTAATATTTGAGTTTTAAGACAGCCAGCCTTAGCTGTGTGAAGCAATGATCTTACTGCTCTGTTGTCCGTGGCAACTCCAGAGACGATGAACATCAGGTAGGAGGAGATGATGAACTCGAGCACGACCGCCTGCGTGTTCGAACCCGACGGTGTCGTCCCAAAGAAGTGCTCATGCGCGCCTCCGAATATCAGGCGCAGAGTCAGGCTAGCTAGGGTGGATCCCAACACCTGAGCCAGGACATAGGATGGCACCTGCAAACATGGACATTACCGCGTAAGATTAGAAGCACTTGGTGGTTGGCAATACACCGAAAACAACATTTTTTTGGGATAGTCTACGTTGTTGCTGATCACATCACATTCAATCCAAGATATCGAGCTGTTCCTCTGCAAGGGCACTATCTCACATGGAAACAAGAACATGCTTTTCTTGCTACAGAATGGTACAAGCACTTGGTGGTTGGGAGGTCGTTTTCAGATTCCAGATAATGCCCGTGTGTAGCGAAATCTGCAAGTACCTGCTTCCACGGGAAGCGTCCGCACGTGGCGAAGGCGATGGTGACGGCAGGGTTGAAGTGTGCCCCGGAGATGTGGCCGACGGAGTAGACCATGACCATGACGACGAGCCCCCACACGATGCAGATTCCGGGGAATGTCACCGTGCCGTTTGTGCTCAGGTTCACTACAACGGAGGCGCACCCCGCGAATATCATGAAGTAGGTTCCTAAAATCTCTGCAAGAATCTGGTTTTGGTGCAGTATGGACTAGTGTCAAAAGCGCAATTCTCCATTCAAATTTGTTGTATGTACCGAAAGGCATGTCATATATGGTTGTTGCAAAATCTTTCACACAAGTTTGGATAAGTGCTGCTGTACTTTGTGCTGCGCTGACAAAATGAAAGCATAATTGTAGCCGGATGACTAGATGAAGAACAGGCTAATACTGTTTCCTGAGTTATTGTCTTCATGGAGGAATTAATACTCAAGGTCACTGCTAATAGTAATCTGCAAAGAAATTACAACGTACTAGTACTGAACAGTGAAGAAAGCATGTGTTTCACATGGATGTCAAGATCAGAGTTTGCGATTATACGGCATTGGTGGGCCTGCAGAATCAATATTGCAACCATACCTTCTGCATGAATTGGACGGAGATCATGTCGTTGCCATGGCATCTGTTGCTGTTACTTCCATCCTCTGAATTCCCATACTTTGCCTCCTCCTTCCCATCTCGCCCTTCTTCCATGGCCCCAGTGCCTCCTCCGTCCTCTCGCCCTGCCATCTCTCTATCTCAATGGCATCCTGTCTTTCTGCTGAATAAAATGACACCCTACTCCTTCCTGGTTCTAGTATTTAATACCATCATGCAGGTGTATACCATTTGTCCTAAGATATTATCTTCTTGGATTTACCACCTACTACTACAATACATGAATGCTGATGCAAGTAGGCGTCTGCAAAAACGAAACCAAACTGAACTAAGGCTAAACAAAATTTTTCTATCAGGATTTGTGCACTCTTGCTGGCCGGTACGTTTTCTCACCTAACTGAATTCTTCTCATACTCAAGTCAGACTTATGGAAATTTCAGGTATCGCGTTCCCTGTAGAACCTATCAATGTTAAAGTTTAATGAATTTAGTTGCTTGTAACATCCCTACAGAAAGAGAAAAAGACTCCGCAACTTCTGCTTGGTTTATGCACCGAAGACAACTGCATTACTAAATTCCTTTCTAATAAGTGTTGAGCTACTTAACTTGCACTCAATGTTCTGTTCCTAGGCCCAAATTAGCGGCTTTCCCATAATATACTACAAGTTTAGATACAACTCATTGTGCACATTGCTTTCAACCAAGACTCACTAAATCACGGTTGACTGAATTCTTGCGCAAGTTTGGCAAACAACTTGTCTCTAAGCCATTTTGCAGCAGGCGTGGTTGCCTGGTTGGTGAGCAGCCTGTGACTCCTCCCTCTGCACTCCTCATCTGAGTAGGTCAATCCATGACGTACAACAATCTGTAAAATCGTGTAGTACACAGCAAATTAGCAATCGCCAGATAGGCAATAGCTAAATGAAAAAAAAACAGATTATCTCTTCCGTAGCATCGAATACCGCAATCAAAAGGAGGTGAATGGTTGTCTCCGCTTTTTAGAATCTCTTAGCGCTCGATGAAAGTTTCGACCAATCAGCGTTCAACCGCTCGCTCGATCGCTCTGCTGTTGAAAGCTCCTTACCAGTCATAAACTACAACCGCTTCATACTTTGATCTTCAACTGGTTTGCACGTACTCGAAATCTTCAACACCAAGAGCAGAACCTCTCAATCACTAGTACCTTCGAGAGATCAGCGCCTTAGAGTTGACATGCTCTGGTCTGCTCTCCCTACCGATCGACGGACGATCAAGTCGACGGAGGAACGCTATCTCACCACGCACTGCTCTGCTTAAAACAAGAACGAGTCAAAGACAACACCTAGAAAATACGATGCCGGCGCCGACTAACTTTTCCAGAATAAATCTAATCTTTTATTTCTAAAATATGTTCTATAGTTACAAAATGTCCTCACGGCACCTTTCAAACCCTAACACAAAACTCTCAAAGCTTTCTCTCCAAAGTCGTCTCAAGTCCCCAAAAGCTGTAGGTTAACCCTTAACTTCTACCTGCTTTTATATACTACAGCCCCAAACCATGTTCTTATCAACACGGACACGAAATCCTATTCGATCCCGAAAATCAAGGGACTCGAAACCCTTACAAACACAGTTTTTTTTTCAAAATCTCCAAACTTTCCAATTATGGACACCTTCCATAACTCCTTTCAAGTCATCATGTATCAAAGCTTCCAGGACCGCACCTCCTGTAGCTTCTCCACGCCCTTTGATCTCCACATGCTCCAGCGTGAGCCCGACCACCTCGTGACATTCTCGACCGCCTGAATCTCAAATTTTCCCTCCTAGTCCCGGTCCTCCTCGTCACCGATTATGATCATCTCCATGCCCAACCTGCACATGCAAAGACCAAAGATCTTTTTCTCCGGTACAAGTTCTTCCCAACTTGACCGACATTAGTCCACACACGCACAATACACCCTTATCCATCCAGAAACACAGACCAAATCAATTACGACCTCAATATCTACGATTTCTAAAAATCAACATCAGACCACTCAGTAAGACCAGTCTGACTGCCATGCATAGACTGGTCATACTGCTAGCTCAACATAAGTACTCAGGGGTACTCGAAAGTCACAAGAATTATAGCACTCGAAGCCTACAACAACCAACTATCGACTAGTCACTGTAGCACGGACCATCAACCAAGCACTGTAGCTACGACCACCGACCAGTTACTGTAGCTACGACATCCGACTAGTTACTGTAGCTACGACATCCGACTAGTTACTGTAGCTTACGGCATCTAATCGGCTACTACAGCTTATGACCTCCGACTGGTTCACTGTAGCTACCGACAGGTTCACTGTAGCTTAAGATTTGGTTCACTATAGCTTACGATCATCGACCAGATATGGTCGACTAGCCATGGTTGTTCTATCGTGCTCGACCTGCTGTGATCGATCTGTTGTGGTCGATCTGCTGATCGAAGAGCCCAACACAAGGTCAATCGGACTACCGCCCAACACTATGGTAAACCACCCAATACAAGGTTGTCAGGCTACTTAATCTGAGTATTCCAGCAATTATAGATTTACCATAGTTCATCGTACAATCCATATGTCAATTATTAATCATTATTATATTCACAACCTATCCACATGGTCTAACAATCTTTCCCTTGATAAATACATTGATAATACTTCAAAATCTTTTAAATGAGTTATAATCAAACAAGATTGCGAAAATAAAATTTCAAAACTGCATAGAAAAGAACTTCACAAACCACAATACCAATCTTTCAGCAAAAACTCATAAAACACCCCCCTCAACACAAGAGAGGTGAGAAGCAATTTTAGCAAAATTTCTCCAATTACTCTAAGATCAAAATCTATAATTTCTCCCCGATTTTCTCTCGCATGGCAATATAATCATCAAGAACATCAGATAAAGAATAATTCTAAGAACGAGCAATGAGACTAAAAATCGTGAAGCTTGTATATTATCTAAGTCACATTGTAGTGATTTAATATTTAACCAAGCCAACTTTTTCAGTAGAGCTAACTAGATCATATAAAGTCATATATCATATAACACTGTTAAAATTTAGATTAATGATTAACCAATTTAGATTAATAACACGTATCTCAATAATGACCAAACCAATTATAAAAAACACAATAAGATATCACAATGAAAACAGAAAGCCTAAAAGTGAAGCAAACTTTAAGTCTAGATGAGCTAGTAGTCCCATATAATAACCTATTACTCCACACTCAATTCTTAAGGATGTGGTACACTTATAGCATACTTCCTTTCATGATGGTATGCTTGTAGCATACTTCTTTTAAATAATGGTATGATTGAAGTTTACTTCTTTTTATCTGTGCACTTTTTGTGCTCTTTCTTTTTGTTTGCATATGGCATGCTTAAAACATACATCTTTTCAACTTTCTCTTTCTTATTTTTTTTAATAAAATGCCAAACTAAGTGTACATAAAAAGATTGCAATAAGAAATATACACGCCTCATATCCAATATTTAAAACAAGATTCAAAATCAAACTAATCCTTTTGGATGGACATCACAAGGTACTATTTATAATCAATTTAGTCAAAGTATTTCGCCATGTCATATTAGTTCAAGCATAGCAAATTAATTACGACCAATCATGATCAAAACTACATAACATATGAATAGATATGATAAAGACAGCTCTACAACTCATTTAATTTCGATGACTTGAACTTGATGACTTATTTGATAAGTATAATAAACAAAACTTCTGAAATTTTTAAACAACAAGCCCCCGCAAAATAATTCTATAGGATGCAATACACCTAAATCACTTCGCAAAAGAGCAAATGAAGAATCAAACAGTTTGGAGATAATATAAGCAATCTAAAAATTAAACTCAACAAGGTGTAGAATGATATCACTATTTCCACATGGTCCCTCAGAAGGTGAAATCTCTTAGAAGCTATCAAAAGGAGTGAAGAACCATTAAGTGTTCCAATAAAGCAATGACGTAAAAGACCATAACGCAATCAAGCGCATATTCTCCATCCCGTGTTAGCTGTTCTTACATCACAGAAAACATCAGTCTCACAATACTGGTGTTAGCGAAATAAGATTTAGGAATTCAAAACTGTGACACACGACGAACAGGAGCAACAACAGGCAAAGATTTAAGTGAAGAGCTAGCCACTATAAGATTCTAGTCTGACCGCCTCAGCATGGCCGGTCTGACCGCCCGAGACCGATCTGATTCTGTGTAAAATGCCGATCTGATCGGTCCTGCCATAAAAAGTTCCAAACCTGCAAAAAAAATTGATTAGAGGGATCAAAACGACGATAAGGAGCTTGTACAAACTCTACTCCAGAATGAGAAACCGTTCTTAACATATCATTCTTTTCTTTCTTAGCTTTTCAAAAGTAAAACTGAACACCATCTCTATCATAATGAGTGCATTGATATTTAATTTGATGAGAAGTCATATCTGTTGACTTTGCAACACCTACTTTGGTATAGTGATCATTTACTATATCGGCAGATTTAAACACAATTAATCTTGGTTCAGATTTAACTTCAACTTTTCTACGTTAAAAAAGCTTAACAATCTTAGGAGGATTATTCTTGGTATGCTCAACAAAATAAATCCTAGACCATGATTTTTCACATTTGTTTTTGACTTGTCTAGGATCGTATATAAATTCTTCTTGCTAAAAGAAAATCTCTCTAAAATATCTTTAAGATACTCATTTTTTTTAGCCAGTGAGGAACAAGATGTGCGCTTAACAAATTTATTTATAAGATTCTTAGAAGTACTAGACTGAGCCAATCTATCTTTTTTAGTAAAATCATTAAGTTGCCAAATCAATGCTTCTATTTTAATGTTAAGCTTAAGACAGTTAGAACAAGAAAGTGTCTCATGGTAAACCATTTGTTGAATTGATTCCTGAGATGAATTAAATCTAGCTTCTAGCAATTCACAATTAGAGCAAGCTTTAGATTAAGCATTTGAAATATTTGACTCTAAACATGTAGAAGAACTAAACTTGAGCTTTTCAATTTCATCATTAGCAAATTTTAAATTTTCATTATAAGAGTTATGTGCCAGTTTAATTCATCAATTTTATTAGTTACATCTCTAAGTTGAACCAAATTTGATGCATTAATTGATCTAGCAGTCTCTAACTCAGAATGTAAAACTTGACAAGGCTCACATAATTCATTATTAGGAATAGAAAATCTAAGTCTATTAATATTAGAATTCAAGCTTTCAACAATAAAATTATTTTCTTTCAATTTATTTTTGGTCTTTTTTCAATTCAAATAGCAAGTTTAACCAAACAATCTTTGAGCTCATCATACGACGGTTTTACCTCATCGAGATCACTATAGTCGTTGTTGTTGTTGTTGCTTACCATGAAGCACATGCCTATGAAGTCATCATTCTTCTTTTTACCAAGACAAAAAAACTCGACGCAGCAGCCTCTATGATGCCATAGCAACTTACTCTGATATCACTTGTAGGATCGAATACAACAACCAGATGCGAGCGAATGATTGCCTTCGCTTTTTGGAATCTCTCAGTGCTTAATGAAGGTTTCGACCGATCAGCGTTCGACCGCTCGCTCAGCTATCAAAAGCTTCTTACCAATCGTAAACTACGAGCACTTCATACTTTGATCTTTGACCGGTTTGCATGTACTCAAAATCTTTGACACAAGGAGCAGAACCTCTCGATCATCTATGCGTTCGAGTTGACATGCCCTGGTCTGCTCTCCCTGCTGATGCTATTGGCAACAATCGAGTGGACGACTCGGCGGGCGATCAAGTCAACGAAGGAACGCTATCTCGCCACGCACTACGCTATTTGAAATGAGAACGAGTTGAAGACAACGCCCGAAAAACACGCCGCTGGTGCCGACTAACATTTCTGGAATAGATATGATCTTTTGTTTCTAACATACTTTCTATGGCTACAAAGTGCCCCCACGACACCCCTCAAATCCTAGCACAAAAACTTTCAAACCTTTCTCTCTAAAGCCTTCTCAAGTCCCCAAAAGTCATAGGTTAAACCTTAACCTCTCCGTGCTTTTATATGCTAGAGCTCTAAATCGTATTCTCATCAACACGGACACGAAATCCTATCCAATTCCAAAAATCAAAAGACCCGAAACCCTTCCAAATATGAGTTTTTCAAAATATCTAAACCTTCCAGTTATGGACACCTTCCATAACTCCTTCCAACTCATTAGGTGTCAAAGCCTCCAGTACCACACCCCCCGTAGCTTCTCTATGCATCATCCACCTTTGATCTCCATGTGCTCCAACGTGAGCCCGACCACCTCGTGACATCCTCGATTGCCTGCACATCAGATTTTCTACTCCTAGCTTTGGTCCTCCTTGTCACCGACCATGACCGTCTTCATGACTAATCTACACATGCAAAGACCAAAGAACTTTTGCCCTGAGACATGTTCTTCCCAACTTGACCGACATTAGTCCACACACATGCATACCACACCCTTGTCCATCCATAAACACAAACCAAATCATCAACGTCCTCAATATCTATGCTTTCGAAAACTCAACCTCAGATCACTCAGTAAGACCGGTCTGACCGCCATGCACAGGCTGATCATACCGCTGGCCCAACACGAGTACTTGAAGATTACGAGTACTCGAGGTACTCAAAAGTCACAAGAATTGCAGCACTTGAAGCCTACGACAACTGACCATTGACCATTCACTGTAGCACCGACCATCAACCAAGCACTATAGCTACGACAACGACTACTGACCGAGGTACTGTAGCTTACGACCTACGGGCGGTTCACTGTAGCTTCCGACAGATTCACTGTAGCTTATGATTGGTTCACTGTAACTTATGATCATCGACTAGGCATGGTTGACCAGCCGTGTTTGTTCTACCACGGTCGTTCAGCCGTAGTCGTCCTGTCATGCTCGTCCTGTCGTGGTCATTTTATCAGTCAAAACGCCCAATACAAAACCGATCGAACCACCAACTACCATTCATAATCGAAGCCTGTTGGTCAAACCACCTAATACAAGGCAGTCAGACCGCTTAATCTGAGTATTGTAGCAATTTCAGATTTACCATATTGCTTGATCAAAACTTTTACAAACATAAATTTTATTGTAACCCAAATATCAATTATTTATTATTACTTTATTTATAACCTATGTACTGTATTCACAACCTATGTATGTGGTGTAACATTTTTCATTCAAAAATGAAGCGAGTACAAGTACGACCTTTCGCATGGTCTAGCTTATCAAAAGCGGGATTTGCGGGCAATGGAAAGGACAGTTGTTATGATCACACAGCTGCGTTTGTTGACTTCGTATGATATGATGAAATAAGAGAGAGAGACTGCAGTGCGGCCACGAATTGGCTAGGGTGTACAGAATAGTCAGCCAGAAGACCATCGCCACCGGCAGCTCCGGGCAACACCGACGGCCTCCTTCTTGGACCAGGCCCGACGTCGTCATCTCCTGGACCATAAACGCCGCGTTTATCCTGGAGGCGGCGAAGGCATTTGAAGCAAATTTCTTCGCCATGGCACTCGAGGACGACAGCGAGCAGCAGGCATCGTTCATGCTCTAGCGATGAACAGAGCGCTGGAATCGTGCACCCGCTTGTTGAGTGACATGAGTGCATGAAAGCACGAGTGATAAAGCTCATGGTCTCATGGACATCACATCCTGATGTGATGTCCATGTGACAGTCGAGCTGAGAGCTCCATAAAATTTTGCGCGATTTCTCACATCGATTTACATTTGTCACAACACCACAAGGATATTACATTACAGCCAACCGACATCACCAGCTGTGGCGGCAACATATCAGCTGATTTTGGCCGAATTAAGCCCTTCCACTCTAGCCCTTGTTTTTGCATAAATAACACAATTATCATCGCAATAAGTGAAGCTATCTGAAGGAACCACACGATTGGTCTCTCTTTCAGAAACTAATGAACAGGAAGAAATAGGCTACAAACAAGAATTGCTCGAGTTAGGTTTGTTAAGCATCGGCTCTTGTCCTAGAGCTTCCAAGAGTAAGCTCTAGGTCATCTGATCCAGAGTCCTCATGAATCCTCTCGCCTTCCCATGCCCTCACCATTCCAGCTGCGAGCTGATTACCGTTGCTGCTGCTTCCAAATGCAAACTCATCAGAAACCACATCCATCATGTGAACATCCGGGTGCTGTGGCATGCCAGGGATTACAGGGGAGCATGTGCCGCTCTGCCCTGGTGTGCATATCCTCGATGAACTGCCCTGTGGAATTGCTTCTTTAAAGACGCTAAATGGATTAGAGGACACAAGGCTAAAGGTAGGTGATGACGGGCTTGTTGATGAGATTTGGATACCAGCTAGCCATGTCGGGTCAGGAACCATTGAGCGCCCTGGGCTGGGTGGGGTGGAGTTCACCACACAGGGACTGTTTGAACCGTGCCATGGAGGCTGGACGGTCGATTCATCCCAATCTGTCTTCATACGAGGAGTGCGGGCAGTTGGTGAACTTAATGGAGGAGTTACTGGGGCACTAATGGAACCACCATGAATCAACAGCGGTGGAAGCTGTGGGTGTTTATTTGATGTTGTAGAATCGGAGAATGTCTTTAGCCATGGTAGGATAGGATTGCCATCAACACCATTG
The DNA here is from genome assembly GCA_017311315.1 of Dendrocalamus latiflorus. Classification (NCBI taxonomy): domain Eukaryota; kingdom Viridiplantae; phylum Streptophyta; class Magnoliopsida; order Poales; family Poaceae; genus Dendrocalamus; species Dendrocalamus latiflorus. The sequence continues at coordinate 7,796,131 of CM029664.1, forward strand.
ACCATGTTGTTAGAATGTGGGAGGAAGGGGGAAGATGCGCCACTGGGGAATGAAGAGGAAGTAGGGCTCGCATTGTACGATGCCCGTGGACTTGGTTGATATGAGGAACATGGGCTTGGTGATACGGAGCACCCAATCACATCCATGCGTTCTGGAGGCTTGCATCCCTGTGGGGAAAAAAAACGAACACAGAGGTAGTTTGTGTATCACTAGACTCATCATGTTTTCTGAAGTAGCTGAAAGTAAATCATATGCTCTTTTTTTTCCTGAAAATTCGGTATACAACATTCTGTTCATGCAGTAGCAGTAATTCATGAATTCGATATGATCATGCAAGTCCATTGTGCAAATTTAAGTGCAAAGGCACTCTATTCTGCATCAAACCATCAAGACATCAGTAACTAAAAGAGCCAGGAGAGAGCAGACAAAAGAAATTGCCACATCAAGAAGGCGAGTAAATCAGCTCCTGCCTCCTGCCACATAGCAATTGCTATATTGCAAGTAGTACTGATAGAGAAGTAACGTATGATACTCATGCAACAACCATGGCAAGGTTCAATGACACAAATGTCAATCTGTAGCCTTGATGAACACACAGCTGCAGATAGTCGCTTGCTAAAATTCGACCCACAAATCTCCCTAAGCTGAAAGAACATCTCTAGCCCAAGGCCAAGCAAGTAAAAGATGGTCAGCATCATGCCTCGAGCAGCGAGCTTCACCCCCCGTACTCTGCATCGCACTTGACATGTGGCTGTGTGAGCTGGTCTAAAGCGATGGTGTGGATTATCATGTATAGACTAGAGACTAGCAATGCACATGTACCGCAACAACCAAGAAAGCAACTCAGGAGCAAAAATTAGAGTTGTTTCAGCATATGCTGCCAGCTACGCCACAGATCCTAAGCGCCGAACAGGAATCCGGATCCACAGGATGCTTGTAGAGCAATACGAATGGCAGGGAAGCAGCACAACGATGCCCAATTCACCTTTGCCTCCCGGACACACCTCACCCAGAACCCTAAAGAATCTAGCTTTTTTTTTGGCAGCAATTCCCCAACGACGCGAAATTCCACGAACGCGCCCCACCCACCCACTCCAGTACTCCACTCCGCTACGGCCACACCCGTGCGCGGTCCAGACTGCCATCTCCCAGCTTTGCCCATCGCCACCACGTGCAACGCCCGGCGACCCACCCCAAAAAAAATGGAGGAAAAAAAAGGAAAATTAAAACTACAACTGCGCGCTGCACAGTGCACACCGTACAGGCACCGAAGCCCAACCACCCGCGGCGCACGTTAAGCTCCACGGCGCGCGCCGCCGCTAACCTGCGCCGCAAATCTAAGCCTCTAGAGTGCCTCCCATGGGGAGGAGAGGAGGGGGGGGGGGATCGATCGCTAGGAGATCTCCGCGCGCGGGCGCGATGCGTAACGTACCTTGCGGTAGGTGGTACCGTCGGGCTCGACGACCCATCCGGCCTCGTTGCAGAGCGCCTTGAGCACCTCGTTGTTGTCGCAGTGCTTGGGGAGCTTGTAGCCGCCGTGCGCCCGCAGGCCGGCGAATATCTTGGCGGCGATCGCCCGCCGCCGCCGCTCCCTCCGCTTGTTGTTCTCCCTCTCCCTCCACGTCGGCATCCTCCCTCCCCCCGCCCCGACTCCTCCCCCCGCCGGCCCCAACCCTCCACCTCCTCCCCCCGTCGCCATGCCAAGGTCAACCCCCACCTCGCCTATCCTCGCCGAACTCGAAGACGACCGGGTCGCCTCTTCGGGTGGGAGAGAAGGGAGGAGCGAGAAGAAGAGGTCACACGGAAAGGGCGAGGGCGAGGCGGAGAAGAGAGAAGGGTGGGTGGGGGAGCAGCGGCGTGAGCTTTGAAAAGCTCCGGCTCCGGGTCACCGCCGGCACTGCCCCTCGATTTCCGCCTATTTACGCGCCTGCCACCGGCGCGCGATCTCTCCCGTGAGGGCAGAGTGGTAATTGCGCGCGACCAGAGAGGCAGGGCAGGCAGCGAGGTGTGGTGTGGGGCAGGGGGCAGCACCGGGCAGCCCACGAAGCGTGTTGCCGCGGGGGCGAGGGTGGGGACCACCGGGCTCGGTCCACGTCAACGACGCTGCACGTGGGCGCCCATGGGCCGTGGGGCCCGCACGGCGGTGGTGGGCCGCGTGGACGGGCTGGCTCGTGGGGGTGGGGCCCAGGAGCGGGACACGTGAGCGTGTTGCTTTAGGGATCAGCTCACCGCTCACGCCTTGCTTTTCTTTTTTTTCTTTTTTCCCGCTGCTCCGTCCTACTTTTAGGTTTTGTTTTTGGCGTGTTTGTTTGTTTAGACCCACCTCGGCGTGCGGGGAGTAGAGTAGGGAAGTGGTAGCAGTAGCAGCAGGGGGGCGGGTGCGCGCGCCCGAACAGCGAACGCGGGGGACGGGGAGCGCGAGGGTGTGCTTGAAGAGGTCGACACCTGGCGGGGAGGCTCGCCCAGTCGCTGGCGCTGGGCAGTTTGTCCGGGGCTGCTGCGCACTGGCTTACGTCTTTTTTTCATTGTAGGTAATTTATTTTTTATTATATTTAATAGTTGTTTATTTGATGTAATTTAATTTAAAAATTTTTTAAAGAGAAAAATAAGTTATCTTATCACGGACAATGCGAAGGAATACGGGGAAAAAAAGACAAAAAAAGCCAAAATAAAGTAATAGTAAATTAAAAACTAGAAGTAAGAAGATAAAGCTAAAACAAGCAGAGAAAAGATAAAAGTATATTTGAAAAGCCACCGTAATCCCAAACAAAGCTAATAGCCGTTCAAACTCGGCATCAGTTTTTGCTCGAAGAAAACAGAAATGGATTTGAACCTCTCGACTTTTAAAGGTGGCTTATTTAAGCCACTTCTAAAAGCGGATTCTATTTTCAAGATGCTTCCAAAAATCACCGACCGACCTTCATCACCATCTCCATATTCACATCTGTCAAGAACTATTTTCTAAATTTTGTTTTAAAAGCTACTTTTCTAGTTACTATACTATTTCAGCCATCATATTCGTTTGTGCTCCGGTTGACGGCTTTTAGCTTTTCTCTGCGCTTTTTGAGACGACAGCGAATGATAGAGACGATGTGAACAACACACACATTTTTGAGCTCAGGAAGCCCGTTTGGAAAATTGACTTTAAGAAGCTATCCTTTTTGTTTCGTCTTTTGAAGAAGCTAAAGTCAAAAAATATGGCATATAGCCATCACCCCAACCAATTAAAACACCGTCTAAGCATATTGTTCTATTCTTGACCACAACAATTGCCATATTGTGGACAAAGCACTCGAGGGTTGTTCTTTTGGCTGTAACAGATGGTTTTTTTGTTATGACTAATTGTTTTTATATGTGTTTTTAAGACGATAGCGGACAATGCATATAATTTTAGGCTTGAAAATTCGCTTAGAAAAGTGCATCACTTATTTTGATTTTTGGAGAAGCCAAAAGCTAAAAGACCAAACGAACATGGTCTTTGTTTGATTTGAGATTGAATTGTGAGAGGACAATTGTAGCTTGGAGGATGAGGTCCTTTATTTAGGGGGTAATTGTATTGATTTTTGTTGGGGATTTTTGGTTGTGGCATATGATTTTTGGCTAAAAATAAGAATTCTTTTATGATACCTTAAAATGAATGAGCCGTCCAATCTTTGCGGTTCAATGGTTCAGATTAGTTAGAATCTAGTTATACCATCACCCATAATACGAGCAGTAGAATCTCTAAATGGGGAAAATTATAAACGAAACATATATCATAAGATTAATTTTGCGATTGTAGTGGGGTTAAAGCTCGTTTGTTTGGTGTGACTTGCCATGTATAAGATCACCGTGAAAGGCACAAAGTGCCTGGCAAGGCATGCATGGTAAGAATCAGCGAAGAAACAGTGGCTAACGTTAACGGTGAGGTCCTCCTTGATGGCGAGGCCAGCGGTGACTGGCCCGGTTATGTCCTCCGCATCGGCTCCAGCTGAGACCCGACTCTTCTTCATGTTCTTCTTCTCTTCTGAGAAGAAGTCCACCTCAATGGACCTATGGACCTACACCCCCTACCGACTCCTCTGCTGGCACCATCGTCCATCTCCAAGCAAGGAATGAAGATGAACAACGGTTTACACACAAGATATAAGTCCAAAATACCTTTATGAAAAATCAGGTTGAAAAATAAACGTCTATAACACCCTCATAAATCAACAGTCATATTTTATTTTTACTATCATCTTTCTACTATTAATATAATATACTGTAAAAAGCCAAAATAAATAGTAGTAGCTAAAAAATAGTTTTTAAAAGAAAAAATAAGCGATATATAAAATAAGAGAGAGATACGTACATATGATGGAAGAGAAAGGAGTAAAAATGAACGATGCACTGATAACCTTTATCTTATCTCTGTGATAGCGAAAAAAATTGGATAAACCGCTTTGCCCAGAGCGCGTGGAATTTTTTTTCCGCGGAGGAAAGAGGGGCGAGACGAGACGGGGTGGGTGGGGCCCGCGACATCATGCACGTGAGCCATCCCCATCCGGCGCACGGATCCGCGCCAACATGCCACCACGTGATTTCACGGAAACCGGAGGCCCGCTCATCCTCTGCGGCTCGCAGCCTCCCGCTACTCCCCTGTGGCTCGCTTCCTCGTACAGACTACGGGGCACGTTCATACCGTTTCTGCTGAGCCACAGGCTAATGAGACTATTCTTCGGTTTTGCTAAATAATTTCTCTCACTCATCTCATTCTAAGAGTTAGGATTCAAAAATAAGATACTGAGTCATAGATATATAATGTATTTTACTTATCTTGCTTTGATTTTATATATATTATATATATATATATATAAATAATTTTCTCTACTGCACGTCTCCTTATTTTAAAAAACTATTTTTTAATAACTATAATTTATTTTCAGTTAAAAATCATCCACTGTAGACAGTACAAACACCCTACTACACCGGTGTTCAGTTTTGATTCTCGAACAAGAAAAAAAAAACTCCAGCTGCTTGTAGTAGCACGAGTGATGCTTGCCGTCGTCAAAAGCGCCATACCGAGACCGACACTTCCCTGCCCATGACAGGGTGCCATTGCCAACCGCAACCATGCTTATCTGAAGTAACCGAATCATGTGATATTTGTGTCATGTCGATCATTAGCTTGCCGTCCCTACAAACCTCAGCAAGCCATGCCATGCGAGCCGTACGACGTCCAATCTTGCTCAGATTCGTGTAGAGACCAACAGATGGGCAGGCAACCGGAATGCCAGGATTGAACGCATTTGTACGTAGCGAATTTATCGATACTGAATGCTAATTCTCTCTTTTATCACTCTGATAAATATATACAGGGAGTAATAGAATTTTAAGATTGAATCACTAAATTTTTTTTTTCTCATTTTTTTAACTTACTTCACTTAACAGAATTTACACGGCTTAAATAAGCCTCATGCATATACACACGACAACCCACGTATCCACTAACTTGGGCATATTCTTATGCCTCCTGAAATCTTTCTACGATCTGCACGAGACCGCTTCTCACGGCTATGATCGCTTCACACGACTACGACCGCTTCTCACAGTTACAACTTTCCCTAGCACTCGAGAGCTCCGACTGCACTCGGCCACGTCCGACTAAGTTAAATATGCAGATACAAACTTTGTCAAGATTAATATTTAAATTTATTCTCCCCTAATCTTGACGTACCACACTTCATGACTCTTCACAGAAGAGTTGGTTCATCATCACTCTAAATGTCATAGAGTAGCGCATTCCCCTCTTTTCCTTTCACCTCCTTTCCTTTCTCAGGGCACTCGTAAGCGAAGTGTCCAAACTCTTGGCAGTTGTAGCACGTCACCTTGGTTTTGTCGAACTTTTTTTGACCACCACCACTGCTAGTGCTGCCGGAGGAACCCTTGCTATTTCGCTTCGACGACCGAGTCTCCCACTCGGCCTTGGTGAGAAGTAGATGCTCTTTGTCCACCTTCTCGTGCTTGCGTATCTACTCTTCATACGCTTTGAGGCGGACAATCACCTCCTCGAATGACATGGTATCCACATCGGAGAATTGCTCAATTGCAGCAACAACTTGTAAAAACTTGTAAGGGACCGAATCAAGTAGCTTCTTGACGAGTGCGGTGTCTTCCGGGGTGGCACCAAGGCCACTGAACTTGCTCGCAAGCCCACTGATCTTGCTAGTGAACTCGTTGATGGAGTCACATCGCTTCATGCGCAGGGCCTCGAATTCGCTTTTCAAGGTCTACAGCCGCGCTTTTCTCACTTGATTGGCGCCAAGATACCTCGTCTTCAAACTTTCCCACGCCTCCTTAGCTGTCTTCTTTTCCGCAACCTGGTGGAGCACTTCCTCGGAATAGCCTGAAAGATACATGCTAGTGCCATCTTATCCTTCCTTCTCTCCACGACCACTCCAGCCATAGGTTCAATCGCCTCCCAGATGTCCTGCGCCTCCATACACACCTCCATTTTGATCACCCAGGTGAAGTAGTTGGAAGATGTGAGCATCAGGTACTAGAGAGAGACACCTCCCTTCCTCGTTCACCGTGCCACCGTTTGCTCGGTGGTGGACATCTCATTGAAGCAGAGATACATGGGCATACATCGGATTAAGAACTCATGCTCTGATACCAATTGTTGGGACTGAATCGCTCAATTCTCCCTCTTGTCACTTTGATAAACACACACAGAAGGAGGCTAATAGAATTTTGCAATTGAATCACTCATTCTTTTCTCATTTTTTCAACTCACTTCACTTAACAGGATTTACACAACTTAAATAAGCCTCATGCATACACACACGACCACCCACGCACCTACTAACTTGGGCCTATTCTCATGCCTCCTAGAGTCTCTCCACAATCTACACGAGACCGCTTCTCCTGGCACTCGAGAGCTCCGGCTACACTCGATCACATCCAACTTCTGACCACAATACGCACTCGAACACTTCTGACTGCTACAGTGTTCTTCCGACTGCAACAGTGTTCTTTCGACTGCAGCAGTGTTCTTCCGACTACAACTTACAACCATGGTGCCTTACGACTACGATTGCCTTATGACTATGGTGCCTTGAGACTACGGCTGTCTTACGACTATGGTGCCTTCGACTATGGCGCATCGTCTCGATGCTACGATCACGGCTTCTTGCGTACTCGGAGTCTTCGACTTCTTTCGTGCTCGATGTCTTCTACTGCATCGTGCTCGGAGCTACAGTACTCGATGCACAGTACTCGTTGTACAATACTCAGAGCACAATACTCGGGGCCTCCGACTTCGACTTCCGCAGTTTCAACTGCTGCTTCGGCTACAGCTTCGATCACTACTTCAGGTGTGGTTTCGACCATAGTTTCTACGACCACTTATAACTCATCAAGAGTAAATCTAACATAATCTCTCAGCACTTTTGCCAAAGGTTATATATATTGTAACGCCCCCGTTTCCAGGGGCGCGTACGGACACGGCACTCCGCAACTATTCACGCATGAACAGTTATGGAGTGTCGCGCAAGAGTATACCATCGTATGCTTACAACAAAAGTCCAGCATATACTTCACATATGGATTAACATCCAGTTTTTGACAGCAGGGCGTGCAAGCCCAAAGTATAATTACATTACAGAAGCTCCAAGATCCGCTTGAGCGCGGCCAAGACCTAAAGCCACGGGTCCTCGTCGAAGAAGCGAACCTCAGGGGCGTCCTCGACGGGGAGACCTTCACCTTCGTCTTGATCATCTAAAGAGTGGATTAAGCAAGCCGTGAGCCAAACAACCGGCTCAGCAAGCCCCAAAGGGACTCTAACTTACTACATGCACGGATTAACAAAGGAAGGGAGTATATTTGGTTTATTAACTTTGAGTGGATGCAGTTTTATTTGCAAACATTCTGATAAAACGGACCCAAAACTACTCCTTAAAATCTCAGGGGTTTTCACGAAGAGTTAATTAACCAACTAACCAAATTAAAGCATGTACAAAACTACTTAAGCTTCGCTGCTGGAATCACCCAAGTGACACAGCTCTATTAACCGGGAGCACGACGTATTCGAATACCATTTATTTTGACTCTGCAGGGTTTGCTCAGCTTTACCCACACGATTTCTTAACTTCCGCGTCCGGGTTAAGAAAGCCAGGTCGTTTCACTGCTCAACTCTTTATATAGGCTCTACCCGGTAGAATCCACTCGGGTCTGGCACAAGAAAACAAGAAAACAAACGTCCGTTTCGAGTGAACTCTACCGTTGTTAGGCACCCGCAGCACGGCCTGCCTAACCTCATTTCTCAACCTCCTCCTCCGCACCTACTTCTCAACACCTGTAGAGTTTCAATCGAGTTGAGCAGCTACTAAACCAGTGTTGACAAGTCAACTCCTGTGGTTGAGCGATCACTATGTCATTTGCTCGGCGTAAGGGTCTCAGTCCTTACATTTTTCCCTCCGGGGTCCGCAACCCCCAGTCAGGTCCGCGACCTTACAACCTAGGGTAAGAAACCTTACCCTATTCTGCACGTCGACATACTCCGCCCTAGGGCACGGTGTCCCATACCACCCCGCCCTAGAGTTGGGTCTTCCAAACTCTATTGGCCCGCAGCCACAACCTTAACAGTGTAAGACTTGCATAATAATAATCTACAATTATCTAGATTAACAGATAATTATTTCTAGGGTTAACAAAGGCATGGCTACAAGTTTAACATGGCATTTGTCGGTGGTAGGGTTAACTACATATCATATCATTCTAAACATTTTATTTTACTTTAAACTAACATTCCAGAACTAGCTTAATGCAAATAACATATTAGCATAAATAAACATCATGGGTTACAACATGATCAAAGGATTTGGGACTTGCCGTCAATCCGGATGATCTCAGCTAGCTCGAACGAAGAAACGCCGGGGTCCTGAGACTGCACTTGAACTTCCGGGATCTCCGACACTAACGCAAACACATAAAATAATTAAGTCCAGCTTGAGACTAATCAAGCGAGGAAAAATAAACTATTTAAAAAGGAGTAAAATGCATAAATCCTTCAAATGGAATTTTAGGAATTTATCTGGGATGAATTTGTGGAAGTGGAGGCCAAAAATGGGTTAAGGATATTATTTGGAGCAAAGTGGTGCAATTTGGGATTTTTGGGATTTTCTGTGATTTTCTAGGATTTATTTGGATTTCTCTAGAATTTTAGAAAAGATTAAATCGGGGAAAATGTTTGAACAGTAACCGGCCCGGCCCCTTTGCTACAGCGCGGCCCGCACTATGCAGCCCGCGAGGCCGACAGCCAGTGCGGCCCACAGCGACGCGGCCCGACAGGCCGGCGCATGGCCCGCTCGCGCGCGCACGTTCGGGGGCAAAGCAGGCCGGGGCTCGGCCCACTCCCGCGCGCTCACGCTGCTCGGATGAGTGACGCACGGCCTGGGCGGACGGTCGGGATGGGCGGGGCGAATGAAAGATCAAACTCCATTTAAGTTGGTTTTGGTGTTAATGACAAATGCCATTATGACATTATGATATTAATGACATATACTTTATAATGTTTTGGTGAAAATGATAAATGAATTTATGAGACTAATATATTTATTTGAGTTTATCTTTGGTTAGTCTCATTTGGATGAAAAGGTGAAATCAAAGAGCTATGCATTCGAAATCGCTTTCTCATTTACAAATGCATTCATTAGATCCAAAATATAGATTGAACTCCTCAATTAGTCTAAAATGAATATGTGCATACGTCTTCACTATATACACTTGTATGCACACATTTAGGGGGAGCTCTCTATATTTTGGAGTTTCATAAGTATTGGTCCATGCTTCTTTCATATGCATATTTGGGATCTTTACTTTGAAATACATACTTGAGTATATATAGCTTGTGCAATATATATATACTCATATGCAATCGGGTTGTCATCTAACTTCTCCATTATGTGTTAATGGTTGGATGACTAATGACAACCGGATAAGTAAGCTTTGTTTAAAGCTTATCTTAGAGTATACATTTGTTGTGTACAAGGTGTATACTCACAAATCAACTTTATATCTCATTAATTATTGAGATTGTCATGAATTACCAAAATGGTAAAGTTTGGTAATCGATGACAATTGTTTTGTGGACTAACGGTTTCCATGAGTTGGATGCAGAGGTTAGGTTCCACAAATGAGAACGACTTGGGATGACTTCATGTCTCCATGCATCCTCCTCGACGCCATGCTACCGCCAGAGGATTCGGCCCGCTGGGACATGGCGCCACTGCAACCAGGAAGCGGCGACGACCAGGGGAAGGAGAGATGGGGGACGGCGGCGGCGGCGACCAGGGGAAGGAGAGATGGGGGACGGCGGCGGCGGCGACCAGGGGAAGGAGAGATGGGGGACGGCGGCGGCGGAGACCTAGAGGTTGGGGCGAACGAACTGAATGGGGCGACCTATTCACGATGCGGGTAAAAAGAAATACTCCCTCCATTCAAAATTCAAATGGCTATACTCCTAAAATGTCAGCCAAATTTTTAAGATTTTAACTAGTAATACGCATAAAAATATTCGAATTTGTCATGTAGGAAGAAGTATATACATCACTATATTTTTAATATTTTTTGCTAATATATAAATTAGAACGAGTGTCTGAGTGGAGAAGCCTATGCTGACTGATCTCTCTAGTGCATAGTATACATAGTGATAGGAGTGGTACCAGCCGCATGCTAACAACTCTAAAATTTTGAATATATGAATAAACATAATATCCGTCGAATGATAGTATACATAGTGATAGGAGTGGTACCAGCGGCACCATCAGGTTAGGGTACTGGGTTCACCAAATTAGGGCTTTGGTTCACCAGATTAGGGTTTAGGTTGGCGGGTAGACGGCTTCTCAAAGGGTTTAGGTTCACGAAATTAGGGCTTTGGTTCACCAGATTAGGGTTTAGGTTCACTTGGGCTAACTATAGAAGGAGGTAGGGTTTGATGCTTTCTAAAAAGGGTTTAGGTTCACCAAATTAGGGCTTTGGTTCACCAGATTAGGGTTTAGGTTCATTTGGGCCAACTATAGATCTAACTCCCAAAGTCTTGCTAAAATAAGCAATGGGTCTCCCTTTTTGCATGAGGACTGATCCAATCCCTTTGGCACTTGCATCAATCTCAAGTGTGAAAGGTTCAGAGAAGTTAGGAAGGGCTAACACCGGTGTTGTAGTTAACTTGAGCTTTAGTTCTTCAAAAGCCTCGTCTTGAGACCTTCCCCAGCTAAAACCATCCTTTCTTAGCATGTCATGTAGGGGCCTACAAATCAACCCATAATTCTTGATGAACCGTCGGTAATAACTGGTCATTCCCAAAAACTTCTTAATTGAGACACATTTAAAGGCTTGGGCCACTCTTGGACAACAAAAAAGTTAGAACTGATGTATCCACTCATGAATGCGAAGTTTATGAAAAATAAGGATTTTATATGAAAATATGCTAAGACACGGAACTCTATCAAATATAAAACCCAAAATTTCGGGTCCCCGCTCAAAAATTTGACCAGTGCGCCGAGCAATGCCGCCACACCAAATTCTCTCTTTTGCCCTCCGCGCGAAAAAGAGAAACGCCGCACATCGAGTTCAGTCAAGGGCAATTGTGGTATTTTGAACACTGGTTGTGGCCCAATAAAACCGCCCGCATCCTTGCAGCCGTCGCCACCCTCTCGCCTCCCTCTCCGAACCCTAGCCGCCGTCGCCACCCTCTCGCCTCCCTCTCCGAACCCTAGCCGCCCTGGGCTCGGACCCGGAGCCGCCACCCCCTCGACGAGGACACCGGAGCCGGATCCCCTTCGTCGACACCAGCCCCGCCGACGGCGCCAGAACCGCCTCGACGACGGCACCGGCCGGATCCAGATCCCCTTCGCCGACAGCTGCCACACCCGACCCACAACCCCTTCCTCGACGACCGCCGCCGGATCCGGATCCCCTTCGCCCACAGGTTCCACGCCCGAGCCGCAACCTCTTCGTCGACGCCCACTGCACCGGATCTACTACCCCTTCGTCGACGCCCGCCGCTCCGGATCTGCGACCACGATGACAAGAGGCCGAGGCCGACGCAGCGTAGCAAGAGGTACCCCAAAATCCTTTTACCGTGACGATGTGTGCTATATTCTAGCGGTTGAACCTTGGATAGTGCTAGGGTTACATGTTTCCTAGTTGATTGAAGTTTACATGTGCTTAAATTTTTAATATATCTACTACTCTATTTCTAAACATGTGTTTACACATGTAAGAACCGCCACTAAATGGTTATGAACGAGCGCGGGCCGCAAATATCATGGAGAATGTTAGAAGAATGGAAGAACTTGGCGTCAATGGTTTAGCTTCTGGTCTAAAATCATTGTGCACAAAAACTGCATTTGCAAAGGCAAAAAAGTCAGGCAGCAAGGGTAGTGACGCTGAAGGTTCTAATTCATCGGAATATCTCCCTGAAGCTGGAGAGGGAGTTCAGGGAGGTGGTGATACAGATACAGATTTAGAAGAGGAGCCAGTACCCCTCGCAATTGAGGTGCTTCTTCTATCTTGGCTTGTGATGGGAGGGAGGGGGGTTAGATAGCAATGCAATTCTTTGTTGTGTATATACTTGGTTAATTTGTGGGCATGCTTACTGGTTATGTTTTTTTCTCCACTTTCAGCCTCCTATTCCAACTACGCGTAGAAAAGTCTATGCCAAAAGGACAAAAGGCAGCGCCGATATGGGTCCTGGGGGAAGGCAATCTAAGAGAGTGAATTCAACTCCACCAACAGAGGTGCCTCTTGGAGTTTCTACTCGGTCTAAAAGGCAGCGCACATCTGCACAAGGTGAACACACCTTGCCACCAGCAGCGGAAAACAATGGCGGTGAAGCTGTACACTTTGATGAATTGACTGGAGACATTGGTGTGGACAGCCATCCTAGCCCTCTAAGGGACTGGACATATCCAGATGACCTTAGCCATGGCGAAGAGCAGACCGGTCAGCAAAATGACCCCACTGATGAAGGTTGGTTAAACTTACATGACCATCAATCAATTCTCACTATTTGATATCACTATTTGATTTCTAACAATCTGAGTGTATGAAAACTGTGTAGTACCAATGCAAACACGAGCGAGGAAGCCGAGGTCAGCAACTAGGGGAGTTTTGCTTGACAAAATGACCAGATCGATGGGAAGAAGGATGGCCGTCTCTGTTGTCGAGGGGAACAGAAGGCCACATGAACCAGTGCAAGCTGCCAAGTTTGCATCAGAGGCAGGTGTAGTAGTTAGGTCTCAAGTACCGATTTTGACGCATTGGAAACAATACAAGAAAGAGACTGAACATTTTGATGGATTTGTGGGCAGGCTATCTGTAAGTATAAATCTACACTCTTGTTCTTACATTCAACTCTGCCTTGAGCAACTTATTAATGGATTTGCATTAACACTTTGGCAGGCGAGGCTGGCCATTGACACCACTGACAAGCCAACAAAGGAAGCATGTGTGAGTGTATTCCAGTCTGGGGTACGGCAGATGCGGTACAGGTTGAAGCAAGCCTACTTCAATGGCGTCCCTACTGATGAGATCCAAACGACCTCTCCTGTCCCTTACATGACTGATGCACAGTGGTGTGAACTCGTCGAAAAGTGGTCAAGTGGTAAGAACAAGGTATGTGCTGCTCAAGTGGTGCGAACTCATCAAGTTCTTGTCTAGTCTTTCTATTTTCTACTTGTGTTGGAGTCCAAACACAAAGAAAGTTGTAGGCAATCTCTGAGCAGAACAAGCGAAACCATGTAAAAGTCAGGTACCATCAGGCTACAGGATCTCGCAGCTATGTTGCACAGCTGCACTCATATGTAAGTGATGGTTGTGTTTTATTGTTACTTTTTATATTCAATACCCACTGCCTTTGTATAACAGTTGCACACATGTGCAATTTCCAATCTGAAACAGAAGGAGAAGAACAAGAAGAAGGACGCAGAACTCGGTGAAGAAGTTGATGAAGAACATGATGAACTTCATGAAGAACTTGATGCAGTGGAAGTCTTCAAGGACTTCCATACCAGTACGAAAAAGGGCCTGAGTGACACTGCAAGAGAAGCAATTGTAAGTACCTTCATTTGCTTTCCTTGAAATCTGCTCAAGTCATTGTCATAACAGAAGGAGAAGCAGCAGCAGGCAGTAGCATTAGCAGTAAGCAGTAGCAGCAGCAGCAGGCAGTAGCATTAGCAGTAAGCAGTAGCAGTAGCAGCAGCAAGGAGCAGGCAGTAGCAGTAAGCAGTAGCATGAATCATTGAAGTCTATGCATTACTTATTTTGAATTAATCCATGTATCTTTGGTCTCTCTGTTTATGATTTTTTAATTTCAATTTAAGTCATCTTCCACTATGTGTAACCTAATGTTTAATCCTTGAATTTTGCAGTCTGCTATGGAAACTATGCGAGCAGAACCTGTTGCTGATGGGCAGGCACCGTTGCCTAGTGCTGATGTTGTTTCCAAGGTCCTCTCCCAGAGCAGCTGCAACACCCAATTTTTGAAGAATGTTGGTATCCCGACAAGCTCCACCAAAACAGAGACATCTACAGAGAAAGCGCTTCGGGAACAACTTGCTGCTGAACAAGATAGTTCAGCTGCTCTCCACCAACAAGTAGACGAACTGAAGAAGAAGACAAAAAAGACTGAAAGGGAGTTTGAGGAGTTTAAGAAGCAACAGGAAGAGAACAATATGCTCCTTAAGCGTATCTTGCTCTTGAACGGCGGCGCTGGTAACTCTCAGTCTTGAACTTCTGTTGTGGCTTCATGCGGTGAACTCGTATGGCTTGATGCGTGAACTCTGCTAGTGGTGTGGTGATTGGTGAACTCCTGTCAATATTTGCTTGTGAACTGAAAAATATGTGCTTGTGAGCTTGAACAATGTAATATGTTGTCATTCTGTGATTTCTGTCCAGTAGACTTGTGACGAACTGGGTTTAATTTTGTGACGAAACGATCGCTGTACATGTGGACCAATAAAGAATGGAAAGCCACGTGGACAAATCAGGAACCGACACGTGCCTTGTGCCATGTCACCTGCCAGCATGGACAATGACACGTGGCGCCTGCTCGTGGCACGCCACGTCAGCTGACATCGTGGATTCTGCCACGTGGCACTACCACGTCAGCTTCCAGCGTGGTTCTGTCCACGTCATCGACCACGTGGCACCGCCACGTGGTACTGCCACGTCAGCTTCCAGCGTGGACGCTGCCACGTGCCACTGTCCACATCAGCTCCCACAAAGGCTTGGCATTCAATTTGTGACGAAAACAGTGACGATTTTGGTTTCATCATAGAAGGGAAACGGTTCTACGACAAAAACGTCTTCGTCACGGATGAAAGCACTTCCATGACGAAAAATTCGGTTTCGTCACCGTGCAACAAATGTGATGCTCCGTTTTTGACGAACCGAAATTCGTCACTAATTCGTCACAAAAAGAATATTTATGACGAATCGGGCTTTTATTATGACAAAGTCTGTTAGTCATGTATATGCACATTCCTACTAGTGTGTGTTGAAGGTCATCAAGTCAAGATCGAGAAGAAGATAGCTTCATGAGTTGAAGGCTATCAAGATGAAGAAGGCTTCATGTGTTGAAGGCGGTCGAGAAGAGGACGCATCATGAGTTGATGCATGTCCAAGGCGATCATGTGTTGATCAAGTAAAGACTATCATGTGTTGATGGAGTTGATGAGAATAATGCATCATGAGTTGATGCATATCGAGATGATGACCCAAGGCAAAGGTATGGCTAGCTAGGGCTAAGGATGTGTTCCTAGTCTTTTACCGGTCTTGGTGTTTGGTTGGAAGACCGGATTGCTAGTATAGGTTGCCGTACTATTAAGAGGGGTCATGTCTAGTAGTTTGAGTCTCATCATGTATTGATAGCTCAAACCTCACTTGCTCTAGCTCATCTTGACATGATGCTTGCATTTGCGAATGTGTTTTACAAATGGTCGAAGCTCATGTATTGAATTCTAGTAACATGGGACTATGCATTGCAAATGTGTTTTGCAAGTGCTCGAAGTCCATGTTTCCATTCCTTGTGTATGAGGCTTATATTTGCGAATGTGTTTTGCAAATAGTTGTAGCTCATATTTAATCTTTGCGTCATGATTTCAAAAGTGTGCAAATATGTTTTGCAACTTGTTGGAAATCATGGTGTGATCCTTGTGTTATGTGACTTAGGTTTGCGAATTTGTTTTACAAATGTAAGAAGTTCATGTACCTACTCCTTATGACTCTTTGGTTGTCTTATGATTTCTGCATTGATCTAATGTGTTTGAGGTCATGCAAATAGATGGGTTGTATAGCCCTCTGAATAAGCTTTCCATAGAGTCCAAGATCACTCAATTCCGACATCGGAGTCAAAAGTTATGACCGTTTTTCCGAGTGTCGCCTGTGCTGAAAAACTGGAAAACGGAAGTACCGCAATTTGTACTGCGTTAGTTCCGAAATTTGCGGTAGTTCCGATTTTCCGGTAGTTCCGATTTCCGAGTGGAATGTTTTTTTCAGAGAGCGACTTTCTGAATGACTTAGCCTCGGGAAAAACGGTAGTTCCGCAATTTGTACTGCGGTAGTTCCGTTTTCGCTGAGAAACGGCTAGTTTTCTGACCGTTGGCGAGGAAATCGGAAGTACCGCAATTTGTACTGCGGTAGTTCTGTTTTTCCTGATTTTTCAGGGGTTTGACTCCAACGGCTAGTTTTCTTGTGTGGGGTATAAATCCCCCCTTGTGGCCGGTTGGAGAGGTTGTTGCTTGATCCATTTCTGTTGTCTTGAGCTACAGTGGGGCTCTCCACTCAATTGTGCATGTGTTGCACTTTGTGAGTGAGGAGAGGTGTTCTAGAGTGTCTGTGTTTCATCTAGAGAAGAACTTTGTGTCCAAGTTGAGCTTGTGCATTCGTTACACGTGGTGAGAGTCAAGTGAGAGACTTGGCTTGTTACTCTTGGAGTTTGCCGACTCCTAGACGGCATTGGAGGCGTCGTGCGCGGTGATCTTCTCAAGAAGGTTGTGAGAAGACCCGGCGAATTTGTGAAGGTCGAAGCTCACCTACCCGGAGCGGGAAAGAGCTACCACTAGTGGATTGGAGGTGCTTCGGCTTAATTCGTGGAGCCGGTCCGATTTGTTCGTGCTAACCTCAACGTGGATTAGGGGAGACCGGCAAGTCTCCAAACACCACGGTAAAACATCGTTGTGTCAATTGTGATTTGCTTTCTTGTGCTCTATTTACTTTCAAGCAATTTACATACTTAGAACATATTTGATTGCTTGTCAACCTAGGATTGCAAACCTTGACCTAGGATAGAATTGTTGGTGCACTTAGGCGAATTCATTTGTTTTAGGCACTATTTGTACTAAACCAACTAGCATTTAGCTTCCGCATTGTATACTTGGTTTAGGCAAATAGAAAAGTTCTTGTATTGATTAGTATTAATTTGTGGAGAATTTTTAGACCACCTATTCACCCCCCTCTAGTCGGCCTCCTCGATCTTACAGCGAAGCGGTACGGGGAATGGATTCGACGGAGGCGAGGAGGTTCCTTTATGAAGATCGGACGGTGACGACATGTTGCCATCGGGCGGCCGACGTTACAAGCCGACGGGTGGATCGGGCGACGGAGGAGGGGCCACGTCCCCTCTTCGTCTACCTCTCGCCGCGCGATCGCGCCAGAGGGGCAGAGGGCGGCGCTGCTACACTCTGGCGGGGGCGGAGGGGTTCCGGAGGCAAGGAGGGGCGTCAAAGGGAAGAGCTCGACACGAGGGACCCATTTTGGGGCTCAGGAGGGCGAGGGGATCAGTGGAGAAGGCGGAAGGGAGAAGGAAAGGTTTCGGCTAAATGGTGGCGGAGGGAGTCACCGGCGGCGAGAGGGTTCAATCGGTGGTGACTACACCAACAGGGGGTCTCGGGGCTCACATCGGTGGCGGAGATGGGAGCTGGGGAGCTGCGAAGCGTGCTGGCCACGGAGAGGGTGCGACGGCCGGAAGGGAAACTCGACGGCGGCGTTCCACAGTGCTTCACCTGGCCAGAGGAGAACGTCAAAGTGATTAGGGGCGGGTAAGGATGCTCTGGACGAATGCAATTGAGAAATGGAGGGAGAGAGAGGAGGAGATCGACTTCACGGGGTCGCCGGCGCAGGGGAAGACGGTGGCGGTGCTCCAGGCAATGCGGCATCGATTGGCGGCTCAGGGAGGTTCTCTAGAGTGGCGAGAAGGGAATGGGGGTGTTGGGGACGCTCGGGAAGCAAAGGAGAAACGGGGAGGCAGTGATGGGGGTTTTATACCCGAGCGAAGGGAGAGGAGCCTTCGGGGAGAAGGCAACGGGCAGGGCTCCGGGGTCAATCGGAGTGGGCAGGGCGTCGCCTCGGAGTGGGCAGGGCGTCGCCTCGGAGTAGAGAGGGCGGTGACGGCTCTGCACAGGGGAGTAAAGGCGAGGCGACGGCACGGGAGTGGGCGGCCGAACAACATGGGCGCACGTGAGCTCCCACGCGGCGGAAGGGACAGACGGCGGCTGACAGGTGGGGTCAGGGAAAGGGGGTGGCGACGCGTGGCGTGAGAGCGCAGAGCCTCCTTCGGACCAGGGGGCGGCGGGCTGCGCGGTCGGGCGAAACCGCGGGCGCGAAGGGTCGGAGAGGCGGTGCTGGGCAGCTCAGGCGCAGCGCACGCGCGGGGAGAAAACGGGGAGGGAGGGAGGCGCCTGCAGGGGAGGGGGAGCGGGGCGGCGCCGCAGAGGAGGGAAAGGCGGGGGCGAGCGGGGCGCCTGCGGGGAGGGGCGGGGAGACGCCCGGGAAAGGGGGAAGGCGGAAAGGAGCGGGGCGCCGGAGGGAGAGGCAAAGCGCCCCGGCCAAAAGAGGAAAGCGGCGGCGGGGAAGACTTTCCCGAAAAGGAAAGTTTCCGAAACTCACTCAAAATCCAGCAAAAAGAAGGAAATTTTGGTTTTGAAATTTTTGGGGCTTTTCAACCTACCCCCTTAAAAGAATCTCGACCCCGAGATTAACTTGGTCTAGGGAGTAAGTTGGGGAAATCTCGCTGCAAGTCTGACTCTATTTCCCAAGTGGACTCATCCGCCATGTGATTCTTCCATTAAACTCTGCAAAACCTGCCGTTCTTGTTTCTGAGCTACCTCTCTGTTGTCTCAAGTATTTGTAGTGGTTCTTCAGTTTATGTGCAGTCATCCTGCAATTCAATATCTGACAAAGACACTTCATCTGTTGGCTGTCGTAAACATTTTCGAAGCTGGGATACATGGAACACGTTATGCATCCTTGATAGGTTGGATGGAAGCTGCACTTGATAAGCAACCTCTCCAACTCTTCCGATTATTTGAAATGGTCCCACATATCTTGGTGCTAATTTGCCTTTAACTTGAAATCTCTTGACTATCTTGAATGGGGTGACTTTGATATAGACGAAGTCTCCAACTTCAAAGTTCAAATACTTTCTGCGGTTATCTGCATAGCTCTTCTGTCGGTCTTATGTAATCTTGAGTCTATCCCTAATAATTCTGACATGTGGTTCTGCATCTTGAGCAATCTGAGGGCCAATCAGTTGTCGTTCACCTGTTCCTGACCAATTCAGCGGGGTTCTGTATTTTCTGCCATAAAGTGCTTCAAATGGTGCCATTTGAATGCTGGCTTGATAGCTATTGTTATATGAGAATTGAGCAAACGGGAGGCAAGTATTCCACGCTGCTCCATGCACAATAGCACAAGCTCTCAACATATCTTCTAAAATCTGGTTTGTTCTCTCTGTCTGTCCATCCGTTTGAGGGTGATATGCTGAGCTGAAGTTCAAATCAGTGCCCATGGCTTCATGTAATTTCTCCCAGAACTTGGACGTAAATTGCGCTCCTCTGTCGGACACAATCTTCTTCGGGACTCCGTGGAGTGTCACTATTTTGGTCAAATACAGTTCAGCAAGCTTATCCTTCCCATAGGTTTGCTTGATCGGAAGGAAATGAGTGACCTTGGTCAATCTATCAACAATGACCCAAATAGCGTCATAACCCTCACGAGTCTTAGGAAGTCCAGTAATGAAGTCCATGCCGATACTATCCCATTTCCCTTCGGGAATTGGCAAAGGTTGCAACAATCCCGATGGTTTCTGGTGGTCTATCTTGATCTGTTGGCACACATCACATTTAGCTACGTATTCTACCACCTCTTTCTTCATCAGGTTCCACCAATATTTCTTCTTCAGATCTTGGTACATTTTGGTACCTCCTGGATGAATTGAGAATTGAGACGAATGAGCTTCGGATAGGATCAGCTCTCTCAATTCCTTCTTATCGGGTATGCAATAGCGACCACGGAAGGTAAGGATTCCATGCTCATCTATCGCATACTCTGATGACTTTTCTTCTTGAATTTTCTTTTTCAGTTTTTGAATCTCTTCATCTTCATCTTGCGCTGTCTTAATATGATCTGTCACAACGGTTGAAGCTCTAATGCTGCCATACTGCCTTGTTCTGTGATCACCAAATTCAGTCGTAGCATATCCCTTTGCAACTTTGGTGGGTACTCTGTGGTATTGGACTTGCTTGGTCGAACCTTTCAGCTAAGGGCATCGGCAACCATGTTGGCCTTGCACGGATGATATTGAAGATCAACATCATAGTCTGTAATCAATTCCAGCCATCTTCGTTGTCCCATATTTAATTCTGGCTGTGTGAACAGGTACTTCAAGCTCTTGTGATATGAGAATATCTCACAACGATTTCCTAACAGGTAGTGCCGCCAAATTTTGAGTGCATGCACCATAGCTGCTAGCTCTAAATCGTGTGTTGAGTAGTTTTCTTCATGCAGCTTCAGTTACCTAGATACATAGGCAACAACTTCCTTGCCTTGCATCAGCATACATCCCAAACCCTGTTTTGAGGCATCACATTAAGTTTGGAACTCTTTCTCTGGGTCCGGTAACATCAAGACTGGTGTTGTCATAAGTTTGGTCTTCAATAGCTGAAAACTCTCTTCACCGGCATCTGTCCAGGTGAAAGGCTTGTCCTTCTTCAGTAGCTGAGTGAGCGGACGAGAAATTTGTGAGAATCCTTCTATGAACCGGCGATACTAGCCCGCCAATCCAAGGAAGCTTCACACTTCTGTTACTGTCTCTGAGGGCTTCTATTTCATGACTGCTTTGATCTTTTCTGGATCGACTCTGATTCATTTTCTTTAATTGCGGTCCTTATTTTCAGATCATAAAAGGTTTGCTGTCTTCCGATGATGCTGTTGCTTCTTCTCACCTGCACCTGTATATCATCCTTGGCTATATGCCACAAGTTTACACGTTGCTGAATCATGCAGTACAAGGGCTATATATATATCTGGGTCTGTTAGGATTAATTTCATTGCAACATAAACTTCTCATTCCTTATGCTTTACACAGACAGTCTTCATACACTTTCATAGTCTTGCCACAAGTCTTAGTTAAAGTAATTTACATACAAGCTATTCAGTTCTTCCGACTAGCTTACAAAAGGATAACCAAAAAGGACATTACTCCATTCTTGGTTCTTCATAGATCACTTTCTTCTGACTGTCTGCCGTGCTTTTCTTCTTCATGGCATTCCTCCGAATAGATCTGTTTCTTCCTCTATTCTGGTCTTCATAGGGTAAGATTCTTCTTCCATCGGTGGCAAGCGGGATGTTGATGTCTGCCTCTTTGTTTGCTTTCTAGCTTCTTCTTTGGGTAAGGACTTCAGTGGGCATCGGTCACGATAATGCCCATCCTGTTCGCAGTGAAAACAAGCTGTTGGCGTCAATGGCGAAGGCCTCTTTCGTTTCATCACTTTCATGTAACCTGATATCTCTTCTTCTATCTGAAGAGCTCGATCGACCAGGCTTAATGGGCTTGAAAACTTCATGGCCTAAAGGCGTTGTCTCACATTGGGTTGTAGACCCTTCATAAAGTACTCCATTCTCTTAGCTTCGGTGTTGGTTTCCTCTGGGGCAAATTTGGATAGCTGATGAAATTGTTGTAGATATGCTGTGATGGAGTTCTCTCCTTGTTGAAGGTTAAGAAAATCCTGATATTTTTCAGTGATAACTCTAGGAGGAATGCAGGCTTTACGAAATCTCTTCACAAAGTCTTCCCATGTAATATCTTCGTCCTTAGGGTGTATCCACTGGATAGCATTCCACCAAGTAATTAAGGGTTCGGACAGCTGATAGGTGGCGAAAAGAACTTTCTCCTTATTTGTAAATCGTATAGTATTCATTCTTCTCTCAACATCTTGTAACCCGTTATCTGCATTCAGTGGTTCTGTTGCTGAGGGGAATTTAGGTGGTTGAGTTTGTAGGAAGGCTGTAAACTTCAATGCAGTTGCGCTTGATACTGACTAGGACTGTTCGTTCGGTTTTTTCGGTTTATACGGTTCGGTAAATACGGTTAGTTCGGTAAATACGGTTATACTAATTCGGGAAATACGGTATTTTACAGAATACGGTACGGTATCGGTAAATACCATCTTATTTCGGTACGGTATTGGTAAATACCAATTTTACCAAAGTTTGCGCGAATTGCTAAACATTAATCACTTAATCTCTAATAATCCGTACCATTCCAGTCTCTAGACTGCAGTCTCAGTTTGGCTGGCAGCCCAGACCCCAGTAGCCCAGACCCCGCAGCCTGGCACACCGCACAGGCGCACACAGTCATACCATTCCTACAAGCAATGTCAGTTAGTCATACCATTCCTGTTTCCTAAGCTGTAAAATGAAAGTTCCGGCATATAGATCACTACTCCAATCCTGTATGGATCATTACTTAGATGCTAAGTTCTTTGGGTGCAAAGCTATACACTTGTGCTGCTTCAGCTACCGATACTACACGGCACCAATCAATTTTTTTAGTCTCTTGGCTGTACACTTGTGCTGCTTCAGCTACCGATACAACACGGCACCAATCAATGTTTTAGTCCCTTACCAATTCTTAGCACCATCGGCATTTCTGAGGTATGCCTCGATTCGGCCCTCCCTATCCCGCTTCTTGATCTTCCTCTCGGTCGCCCGGAGATGTCGTAGCCGACATGCTCCTCGTTCTTGTACCACTACAGCGGCACATCACCCACTGTATTCCGCGGAGCCACCTAAAGACATTAGTAACAATCAGTTTTAAGTCACCAGGTACGCAAACAGGAAAACACAAAGCCACAGACTAATATATGAATTAACATCTCAAACAATTGAATGAACTATTGAAAAAGAAGCAGCAGCAGCAGCTTCACCTCATCCTCGGAAGAGTCGCTCTCTTCCGCCGCCTCTGGCTCGTTGGACTCGGAGCCTTCACCGCTGTCCTCGAACGACAGCGACCCCTGCAGCTCGAAAATTCCAAGCGAAACCCTCAAAAAAAAGTATCCAAAAAAACGAGACAAAATCAGGAAAAAAATTGAAATCCTTCGAAGAGGAGGCAAGAAGCGTCGGACCAGACGTCGTCGCTCCAGGGCGAATCATCGCGGAGAGGTCGTCGTGCCGTGGTCGCGGCCGTTGTCCCGGTTGACGTCGCTGTGTCCCATTTCCGGCGAAGCTCTGCGTGCGGAGGAGAGGTAGGAGGGGACTCGATCTAGCCGCCTGCGGCCTGCCCTAGTGCCCTGTATGGCGTGCGTTAGTTGGTGGGTCTGGGCCGAGTCGGCGTTGGGCCGAATTCGGAAGAACAGGCAGGTGCGAGGCGGAACCGCAGAACTGGCGATTGGCGAAGCGGCGAAGACTCGGTATTTTCGGTTTTTTCGGTTTTCACTCGGTTTATACCGAAAATACCGAATCAACCAGATGCCAATTTTCCAGGAACCGAACCGAAAACCGAATACCGGTCAAACCGAGTTGACCGGTACGGTTCGATTTTTTCCGTTCGGTTTTTTCGGTTCGGTGACAAAATGCACAGCCCTAATACTGACACTGACTCTTCGGGTGTCACCTTGACAATGAACGGTGGCTGTGGCTCTCCTAGCTGTTCTGACATCTGGACTTGATCTGTGGCAGGTGCACCCTGCCCGTTGGTCTGACCACTCTGCTGTACTGGATCCATCTGTCAATTGGGAACTTGAGATCAGCTTTGCAGCGGCTTTGGAGAATAAGAGGGGATAAGTAAGACATTGAATTTCAAGGTAAGTATAGGGCGAACAAGGTAAGAACGAGAGCGAAAGGGGACAGGAGAAAGCTTTGAACACAGGGGGATTACTGATAATTAAGCAAACGACATACAAGAATAATGAACATAGATTTACAATATGCAAGTGATACACAAACCACTTTGGGTTCATGATTACACCTGCTTTACATTACAAAAGTACCACAACTACTTAGGGTCAGTCTAGTCTAGCGAACAACGGCTACTCCTCCAGCTGCCGAGAAACGAAATTTTGAAGCTAAAAAAGTAAAGCAGTAAACATTTTGCAAAGGTAAAACTTAAGCAGAAATAAGCTAAGATAGATAAGGTAGCAACAAGGGAGGAAAAGACAACAATAATCCTTATATTTTTCGTAAACCCTTTCTATGACTTAAATTAAGTTTTGCGATAAAATCGCTTCCTAGTTTACCTTAGGTCTTAACCTACGGTCAAAGAGCCTGCTCTGATACCACTTCTTGTAACGCCCCCGTTTCCAGGGGCGCGTACGGACACGACACTCCGCAACTATTCACGCATGAACAGTTATGGAGTGTCGCGCAAGAGTATACCATCGCATGCTTACAACAAAAGTCCAGCATATACTTCACATATGGATTAACATCCAGTTTTTGACAGCGGGGCGTGCAAACCCAAAGTATAATTACATTACAGAAGCTCCAAGATCCGCTTGAGCGCGGCCAAGACCTAAAGCCACGGGTCCTCGTTGAAGAAGCGATCCTTAGGGGCGTCCTCGACGGAGAGACCTTCACCTTCGTCTTGATCATCTAAAGAGTGGATTAAGCAAGCCGTGAGCCAAACAACCGGCTCAACAAGCCCCAAAGGGACTCTAACTTACTACATGCACAGATTAACAAAGGAATGGAGTATATTTGGTTTATTAACTTTGAGTGGATGCAGTTTTATTTGCAAACATTCTGATAAAACGGACCCAAAACAACTCCTTAAAATCTCAGGGGTTTTCACGAAGAGTTAATTAACCAACTAACCAAATTAAAGCATGTACAAAGCTACTTAAGCTTCGCTGCTGGAATCACCCAAGTGACACAGCTCCATTAACCGGGAGCACGGCGTATTCGAATACCATTTATTTTGACTCTGCAGAGTTTGCTCAGCTTTACCCACACGATTTCTTAACTTCCGCGTCCGGGTTAAGAAAGCCAGGTCGTTTCACTGCTCAACTCTTTATATAGGCTCTACCCGGTAGAATCCACTCGGGTCTGGCACAAGAAAACAAGAAAACAAACGTCCGTTTCGAGTGAACTCTACCGTTGTTAGGCACCCGCAGCACGGCCTGCCTAACCTCATTTCTCAACCTCCTCCTCCGCACCTACTTCTCAACACCTGTAGAGTTTCAATCGAGTTGAGCAGCTACTAAACCAGTGTTGACAAGTCAACTCCTGTGGTTGAGCGATCACTATGTCATTTGCTCGGCGTAAGGGTCTCAGTCCTTACATTTTTCCCTCCGGGGTCCGCAACCCCCAGTCAGGTCCGCGACCTTACAACCTAGGGTAAGAAACCTTACCCTATTCTGCACGTCGACATACTCCGCCCTAGGGCACGGTGTCCCATACCACCCTGCCCTAGAGTTGGGTTTTCCAAACTCTATTGGCCCGCAGCCACAACCTTAACAGTGTAAGACTTGCATAATAATAATCTACAATTATCTAGATTAACAGATAATTATTTCTAGGGTTAACAAAGGCATGGCTACAAGTTTAACATGGCATTTGTCGGTGGTAGGGTTAAATACATATCATATCATTCTAAACATTTTATTTTATTTTAAACTAACATTCCAGAACTAGCTTAATGCAAATAACATATTAGCATAAATAAACATCATGGGTTACAACATGATCAAAGGATTTGGGACTTGCCATCAATCCGGATGATCTCAGCTAGCTCGAACGAAGAAACGCCGGGGTCCTGAGACTGCACTTGAACTTCCGGGTTCTCCGACACTAACGCAAACACATAAAATAATTAAGTCCAGCTTGAGACTAATCAAGCGAGGAAAAATAAACTATTTAAAAAGGAGTAAAATGCATAAATCCTTCAAATGGAATTTTAGGAATTTATCTGGGATGAATTTGTGGAAGTGGAGGCCAAAAATGGCTTAAGGATATTATTTGGAACAAAGTGGTGCAATTTGGGAATTTTTGGGATTTTCTATGATTTTCTAGGATTTATTGGATTTCTCTGGAATTTTAGAAAAGATTAAATCGGGGAAAATGTTTGAACAGTAACCGGCCCGGCCCCTTTGCTACAGTGCGGCCCGCACTGTGCAGCCCGCGAGGCCGACGGCCAGTGCGGCCCACAGCGACGCGCTCCGCGTGGCCCGCTCGCGCGCGCACGTTCGGGGGCGAAGCAGGCCGGGGCTCGGCCCACTCTCGCGCGCTCACGCTGCTCGGATGAGCGACTCACGGCCTGGGCGGACGGTCGGGATGGGCGGGGCGAAGCGGTACGGGGAATGGATCCGACGGAGGCGAGGAGGTTCCTTTATGAAGATCGGACGGTGACGACTTGTTGCCATCGGGCGGCTGACGTTACAAGCCGACGGGTGGATCGGGCGACGGAGGAGGGGCCACGTCCCCTCTTCGTCTACCTCTCGCCGCGCGATCGCGCTAGAGGGGCAGAGGGCAGCGCTGCTACACTCCGGCGGGGGCGGAGGGGTTCCGGAGGCAAGGAGGGGCGTCAAAGGGAAGAGCTTGACACGGGGGACCCATTTTGGGGCTCAGGAGGGCGAGGGGATCAGTGGAGAAGGCGGAAGGGAGAAGGAAAGGTTTCGGCTAAATGGTGGCGGAGGGAGTCACCGGCGGTGAGAGGGTTCAATCGGTGGTGACTACACCAACAGGGGGTCTCGGGGCTCACATCGGTGGCGGAGATGGGAGCTGGGGAGCTGCGAAGCATGCTGGCCACGGAGAGGGTGCGGCGGCCGGAAGGGAAACTCGACGGCGGCGTTCCACAGTGCTTCACCTGGCCAGAGGAGAACGGCAAAGTGATTAGGGGTGGGTAAGGATGCTCTGGACGAATGCAATTGAGAAATGGAGGGAGAGAGGAGGAGATCGACTTCACGGGGTCGCCAGCGCAGGGGAAGACGGTGGCGGTGCTCCAGGCAATGCGGCATCGATTGGCGGCTCAGGGAGGTGCTCTGGAGTGGCGAGAAGGGAATGGGGGTGTTGGGGACGCTCGGGAAGCAAAGGAGAAACGAGGAGGCAGTGATGGGGGTTTTATACCCGAGCGGAGGGAGAGGAGCCTTTGGGGAGAAGGCAACGGGCAGGGCTCCGGGGTCAATCGGAGTGGGCAGGGCGTCGCCTCGGAGTGGGCAGGGCGTCGCCTCGGAGTGGAGAGGGCGGTGACGGCTCTGCACAGGGGAGTAAAGGCGAGGCGACGGCACGGGAGTGGGCGGCCGAACGACATGGGCGCACGTGAGCTCCCGCGCGGCGGAAGGGACAGACGGCGGCTGACAGGTGGGGTCAGGGAAAGGGGAGTGGCGACGCGTGGCGTGAGAGCGCAGAGCCTCCTTCGGACCGGGGGGCGGCGGGCTGCGCGGTCGGGCGAAACCGCGGGCGCGAAGGGTCGGAGAGGCGGTGCTGGGCGGCTCAGGCGCAGCGCACACGCGGGGAGAAAACGGGGAGGGAGGGAGGCGCCTGCGGGGGAGGGGGAGCGGAGCGGCGCCGCAGAGGAGGGAAAGGCGGG
This sequence comes from Dendrocalamus latiflorus, assembly GCA_017311315.1. NCBI lineage: Eukaryota > Viridiplantae > Streptophyta > Magnoliopsida > Poales > Poaceae > Dendrocalamus > Dendrocalamus latiflorus. The sequence continues at coordinate 7,823,957 of CM029664.1, forward strand.
GGCGAGCGGGGTGCCTGCGGGGAGGGGCGGGGAGACGCCCGGGAAATGGGGAAGGCGGAAAGGAGCGGGGCGCCGGAGGGAGAGGCAAAGCGCCCCGGCCGAAAGAGGAAAACGGCGGCGGGGAAGACTTTCCCGAAAAGGAAAGTTTCCGAAGCTCACTCAAAATCCAGCAAAAAGAAGGAAATTTTGGTTTTGAAATTTTTGGGGCTTTTCATATATGTTGCCTTGGCATACACAAGCCACAGGAACACCATTTCTTGCCATTTTTCTTTCTGTCAATCTTGCTCACCAATGCATCGATAAAGAATAAGCTAAAGCACAGAAGGCTAAAAACTAGATTAGCTGGTGGTTTAGACTTCAGACAAGAGAGGATGTAAACAACAAGACTTTTGTGCTGCCAGCGGGCAGGCATTACTGGTACTGGGCAAGCAGCAAAAACCGGGGAGGGAGGGAGGCACATGCTTTGCTACTTTCTCTCCACAAGGGAAGCAGAGCAATCATTTCTTGCAAAAGGACAGAAGGCTTCAAGTTTCAGCAGAAGAAACCAAGGAACCATTGGCACGAGGAGTAGATTAATCGACATTTGGCGATATGCAGGTCAGAAGAAACCAACAGAGCAGAACCGGCAACACGATGGCAAGAAAGAACGAAAGGAAAAAGAAAGAGCATCGCTTGCTGTACAACAGTAGAAGCTCCAGTGCTCCTCACGCGGAAATGGGAGACTGGACTACTGGAGAGATCGCGACCCGGTTTGTAACTTCATATGCAGTCACTTCATGAGCAGCAGCTATTCAGGTAAGCTTCAGAAGAGGTGCCATACAAACCTGATCAACTCGGCTTCGACTTTTGGCTTCTGGTTTATTTTTTACTATTCATAAGTTTCGTCTTTTTTCTGAACTTTTGGCTTTTTGTTGAGCTTTTTTGCCGGTTTTTTTCCCGTATTTGTTTGTATTATACGTAATGGGCTAACATATTTTTTATATTTTTAAAATTTTTAAAATTTAATTATGCTAAATAAACCTCTGTCAGCTACAATACTTTTTTCAATCAGCTACAGTGTTTTCAGCTATAAGCTATGAGCTTTTTAGCCGAACTGATCACCACCAAACAGAGAAACAAGCGAATCTGAAACCGAGCTGTTGATACATGCATAACAATATCAAAGGTCCAGTGTTCCAATCAGTCTGAAATCGAACTCTTGATCCTTGCCAGGTTACATGACAATATGTTTATGGATCCAGTGTTCCAATCAGTCTGAAAACGAACACTTGATCCTTGCCAGGTTACATGACAATATGTTCATGGATCCAGTGTTCCATGGTTGGACTCAAAAACAGGAGTACCCATCATGTCTAAGGGAGAGCAAAGCTCGTGACTACGAGAAAAAGGTAGAAAGTGATGGTGCATTAGCATTGGCCTGAAAAGGGCCTTCGACTTTCTACTGGCTCCAATAACAAGTCAGCATGTGCAGATTAGATATAAGGGGATCCATGCCAATTGGAGCTTCAGGAGGGCACGAACGGCAGTGCTTCAAATATAAAATATCTACCAGAGCAAGACGGCAAACGCATTGCCAGCTAAGGGCATACATCAGACCAAAATTTTTAATTCATGAAGGAAACAGATTGTTAAAGAAACATTTGAAGATGCTAGGGGGTACTGTACCTTGTCCAAACTAAATGGCCTACAGCTAGGTGAACAACATCACATGGAGGTCAGACTGATGCTGGATTATTGCTGGGTGAACCACTGAACCTCGCCTTCAGGGCATCTGCCTCTGCAGGACAATCAGGTGAGTGAGTTACTTCACTGCAAAAATCAGTAAATCACAAGAAACCTGATACCCATGTTGGAAATGTCAAGAGGGGTAAAATATGGAATAGCACGGTATTACGGAGTTATGCGAAATAGTACCGACGGGTGAAGCAAATCATAAATAAATCATATCAAATAGGAAACAATATCCTTTAAATTTCCTTGATACAAGGTCATGACACACACAGTAATGGGTGTAATGGCTTCTAAAAATAAACAATATCAAAGAAGAAGAGCAGTGCTTCGATACTTTTCACTCTAACAACAATGACATTAATCTTAAAGCACACGAAGGGGTAAGAAATCACTATCCACCATTTAGTTCCGCTTTAAAAGTTGTGCAAATCACTTTTGAGGAAATCATTGAAGCACCTCCTAGAGAAGAAGCGTCATCATATATTAGCATTATCAAAGATAAGATGTGTCGAGACAAGAAACTTGAAAAATATGCATAGATGACTAAGGGGAATGAATTATTTTGTGATCAAATTGTTTGATATCACGGCCATTGTCAACTGCCAGTCAAGTTCCCTGTACATCATGAGGCATGTCTATGCAGCTATAATAACCTTCTAGACATATCAGGAAAACATGTGCCGTGACGCTTATCCCAAATTGCCACACGCTGACATCTTGACTACTCAATCCCGGAGCTATCCATCTCAGAGACATCCAATTGATTTTAGATTTCACCGTTTAAACAGCAACCACGACAAAGGAAAATGGCCCTTTAATGCCAAGAAAGATGTAAAGTCCAAAGTTTAAGATATTGTTTCTGTGTTTCGATAGAACAAAAAATCATTAAAATTCAACGACCAGGTGAAGGCTGAATATATTTACAGTGTGTCAATAAGATAGAGAGCTACAACAATATGTTTCCGAAATTAGGAACATACCTTACATTCATAAAATTACATACAGAAATACTACTAAGAAAACTCAATGAGGTCAGCACTCTTCAGGCAGTGTGTTGTGAATGAAACATGGGCCTCAGCTATCTGCTCCAAATAAACGTGGACATTATTAAAAGCACCAGAAACCCTGTTACAGTTTTGTTTCAGATCTTGTTACATACGTTCAGATACAAAAAAAGTAGGACGCATGAACTAAGGTCTATCTGACATATACATAATACCTCCAGTGATTACAAAATACCCTGCTCAGCAATTAAATGCTTAGATTTATGGTGTCCTTAAGCAACTTGCAAACACTAGCTTTTAATTCAGCAGTAACCTGGAGTTGTTGAGGGCATGCATCCAGCACAAACAAAGTAAGAATTCTCATGGTATCCGACAGAATCACTTTATCATGCCTAGCTACTTCCTGGTTAACAAACTTGCACGAACTTCTCAGCTTACAAGAGGTGCATATCTGAAAGAGGACAACATATAAAATGTTAACTTCAAACAGTAGTTCTATCATGCAATTCAGTTGACAATTAAAGGTACTTACTTTGTCTTCCTGGATGTTAAAGAAAGCTCGTAATCTTTTTGATGCAAAAACTGTTCTTCGCTCAACAGACAGACAGCCAAATAAGGCAACCTTCTTCAAGTCACTCCCCGACAACCATCTGCAGTGATAGGCAAATGGTTCAATAACAGTTGGATTGAGCGATAACTGACAAGCATTAGTTTTGCAATGGTATTTTCATTTCTTTCCCTTTGCATAATAGAGAATACTTAAGTTTACACATAAGAAACAAAAGAACTATTCAGACTTGTTAATTATGAACTATCGATACTTGGCCAGTATCATGGTGTCTTTTCCACATTACGCAGAGATACAACTCCGAGGTGGCATATGTGGGGCACACGATCAATATTGTCTGCAAATATATATTATGCCTGGAACCATCATTAACCTTGCCATGGCAGCATCCAAACACAGAAAATTGAATGCAGGAGTTCCAACTTGCAAAACAACAGAACTAATGTGCTGAATTTGATGAAGTAGAAACATGTGTGTTCTCCAGTGTAGGCACAAGGGTTACTTTCAAGCATATAGGTTATTTCAAACCTATACGAGTATGAATTTTGCTGTTGCTATGAATTTTGCTGTTGCACTATTTCTGATCAGTCTAATTGCCTGCAAGGATCTGCTCTCAAGTGATACGTACCAAATTGAAAGTTGCAACTAATCAATTTCAATCATTCCAGAGAAAAACAATGCAATTCATTTCTAGAATCCACTGCAAAAATCAGCACCATACATAACACATTCAGCGAAGTCAAGGTCTGAAACAATGGAAGAAACGTGCAATTCACAAAATGAAACTCATTTCCATAAACTTCAGAGCATTCCATTTCCAACTCAACTACTCAAGTAAAGCTACACACTACTATTTCCACAAGCTATATTGCCCCCGAGGACACTACTTCTCCAGGCTAGTGAAATCAGCAACGTGATGAATTCAACCACCAGTACAGGCCAAACCGCTACAACCCTTTTCCAGAAATTCTTCCCAGATGCAACAAATGAACTGCAAGAGACGCCCTCGGAACACAGCCATTCCAATTAAGCTCTTAAAATCTGAAGTTTTCATTGGCACTTAATGGCATCCATCTGATCTAACTGAATCATACAAGGATGCTACAGAATACTACGGTTAAAAGCAATACGAGAGGCAGCACTCACTTGGCGACGTGCTGGTGATCGTGGCCGAAGCGCTCGGAGGCGGCCTTGACGACGTCGGGGGATAAGACATGCGGCGCCACCGAGAGGTCGGGCCCCGGCAGGTAGCCCCCCTCGTGAAGCCGCCGGAGCAGCGCCGCCGCCTCCTCCCCCCACGGCCGCCTCAGCCTCGGCCTCGGCTTTCGCCGCATCGGCTCATCGCCGGACTCCGCCGGCGGCGGGCGAGGCTTAGGACTTCGGCGGGGCGTGAAGAGGGAGGAGAGTGTCGCCGCCGGCGCGGCGCCGGAGGAGAGTCGGCGAGTGGCTGAGAGTGCCATGGGTTTAGTTTAGGGTTTTGTGCCTCAGATGGGGAAGAGATCTGCTGCTGCGTTCTCAACCGTCTGATTGATGGTTTGATGGCGTAGATTGAACACGCTTGAAAAATCGACCTGTCTAAAATTTGGTAGGAATTGGAGAGGACTACTACCCTGTTCTGCCAAAAATTTCTCTCTTCCAAAGGACTGAAAGGAGTCATAATTTAAGATTTATAAGCCACTTGATTGGACTAATCGAGATGAAAGTTCAATTTGTAGATTTTGATACGATCGGATGCTTTAATATTGGTATAATCGTATTCCAATTCTCAAAATTTAACATCCTCAACCGTAGTTAGAACCAGCAAGAAGATACTAGCACTTACAACAAGTCAAAGTTTTTATTATTAAAGTAAACCTGATTAGAGTCTCAAACATGAGGCTGGCCGCAAAATAAAATTCAACAAGTTGTTCTGTCATATAACATCGCCGACGATTAGAATGAATTTTCTTTTCCGGTCAGTTCTTTTTCACGAATAAAGGAGATTTGATGATTTGCCTTATCTTTCTTTGCCACTTGATAAAATGTCCTATAATATCTCACTGACATGCGGGGTCAGGACTTGTATGTCAATAAGACATTACTTACCATTTTCATAAAAAAAAATAGGACAAATCATCAATTCTTCCCCTTTTTACAACTTACGGCACTTCTTCAACAAACAAACCACGTTGAACGTCGTTGGACCAGTTCGTTCTTCCAAGCCAAATAGCCAAGTTGCCCTTCTTCCAAGCCAAACCAGCAGAGGCGGCTACTTGTCGGTAAACGAATTAAGCCCAGCACCGGCTGCTACTACTTCAGACTGAGATAGATATCATCCGACGCAATCACAACGCTTCTTGCATATCTTGGACACATTCCGAAAGCGTACTTTTCTGTCCAGGATGGTCTGACACAATGAGTCGGTTAATTGTTCTTGGATATGTGTCCAAGTAGTTGCGTCCGTGCTAAACCAATGCTATAGAAAAGAGAAATTTCTTAGCACCAATATTAAAGGATAGCGGAGTTAGGGCTAAGTCAAAAAAAGTTGACTTTCTTAGCCGGTAAACCAATGCTATATTAAAGGATAGCGGAATTTCTTAGCAAACTTTGGTAGTTGGTACTATATCAAAAAAAGTTAAACCTTTAATGCTAAAGGGTTGAAGTAAAAATAGCTAACAATGATTATGTGGAGAGACAAAGGTGATGTGTCCACCTAAACGTCTATTTTAAATGCTTAGAGATATATGTGCTCCAAACAGTAACATGATATGTTTAGAATATGCGCTCTTCCCATATCTCTTTCATGACAATGAATAAAAAAAGAAAGTAATATACGATTTACATCCTCAATATCTTCTCTTGAGGGTAATTTCATTGTTTTTACACACTCAATTTACCATTCATACACTAGCAATAGAACTCATCTGTCGGTCAGTGCTTACTGTTGAAGTATGGGTATATTGGCTACTGTTAAGGATGGGAAATGGATGTGAATTATCTATATTATTCGGCTATCGTATTCGATATGATACGAATATGGTATAATTTTTTCCATCTGATTCGGATTCACATAAAAAGATGGATATGAATATGTATTGATTTTTACCATCTGAAATGTTATTTTATCTAAACTATTCGTATTTGTGTTCATATTAGATGAAGCAATATACATATTCTATTGCAATACGACTAATTAGTTGGACAAGTTTTTTAATTCAATGAGAATTCATATTTCTTTATATGAAGTAAATGAGTTAGAATGATTAAGAGTGATTGTACGAGAATAAAATAACATTAATATCTTCATACTACATAAGTTTTGAGAATATCTGGATCCGATCGAATTGAGTAGATATTCGATTTGAATTCGTATTTGTTATATTCAATTCGTATTCGAGAATATTTGCATTCATATTTGCCTACAAAATATGAATACAAATGTGGTAATGAACTATTCGATCCGTTTTCACCCATAACCACCATATTGCCATGTACCGAAAGGACAGAACGTGAAACCATGTAGAAGTCATCCCATGATGTATGATGAGTGTTTGACTTTGTTATGCTTCGTTGTTGAAGTGTCTAATGCAATCTCTGCTTTTTTGCTATTGGGTGCTAAGCAGCCTGACCGACCACTGTTGGCGGTCTAATCGGGGCATGGTTGGCGGTCAGACCGATGATCGGTCGAATCGGCCATGGGCGGCGATTTGACCGGCGAGCCATCGTACTAGCCCATAGTCGGTAGTACTTATTTTTCAAAAAGGTGCTTGTCTTATGTGCGAGAAGAAATTTTGTTCAGTTCGATCTGTCCTTGTGAGAGTGGTCCAACCATTGACTTTGGGGCGGTCAGACTGACAAGGGTGCTACAGTCTGATTGGATCCCCTGTTACTAGGGTTTGACCAGAGTTGACTGGCACGGTCAGACCAGCCAATGGTTGGCGGTCCAACCGACCAGTAGTTGGCGGTTCGACTGGCCAGATAGGGTTCATGGGAATTTAGTTTGGTATTTGTATTGGGAATTGGCTCAAATACTTTGGAATTGTTGCAAACATGTTACATGATACATTGCTTTGGTTAATGTGAGTTAAGTGCATGAAACTTTGTACTCAAGATGGTTACTTGGTCTTTGAATATGCAAGTGACTTGGAGAACGTTAGCGGTCGATGGCAATGGAATGAGACTAAGTTGATGAGCTATGGTCTAAGCGGTCATGTAAGTCCAAGGTGAGGTTATGTAGCTCAAGCGGGAAGTATAGAGAAGACAAGGATCTTGAAGAAATGGGTTGTTGCATATGGTACACCAAGTGACGAGGCCGATGTACGTAGAGATGGTTCAGGGAAGTCTGATGCGTGAAGACATGACAGCTAGTCATTGGGTACTATAGCCTACATGTCAAAGTATGCGGAGATGCTTTGAGTGAAGGTAATTGTTTTTTTTGGCTCATTAATTGCTTAATTGATGATTTTGTATCGTGCGGTGCTCTATGAAAGTTTGCTTGTTATTGTTAGTTATAGTATTCTGAAACTAGGTCATGGTGAGATGGATGAGACTGGGACTAAGCCAAGAGAGATTAGGTCCAGTGCAGTTAAGGGATCGGGACTAAGTTAGGGGAGCTAAGGTCCAGAACGATCAATGTGCCACCGAAAGATGACTGAGGCTAGTGGAATAGTTACAACCCAGAAAGACAAGGAACTAGAGCGGGAGCTACCGGTGGTAGACATGATAGGCAATGATATGGTGGATCAGAGCTAAGTTCAGGGAGGAGCCGATACCCAGAATGGTCAGGGAAGCTGGGTGCTATTATAGTGTATGGAGAGACATGTGGCGTGCCAAATGACTTTGGCTTGTTTGCAAGCGAAGCCGATTCGATGGGATCCGAATACGTGAGAGGCTAGACGACAAGTCATTGAGACCATATGGAGTTGAAAATGAAGTATGGGGTTACTTCAAGGCGAAGAAAGCGTGGAGCTTTGTGAAATGTGGTTTAGGAGAAAAACAATCTTTTTGCCTCTAAACCAAAAGGTTGAGACTTGATCAAACCACGGCACGAGGAAATGCGAGAGAGGTGGTTTAGGTCAAGGGTGTACTAAAAAATGTTAAGTAGATTAAGTGTTGATTCACTATTGGGTTAATAGTTGTGTGCATTTTAAGAAGCGAGCGTGTGTCTGTAAAACCCAATATAGTATTGGGTTAATAGGTTGTCCGTGAACGTGGATGAAACCTAACTAGAGAGCTGGTTGGAGTTTCATGTGAGCATGCATAAGGAGGAAGAGGTGTTGGCTTAGGGCTAAGTTTTTTTGGAGAAGTTTTGTGCGTAGCCAACTTGAGGAGGTTAGGGTTCTTGAAGAGAACCTTTGAGAGATATATTGTAACTCTTTGTCTTGAGGTTTTTTTGGGTCATCTTTAGACTTTGTGAGTGGGAAGGGAGTAGTTGTAAGCATTTATTTCTAAGTATAAATATATATCAAAATTCGTTTAAATCTTACTCCTCTTTGCTCAAGTTGAAATCTTGATTTGGCTTAGTTTTTTGTGTTTCATTCTCCTCTCTTGATCTTGTTGTGATGCATGGTGAGTAAGAGGCACTAGATGATCTTAGTTGATCAATCGTTGCCTATCTAGATCACCTCCATAGTAAGATTCAAGATCAAGTCTGGTTTAGCTTGTTCTTGGCTTAATTTTAGGTTTTTATGGTCAAGATAGTTTTATTTCGAATTTATGCCTAGATTAGTGTGCTATGACATGTAGAGTAGATTTGTATCATCTTCTTTATTAGAAACTCCTCGAGCAAGAACTAATTTGGATTTTAAGGTTTTGGGTGTTCTTGAGGTCTAGATTTGATTTGCTTCTAATTAGTGAACTTGAGAACCTTATAATTCTGGATCGATTTAGGTTCCTAACATCTTGAATAAGTCTCATACAAAGTTTCGGGGATATTTTGTTGAGATTTGAGCAATATATTGACATTTGAATTTTGACCTTTGAGGTTTTAAGTCTAGGAACAAGGGTCCGAACAGAGTGGCGTTGAACCTGCGGTTAGACCGATGGAGCGGTCAGACCAGCGTTGTCCCAGTGGTCAAACCACCCGAGCCCAGTCAGACTAATCTTAAACCTACAGTCAGATCGGCCCAGTGATAACTTGAATTGTTTTGTACTTTGGTTGTTCCTTTGGCTATTTGACTTATGTTTGAGGATTTTTTTTTCTATTGTGTATACGTTCTTCTTAGCTCTCTTTATCTATTGAAGTGAAATTTTTTTAATTTTTAAAAGAGTTTGATTTTGTTGAAGTAGAAAAGAAAAAGATTATTCACCTCTGATCTCTACCATCGGTTCTACATAGAAACACATATAAAACCGGTCCTCTGCTTCTAGAGAACCATTGGCAGGAAGGAACACTCTCCCTGCATTATGAGAAGGATTTCTTCCAAGAGTGTACATACGCATGTTCATGTTAGCCAAGAAGCCACTTCATCTCTCCCACGCACCGATGCATGCTGGCAGTCAGGCATGTCGTTATGCTGCAGAGGAGCATGCATCCAAGGCATTGCAACTGCACTATCCATACCGTTTCTAACGTCTCTTGAGAAGATATAGAGGCTTGCCTTGAAAGGAAGAGCTAGCCACTCTTCCCCTGATGGAGCGGATCAGAAATTAATTAGCCAAATTTTTTAGGCTTAAAGTTAATTTATATTTGTACTGTTTACAGTAAATAGTTTTTAAATGGTATGTTGTTTCAAGACGAGATCAGTAGAAAAATTGTAGTAAAAAGTGTACCGAGTTCAGCTGTACCGCCAAAAATCGCATGCGACTATTTTCTTCTATGTACTGTCTCTCACGAATAACCAAAATTCAAATATTCAAACCATAAATTAGAAACCATCAATTCAAAATAACCCACTCGTCCAAGCCTCCAGGTGCTTAAGAAAGATAGCTCATCATCAGCTGCATCAACTTATTAATCAATCAAAGCGCTTAGCTGTACATGTTGAGCTAATTATGTGCATGAACAAACATATCCTTTATTCGTACTATTCGATCGAAAGGAAGAACACGAGGTGAGCTAGCTAGTACTACCAATGAGCATATCTGCTTGTAAACCGCAGTGAAGAAGATGAGTTTACCTTCACACAGTGATCGTTTGTCGAATGCTTACTACCTAACAGACTAACAGTTGTATTGCCTACTAATTGGATTGAACATTACAAACTCTGAACATTTTCTTTATAAATGCGAGCTCTTCTTAATGCCATAATTAAATATATTTACTTTAGCTCAAATATATAGGTCAACACATAGTCATATGACATAGAGCTTGTTCTTTTAGACTATGGTTTATAGTTTTTGACTATAATTTATTAGTATAATAAATAGTAATCACTGAAAGAAACTGAAGCTGAAAACCAGTTGAAAAGAACAGAGGTATAGACCAGTAGCAAACTAGCAACCCCGTAGAACAGTACTATACCGGGCACAGTACATTGATCAGGTGGTACGCCGTAGAGTCGTTTTCCTGAAGTATGTTGAGAAGATGACTTTACCTCCAATATAATACATTACCACCACCTTTAAGAGCCCTTCTTAGCTTAAGTGGACCAATAATGCAAAAGCGCCACATGTGACTCCATGGCACAGTTAATTACACCACGCTATTAACCACTGGCAGGGACGCAACCATGCATGCAAAATTGCAAGCCTCCAAGGCAGGCATGTTCGATCAATTAATTTAGAGGGAATTAAAATTATGGACAACTTCTGGCATCGATATCAATTAGGGAGCTCTTTTACGGTATCTTAAAATGAATATGAGCAATTTAATCTTTACGATCCAATTATTCAGATTAGTTAGAATTTAGTTATACTATCGCCTACATTACTAGCAGTAGAATCTCTAAATGGGTAAAATTGTAAACGAAATAAGTGGTAAAAGATTAATTTTCATGACTTCATATGCCAAATCTCACTGGAGATCATGCAGGACCCAGTGACACTCTCATCGAGATGACCAACGGCATGGCATAGCAGTGCAGGTACTCAATGGCCTGCGACACGCCAAGCAGTAGCTCCTCGATGTGCACCTTGCAGGATGTCATCATCGGTGAGGAGGACAACGTCTGACGATGCAGGTGGTTGTGGAAGTAATAATACAATTAATTAACTAGAAATCTTGAGGCCATTCATTTCAGTGAGAGTTCGATCAATATTCTGTACTAGCTAGGACTAGGAGCCTACCGCCGATGGCACGCTCGTGTCATTTAGAAGTAGGATGTTGTAGATTCGATTGAGGCGGTGGGTGATGTCGATGTGACTGATGAAGGGGAAGACGAGCAGGTAGGAGTTGGTCCTGCTCTGCACGTCTCTGAACCTGTCGGCCTGCCTCTCGGCCGTGACGAACTGGTACATGGCGCTCCTCCCTTGGGCAGGACGTGACGAGCTCGTGCGCCTCCCGCAGCGTGTCGCCCAGCCCGGTCAACGGCCGTCGGACCTCCTTGCACCGCATCACCTCCGAATCTTGAGGTGCAGCACCAGCTCAGTGATCATGAAGATGTGGCACTAGAGCTGCTCCACTCCTTGTTCTGGCGAGCCGTCACCACCGCCTGCATGATCATTGAGATGAGCCCGCCGACGTCTGCCCTGACTAGCTGTGCCACTGTCGCCGTCTGCCCTAGCCTAGCCCAAAGTGCCATGACAGTAAAGTAACCTGAACACAAGATCAAAATACTCCAAAATATTGCGTATGTGTGCTAGCTAGTAACAAGAAGAACAAACAAATCGATTAGGGCAAAGACAGAGGCTGACGCGGGGACATGAATCACTCCGGAGAGGCTGACCGGAGAGTCGCTGAAAGGAGCTGCTTTAGACGAGATCTCGCCCTTGCGAACGGTGTGGGCAAATAACTTGTTGGTCGTGGTGATGAAGCCAACATCGAGGGAGCCTTCGAGCACGAAGACGATTTTGGGCACAAAGTTCCAAATACCCTTATAAAAAAATCAGATGGGAAAAACAAAATTTTATAATATCTTTATAAATCAATGGTCAGATTTTATTTCTATTATTATCTTCCTACTATTAGTATAATATACTGTAAAAATCTCTAATTAGGAAGTTGAATGAGCCGTCACAATACAATTCTTATTGCCGGCCGAGCTGACAGTCCAGAGGGAATTGGATTCCTGAAAGCAACAATTAGCTAAGACCGAGTGGTAATATCACTTGCACAGTAGTGGCTACTTGCAGTCAGCATCGCATCACCCGGCCATTCTCACCCTGCGGAGTTTTGGTCCCGGCAGAATGTCAGCGGCTCTGTTCTAAAGAGCTGCGGCGGATAACTTTTGTTTATGATTTTTAAAATAGTGATAAGTGATAGAGACGCTAATTTGAATGGCACATGTATCGATAGGTTTAAGAAATAGCTTAAAGAAACAACTTTGAAAAACTATTTAAAAATGTTGCGTTGTTTGTTTTGGTTTTTAAAGAAATCGAAGTAAAAAAAGCTAAAAAAAAAAACGGAGCTGCACGCCGAGTTGCTTGGGAGCACGAAGCTTCGCAGCAGCCGCGGCTAGACTCGCCGTCGCCGGCAGCTAGCTTCACGTTTTCCTTTTATATGTTTCCCTAACGTGCCAATGCATGCTGGATATTGGTACTACGTGAGTACGTATTGTTTGACTCGCCTCCCTTCTTCCACGGGGCGCATTGTCGCGGCGCCTCGATCGTCACGTTTAGTCGTAGTATGGACGAAATTAACAACAAAACTAAAGAGAGGCAGTACATTACTGGAACTTGAACTCCACATGGACGTACGATCTGGGAGCGTAATTTTGGGAGAGGGATTAGGAATCCAGCTTAATTATCACTACATCCGAGAAGGCGAGGACAATCGATCTGAGAGCGATGTGTGGCACAGCAATTTGACAGACGTTTTTTTTAGATAATTTGAAAGACTTCGATCGCCTACCCACGCCTCACGGCTTCGGAATCGGATCCTCTGAAGTTGGGAAGGGAATGGCAGAGTGACATGGGTAAATCTGAGCTGTCCGATGGAAAAACAATGGTTCAGATTGATTACTGTAACGTTACAGTATTTTTTGTACAGTAAGCTACAGTAATTTTACTGTAACTTACCGTACAAAAATACTGTAACTACAGTGATCGATCTGGACCGTTGTTTTTTCATCCGACAGCTCAGATTTATCCAATGTCACTCTGCCTTCCCCTTGCCAACGTCAGAGGATCCAAAATCCACGGGTTCTTGTCTTCAAGGCTTCACTCCTCACCGGCCTATAAATACTCCAATGTTGCTCACATATTCTCCTTGCAAAAGAACCCATACAAGATCAAATTGCCCAGCCTAGCTAGCTAGTTAACCTTGCCAAATCCACAGACCTTGGCGACGACTGCATGCCATGGCTTCTCCACGAGCGGTTGTGGTGGTCTTCGTGTTCGTACTAATTTTGGCGTCGTCACCTTCTCTTCTGCAAGCCAGGATGATGCCGGATGATGATCAGGAGCTACAAGTGCATGACAAGATGACGAGCTCTTCTACGATTGCTGCCAGTGCTACCAGTGTCTCGTCTTTGCAAGACGTGCTCCAAGGAAGACAACCCCCGCTGCCGCTGTCGCCGTCCGCCGCTGCCGGCCGCCGCAGCCGGGTGCTCGGGTCGGTGCCGAGCCCCGGCGTTGGCCACTAGGCTTGTCGATCGAGAGATACTACCACCAGTGAGATCCTTTCTAAGAAGTACTTACGAACCATATGCATATATTTGTAGGTTTTCAACATAAGAGTTCAATCTCCACATCTAACAAGTACAGATATGGAGTTTGTAAACGAGAGTTCTATATATCATAAACTGATTATTCTGTTGAATCTATTTTTATATGAGTTGACATCGATGTGGCTGGAATGTTTAGTCCGTGACGTCAAATTCGTTGTCGTTTCGCTCGGAGAACGTCCCTAGCTTCGACTTGGAGCAAAACGACCTGATTGGATGCCTGCGTTGAATTCTTTCCACGTCGCGCCAAGGCAACACTTGCTTAGACTTCGTTGTATATGTTGGTTGCTTGCCTTGCATCGACTCCCGTTAATTGCTCTCGGTGTGTTTGATGTGGTGATTGACCTGCGATGGCAGAGACGCAGAGCGATGCTTCTTGGGTGTTATCAAGAGAGGAGAGGAACCGTGCATTAGCTTAATGGTGGGTTCTGATGTTTCGAAGCCACTAGTGCTTGATTGAACCAAGGATTTTTTCCTTATTTCCTCGGGCTAGGTGGTGCTCATTTGGGCTTTTTTGAGTGGCTTATGGCTGAAAAGCACTGTAGTTGGATGAAAAAATACTGTAGCTGACAAAGTCTTATTTAGCATAATTAAATTTAAAAAATATAAAAAAAATATGTTAGCCCATTACGTATAATACAAACAAATACGGAAAAAAGAACCGGCAAAAAACCTCAACAAAAAACCAAAAGTTCAGAAAAAGATAAAATTTATGAATAGTGAAAAATAAACCGGAAGCCAGAAGCTGAAGCCGAAACGAGTGGAGCTCTCTCGAAAAGAGAAAGTACATATATATATATATATATATATATATATATATATATATATATATATATATATATATATATATATATATATATATATATATATATATATATATATATATATATATATATATATATATATATAAGTACGTTGAGTAGTTAAAACATATACCGCGCTTCATAAAGTATAAGTATGCACTTTAGTTAGACGTATGCTAAGAAATACATCCATGTGTTTGTGAGTTAAGACGTGCATTTCAGGTTTGTGCGTGAGTACGCCCACTGTTGTACTCTAAAAGAGAGAGAGAGAGAGAACAAGCTTGATGTACGGAAGCAAGGTTGAGTTGTTTCATCTGTTCGTGAAAATGATCGAGCCGGTGTTTGGCGGTTATTTTGAGACAACATAACTGATATACAATTTTCTGTGGGGACTAAAGGCCTAAAAGTGAAAACCCTAGCTACCTACAGCAATTTTTGGCGGGGGTCGACTCAGCTTTAGTGAAAGCTCAATAACTACGAGTAAGAGCATATAGCTACGTGAAATCGACGGAGATGATGCTTACATAGAGTCAAGGGTGGAGCTATATCCCAAATAGGGTAGGTTTTAATTTGAGATATGAAAAAATATTTAATGTACAGACTAGGTAAATTCAGTTTAGCCTGGATAATATTTTTATGATCCAGCCCAGATAGCCTAGATCATTCTACCACTGAGCCTGAGATGTAACTAAATTTTAACTCCGCCACTACATAGAGATAGAGTTGCTTATCTGTACGTTCTCATGTGCACACTTAGCCAACTAAACGCCACCCTAAAATGTTATCCCGTTTATTATGTCAACCCTCACAGAAGTTGCTTGGTATGAGCAACCAAACCGAACCAATAATTGGCACGCGGCAACATCACTTACCCTGCTCATTTTTCTGTTGCAAATGATTGTGGCTACCTATAGGTTGATGTGAGTGATATGTCCTAAAGATGATAATAGAGATGATTATATTATTTTTATGTTCATAATTTTTTTGAATAATATATTATTTTATCTTTTGAATAAATATCTTTATATCGATCGACAAGTATTTGACTTGTTCGTGTGACTCTTTATTTATATTTTGATGTTATTCTAAATTATTCCTGATCTTATATCATTATATGAGATAATTATAATTTATAGATCAGCACATGTATTGATTGATGATCATGTTTTATGGATCATTAATATGGAGATATCAAATCAATAATGTAGACATATATTAGAGACATGGTGTTGGATTAACCTACTATGAGATACTAGAGGAATTGTTATATTCTTAAGTGTCATCAATTGGTCTCATATATAGTGTATATAGGATCCTTAGATCTAAGATCGTCATAGTTTTCTACATGTATAATAGTTTACTTAGG
Source organism: Dendrocalamus latiflorus (assembly GCA_017311315.1). NCBI lineage: Eukaryota > Viridiplantae > Streptophyta > Magnoliopsida > Poales > Poaceae > Dendrocalamus > Dendrocalamus latiflorus. The sequence goes on from CM029664.1 coordinate 7,840,171, forward strand.
AGTTATCAAACACTATTCCGCAACTAGGTAGTCATAAAGATGATTTTCAGATTTACTATGAAATATACAGAGATATGTGAGTGATCAAGATGGAACTTGCCCATCCTATATATATAACGGGAGAGATATCTTTGACCCCTCGATGTGGTTGGATTTAGAAAGTGACCATGCTAAATATGGTTGAGGAGTCAATCACAAATTGAGTAATCTGTTACATGTCCAAGTGAAGGATCAAGCTATTATAGGATGGTACGTTTCTTGCATTGAGTTCGATTTGGTATCATGGGGCAAAGGGATCATACATAAGCACTATATATGTTCATCTGATATGATCTTTATACATATTTGGGAGTCATTATGTCCTGTTAAGGACCGCTACCGACTTATAGATCAGAAAGGAGTTTTCAGGCTATGGCCGAATATGCATGAATCTACATGGTCACATGCTTAACAGATTGAAACGATAAGGATCCAGATGATAGGCTCCGAGACTTGTATTAGATAAGGATCCAATCGAACAATCTTCGAGTGGGATGCGATCTCTCTTGTATTGGATAAGGATCCAATTAGAGACTTTTCGAATTGGATACGATATCTAATTATGTTGGATAAAGATCTAATTGGAGTCTATATATTAAAAGAGATGCGGGGCTGAGAGAGTTTCCTGAGACACACCCATCGAATACTTAGTCGTCACATCTCAAAACCCCTGCCGTGCGTGCTAGCATACCGACGCTCGGCGTTATATCTTTAGACGTGTGGACTTTGGTAGAGGCAATACTGTGACTGCGGCACTGATCGGGATTATCGTGAGGAGGAGATGGTTAGCCAAAGAACGATCGACTACTTCTACTACATCGATACGTGCTACGTTGAATTAGCCGCTTCAACTCTGCTTTTGCTGCCCTACATATCTAATGATAATATCTATGATTTTTTTTACTCGTACAACTTTCTGAATTATATGGTGGAAATTTGGAATCGACGCTAGTGAAGACTGCCCGTGTTCCATCAGGTGAAGTGAAAAGCGTAGTGGTAGAAACAACACATCCCCAACTTTTCCAACACCGAAATAGCCCATCCTGAGTGGATAAACATGGTAAGAAAGCAGCAGTAGTAACTGGTACTGCAAAAAGTGCCCAAGGTGACACCAATAATGTATGGCGACTTGCCGGGCCTCCCAGGAGATGTCCATGTCAAATTTTGTCGCAATATATTCACGACCAATTCGAGCCATCCAATTTGGTAACTGCCGCGTTTGATCCTCCCCTAGCTTTTCTACTAGGTTAAGTGCGTTTTGTATGTGCCTTCTGGCCTTTGGCACTTTCGATCCACCGTGCAAGATATTAATGCCGGTCCACTACAGTCTTAACTATGACTGCAACACAGTAACACTGAGGCCTACATGTGCATATTTTGTACTGTACAATAGAATTCATGAAACTTGAATCAGGGTGGCTCCTGCTCTCAACTGGTTTGTTGGGATTGGGCAGCTCCTAAAATTTTGTTAAACTAGCTTAAATCTCACATAATTACATGGCTATGTGCTACAGTATGTATCGTTTATGCTATAAAAAGTGAATTGTGATGAAATTTTTCATAGAACTTATTTTAGAATATCTTATAATCATTATTAGAGTATGCTTAAAAGGATGAAGAGATATGACAACATTGTTTAAACGGTATATAAGTAGGAGTACATACTTCCAGTAGTATAGAATCATACACACACATATATATAGGATAGGTTTTTTGGGCTGATGGCTTATGGCTTAAATATTTGAATTATGGCTATTCACAAGAGGTAGTACGTACAGGAAAATAATCGCATACGATTTTAGCTGGTACAGCTGAATTCAGTACATTTTTACTACAATCTTCCTATTGACCCCATCTTAAAAAACACACCGTTTAAAAGCCAGTCACTGTAGGCAGTATAAGCATAAGCTGGCTTTAAACCAAACCAAACCGAACCCACCCATATACATATACATAAACAGACATACACACACATATGTATATGTACATGTGTGTGTGTGTGTATATATATATGTGTGTGTGTGTGTGTACATACATACACACTAATCAGCGCTCAGGTGTAGAATACGTAGTTAAGTTACTAACATTTCTGAATGAAGTTATTGCCAAACCTTCACAATGCCGAAAAGTTATCATCAGTTCTGCATGAAGTTGCCATCGGTAACGAGTGAAGTTACCGCCGACACTCACAGTATACAGGTGGTGGTAACTTTTCTCAAAGCTGGCGATAACTTTTTATCACAGCTGGTGATAACTTTCTGAGACGCAAAACTGCACGCACAGAACACACAGACGCAGAATAGTGCTACCATGTGTATATATGTGATTGGTTAGAATTAGCTAGAGTTAGCTAAAAAAATCTGTGGCATTCAAGTCATAGCTTGAGATATTCGAAGTTTCAAACTATATCGGCAATAACTTTGTGCTAAACCCCACCGCAAATTGACATCCCGCACTTGGCTAGTTCGCTATTTCCCCACGATGATCGATTCAGTGCACTGTTTTGTTTGTATGCCGACCCTACACAAAGACGCTTGTCGTGGTAACTCCACTGTGGTACATGGAGGTCCACGATGAATTCATATGCATCCATGATCCTTTTCTGCATCATATTGTTATCCTCCTCAAAAGAAAAGGAGGCACCGAACAGCGCACTTTTAAGGTTTCAAACCACTTTCAACTCTCAAGAGTAAGTGACAAAGAGTGTACCAGAAAGACAATGAGTCTTTTCTGTGAAGATGCAGGCTTCAACTTAGGATCCTTTTTGTGTATGGACTTTTGGGCTCGATGTGGCGTATATGCACGGCAGCACTTGAGGAAGTGCCCTGCTCAAGTGGACGTGTGTTGACCTGCTTTAGGTGTTGCTCGGTTATGCTAAAATAAGTTGATTTATGATTAAAATTATATTATAGTTAGCTGAAATTATACTGTAGTTGATGACGACTTATTTAACGTAACTAAATTTTAAAAAAATTTAAAATAGAAAATTCAAGTTAACCCATCACAGACAATACAAACGAATATGGGAAAAAAGAATAGACAAAAAAACTTAAAAAGCTAAAAAAATCAGAAAAAAATAAATATGAAAAATAAGTCAGAAACTCAAACCGAAATAAACGGGGCCTTGCTGTGTGATCGATCGGGATACAGAGTGCAGACTGGTGTGCATGCAAATCCAAAGCAACTGGGGCTGCGTCAAGTTGGTTAGGACCTTTAGACTTTCGGAGGTTTGGCACTGTTGTTCATCTTGATGTGATGTTTTGTTCCTACTTTCGGGTCTGTTTCAGAGCATAAATTAATATGTTAATTAACCTAACTAACTTGATCTTGTTCCTTTGACCTTCGGAATTGCCCGCGTCTTTGTTTTAGGTTTCGTTGCCGGTGACCAGAATCCTAGGAGTGATGTTGGTATTCCCCTCGTAATCCGACCAGTAAAACACCCAAAGAGATCTTTCACCCAACATGGCTTTCTGATTGATTCCACGGTGGAGTTTGGAGGCTCGGTCCAAGTGTTTCAGCCCGCCTGTCTGTGCCTGTATGCTAGCTCTTCTGAAAGTTAAATCGTAGTACAAATTGGAAGGGATATTCTCTAGTTTGTGGCGAGGTAACGGGAAGCGCTTTTCACTTCTGTTTCAAACAGCTTTTGTCTATTAATGTTTAGAAACTGATTTTTAAACAGAATACCTTCTCAAAGTAGTTCCTATAGACTATTTGTAGAAATTACTGTAGAAGTCGTTTTGAACAAAGTGATTTCTCCACATAAGTATCTCTTACTTTCCTAATCTCTCTCATAATCAGCTAAAATCCAAAAGATACGGTACTTTTAAACATGGCCTTAACACACACAAACTAAGCTCTTCTCGTAGAAGAGGGGAATAGGTCTGAGGCATTATTGATGTGAGAATGGGTCTCTTCTTTCCAGTTTCTAAAAGCTGTTTTTCAACATTTTTATAGTAACTATTTTTCAAATGGAATGTCTTTAAGGTGAGGTCTGCAACTGGATTATAATATACACTATAACGACTTTATTTATATCAGTCAAAACTGTGTACGAGTTTATGTTACTCTATACTTTCTCATAAGTAATTTAAAAATCATAATCTATAATTAAAAATCATAAGCTAAAGAAAAAAGAACAGCCCAATTGCGGCTGACTAGGAAAACGAATCATACGAAAACAGTAACAAACTCGGTCACTGGAAGCATATTCGGCTACTATTCCAGGACGGCACGGACACTAGGGAGCCCAGAGCAAATTGCATCACGGGTGACATCAACAAACCATTCTGTGGTCGATGAAAAAAAAACAAGGGGTTTCTAGCTGCAAGGTACAGGTAGGGAGAGATCAGAACAGAGTAAGCCAAATAAACCAGGACAAATAAAATGTTCAGTTAATATAATTCCCTACTTTTTTGAATCAATAATTCCCTACTTTTGGTGGTGCAAGTCATTTTCTAATTCACGTGTGCTCCTAACAGTAGCTGAAAGAAATAGCTAAAAGTAATTCAGAAGTGGGAGGAGTGGGGTACGTGATGTAATCATAACCTCTGTTTTATCCTCAAAACAAGACGAAAACGAGATAAGTGAAAAATCTGTTTTTAAAAAAATCATATAATTATATTGGATTCTGCCTTATCTAGAAACCAATATGATATGTGGAGTAGCACCCACAGCGCAGGCTGCATGCCTCGCACCGGGAAGACAGCGTGCCGCTCGCCGGTACGGGCCTATGTAACGACGGCGGCGACATGGGCCGGCCGGATCTAGAGCTGCTGCTGCTGCTTGAGCGTCATTGACCGGAGAAAACAATCCACCCAGCCTGCACGCACGCGCGCTCGGCCGTGGTTGTATCGGAGTACTCTGGAGCTTCGACCTGCCCAAACTCAAGACTCGTACTCTTGTAGTTGATGCCAATTGCCAATGCCATGGCACGCACGGCGGTGCAAAACGTTGAGGGTGAGGATCAGAGTGCGATCGACTTGACTGTGTTGGTGTGAATCTGACAGCTGCCGAATTAAGACGAGGCAGATGCGTTACTAATTATTGACCGGCAGGCAGGCCGGTTACTTCCTGTACCCAGATAGGAGACCTGTACGTACGTATATAATGCAAAGAAAAGGAGTTAAAAGCCAGATTTGCTACTATTTCATACCGTATTTTAAAAATAGTCGTATATGTACAGAATTTGTAAAAGTAACACTTTTGTCGTCTGATGGGCGATTCTCAGTTTGACATGTCTCAGCTGGAGGACTTCGACCCTTATCGAACCTAGCTTATCTACTAGTCCACCACCGACCACTGAGCAGACAGAACGGTCTCCATACCTTCTCCGACCCGAGATGCAACCTACGGACTGATTGATGTACCTGACGGGACATGCTTGTGCGCAACGAAAGACAAGGTCACATACGGGGAGGCAGATGCGATGAGAAGATAGCAGTGGATTAGATGAGTGAGTCATATCGTATCTAGTGTGATGCATTTTTTGTACTACTATAATTACTTTTAATTGTACAAGATTTCGTAATGTATAAAATTGTAAAAAATCATGAAATATTCGTAAATTCATGATTAAATTAACCCGAATAAACGTGGTAAATTCAGACCACATAAAATTCCCAAAAAATTATATAATAACTATGACTGTGTCGGGAGGTTTCACATAAAATTTCGTAATTTTTGAAGCTCGTTCGCTATATATAAAAACTCATAAAATTATCAAAATTGCATAAATTTTTTTAGCAACATTCGCAATGGATAAAATTACCCAAAACTATGAGGTACATTGTGTCAGTAAGCTGCATATAAATTTTCATATTTTTTGATGTCATTTGATATATTTTAAAATTTTAAACAAATACTAAACGAAAAAAATAAGGACAGATAATTAAGTCAGCTAATTAGCTAGCTTAATTACCTGTCGCCCACTCACCAAACAGCAGGCTTGCCTGCTGTTCCCCCACTGGGCAACAGGCTGCCTACCATCTGGTAAGGGGTGGCAGGCACCTGCCGACGGCGGCCCCGCCACGTGTCGCTTCGTGGGCGTTGCCGCCTTCCCACCGGACGGAAGAAGCGATATTTTTTATAAGTACTATGCGCATATGGCTACTTTTATAAATACGGTGCGAAATAGGGCCAAATCTAGTTTTAACTCCAAAGAAAAGAAGGAATTAAACAAGTTACGTTGGCGCCGCCACTCCCGCCAGTAATATATACGTTAATGGAAATGGCTCCTCCGCTCACGCCCTACTCTCCTTCCTCGAGTAGCTTTCATCCATCAGTTGGACCTCATCATCCATCGTTGATGGAGGTGTCTCCTTGCCGCTCAGGAAACAAAAACCGCCCTCAGCCTCATTCTTCTCTTCAATGTGCGCAAAGTGGAAGAAACTCTTGCGACAATAGAGAGACACATGGATAACCTTGCTAATCAAGCAGAAGTGGTCGATTCTGAGGAAACTTATCATGGCATTCTCTTTGAGATATGGGGCTATGCTAGTGATTTGCTCAGGCTAGAAGAGGAAGTGGAGAGGGTAAGGACAATCTTTACGGCAATCGAGAACTCAGCCACTGATCCTCCAACTCCAAAGTAGAAGAGAAAGCATATGAAGCCCAGAAGATCAAGATCTGGGAATCTCTTTTTTTTGAAATTATTTTTAATAAATTTAACTTGAATTTGTCTTTTGTAAAAGTGATTGGTCACACTTATTTGTTCCAGCTAATCAGTAACTTTTGTAGTTCATATGACAAAGGACAAAACGCTGACGGTCATAAATAAAACTGTATGTGATTGTTTCATAGACGGTTCTAACTAAAAGCCGTCTGTAATGTCCGGCATTATCACAGACGATTTTTATAAATAAATATATGTGAATTATCACAAATAATTGTTAATGAGAACCGTCTGTGATGTCTTGCATTATCACAGACGATTTATACTAACAACCGTCTGTGATATTTTCATAGACGGTTATTAATACGAACTGTTGTGGCTAAAGACCAAACAGAGAGAGAGAGATAGTGTATGGTAGTGGAGAGTTAGGTGAGCAAGTGCTTAGGGTTTCCCCATGGCTAGTATCATATATATATACGTCCGCATGGGGAGTGTTTTTACAGCAATACCCTTACATTTGAGTATCCCTCTCAAGGGCACTTATGTCATTACACATATCCCATTTTGGGCCTTACAACTCTCTAGTAAGCCGGCTGGGCTTAGGTGGGGGCCACCCCTACAACAGGAGCCTCTCATGGTGACGGGCTTCACGGGCCGAAGCCATGTTGCCGAGCCATTTGGCCCCCTCCGTCCCTGCGGCCTGTGAACTTCTGAATTGCTTGGTGGGTTGCCTGCTTGCTATGATCTGTCTATCCGCGAGGGTGCGGCGTTGGGAGGATTATCGAGGTTGTCCTCACTCTCAGGGGCCCTTGGTAGCGAGGCCGAAGTCGAAGCCGTGGCGAAGACGTGTGCTTGCTGTGGAGTCGAAGGCGCTGGCGAAGCTAAAGATGTTGGCGGAGCCAAAGTGGGGGGTGCTGACGGGGTTGAATGTGTCGACGGAGCCGCCTGGGTGAGACGGGAACGGTCGGAGTCGGGTATCTCCAGCGGGCCTACCAGTGAAGTCCAAGATGCGGCCCCGACCTGGTTGCCCGAGCCACCCTTGGCTGTGCGTTCCTGGGGTGGCGAAGTCGAAGTCGAAGCAGAGACGATGCTTGCGCCCCGGGGTCGTCTGGGTGTGGGTTGGCTGAGGGGCTTTGCCTGGTCTGACGATGTTGGGCGGCTTTGCGGTCCAAAAGTGCGCTTTAAAGGCAGCGAGAATTGTGGTGACCCTTGAGTTGTCAGGGATAGGCTGCTACAGCCGTACGCACTGTCCCAACGGGAGGTACACACGGTGGGCCACAATTGACGCGTCGTGGGCTGTCAGCGGTCGCACGACCGTGGCCGCCTGCTCCTTCCCTATAGAGGGAGGTCGGGACGCGTGGCGGGATGCTACCGGTGTGTCTTGCGCTGTTTTCCCGCCGGCGGTCGCGTTCCTTGATCCCAGGGATCCGAACCGCTCGGCTTGGCTTGGTCGGGGCCTACACCAGAATCTTCGCGCGGACTTGGGGCCAGAGGATTAGGCGGTGCTTGGACGGCGCTGCAGGTTAGACCGGCGCCTGTTTGTCTCCGCATTCGACCCGCTCTTCGTTGCGTGGCTGTGTCGGAGGTCCGGCTAGACCCCAACGTACGGGCAAAGAAGGCGGCGGCCCGCCCCGGGCCATCGAGGCCGAGGTGGTCTGCAGGCTTGCCGCCCGGGTCGATGGCGAGGTGGCAAGGTGCCCCCTTCGCGAGGTTGGCCGATGGCCCCAAAAATCGTGCCGACACGTGCTGGGAGGTACGCTACGTACCGCAACCTGTAGTTGTTCCAGATGGTGCGGACACGTGGCGGGAAGCTATTGGCACGTCGTGCGCTACCCGGTCGTTGTACGACTGCGATCGTGCGCGACGCAAGTGGATGGTTGTGTCGCTTCGGCTTCGGTCGTGGGGGAGGTGAGCGGTTCGTCTCCCGTCGGTTACGCTCACCGGCAGTGCAGGAGATGAAGGGGCTTTAAATAGCCCCTATGTCGCCGCGTCTGCCCCTCCTCTTCACGCCTTTTGGATCCTCTTTTCGCCCCTACTCTTCTTGCCCCCCTGCTGCCATCTAGGTTCTGGATAGCGATGGTGCGTGGTGAAGGACTCGTCCAGACGGTCGGCGATAACGCCGTCTCCCGCCGGTCGGCGCCGTTGGAGGTAGAGTACACGCTTGAGAAGCGCAGTTCGGCGGTGGTGGACAAATAGTTGGTGGTGACAGAGAAAGAGGGCCCGTGTTCCAGCGTTTTGGGTGCCACGCTTGTGACGGAGGAGACGATCCGTGGGCTGCTGCGCGAGGGGAAACTATCGGACCGTCGGGAGGTATGGTTGCCCGCCAGTGACAAGGTGGAACCGCGACCCGAGAAGTCGGAGGCGATTGTCTTCGTCGCTTATTTTGAAGCCGGGCTTCGCATCCCATCCGCCATGATTGTTGGCGACGTGCTGCGGATCTTCAGGCTGGAGCTGGCACAGCTGACTCCGAACACGCTGGCCCGCCTTGCTGTGTACAGCTAGGCCTTGCGCACGGAGGCCTGTTGGCCCAGTGCGTCAATGTTCGTGTTTCTTCATGACGCACGCTGCCAGCCGAAGGAGCGGAAAGACGGGATATTCTCTAACTTCAGTAGCGTCAACTTCATTTTGCGGTTATCGTGCGGGAAGATCTTCCCTGCCAACTCAACCCGAGCGAAGTGGGAGCCGAACTGAATGCGACGGTGGTTTTACCACCGTGCGGCGAGCGGCAGCGGCCTCGAGTGCACGGGCCAACCCATGGCGTTCGACACCACGCCCGGCGTGTCGATCAACAAGGAGGACAGGCGAAGAGCACGAAGCCTCGTGGGGATCGCCGCCCGCTTCAACATGCGCGACCTTGCCGAGGAGTTTGTTATGTACGGTGTGGTGCCTCGCTGTTAGGAAACTTCAGGATGATAATGTCCGCCCATCCGTGTCCTCGCTACCGGCGCCTTCCGATCCTCGTAAGTCTTGGTCAACACGTTGACTTTCCCTCGTTCCTTGTGCTATTTTTTAACCTCGACTCTTGTCGCTTATAGGGGTTAGCCTGGAGGAAGAGGAACGCGTAGTGAGCGTGTTCCTCGGGCCGTATACGGCCGGGGAACACGGCTTGCGCACAGCTGCGACCTCGGAGGCGGAGCTGGGGCGGATAAACCGCGTGTGCGGGGCCCTGGGTCTTCGCGTGCCGGAGCGCGCCCCTCCGGCTCCGAGCCAACCTCGCCATCGGGATGACGGTGGCAAAGGAAAAAGGCGTCGTCCCATAGGAGGACTCGGACTTCTGCGGCCGCGCCCGGCGCGGTGGCCACCGTCACTCCCATTGATGCGGCAGACCCTGGGTCTGATTCGGTGAAGTACGCCGATTCGGACCTGGGAACGGACGCGGGGGAGGAAGGCGAGGAGTCTCTGGGAGGTGCCGGGAGTGAGAGTGAGTATCTGGCCTTGTAACTATATGTGGCCTTTAGAGGTTTGATGACCGCTTCGTCGTACAGACCCTTGTCCTGGCCCAGGCGTTGCAGGCGGCTTGCGCCCGCAAGCAGGGGGCGCTAGAGGGGCGGTTGCGGGCAGCCGTAGCCGAGGGGATGCACTCCGCCAAGGACGACCGCATCCGCCGCTTGGAAGCGGAGTGCGCGGAGGCAAAGTCGTGCACCGAAGCACTCGTGGCCGCGGTGCGGCTGTCAGCCACAGAGGCGGCGCAACAAGAGGCTGCGGAGGAGCGGAATGGCCTGCTCCAGCATATCGCTGCCCTGGAGAAGGAGAAGGGCCAACTTGCCGGTCTCTTGTGGAGCGGGACCGGACTCTGGGCGATGCCTCGGTGGCTGCGTGGGATGCCATGCTAGCCTTGGATTGCACCCTTAAAGACCTTATCGCCGAGTTGCCACCTCGCGCCTTCGGGCCGGAAGAGCTGTCGCGGACGCTTCGGCGGATCGGGGATGCAGCCAACCTTGCACGCAACGCCGCGACGTCGTTCGGCAACCATTGCTCTTATGTGACGTCGTGCATGGTGTGCGCGCTCCTGCGGCTCCAGTGCTATCAACACGTCGACAGGCTGGCTAACCCCCAACTGGAGATGCCGGCTGGGGCCGGAGTGATGTCCGGCACCGTGCGCGCCGTTCGCCGCACCGTTCAATTTTTCCGCGAGAGGATTTGGGAGTACATCGGGGAGGCCGTAGCAAAGGTCGAGCTACGGCAGACCATGCACGGCGAGGGGAACCTCGGCCTGTGGCTGGATGAAGTCCCTCGGCGTGACGAAGGCGGTGCCGAGGCGTTGGGGGGCAACGCAAACCCACAGGTGTGACGTCGGGGTTCCTGTGCGTTGGCGTGCGTTGTAACATGAATACTTTTCTTATGAATAAAGTAGAACTTGTCCGCTTCATGTTCTGATTTGTGTACCTCCGTGCCTCGAGCAGCTACCCGACCGAGACCGGCTGCTAGTTTCTGACCTTATGACCCGATGGCGCCTTCGACGCTGGCGAAGGGCTGAGGAGTCACTGTATTTTTGGGTGGGCCGGGCTTCTTCGGTCGAAGTTCCAGCGCGGGCGCGTGTTAAGGAGGAGCCTACCGAGTAGCAGTTGCGCACATCCGAGGATGCTTGTATACTCTCGCTGCGCCTCCTTGTAAACATCTTGTGATGAGTATAGACTTCATCATTCCTCATGACCGCGCTGTTTCACGGCAGACGCGTGAGACTATATGTTGTGTTCGCCTGTAGTGGTGGCAGCGGAGCTGGCGCCTAGCCAAAGTAGACGCGCGAGCGAGCGCTCCGTCCCCTGCCCCTGGAAGTGGTGGCAGCGAAGCTGACGCCTAGTCGAAGTAGACGCGCGAGCGAGCGCTCCGTCCCCTGCCCCTCGAAGTGGTGGCAGCGGAGCTGACGCCTAGTCGAAGTAGACGCGTGAGCGAGCGCTCCGTCCCCTGCCCCTCGAAGTGGTGGCAGCGGAGCTGGCGCCTAGTTGACGTAGACGCGCGAGCGAGCGCTCCGTCCCCTGCCCCTCGAAGTGGTGGCAGCGGACCTGGCGCCTAGTTGACGTAGACGCGCGAGCGAGCGCTCCGTCCCCTACCCCTCGAAGTGGTGGCAGCGGAGTTGGCGCCTAGTTGAAGTAGATGCACGAGCGAGGGCTCCGTCCCCTACCCCTCGAAGTGGTGGCAGCGGAGCTGGCGCCTAGTCGAAGTAGGCGCGCGCTGGACTTGCGCTCCGCAGGATGTGCGTTGTGGTTAGCCTCTGTTGAGGCTCGTCGGTGCTCCGTGGAGTGCTCATGGAGGCAAGCCTCTGCTGCGTCTCGTGCCACGTCTGTGGGGTGTACGCGAAGGCGAACCTCTGCTGCAGCTCGTGCCAACTTTTCGAGGCGTACACGAGGCAAGCCTCTGCTGCGGCTCATGCCGACTCTGCGAGGCGCACAGGACCATGGACCACGCCTTACTCGTACTTGGTAGGGTGCACACGGAGGTAAGCGTCGACGATGCGTCTTATTCATACTCCGTAGAGTGCGCGGGACCATCAACCATGTCTTTTCTATACTCCAGAGAGTGCGCGTAAGGATAACGACTACACGTGCGCGGGGGCATCCGCGTCTTATTTATACTCCGTGGAGTGCATGCGTAGGCGGGCCTCAACGTTACGTCTTATTTATACTCCGTAGAGTGCGTGCGGAGGCGGACCTCGGCGCTACGGCTTATTTATACTCCGTAGAGTGCGTGCGGAGGCGGACCTCGGCGCTACGTCTTGTTTATACTCCGTAGAGTGCGTGCGGAGGCGGACCTCGGCGCTACGTCTTGTTTATACTCCGTAGAGTGCGTGCGGAGGCGGACCTCGGCGCTACGTCTTATTTATACTCGGTAGAGTGCGTGCGGAGGCGGACCTCGACGCTACATCTTATTTATACTCCGTAGAGTACGTGCGGAAGTGGACCTCAGCGCTACGTCTTATTTATACTCCATAGAGTGCGTGTGGAGGCGGACCTCGATGCTACGTCTTATTTATACTCCGTAGAGTGCGTGCGGAGGCGTCCCCCAGACGTTTGCAGGAAACGAAGACAATTTTGCAAACGGTGAACTTTATTAAATTCCCGTTTGCGCGGGCGAGCGATTACAAAAGACGAGGTACCGACCGCTGATCGCTCAAAGACGCGAACGACCGCGACTGTCGTTGCCCTGGTGACGAGGTGGTGCATGGTGGGAGCCTCTGTTGCTAGAGCGAGCCGCGCGGGAGCCTGACGAGGTGCTTCCCAAAGCCGCCAAGGATCCTCGCGCTTGCATGCCCGGTCTAGGTGTTCCGTTGGACCTCATGGTGTGGACCCCTGGTGTCGAGCTCTATGCGCCGAGCCATATCCTGGTCGCGGTGGACGGTGATGATTGCACGTGGTCCGGGGAGCTTCATACACAAGAAACCGTGATGTGGAACTGCCCCGAAAGAGTTTAGGGTTGGTTGCCCCAATATGGCGTTGTAAGGGTACGAGATGTCGACGACGTCGAAGGTGACATTCTCGCTCCTCACGTTGTCGCCTCGGCCAAAGGAGACCTGCAGGCATATCTGGCCCAACGCTCGTAGGGGTTGACCTCCGAAGCCCTGCAGTGGGATCCCCGAGGGGCCCAATCGACTTCGGGGGATCCCCATTTGGTCGAAGGCCGCTGCGAACAAGATGTTTGCGGAGCTTCCTCCGTCAAACAAGGTGCGCCTAACGACGCATCCTGCGATGACGACCTGGACGACCTGGACGACCAGGGGATCTTGGTGTGGGAATTCCACACCCTCGGCGTCGGCGGGTGTGAAGGTGATCTCATGCTGCGCCCAGTCTGGCGGCGCCTGCGCCGGGTATGCCGCCACGTGATGTAGCCTCCTTGCATAGGCCTTCCGCTGCCGCGCCGAGGCGAACTCCAGCGAGGAGCCCCGGAGATGACATTGATGACCCTGAGCTGGGCTCCCTCCGGGGCTTGCAGCTGCAGGAGGCCCTCCCGAGATTGTTGTACGCGAGCCTGGATCCGTAGGGGGCCCTCCTGGAGCTGCGTCCCTTGATCTTGGATCCGCATGAGGACTTCCAAGGTTTGTTGGACGTGGGCCACGACTGGCGGACGCGCCTCAGGGTTCCTATCCCTAGAGACGCTTTGTCGAAGTGCCGCGATAGCGGTACAAGCGCGCGTGTCGTGGTTGCCATGATCATGGACCTCGCACCACTGCCCGTGGTGCTAATCGTCGTACTCTCCGCAGCCTCTGTCATCGCGACCTCGACCGCGTCCCGGCCCCGACGTCCTCTGCCGCCACGGCCAGCAGGGGTGCTATCTTCGGAGCCGCCCTCGATGTCAAAGACATAACAGGCTTTCCGAGACTTCTGCTGACCACGTTTGGGTTTGTCACTCGATGACTTCTTGTGCTGGGCATCCTTGCGTCCGGAGGCGTCCTTCGACGGCTCCTGCTTGCGCTTGCCTTTCGAGGAGCCCTCCTTCGGCGAGCCTTCGTTCTTCGTCGAGTCCTCCGCCTGATTGGTGTCGGAGTCGTCACCCTGCCGCCTCCGCACGTCCTCTTCCGCTCTGGCGTACTCTTCCATCTTGTCGAAGAGCTACGCCACCGTCTTGATTGGCTTCCGTGCGTTGTATTCAGCCAGCGGCCCCGGGCGAAGACCCTATACTGCTGCATTGATGATGGTTGTTTCGTTGACATCCTTTACCTGGCAGCGTACCTTCGCGAAGCACTTGAAGTAGTCCCGGAGTTTCTCCGATGGTTTTTGCTTGACTGCGAAGAGCTGATCCGCGTCGACACGCTCGACGTAGTTCCCTTGGAAGTTGTTGTAGAGCCGGTCGCGGATCTGCTCCCATGCGTAGATGGAATTTGGCTCGATGGTGAAGAACCAAGAGAGCGCCACCCCCTGCAACGCGGGGGGAGACCCTTCGCCTTCGTGGTGTCGTCCCCGTCGGCGGCTTCGATGGCGGTCTCGTAGACGCGCACGAACTCCCGTGGGTCCGTGTCACCCTTGTACGACTCGACGGTACTCGGGAACTAGAAGTCCTCTGGCCACGCCGCCTGCTGCAAGCCTGCGGAGAGTGGGGATTCCGGGTCGACCGCCGCAGCGGGACGCGACTAGACGTGGGGGCGTCTCGGCTGTCCGCCCGCTTCGGCGTGGGCACTGGCGCGACCGTTGGTGGAGTCTGCTGGCTCCGAGCCTCTTGCATATCCCGTACGGCCCCGCGGAGATCCATCAACCCCGTTGGAACGTGCTAAGGGCCGTCAGCAGGGCGTTCTCCACCGTAGTCGTAGCTGGAGCGCCCGATGTACCTGGCTACATGGTCGGAACAGCGGGGATCACGGTCTGCACTCCTGGATTACCTGCCGTGGTGGCGTGGTGGACGTCGGAGTTGACGGCGAGGCCCATATTGCCGCCGAGACCGCTCGCCGCTTCCGCACCCGGCGGGGGGACAACGGCCGCGCCAATGTGGGCGCCAGCGCTGCCGCTCCCGGCCACCCGGTCGGCGCTGTGGGCCCTCCCACCGTACGCGGGGCGGTGTCAACCGTCGTGGCGGCGGTGGCGGGGTCGGTTGTCGTGACAACGGTGGCGGGGTCGATCGTCATGGCGTGCCCGCCAGCGTTCGCTGCTGTCGCGCCCGCGTCGCCATCCACGCCCACGGCTGCCGACACCGAAACCCTGGTGTTGATGCGAGGCTCCGTCGCTCCCGCCTTCTTCTTCTTCGCCGCCGACACCGGAGCTTTCTTCGGTGCCATCCTTCTTCGGATCTTGTGGCTTGCTCTCCGTTCCTCTCCACGGACAGCGCCAACTATTGTGGCTACAGACCAAACAGAGAGAGAGAGTGTGTGTGTGTGTGTGTGTGGCAGTGGAGAGTTAGGTGAGCAAGTGCTTAGGGTTTCCCCATGGTTGGTATCATATATATATATATATATATATATATATATATATATATATATATATATATATATATATATATATATATATATATATATATATATATATATATACGTCCACATGGGGAGTGTTTTTACAGCAATACCCTTACATTTGAGTATCCCTCTCAAGGGCACTTATGTCTTTACACATATCCCATTTTGGGCCTTACAACTCTTTAGCAGGCCGGCTAGGCTTAGGTGGGGGCAGTGGCAGACCCAGGATTTTTAGAATGGGTGTTCGAATTTCGGAGCTAAGTTGCTTGAATACATCGATACCGCAGTGCACCGTCCCCGCTCCAAACACCGATACAATGATACGTGTATGTAGGTATAATAGAAATACATAAATTACAAAAATTAATGATTTCTTATGAGAAAATAGGCGACATAAGGCGAGTATAATTATATGAATTAAACAACAAATTATAGAGATAAATGAGAGTTGTATATCTTGTTTGTTGTGGCTACAGACCAAACAGAGAGAGAGATGGTAGTGGAGAGTGATGAAGATAAGTGTTATGGCCTGGGTCCTCCCCATGGCTTACTCATATATATATATATATATACACATGAGGAGTGCTTTTACAGTTATACCCTTACATCTGGTTATCCCCTCTGGGGCAGTAATGTCATTACACATGGCCTATTCTGGGCCTTATAATCTCCTACCAGGCCTGCTGGGTTTAGGTGGGGGCCACCCCTACGACAGGAGCCTCTCATGGTGAAGGGCTTCACAGGGCCGAAGCCATGTCGTCGAGTCCTTTGGCCCCCTCCGTCCCCTGCGGCCTGTGAATTCCTCCAAGCTTGTGGTTGGGGAGCCTGAAGTCTGGGATGGTGGTAGCGGAGGGTGGCGCCAAGTCGAAGTAGGCGCGCGCGCTCCGTCCCCGACCCTTCGAACGGGTGGCAGCGAAGCTGACGCCTAGGTCGAAGTAGACGCGCGCGCTCCGTCCCCTACCCTTCGAACGGGTGGCAGCGAAGCTGGCGCCTAGTCGAAGTAGACGCGCGCGCTCCGTCCCCTACCCTTCGAACGGGTGGCAGCGAAGCTGGCGCCCAAGTCGAAGTAGACGCGCGCGCTCCGTCCCCTGCCCTTCGAACGGGTGGCAGCGAAGCTGGCGCCTAGTCGAAGTAGACGCGCGCGCTCCATCACCTACCCTTCGAACGGGTGGCAGCGAAGCTGGCGCCCAAGTCGAAGTAGGCGCGCGCGCTCCGTCCCCTACCCTTCGAACGGGTGGCAGCGAAGCTGGCACCCAAGTCGAAGTAGACGCGCGCGCTCCGTCCCCTACCCTTCGAACGGGTGGCAGCGAAGCTGGCGCCCAAGTCGAAGTAGACGCGCGCGCTCTGTCCCCTACCCTTCGAACGGGTGGCAGCGAAGCTGGCGCCTAGTCGGAGTAGACGCGCGCGCTCCGTCCCCTACCCTTCGAACGGGTGGCCGCGAAGCTGGCGCCCAAGTCGAAGTAGACGCGCGCGCTCCGTCCCCTACCCTTCGAACGGGTGGCAGCGAAGCTGGCGCCCAAGTCGAAGTAGACGCGCGCGCTCCGTCCCCTACCCTTCGAACGGGTGGCAGCGAAGCTGGCGCCTAGTCGAAGTAGACGCGCGCGCTCCGTCCCCTACCCTTCGAACGGGTGGCAGCGAAGCTGGCGCCTAGTCGAAGTAGACGCGCGCGCTCCGTCCCCTGCCCTTCGAACGGGTGGCCGCGAAGCTGGCGCCCAAGTCGAAGTAGACGCGCGCGCTCCGTCCCCTACCCTTCGAACGGGTGGCAGCGAAGCTGGCGCCTAGTCGAAGTAGACGCGCGCGCTCCGTCCCCTACCCTTCGAACGGGTGGCAGCGAAGCTGGCGCCTAGTCGGAGTAGACACGCGCGCTCCGTCCCCTACCCTTCGAACGGGTGGCCGCGAAGCTGGCGCCCAAGTCGAAGTAGACGCGCGCGCTCCGTCCCCTACCCTTCGAACGGGTGGTAGCGAAGCTGGCGCCCAAGTCGAAGTAGACGCACGCGCTCCGTCCCCTACCCTTCGAACGGGTGGCAGCGAAGCTGGCGCCTAGTCGAAGTAGACGCGCGCGCTCCGGGGCTGTTGTGACCTTGCAGTCTCGTAGTGCGCTTTTAATGGCGGCTGGAATTACGCCGACGCCTGGCCTGGCAGAAGTCAGGCTGTCGTGTCGTGCAGTCGCGCCAGAGAGGGCATGCACTGGGTGATGCGAGACGCGGCTGCCGCCTTCGGCACATCTGGCCAGGTCCTGGTCGCCGAAGATGGTGATGACACCCTCCGGGCCCGGGAGCTTTACGCACAAAAAGGCGTGGTGCGGGATTGCCTCGAAAGAGTTGATGGCGGGTCGCCCCAGTATGGCGTTGTAGGGGTGCGGGATATCTAAGACATCGAAGGTGACATGCTCGGTCCGGATGTTACCTTTATTGCCCTCCTGACGGAAAGTGACAGGAAGGGACACGTGCCCCAGGGCCTGCAGCGGTTGACCCCCGAAGCCTTGAAGTGGAGCTCCTGGCTGCTCCAGCCGGCTTCGGGGGATTGCCATGCGGTCGAGGGCTTCTGCGAATAAGATGTTCGCGGAGCTTCCCCCGTCGACAAGGACGCGCCTGACTTCGCAGCATGCTATGTGGGCCTGGATGACTAGAGGGTCTTGGTGAGGGTACTCCACGCCCCTGGCGTCGTTCAAGTCGAAGGTGATGTTGCGGGGCGGCATCCACAGTTGCGGCTGCTCCCCGGGGGCTTTTGAAGAGGAGCCTCCGGTGCTGACGTTGACGGTGTGATGCTGCGCGCCCTCCGTTGCGGTGGCCCGTATGGGGCTATCCCGTGGGTGCCCCTCGTGGGCTTCGGCGGGGGGCCGAGGAGGCGGAGACCGAGATCCGGCCGTCACCCTCCGCAGCTTCATCACCTCGATGCATGCCCTTGTGTAATGATCGCCGTAGCCGTGTACCTCGCACCACTTGCCATAGTGCAGGAGCTCTTGCTCTGCGTGGGGTTGGCCGTCGTAGTCAAAGCCGCCCTCCGATCCCCGATCTCCCCTCCGTGAGGCGGGGTCGGGGCCTTGGCGGGCGCTCTCGGTGGCGAGGACGTGGTGGGCCGCCTGCGACCGGCGCTGGCGGCGCCGAGGTTTAGGCCTGCACCGTGGAGAGCCTTCCTGTACCTCGGCCTCACTGCCTCGGGGAGGGCCTCCTCGGGGCTTTCGACTACGGCCCGGCTTTGAGGGGGGACCACCCGCCCCGACCTCGCGCGGGGGGCGCTCCCCATGGGCGAGGCCGAGGGCGGTGATGCTGCGTCTTCGCGCATCCTCCTCCGCCCGCGCATACTCGTCCATTTTGTCGAAGAGCTTGGCAACTGTCGTGATTGGCCTCCGCGCGTTGTATTCGGCCATCGGGCCCGGGCGAAGGCCCTGTATGGCTGCAGTAACGACTGTGGTTTCATTAACATCGTTTACCTGGCCTCGAATCTTGGCGAAGCGCTTGAAGTAGCCCCGGAGCGTCTCCGAGGGTCCTTGCTTCACAGCGAATAGTTGGTCCGCATCGATTCGCTCGACATGATGTCCTTGAAAGTTGCTACGAAGCCGGTCACGAAGCTGCTCCCACGCGTAGATGGAGCCCGGCTCTATGGTAAAAAACCAAGAGAGGGCCATTCCGTGCAGTGCGAGGGGGAGTCCCTTCGCCTTCGCGGTGTCGTCTCCGCCCGCGGCCTCGATCGCGGTTTCGTACACGCGCACGAACTCGCGAGGATCCGTGTCGCCTTTGTACGGGTCGGTGATGCGAGGGAACTTGAAGTCTTCGAGCCACGCCGCCTGCTGCAGCCCCGCCGAAAGCGGGGATTCCGGATCTACGCATCTCAGCGGGACACGGCTAGACGTGGGGGCTTCGCGACTGTCCACCTTCTCTGGCGTGGGCTCGGGCGCGACTACTAGCGCGACCTGCTGGCTCCGAGCCTCTTGTATACCTCGGACGGCTCCGCGAAGGTCCCCTAGTTCCCGCTGGAACGCGTTGAGGGCTGCTAGTAGGGCGCTTTCCACCGCAGGTGTCGTTGGGGCCACCGGAACGCCCAGTGGACGGGCCGGTGCAGGGACCATCGCCTCACGACCTCCAGATCCGCCGGATGGTTCGTTGCGGCTACCCCCGGCCGTCGGGTCCGCGCTACCGGCAAGGGTGGTGGGGGTTGTGGTTGCAGTGCCGGCGACGGGGTTGGATGTCGTCGTAGCGGCGCTGGCGGGGTCGGTCGTTGCCGCGCGGGCGTCGACGCCCGCGACTACGGCGCGTACGCCGCCGCCAACTCCTTCGGCGGCCGACACCGTAGTCGTGATGCTCGCGCGCTGCTCCGACCCATCCGTCTTCTTTCCCTTCGCCGCCGCTGGTGAAGCTTTTTTCGGTGCCATCTTTTTTCTTCGGTCTTCAGGCTTGTCTTCGTCCTCCCCCACGGACGGCGCCAACTGTTGTGGCTACAGACCAAACAGAGAGAGAGATGGTAGTGGAGAGTGATGAAGATAAGTGTTATGGCCTGGGTCCTCCCCATGGCTTACTCATATATATATATATACACATGAGGAGTGCTTTTACAGTTATACCCTTACATCTGGTTATCCCCTCTGGGGGCAGTAATGTCATTACACATGGTCTATTCTGGGCCTTATAATCTCCTACCAGGTCTGTTGGGTTTAGGTGGAGGCCACCCCTACGACATTGTTGATCTTGCCTTTTTTTGCTATTTTTCCATCAGCAAGAACTGTCTATCTAAGAGAAAATTGTATGTTTCTTCCATGAAGCAAAATAGACCAAGAAAGAAAATAAGTGAAGTGGGGTAGAACACACCTAGATCTGAAAGAGAGAACGATGATAATAAGTTAGAGGTGCTACTCACTTCCCAATGCCACGCTCCCTCCCAGCTACCGCGCTGCTCCCTTCCTGTCACCCGCTCCCTACCTCCGTGTTCGTTGTGCCACTGCCTGGTTGCCCGCGACACCTCTTTGCTCACCCGCGCTGCCACACGCTCACCTTGCACTGTGTGCCGCCTCACGTATGATTGTCATCACATCATGGCACCACGTCCGTGTTCGCCGGTCGTCACTCGCCTCTAGCCTGCACTTCCGCCCGCTCTCCACTCGAAGGTTGAAGCCGCCTCTCACACAGACAGCCATAAGATGAGAAATAAAACAAATGTTATGATTTTGTTTATATTTTTATCTCTTTGGACGTGAAGAGGGCTGAGGTGGAAAGAAAAATAGTTCTAGTATATTACATGAGCTGTACGCGAGAAACGAGAAGTGCAGGATAAATTTATTTGCAGTAGTTTTAATACAACTAATAGTATATACATCTAATATACCTATTATATACCTGGTATTTTATAAAAAAATTTTGGGTGTTCGGCTGAACACCCTTGACCCATGCTAGATACGCCTCTGGGTGGGGGCCACCCCTACAACACGAACCATCTGTGATGTCTTGCTTTATCACAGACGGTTCGTATAAATTACCGTCTACGAATATATCAGACGGTTATTAGTATAAACCGTCTGTGATAGTTGCAGTACAGACGGTTCTCTATAAACCGTCTATGGTGTAGCCGTCCAGTATAGCCTTTTTTTTGTAGTAGTGCACGTTCGTTTGACTTTAATACTATAGTTTCATTGCGTATATTCTGAAGTATGATAAGTATCCTGCTATTAATTATAAGTTTTGTAACACTAATTTATTGTATTTGTCACCTAGTAAAACTTGTAATTAAAATATTGCCCATATTTCTGACATGAATCTGCTGGCAAGCTGCATGAAGAGGAGAAAGCATGGCTTCCCGGCAAGTTTGTGCTTCATCTTTGCTAGCATGCATTTGGACACAGATTAGATGTAGAGGTGATGCATTATTTGATTGTGTGGCATGGGATGTGATTCAGGATTGGGTTTTCAAATAGGAGAGGGGAAATTGCTTGGCATAAAGTTACCTTATATTTTAGTATATGTTTGCGTATACTTATGATCTTATCCCACAATCGTGCGATACAATGCAGTTTGGGGGAAAAGTGAATACATACAGAAATACACAGCGAATCAAACATATCAGCAATATCCAATTGTCGACGAGTTGTACTAAATATCGCTGTATAGCCATCCCGATCCTTGCATGTTTCGCAGGTACGTATGATATATTTAGCCTGGTTTGGAACGTGTAAATTCCATGGGTTTTCTGTAGAAATTAAATTATTTCCTGTTAAATTCGTGTAGTCCAAAAGGACAAATTGGGTTGTTTTTGATGAAATTCGTGTGTTCTAAATAAAACTATTAGAGTGGAATTTCTCCTAAAGAAAAAGGCATTCTAGCGCCGGGGGGGGGGGGGGGGGGCGCATGAGCAAGCCAATAGATTAGTTGACCATAGGGCAAGGTTTTTTCCTCATCAAATGTCATTCTTGGAGGGGTCCATGAACCATGGCATGAAAGAAAACATTGGCTGGGTTTTGGGTTTCCTATTTAAGGTTTTTTTGCTATAGTAACTAACTTTCAAACGCTGTATCTTTTTAAGATAAGATCTATAAATTCATTGCAGTAAACACTGTACTGATTTCAGCTATACCGGCCAAAATCGCATTCAACTGTCTCTCTTTTCGTACTCTCTCTCACGAACAGCTAGAATTCAAAAGCTGAAAGCCATAAACTACAGCTCAAAAAAACCCCACTCATTTACGATATTGAAAAGTTTGACATTTAGCTTTGCATTGCCACGTGACATGTTGACATTTCTTGTGTCTTGGCCTAAGCAGGGGCGGAGAGAGAGAGAGGGGAGCTGGCACAGGCAACTCTTTATGCTTTGATAAATTTGCATTGTAGTCTTGTATATTTTAAAAAGTTTTATTATTGTTAATGTTATTTGGTTCTTTATCGAATATAATTACATTGTACAATTTATTCACCTTTCCTGTTCCTAAATCCTGACTCCACCCTCGGACCTAAGCATTGGCTGGACTAGCCTGCTGCACTCTGCGGTATGTACTACCTAACATATGCTTGATTGTGCTTGGATTGGTCTGAGAAAAAAGAGAAAGTTGGCGCATGCGGCATGTATGTGGCATTCTCGAGTCCTCGTTTGCCTATTAGCCTTGCCTTGCCTGAACTTAGGCTGTAACCGATCAACCCATGAAAACATCTTGCCAAGTTTCCTGAGAACAGATTAAGATGGAGCCGATTAGCTTAGAGTTTTGCACTAAGCAATGCAAATCGTGGACGAAATTTACAATTTCCAATGTAGGTACCGAAGCTACACGGAATTGGTATCTGGCACTAGAACAGAGTGGCTAGAGTTGCCGTCCTGTCCAAAAACCGTGTGAGAAGTACAGATAGAAAATATGCTGACAAGCAACAGGATCCAAAGAGGACAATAACAGAAGAACGCCTTATGGGGCCAGATTTATCCGTGCATTTGCCCATGGGCCAAGTGTAGGGAAAAATGTCGAATTTGATCTGGGCCTCAATTACAACGGCAAAAGGATGGCAA
Organism: Dendrocalamus latiflorus; assembly: GCA_017311315.1. Lineage (NCBI taxonomy): Eukaryota > Viridiplantae > Streptophyta > Magnoliopsida > Poales > Poaceae > Dendrocalamus > Dendrocalamus latiflorus. The sequence goes on from CM029664.1 coordinate 7,863,174, forward strand.
GATCACAGCAACAGTTGGGATATCCCCGGAATGAAGAAAACGCAGTCAGCTCAGCTCAAAGGTGAGAAAAAGCGATTACTGGCTCTGTTTTTCTTTTTGTCTTTTGTCTTCTGATTTTAGTTTTTAGCTTTTATGGAAGCCAAAGAGTCAAACATCTAAACAGGTCAGTCTCTTGAAGTGAATTCTTCAAACGAAATTTCGAGCTCAAAACCGTATGCACCATCTATGTTGGCATCGCCGCTGTCCGCTGCCGTGTCAAAAGGCACAGAACAAGTGCAATCATCTTATCCGTATCCCAAAAGAACAACTTCTTTTCTTTGCTGCTGATTAGTGCCACTTAGCTGTATTTTGGTCTGATAACAAATGGATATCCATACTTTCAGACAAAGTGAGGTTAATCTTGGTCCAAAAACATAAAAGCAGCAGCAAAAGGACTTGGTGAAAAGAGAGAAATATACTAGTAGGTTTTTTCTTCACAGAAAAAATAATTGTTGTTCAGGACATCTTATACTGAGAAAACAAAAATGGACCAATAAAAACCAAATGATATTTGTGGTTGGTTTCTCTTGCTCTCATGTATTAGCAAAACTGAACAGAATGGCAAGACACTCAGGAGTAGAAAGTGTGGTAAGCAAGGGAAGAAGATTTTTCCTCTAGACTTGTCTTGTTCTCATAACCGCGTTCGTTAAGCACTTGATCACAACCACCGAAAGGAGCCAACCACCTGCAAAACAGCAAATCACAAGTTCCAACATACCAAGGCCATATCAACAAACATCCAAAAAAATTTATTATTGTTGTTTGTTCCTTCCCAGAAACAAAAACTCCAATTCAGAATTCAGACCACATGACTCAAGGCGGTTCCATCCTCCAAATAATCAAAAGAAATAATTTTTTCAACATCTTTTTAAGGTGGTGATCGGTTCGGCTGAAAGCCTCATGGCTTATGGCTGAAAACACTGTAGCTGGCTGAAAAAAGCATTGTAGCTGACAGAGGCTTATTTACCATAATTAAATTTAAAAAAATTTAAAAATAGAAAAAACATATTAGCCCATCACGTATAATGTAAACAAATACGAGGAAAAAAAGAACCGGTAAAAAAACTCAAAAAAACCAAAAGTTCAGAAAAAGACGAAATTTATGAATAGTGCAAAAATAAGCTGAAGCCATATTGATCAGGGCCTAAAACAGTTAGAATAGTTTCCTTAAAATAATTTATCGACTTATCAATATTTAATTTATTCATATAAAACGCCATCAACCGTAGATCCACGGCCATAAACCGTAGCAAAATAAACCACCCGAAATCCATACAAATCGAGCAGAAAAAATGGGAGCAAGAACATACTCACTACCCAACCATAAAGATGCTCATGAACCGGATCATTGATCCATCTTATAAACAGGCCCTGCAAATAAGCAAATTGCAAGACGACATCCTCCATCCAAGACAAGGACACAAGCAAGAACATTGCGTCATGGATCCAAACCCAAAATGCCACTTATATTATGATCACATCCCTACATCCCTTAATAGATACATAACCTCCAACCATCATCATCACCACCGCCACCACCAGCCGGCGGCCGGCGGGAGACCTCGACGGCCGCCCCAAAATGGGCATTCCTCCCCCCATCATCCGCCGGACACCACAAACAACGACAGTTTTTGTCACAACCATCACGGCCGCCGTCCCGGCCGTGACAGATACACACGGCATTGGATCATTGTCCGGCCGATTCTAAACCCCGGTACTACGGTGAAGCCCACGGTGCGGTCGTCGGCAGCGGCGTCCTCTGCGCGCCGGTCGTTGACGCTCTCCATGTACACCTCCGAGAACCGCGCCCCGGTGCGCACCTGGAAGATGGACGCGCCGTCCTCCGCGCCGCCGTCGAACGCGAAGAACAGGCAATGCAGCAGCCAGACGCGGCGCGCCATCTCGGCGAACTCGGCGAACCACGAGCTCTCCGGGAACCCCGGCCCGGCGCTCACGATGCCGCGCTGCTCCAGCCTCCCGAAGAAGGCTGTCTCCATCGTCGCGTGCACCAGCGACAGGTACTTGGCGCGCAGGAACTTGCCGAGCCCGCCCCACCGGGCGTTCCTCACGTCGAGGAAGACGCTGGCCGGCGCCGCCTTGAGCTCCGTGAACTCCTCAAAGAACCAGCGCCGGTCGTAGAACTCCCGCTCGTCCAAGAAGCTGAAGTTGAAGTCCCTCCGGTGGAAATTGGCGAACATCTTCATGGCTACGTAGGATTCGAAGACGAACTTGGTGTCCCCGGAGCGGCGGAGCGAAACGCCCGGGTGAACGGCGGCGGCCGCGGCGGCGAGATCCCACCCGGCGGACTGCATCGAGTTGCGTATTGACTTGGAGAAGGACCGGATCGACTTCACGGTGTGCCGCAGGGCGGTGAGGAAGTGGGTGGGATTGAGGCCGGAGACGTGGAGCTCGTCGAGCGACGCGAGGGTGCGCCCCGGGTGGAGCCGCGCCTCCATGGCGCGCTCGGCGCGGAGCTCCGCGGCGAGGGAGCCCTTGGCGCGGTCGAACTCGGCGTCCTTGGCTCGGAGCTCCGCCTCCAGCTTGCGCGCCGTGATCTGGTACGTCTTGAGGAGGTGGCGCTGCTCCTCGGCGTGCGCGGCGAGGGCGGTGTGGCCCGCGGCCGCCGCGCTCTTGGCCGCGGCGGCGGGGTCCTTGAGGTACCTTCGCTTGGTGTCGGACAGCCTGGTGAGCTCCGCGACCACGGCAGCGTCCGCGGACTGTATCGCCTCCGCGTCGTAGGGGAACTGCGCGAGCTGCAGCTGCGCGTAGGCCGCCTTCACCGCCGAGACGCCGGTGAACAGATTGGCCAGCAAGGAGTCCGCGGCGGCATCCAGCGGCGATGGCTGCCCCCCTGCCGCCGCCGCCGTCGCCTTCTTCTCGGCGGCGTTCCGGAAGAAGGCATCCAGGGAATACGCCGCGGCGAGGTTGCCCGACAACTTCAGCTTGCTCAACGACGGGATGGAGGTGTCCACCGAGCCTTCGTACTCGTCTCCGGAAACGGACGCCGGCGCCTCCTGCACCCCCGCCGCCGCGTCAGCACGCTTCCGGCGGAGCAGCTTCGTGAACGTGAGCGCCAGGTTCGCCGCCTTCTGCTGCTGCTGCGGAGACGGCCGCGCGGCCGCCATTTGCGCCTCCATTGGACCGGCCGGTTGCGCTCTCACCGCCGCTCCCTCCTCCCCCTCTCCAGCTTGCTCTCCTCTCGCGGCGTCCGCTGCTGCTTAGCTCCGCCCTGCTGAGGAATGGGGGAGTGGGATTAGTTTTTGCAGGAATATTTGGGGGATACTGTAAAGTAAAAGGGAGCAGCGCAGGTGCAGGCCTACGACGCGTATACCGTGTGCGCCAATGCTGAGGTGCACAGTTGATTTTTTTTTATCAGTCCAGCACTTCTGTTACTGTTCTTCCTTTTACCGCACGATACGTGAATGGCAGCGTTATTTTGGGTTACGCCTTATGTATTTTGGCTTTTGATTTTTTTTTAGCTCTGGCGGTTCGTTATTTTGGGTTATGCCTTATATATTTTGGTTTTTGATTTTTTGAGTTATGTCGGCTCGTAAAAGACAATAAAAAAGTTGTATATAATTTTAATCGATATAGCTAAAAATCTATTTTAAAAGATACATCATTTAAAAAGTAATTACTATAGCAAAAAAATATTGATAAGCCATAGTCGAGCCCCCAATATTATATGTGATGATGTACTGATACGAGTGAACATGTGATTAGTGTTTCTATGCTTTTTTTTAAGTAAAGAGTAGTACTTAATCTCAAAATAAATAAAAAATAAATATCGAGAAAAACAATATTGAAAAAACATAGAAACTTCTCACTTAAGGAAATGATCTCTCTCTCTCTTTTGCTAATGTGATGTTTGACATGTCCAAAGAAAAATACAATTTGGCTGCTCTTCCTTGATTCGTAGGGAAAATCTGTCCTATCGATATTACAACTGCGATTTTGAGCATTTTATTTTTCAACGTTTCCAGTTGTCAACAGAAAGTATTCTTTTCGCCACCAAAATCTAGAGAAAAAAAAACGGCTGTCTTCTCATAAACAGAAAGACAAAAAAGAGATTGCGCTGGATGTTTAAAAAGGACAGAACATGGTGAGCTCGAACTTTGACGTCTCGGCGAGTTTGAAATCAGTACATTGAATTTAATGAATCCCAACCATCTGTGGCCAAAACATACCAAAGCAAATCTACGATCCGCTCAATTGGGTTTCAATTTTTTTTAGTTTCTTATTTTTTTATTTTTTCTGACTTTTTGTTGTTTCTAGGTTTTTTTTGTTTTTTTTCTTGTGCATTATCCATCATGGGCTAACTTTTTTCTATTTCTATTTTTTAAATTTAATTACACTAGAAAACAATCAATAATGATAATGTAAAAACAAATAGTAAAAAATAAATCATAAATCATAAAAAAATACAAATGAGCAGGGTAAATACTCCACACAAAATCTCTACTTCACTGTGCAAACGACACGGGTCCATCTCTAGTTCCTTCGAGATGATTCGAAATCAATGCGCGGGTTGGGTCGGGGGGTCGCCCATTCATCCTAGATGTGGCAACATACTAACGTATGGCATGTTAATATTAGTTTCTATTAAAAGAAAGACAGAATCCAATAAAAACACATGATCTACGAAAGTAGCTTTTTTATTTCTTTTCCTTCAGTCTCTCTAAAGATAAGACAAAATGTTACAAATACATCATATATCATATTTCTCTTATATCTTACGCACATATCTCTTTCACATTTTTCTCATCTCTCATGCCCTCCATCCAAAAAACCACTTCTTTCAATCGCTAATATTTATGTTTAACCAAAAGTCATCGAATGCAGCCAAAAACGACCGGCTTCGGCCACTATGAACAGGACCATAAATCCCCTCTAGTTCTCTATCAATCACACCGCTTTTGCTGAGCATTCCAGGCTTCCATGGGAGTAATCAATTGGGTGTTTCCTATTTAGGTGCGTGCATTCCATCAGTGGTATGAACATGACGCCCTCGACAACAGCAACAGCGGCAATCTATCTAATGGTGGTGATCGGTTCGGCTGAAAGCCTCATGGCTTATGGCTGAAAACACTGTAGCTGGCTGAAAAAAGCACTGTAGCTGACAGAGGCTTATTTACCATAATTAAATTTAAAAAAATTTAAAAATAGAAAAAACATATTAGCCCATCATGTATAATGTAAACAAATACGAGGAAAAAAAGAACCGGTAAAAAAACTCAAAAAAAAGCCAAAAGTTCAGAAAAAGACAAAATTTATGAATAGTGCAAAAATAAGCTGAAGCCAGAAGCTGAAGCCATATTGATCCGGGCCAATATGTTAGCTCATTTGCAGAAACAAGAGTAAGGACACATGACTAGTTGTTGCAGGCTTCCGGGGTTCACACATGGCAAAAGGGAAGGCTTTTTGTTGATAGCAACAGTTAGCTTTGGAGTTTTGTTACTGCTGTGCTTAGATTCAAGAGGAGGTTAGGTATGCCATAACCAAGGGTCCAAGGGCTATAAAAAACGCGCTACCAAAATATGCAAGAGATTCATGTTTGCAACCCCATTCTTGGGGTTCTTTCCATACCAGAAAATTTGCCTTTGGAAGTGTGTTCGGATCTGATTGTCGAACCGAATACAAAGGGGTGAACTCATAGCAACCCTAGTACTTTATTTCCTCCAGTGTTCCTATGCCTGTAAACTAAAGTAACCCGGGCATGTCCTATGCTAGCATCTTAAACCTAGTTTAAGCCCGGAATCCGAGGGTAACCCAAATGTGCCCATGGTTAAATTTCTTTTCGGACGAGCCAAGCCGACCAACCTGTTGTTACTGTCTCTACGATTCTATTACCAAACAAGACACGAGCAGGAAAGGAAGGTGACATGTGCATATGTCAAGTGACACATCCCTGATGGGTACCTGCAACCCCACGAAAAAGGATTAACAGCACGTTGCCGGCTTCTATTGTGCTGTAGCACTAAGCGCCTACTTTATTTGCAATGATTCCTGCCACTTAGTAGAACTCAGAACATCATTTGTGTCCACAAGGTGCTACCGGTATGTAGTAGGTGATCTCACGTGAATCTTCACCGGAAATTTTTTGTCTTTTGGAACATGGTTCTAGTGCTCGTTTGGTGAAATACCTAATCGAGAGGGGAATAATAGAACCCAATGACCATTGCGACAAGTCAAGAACACACATGCCTAAGGGCCTTTTGGGAATGCAAAGTTCTCAACTGGATTTCACATGAATTTTGGACGAACCACAAAAAATTCCTGTGAAATTCCGTGTTCCAAACAGTTAGCAGTACTAACTAAGGGCATCTATAGTGTATATAACCCAAGAGGTCTTAAGGTGGGTCCCATCTAAACCTTAAGGCCAACTCCATAGTGTATATAACCCAATAGACCTTAAGACGGTCCCACTCGGCAGATAAAGAAAAATTATATTTTAATGCTTATGACCAGGCCTTTAGCTTGAGGACCAGCCTTAAGCCTTTTTTGCTTATAGTCTCCTTAAGGTCACCCCTGTAATGTATAGGGTTGGCCTTAAGGTGGCTTAAGACCCTCTATTTTCATACACTACAGATGCCCTAATGGGTAGAACACTCGAATTCAGAAACAAGCAGGGAGTTAACTGAAACTTGGACATAAAGAATTCCCAAATGGTACAAAAAGATGCGCTAGACTATGACTAATTGGAACTGTTATTCCCCAGAAGACCAGCAGAGCTCACGTGCAACAGCAGAACCATTGCAGAATAACATACTAATTATTGTTTTCATTCAAATTTAAATCGAGCTGAAATACAACAACAAACGGAATAATGCACATAAATTTACCTTAGTGGTAAGAACGTTGCTTCTAATTTAACACTGTTCTTGCACGAACAGCAGCACGTAACACTGTTTGGTTGCCGCATTTATATACTCCCTGATGATGGTATGATACTTCGGCACATGCAGCAATGAACACTAACGATTCTATTCGCCAACTTAACGTGGTGTTCGGTTGGATTGAAATTTTACTATAGTTGATCGAAATTACATTGTATTTAATACTAACTTATTTAATATAATAAAATTAGAAAAATTAAAAATAAATAAGATTAGCCTAACACGTATAATGTAAACAAATATAAAAAAATTGCAAATAAACTAAAAACGAGATTTAAAAATAGCAAAAATAAGCTAAAAATGAGAAGGCCAAGTCTAAGTGAGCGGGGACCTAAAGCGCATCGGGTTTGTGATACTAGTACTAGGCCGTTTCTTGGTTACGTCGCTGTAATTGTCAGTTTCGATGGCAAGCTGCTTCTTGACACAGCTGTGCAGGCTGGTCGAATCCAACAACATGCACGGCTAATAATACCTTAATCCCAGCGGCAATAATCTTTTGGGAGAAGACGCCATGGTTGTCCTATGTCCTGACTCCTGACTGCATATATATCTGGTCAGTGAGTACAGTACCCAGGACAGCCAGCTGGTTACACGAAATGACCACCACTACGACCGTCGACAAATTTTCTTTTGTCCAGGGGTGCTTTTTCTTTAAGGATACAAGGACGAGCACCCATAACTCACCCTCCAGTGACCCCACTCACAGCGTCATATACATAAGTGCACATCCTGTAACACAAGTTTAGAAATTTTTATAAAGACAACAAGATCTTACAAAACACAGACATATTTTTTTTACTAAATACGCATATATATATATGATATTTTAATTATTCTAGTGATACGTGTGAGTACGATCGTAGAGATTAAACCCAGATATATTGGACGAACAACCTCGCACTAAACCAATCGAGCTTCGACTCGTCCCTCGTCGAGGGGTGCTTGGATGCGAAGGTGAAGAAATTGGTCACCAAAATTTGGTATGAACATGATCCAAATAACATTCGTTTTGCCAATATTAGACTCTATCTAGATTTCGACTTAACTAAATTTTAATAAGAATTTCGTTAGCTAGCATCCAAACAGCCACTTGTCTCGTGTGCTCTTCTTCTCGTTCTATGCCTGTTATTCCTATAGCAAGTGTGACCGAGGGCCGTTCTTGATTGAAGCACCCTCGCGTTTTTCCTGTGCAGTGGACCCTCCTCTCCAGAGACATTCCTCACAGAAAGCATGGTACGCCTAGCAGCACTCACAAAAATTTACTGATGTGCAGGGTGTCAGTGACTCAGTGTACTGCACGCTGCAATGGCTCTGCTTACAAATGACCAGGCACAACGCTGTCACAACTGGTGCCCACTAACTTGCGGCTCATTTGCCATGAAAAAAATAGTTTATAACTAAAATTTTATTATAATTAATTAAAATTATATTTTAGTTAATGATAACTTATTTGATGTAATTAAATTTTAAAAATAAAAAAGATATATTAGTCCACCATATACAATACAAATGAATACAAAAAAGTATAGATAAAAAATACTCAAAAAAGAGAAAAAAAGAGGAAAAAATTAAAAATAGTAAAAAAAACCATATACAATACAAATGAATACGAAAAAAGAACAGATAAAAAATACTCAAAAAAGATAAAAAGAAAGAATTAAAAATAGTAAAAATTAAGTTAGAAACTCAAACTAAAATAAACAGGGCTAACCATGGTTTCAGTAGTCTAGTAGGTGAACTAGTAGTACCGTAACTACCGACAGTTACCGAGATCAAAAGTTAAGGGATCGCTCTAACTGTCCGAAAGCGAAAGCTTTAGTTTAGAACTACAATTTTTGTTTAAAATTAGAATTATATTGTAACTGATATTAATTTGTTAATTATTTAATTAAAATTAAACATATTATTATATCCCCCGAACAGCGGAAAGAAAAAAGCAAAAGCAAAAAAAGGCTAACAAAGATTAAAAAATTCAAAATTAAAAATCGGTGTATTTTAAATAGCTCCTACATTAAATAAACCGGAACTAAAAAAAATAAACGTTGAAGCGGTGTAAAACGGGCCTAAGTGCACAGGCCCCCTGCCGCTGAGGTTAATCTCTCATGGCAAGCGGTAAACATCACATGTTAGCCAGGTGAACTACGCCTGGCAGCAGCGACACTGCCAGGTGGGGCCCACCCTTTTTTTGGCCCGTTCCAGCCAGAGGCAGTAGTACACTGCTTAAGTCAACTAAGATGGGCCAGTACGTGGTACACACCCGGCTACGACGCAAGATCAAAAGTGGGTGTACCATACGCCGCGGTAGGCAGAATGCACGGACCAATCGCGCACTTAAAAAAGGGTCCTTTTACTCCGTGGTTATTTACAATACAAACTGACGTTTAATTACGCATGGTAATCATCATCAGTTACTGCTGGTAATCTGTGCGATTGCTTTCTCTTATTATTAAGGTTAGTAGATAACGTTGTAATTTAATGGTGTGATTCGGGAATAATTTAGGAATACAGGGAACGTCGCCACTCACAAGTCACAACCTACGTGTTGGCTCGGAATAGGCCTTCTAATGCATCGTCAGCAAGCCCTTGTTTTCGCTGGAAAAATAGCAAGGGTCACATCACCAACAAAAATACTAACTTTTTTATTTTTCTTATTTTTACCCTAATCTCTTCCCCTTTGTGCATCATACCATCCTCTTTCAAACAGAACACCTCACATATCACGCCCAAGAAATAAAAAAGAAAGAAAATGAAGAAGAACCTATGCCATGGGGGAAAAAAGCTGACATTTTATTGAGCGCCTGACTTAGAACTATATTGCTAAACTGGGCAAAGCCTAACAGGCACAAACTTGGGACTCAAAAGAGTCAGGAGAAGCATGCAAGTATCCATGAAGGCAAGGTCAAAGATAAGCTTTCCTACCAAAACCAAAGAAAAAACTAGACAAGAACAGATGGAACTCGGCGCAGAATCACACCTTCGATTCCATACAGACAAGCGAGATGGAGAGAGAGAATAAAACCAATCAAAGCGCAACACAAGAACCATATAGTTAAATCACAGACGAGGAAGACTCACCGGCTGATGAAGCAAGAAGGCGAAGGAGCACAACCCCTCCCAAAAGAGACGCTGCTGCTATCATGCAAACCACCCGCTCCTCTCCTCAAGTCCCCCTCCGCTCTCCCGTCCTTCACTTCGGCATCAAACCAGGATCACAAAAGTCGTCGTCAGGTCGGCACGGCGCCCCTCTCCTCTCCTCCCCGACGCCGACTCGTCGCCGCCTCGTCCGGGCCAACGGAGGATCGGCGGAGGCAAGGCGCAGCAATACGAGAGGCGAGACGCGTGCGAGAGAGACGACGCGGTATGAGGCGATAAAAAAACCGTATGTATATTCACACCAATCCCTCAAATCCCCGCCTCTATTTATTCGGGATTAAATGCGGGCCAAGTGATTTGCCTAAAATGTCCTCCAGCTCGCGCCACGTGGCCGGCCAGCGGCGATCGGGCAGGGGTTCGATCAAATTTTCCCGCAGAAATTCTGCTCATTTTGGTACGAGCGTTTAGTTTTTAACTTATTTTTTATTATTTTTATTTTTTAGGATTTTAACTGTTTTTAGTATTTATTTGTATTATCTGTGATGGGTTAATCTATTTTTTCTATTTTTAATTATTTTTAAATTTAGTTATGCTAAATAAGCACTATCAGTTATAGTATATTTTCAACTAGCTACAGTATAATTTCAATTATAAATTAGCTTATTTTAGTTCAACTATGCGATACCTTAGTATTTCTTTGGAGTCGACAGAAATTATAGTTTTCTCGCTCAACTGATCTCATCCCAATCAAGCTACCGGATCAAGGACGGTTCCATTTGTCAGACGCATGACGCGTCATTTGCAAGTACTATTGAAAACAGTTTTTGTGATGCGTTGCTCCGAAGAGAACCGTCGTGTTTATTTGGATTGCAACCGACGATTTTCTGGTATGATTAATAATTTTTATTTGTGTTTTTAGGTGTTATTGGACAACAGAGATGTCAATGAACGGTGAAGATACCGATGTGAATGATATATATAATTTTAAATTCAAAAGGTTGTTTAAACAATCCACTTTAGAGAACAGCCCTGTTTATTTTGATTTGAGAAAAAACTAAAAAATTAAAAGACACAAAAGAACAAGACCGATTGGGGTGGTTCTCATCAGGTGGTCTTGCCCTGGTTTGCAGTCACATGGTATTTAATGGGAGAAAACAACTCTTATTTGCTTCGGATACAAGAATCGACGGAAGAAAGGAACGTGGAAATTAAATTAAACGGCCTATTTGGACCAGAGTTGCTGAGTACTCCAATTTTTTCCCCCGTTTTGAAGATAGTAAGTGTTTTTCAAGCATGCGCTTTCTCGTTTTCTACTTTCGAGCTGTATATGGAATTCATTTCCCTACGTTACGGCCTAACCAAGACGTCCTGGCTGCTAGTTAGTGGCGGGGTAATAATATTGGGTCTGTTTTTTTTTGGCTGAAACTTATAGTTTTTTGTTGTAACTTGTGGTTTTTAGAATGTTCATACGAGAGATTATAAAGTAATAGAAACTTACGTTCGGTTTTTACCGATATAATTAAAATTGGTACAGTAAATTCTATAATTAACTGAAAGGTAGTTTTTAGAAGCTGAAAAGAACACGCCCAACACCGTGGTGTGGCTGATGGTAAATCACTAGCCGCCTATATACCTCCACTGTGCCAGTGATTAGGATGGAGCCCTGTACCTCCGACAAGTGGGGCCTGGAAGGTTGGACCCACCTGTCAAAGGTGGTAAGGTTGCTATATTCGGACTTTGGGAGTTGGATTGGGCCGTTGCCAGGATGGCTGGATGGAAGCACTAGCCTAACTCCCACATGCCGTGCCAAAACTGTTGTATCTATCTGGGTAATGTCAACAAAAAAAAACAGAGAAAAAACCACGTCAAGGCTATGGGTCCAATTTCTTTCGCAAGCGTGTTTGAAGCATGAATTTTCACTGCAAAGAAACAAAACCGTGATGGCAATACTCAGATCAGGCCTATGGCCTCCAAACAGGCCTATGGCAATTCGCCGTGGAAGATTCCTCATTAGTCCCCGTGTCCTACCTAAGTTTGTTGGGATTAGTTGAGAGAGACAAAACAAAACAGCACGGCGATTGATAATACGCAGACAGAATAAGGAACATGCGTTGTATCGTTTCTGGTGGCCAGCGTCGCTTTTGTGTATCGTGACCCGTTATTGACGGAATCGAACATGAATACGTCCCCGTCTACCACACTGTTCTGTTTTCATCTTTCTTTCTGGACAAATTAGTGAGCGAGTACTTCCTGTCCACTACACTGTTCTGTTTTCATCTTTCTTCGTAGACAGATTAGTAAGATTGGTTGGTTCGTGTCTTTGTTTTCTGCTTTCTTATTCAAGCAAACATTCGAAGGCTTTTACACTGGCCTTCCATTGCTTGTATGCATCTGCAATTTCTGCATGCCTAAACGCACGACTTCGCCTTTGCTCTTTAGACTCTGGCAAGACCTTTTCCACGCATGCACGATGTGTGTTTGCACCGCATGCACGGGCGATCGACGCGCCATCGTGTACGTAGTAGCCAAGGAGACGAATTCCATGCGACGATGCCGCACGTGCGACACCGCCCGCGCTGCCGCCGCGTGTCCGGCCGCAGCGGCCACAGCGCGAGGCGCGAGGCGCGAGGCGCGGGCGGTGTCGCATATAATTTTTTTCCTAGTAACCAAGGTTGCTCACCTTTTGATGGGTACGCCTACTGTACTAGTTCTTTGCACCTTCCCTATAAGCAGCGCTCCTTCAAAAGCATCAAAAGGCAATGCCTCGGTATGGGTGCCGATATGGCATCCATTCAGATCCTATTTGGATCAGTTTCAGATTCTTAAAAACCAGCTATTACTTTTAATTTTTAAAAGCTGATTTCTAAGTAAAAACAGATGGGGTATTTGGATCCCCTAATTTTTAAAAGCTGATTTCATTTATGATTGATGCTAATAGACTATTATACCCTTACATTTATTGCTCTTGAATAGCACATTAAACAGCCATGCGCGTGGTCTTTAATGAGGGTAAATGGGTATTTGTGCAAAAAAACTGGCAAAAGCTGGATATCAACATCTTCTTGGTTTTTAAGAATCTGGGTAGGTAGATTTTAAAAATTGCCTTAAAAACTGGTCTGTTTGGATCCCACCCAATTTCCAAAAGCCAGATTCTTAAAATCTGGGTGGATCCAAACAGGCCCTCATTCACCGGTCGCGATGCAAGCATGCATGCATAATGCATTGGCCAGGTGAGGCGACGGACTCTATTAACATTTTATGTATCTCTAATACTATCATCTTAGCTGTCTTTTAATTATATTAAATAAGTAAAATTTTATATAAAGAAGAGAAAAGATGAAAAGAGATAATATGATGTCTCTCATACAAGAGACGACTTCAACCTGCAAACAAAAGCAAATAGTGAGAGGGAGTAAGACACGAAGTTATGGTAAAATAGTTAGAGGAATAATTTACTATTAAAAATGTTATTTTTTTATGCTTGAGGTGGAAAACTTATAAACAACCTTACATGTCATCATGCGTGAATCTTGTGAATTGTGAACAAACATTACATTATCTACTCTAGGTCTTTATTTGCTCTGAGAGAGAGAGACAGAACATGTTCACTTATTACCCTAGCTTTGTTGTCTTTGTGGCCGATCAAACTTAAAATGTAGGACCAATACCGACAATTAAAGAAGATGTGAATGATACTATTTTTTTAATGGTATTTAAAATCTTCACTTAAGTGACTATGAGAGTCATCAAGTTTAAATTACTCCACATATACTTTATGAAACAAGGCTACAGAGCTAAGGTAACAAAATTAGTAACTTTCTGCCCAAGGTTGGTCGGACCGCTTTGATGGGCCGATCTGTCTGCAGACTCAAGGCTAGTTTGATTGGTCCTTTGTTCCTAGAACCGAAAGCCTCTCAGCACAAATCTTAGATCTTAAGTATTTGCTCAATTATCATCCAAACACTTCTAGATTTTGCATGAGAATTGTTTAAAGGCACTAGGAATCTAAACCAATCAAGAATCACAAGGTTTTTGGGTTTGGGTTCACTAAATTGAAGATAATTGAATCTAGGTTATAAAAACACCAAAAATCCTAAAACTCAAATATCCTAAGGCATTGAGTCTTTCAAATCTATTCTCACATATCCTAGCAAGATAATTTAAGCAAAAGTTCGAGCTAAAACTTCCATAAACATAAAATCATAAATTTAGCTCAAGAACATGCAAAAACCAAGCAAGAATACAAATAAGAATATGATTGAGACAAAGTTTTTGATTTATTTTCAACAGATGATAAAGTTTATATACCCATGGATGCTTACAAGGTGTAATCACAACACCTCTCTTTCCTCTCTCGAGTTCTCTCTCTCTCAACCATGGAAGGAGATAAGGTGGTAGAACAAAAACATAAAACTCTTGAATCCTTGGATCTAACATCATCTTCTTATCTTTAATAGCCAACAATAAGTCCTAATGGGTCCAACCTATTAAGCCTGCCATGAAAATCCATTAACACTACTAACACGAGTTTTACACATTCACATATCATTCTCAAATTATTTATAAGACTCAACCAGCTAACACCTTAGCGATTGATCTACTTAGCGATTCCAGCTTTACTTAACCTAAATCACTACTCCTTTGCACCTCTAGCGCCTCGATTTTGATCAAGACACCAACTCGATATTTAGCAATCAATCAAAATACCCTCGATGAAATTTTCAGACACATTTTCTTAACTCTGTCTTCACTTCTTCTCAAAACATCTCCGTATGCTTTGACACGTAGCACATAGCGCCCAATGACTAGTCGTCACATCCTCATGTATTTGGTCTCCCCGAACCGTCTCTATATGCATCGACATCATCACTTGGTGCACCACACGCACCAACTCGCCTCTTCATAATCATTATCTTCTCTATGCTTCCCGCTTGAGGCACGTTACCTTATTCGGATTTACATGACTGCTCGGACCCCGGCCTAGTCCTAGTCCATTGTAGTTGACAACTAACATTCTCTAAGTCACTTGCACATCCAAGACCGAGCAACCATCTTGGACACAAGTTTCATACATTTTACTTACGTTAGTCAAAATCATATATCATACAACACCACACAACCAACCAAGAGCACCCACGTCGTGCACACACTCATCCAACATAAAAACCATTTTCACTGTCCTCAGGCCGTAGCCACCGGTTAGACCGCATTTCCAATAGTGGTCAGATCGTTGATCACTGGTCAGTCTGAACGTTTAAGTCTACCAGAAAACACCATCTTTGAAATTTCGGTTAAACTCTATCTAGTTTTCAATTTCAATGATACTTTGTGCAAATTCATCCCCAAACTTTTTCCAAAAAGTCTATGGCCCGTTCTGACCGCTCGTTCTATGGCGGTCAGACTGGTAGCAATTAGTCAGTCAGACCTCCTGAACCCTGAAAGCACAATCTAAATCTGAATATTCTAAAATTTTTGTAAATTTTATATTTAACTCAACTAAAACAATAATTGTTCATTAAAAATATATTGTAGATCTTTTCGTGGTCTCTCGTGTAAAATCTTGGCAATTGGCAGATGAAGTGGAACCAAAAAAAAAGAAGGAAACCTAAGAGCAACTCCAAGAGATTAGCCAAAAGAAGTATCTAAATTTAGTGATTTAGCTATTCTCTAAAATGAATCTCATCCAAAAAAACAAGACTACTCCAACAGGCTATCTAAAGTAGAGGGCGCGCGGTGGGTCGCGTACGCGCGGGAATGGGGCGCAGCGTGCGGGAAGGAAACGCCAACCGCGCCAAGAGGCTGGATGGTGAGCGAGGTAAGCTATCCAAAAATAGAGAGCGAAGGAGGATGGATGGAGAGCTACTAAATTTGGAGAGTCATTTACAGAGTCTATTGGAGACGTTTTTTCTCCAACAATAGCCAAATTTATCTTTAGAAAATGATTTAGCTCTTCTCTTGGAGTTGCTCTAACATGATGGTCTATGAGATGACGGGTCCAATGTGAGTGCATTTGAGAATATCTCAAAGCAGCTATATATCCGTGGGGCAGGGCAAAATGTGGTACTTTACCTTTCGGGCGTCTGTCATGTGGACCCACCTGCCCTCTAGCTAGCAGCACTCATGGCCAGCTAGCTTAAAAGCCAGTGAAAACACGCCGAAAAAAAAAGAAGGCAAAAAACACCACGAATCCAATCATTCCATGCATTGCCCTTTTTTCCATTGGAATGCGTGCATTTTGCTCACTCAGTTCGCTCGCCATTCACGAGAGGCTTTCCGTTGAAGCTTCGCGGAGCCAAGACGAACACACGGTGTGTGTACATCGAACAGCTAGGTATTGATGGAAGCCGGCATAAGAGCAACGTTAATAATATAGCTTTTAGCTAACTATATAAACATTTACAACCTATTTATCAGTCTATTTATATAGTAGTTTACAGCCAGCTGAAGGCTGTATGACCCATCCCTTTCTCTTACAAAGTTTCTTGGTTCTTGTAGGTTCTTGTATTTCAGCTGACTGTAAACTTACAGCCCACCTCTCTTCTCCTCTCTCTCCTCCACCTCAGCATACAACCTACTAACAGTCTCTTATTATATTTGTCTAAGGCTGTGTGTTGTGACTATAGACCAAACAGAGAGAGATGGCAATGGAGAGGTAGGAGTGTTCTGTCTCACCCTCCCCTCATCTTGACATATATATTCATATGGGGTACACTTTTACAGTTATGCCCTTACACACATACATCCCCATTAGGGGCACTTATGTCATTACACATGTTACTCTGGTTCTTATAACCTCCTAACAGGCCTGCTGGGCTTAGGTGGGGGCCACCCCTACGACACTGTGATTATTTAGACTTAAAAGTCTAGATTTTTAGTTTATTTGATGTTGTCGAGATTTTTTATGTTGTTTGTACTGATAATTTTTTTAATATAATTAAATTTAGAAAATTATATCATGACAAATACTATAAAAGAATAAAAAGAAAAATAAAAGGCAAAAGACTAAAAACTAGAAAAAAATAAAATTAAGAAACTAGAAGTTAAAAGCTGAAACACAACTAAATTTGTCAAAAGCATTGTGTGCACCCACAAAAAAAGGGGTTGCCGTGTCTACCACGATTAGAACGTGTGGTGACGGTGAGATTTCGTTTTCGATTATTTAGACGAGGATAGTTCACGATTAGGATTTGTTTGTTGTTCAAATTGTGACATTTGGCGTCCCGATGAGTTTCCTGAGGAGTTTAGCAAGAGGAAATCAGAACAAGTCGATCATGAACTACTCTGCACGCTAGGACACTTGAAAATTCAGCGAGGTGTTGCATGGACTCAACTGAGTAATTCGTTTGTAGCGAACGCACTACATCACTTACCCTGACTACGTACGCACTGAAGATGTCCAAATTGCTGAAAAAGAAATACGAGATCACTTTGTAAATTTAAAGGTCTACGTCACAATTAAGGCAGGAACACTATCTAGATCCGATTACATATTTTAACTGATATGGACTTAAAGCGAGAATGAACTACGTGACTCGTGCGACTAGATGCAAAGGATTGGCTAGCTATAATTCATTCTAACAAATTCATGAATGGGAACTCCTGACTAGTTGCACTTTGTAACGCGCATATCTTAATCTAGATTAATAACACGCACACGGTCGACCAGTCGATAAAACTTTGCCACGAGTTCCATGCAATATTTTTCTTAGGAAAAAAAAAACGAGGGCAAGAGCTCTACCTCGTCTCACTAACAGAAAGAAGAGTTCGGCGCAAATTTCAGTTCCCATTGTTAAGTGATCATTTGGGCTTTTTTTTGGCTTCGGCTTCTGGCTTATTTTTCACTGTTCCTAAATTTCGTCTTTTTCTGTTTTTTTCTGGATTTTTTTGAGTTTTTTTACCGGTTCTTTTTTTTCCCGTATTCGTTTGCATTACAAGTGATGGGCTAATCCATTTTTTTCTAACTTTAAAATTTTTGAATTTAATTATACCAAATGAGCCACCTTCAGCTACAGTGTACTTTCAGCCAGCTACAGTAAAATAAGTCATAAGCCACAGCTCAACCGATCACCACCGAAATCACAACTTAACATCTGCTTTTAGTACTGTCATGATCGTGTGGCACTGGATAGTAATAGATTAAGAAGTAGGCCGAGCTCGGCAAATTATTAGTTGGCCTGGCTAGTGCATTACATCATGATCAACCTTACATCGGTTGATGTATAAGCGGCAGGCTAAGATAGGATTAGTCCATATGCTTTGACTGCAAGGTACGTGATCTTGGAGTGTTATTATATCTGTGGCCTAAGAAAATTACGCAACAGCTACCAAACTCATGATTAAGACGTAGCAAATCATGGCTTACACATGGATGGATAGATTCATACAAAAGATCTTGCAGTTTTGTCACGTTTGATGTCCTGGCATGCATGCATGCATGCAAAGTTGGGGCTAGGGTGGAAACGGATGGAGAATTGAGTAGTACATTTACCACATTCGTATTCGAATATTGTAAATAAATATGAATTTAAATATTTTTAGATAAAAATACAAATCAAATATTGTAACAAATATGAATTTGAATCAAATATCTACTCAATTAGGTTGAATCTAGATATCATCGTAACTTATGTAATATGAAGATATTAATGAAATTTTATCATTATACAATCATGCTTAATTATTCTATTTCATTTACTTCACCTAAAGAAACACGAATTCACATTGAAGTAAACAAACTTGTCCAACTAATTGGTCGTATTGCTATAAAATATGTATATAGCTTCATCTAATACGAATACAAATAGTCCAGATAAAATAATATTTTAGATGATAAAAGTTCATACTATATTTGTATCCATATTTTTTATGCGAATTCGAATACGAATAGGAATGTGAGAGAAATTGTTAATCGGATAAGAAAATCTATACCATATTTACATCCTATCAAATACAGTAACTGAATTATACGAATAATTCGTATCCTTTTCTCACCACTAGTTGGGGCTAGTAACTGCCCAACCTTTGGCCCTTCTGTAGGATATATAGATCTTGCGACATCTTTTCTTTTATCAGTAAATGGTAAGCCGTCTCTTGTTACAGCAGCGAGTCGACAGTTATGAAGAGGAAGTCGTCACACACACATATATAGAAAGGAAAAATACTTTTTACTCCTCAGTGTAATTACATCTATTTTTAATATACCATCTAAACAAACTTAAAATACTCCTTTATCATTTTAGGTATACTCATATACTAATTATAAGATACTCCACCATACGAAAAAATTGCAAGGAAGTCCATAGTTTTTAGCATATTTTATAAATACCTTTATATACGTACATAAAAAGGAGTATGTCAAAAAAATATACATACCACCTTTGAAAGATTGTTCATACCACCTATATGGTCTTAAATACTCGTATACTACACGTGCATACTCTCCGTTACGCGAAATACTACCTATGTCGTGAGATACGACATAATGTGTAATTATACCTGGGAGTAGAAAAGTGGCTTCCTATATAAGTATAGTATAAATAATAGGGGCATCATAGTGTCTAGATTCTATGATTGAGATTTTCTATCCATGATTGATTCAACATGCTAAACTAATAACTTCTTTTCCAAATTGATGCCTTTTTGAATTAATAAATAGTAACGGGTTTGTCTGATATATTACACTTGCATGCATCTAAAAGCAATCCAAAGGTAAGGAGGCTTGATGGCCAGACATCATGGTGCCTATTTCAGTATTATGTATGTATGTATATATGTATCTATGTGTGTGTATGGGCCTGTTTGGGAGAGCTCCACAGCTGAAAACGTGGATCTGGAGCAGCAGCTCCACCGTGGATCTGGGATCCCACCATGGAGTGTTTGGCTTGTACAACAGCTCCAGATCCACGAAATTGAGGTTTTGGTGGGAATTGCCACTTTTGTGTGTAACCAGTGGCATTGGTGGGTAATTACCACCCAACTCCACGGTGGAGCACCCCTTGAGGAGCTCCATGAAATCCATGGATCTGGCCCTCAGATCCAGGATTTTGGTGGATCCAGATTTCGTAGAGCTGGAGCGTTTGGGTAAAATTTCGTGGAGTGGAGCTGTTTTTCGTGGATCTGGAGCTGGTGGAGCTCTTCCAAACAGGCCCTAAATGGCGGTACTTTCGTATTTAGGATGTTCCGAAAGGAAAGAGCGGTACATTTTTTTTCCAGAGAGCACCCTCAGAATCACTAGTAGATTGAGGAACAGAGGCTAAATTCGTGGAGCCGGTCCAAGTTGCTTGAGCTTTCCTCAACGTGGATTAGGGGAAATAGGCAAGTTTTTGAACACCACGGTAAAACATCATATGTCAATTGGTTACTTCTTTGTCTCTTCTTTCTGCACTTATATTTCTAACATTTTATGATCATTGTGATTATCTTATTTACTTGTGTTAGAGATATTTATAGAGACTATTGCTTGCGGTGCCTTAAACTTACTATAATTGTGTAGGTTTACTTTGCTTTGAAATCTTGTCTAGATAAATTGTGTTAAGTAGTTTTAGAAGGCAAAATCTTAGAACCTCCCATTCACCCCCTCTAATCGGTTATCTTTGATCCTACATCGGTCCACTGTTTCCAAACTTAAAAATATCATGGGTTAAAACTCAAAATTTAAGAACTTATTTAAATCTCATCCAAAAATCACCAAATGTTGCATGAGACTTGTACAAGGCATTAAGGACCTAAACCAACAAAAAATCATAAGGTTCTTGGGCTTAAGTTCACTAAATTAAATAAAATCAAATATATGTCTTAAGAACACCTAAAACCCTAAAATACAAATTAGTTCTTGCTCAAAGAGTTCCTAATCAAGAGGACGGTCTAAATCTTACTCATACATGTCATAGCAAACTAATCTAGGTATGAATTCAGGATAAAACTATTCTGATCACGAAAACCTAAATTTGAGTCAAGAACAAGCAAAATCAGGCTTGATCTTGAATCTTACTATATGAATGATCTAGATAGGTGAACATTGATCGACTAGACTCATATTCTATCTCTTACTCGTAATTGATCACAACATGATCAAGAGAGAAGAAAAAACACTAAAAACTAAACCAAATCAATATTTTAACACTTAAACAAAGAGGAGGAAGACTTGGATAAATTTTAGATATCTATTGATACTTAGAGATGAATATTTACAGTTACTCTCTAGCCACTCATAAGCCTATTTATGAGAAAAAGCTCAAGCAAAAGAGCCACAACTCATCTCTCAAGTATTATCTTCAAGAATCCTAACCTCTACTTGAATTAGCACATGCTTCTCAAAAAACTTAGCCCTAAGCCAACACCTCTCCCTCCTTGTATATGAAAGCTCACAAGAAACTATAACCAGCATCTCTAGTTAGGTTTCATCTACGTACACAGGCAACTTGTTAACCCAACACCATACCGAGCTTTACACTCAAACATGTACGTATCGTTTGCCTCTCCATGACCTAACTTGTTAACCCAACACCATACCGAGTTTCATCTACGTACCCATTTGCCTCTCCATGACCTAACTCTGGAGTCCTACAACCAATAACAACAAGTAAACCGTCACGTAGCACTGTATGATATACGAAATCATTAATTGGCATAATTGATGAGCCAAGAACCCTAACCTTCACATCAAAGCATCTCCTCATACTTTAATACGTAGCCTGTAGTGCCTAATAATTAGCTGTCATATCTTCATGTATTCAGACTCCACCGAACCGTCTCTATGTACATTGGCATTGTGATTTAGCACACCGCATGCACTAATTTACCTCTTGCACAATCCTTGCATTCATGTGCTTCCCGCTTGAGCCACATAGGCTTACTCGGACTTACATCACACCTCAATTCTCTCGCCTAATTCTAGTTACTTGCTGTCGATCACTAACATTCTCTAAACCACCTGCATATCCAAAGACTAAGCAACCATATCAAGCAAAAGTTCTATACACTTGACTCACGTTAGTCAAAACAATGCATCATGCAACACAACATAACGAAACAACGACATCCGTGCCGTGCACACACTTAAACCAACCAAAAACACCTCTCACTATTTTTTGGCCACAACCACTGGTTTGACCAGTTCCCCATAGCGGTTGGACAACACCGATCAGACCGCTAACTAATAGTCGGTCTAACCAGCCCATCGGTGTGACCGAATTTTCGATTCTAGTCCAACCGCCCAACTCAATTTCAATCTAACCGCCAAAAATAGATGGTCGGATTGCACATGCCCAATTTTAAAATGCGCTCTTTGAAAAAGCAGCCACTGACTATAATCCGATCGCATCACACTAGCGATCCAACCGCCAACCAGAGTTCGGTCACACTAGACCTACGGTTAAAGCGCCAACCCCAGCCGATCAGACAGCACTTGACATGCAGCAAGTCTAAAAATTGCAACTCCTAAAATCAAACTTAAATTTTAATAATATTTTATAACTAAATTAAATACTCATCACAAGTTATAAGCCAACCTCACTTGTGCCGCTCATTTAGGCTGAAAAATTGTAGTTTATAGCTGAAATTGCACTGTAGCTGAAGGTGGCTTATTTGGCATAATTAAATTTAAAAATAGAAAAATAGGTTAGCTCATCACAGACAATGCAAACGAATACGGGAAAAATACCAAAAAAGCTCAAAACAGTTATAAAACCAGAAAAAATGAAATTTATAAATAGTAAAAAATAAGTCAAAAACTAAAAATTCAAACTGAAACTAGTTAGAGATCCGTGCGTTGCAACGGGGTCATAAAAATGATGAGACAGAACTTATTTCCTGGCTAACTTTACATATCAAACATTAGAGAGCAAGCGACAGAGAGAAGGGTGGCCAGAATGCGCGAGGAGATGGGGAAAGTGGAGGGGATGGGCAGTTGTATACTGAGAGAGAGAAGGAAAGAGACGAATAGTCTAGATTAAATTGGATGACTATAGAGAGGGAAGAGGAGAACATACTGACGACTATTAACTTTTCTTTATATAATAGTAGGGATAAATAGGACCTTAGTGGCAGCCCGGATGGGCAGAGTCAAATCGAGACATGTCCACCAAATCCGGAGCTTCTGTAGCCCAACGGCTATCTACACTAGCCACCCTCTCCTGCGCGGTTGTCTCTTTATGACGCGTGGGGCCCACGCTCTGACCTCCTGGCGGCACTAGACCCATGTGCCGCTGCTTCAATCCGATCCTCCACGAGTGGGCCTGATCAGTGGGGCCCCCCAAGTCATGCACCAGCGCTCCCACCGCCCGACGGGCCAAGGCGCTAATGATCCAGCTCAGTGATGATATTACATGCGGGGCCCACTTACGTTTCGGCTCCACCTGTCAGTGAGATGTGAAATGGCCACACGGTACGTGCTTCTGAATTTTCTTTTGGAGTATTTTTTTGGTGTGCTTAGCCCTACGAATCTATGATATGTTTTGCCTTAACAATATTGGCTAGCGCAGTTTTTAAGGTCCTCGAGCTTCTAACTTCTGATTTCTAACCTTCTTTTTCTTCTTTTTTTTAGTGATATAGTTTTTTATTTTTCTTTTTTTTTCTCTTATAACTTTTTCATTGTTCAGGATGATATAATTTTTTAATTTTAATTATGTTAAAAAATTATCAAATGCTATAGTTATTTTCAATCACTACAATACAAAATTTAACTTCAAATGAGCACCACCTTCGACCTCTCTCATGGTGCTCACGATAATCGTTATGGTACTCACTATAATTGTTTACTAAAGTCCAGAGCTGACGTGATACACTGTTGAGCTGCAACAGTCTATGATATTTTATGAGTTCTGTGAAATTCATAGATTGCAAACATACTTGTACGATGCTTAAATCTAGGCACCCTCTTTTTCTCCCCCCAGAAGGCACGGTTGGCTATAGAACTGAAACATTTCGGCGTTCTAAACTGCCCTACTTACCGACGTAGTAGCATTAAAAAATAATTAGTATGCCATTATGAGCTACTATTGATAAATTTAGCGATCAGGAGGCTGATGATGAGTACTTCCGGCCGTGTCAACCGAGCTTTATCGATTTCATTCCTGTACCAACCGAAATGGCTGAAGCATGCTACATCGGCACTCAAAACAATATACAGAAGACTCAATTCTATACCAGCCTTAATACCGGCCAATCGGCCATTTCGGTTGTAATTGATCATTTCATCTATTTTATTATCAGATATAATTAAAGTGACTTTTCATTTTTATGCTATGATTATATATTTAAAATAAGATTTTAAGTGAAATTATGTATGCATATATATATATATATATATATATATATATATATATATATATATATATATATATATATATATATATATATATATATATATATATATATATATATATATATATATATATTTACACACACATATATACTTATGAATAAATATATATTATTATATTAGAATTTTAAAATCTGAAACAGTACACTGGAATGGATCGATACTGACACATTCTATACTATGAAACAAACCGAAAAGACCTCCACAATACAATCGACAACTATGGTGTCAACTAGAGGTGGGACTTGGGCTGTGCCATGCCGGCACAGGCCCAATGTGCTTTAGGCTGCGTCAGGCTATGTCGGCTCGGCTCAGCCACCTTACTGTGTTGTGCCGTGCCGGCCCGCTTATCCTTTGGCGAAGTCCAGACACGGTCCAAAGCACGATGGGCCGTCACTATGCTGTGCCGGCCCTAGCCTAGCCCATTTGCCCTGTTCAGCCAGCGCAATGCATGAGAATTTATTCAGCATTTGGCATTAGATCCAATTTACAGCTAAATGTCAATCACACATATTGATGACAATCACAAAACAACTAATATTTAACATGATCTCTAATATTTTGAAACTATGTGGTATAGTGTTTTGATTTTTCATTCACTTGTCAAGCATGGAAAAACTTTTGGCTACAAGTAAAAAACACAAGCTAGAGATTCAGAGAGATTAAGAGGAGAGCTACACACCTGCTACTTGATTTAAACTGAATCCCAACCAAATTCCCTTGATCCAAACATGCGCAAAGCAGCAGAAGCAACAGGCAACAGAAGATTGCAAAGATAATGTTTAGATCGAACTTGCAGGTATTCCTAACCAAACTTTTGCCCAAACCTTTGAAGTCCTTAACTAGTATTAGCTATTTTAGACAAAACTTCCGATGATTAGTGGCCTAGTGCTGATGATGTATCATGTAAGCAGGAATATCATAAGAACTTTGCAGTAATTGATGATGCCAATGTTTTCTAGCTATGCTACACAATGCTGCAAAGGAGAATAGCAAAATCAGATCATATGACTTCAGCTTGGCCTTGAACAGAAAATGTGAACTTTAGCATTCAATATTTTGCTTGAGAATTACAAGCCAAATTTATTCTCTGCTCAGCAGAAATATTGATACACTCAAGTATAAGTAGCATCTAACAACTACTAAAGCAAATGTAGTAGCCTGCATCACCACCGTGCTCGCCTTACCAGGCTGTCTCGAGCATGGCACGATATGTCGAGCCGGATCGTGCCGCCCAACGGGCTGGTTTTTCAGGTTGAGCCCAACCCTCTGTTCGTGCTATACTAGCTCAGCCCGTCACAAGTCAGATCCATACCATATTTAGACCGTGTCGAACTGCCTGACCCTTGAGCTGATCCCAAAAAACACGGCCGAACTCACACATCTTCGATGTGCGAGGAGACAGAATTTCTTACACGGCACCACACGGTGACAAGGGCCCTTTGGCGGGCCCACCTAAGGACTCGTGTGACATGGACTGGTTGGGCCCATGGGCTTCAGGGTGCGGCTATCTCGTTTCCCCAATGGATACATCGACGGACGCTGAAACAGTTGAAAGGGTCCAGCTGTGCAGGTTTCGATTGTACACGACATCAATTCTTTTTGCTACCATTTGCGTTGGACGAATTATTCGATGCGCCGCTCTTCCTTGTGTCATCATGGACTCAGATTCTTCAAAATGAATATACTTGTTGCACGTACGATTTGAGAACGTAAAAACACCGATGCTATATTTGGAACGCGTTAATTTTATAGGTTTGATGTGAGATTAAACCGTTTCCTGCAAGATACACACATTATAGATATAGAGGGTATTTATATCAGCTACGGCCGATGATTTTTAGCTAAAAATGAATATTAATAATTGAAAAGTGGCTTTTATAAAGAGAGATAAACGGTGGGAAAAATAAATAAGAGATATATACGCGAGACAAGAGTGAGAGTGAGATACATGATACGTCTGTAACCCTTTGTCTTATCCTTAGAGTGAGATAAAAATAAAAGGAGTGAAGAAATCGTTTGAAGAATTAGATGTTTATATTGATTTTTTTTCAAATAGAAGCTAATATGACTACCAACTTGAGCGGGTATTACGGACAACGTGGCGCAAAATAAGAATGCATGTAAATGACGCCGGGCTCGATCGGATTGAGTCTAGCGTCAAGGTCGATCTAATTTTCAAAACGTTTGTAGATCTTAGCTAATGAGAAAGAAGTCAGTAGAGTGGGCTTGACGTATCCGGCCTGACTCATCCACGACTAGAAGAATACGCGAGGAGCTTTCCCGATCGATGGATCGCCAACCTGATCTCTAAAAACCTCCCTTTCCTTGCGCTGTCACTCTGCCGTTTGCTGTCGTCTTAAGCCATCCTCCATGATGATGACTGCTTGTCTAGTTTATCGGCGAGATAAGGATGTTGTTTAGCTTCGCATATGCAGCTAGCGTGGCTCAATCATGCCGCGGGCAGCATGATGACAGAGGCCATCGATGGCGACGGAAGCGCACACGAACGCCGCTGGAAAGCCAGAAGCCTCTACTGAACCTTGTCGTCTCGAACATGGCGTGGATCGGTGAAGCCGAGAAACGGAAGTACGAGAAGACAGGATCATACGACGAGCGTCACTTTCCTTGCGTTTCACTCCTCCAATTGTTTGCAGCGTTTGGCGCCTCCTTTACTTCTCGTCATTACTGAGGCGAACAGATGGCACCAATAGTTAAGGATCGTTTACTTGCAGAGGTTGACTTGGTACGTCAGTCACGGGGTAAAGTTAAGGTGAATCCAACCACCGATGGAGTCATGGAACATGCAGCAACAGGTGCTGTGCAGTGCTTGTGTCAGAGCACGCGAGCAGAGTTTCTCCCATGCAGCGCCCATGTCTGATCCTGACCATACGGTGAAGTAACGAAGGCGTCCATGCCTAGCCGCCTACCTAGGAACCATATCGTTGCCAGATGCATCTCCAAACAGTTTTCACGAACCGGAGGAACGTCCAAGCGTTTCTCCTTGGTTTCCAGACAACATCGTGCAAACACTTGTACCGGTACAAAGACAGACAGGAGATGTACAGCAAGAGAACCTCTGAATTTTGAAACATGCTGTCTGCTTAATCAAATCAATACTACTTGCTACAACAAAATACTACAATGGAGGTGAAGTCCTTGTTCGACCTGATATTCAGGTAGAGCCAATTCAGCTGTCTGGGGGAGATCCAGTAGCTGAAGCCAGTGCATCAACAGACAGTTTGCTCAACAAGTCCATCATCAGATACGCGTGCAGGCCTATATCTTCTTGAAGAATGCCATTATGTTCCCTTGCTTGGTACCAGCCTTCGCAGATTTCTTGCTGCCTGCTGTTTTGCTCGAAGCATTGCTTCTGTCAGTGTTTGCTGCTGGCTGTGCCTTACTTGGAAGAGTTGGCCTGACAGAAAATGAAAGGAGAAGACAGATATCAGTAGGGTTCGATTGGATTAGATAGTTGATTTGAGAGGGAGTTAAATGAAAATCATGCACTAGCTGAAGTTGTCTACTCGCCTGATGAACAACAACACAAGAAGGCACATCAAGTCAAGAAAACATGTTGGTCTCAGAGACTCAGACTAGATGGCTTACTTGTATGTACCCAACACAGCTACTAAGAAATTGAAGAGAATAAATCAAGTAACTGTACAAAGAGATCAGGAAAACAAACTGAAAGATGGTTTAGCCAAATCTTAGATTTCTATCTGCAAGTACAGTTTAAGATGGAAAAGGATTCAGGTACCAATCAACATGATGAAGATCAAAACAACTACAATTCATCCTATTACCATATAGCCCCAACTCAGTAATATAATGCTCTTCGAAAACAATCCTATACATCCTATATAACTTTGGAAAAAGATCTGACAATTCAGTAGTTGGTTGATGCAAATAGTCAGGAGCAGGTTTTAGACTCAATGGAGAGAAATATGAAAATAACAGATTGCTTGAGGTGTCAAACGAAGTTATTGCAAAGAGACTTTTTTAAAAAACTCTTCCACATTGCAATAACTGTTAACTACCATTTAACATGCAGAAAAGCCCTCTTTCAGCGTTTGAAAATTCTCAGGTTGTAAAGAGACGGATTGAAATTGGCAAATATGTTTGAATGGTTCTTGCAGCACCAACTATAAATTTCACTGCCTTTCATCATCTGTTTCTAGGTTAGGTTTTCTTCATTTAGCCTCAAAACAGCTATGGTTATTTTACAAAGCGAACTATGCTAACATTAAGAGATTATACTTAAAACAGATTTTCTAGGGTAATTTGAGGTCAACGAGAGCCATTGAAATATACGCCATCGCGACCTCAGATATACTAATGTTTCTCCCTGATAAACTAGATAGCTGAAGCTTCAATCAGAAGTCAAAATATCTCGATGAGTTCTGATGCATAATGCACCTTTTTTTTGCCTCTGATGAACTAGACAAGAAAAGACCAGTTTGTAGTAAAACAATCTAATGATATTTGCTCACTATCAACTGACACTGCATGGTGTCAAACAATGAATTATTAAGAATTTCACACAATACAGAATAAAAAAACAGTCCATTACCTGCTTGCAGCATCAGTATTGGTCACATTCTTCTCTGCCTTATCACTTGCTGCTTCACCCTCCCAGAAAATCTCGGTTACTGAAATAGTGAAATAGAATATAAGCGAAGCTTCAATGGAATTAGAATCATGTGGGCATAAAGGAACTATGAGAGTTAAGCAGAAGGAAAACTGCAAGTGCAAAGCTGAGATGCAAGGCACAACAATATTTTGAGAACACATGTTCAGTGGCGCCTTCAAAAAATTTCTTGACTTCATGCGCATGCATCCAAAATAATATACAGGAAAACAACATTCCATGCGCAATGTTACTTGAGCTAAACACTAGAAGATCAACCATAAATAGGACTGCTTATACAAAATGTTCACTGTGTTGACAGCTACTACATTTGGCCATATTAGCATGGATATCAACAATTTAACACAGTTGAATCACAATGAGGGGAATTTGAGTTTTCATTGCATTTGCAGTGTTTGCTTTTGCAGCAGCCAGTAAGCGTAAGCAGATAATATCAGCATGACTGAGCAATGCATAGTATGCTTCATGGGCTTAGAGTATGGTTCTACCTTCTCTTCCCCGCTCATCTATGCGTGTCTTCAAAACTTTCCTTCTTTTCGGTGAGGTGGAAGCAGTCTCAGCAGCAAGATCCTGCTTATTGTCAATGATTGGCGGATCATTGCTCTTTTCTTTTAAGGTAATTCCAGAATGGTTGATAGTGTTGTCACTTTTGGTTTTACACTCAGAAGTAAACTCAGAATCTGTCCCTCTTGTGCAACCTTTCACATCGTTTGCTATCCCATGTTTATTTTCCAAGTTCTTTTGTTTTGGTTTATTGTCTTGAGCAGCTTCAGTAACAGGATTTAGGGCACGCTGTTCTGGTGGCTCAGGAGATGCAATGGCCACAACATTGTCCTCTTCATCATCATCTGAAAAGTCAAAGACCGCTCTTCTCTTTCTGTTATTTGCACCACTAGAGCCCCGCTTGTAGTGTACACCCGGTTCATCATCGCTGCTATCAGCATCTGCTTCTTCTTTTGCACATATCTGTGCATCAGCTGTAACTGAAAATATTACCAACATGAGAATTCCAGCAGTATACTTAATATATCAGAGTTGATTTTACATGACTAGATATACATTGGAGATTAACATGCAAGAAAGTAAAGCAACAGTGGTTAAAACATGAACTTATGTGAGACAATACCAGCAACACTTGGTAAAGCTGTAGACTTAGTGGTGGCTGGGGCCTTGGGTTTTGCGGAGACACGGCCCCACATGGTAGCCAGTGATCCACCATTACTGGGCAGGACCTTTCCGTTCTGAGATTTGTTTTTGTCTGCATGCACAGCAATTGATGGTTCTTTGACAACAGGAGCGTTAGAAGCTTTATCCAAGACTGAGGAATTATCCTTCTCAGCCTTATTGCTTGTTCCTTTCTTTGGACTGGACGGACCAGTTAGACCTTGCTGCCGACCTGTAATAGGTTGTTCTTTTGGAGCACTACTAGGTTTTGACTGTGCAGCTGCCACAGAAGTATTTATAGGCTTTGGCGGCAATGAGCTCGCATGCTTCCTGTTAGCAGTTCGCTTGACAAAAGAATTCCAAACACCACAAAACCTATGCAAGAATTGAGAAGCTACAAATTCAGAATCCTGGTCAGGGAATTAAGTGGCATACATTGACATGCTTGTAAACACAAAATGTGCATCAGGCAGTTCTCTTTATTTTTCTGTTTCATATAACATCCCTCCCTCCGGCTCTCCCTCTCTCACCCATTTCATCCATTTTCACCTGATTATGTCTTATCTTACATTTCCTTTGTAAGAACATCTACATATGGTTTTGGGGGTAAAACAAGGGGAACTAAAAAGGAGTAATACCTATTATCTCTCAAACAATTCTCTTCATCAAATGGCTGGTTAAAAAGCTTCTTTGCCTGTACAAATTCAGGGTTCCAAAGTACAGCAGTATCTTTTGGAATACAAGCCTGGATACTGTAAACCTGAACTGAACAAGAATCTTTAAATTCTTGCCTTGCTTCTGCATCATAGAAAGTAAACAACTATTTAGCAAACACTGTTAACACTATGAACCAACATATCACTGTACTCTACATTTTACCAGAGACATTTATCAGAAACGGAATGCTGTAAGTCAGAAAACTGTACCATAAAAAAAATCTGCCGTTGAATTACCTTCAAGTTTAGGGCCTGAAGTGAGCTTTACACAATAAGTTTGGGGATTATTCTTTAACCACCCAGACACACTGTAAATTGCTTGGAGATCAGTTCCATGTTTATTGACGAACTCCTGAAGCAACCTGAACAGAAGCAGCGGCTAGTTAGTTCGGTCATTATGTTATAGTTAGAAAGTGAACCATTACCTCTTGGCATCATTTGATGACACAGAGAAGTTCCGACTGAGCCATTTGTATGAAATCTGTTAGAAAAGCACACATATACAGTGTGGGAACGTTAGCCACCAGGTAAACGATCACAACTAGCTGAACAATGGTCAATGCAGCAACAACTAAACAAGTAACAAAAATCTCAAGTGACAAGATAATTCACTGATTCATTGTATGGAGCTCGAGTTACACACTGGTTTGGTCATTATGTGTGAATAAAGTCATGGAACACAACAACCTCATTGGATATATCCTCATCCCCACCTTTGGTGAGTTTTTCACGGTGAACAAATTTAGTCGGTTGACTCTTAAAAAACAAATTTAGTCAGTTCAAAACTGTCAAGTATGGCAACTCAGCATAGTACAGCGACAAGTTTAATACTCCCATAAAGGATTACACTAAATTTTATTTAGTCGTCAAGAAAAAAAAATCACTTTTCCTATAGTCCGTACAGGAATTGGGCATCAATGAAAAAAAGAATCTATTTTTCATTTTACAGAACGAACACCGGAAACCAGCACAAATGTTTTCCAGCATAATCGGATACCGACAGCCAAAATAAGTTCCTAGAACATAACACGAATCACAACCCTAATTCACGTGAGTCCTTGAACCAACCGAACCAACAAGAACAAGAAGACCAGCGGAACCCAAGAAATCGCATCACGTCCCCCCTAACCCCCAACGCAGAACAACCCCGCGTAGCTAGACGGCGCGAAAGAAATCGCGGGAGAGAATCATCAGAGCGGGGGGATTCGAACTGTTTCCATTACCACGCGACGCGGGTCGGAGAAGAGGGCGTGGATCTGGGGCAGCAGCTCGAGCAGCGTTTGGTCAGCGGGGGCCGCCATCTGATGGGCTTCACCTCCCGTTCCAGAAAGCTCTAGAAACCCGCGCTAGGGTTTCAGGTTCGGGGGCGGCGAGGGGAGAAGACGAAGAAGAGAGCGCGGGGCGGGATTGGATTGGGGGCGAATAACCAAACCGGCGGTTTTCCCGCCCCCCCCCCCCCCTCTTTTCCCGGCGCGCCGTCCGTTTCACTGCGGGTGGGCCATCTCTGTCATGGGGAGGTCGAGGTGTGTACGAGGCATTTCTCCTACGTGGAAGCGGTGGGCCCAGGACGGTTTTGATGCCCCGAGCCTCAGTCAAGCGTTCACTCCACGCGACGTCGCAGCCAGACATGTCTTGCTCTGCTCCGCTCTGGCCGCGGCATCTCCGCCTACGGCAACTGCTCCGCCAGCCTCCCCCGCCGCCGCCTGCGTCCGCCCGCTGCGTCGGCGCGCTACTGGACTCCGACCGCCTGCGCACATTTTGCTTCTGCAGCGACCGAGGCCTGCGTTTCACAGGACGCGTTCGGCGTACTACCAATCTTCGCGGTGGGCTTGTCGGCCACCTTCCCGGCGAAATGCCGCAGCGCGGTACGTTCCCGAACCAACCATGAAGTCTGGCACTATGGTTTCTTCTGTCTTTCGGAGGCGACCCGCGCGACTGGGAAGTACCGAAGTACTGAGCTTGAGGACGTGATGGTCTGCTGCATCTGGGGTGCTTGATGAAATGCTAAGGATAGGTGAATGTCATGAATTGCATTAGCGTGTGCTGAGTTTCATAATACGGATAAGGTGGTCGAGGATATGCCTAGCCTGGGTTACTGCCCCCTGGATGTGCTATTGGGAAGGGCGCTGCTTGTTTGTCTCTACCATTCTCTTATGTTGGCAATGCACAGATTACAGATGGTGTTTAGCTGAACAACAAGGATCCTGTGACGTTTGTTGAGGGAATTGGGAAGCAACGTGTGATTTATTGAGTCGGTACTTGTGCCGTGCCAGCTACCAACAGCGGATTGGCTTGATCTAAAATATCTTCATGGACTTGATCGATGGATTGACTATGCAATCATGAACATAAGAGTGATTTGCTGATTCTTGCTGTTAGAGGTGCTTCTATAAAAAAAATCATAAAACAAGCAATCAACTTAGCCAAATGTGTTCAACTCTGAGGTGGTAGCAATGCCAAAATTGTGAGTGAAATGGAATGTTTAAAGGTAGCAGCAGCCTGCTCATACGGTTTTAACATCTCTAGCCAGAAGTGGAATTGAAGGCTGAGCACAATTCTTGGTGTCAGATACGTGTGGTACAATATGTTGACTATTAGCAATAGCCAATAGGGCATCTGCAAGTGCATGCTGCACGTACAAACAAAGATATGGTTTCCCAGAAGTATATCCAAGAACAATATTTTTCTCTAGAGATACAGTCACCTATGGTTTCTCAGAAGTATATCTAAGTAAGGATATCTTCTCTAGAGATACAGTCACCTACATGTGCAGAGTACTACCTTAACTCCACACTCCTACTTCCTTTCAGCCTGGTTGCTATTTGCTTACTCCTCACTCAAAGAAAAAGTCTCTACCTATTGCTTATTGCTTATAGTTCCTGTTGCAAATCCTTTACTTTTATCCACACCATGCAATACGAATAGGTCCAGAGCTATGGCCACAACTGCAAGTGCCGTCTCCAAGTTCATGCAATGTTCAAAAACAATCCTTCGTGATTCACCACAACTCATTTCACAAATTAGTACACATTGTATAAAGGCATGATCACAAATTCACACCACTAACAGAGATCTAACATGTAATTTATGCTTTTAGTGTTTGCATGGCAACCTTCAATTTTTCTTATTAAACTTTTTCCGTTCACCATCAAGCATCAGCAACCCACTTAATTGGTTCTAGCATTTCTTTTGGAGAATATGATTACCGTATGATATGAATGGCATATCCCTCCGAGGATAAGAAATTTGGTATTAATTTCAACTATAAAAATAGGCTGCCATATACATAGAGAAACCGAGCAACGAAACTTAACTAAATGCTTCATCTTCAGTTGACCAGAAAGATTTGTATTATTGTGATATTGCACGAGCAAAATTACTGGAAGATATTAGGGAGACCAGGTTATATTATTTTTACAAGAGAACCATGGTTCTTCTTGACATACAGATTTTCTGAATGTGATCTAATTCTACTGTCTGCTCAGAATTACCTTATTTCACCTAGGACCTGATAAATGTGAGGCTAGAGGTCGAGTTGATGATCCCATTTTTCCAGCATTGCCAAAGTTGACCGGAATTGTAGCTACAAAGTTGTAATCTATGTTAGTTTTCACATCCACAGTACCTTCCAAGACTTTGACGACAATTGACATTTGAGGCCTCTTATTGCAATCTATCTGCAAACACCACATTGCTAGCTTCATCATCTCAATTACTTCTTCCTTGTGCATTTGCATGTCATCACTATTCTTATCAATCAAATCTATCAACTGATCATTCTTTACCTTTTCTTGCAATAAGCTAATAAGATGAATGCTCTCCTCAGGTTGGGAATAATCAAGATTCTTTCTTCCACTGATGATTTCCATGACTACTACACCAAAGCTATATATGTCAGCCTTTTCAGTGATTTGTGATGTCAACCATTCAGGAGCTAAATATCCAGGTGTACCTCTCATTCTAGTAATCACTTGGCTCTTATCTCTGTCAATCAGCTTAGATAGTCCAAAATCAGAAAGTTTTGCATTGAAGTTATCATCTAAGAGGATATTTTGTGGTTTGATATCCAGATGAGCAATTCTCTGCCTGCATTCTTCATGAAGATAAGCTAGGCCCTTGGCGACGTCAGTTACAATCCTGCATCGTGTGTCCCAATCCAGAGGAGCATTGCCATCTCGGTAATAGATCCACTTCTCCAACGACCCTTTGGGCATGTATTCATAAACTAGGAGTCTATGGGATTTCTCTGCACAGAAGCCTATCAATCTCACCAGATTGATATGATGAATTTTGCCAATTGTCTCGACTTCTGCCAAGAATTCCTTCTTTCCCTGACCTGTTCGATCCAGGTGTTTTACTGCAACTCTTTGCTCACCTACCTGCCCCTCAAAAACAGATCCAAATCCTCCTTCCCCAAGTTTTTTACTGAATTGTGCTGTTGCTACTTTCAACTGCTCAAATGTGAACCTATTAGTCATACCAGATACCTCCCTAAACTCTTCATCATCGTATGTACGTTGATATCGCCTTCGGAGAACAACTGAGGTAATGATGATCAGAATGAGTAAAGAAATGAATCCTGCAAGTGTGGAGCCAACGATTGCACCGGCACCAATCCTTTTCTTTCCTGTGAATGTGGTGTTCACTGCCCCATTCGAGGGACTGGGACTGGGAGGTGAACGTGCCTGCACCTTAAGGTATGCAGAAGAATTGTAATGAGTTATTTCCCACTGATTTACCTGCAACGAAAAGAGCTGTGTTGGCAGGTAACAGGAGCCTTCAGAAGTATCAACACCGTACTGAAAAAGTGCAGCCTTGCAGGAGCAACTCCTCAAGCAGGCCTTCTTGCAACTCTCTTCATCAATCTGTTGAGGCAATGCTGTGCTTGGATCTATGTAACCGAAGTAAGAAACATTACTAAGAGCGAGGAGCTGATGGTCTTGCACCAGTGCACAAGAAACTGGTGTTACCGGTGTGCATCCAAGGTTAATCCTGTGGTCATCAATCTGCCTGAAGTATGTCATATCTGTGTTGCTGGCAATTGGGCATGAACACTGCCCGTTAATGCAGATACCGTACTCCCCGCAGACAGTCGGGTAAGCACAATCATCTACCTGACCTTGCAGAATGTCCTGCACCATTGACCAGCCTTCCACCCCTTTGAACTGATACAACCTCAGGTGCCCGTCAGATCCGAACCTTATGTAATTCGTCGTGTTGACCATGCCGTCTGGCAATACAGTTGCTACAGTCGTGGAGGAGGAGGATGCAAAGACGGCCAGGCTGCCATTTGTCAGGGTCATGTAAGTTCTCTTGTTTCCAGCTTTGGTCACCGTCTTTTGGTAGTACAGTTGAGGAGGGGTAGATTTAGCATATGCATATAAACCATCAGCACGGACAGTGAGATAGAGCTGATTGCTGGTCGTCCAGTTGGTGGCGGAGGAATTGGGTGTTAACCTCATTCCTTCCACCAGTGGCTGGCCGGGGAGCAGAGAATCCGTTGGGTGATTGAACGACTGCCACACCGACACATTCTTGCGGTTGAAGAGCACCAGGTTGCCGGACTTGGTGACAGTCATTCCGGCAACAGACTGGCCGGAGGTGTTGGTGGACCAGACGAAGCTTCCGTCGGTGTCCTGGAGCAGCAGGTTGCCATCGGCCGTGAAGCTGAGGGTGGCATTCTCACCGATGAGGTGGCCACGGTTCGCAGACCAGACGACCTGCGGGCTGCCTGCATTCGGCCAGCTGAGGTAGCCGCCGCCATCGACGTCAGGGGCGGAGCCAGGATCCAGACAAAGGGGGGGCCGACCCGTCAAGGCGCCGGCGTCATGGGTCCTGGGCGCCGTGTGTCGGCAAAATTAGACATACACATATATAATTAAACATACGCATATATATTGTCATATAAATTCAATCATAACACATATGGCAAAATAATGTAGCATACGTCTAGCATACTGAAAAGACTCTCTCAGTGGTCGCTGTTGGTATTGGAAGAGTTATGACTAATCTTAGCAATCTATCGACCATTGGATAAATAGAATTTTTACCTAATCTCACTAGTCCCTTTGTTAGATCAGCAAGTGATGGCAATGTACTTAGCTCTAGATGGTTGCATACATCAAGTTGAAAATGTGGTAGTTGACACTCCAATTGAGCTTGATCTTGACTTGAAAAATCAGCGGGATAGTACTTTTCCACCAGAGTACTTATCTTTGAAATGTCAAAGCCATCTTTTCTTGGATCTAGTGAGGCACAAAGTGATAGAAGCTCTGTGTGCTTGAGAACTGAATCGATCTTCTAACTCAATCAATTGTTGGTCGACCGCAACATTAAACACATCTATTTTATAATGGTGAAGAGTGGTGGTATTATCATTTTTGTTCCGAGATTTGGTCACATCCACATACCTACAAATTGCGACATGTAGTTAAACAAGGTAGATATGTACCATAAGAATAAAAAAATATGTATTTGTGCTCATATTAAAAAACTGAAGGTAAGATAATAACTTACTTGCGATTTAAATCCGAAATCTCAATCTCGTGCTTGTCACAAAAGGCTTTCACCTCCTCAAGAAGTGGTTCCCAGCCATCATTTCTCAAGTCACTAAGCAATGATTTTGTGTTAGAAATGCAGGGGCCTAATTGACTAATTGACTATGATGAAGGATGATTAAGGGATCCTATTAATGCATTTGGTGGACCATTGGGGGGGGGGCCAGGCCCCTGCCCGCCCCCCCTTCTCTCCGCCCCTGATCGACGTAGACGATGCAGACGCCAAAGAGGAAGGTTCTGCACGGTGGAATGCAGTAGAAGCAAGCGGAGAAGCATAGGCCATCTTGTGCGGGGAGATGGATGGGCTGGAGGAGGAACACGCTCACGGACGTGCCGTCCATGTAGCTGAAGGGCTGCGCGCCATGGTTGTCCACCGTCAGGCTGATGGTCCAGTTGGTGGAAAGGTTTGCCGAAGCCGGCGTGGGGGAGGCGATGCCCTGTGCTTGGGCGCGTCCGGCCGGCAGAAGCAGACGTGCGGCCGCGGCGGCCAAGAGGAGGCAGAGGAGGCGCGAAAGCGGCATTAAGGTTTAGCTAGGAAAACTCAGATGAGCAACAGGTTGAACTTGGAACGCGCGGCGCAGATGACCGGGACTGAGCGAAGTGGGCAGCTTCGTATGTGTTATCTGACGTTCAGAACACCATTGGAACTGGCTAAATGGGCACCGGCACGGCCGGCGAGTGGAGGTTTTGACTTTTGAGCGTTTGACCCGTTCAAAGATTGGAGGCTTCGGTCGGTCCATTGCATTTGGCATAGGCGTTTGGTTTGGTCGTCGGGCATGATACTTCAAGGACCATGGAGCAATATGTCAAGGGTCAAGAAAAGTGTGTGGTTTTGGCATCACAGTAGGTTGAGATGGGCCTGCATATGTGGACTACAAGAAACTTTGATTTGGAGTTGTTAATTATAAAACAGGATCACTAGTAGTAGATCTGATATAGTAGACTTGCTATTCGGTATGAACAAAAGGTAATGCGCGGATCTAAAAGAACAGAGAGTAAAGAGAGGGAGCAGGAAGTGTTACCGACCATCCGTGGTCTTGGTTGCGGGTGCAGTGGCGTCCGTCATTGAGTCGGTGGAGTCGGGAGACGTCGGTGGTGAAGTCTGGTGATGGCGCTGTCCAGTGGCGGCATGGCAGTGGTGCTTCCCGTCACTGGCTGCGCTCCCTCTGGAGATCGGGTTTAGGGTTTTGTCGGTGGGGAAGTGCGGCTCCGTTCAACATCGTGAAGTGAGCCGCCGGCCCCCACCTATATTTATAGCGCAGTGTGACAGGGGCCCACCAACCATTAGGGTTGGGCGCCCCCGATCAGGGCGCGAGCTCAAGGCCCAGGTAGCCGTTGGGCCAACCGTGGGGTGGAGATCATCCTAACAGGAGTCTGTGAAGTCAATTCAAAACTTTACTATTTAGTTGCCTATCAAATGACAGATGTACTTGAGTTATGATTGGTGCACTAATTCAGCACAGCCGCGGAATGTGAAGGTACTATGCTTTTCTTTCTAATAAGGTTAACATTAATCTTAAAATATATGAAGAGATAAATAATATCTATCTATTATTTATTATATTTTAAAATATTTAATGTTCTTCCCTCAATAGAACACAACGGACGTACAGCATACTGCAGCTGTGCATTTGCAAACGCATCGACGTTCTTCTGTCCTGTCAAATTTTCCTTTGCGAAATAGAAATTTGAAGAAACGTGACTGATCAATCATGAGTGGGTTCTCTTTAGTTATAGCTTACAGCTTAAATTTTTTAAATTTTGTTGTTCGCGAGAGGCAGTACGTGGAGAAAAATAATTATATATAATTTTGGTTGGTACAACTGAAGTAAGTACACTTTTTACTATAATATTTCTATTAATTTCATTTTGAAAAACACATCATTTAAAAGTTAGTTACTGTAGTACGTATAAGCTAGCTGAAAGTCATTTTGAACCCAGCCCGTGTCTACGTTTTATTTTATAGAAAGGATTGGCAGGGGAATCTTGACACGCAATTGCCCCAACCAGATCAATCACTCTGGTTTTTTTCCGATCGTAGCGCCCTGTCAAACAAAAAAATACACCGTATGATTGTAACGACCTTATTTTTAGAAACAGGGCGCTCTACTTTCCACAATAGTCAAGAGTTTATTGCGTATAGAAAGAATATCATACCTCCTCACAATCATTCAAAAAGGATTTACTTGATACAAATATGATCTAATAGTCAACTTTAGAAATTTAACGACCGTCTAAGCCAAAAGCTTAACTTACATTCAGAAGAATCGAAGAAATCTCCACATGAATGTTTGAGTGCGGTCGTAACTCTAATACAAAAGCCGAAGCATCATTCCTTCTTTCGATATCTGATCTAATGAAAATAAAGCAAGATTGAGTACGCTAGATAATTAACAAGCAAAATTCCACGATATCTCCTCTTTCTAGTCTCTACCTAGTAGGTTATGGATCTCACAGTGTCGGGATTCCATAGACCAATGGAATTAGTAGCCCAATTCTTGGTCGGACCTACCATTGTTAAGTATAAAAGACTTTCCTTCCAAACCACCCCGTTGTCTGTGGGCCGTTCCCTTTCTGGAACAGCGTACCCTTTAGTAGATATTCGATTGATTTGAGTAACTACTTAACCAAGTCTGACAAGTCAAAGCTTGTGGTTGAGCAATCACTATGTCCTTTACTTAGTATAAGGTTCTAGTTCTTACTTTTCACCAATATGCCCATTAACCCAGTGCACCATGGCACTGCCGCCAATCCAACCACAGCCTCCTCCCTAGGGTAAGGGCGTGGATTCTAACCATCATGTGGCTTTCCACAATTCATCCTTAACACTAGAATCATTTTGTAATTCTATCGGTAAAATGTTGAATCTCTTAGTAGTATAAAATATTTGAATTCCTAATCTACCATGGTAACTTTTAAAGTAATTTACTATTGCTAGGGCTTGTCAAGGTGAATATGGCTACCAAGTAAAACATGGCCTTTTCAGTGTTAGGACATAGCTAAATTATCATGTCATTCTAAATAATTATTTTAAAGGAATAATAGTGTATAAATAAGAAATAATGAAAGTACTGATAATTAAATAATTAAATAATGTAAGCTCAACACAATCAAAGACATATGACTTACCTCTTGATCCATAGTCTCTAATTATTTTACTGTAGGCTTCAGGTTTACACCATCCACCTTAATTGTTCTAGTAACTTCTCCATTGGCCAATTAGTCGAATTCGAACATTAGCGCGAAAGAATAGATACAAATAAGTTTCTGCTTTGCAGAATGTAAGTTGGGAACAAAATACAATAAAATAACAAGAAACAACATAAAAGAAAATTAGGTTTGGATGAATAGGTTTTAAACGGTGCTTGGTTTAGCTGAATGGAGTAGAAAATGGGTTAGAGGAGCTCTAGATGATTGAAATGGGTATGTTATTAGGCTTTCTGGTGAACAGTACCGGGTTTAGTACTATTCATAGCAGACCAGGTTACAAATAGTAATGGATTTTATATAGTGAATGGGTCAGGTTTTGAAGGAAATGTGGATCGGTTTTTGTGAATAGTGCATTGCTACAGTGATGGGCTGGCTCAAATTGATTTTTGGCTTTGGGCCAAAACTGGCCTGACCCATGATTGCACAGTGTTGTCTTCTTTGCGTTGACACTATTGTTCACTGAACAGAGCGATACGACACAAACCAAATTAGGCGCCGACAAAACTCGTTAGTGGCAACCAAGGGCACAGTCGAGTTCCTCTACGCCTCAGGATTCCATTTTTGTGCTTTGAGGGGGCTCGGGAATCGAGGTGGTGGCCAGCAGTGAGTAGTGGTATGCGGACATCTCTCATGGCACATGACCACTCAGGTGATTCTTCAGCGAGGTTTGGGCGGCTTTGAGCATCTACGATCTCCGATGATGAGGATGGCAGTGGTCATTTGGGCTCGGGTAGCTTAGGTTGGGCTGTCCTCGTGCTGATGCTTCACACAGCGGCAGCAGTTGTGGAGCTATGGGAGTTGTGGGCATGATTGGCGATATGATTGTGAGGATCTAGAGATGTTACGGTGGCTAATAATTGGCGAATGGTTGGTGGAGTAAAAAAATGATCTTAGGTCTCACCGACTCGAGAGAGGACCGACGGTAGTGATGAGAGGTAGTGCTAGCTATGGGAGTGCTTCTAAGGCATGATTGGGAGTAGTGTGGTGCTTCACAACAAAATGGCTTGGCATTAAAGCGGTCAAAGGGCGATGAGATTAGTAGAGGAGGCCCGGTGGCTCTAGCGCGTGGAAGCAGTGGTGGCAGTCAGGTTGCATCAATGAGGAGAGATGGTGGGCGAGCTGGCGTGGTGATGGGGTGGCAAGGATGACGGCTCTCATTAGCACTATGGCATGAGCTGATGGAGGCAGCATGGTGCAGGTGCATCGAATTGCAGAGGAGCTCAGTCAAGGGCGTGGTGCGTAAGGCGAGGATGACGCTGAGGTGATAGTGAGTTAATGATAGGTCTACGGTGTTGGCGTTGTGGCTCTGGTAAGGACACCGAGGTGTCGCAGCCTGGCAGTGATGGACGCGGGCAAGCGTCCAGGTGGGTTCGATAATACAGGGGAGATGGCATAATAGAGGAAGGCGCCAACTAATGAAGAAAACGGAGATGGTTAAGAAAGGAAAATAAATTTCCAAGGGGACTTGCCAAATTGGGAAGGAAATTTAAATTTGGTCAAAATCCAAATAAACTCGTAATTTTGAAAAAAAAATTGGTCTATTTCAATGGTCTCTCAAGGTTTCGCAGTGCATTGCATTGTACACAGCAGAAGAATAATATGATCTGGGTATGTACGAGTCAAAACTTGTTAAGAAATTAACTAGGTAGAACATGCAGTCGATTGTGAAACGATAAGGAGACACTGACGCAGTTGAAACATAGTATACAGATCCCTAGCCTTACGGTCATACATGGAGCTTGCCCATCCGCGCGCCAGTACTCTTGCACCACGTCCTTCTCTGTTAGACTGTCACTACCTGCACCACCTCGCCTCCTCATATGCCACCTCAATAAACGCCCGGGCCACACGGTT
Organism: Dendrocalamus latiflorus; assembly: GCA_017311315.1. Lineage (NCBI taxonomy): Eukaryota > Viridiplantae > Streptophyta > Magnoliopsida > Poales > Poaceae > Dendrocalamus > Dendrocalamus latiflorus. The sequence continues at coordinate 7,905,674 of CM029664.1, forward strand.
TGATGTCCACTCCAATGATCGCCTTAGAGCATGCGCAGCGCTGCATACCACAGTAACAGTGATCCCGGCTTATTTCTCTACTATTTATAATACAAGCATAGACCTATCTATGGAATAACTAAACAAGGAAACAAATTGTTTTAATGCGGATTTGCTTCTAAACTCTAACAACTAACTTGCCGTACAAGACATGGCCGGTACGTAACCTTTGACAAGTCTGGATTATTTCCTAATAATTTCTCCCTTAATCTAGACTTGGTTGCGCAAGATCTCTGACGCCTAGTAGATCACGCATATCTTTGAACTTGACTAGAAAAAGTGCCTTCGTGAGGATATCCGCATGCTGCTCCCCTGTGCACATGTTATTGACAACAATGAGTCCCTTCTCCATGCACTCTCTCATAAAGTGGAATTAGGTATCAATGTGCTTGCTTCTCCTATGAAACACCAGATTCTTCATCAATGTGATTGCTAATTTGTTGTCAATGTACAAGACAACTGGACTTGGGGCTTCTCCCGTTATCTCACTTAGCACACTTCGCAACCATATGCCCTGACATGTTGCTGCTGTGTCAACCATGAACTCAGCTTCACATGATGACAGGGTGATGCTTTTCTGTTTTTGAGACACCCAAGTGACTATGTTCTCGTTGAAGTAGAACGACATGTCGCTTGTGCTTTTCCTGTCTTCCACATCGCCTGCCAAGTTGCTATCACTGTAACCTGTAATCTTCTCTGTACCTCCTCTAAAATACACTAGACCAAAGTTAGTTGTCCCCTTTATATACCTGAGGATTTGTTTCACGGATTGCATGTGTAGCTAAGTTAGCTTCTCCATGAACCGGCTCACCATCCTGACTGTACACATAATGTCCGGTCGAGTGTGAATTAGGTACCGAAGACTTTCGATGATACCTTTGTACTTTGTCACATCAACTCGGACTCTCTTCATCCTTCCCAAGCTTAAGCTTTGGCTCCATGGGATACCTTGTTGGATTGCACTCGCTCATCCCAACTTGCAACGAGATGTTCTTTGCATACGCTGTCTGTTTGAGAGTGATGCAGCCTACCTTCTGCTCTACCTCTATCCCAAGGTAGTAAGCAAGAAGTCTAAGATCACTCATCTCGAACTCCATCTTCATCTGGTGCTTGAATTTCTGAATTTCATGTGTACTTGTGCCGAATTTCATGTGTACTTGTGCCGGTGTCAATGAGATCATCTATATATACACCAATAACAAGTACCCCTCCTTCATTACACCTCTTGTAGACGACTTGCTCTTGCGGACACTTCGTGAACCCTAGGTTCTTGAGACTCTTATCTAGTCGAATGTTCCATGCCCTCAGGGTTTGACGTAGCTCATAAAGCGCCTTTGAGAGCTTATACAACTTGCGATCCTCTCCTTCTTTAACGAATCCTTCCAGCTGAGTGACATACACTTCTTCCTAGAGGTCGCCGTTCAAGAATGCTAACTTGACATCCAGATGGTGGACTTCCCATCCACTTTGCGATGCAAGGGCAAGCAAAAATCTCATAGTATCGAGTCGTGTCACAGGAGCGAATACCTCGTTGAAGTCAATTCCACGCCGCTGCACGTACCCAATGGCAACTAATCTTGCCTTGTGTCTCACAATGTTGCTATTCGAATCCTTCTTCAGTTTGTACACCCATTTGAGCCCAATGGGTATATGACCAGGTGGCAACTCAGTGAGATTCCAAGTCTTGTTCTTCTCAATGACCTCAAGCTCGCTCTTCATCGCCTCCTGCCAATGTTGTTCTCGTGCAGCCTCACGATAAACTATTGGCTCTTCTGCAGCTAGAAAGTACAACTCGTGCACACCATCGATCTCCTCAAACACGGCATAGAGTCATCGAGGTTTCGATATCTGCGAGGCCCACTCTCGTTAGGTGAGATAAGCCCACGCCTATTCCGTCTCCTATGGCTTCTAGTGTACCCACGGGTGCCATCATACTCGTGCTCTCTAGCTCCTCCATGCTAGGGATAGAGTTTGGCATTACAACACCTGGTGAGCCAAACGATGTCCCTCTTGGTGACCCCGATGCAACCAGGTCATGTGGGACAGCCTCCTGCTGCCCCTCATTTTGGACTGTCTCATCTACACCTGTGTTACCAAAGACAACAAACAAAGTCCAATGAACATTAGTTACATCATTGGTAATGTTGTCGTTCCACAACCACTCCTTTCCTTCCTCAAACATCACATCACAGCTGATGTGAAGTTTCACTTGTCAAGGATCATAAAGTCAGTGAGCCTTGCTACCAGGCCTCACATCGACATACACCATGGTAATGCTACGGTCGTCGAGTTTCTTCGAGTGTGGCTTTACCACCACGGTATGTGCGATGCACCCAAACACTCACAAGTGCTCGACACATGGCTTCTTTCTGGTCGATGCTTTATACGGTGTGACCCCAACTAGGGCCTTGGTTGACATGTGGTTCAGGAGGTACACCGCATGTCACACCGCCTCCCCCCACATTACTGCAGGTACATGCTTGCTCTTGAGTAGACTCCTCACCATGGACAATACGGTATGGTTACACTGTTCTACAACACCATTCTGTTGTGGTGAATATGGTGGTGTAATGTGTTGCGCTATCCCTTCAGCATCGCAAAAGGCACTGAATTCACGTGATAGGAACTCGCCTCCATGATCTGATCTGAGGAACTTCACCTTGAGCCCACGCTCGTTCTTGACAAGCATTTTGTACTTCTTGAATGCGTCGAGAGTCTCATCCTTGGATTTCAACATGTGCACCCACATATATATGCTAATATCATCAACGAATAGTATGAAATACTTGTTACGATCATGTGTATGTGGAGTTATGGACCCGCATAAATCTACATGTACAAGTTTCAGTGGTTTCTCCGCTCGATAATGCACCTGTGACAGGAACGGACTTCTGGTTTGCTTGGCCACCAAACAACATTCGCACAGTTGTGTTGAATGGTCAATCTTGGGCAAGCCAAGCACCATTTCCTTCTCTGCCATCTGCTTTAAGGCATAAAAGTTCACGTGTCCTAACAATGCATGCCATCGCCATGCATGTTCCTTCAAACTAGCCATCATACACACTAGGTTTCCTATCTCTAGCAGAATCTTGTCTAGCCGGTTATTGGATCTTTTCACGTTCATCAGTTCATGAGGAGTCTCCCGCTGCGCTCATAGACCCACAGCCATGCATGGTACAAAACCACCCTGCAACCATCTTCTGCAAGTTGCCTAATGCTAATGATGTTGTTGCAAAGGCTTGGTATAAAATATACATCCGAGAGTACACATTATTCTCTGTTTTTGCACTGGAGAAGGATGGACCTCTTCCCCTTGATCTCCACTATGGATCCATCACTGAATCGAATCTGTCCATAGAGGCTTTCATCTAACTTGTTAACACGGACCGCTGACCCGTCATGTGGTTGTTGGCACCATTGTCCAGGTACCACTCGTTGGATATAAGATGCACTTCACCATCGACGCACAGACTTGGTGTCACCTTCTCCTCGTTCATCAGCACCATGTTACGTGCCTCCTGTGCATGCACGGAAAGGAGTAAGGTAAGGTCGTCGTCCTGTGCTCGGGTGAGATTAGCTTCTTCATCCCGATCATGATTGCGGCAAGGCTTTCGACACTCAGATGAATAGTGGTTATAAACATCACTGTTAAAGCACTTAATCTTGTTTTTACCCTTGCCACCTCCACAGCCACGTTTGGTATCAATAGATGGTGCCGCAAACACGGCCACGACCGCGTCCTCTTCTGCGGCTACGACTATTGCTGCCACTATTGCCACGTCCCTTTGAATCGAAGGAAGATTCCTCTCTTCCGTTCTTCTTCATACGTGCCATCCAGTTTGAGTGTGTGAGCAACAGATGCTCCTCCTCCTTATCACCATAGCTTCGAACTCTTTCCTCAAAGGTTTTAAGGCAGCGACCAGCTCCTCAATAGACATGGTTTTTAGGTCACTGAATTGCTCAATCGACGTATGATTGACAAGAATTTTGTCGGAACCTCTCAGAGAAATTTACAGACGATGGTGGTCTCCTCCACCTGCTCGTCCAATGCTCGGATGCTATTGGCGATCGTCGTCAGCTTCATGGCAAACTTATCCACCGATTCGTTTTCTTTCATGCGAATCATCTCGAAGTCACTCCTCAAAGTTTGGATCTTTGCCTCCTTGACACAATCTGTGCCCATGTGTATCGTCCAAAGCATCTCCCACGTATCCATGGTAGAGTCATTCTCAGCCAATATTAGGAGCATATCCTTCGGTACGCTTTGATAAATGACAGCAAGGGATATTTTATCTCTCCATTCGTCCATGCCATCTTCACTAAAGCGGCCCACACATATTATGCCTGTAGATTAATACGCATCTTCAACGATCACGCCATATAGTTGTTTCGTGTGAACAACAGATATTACAGTAAAATATTGCTATCCATTTTCGTTATCATGGTATCAACGACACCTTCGTGGAAGCATGGCGTTGGTGACTGAGATCGCGTACGCCTCGGCATCTTTTCCGACATGCTCTCTCTTTTTTTATGGGAATTTGGTGTTTCTGCCCATGTTATCAACTGCAAATGTGATTTTACCCCTACTTTTTTAACTTTGTGATTTTGCCCTCGCGATTTTGAAATGAAGACTCCGTTTACCCCTGTTTTGTGACACCGTTAAGACTGGAGGATTAAATGGTAAAAAAAGAAACACCAAGCGAAAAAGACAAAATTACCCTTACCTTACTTATCCTTTCAGGTCGCTCGGTCGGTCGCCCACGCCCAGCTCGCTCGGTCTCTCCGGTTTGGCGTCCCCACGCTAGGGTTTGTAGAGGCGAGCGCGCGGCGAGCTGCAGAGGCGGGCGCGCGGCGCGGCACTCAGGCGGGCTCGCGGCCGGCCGGCACGCGGCGGCCTCCAGGAGCGGCCCGGCTCGCGGCGCGGCACCCAGGCGCGGCGCGCAGCGGCCTCCAAGAGCGGTGCGGCACCCAGGTGCGGCGCGCGGCGGCCTCCAGGAGCGGCGCGGCTCGCGGCCGGCCCCCCAGGCGCGGCGCGCGACAGCCTCCAGGAGCGGCGCGGCTCGCGGCCGGCCCCCCAGGCGCGGCACCCACGTCCGCCTCGCTCCGGCAGGTCGTCCCGTCGTCGCGCCGTCTACTCGGAGCTTCCTCCTTCCCACCGCCGGCGCAGCCTCCACCTCTGGTGAGCAGTGCCCCGCCTCTGTAGTTTGCGCCCTGTAGTTTTGCGTTATCCAGTGAGCAGAGCACTATCTATTGAAGTAGATCACTGACAACATGTATATGCTATTAAGTTTTATTTCTACTTCTTGAAGCAGTTCGTCAACCTCGAGGCGCTCGCCGCCGGCACCAACAAGCGCCGCATCATACAGCAGGTCCTCTTCGCTCGCTTCCTCCTAAGCTTCATTCCATCCCACCCACCCAAAAATTTTGGGGCATAGCAGAAAGCTGATGTCCTTTTTGCGATGCTGTGGTGGCGCTGTAGGCCGTCTTCGCGGAGCTCTGCAACATGCTGGATCCCGGGAAGCCGTCGCTTACCCCCAAGATCGACCTCGCTTGCTTGTTCTGTTATCTTACCTGGCCTGCTATTGCTACGCCTAGTGTTGAATTGCGAATTGCTCACTACAATTGTTTAGCTATACTTATTTTGAAACTCGATATTATACCACATGGTGGAAGGGTTGAGATGTGCAGTCAGAATACATGCTGTTGCTTAAGCACCAGCGATGTGCTCATAGGGTTGTTTGTTTTCATGTTTTTTTCCAACTATCTTGATAGCTGAGCAGAAGTGTGTTGTGAATGCCCAAACCTGGTTGAATTATTTAGGAAAAATATCAATTACCTAGCACCGTATACATTGTTAAAAAATATCAATTACCTAGAACCAATAAAAGAATTCATTGTTAATCTATCATTGTTAAAAAATATCAATTACCTGGAAAAACCACTATCTGTACGAAATATGCATATTACCATCAGCGGAAGGGATTTAAACCGTCATTGGTTTGTGCTGATACATTCAGAGCTGGTGCTTTTGATCAGTTGAAACAGAATGCAACAAAGGCAAAGATACCTTTTTACGGAAGGTTCTCTACATCTACAGCTTTACTTATTGGTTAAAAGCTTGTCTCCAAAATTTACAGTACAGAAAATTGCTTTCTTTGCAGTTACATGGAATCGGATCCTGCAAAAATTGTTGTTGAGGGTGTGGAGACGTTCAGGAAAGAAAACTCTGATCTCATCATCGTTGATACAAGTGGACGCCACAAGCAAGAGGCTGCACTCTTTGAAGAAATGCGTCAAGTTGCAGAAGCAACGGTATTTACACTGTCACAGTCTGCCAACGTATGCATTGTGACCTACTGTTATTGAGAATTTCACCCACCTTCGTGTGGTTGTGTGCAGAAACCTGACCTGGTGATATTTGTGATGGATGGTAGTATTGGTCAGGCTGCATTTGATCAGGCACAAGCATATGATGTGCAAGTGGTGCTGCTACAGGAAGGGGAAGGGGAAGAGGTTCAGGAAGGGGAAGGAGAGGAGGAGGAACTGCTGGGAGACTTGCTAGTTTGTTAGGTCTTAATGGTTGAATGTGATGTTTGCCAATAGAGATCTAAAAGCCCAATGCTAGTTGCTACTTTTGTTTGACATGCCATGCGGACCTGTATGTTGCCATGTCATATGGATATGTTGGTATGTCATCTACACATTAATGTGATATGTACATGTATGACATGATATCTCATGGTTATCCGTAATCTCTTGATGTTTACATGCAAGTTGTGTGATAAAAAATTGTGTTTCTTTGAATTTTGGCATAAATGCTGTACAAATTTTGCAAAATTTGACAAATTTTGTCCAGATTTATATTAATAAAACGAATGCATAAATTTGTGTCTAATTCTGTTGACAACATTCCTACCAAATATGTCAAAACTTCAATTTTGAAATAGGGGTAAAATCACAAAGTTCTCTAACAAAACAGGGGTAAAATCACATGGGCAAACTTGTCTATTCGTGCAAAAGTTAACACCGTTAACTGGCTTTAACGGAATAGGGGCAGACTCTCCCTTCAGTTCAAAAATACAGGGGTAAAATCACAAAGTTTAAAAAATAAAGGTAAAATCACCATTTCGCTTGAAAACGAGGGCATGAACGCTTAAGCCTTTTTTTTATCTGTCTCCTTAGCAAACCGAGGACACAAAAAAATAACTTATCCTTGTCCTTTCCTCGGGCTGCGTGCCCCTTGTTTTTATTTCTTGCGCTGGCTCTGGCTTGGCGCCCTTTTTCGTTGCTCTGCTCCGGTGCAGCAATAAAAGACTTCTCTTTGCGTGAAGCTTGGACTGAAGGGCCTTAAAGACATGTCAGGGCTGCTGCCGGGCGTTGACGCAAGAAGGTATTTTTGTGTGTGCCACCGGACCCACCGTGCGTGTCGCCGGAGACCGAGACGACGCGCGAGGCGCGTGAAAACGTCGACGAAGTCTGCTGCCTCGGGACCGATACGCGAAGACCTCGGGACGATGCGCCGGCTCCTGTCGTGCGTGGACCGAGGACGGAGACGACGCGACGCGCGCACGATGGACCGAAGGCGACGCACGCCTCGGGAGCGAGACGCGCCGGACCGAGGGAAGAAAGCGACGCGCTGGCCTCACGACGCGCCGGCCTATAGGATCTCGTCCTGTGATACTACTTACTAGCCTCATAGGCGCGGCGCCACACCGCGTCAGCCACCGTGTGTACCGAAGTGAAAGAGGCGATAATTCGTGAGAAGTTTTAAAAAAAATTAAAAAAAATCGAAGGCACATATGTATTTTTTAAAAAAATTGAAGGACTTTTTCGTAAAAAACCGAAGGCCTGTACGTAATAAATGAGGACCCGTACGTAATTTAGAAACCGCGGGCGCTATCCTGCAAAGTGGAGGGGCCTGAAAAAAAATTGAAGGACTTTTTTGTAAAAAATCGAGGGTCTATACGTAATAAATGAGGACCCATACGTAATTTAGAAACTGCGGGGCGCTATCCTGCAAAGTGGAGGGGCCTGAAAAAAAATTGAAGGACTTTTTCGTAAAAAACTGAGGGCTTGTACGTAATAAATGAGGACCCGTACGTAATTTAGAAACCGCGGGGCGCTATCCTGCAAAGTGGAGGGGTCTGAAAAAACTGACAGGGACCTTTTCGCGAGGAAAAAGGACCTTTACGTAATTTCCGAAAAACTAAGGGAAACCGGCTCCCCCGACCGTACGCGGATTCCCCCGCCACGCGCCGGCCGAGGGAGCGCTGGGGGCAACGTGGAGGGGCTCCCCTCGCGCGAATCCTTCCGGGCGTATGTAGGGGATGATTGGTTTTAACTCTAGAAAGAGGACATACAATTTTTCTTTGCATTTCTCTGCTATTTATAGTATAAATATAGAACTATCTATAAAATATATAAACAAAAAACAAACTATTTTAATACAGATTTACGTCTACACTCTAATATCTAACTTATTACATTGACAAGTTTAGATTATTTCCTAATATTCTTCTCCTGCTGCCGCTGCTTGCTGGCATCACCGGCCGCGGCAACGACGGCCGTCTCCGCCGTCGGGCTCTCCTCGCTTCTTTCTTCGTGCCTCTCTAGATCAAGATATCACCTACGAACTTGCTACGTGGTCTGTTTCTCTACTTTGCAGCTACGGCCGTATTTATAGGCTTGTTTTTTTAGAATATAAATATATAGGCAACATACGAGTCGTATTTGTAGCCTCGATCGTGCTTTTTTTTCGAAATAGGAGCTTAGATGCCGTTCGGTTGGATCGAAATAAGCTGGTTTATGGTTAAAATTATACTGTAGCTATTTAAAATTACACTGTAGCTGATGGTGATTTATTTGATATAACTAAATTTAAAAAAATTAAAATAGAAAAAACATGTTAGCCCATCACGAACAATGCAAACGAATATGAGGGAAAATCAGCAAAAAAGCTCAAAAAATCAAAAAGTCAGAAAAAGACAAAATTTATAAATAGTAAAAAATAAGCCAGAAGCTGAAGCCGAAATGAGTGGAGTCTAAATTTCATTAAGGGTCTGTTTGGTAGAGCTCTAGATTCTCATTTTTCGGCTTCTGCTCTGGATTCTCTAAGAATCCACTTCTCTGAGAATCTGGAGCTGCCACTGAAAAGCGTTTGGCGAGTAGGTTAGCTCCAGATTCATAAAAAGGGGGATTTGATGAAAATAGACCATGTTACCCCTAGTTTTCACACAATTATCTTTTTGCTTCTTTTGTTTATTTCAGATACATGATTAAAAGAAAATGAATATGATTTTTTGTTCAGATAATCTTCAGCCAAGAGGACAATTGCTGAGGAAAACACAGCAAAATATGTTTAGATTTCATTGTCTGCCAAACAGCAAGCTAACAGCAATCAACACACAGAGGGAGGCGACGCTGTGGACGGAGGGAGGCGGTGGCGGTGCTGTGGACGGAGGGAGGCGACGGCGGCGGTGCCGTGGACCAGACGAAGGGAGGCGACGGCGGGCCGAGAGAAGGAGGGCGGCGGCGGGGCGAGGGAGAGAAGGGGCGACGGCGGGGCGAGAGAAGGAGCGGGAGGGCGGCGGCGGGGCGAGAGAAGGAGCGGGAGGGAGGCGGCGGGGCGAGAGAAGGGAGGGAGGCGGCGGCGGGGCGAGAGAAGGAGCGGCGGTCCCAAATCTGGAGGCGGCGAGTTGGGCGAGAAGGGAGGTGGCGGCGGCGGTGTTGGAGATCGGGAGGGAGGCGGCGGCGGCGGTGCTGGAGATCGGGAGGGAGGCAGCGGCGGTGGTGCTGGAGATCGGGAGGGAGGCGGCGGGGCGAGAGAAGAGGGAGGCGAGCGGCGCGAGAGGGGAAGGGGGAGGCGGGCGGCGCGAGAGGGGAGAGGGGAGGCGGGCGGCGCGAGAGAGGAAGCCGGGCGGCGCGAGAGAGGAATGGGGAGGCGGGCGGCGCAAAGAGCGGACGAACCGAGGGAGATGGAGCGGGCGGGACGAGAGAGAAGGGGGAGGCGGGTGGGGTGAGGGGTAGTTAAGTGGCATTTGCGGGTAATTTTGGTTAACTTTCATGTGTAAATTTGTTTTTGGTTAGCTGGCTCCCCACGAGAATCCACCCTAGACCCGCTTCTCCTCTCTAATTCATTTCTAGCTCTGCTCCTCGCGAGAATCAGAATCCAGCAATTTTGAGAAGTTGGGTGTTTGGTACAGCTCCACGAGAATCTAGTGAGAAGCTGGGAGCAGGAGCTGTACCAAATAGGGCCTAAACAGAAATACGAATACAATCTTTGAGCAAGTTACTCACTAAGAAAATGAGACATCTAGTTAAGCCAAGTACTCCATCGACTACTACTAGAAACTTGCTTAGCACAAAGATGTGCCGCCTGATTACAATCTCGGGTGACAAAAACAAGTTTAAAAACGGAAAAACTCTTACTCAGCTCCTGAACATCTGCGAGAATGGAGGCAATTTCAGTTCAGTGGAAATTGGAATTTCTCCAAAGATGTACCGCAACAGGATACTTGTCGATTCAAAAAACCATCCTTCGGGGAATTCCAGGATACTTGTCCATTCATCCGCAACAGTGCCGGTGGCTCCGAATGAGATTGCATGCAGGGGCAGAATTGGCGGTAGGCTCTAGCCTGGGGCAATGAGAAAATATGTAGTGTATAGCTTAGGTATTTTCAGCTCAGCCCAGAGTATTATTGCTAGTATTCAGCCCATGTAGCACATACATATTTCAGAATTCACCACTAAGCCAGCGGCCTACCAGTCTCCGTACGGCCCACGGTCTTCATGCGGCCCACCACTGTCTCTGCGCGGCCTAAGTCTTCACTCGCTGCCTGCGGCGCCGGTCGCTCAAAGTGAAAACCCTAGCTTAACACCTCGTCGCCAGCAGCAGCAGAAGTGAGAAGCCGGGCGCCAATCCAGCGCCGCCGCACCGCACTGCACCGCAACTGCTCGTCGCCTCCGCGGTCCGCCGTCTTAGATTTGCGTCGATCCAGCGCCGCCCTGCAACCGCTCGTCGACCGCATCGCACCGCAACCACTCGTCGCCTCCGCCATCTCAGATCTGCGCCGCTCCAGCGCCGCCCCGCAACCGCTCATCGCCAGTGCCGCCTCGTTGCCTCCGCCGTCTCATATCTACGCGGCTGCGCCGATCCAGCGCCGCCCTGCAACCACTCGTCGCCAACGCCACCTCATCGCCTCCGCCTCGTCGCCTCCGCCATCTCATATCTGCGCTGATCTAGCGCCACCCCGCCTCCCGGCGCCGCCCGGCCCGCCCTGCCTCCCAACCCGTCTCGGCACCCCTCCTCGGCTCGGCGGCTCCTCCTAGCCTCGGTAAAATGATATTGATAAAGATGTGAATTGTGATTTGTGAAATGCTGAAATCAGTGAAATGTGACACATGTCCAGTCAGTCTAGATTAATTTTTCCAACTAGTATATATCCAAATTGTATTCCTTTCCCAACTAGCATGATGATATTAAGTTAATCTAGTGGATGCTCAGAGCTAGATCCCCATGGCAAGCTATGCCAGGGATATTGCTTGTTCCTATGTGAAAATCCAGCATATATGGAGGGGTTCATTCAACTGATATACTGAACTGTGAGTGATTGATCCTAGCTGTTCTTGTATTATAGCTCTTGAAAAAATATTAGTGTTTTATGTCTTAAAAAATCTGAATTTTCGTTGTAGGAAACTAGAAGTTATTAGTCAATACAAAATGAAGCAGTCAAAGACATTGTCATCTTATTTTTCAACAGAAACACAATCCAACGAAACACCAGAAACAGGAGCTAGTATTACGCATCAAAATAATCCTCGTGTTGTACTCAGTCTGGATGATATTGTTGTTGATCCTGGGCTTCGGAAACCAATTGAGGATTTGGATGTGGATATCAGAGATGCTGCTAGAAGGGAGTATTTGCAAATAGGCCCACACCAACCAATTGGTTATAAATTTCCACATAAAGAATATGGGAACCAGAGGAGGAGCTTTCAACAACATGGTTCGTAAGGTATAATTGGTTGGAATATAGTATTGCTAAAGATGTAGCATTTTGTTTTTTTATTGTTTCCTCTTTAAGCAGCCTAGAGCTGAGAATTATGGTATTGAATCATTCACAAGGGTAGGGTTTTCTAATTGGAAGAATGCAATTAAAAGTTTTGATGAACATGTTGGTAAAGTTTGTAGTTATCACAACAAATCAAGAAAGCATTGCAAGGCTTTCAAAAATCAAAGACAGGGTGTAGATTATGTGATGGTCGTTGCCACGAAGAAGGATGAGGAAGAATATAGATCACGTCTTACTATTATGTTAGGCATTGCAAGACTTCTTTTATTGCAAGCTCTTGCTTTTTGTGGATATGATGAGTCCCCTAGCTCAAACAATAGGGGGAACTTTCTAGAAATGGTGAAATGGTATAAAGAGAAGGATAAGAAGGTTGCAGAATTGCTTGACAACGCTCCTGCTAACCATTTATTGATTTCACCACAAATACAAAAACAGTTGTGCAAAGCTTGTACAGAGGAGACCACTAAAGTCATTATTGATGATATTGGGGATAGACAGTTTGCCATACTTGTTGATGAGGCCCGCGATGCATCTATCAAAGAGCAAATGGCTGTGGTTTTGAGGTTAGTTTGTTAGTATCTTTATATCTTAGTAAGTCTAATCTATATTAGCTATGCTTTCTTACCCTATGCAGGTATGTCAATAACAAAGGCCAAGTGATAGAGAGGTTGCTTAGGGTTGAGCATGTTTCTGACACGACATCGTCTTCGTTAAAGCTAGCATTGGATGGTATGTTACAGCTTCATGGTTTATCAATCTCTAGATTGCGAGGGTAAGGATATGATGGAGCATCAAACATGAGAGGACAATTTCATGGATTGCAAAGACGCATATTGGATGAAAATCCGTATGCGTTTTACGTCCATTGCTTTGCTCACCAGTTGCAGTTAGTGGTTGTTTCTGTTGCCAAGTGTTGTCCTTCAGTCTTAGATTTCTTTAATTACACCACCATGATTGTCAACATTGTTAATGCTTCTTGCATCAGAAGAGATCAATAGGCCCAAGATCACCACGATAAAATTGTGAACAAATTAGAGTCCGGTGAAATTTTTCAAGGAAGAGGTAAAAACCAACAAACTAATCTTGCAACGGCCGGCGATACCCGTTGGGGCTCACCTCATAAAACCTTGTGTCATTTTCTTCTCATGTGGGATTCAGTACTAGAGGTATTAGAGAATTTGAGTGATGATATTACTAGTGCAACACAGAAAACCACAGCTTCCGGTTTGTTGGAAAAAATGGAGATTTTTGAATTTGTACTTATATTACATCTTATGATCAGATTCTTGGGCAAGACTAATGATCTATCACAATGCTTGCAAAAGAAAGATCAAAACATTGTTCGTGCAATAGGGCTCATTAGGACCACATTGAAGACAATTGAGGTAATAAGAAATGATGGTTGGGATGAGCTTTTTGCAGAGGCAAATGCCTTTTGTCTCCAACATAAGATCATTGTGCCAAATATGAATGATACAATGCCAGTTAGGGGTCGTTCAAGAGGTCGTGGTGGACAAATGGTAACTTATTATGACCATTTTCATCATAATATATTTGTTGTGGTGCATGACCAAATTATTGTTGAGATGAATAATCGCTTTACTAAAAGATCAACCCAGTTATTGATGTGCATTGCTTGTCTTGATCTAAAGAATTCTTTTGCCAACTTTGATGAAGAAAAATTAATTGAACTTGTAAGGATGTATGGTGATGACTTCTCTGAATATGATTGTGTAGTTCTTAAGGATTAGCTTGGTACATTTATTGTTGATGTGAGAGGTGGTCTAGATTTTGCAAATTGTACTGCCTTAGGAAATCTTGCTGTGAAGATGGTTCAGATTGATAGACACACAGTTTTTTCATTGGTATATCGTCTCATTGAATTGGCTTTGATTTTACCGTGGCAACAGCAACCGTAGAAAGAACCTTTTCGGCTACGAAGATTATTAAGACTGATTTACGTAATAAGATGAATGATTAGTGGATGAATCATACTATGGTATGCTATATTGAACGAGACATATTTGCAAACATTAATGATGATAAGATTTTAGAGCGTTTTCAAGGGATGAGGTCATGTAAGAAACAATTATCTCGTGCTAGTGGTAAGTTAGCTTCTGATAAATGTAAACTTCGTGTTGTTCGTATTTATTCATACATATGTTTGATTTACTCATATGTTATCTTTACAGGTTCTGATTCATATCCAACTATCAATGAAGAAATGATAGGATAGGATAGAAGCAAATCTTCGTAATTTAGGTACTTAAATTGTATCTCTATTATGCTTTATGTTTACTTGTTTAGTATTGAACTCAAGTTTCATATCAGTAATGCAATTAGCCAATTATGATATACTTTTGTTATATCGTGATATGGGTACAAATTAGCGTTAGTTTTAGGTTGTTAGAATTCAGTCCGGGGCGTAGCCAAATCCTGGTTCCGCCACTGGTTTCAACCCTGCTTTTGTTCATTCCATAACGGTTTCTGAAGAGGGCGTTTTGGGAGGGTTGTACAAAGTTTGTGCTGTTGCAAGGGGAGATGGTGCTCTTGATGCAATCGATCTAAAATATGAACTGTACCCTGCAAAATCAAAAGGCCCTTCTCGGGCAGCAGGTTCGACCGTGACTTCAAGAAGAACTGATCTTGGAGATGGAGGCAGTAATCAAACTCAAGGGAGAAGGATCCATCCTGATTACCCAATGGGTGGCCATAATGCAGCTGTGTCTTGTAAGTCCCTTCATGCTGTTTCTGTATTGCTTACGTATATCACTGTTTTACTAACCAGCTGCTTAACAGAGCATTTTCAGCATTTGGTGAGAAGGGGAAATTCCTTGTTTCAGGTGGCAATTGTTAAGGGTATTAGAGATAAGGTATTAGAGATAGAATAGGACTCTTATTTGTTTCCTTATATCTCTTGTACTCTCCTATATATATGGCCCATTGGGTCTCATATCAATACACACAATATTCCTAACATGGTATCAGAGCTTAGGTTAAAACCCTAACCTCGATCTACTTCCGCTCCGGCCGCCGCCGGTCACCGCCGGCCGCCGCCGTCGCCGCCCCCGGGAGGATCGATCTCTACTCCCGGGGCGGCCATCTCTGTTGCCGTTCTCTGCCGACCGGTGGAGACTGCTCGGGTTGCTCGGCCGATCTGGATCCACGCCCGCGTGAGGTCGCTCCGGCCCACCCGAGATCTTCGTGATCTTCGTCGCCGATCTTCGACGCCGACTCCGCTCTTGCCGGCGCCGACTCACACCGTCTCCACTGTCGCCGTCGCTGGCGCTTCTCACGGCCCCGCTCGTCTCCAGATCGCTGCGCCGCACCCGTGGCCGCCGCCTCGATCCGCCGCCGTCGGCTCCGCCCTCAGGCCCACCGTCGCCTGGGGTTCCTCTTCGGCCGGCCGGGGATCTTCTTCGTGGGTCACGCCGTCTGCCCTTCGGCTCCTTCCGCGCGCCGACTACATCGGCCCCGCCGCCTCCTGTCGCTGGCGCTCCCATGGCTGCGCCTGGGGTCGCCTCGTCCGATCCGCCTGGGGTTCGCCGCCGTCGCCCACGGCCGTCGTCGCCCCCGTCGCTTGCGCCGGCTCGGGCTGGCTCTTCTTCGCCCAGATCTGACCGTCTCTGGGCCGGATCCGGTCCTCTCCCTCGGCAGCGGCCCGCAACCGGCGACCCCGAGGCAGCCCGCGACACCGAGAGGAAGAACGGCGGCCTCGGGCGGAGAAGACGGCGAAGGCGGCCTCGGGCGGAGACGATGGCGAAGGCGGCTGCCGATTCTTCCCGTCGGCTGCTTGGCTCTGCCCTAGCCTGCCGCCCGGCCGCACGGATAAAACCGCCGCCGCCACTTGGGTGTTGGGGGTAGGGTTTCCCACCCCGCCCCTTCAAGTCCGCCCGGGTGGGCCATCTTGGCGGTTGGGCTGGCCGAGCCAAACGGGCCGTTTTGGCCGAAGCGCGCCTGCCTCTCTCGGTCGGTGTCTCCCGCTGGAGCTTATCTCCTTTTCATGAGTCTTCCGTCGCGTCCATTCAAAATTCGTAGTCTCTTTTAGTTCGTTCAAGCCGTGCGAGTCCACAAATTTATTGTCAGTCATAGAAGTGTAGGAATTCTCTTTTGCATGGCAGCAACCGCTGCTCTTTTCCTTGAGCCGCTGCAGATTGTAGAAGTCTCTATGAGGCCGCCGCGCTTCTTCTGCACCGCGCCTCCGTTGCGCTTATTGTGCATTGCGTCGCCGCGCTTCTTTTGCACCGCGCCTCCGTTGCGCTTCTTGTGCATTGTGCCGCCGCGATTCTTCTGCACTGCGCCTCCGTTGCGCTTATTGTGCAGTGCGTCGCCGCGTTTCTTTTGCACCGCGCCTCCGTTGCGCTTCTTGTGCATTGCGCCGCCACGCTTCTTCTGCACTGCGCCTCCGTTGCGCTTCTTGTGCACTGCGCCGCTGCCGTCTCAGGCTTCGATCTGTGCCGTCATGCTTCTATCTATTCCTCTTCGGCTTGACTTGACAGTTTCTTCGAGGACTGCACGCAACGACGACTTTATCAAGACTCGGACGTCGGATTTTTCTTGTTTTAGTATTAACCCTTTTTCAAATGCAACGCTATTGCATACGCCTTGCATTTGTGGGGGGGTGTTAAGGGTATTAGAGATAAGGTATTAGAGATAGAATAGGACTCTTATTTGTTTCCTTATATCTCTTGTACTCTCCTATATATATGGCCCATTGGGTCTCATATCAATACACACAATATTCCTAACAGCAATGATGCATCAGTCAAACTCTGGGATTGGTCGAAAGGATTTTCTTCTGAAACAAATAGCAATGGTGAATTGTTCTTGGATATTGATGTGAAGAAAAAGATCACAACTAGACCTTTAATTTTGTGTGAACTATATTATCTTCGGCTAGATATCTGCACACTTCACGACACAATACATAGATCTAATAAATTTTGTTGGTTTTTGTGCAATTGAAATTCTTAGGCACAATAGAAATGCTGACCTTTGATCCATGTCTTGGCAGGTAAATTGGTTGTGTACTGCTCCCACTGATTCAGATAACCTGATCGTGTGCGACACATCCAAGGTGGTCAAAGTATATAATTTTCCGTAGATGGAAAAATGGGTGGCATGGCATCATCATGTTGGATAATTCCTTGAGGGAGTTTAGCAAAGAATGTTGCCTGACCATCAGCGTCAAATTGGTCCTAACTCCAGTCTCCTGAGATATGAAGGCAACGTAGGCAAGCCGCTGCAGCTAGCTACGTGAAGTGAGAACTCAAAACTGTTTGTTCTCTTTTTCGGATATCTATTTTGGGAACGAAAGGATCTGCTACAACTATTTATTTCTGTCGAGGCAAATGTTACTGCGCTGTGATATATGTGTACTTCCATAGTATATCTTTGCTGTATGGTGAAATGAATTTATGGTTTTCAGAATGAGCGCGTTTGTGCTGGCAACCAGAGTTCTCATTTAAAGATGGTGAAATGTGTTTTGTCTTTTGATTTCTTTTCATGTCTACAAGACTTGTAACTGTTATTTCTTACAAAGACAATTTCCACAACGTTGTGATGTCACTCTCTACGTCTCATGACATAACAAGCGAATCAGCATCCATGTGTAGCAACATACCTACGCTGCTATGAACGTACTGCAGCTGGGTCATTACTGTTACACGAGTGATGTTTTCTCACCAGTAACCTCTGCAGGAGCACCTGCCTTCTTCAAAATGGTGGAACCTGTTTGAATCCCTCAGAATGATCTCTCTACCGCAGAGCTTGGAGATGAACTTGGCAGCCTCATGGCAGTGACTGCAAACCCTCGAGTTCGTCGTCACACGGATTGGCCGCCCTTCCGAGAGATTCAGCACACCGAATGCGACGGCGAGCTTCGAGCTGTGCCCACAGAGTGCCTCGCCGTGCACCGCATCGTCGGCGCCCATCAGGGCATACTTCTTCTTTGGATCATGGCCCTCTTGCTGCATCCTTGTGGCAACATCATCCAGGAACTCTGCAATCCTATTTCCCTGTGGGGGATTCCGGTTGTCCGCGACAAAGACATGAACCTTCCCCCTGACCTCAATCCAACTGCAGCCAGTGTTCTCGCGGAGTCCTCGGCCACCAATCTTGTTCCGGAGCTTCCTCACAGCCTCCCATCTCTCAGCCTCGGCATATATGTTGGCAAGAAGAACATAGTATCCTGTATTTTCAGGTTCCAGCTCAAAGACCCTCTCTGCCACCTTCTCTGCAAGTCTGACATCCCTGTGAATTCGACATCCACGCAGCAATGAGACCCAGATGCTTGAACCTGGTTCGATCGGCATTGACTCGATGAACTCATAAGCTTCCTTCAGATTTCCAGTGTGGGTAAGTAGGTCAACCATGCAGGTGTAGTGCTTCAGTTTGGGCTCTATTTTGTGTTCATTCCGCATTGCATTGAAGAATCTCCATCCCTCATCTCTAAGGCCTGAATGGCTGCAAGCATAAAGTATGGCACTGAAAGAAGCTGCATCAGGCTCAATGCCAGTGGCCCTCATCTGCTCAAAGAGGGCAATGGCATCCCTGCCACGGCCATGCATGCCATATCCAGCTATCATGATGGTCCATGAGATGAGGTTCTTGTTGGTCAATCTGTCAAACAAACGTCGAGCTAGCAGTAATGCACCGCACTTAACATACATGTCTACGAGGGCGTTCGCTAAATAATTATCTTCCAAATACCCTTGTCGTACTGCATAGGCATGCATCTCCCTGCCTCGCTCCAGAGATGAAAGGCTTGCTGCAGCAGGAAGGATGCAGGTCATGGTCACCACATTTGGTCTGAATTGGAGCAGCACTTCACTGAACAAACTGAAGGCTTCATTGGCAAGATTGTTCCTGGTGTAACCTCCTATCAATGTATT
This sequence comes from Dendrocalamus latiflorus, assembly GCA_017311315.1. NCBI lineage: Eukaryota > Viridiplantae > Streptophyta > Magnoliopsida > Poales > Poaceae > Dendrocalamus > Dendrocalamus latiflorus. The sequence continues at coordinate 7,924,680 of CM029664.1, forward strand.
CCATGAGATTATATCCTTATTCATCACATGATCAAAAATCAACCTTGCTTCTTCCATAGTCCCACATTTTGTATACATTTCCATGAGCGCATTGGCAACTGGAAGAACTTTCTCCATTCCATTTCTAATGGCATATCCATAAACAGATTTGCCATGTTTCAGCGATTCATTGCCAGCAAACGCATGAAGAGCACTGGTGATTGAAAAGACATCTGGTCTGATACCTTCTAATCCCATCTCTTGAAATAAAGCAGTCACTTTGTCAGAAAGCCCAGCCCTGGTGTAACTCGTGATCATTGCTGTCCACGACACCACATTTTTCTGATCCATAATCCTGAATATCTTATTGGTGCTATGCCAATCTGAGCAATTTGAGTACATATCGAGAAGAGCATTAGCAAGAGACGTCTTACCAATCAATCCAGTTTTCACAGAAAACCCATGAACCACTTTTCCTATAAACCAATAGCGTAATTGTGCACAAGCTGGCAAAACACTTAGCAATGTGGCTGAGTCCAACTCCTGTCCTTGTAGCCACATTCTTACAAACAACTCAATAGATTTATCGTATAATCCATTGGAAGCGCACCCACTAATAATAGAATTCCAAGAAATGACATCTCGATGAAGCATTCCATCAAACACCATGAGTGCATCATTAATCCTGTTGGATTTTGCATAGAATGACATCAGTGCATTGCAAACTGCACACTCTACCCCAAAACCCAACTTCAGAAGATGCCCATGAACCACCAAGCCATCCTTAAAACCAGACAAACTAGTGATGCACTTTAGGAGGCAAGAAATGGTGTGTTCATCAGGGGTAATTCCACAATCATGCATTTTCTCAAAAAGCAAAAGGCTTTCTTGAAAGTCACCAACCCTTGCATACCCACCTATCATCAGATTCCATACATGTACATTGCTTTTTGATGACATTCCGTCAAACACCTTTCTCGCATAACCCAAGTCACCACATTTCACATACATGAATACCAGTTTGGATCCCAGATTGTCATTTATTCCACTCTCCAAATATTCAAGTTCCCAAATTAGTCCTGTTTTCACAGAGTATCCATGAATAACTCTTCCAAGAAGCTCATAACCTAATTCAGCACAAGCAGGCAAAACACTAAGCATCGTCACTGAATTGATCTCCAGACCTTCAAACCACATTTTGCCGAAAAGTTCAACAGCCTTACCATGCCATGCATTTGAAAAGCATCCACTAATCACAGAATTCCAAGAGATGACATCCTGGTGAGGCATTCTATCAAATACCTGCAGCGCATCCTCGATATGGCCACACCTTGAGTACAAAGCTATCAACGCATTTTCCACCGCACATTGCACGCCCATACCCAATTTCTCAAGGAGCCCATGAACTACCTCACCATCCATGGTACTGCCCAAACTGGCAATGCACTTCAGGACACAGGAAATGGCGTGTGCATCTGGTCTAACCCCACAACAGTGCATCTGCCTAAATAGAAAGACTCCTTCTTGGGATTCACCAGCCTTCGCATACCCGCTCATCAGAGCAGTCCAAACACGCACATCACTTACTTGAGGCATTTCATCGAACGCCCTTCTTGCATTCCCCAAGTCCCCGCATTTCACATACATTAACACTAATTTCTGCCCGATAACACTACCCATTCCATCTTTTCCTAAATTAGACGCGCGAACCAAGAAATGGGCTCTCTTCCCAGCCTCCAAAGATCTCACCTCCGAGCAGAGCTGGAGGACCGCGCCATAGCTCCGGGCATCAACCGCATCCGAGCCGAGCAACCTCAAAGCCTCCGTCAGGTCACCCGACCGACATAGACTCTGAATTTGCACGTTCACGTCGGTTCTCGGGATCCGATTTGGCGGTTTCTTGGTGTTCCTCGGAGCAGCGGCTGCCTCCAAGACTTGACCGGATGCCGCGAGGACGCTGCACCTAACCCTTGTTCTTGAGTTTGTGTTCTTGGGAGGTGGCCATGGAGGCGGGGCTCGGAGATGGCTGGAAATGGAGGAGAGTGGAGGCGTCGCCATGGGAATGGTAGGAGGAGGGCTTCAAATTTTGCCGCGAAATCTCGCGATGCAGTATGTTTTCGATTGCAATAGATGGAGGATAGCTTTCTGGATTAGGTTGCCTCTTTCACCATTTGCACTCTTGCATCTGGAAATTTCAATAAAAGGACAGCACAAATTGCCATGTTGGCATGCCCTTCCATTGATCCATTCCAAAGGCTGCTCAGAAAATTATGTTGTGTGGAGAGGGCATTTATGCAAATTTGCATGGCTTGTATCGTTTCTGATTTGCGTGTGGCTGAGAAAGTGGATAGAAGGCAGCAGAGTACACAAAGAACACACTCAAGACTCCATTAGAGGACAGGAAGCTTCTTCTGTTCTTTGGTGAAGCAAGAAGAGAGAGGAAATGGGAGGCATTCTCATGCCGCATCACCAAATCTGCCCAAATCCTTCGCCGAAGACCGCTTTCCCGGGATTATATGCTCTCCACAAAGGTGACTGATTCATATATCTGAATTGTGTTCATTGGTGCTATACTCTAAAGCAATTTTCTTGATGATATACAAAAATAATACTATACTTTTCAGCATCTCTCTTTCTGGCTTCTGCTTTTTGCCAACAAAAAGAAATCCCCGAAAAATGTGTGAATTAACTGAATGCATATAGCAACACCTGATGAACAACTGCAGTTAACTGCGCATCATGATGAAATGAAACTGATTAGTCAGGAAAAAAAGATGAAATGAGACTCAGGTACCATCTTTTGATGCTGTCACTGAACTTGGTAGCACTCGCAGATGGGGTTCTCCTTTGTGCTCCACGGCAAGGCTTTCTGTGCTCATCTTTGGCGACCACCAGATCAGCAGCCAACGGATCTCCATCGCCAGGAACAGTTAAAAAGTATATTAAAGAAGAGTTCATAGCTTTCTTCAGAAGCATTCAGACCTCCATTGCCGAGAACTCGCCTAAAACTTCTAAGATGACGTCCAGGAAGCAATCGCCTGACCCGTTCGAAGAGGTTGACAGGAGGAAGCAGACATACGGTATATGAAAACGTAGAACTTGTCATCATTTTTGCATGTACATAATGATCTTCAGTTCTGCTGTAAACATATCGAATGAAACACAAGATGTTTGCTCTCTCAGTCTCGATCATCTGCTTATCGTGCCGCCTTGTGATTCTTGACACGGCATAGGTAGTATTTCAGAGGAACATCAAGATGGGCAACCGCAAGTGCTAAATTTGGATGATATGAAGGTGGCTGAGTTGAGAGAGCTGGCGAGAGCGAGGCGAATGAAAGGTTGCTCGAAGCTGAAGAAGAGGGAGCTGATTGATCGTTTGAAGGGGGTTTGATATTAGTAACTTATTGGGCGTGTTGTACTGAGAAAATTGATATAGTTTAGAATCGCTTCTAGAGGCTGTTTCTTGAGTTTTCGTTCGCTTTGACACCCTCTTCATTTGGTCAGCTCCTATGGTCACCTTCAATGTATGATGAGATTTGCAGGCCATGCCCATGTAGTATTGAAACTGTTGCAGCTCTATGAAACGTTGTCTTGTGTTAGCTCATTATCAGAAGTTCAGAACTGTACGGGTTTACAGCATTACTGAATTCAACAGGTAACAACAATGATGTGCGATTCTGTGACTGCTGAACTGGTGCAAGTTGGGACATTTCCCACTGAATTTGTCGGCGTTTTGACGTACAACAATGCTCTAGAACTAGAAGATAATTTTCCACACTGTGCACCAGTTAGATCGAATATCCTGGCAGAAGAGCAAAACAAGATTAGATGCATCTTAACAATGTCCATTTACACGACTCTCTTTGGCTGAACTAGTAATCTGGACCAGTCAATCTACGTAGGTTATTTGTAAGAACTAATTTACAGCAATAGCACCTTCCGTTGTAGTCTAGCTGGTTAGGATACTCGGCTCTCACCCGAGAGACCCGGGTTCGAGTCCCGGCAACGGAATCTTTTTTTTTCCCTTTAAAGCCATCACGAAAAATTACTAAAACACCCTCCATCCTAAATCTGCAAGGGCATGAAGGTAATTGCACATTATATAAACACCCAGCACTAGGGTTTTCTTCTCTTCCCGCAAAGCCTCCGCCGCCGCCGCCGCCCCACACCACGCTCCAAAGCACTCCTCTCTTCTTCTCGCCTCCCTCGCCGCCGATCCCCCCATGGTGAGCTCGGCGCTGGGAAACGCGTTGCATTTCGCGCTGCTTTTTATCGAATCGTTCGTCAGTTTTGGGTGGTTTTGACGGCGTGGTTGGTTTTGATTTTGGTGCTCGCAGGCGTCGGAGAAGAAGCAGTCGAACCCGATGCGGGAGATCAAGGTGCAGAAGCTCGTCCTCAACATCTCCGTCGGCGAGAGCGGAGATCGCCTCACCCGCGCCTCCAAGGTATATCTATCTCTCTGTCTATCTGCCCACGCTTTACCCTCGAATCGATAGCTCATCTGCGGCTGCGTGTGGTTTCTGCGCTGTGCGTTTTGAGATTTAGCTTAGTTCCGTGTAGTGTTAAGTGCGTTGTTCGTTAGGTTCGGATCGGTTGTGAGTGTTTCAGTTGGCTTGTAGCAAGCCACTAGTGCTTGTGTTTGGGGAATATGAAGCAGGTGGTGAATTAGCCCAGGTCTGCACTGCTCTATTTCTATTTGTAGTGGAGTAGATTGTATACGAGTAACAGATGCGTTAGCTTGTGATACTGATACTGATGCTGCTACCATGTGGCCATTGTGGTTTGAATCTGGTTTAGGTCTGCTCCATTTCTTATAGCTATAGATTGAGCTTAATTAGTCCAATCTCACTGACCCCAAATAGTCAAAGCAATTTTGCTGTGCCTTGTCGTGTTTGGAACGGTTCCATTGTGAATCCTTAACGTTAACTGTATCTATCATCATTGTTTGCTTGTTAGGTGCTGGAGCAGCTGAGCGGGCAGTCACCGGTGTTCTCCAAGGGTAATTTTCTTCAACACGGCTTGTTCTTAGTGGCCATGCGCTTTATATTGGTGGTGCTCATGGTGATGATGTTGTGTTATTGCAGCGAGGTACACTGTGAGGTCGTTCGGTATCCGGCGTAACGAGAAGATTGCGTGCTATGTGACAGTGAGGGGAGAGAAGGCAATGCAGCTGCTGGAGAGTGGCCTGAAGGTCAAGGAGTACGAGCTGCTACGGAGGAACTTCAGTGAGACCGGATGCTTTGGGTTTGGTATCCAGGAGCACATTGATCTTGGCATCAAGTAAGAAGATTATCTTATTCCCGTAATCTTTTATGATTTTAATGTGGAACATTCGTTGCTACTGTTAAATATTTGTTGTGATGGAGCTGCTATGGAGGAACTTCAGTGAGACTGGATGCTTTGGGTTTGGTATAGTAAGAAGATAATTTTATAACCATAATCTTTTGTGATTTCAATGTGAGACATTTGTTGCTACTGGTAAATACTTTTGTGATGGTATTGTTTCCTACCTGTAAGTACTATGTAGAGGAAAGCACATATAGCTTTACATTCATGCGAGCAAGTAGTATAGTACTAATTAATACATGTTTGAGAATTGAGACTGGTCATAGGCTGTAATATAGTAGGGGATACAGCAAAAATTATTTGTTGATATAGTCAGCGAATTTTATAGTGGAATTGTCTTATGATTTAATGCAGTCATAATTTTCATGTGCCAAGAATATTTGTTAGATCAATTGGCGCTTTTCGTTGATTATCTGTTTGATCATGTATTTATTTCAATTGTTGTTTCGTTTTATCAAAATCCTTCAGTTCTCAAGTATTATTCAAGTGATGATGTCCATATTTCCTGTATAGCAGAAACAATTGATGCAAGGCATAAGTTCTTAAATTTTATGTTCTGGGTTTCTGTTTCATGTTTTTTCATAAATTGCAGGTCCGCTGCTTAATAAATCATTGAGTTGTTAATCTTGTGTGCTAGCCTCATGGGCTTTTAGCAAGGTTTCCAAGTAACACTCAAGTCCTTTAGCACCAAAAATGCATTATATGGTCTTGTCCACTGATCCATGATGGTTAATTGTGGTCCACCAAATGTATCTTATTAATGTTATACTGTTATTTGATAAGCTATTGCAATCCTGGTATAACTAATGTTCTTTACTAGTGCATATATCACACCGTTCGATTTTAGTGTTGTTAGAGAAGATTATGCTCCTAATATCATCCATTGGCATTGTGTTGATGTTGCTACTTCCTTACTGCCCTAGGAATTTGGATTACTTCACATGTTAAATTGTTGCAATGCATAGTTTTTGGGCCTATTCTTTTTTGCTACAGCTGATGGTTTTTGCTTCTAGAGCGAGCGTCTGTGCGAATGAAGATAAGCCGCTTTAAAAAGGCTATCCTAATAAGCCGATTCAAAAAAAAGGCGGAGAAACCATTCCGTTTGTTTATTCAGAGGAAATCATAAGTTGAAAAAAATAGTGCCTTTTTCCTTGTTGCACATAGCAGCTCATTATCACTGCGCAATCATTGTTTAATGAAGTGCTGCATTTTGTTGATGCCCAAGAACCGACCTCTTTGTTTCCTTTTCAGGTATGACCCTTCTACTGGTATCTATGGCATGGACTTCTACATTGTTCTTGAGCGCGCAGGGTACCGTGTTGCCCGCCGCCGCAGGTGCAAGTCCCGTGTTGGTATCCAGCACAGGGTCACCAAGGAGGACGCCATGAAGTGGTTCCAGGTCAAGTATGAGGGTGTCATCCTCAACAAGGCCCAAGCAAACACCTCTTAAGCATCACAAGAGCATAGTTCTCTTTAGAACATGAGTTAAGTTTATCTGGATGTTGGATTAGTATGTTCCTTAGAAACCAAATGCTTTCTCAGTTTTGCCTGTACTGGATTTTTTTGAGTGGTCTGTACTTTCATCTAAGTGCTCACTTCTATTTTATCCTCTTGGCAGCAATAGCTTTGTGTTTGGCGTATGCTATTTACTGCTTGTGTTTGGCCACTTTTGATCAAAAATGAATTAGGATTTTAACCATTATGCATGGTATCCGGTCCCGGAAGGTTGTACATCACTGGTGATAATGTTTCTTCAGCGATGAGCTAATAATTGTCATGGCTCGGTTATAAACTTTTTGGAATGTTGGAACTTTTGCAGGAATTCTATAATAATTGTATTGCTTCATGTAAAATTCTGTGACATTTCAAAAGTTCATCCACTCAAATGGGTACTAAGAACGAACGCACTTTCCTCAACTGGATTTTTGTTTCTCAAATAGAAGAAATCTTTACTGACAATCATACCACGATGCCCTGTTTTGGTATATAACTGCTTTGTGAAATTCGTGCGTCCCAAAAAGAATTTTGAAAGGCAACTTTTACCATCAAATCCTATGATATTTATATTTGTAAAACTTGTCAAAATGCTTTGCTTGTAAATCTACACTATCAAATAAATTATTGGTGAAAATTTATGATTGAATGTTGTATTAACAAAGATACTGTTGGCCAAAAGTTACGGGCAACATGTGCTACGCAATTATGCTTAGGTGAAATCATGGTGTAATTAAACCAAAAATCATCATGAAAACTTTCCAAAAAAATCTAGATGAACTTATAAACTTACTTTACAATTATATAAAATTTCAAGATCAAATTTATTCTATATTAAAAATAAAGAAGTAATAAAGTTTGATTGCATGGTAAGTACACCCTAAACATGGTTGCATAGCATACTTTCCCAGAGCTGTGATTGCATCTCACAGAAACACTTTTTGCGACATGTAATTTAACTGTAACATCCCTGATCCATCTTTTGTCCCTAGTAGAAATTACGCCGACAAATGGGTCATGGGCTGCTAGTCTCAAACTTTCAGTTGAATAGTCTACTTAAGATAATTGATCAAAGAAAACGAAGATGCTGAGAAGTTCATGTTCTAATTTCTAAAGTGCGGTAGGCTGATAGTATCAATTACTAAACACCAAAGGAAGTGGGAGTGTTCGTATTGACTTTTGCTAATGACTTTTGACTATAATTTATATCTTTTGACTGAAAATAAATAGTAATAATAAAAAGAAGTGGTTTTTAGAATGAGTTGGCGGGCGGTGGAAAAAGTAAGCGAGAGATGCGTACGCGTAACGGGAGTGAGAAGAGTTGGGTGTGCGATGCACCTGTGACCCCGTAATTATCTCCGGAGCGAGACAATAGCAAGATGAGTGAAGAAGTCACCTCAAGAAGTCAGATGTTTATATTGACTTATAGATTTTTTTAACAGAAGTCAGAAGCAAAAGCCAATACGAATAAACAAAACATGGATAGCCTCTCCGCACCCAAATCCCCATCCCCAAATGGACACGAGGAATATGTGCACCATGGAGAAGCGCGGCCACATCCACCTCATCACCCTCACTGGCGCCAGCGACCATCGTCTCAGCCTAACCCTCCTCTTTGCCATCCGCTCCGTTGTCCGCGCCTCCTCAGGTGTCGGCGCCCTCGTCCTGGCCGCCGAGGGCAAGTACTTTTCCAATGGCTTCGACCAGGCCCGGGCGTGCACTGCGCTACACCACCTCCACGCCTCCATGAACGCGGGCTTCTGTAGCCTCATCGTCGACCTCCTTACACTCCCCATGTTGTAACATCCCATTTTGGGAGAGCTAAAGTGCTTGAATAAAATTTGAAAACTTGAATTCAAATTCAATTAAAAAATGCGAACCCTATTCAAAACCCGAGTGAACCAAACCTTAGCAGGCCGAGCCCATTCCATCCCCACTCCTTTGGCCCATTTGGCCCTTGGCCTGACCCATGCCACCCTCCCTGCCCTATGCACGCACAGCATCGCGCCATGCGCACACGCATGCCGCGTCGTGTGCACCCCACCTGGCACTGTGTCGCTACAGTGCCCCACCGCTTCTCCCTGTGCTCACCTAGCTCTACGCCGACCTCACCTAGCGCTGCCTTCCTCTTCCTCTCCCTTGCATCACGCGCCATCCTGCGACACCCGCCGCATCCGCACCTTCGTCCCAATTGTTGCCTTTGAGCTATCCAATCCACATTGATGTCCCCGTGCTACGCGCTGACTTTGCCTACTCCATACATGCCTGGGCCATGCACCAACTTCGGCTGCTTGCCTTGTGTCGCACCAAGTAACGACACCACCTCGACCACCAGTCGACCGCCTTCCTTCACCACCGAGCCACCTCCTCCACCACCTCAACCACCGCTCGGCCACCACCGTCGCCCCTCACCCCCACTGCCACCGCTGTTGCCCTCAACCCCACCAGTTGGATCTGGCTGCCACCACCGTCACCCTCAACCCGTTGTCTAGATCTAGCCTTCATTGTCATAACCCCCACCCGTTCGCCCTCTCTCACCTCTCACGGAGGTCAAGACAGTCCTTAAGTTTGTCAAGTTCTTCGGCGAGCTGCTCCAGCAGAAGGTGCCCGATACAACCACCAGGATTAGACATGGTCCTCAACGGGGAGAAGATGACAGTCGCGCAGGCCAAGTGGCGGGGCATCATGTACGCCGCCGCGTCCAACGAAGAGGGCCTTGCAGCGAGGGGCTGGGACAGGGAGGCCGTGGCCGAGATCAGGAAGGCGCCGGCGTTGTGGAGAAGGTCAAGTACTACAGCGGCGCAGCTACGGCTCCAGCGCGGCCACGTCTGTAACCGCAGTTTTTGCTTCCCAATTTCGTTCGATTGCTGTAATACTACACTTAGTACACTATGTAGTGCAAACCTATTGGATCAATCGAACCGAATTGCTTGAGCGCATCTGATTTACAGTTTTATCATAAAATCGCGCATCAGAACACGGAATCGATCGAGGGTCTCACCATGTAACGGAAGAAGAGCCATTTTCGGTTGGGTGATATTTACATCATGGAGAGCAAACAAAACAGGGAGCAAGCTACACTACTGTAGGGCAGTTCTACTGATTACTGAAACAATACAAAATGGCAAGAACCAAAAAACAGGTCACAGCCTAGCATCATCATGTCTCCCAACTCCAACATTTTTCTTACCCTTACCTACTAACTCAACCAACATGCCCCGTCACGTACTTAACACTGCCAGCAGGACTTCTTCACGGTCAGATAATTTACATAATTGTACTGCTTCTCTGGTACTGGGTCGGTCTCTCCGCAAACTCGCGGAAACAGCTTCTGACATGGCTCAATCTAAGATTGCATATGTCCTTCTAGCTCCCAGCATGCGCAAAGTTGAGGCCGTTTTGCCGTCTAACATGTTCTGGTATGAGCCTGTGGATGAGGTCTGGAGAAGCATTCGCTAGCTGCATACCAAAAATGAGGATGGATGAGCATGACTGCGTAGCAAGAGCCTAAGAGGATTTTTTTCAGGCTAGCACACACTTCGCACTGCCTACCTTAATTATTGGCCTGATATATATTGAGTTGAGGCATGTCACTACACTAGAGTTCATATGCTTCAAACTAAACCTAATTTTTTCTGTAATATAAATGGTTGTTTGAACAATGTTCTCGTTTACTTACTTCATGCTTGAAGTTGAACAGAGGAGGGAATGGACGGCCATTTGGCAAGCGTGCATTCGGCTCTCGTAGCTCGTCGAAGAAGGAATGTGCACATGCATCAAGCTGCACAGAAGCAATCAGATGCGTAAGTACATTTAAAATGCACAGATTGCTAATTTGAAGATTATGTTGTTTTCCAGCTATAGCATGAGCATTAACAGCTACTTTTTTGAGGTGGAGCACTAACAAGCACATGCAACTATATAAAGTTCCACCCACTCTTTATCAGCCAACACACATCAACAGTTGGTTCTGGACCACTGGATATCATAATTATAATATCCGTGAAGGACCAGAAGTTAATTCCAAATCGAGACTAAGCATTCATCCATCTACTTCCACAAAGTGCCTCTACAGAAGCACCTCTTTTCTATTGATCATGACTCATCACTCATGATCTATGAATAATTGAACATGTAGTATAGTATTACACATAAAAAGACCGTATGAAACAAAATAACCTTAGCTTGGTACTTCATTCCATTTTATATTACCCTGCCACTCGGTGCGACCAAAAGCTTTAAAAGCAATCCAAAAGTGAAAAAAAAAACTCACAGCAGTGCAGCGTAGACTTGGTGAATATTGGAGAAGACGGGAGGCAAGATCTATAGCCTCAGGAGGCATTCTCTTGTGGAAAATCTGGGGGAAAAGGGGAAAGTACAGCAATCTGTTAGCTGCAGGCACATTTCAAATTCAGATGTTGTAGAAGCTGGTTATTAAGTGCCTTGTAAAATGATGTGGGCTACAATACCCTGTAAGTAAAATAAATGATGCAGGTGATCCAACATAAGATTGAACATAGGCCTACCTTGTGCCAAGGATGAGCCTTTATCTGTGGAAATCTGAACTCAGTATAGTTAGGGTTCATGCATCGTATTTCCTCACGGGTTGGAGTACCAAGAACCTGCATGATACCACATGAACATAAGAAACACCCATAGCAGAAGAAAACAATGTGGCATGTGGAACGTTTTGTGGTACCTTGATTATCTCTACTAGCTGATCAACTGCGCTCTCTCCTGGAAACAGTGGCTGATAAATACACAATATGCAAGATGATCAGAATGACCACTGACAATATGGTCAAATCAAGGTACCCAAAAAGGTGGCAACTCCTTAGACAAGGTAACCAACCTGACCAAGAAGTAACTCTGCAAGAACACATCCAGCTGACCATATGTCTATTGAAGTTGTATATTCAGTTGCACCGAATATGAGCTCAGGAGCACGATAATAGCGAGAGCATATGTATGATATATTGGGATCACCAGGTACCTGATGCAATAACACGAGGAAATGATCAAATAGGTGGGTTAAATAAATCATTGTATGTGGAAATAAGAAAATTGAAGAGAAAGGCCAACAGCTCTGATCCAAGTTCAGGAATTTGTCAACCAAGGTCAAGATTGGCGACTTTGCACCAAAATATAGGAAAGAATCAACGTGCCTTGTACAGGCAATTGCAGTAAAATGAATAAACCTGACAAGATACAGATAACAGCATATGATGAACCCACATTGGAAAGCTTGATTCAAGCGCAGACACTAATTATCCCCTAGATCAATCATGAAAATGGATATTTGGGGATTAACTATTAAGTTGTCTGAGAAAATTTATCCAAGCGCATTGCTTCAATATTTAAGCCGCCTTCACAATATGAATTGAAAGCTCAGGACCAACTCTCAACTTCTATCACAAGTCAATCATGAAAGGCACAAGCAACGTATTGATGATAAATGTAACATAATAACATAAATCACTGACGCTATGTCAACAGTATGACTAGTCAGCCACTAGAACATTCAAAAACGCATAGGAGGAGGGGTGGGGGGATCAGCGTACCAGAACTTTTGCACTTCCAAAGTCACAGAGCTTGACTTGATGAGTGAGAGGATCAACCTGCATTGGCAAGCAAGAAGAGACCAATTCAGAACCAACTACCAAATCTGAGAAAGAATAAAATCTTGTTCACATAACACATACCAAAACATTTTGTGGCTTAACATCCCTGTGGCAGACTCCTGGAACAGTATGGATGTAGGCTAGCCCTCTAAAAAGCTGCAACCGTAGCAAAAAAAAATTCCTTAGAAAAGCAACGGATGCATATACAGGCACGCAAGCAAGTGTTAATGTTCGCAAACCTGATACATGTAAAACTTGACATAAATAAGCGGCATTCGCTGGTTGGCATTGCTGTAGTGTTTGAGCACACGGTATAGTGTCTCAGGGACATACTCCATGACAAGGTTCAGGAACAGCTCATCCCTGCTCGTGGTCGAGAAGAAGCAGTGCTTCAGACAGATGACATTTGGGTGGTCCATCGAGCGCATAAGCTGCAGCTCACGGTTCTTGTAACGCCGGTCCTGCAGTACCTTCTTGATGGCCACCGTCTCCCCCGTCTCCAAGCACTTGGCCTACATGTGAAAAGCAATTCAATAAATGATCATTGCATCAACTAATGCACAACACAACAAAAAGCAAAAACAGACCATAAGACCAAACACCGTACCTGAAAGACAATCCCAAATGAACCAGTTCCCACGACTCGCTCTGCCATGTAGCTGATCGTCTGCAATCAGGATTAAAACAACGCATGAGTAATCGAGTACAGGCCATCGAAAGCAGCTAGCTCAGATCGAATATTGTGCATCAGGTTTGAAAGGAAATTATCATACAACTAAAATTAGAAGAGAAGCAACAAACAACAAAACTGAACACAAAACAAGCAACGTTAGGGGAGAGCAGGCTTCCTAAGTGCACGTTAGCCTTCACAATATTAGGAAACCAAGCACTAACTTGAGCAAAAAAAAAAGACACATAATTTAGCTGCCAAATACCAAATCGTTTGCAAATCAAGAAAAAAAATCACTATATCTGGTCAATCAAACCAAATAAATAGCTGCAGCACCGCAATTCCTCGACGAATAAACACCAAGCCACCAAATGCCATCAAAAAGCCACTACCCACATCTAAACACTAGCTAGAAAACACAAATCCCTCAGCAAACCAAGAGACTAAGACCAAGTTAGACCACGAAGCCACTAACAACAGAGCAAGGAACCACAGTAATAGCACTAAAACTAGAACATTTAGCCATACACCCGCATGAGAGCGCGAAATCGAAACCCCCAGCTCACCCGCTTCGGCTCGCCATTCTTGCCGCCGATGGTGGTGGAGATTATGTGGCCGGTCACCGCGTCGCCCCCCTCCTCCTTCTGCAGCTCCAACCACCCAACAGAAAGGGAGGAAACCAACATTAGCCAAACAAGCACCGAAACCAGCAGATCGCCCGAACCCTAGCTCAGATCGGACCCAAACCCCAGATCTGGCCAACGGCGGTTACCTTCTCGCCGCCGGCGGGGGCCGAGACGGCGGCGGCGGTCGAGGGCGCGTCCAGCATCATGGGCTCCGGCGCCGGTGGCGCCTCCATGGGTCGGGGGCGTGTGTATGTGCAGGTGGGAGCGGGAGGAAGGCGCCGCGCACACACCACCTACGGCTGCGGCTGCTGCTCTCTACTCCGCTTGGCTTTGCGTTGGGATGGTGGTGTGCTTTTGACCGGTCAGGCAGGCTGCGGGTGTTGTGGCTAAGAGGAGGATTTGGAGAGGTGGTGATGCCGGAAATGCCACTTTGGAGTTTGGACAGATGGGGATTTGTTTAGCGATAAAAGTGTGCTTGTGCGGCTGTGGGGTTCGTGAGTGGTTATAGCGCTCATTCGCTTTGGGTTTTACTTTAGTATTCTGTTAAAATAAATCAATGTGAATACCAGATTTTTTCTAAACAGCTTTCCTACTTATCTCGCTTTAGAGATAAGGGCCTATAGATATATCACATATCACTCCTCTTAGTCCCGTCTCACGCACACCTCTCTCTCATTTTCCCCACCGCTCGCTGCCTCTAAAAGTCACCTTTTTAGTCACTATTATTTATTTTCAACTAAAATCCATTAGCTGCAGCCAATACGAACGTCTCTATGAGTGATGGGTTAGATAAACCTGTGGAACCAATCAGGCCAGTGGTTTCAGGTCTTTCCATATTAGTTACGGCGAATAGCTTTTGGCTGCGATTAATGGTTTCTGGCTGAAAATAAATAGTAGTGGCCGAAAGAATTGACTTTTAGGAGGGGTGAATATGGGGGAAGTGAAGAAGAGATATGTGCATGAGACGGAAGCGAGAAGAGTGAGGTGCATGATACGCCCTAACTCCCCGGTCTTACAAGAGTAAGAAAAGTATAGAAACCGCTTTAAAAACTCGGATGTATAGAAGCTAATATAAACAGCCCTTACTATTCGCTTTTTATTATTGGACGAAGCATCATCCCTACTTGAGCTTGGTATGAATTGGAAGTGACCGGCGCGAAGAATAGTATTATTGGGCGTATATGGTTTTTTAGTTTGTCCACAAATCTCACCTCATTTTTAGTATGTCTTTACTAGTTGATAACTCTCATTGCTGTTATGTCGTGGGGTTGGTGGGTCAATATTTGGAGGTCGGTTAGATAAAACTACGAAAACAATACGGGTAGCGTTCAATTTTTATTACAGGGCGTAATATCATAGAAGGAACTTCTCTGGGTCTGATTCCATTTTATCTCTATGAGACTAGTCTTGGATAGGTTACACGTGGCGTATACGCATGAATCTCTGCATAAGACCCTCTCCCACCTTCTTTTCTCCCACGCCCCCATCGGCCGCAGACCACGACGTCGACCTATCGGACTCTCAGCAAGGATTCCCTCCGCCGTCGCCGGCACCTCCACGTCGCCTCCCCGAGAATCCCCACCTCGAGGCCGAAGTGGCCATGGTCGTGGCGCCATGGTCAAAGTGCCGTGGTCGAAGTGGCCCACGACCACGACCACTTCGACCACAACCATTTTGACCACAGCACCACGACCACGGCCACTTCGACCATGGCGCCACGACCACACTACTTCAACCACGACTTAGGTATATGGAGTGTACGCAGGGCGGTGGACGAGCTAAGGAGGGAGGTGGGGAAGGCCGAACCCGACTGGTGCTAATGCCGATTCTCAGGGTGGGGATTCTCAGGGAGGTGACACGGAGGTGCCGGCGGCAGAGGGAATCCTTGCGCGTCGACCAGGGATTCTCAGGGAGGCGACATGGAGGTGCTGGCAGCGGTGAGGAGAATCCTTGCGCGGCGGCCGACAGGTCGACGACGTGATCTGCAGCCAACGGGGGCGGGCATGCCATCAGTGGGGAAAGGGGAGGGAGATTCCTAGCTGCGCTCATATTTAGGGGAGAAAAGGAGGTAGGAGATGGCCTTGCGTGGAGATTTGTGCGCGTGCGCCACGTGTAGCCTATCCGAGGCTGACCCTATGGAGATGAATGGGGTTTGACCCCAGAGAAGTTCCTCCCTAATATCATCTATTCTTTTGTGAGCCTGGTTGGAAATGGTCAGCTCGAAGAACGTTACCTACTTAATAATCCTGCTACTGTTTGTGTCATGGGGTGGTTGATAAGCTATTAGGGTATGTATAATATGATGACATAAGTTGTCTATAAAATATGTCGCATAGGAATTTTGCTGAGACGGATGAAAGAGAAAGAAGAGAGAGAATGAGATCGACTGTAATTCTATAGACGGTCAAAATGCGAGAAAATAGTTTACTATAGACGACATTCATGCCATTGTATCAATGTTATCTATATTTTATAGACAACATATTATAGATAACCCGTTATAGAAGATATCTTTAGATAGTAGCTGTCTAAACCACTGTACATACCCTTAATGGGAGGTGAGTAAGATAAACCTAATAAAACAGTTGAGATGTCAGTTTTGATGCTAATACTCAACCTTTTATCATGGGATGTAGTATCATCTCTACTATGAGAGCCTAGATGAAAATGATCGACTCGAAGAAACTACTACTAGGTGTCTATGGTTTTTTTCGTTTCACCTGATCGTGCTAGTATTAAGTACGATATAAGTCTATCCGCAAAATCTCGAGTCATTTTTACTATGTCTCGACTACTTAGCTGTGTAGTGGGGTTAGTGAGTTATTGGTTTCCTTTTTTCAGCTTCTAAAAACTACTTTTTAGTTTTTTCTATAGTAATTAGCTTTTAAAATGAATGCCTTTTTAATACGGGATTTATAAGTTAATTGTAGTACATACTGTAGCGACTTTATTATATCAGCCAAAAATACACATGAGTTTCTGTTATTCATACTCTCTCATAAACAACCCAAAAATTATAAGGAGTAAAAAAAGAACAGGCCAATTGGTGGGAGGTCAGTTGGATAAACATAAAAATGGTTGGGAAGTTAGTTTTATTACTAGGTTGTGTTGTTTCCCTTTCAATAGCCTTTTGGAAATTTTGGAAATGATAGGCACACTTTTATTGGCCTTTTTTTGCTATGGTTTATGTTTTTTTGTTATAATTTATTAGTCTAATAAATGGTAATTATTGAAAGAAGTTAAAAACAACTGAAAAACCAAAAAGAACATGTGGAAAAGGAGAAGTTTGACTAATTCGTTGTCCTTATAACTCATAAACCAATTTCATCTGTTTATTTTCCGTTTTTATGTCTACTTAGTCCCTGTATATGGTGAATACTTCGTGGGAAATCAAACTTATGACTTTTCAAAAATTATCAAAAATTAGGAGATGTAGGGACTTGGGAGGGTATATTATATATTTATGCAAAATTTCATTATCAACTCAATTGTATTTGTGAGATAAGAAAAGGACAAATACTTACTTAAATAGTATTTTTGCTGTTTTGGACAAATACTTGTCTTCTTTTTTTAATCTTGCAAATGCTATTGAGGGCATGTTTATATTGGGCGCGATTGATGGTTTTTGGCTAAAAATAAATAGTAGCGGTTAAAAGAAATTGCTTTTAGAATGATGAGACAAGCAATGGGAAAAGTGAGAGAGAGAGAGATGCATGCATGAGACAGGGTCCTGCCTTATCCTCAGAGCGAGACGGGAGCGAGAGGAGTAAGAAAGTCGTTTTGAAAAGTCGGGTGTTCGTATTGGCTCCTGACTTTAAGCAGAAGGTAAAAGCAAAAGTCAATATAAATATGCCCTGAGTTTGATGTTAAAATTTTGTAAAGATTTAGCA
Organism: Dendrocalamus latiflorus; assembly: GCA_017311315.1. Classification (NCBI taxonomy): domain Eukaryota; kingdom Viridiplantae; phylum Streptophyta; class Magnoliopsida; order Poales; family Poaceae; genus Dendrocalamus; species Dendrocalamus latiflorus. The sequence goes on from CM029664.1 coordinate 7,942,306, forward strand.
CACATCCTCCTTTACATCTGTTAATTTTTTGAGAATTGTTAGAAGCTCACGTAAGCTTGGTGAAAATGCAAAAAAAAAATCATTTAATCCATATTTTCACCTGATATTTCGCCATAGTGAACATGCCAAGCAGGCAAGTAGGACGAGTAACTTGCTTAGGCCCTGCTCATTTTGGCTTGATCTTCTAACTTCTGATTTATTTCTTACTATTCCTAAATTTTGTCTTTTTTATCACTTTTTTGGCTTTTTTTAGTTTTTTGCTGGTTTTTTCCGTATTAATTTGTATTGTCCGTGATGGCTAACTTATTTTTTTAAATTTAGTTATACCAAATAAGCCACAATCAGCTAAATATAATTTCAATCAATTCTGGTATAATTTTAACCATAAACTAATTTATTGCAGTCCAAACAAACGGCCCCTTAAACTGTTAAACATACGCCCTACCATCAAAGAAAGATTCGCCGTAACTGAATCTCTGTAAACGCAGGACACTGCGAAGCCGCAGGCAGACCGGGAAACCCTGCCTAAAAGCCGGTTCCGTATGTACGTGCCTTGTAACAGCTGGACTCGTACCGCACTTCTTTCTTCGAGCCCTCCCAACCTGCTGCGGTGCTGCCAACCGGCGCAACCACCACCGTCCATGCGCCCGGCGTTGCCAGCAGCGGGTGAACCGAGGAAAACTGCAGCTACGATGAGCGGTGAGCCCTCCTAGTCTGGCAAGGCTGGCGGTCAAAGCGGAGGAGAGAGAGTGAGAGACAGGATTCCAGCGGAGTGGCGCCCGGGCGCCCCTGGACTCGAGCCGTGGGTTCTGTCCATCGATCCGGTCCTCCGACAGGGCGGCCCTATCGCCATTTCTTCTTTAATTAAGGGCGGGGTTCTTCTTTAATTCAGGGTTAGGTGATGACTTTTAATTTTACATAAATATTTGTATGAACAAACCCAGTATCGATTAGCTGTTTTACAAAACCTATCTTAATAAATCGTATCAAAAAGCTAGTAAAAAAACTATTATATTTATTTAGAAGGTTTGTGGCTCCGACCCGATTATTAGCAAAGCAGACCCTCTGCCCTTCCATTGTTAAGGCAGAGGAGCACAGTATTGTGCCCTGGTCACATCTATCCATTCAAGAAACCAGCGGCCGAGATATTTCTGCTACAGCGAACGCTACACCACCAGTGATGCTACAAGTAAATTCGCCGTAGTACCTGCTTCAGTGCGCAAACCAATATGGTCCTTCGTTTCTTGGTCCAATGCTAAAGAATGGAAGCCACGGTATCGCAGCACCGTGCTGCCTTCGCTTCACAGAGACGGAGGATCTACCTTCACTGTTAGCATACGCAGGCCCTAATTATTGGCGTCGGCGTTGGCGTTGCCCTTCTCTCGCCTCACGCCACATGCGTCCTAGCTGTAGCACCACCGACCGTTGCTCGGTCGCCGCCGGCCTCTGCCCGCACTGTGCGCGCATGGAGAAGCCAACGCACGCCACGCTTTGACCGGAGCGTCCCCCTCGTCCTTCCTACCCTGCATCGCTGGCCGCGTTGCTTCTCTTTTGTTTCCTCCCTGGATGGGAGGAGGAGGATCATGGGGTGGTGGTCCAGCTCTCCAGCTAAGATCGACGAGCGGGGCTGCTGTTGTTTACGGTCGAGCCTGGTGAGGATCGACTGTTCTCATCACATACGAACACATTCGCGTGTGCAGAGTTTGTTGCTTGTTGCCTTTTGTTTTTTAGAGTACTGTTGTTGCTTGTTGTCGATATACGGGGGGCATCCGTTCTTTTCTTTTGTTACTCTCACTTGATCATTAGATTTGTGTAGCCAAAGTGACAGCGGTTCATGAGTGTAAGGCCGCTGCTGATCGATTATCTATGGTGGCAGTCAAATCTTCTGGCGAGGGTCCAATTATGGGGTCAAAGCCAGCAGCTTCCAGGGTGGGCTTATATGTTTACCTGTTTTCTAGTTGTCGTTTGGTTCTTATCGGGACACTGCATAGCAGGGAGCCTACAGAGACCGTGTGCTTAAAACACCAATTAAGATTTAAAACATTATTTCAGAATTTCATCTAGCCTAACAAACACTCATCAACAGCGACGATCGATCTAATCCTTCCTATTACTGCTGCTACTGCATCCACTAGTACAAGTCATAGGCCAGTTTAATTCAGTTATGGTTGATGGCTTTTAGTTTTTAATTGAAATGACACTATAACGGTTAGAAGAAACTGTTGTTAAAACTAGAGGTGTTCAATTTGACTATTGGCTTTTACATGAAATGATTTTAACAAAAGATGGAAAAGGTAAAATTTTCAAAAGCTTAAATAAACACGAAAGGAAAAAAGATAAAAAATGAAAGAAACAAAGCAAAAAAAAACGAGAAAAATTTGACGGCCAGCGACGGGCAACATAGGCGGGGCCAACGAGGAGGGACAGCGGTAGAGGTGGATGACGACACCGAGAAGCGCGATCAGGCAACGGCCACTAGATCTAGCCGGAGGTGCCGGAGGACGACACCGAAGAGCACGACGACTGGGGTAGGGAGAGAGGGTGAGGTGCTGAGCGATGGCCGAGATAGAACTTCACATCCGCCTTCCCCAACCCAGATAACTAGATCCAGTGGTCTCCTCAAGCGGATCTGGTGAGCGTGGGGTGGATAAATAAACATGAAAGGAAAAAAGATAGAGAATGAAAGAAACAAAGCAAAAATAGAAAAATGAGAAAAAAATTTTGACGGGTGGTGACAGGCAACACGGATGGGGCCAACGAGAAGGGACAACGGTAGAGGTGGATGACAACACCGAGGAGCACGACCGGGCGACGGCCACTAGATCTGGCTGAAGGTGCCGGAGGACGACACTGATTAGTGCGACGGCTGGGGTGGGGAGCAGCAGGGTGAGGTCTTGTGCGATGGCCAAGAAAGAACTTCACATCCGCTTTCCCCAACCCAGATAACCAGATCCAATGGTCTCCTCAAACGAATCTAGTGAGCATGGGGTGGATCCGATGTCCTGGTGGCCCGATGACGACCACCACGACCGGCTCCTCCGTGCCCACTCCCTCTTCGCGCGCGCACCTCCGTGACGTCTGTGCTTGTGCAGAGCAAGACCTCGGCTGCGTCGACACGGAGGGGGCGAGGAAGACTTGCCGTGGCCATCGCCTTCCACCTCCTTCTCACGCTCCGAGAGAAGCAGGCTTCTAAGAAGTCGACGTGGGTTGGAGCAGCCGACGGTGGAGTAATCCTATTTCTCATTTCTTCCCAACAATCCTGCTCAACTTGGCTTTTTTAGTGGCTTATGCCTTTTTTCATTGTAGTTGGTATATTTTGTACTGTATCTATTGGTAGCTTTTTGACGTAATTAAATTTAAAAAATAGAAATAGAAAAAAATATGTTAGTCTATTACGGATAATACAAAGCAATACAGAAAAAAACAGAAAAATAAAATTAAAAAATAGTGAACAAGAAACTAAAGTTGAAGTTGAAAGTGGTGTGACCGACGCCTTTTATAGGCATTACGGACTAACAGTACGTCTTTCGATAAAAGCGCTGTTAATTAATTCCGCCGAAAAACTGGACCTTTCTGAAAACCCGGAGCTCGCATCGCACCGCATGGTGTAGTGTGGTAGCTCGCAGCTGCGCGATGACCGGGAATCGAATAGGTTTTGACCGCATTCAAACGCCACCGAGCTAACGAGCCCTGCCGCGCTGTGCAGTGTTCTTCTGGCACGGCTGGTTCTCGCTAACCTGCTGCTGCTCCTGCTGCTTCCTGCAAGCTGCTGCAAGCGAGCGAGCAAGCTATTCTTCCCAGATCTGAATGCACGCCATGCGTGATGTTACTCCACTTGACCAGGAGCAGCTGGCTCGCGTGCCGACTTCGACGACTCTCGTGTAGCTCTGCAGTGAACTTCTCTGTTGGGAGCTTCCACAGTTCCGCCGTTCCAACGTTACAGAAGCAAGAAAACAACGTTCAATGCAAGAGCTAATATTGTTATAATATTACCAGCTTCCAGAATCCATCCTGCTCTCCAAGTCTCGAGTATAGTTGCTCCTACATCTGACGTACCAGCCAAACGAGTTTCATGAAGTAACTTGACTGGACTGATCATCTTTTTATTTTCTTCACTTCCTTCGGTTAGGAACATATAGTTACCAACCCGTTCGAAACACGGGAATTTTCCTGGGTTCTTGTAAGAATTGAACTATTTTACGGATGAAATTCGTAAGTTACAGACGAGATTTAGGATATGTTCTTTTCGGCTACGGTTTATGGCTAATTTTTGAATTTTGGCTGTTTACGGTACAGATTATAGAGAGACAGATACTCACTTGCAATTTTGGTTGGTACAGATGTTAGATTTTTAACGTGTAGACCGTTTAACTTGTAGACCCTATCTTGAGAAAACACTCCGTTTAAAAGTTAGCTACTATAGCAAAAGTCAAAAGCCGCTAGTTTTTGATTTAAATAACATGCCCTTAAAGTGTGCTTAATACAGGAGGCATGGTAAGGCTGCAAGACGAAAATTCCAATGAGAAGGTAATAGTATTGTTGTTTCACAATTAGCTTCGCTTACCAACAACGCCTACTTGGAACAAGTTTTGCATCATATTAATTTGCAACGGGCTGCATGTATTGCACCTGTTTCAGTGCTGCACTTGAATGATTGCTTCTTCCTCTTCTTCTGTTATTCTTTCTCCAAATAGAATATGTTCGGTGGCAAGATTTAACATGCTGGATGCCATTATCATCGAACAGGAATACAGGATCATGCGGTGGGCCAGGGATGCCCTCGAGAGGCAAATACAGGACAGATGATGTCACATCAAACATTGACAGGAAATAGGGAGCTCAATGATGATGCGTCGATCAGGCTTATCATCCAATCCAAAAATCAGCGAGCAAGGCTTGTACTGCTACTCGATTGGGCAATACTCCAATCCAAAAAACAGAAATACTGTGCCTGTTTATTTTGGCTGCGGCTTATGACTTTTGGTTGAAATTTTTGAATTTTAGTTGTTTATGGTACAGATTACGGAGAGATCGATACTCACTTACAATTTTGGCTGGTATAGATGTTGGGTTTTTAACGTGTACAATGTTTAACTTGTAGACCCCGTTTTGAAAAAAATACTCCATTTGAAAGCTAGGTACTGTAGCAAAAGCCAAAAGCCGGTTGGCTTGTTGCTTGCCAAACAGGCCCACTATCGACTGGTAATTGGCCACAATGCTGTTACACTTCTTTTCCATTATGAAAAAAATGAAGAAGGGAATGACATCTAAGTAGGGCCGCAAAAAAATCCTATAGTGGGCTCATGAGTTCATTTTAAAATTGCTTCGATTAACTCATTTTTGGTTTAAAATTAAAATAAGTCGATTTTGAGTGAAACACAGTTATGGTCAGACTTGATTTGACTTGGCTCATTAGCTCGATAATAAACATATTTCTAAACTATAGATAAGATAATATTAAATCAAAATATGTTAATTTCGAACGAAGCTTAATACAAGTTGCTTTGGCTTGATAGCCAGCTGTACATCTAACCAAGATTTGGTGCAAAATGTCTGATCAATTGATCCTACTAAAATGTTACAAGAACTTTACACAAAACACTATAATTTCTCCCCAAATTATGTAAAATTCTCATGTTTCAAATATGTAGCTACCCGGATTTGGCAATCTAGACATTCTGTGTATTCTGAGCTAGTCTCTGTATTAGTAGCTAACTCACATAGAACAACAATGGTGAATATTTCATCTATACATGTACATGAATAAAAAGGCATAATAGTGAATAAGTGTAAACAGGTAGATGGTCAAGATCTTCCATCATAGGCTAGGGAGACCAAATACATATAAAATCTTGCAGCGAAAAAGATACATGGCAGTGGAGTCCCTCAGGATTTGATGGATGGTGACAAATGCTCACAGGCAGATCATTCCTTGAGTACTGAATTCATATAGTTGAGTAGCAATGAGTACAAAAGTACTCAGCAAGTCGTTATATTAGAATGTAAGTGCATATGTATATATCTACATGCAAGGCTTAACCAAGAGAATGTCTTATGTTTCTTTTAGCATAAAGCCAGTTTTTCCAAACCTATGGCTTAACCTTTTTAACTTAAAATCAAAGTGTCCAATTTAATTAAGATCATGGGAGCAAACTCTTTTCACAATTGTCCACCATATTCATTCCATAAGCACCTTTTCAAATCCCTTTCCATACCAAGATGCCATATGCATTCTATGATCACCAAACAAAATCTACTTTAATGCCAATATATCATAACCATTTCCTCATACTTTCATCCATAATCACCATTAACCATTATTTTATGAGAACTACACAAGTGTGGTATTTCTACACTTTGTCCATAACCGAGAGCATAGCTATTCGAATAGATTGTAACACTCTACAGAGGTTGTACAACTTTACCTATAAGATATGATTAACTCATAATATTGGCCACTACACACTTCTATAGGCATGCAACTAAGAAAATCATAACAAGACTTTTGCGATGCTTACTCTCAATGAATTCTTCTACTCCGGAGGTGAGACCACCGTTGTTAGGGAGTATACGTCCCTTTGTGTTTAAAGAAATCCACATAGGAGCAGTGACCAGCGTGAGTCAATCCTAGAATAATCATAACAGAAATCCACACACCAAACTACTGCATAGGAGTCCATACCGAAACTAAGCAAATTAGTTGGATAGATCAATCATATACTTGACTTATGTTTTCATGATTGGATGTAGAAAAGAATAGCATAAGATTCGGTCCTTAATCAACTCAGTCGAGACAAATCAACAAATCCAGATCTCGTGTGTTACGGCTCCGGTCTCATACCAACCACTCGTCTGAGTCTTCACCAATTTATAAAACAGGTTCTAGTTTTTAGTGGTAACACACGTTACCATTCCCATTGCTACACAATGTCTCAAGTGTCCATTGGCAATGTTTGTATTGTATTCCAATTTACCACTGATGCATTTCTAAGCACAACCATTTGAAACAAAATCGAAATTCAAAAAGAATTTGAATTTCTGCTTGATTTTGATTTCATTTGAACTTTGGCCTAACCCATCACCCATCACAACCATTTGCGCTGTGAATTCTCTACCGAATCATTCCCTCCATCCATTTGCGCATGGCACGGTTGTCCAGCGCTGTTCACCATTTGGCAAAACAGTGCCATCCCGATTTTTGCCACTGCACCTTCCAGGTTTTCCCCCATTACTGCAACGTCGCTGCAAATTAGTTAGAGACGTACACCTCGCCCTTCCCACCTCTGACACCCTCTTAAATGCACTGTCTACGCGTCAGAGCAGCCAGCCAAGCCCGTCGCCGCCTCTCTCTCTCTCTGTTCTCTCTGCTCTCTCTCAGCCAACATCCCTTGCGCCGCAAAAATCCCGCGCCTCAGAGCAAGCTACTGCCAGCACAAGCCTCCGTACCCCTGCCCTTTAATTGCCATGGTCTTCACCTAGCCAAGTGACGTACCCTCCTCACTCCCCACCGTCTCGCCGTCTCTCCACTCTCTCTCTGCTCTCACACTCTCACAGCTGACCTGACGTGCCCTATACCCTTTTGACTGCTGCAATGTTAAGCCTGAGGAAGCACAAAGATCAGCACCACCAGCTGTGCGCCATGCCCTCCTGAGCCTTCTCGACCTATCCACGCACCATTTCCACTTTAACCTAGTCCTTGTGCCGAACTGCCATAGAATGGCTATAAAAACCCGAGACCACCTCCCAAACATTGCATTGACATCCAGTGAGCCACCCCCACCCCAATTGTTCTGTTGATTGGAGTTTCACCGGCAATCACCGGAAGACCCCAAAGTAAGCCAATTTCCAATTCCTGATATTTGGTCAATTACATTTCAATTGCTTTTTCCTGTAGCTTCCTCATGCCCCTAGTGATACCCCTGAAGCATCGCCATGTGATCACAAGCTTCCTACTGCACCAACGACTAGCGCCACCACCCAACCATGAAGCTTCACTGTGGACAGCCCAACCTAGCAACCCCCGACCTGAGCCACCACTCCCCTAAGCCTCCTTTACTCCCAGAGATGCTCAAACCCTAATGTTATCGACCTTTTAACCTAGCCATAGCTCCTATGCCATTCAAAAGACCTAAGAAGGAGAAACCTCGTCGCTGGCCATAGCCTATTTTCCAGCTGCCTTCAACCCCAAAAATGGACTCCCAACAACACCAGCAACCCATTCATGGCCTCAGAACCCATCGCAAACCGTTGTAGCCCCGCCAGTCGCCACTGCCCTTTCCCCTACTACTCTTCGGTCGCTATAGTGTCGCTCAGGGATGAAGATGAACAGTAGCACCATGGGCCGAAACAGTAAAAGGCTAGTTCACTGTAGTTAAATGGGCCAGCCCACTACTGTGCTACACTAGCAATCCCACCCGATATGAATAGTAGAAGATCCGTGATGAAAAGTAGAAACCTGCATTGAACAGTTGCCATACCCGTTATGTTCACAAAACCCTAAAACACACACACACATATCCATTTCAATCGTTTCGAGCCCATCTACCATTTCTCATCTCCGTTTCCCCACACCAGACTCCTATAAACTCCAACCCCATTCTATTTATTTTTTATGGATTTTATTTCTTTCTTTTCCTAGCTCAATCCTCTAGCACATGACGTTGCAGAATAGCCAGTCCAGGAGGGAGATTTTCAAGGACAAGCACAAGACTTGGAAGAATACGAACTTTTAGAATACGTTGATCCGCAAGGCAAGTCACATGTTTTTTATCATATTGAACCTACATTTCTTTAATTATTTATTTACCAGTGTTTTCATTATGTTATTTACGTATTGTTATTTTATGTACAACAAATATTTAGAATGACATGATATTTAGTTATGTCCTACTACCTGAGAAAGCTCAGTTTAATTTGATAGTCATATTCACCTTGACAAGACTTAGTATTATTAAAAATACTATTTAAATAATCATGGTAGATCAGAAACTCAATTATTTTATACTACTAAGAGACTTAGCACTTTACCAATAGAATTTTAAAAATAGTTCTAGGGTAAAGAGACATCATGGAAAGTCACGAGATGGAAGAGTTTCATGACCTTATCCTAGTGAGGAGGCTTGGACTGAAGAGGTGGCAGTGTGGATGGGCACTGAAATAAGAGTTTGTGGATGAAAGTTGTCTCAGTAAAAGTATATGGACTAGAACTTTATGCCAAGTAAAGAACATAGTGACCGCTCAACCACAAGTGTTGATTTGTCAAACCTGATCTAGTAGCTGCTCAAGTCGATTGAATATTTACAGGAAAGAAGGGGTGAAGGGGCATGGTATGGAAACGATAAAACCATACTTAAACAACAGTAGATCCACTCAAACTTGGATGGAAGGGTTCTAGTTAGTGGATACCCGATTTGTTTGGTAAAAATCTACCGGGTAGAGGCTACATAAAGAATTGAGCAGTGAAAAGTCTTATTTTCTTAACTCAGTCATGAGGGTTAAGAAAGTTTATGGGTAAAGTTGGGTAACTCTGTAGAGTCATAATTAATGGTATTCGAATACATCGTGCTTCCAACAAATAAAGCTTTGTTTAATTGGTGAATCCAACAACAAAGCATAAGTAGATTTGGATTTGTTAAGTTTGGTAATCAAGTTGCTAAAACCGCATTTTCCTTAAGAAGCTTATGATTTTATGATTGAAAAGGTTTACGACTAAAGTTGCATCCACATAAATTAATAAAACCATTATAATCCCATCCCTTGTAAATCCTTGCATGTAATTAAATAGTATTTCCCTATGTAACTTGTTGAGTACGGTTGTTTATACTCATACTTGCTAAAAACATTAACAGAAGGTGCATAGCAAAAAAATGATGAAATCTATGAAGACGATGTTGAAGAACACTATGATGTAGATGATGTTTGGATTTAGGATTGTTCTTACTCAGGCGTGCCTGTGGTGTTCTTTTGTGTTGTAATACATCTAAGGGCTGCACACCCCATTGTAAGACCTGATTGATAAGCCATTATCCTGTAATAAAGTTGGCTTTTGTATTGTGCATGTGATGGCAATGATGTACACTTGACTACAGTACCTCGTAACTAAATAGTCCCAAATAGTTGTGAGAGAAACACGACGTCCCTAGAAATGGGGGCGTTACACCATTGTTTATTAAAGTTTAACCAAGGTGGAGTATTATTATAATAAGTATCCAGGGCAACAAGGTAAATATAATATCAAAAATCAAAGAAGGAGATGATACATATCAACAACAAGGTATAACTAAGCATCAATATTTAACATAACCTTTAATTGAATAATAATAATAAGCATGTAATTTGTAATTATCAACAAAGTAATTGTATTTGAAAACTAGGTTCAAAATGATCAATCATAAGGACTTGCATGCCTTCCTCAACTGTGGTAGCATATGTTCTTGTTTGGAAGCGATAGGGGCATCCAAAGCATCAAAATCTATAAGCGTGCAAATATCCGTATTCAACACGAACTCAAATAGATCCAAATAAAATTAAAATGAACTCCAAACATCATGGTTTTTTGTTTTGTTGGAAAGATATTGAATTTAGAAATAAAAACTAAGTCATTTGGATTTCAGACGAGGGCTGATAAGAAATTCCAGAAAAATTGAAATTTTTGACAGGTAGGGTCAGCCCGAGATTTTCTTTTCTTTTTCAATTATTTTTCTTAAGAAAAGGCTCAGCGGCTGATAGGTGGGGTCCAGCTAGTTTAAATTTATTTTCTATCTATTTTCTTTAAGGAAAGCACTAAAGAATGACAGGTGAGGCAAGGTTTTGGTGTCACCTTACTTCAAATAAAAAAGGTAAGAGTTTAGCAACAATTTTTTTGATCATTGATTGGAATATATTCCTAACATCCTAGAAAAGGTGCATACAAAGTTTCAAACCATTGGAGCTATGGATCAAGAGTTACATCATTTCTTGGTTTGAAATTGTGCTGGTTTTGAACTCTGTTTGGAGGGGGGCGATCAAACCACCTCTAGACCGATCAGACCACACAAGGGTCGGTTACACCACCCAGTGACCTATGGTTAGACTGCACCTACTGGTCAGACCGGTCTATGCACTGTGATCAGACCGCTTGGGTAAGAACATGTCTGTTTGGCTTGGTTTTTTTGGAGCTTTTCTTTTGGGTGATTTGTATCTGGTATTCATAGCTTCTCATAACTGTTGGAGTGAACAGCTTGGCTTTCTCCTTGGGAAAGATTTTGAAAAACCTTAGATTTAATTTGGGCTCCTATTCACCTCCTCTAATCACTGTTCTTGGTCCTACAAAAAATCTTTCATTATTTCAACATGCACTAATTTCAACTTTGGGGTTATTCATTATATGCAGTAAACTAGACTTTTATTGATGCAGTGGCATGGAAAACTGCATTGTCATAACAATTATAGGGTATCCCGTCTCCTGGTAGGTTATTATGTACAACAAAGATCCCATATGGGGATCCGAGAGTTGGTGGATTTGTTATATTGTTTAGCTTTTTTATTCTTTGCCCAAATATTGACCCAATTACTCATACCATGTTTATACTAATTTGGATCATACAAACCTCAAGTTTATAATAACACAACATGTTTTCTATGGTCACAAGTAGTATGTTCTAACAGCTATGCCTGACTTTTATTTATGCTGCCAACATAAATATGTCCAATTTAGATCATTCTTGATCTTTATAATCCAATATATCATTTATCTTTAATCAGGAGCTTACTTTAGGTAAGTAATATGGTCACCAATGGCGATGCGGTTGCAGACCACTTATAATAATATGTGCATGTCATGGTTGATGAGTGTAGCACACTTCAGTATGTACAAAATGTTGTGGGCATGCGGTTGCTCTAGGCGGCTGACTTCTTGCCGTGTGCACATCCACATGCTAATGGTTAGTGTATTTCTTAAAGCACAAATAGATGCCCTATTGTGGAATAAAAAGATAGTGGCCATTAACAATATAACATGAATGTCATTCTACATATCTTCCGGATATTGACAATCATCATGCTATATATGTTAATCTCCCAAATAAGCTTTGAGCTTATTTCACTTCTGGCTTTGACCTAGTATATGCCATTATGTTTACAATAGATCTTATTTTTCATATTTTTCTTATACCTCTTCATATCAAATTTACTTATCATGTCCAAATTCCTCTCCCTTTTCATGCCAACCATAAAAATTTTGAGTGATAGCATTTGCTTTGAATCAACTCAGGTGCTTCTGGCAATATATTTGCAATCATACTTCTATTGTTGTAACTTTCAGCTTACATAGTTACTAAATAAGAAATAATGTTGTAATGGGTGAAATTATATAGACTTCAAGTCTCAGGGTGCAAATTATGCTATACATGTACGAGGATTATACAATTTTTTTTAGCCAAAACGATTCTTCAGAGATCGACATAAGGCCAATAAATTACATTTGTACATATGCTGCAAGGAAATTCTATTTCCCGTTGCCTATGAGGCATCAATGCACACAAAGACTAATGTATAAATAATCTTCATGGTTAATTGAGGCTTTGTAGATATCAATAGCACATTTTTTAATAATTATTTATAATAGGCAAGGCCTTTTATTATTTAAAATATCAGGTGTAAGCATTCATAATTTAGTTCCATGTAAGATTAATGATCTTACTATAGGTAAGAGATACTATTTAGAGTCCTTTTAGTATATTGCCCATATCCCCAACATAGAATCCAAAAAAGAAACTGTGCGGGCCACGGCCTAATTGCACCCCCTGCGAGGGGTTAGTTTGGTTACACTACATTATGCACCATGCATGCTTGCTGTTGGGTACACTGCGACACAAGCCAGCCAATGTGGCATTTGCTTATCTTGACGTGGTTGGTTCAAAGGTGAAGAAGAAAAGTCAGAATCTACAACAACGGTCGAGCTGAGCGCACTGCAAGGATCTTCCTCATTGATTGCACTGCAAGAAACTTAGTCTAGGGGCCCAAGGGAGCACGTACTACCAGACGCACCCACGCGGCACTGAAGGTCAAGCGCCTCTACCGTTACAGCAGCTCACTTAGCGTGGACTACATACATGTGAGGGCAAGTACAATAGAAGAGGTGGCTGCCACCTCTAGGACTAGCCACATAAGCAAAAAGACTACATGCGACTCATGTGGAGGTAGCTAATACAATGAGTAGAGTAGAGGTTACCTCTACTAAAGCACTCAAACATTTAATACTTACATAAATATATCAGGGGTCACCACTTGCATGAGGAGTAGTTTATCTCTCTCTCCTCGTATAATGTGCTAGAGGTCACCTCTTGCATGAGAGGCAGCTTGCTTCTCTCTCTTCTTTTCTCTCTCTTCCACTTAGGATTGTGCTGATGTGGATTTCACTAGAGGCAACCTAGTCAGCACCATTGTACTTGCTCTGATGACGACTACTTGCACTGCATCACATACGGTACCAACCCCGTGTCGAACATTTTACTCGGCAGAAGAAAGATTGAAGTATTGTTTGTCTATGTGTGAGCGGGGCTATGCTCTTGATCCTTTGATTGCCTCGCCGCATTTCACCTCTCCTTTCTTCTATTCCTAGTTTAATTTGATTCTTTTGCTTACAATCGAAAATTGAGTTTCTTCCTCTTCACCTACATTCGGATTTCACCGTCACCATTCGTTGCTTAAGGTGAGTCTTTGACCAATTAACTCATACCCAAACATTCCCTCATCATGTTCTACATTTTGACACCCTCACCTCTTGCTCTAGACCACCGAGCTACCACCCTCACAATCACCAACCACTTCTGCTTGACTCTAGCATCACTTGCTCCAAATCACTACCACAATTGCTTTCCTTGCGTCGTGCGCCACCCATTTTGCATATGTCCTGTGCCTTGGCATCCCTCCTTCCCTGTAAGACTTCTCCACCTAAGGTGTTGCCTCTCTCTCTTTCCATCCTCCCTAGCCTCTCCCTCTCACCCAATGGAAATGGGTCCCATATCAATTTTTTTTTGAAAAAGAAAAACCTAACTATGAGTCAATAACAAATTGATCCCACTTTAACATTTTTAATAATAATAATAATAATAAGATGAAGATGTTTTAGGGATTTTTTACTAGATCTAAGGGCTAGGATTATGTGTGGTTAGATTGATGGTTATGGCAATTTTAGGAGTGATCTGGTAGATCTTTTGTGCCAAAACTAGGTGATATGATGGTCACCGTGGAAAAATCACCTTTGAAACTGGTCTCAAGGGGTGACACGAACCAGTATTGAAAGTCCAGAGGTAAAGTAAGTTGAAGAAAGTTTAGAGAGTTAAGTAGATCAACATAATAGTTCTGGGGAGTAAAATGAACCTTTCCTTAAAAGAAAAGAATTGATGTGTAGGCGGTTGGGCTGGCTGGCAACCCAGCCATGCCAACATTTTCACACATGGCACACCAAAGTCTCAAGATGAGAGAAAGAGGGAGGTCAGAGAGCCGCCACCCCCTAAATGGCTAAACCTAGTTCACCTTTGCACTTTCAAGTTCGCGGTTGTGGAGCTCGTCCCCAATCCCACCCACTCGTGGAGGCCATGGAGCTTACCCCTTTCAAGCTCGTGGCTAGGTCCCTTGTCAAATTGGGTAGCAGGGGCTCAATCTTGGTGACGGTGGACGGAATCCAATTAACGCTTCATTGTCACGCAATGCGGCTCACCAACATCAACTCCCTTGCCCCGTAGATGGTTCGAATTGTTTGTTCTAATTCTTGATGATTCAATTCTTGTCGATCTAGATCTCGGCTAATATAGTGAAGTTATTTATTATATTTTTGCCCTTTTTTGTGATGTGTTCTTGGCTTCTTAATGCCCTTTGAAACAAGCCCTTGCAGACAAACGAGCATGCATGCAGGTAGGGGTGGATCTCGAGCCAAGTTCTTATCTTATCAAGTTTTTTCAAAAATTGACATAGTTTGATTTAATATCATTTTACATATAATTTAGAAGTATTTTTAGAAACGAGATAGCGAGCCGAGCCTAACTAGAGCAAAATTCAAATTCATTTAAATTCAACTCATTTCAATGTTTAATCAATTAACAAGTATAATTGAAGTAATTTTGAACTGAACCAATGAGCCCCACTAATTAGTTTTTTTGCCATCCCTACATGCAAGCATCAGGCACTCGTGGGCAACAGGCATGGTAGAAGTTTGGTGGGCAAGCACACGAGTAGAAAAATGCCTAGCAATCACAAGCATGAGATGACCACTATCCATAGCCGTTGCTAGGGCTGGCTATCTAGCCAAAACGAGTTTTAGCAATCTTTTTTGAAATTGTTATAATTTAATTTAATATCATCTTATTTATAGTTTAGAAGCAATTTCGTTATCAAGCCAGATCTTAATCATGTTTCACTCGAAATCGACTCATTTCAATTTACGAAAAAACAAGTGTAATCAAAACAATTTTAAAATAAGCCCATAAGCCCACTTTCGAGCTTTTTTACCGGTGTGACTAATTTCTATCCCTCTCCAAGAAGGCCTTACGAGGCTGTGGACCAACAAACTCCCCCATCCCCTTCGTTTTCCTAGCCCTATCCGCCGGTCCACCAACACATGGCATGGTACAGGCTCATGCAGAGCGAGGAAGAGATGCGATGCAAATAGTGGTGGCCAATGGGCCGTGCCAGCTCACGGGCCACAGTCCGAGCCAGGCACGGGCATGGTTACAGCTTAACGGGCCGTGCCGGCCTGGTCGGCCCATTAAGTCGGGAAAAAGAGAAAAAAATTCAAAAAATTATAGAAAATTAAGAAAAAATTTAGAACAATTGTACAAAATTGTAGACATTGTCAATCATCAAGACAAATATTTTCAATGATATAATAAGCTTTATCAACTTGTTAAATTACATGGAATGACTGCCTCATTAAAAACTTTACCAAATAAAAACTCAACTTGAGAATACCTTGGTAAAGAAAAAAGAGTACAACATATAAAGCTCATTAGTGACTACATGTGAAGAAAAATATTAAAAATCCTATTGATTGCTACCAAGATATAAATTCTCAAAAGATTCTTCTAAATCTCTATTCTCTGTAGTATGTTGGAGTCTTGATTCAGCTTGTTCTCAGTCTTTGACGGTCAGAAGGATTTCGACCATCTCGTTCGAGAGACTTGTTCGTCGCTCCTCGATTATTCTTCGAGATAGACTGAAGGCCGACTCTCAATGAGACTGTAGAGATAAGAATAGTTAACACATTCCGCACTAATATGGATAACACTGGATATGTTACTTTCTGGGTTTGCCACCATAAGAGGATGTTCAACTCTTGCTCAAAGCTGACGCTATCACTGTTGATATAGCTTGATAGGTCTCCAGTGCTTTGTCGCCTTCCTCCTCCTGACTGATGTGTACTCGCACCTGCACAAGAATCTCTAGAGGAAGAACCAAAAATCTTGTTCGATTGCATAGTCCCCCTAAAGGTGCTAGGGGCTACCGGGGATCTTTTCAAACGCACAGATCCAAACTTATTTTTATATTTCTCATATAACATATCCTTAACTACTCTATAGTATGTACAATAATCTAAACCGGTAGCATTACTTAAAGGTTGTAATACATTTATAAATCACTTACTATTAAATAAACAAATAATAGCGAAAAATTAAGATAATACAACACTATTACCTCTTTTGCAGCTCTCAAAAAATTCTTTGAATTTTTTTGAATTTTCTAAATTTCGCACGAATTTCTCACTAATTTTGCCAAATTTGTGTAAACACTACCAGATTTTTCACAACTAAACATAGAGATGAGAGTGAGGTTTGAGGTGTGAAAAATAGAGGCTGGATGCCCCCCTATTTATAGACAATTTTCATATTTTTTTGAATTTTTTGCTATTTTTTCTGAATTTTTTTTATACCAAACAGTTAAAAACGGCTATATTAGCCGGGCCGTGCCAACACGGCACCACGATCGCAAACGGGCTGTGCCGTGTCGGCCCAGGCACGACCTGGTCCACCGGACCATGCTGCCATGGCTTGTTAAGAAAATAGGCCGTATCGTGCTCGGGCCAGGTCAACAGTACCAGGCCATGGGCCAGCACTGTTAAGCCCACCCACTGGACAGCTGTGGACGCAAAATGCAAATGCTACGGGAAAAAAAAGTTTGGAAAAGGGGAAAAATATATTCTGTGGCTCTGGTCGACATAAAAAGCGCGACGGTATCCAGCGATTGCACACGTCTCTGCCGCCTCCTTCCCACCACCTCTTCCCCGCAAGCCCAAGCCGAAGCAGCAGCACGAGCTCTGGAGTTGAGAGGAGGAGGAGATGGCGGAGGCGAAGCAGAAGCAGCAGGCGGCGGCGGCCAGCGGCGTGTGGAAGACGGTGAAGCCCTTCGTCAACGGCGGGGCCTCCGGCATGCTCGCCACCTGCGTCATCCAGCCAATCGACATGGTCAAGGTATGAGTGGTCGCCGGAGGGAGATTTGCGTGGGTGGTTAGTGGAGTTGAGCTACTGGAGTTGGAGTTCTACGCTTTTGCGGAATGGCTCCGAGGGAGCGGGGGGTTCGAATGGGAGTTGGATACGAGCTGTTTGATGTATTGCGTCTAGCCGTTTAAGGAGAATTTTACTCGACCTGGTTGCTTAGATTGATGGAAATGGTGCGTCGCGGCTTAGGTATATGGGGAGTTCGAAGAATTCAGTGTGAGGTCTGGGATTGTGATTTCAGTTACTATGTGCATTTGAGGTATTGTTGATTTGTTCGTCATGTATTTCGTAAGGGAAGATTTGCAGTAGGTTCGGAATTAATTTTTGCATTTGTGAGTTTATCCGGTAAATTCAGTGTACTAGTTCAACTGTATAGTTTACCTCTCAGCTGAGAAGATGCTGTCCTGCAAGGCTGCAATATGTTTCATGGCTTAGGAATTAGGATTGCAGGAAGTAGCTCGCTCGTGCGTCTTATGGGAAATTGTCCAGTAATTGTCGCTGCCAAGGTCTTGATGGCCTGCTTTTGATGGGACATGCCTGCCCTTAGCACTTGGGTCTTGGTTTTCAGTTGAGTTGAGGTTTGGGGGAGTGGTTTTTGGTTTAAGGTTTATTGTTGCTGTTTCTTTTCAGGTGAGAATTCAGTTGGGCGAGGGCTCTGCAGGTACTGTCACCAAGAAGATGCTTGCTAATGAGGGAATTGGTTCCTTTTACAAGGTTTGTTCTCTTAGGTGTTCTGCCTTATATGTTCCTATCATTGTTCTTAGTGTTGAAATATTGATCTTGCGAATGTGGCATGCACTATAATTTGGTGATGAACCTCCTTTTATAGCATTTGCTAGGAAAATAGTCCTTTATGAATGATATTCTTATTTTTCCTGTATCGTTTGAGAGAAATTATGCTGTTTTCTCAAATTGAAGTTAATGGAAAATTTTAGTTTTCTCATCTGTGATTCTGCGTTCTAAGAACATGGCATGATGACTCAATTCAATGAGTTGTAGGACGTACATTCAGGAAGCAAAATGACATAAAATCCATACTGTTAGTTTTAGGATATTTTCTGGGCACAATGTCATACTTTTTTTGATAATGAATATCAATTTTTTAATATTTTATGCTAAAACCTATAGTCTAATAATCTAATTTTCAGGACAACATTGTACTTTTGTTTTGGTCAACACAAAATAGATAATCTTTTACCTCTATGGTCTTACAAATGAGTAAACAAATTACCAATTTCAATGTTCTTATGCTACCAAGGTTTCCTTGAAGAGAAATGTAGTTACTATTGAAATATAATGAATGTTTTGGTCAACACACTGATAGATAATCTTTTACCTCTAGGGTATTACAAATGAGTAAAAAAAATCACCAATTTCAATGTTCTTTGCTAGTGATGTTTCTTTGAAGAGAAATGTAGTTACTAATGCTATTGACATATAATGAATCAAATAGTTCATGTAACTTTTCAAGTTGAATGCACTGAAGGTTCAAAGATACTGCTGGCTTTCTTACTCTGAAATAGTTTGTCGCATGCTAGGACTACATTTACAAGTTGATTCATGCCTTATGTTTTGCCACTATTGATTGTCTTTGTTGTTTGGCTTTGCAAGAATCATGCATCATGCCAAGTAAGTTCAGGAATTCAGTTGCCAATCATGAGGTGACTTGTCACTTCTGATTGTTTATTGTTATACATTTCTTTCATGCAGGGATTGTCAGCTGGCTTGTTAAGGCAAGCGACATACACAACCGCTCGTCTTGGATCCTTCAGGTTTGTACTTAGCCAGTAACTTATTTTGTCAGTAACCTTCCATATAATTAACACAGGATGGTTACTGACTGATCTAATTTGTAGTCAACAGTATGTCTGTTCTTTCAGCTGAAGAATACATCAACAATGTGAAATACCATTTTGTGTCAACAGCCTGTGGTTTCTGTAGTGGTTGACTAGATATTCTGAAAATTTTTAAATTGATGTTTGCTATGCATTATTGGCCGGTGTCCTGCCAAAACATATCTAACAATCTAAGTATGCACTTCTATATGACTCTCACTTGTTGGATACGTGCTGAGTCTAACAACGGTTCTGTTCTTGATTTGTTAATGTTAGATAGGCTGTCAAGGCCCATGTGCCTTCAGTCACTTTCTGTTAGGGTTGTCAGACCTTCTGTTAGGGTTTCCAGGGTGGTCTCTTATTCTGTTAGACCTAACCCTAGATCCCTTGCCTATATACACCATGTATTGCTGCCTCTGTTATGCGTGAATATGAATTACTCCACAGAATACTCTGCTCTGTCTCACATGGTATCAGATTGGTCGGTCCTCTGACCATCCCTTCCGCTCCACACCTCCTCTGTTTTTCGGCCGC
This sequence comes from Dendrocalamus latiflorus, assembly GCA_017311315.1. NCBI lineage: Eukaryota > Viridiplantae > Streptophyta > Magnoliopsida > Poales > Poaceae > Dendrocalamus > Dendrocalamus latiflorus. Next base: position 7,962,146 of record CM029664.1, read on the forward strand.
CATGTCGGGGGATCTTCCGCCGCCAGCCCCTTCCTTCCCTGTTGCCGATCTCCTCTCCGCGGAAGCCGCCGCCAGGGCTGAGGAGGCTGCGCGCGTTACCTCGATCCACCCCGACGCGCGCCTCGCTGCCGCCGCCAAATCTCGCGCCGCTGCTCTTGCGCGAGCTGAGGCTGCCGAGCGCGAGGCCGCCGCCGCCCACGCCCGCGCTGCGGCTGCCGAACGCGAGCGCGCTGCCCTTGCGCGCGCCGCTCGCGAGCGCGCCGCCGCTGTTGGAGACGTTGACGTCGACGAATCCGTGGACGAGGCCCCCCTTCCTCTCCACAACGCCCTCCTCCTTCATGAAGCCGCCGCCGTCGCCAACATCCACGCCCAGGCGGTCGGCGTCCAGCACATCCGCTCTCTAGTTCCGCTCGTCCTCGACCTAAACTCCGGCCACTACACCCGCTGGCGTGAACTCTTTCTTCTCGCGCTCGGGAAGTACTCACTCGAGGATCACGTCCTTGCCGACGACCACCATCCGGACCTCCCCGACTGGGTTCGCATGAACTGCGTCGTCAAATCCTGGCTTCTCGGCACCCTCTCCCCTGACCTCGTCGAGATCGTTCTGGAGCGCCGGGCCACCGCGCGCGTCACTTGGCTCGCCGTCGAAACCCAGTTTCTCGGCAATCGGGAGTCGCGCGCACTCTACCTCGACGCCGAGTTCCGGAACTTCACTCAAGGCAACCTTACCATTGCTGACTACTGCCGTCGCTTCAAGACCATGGCCGATGCACTTGCGGATCTCGGAGAGGCCGTCGCCGACCGGACTCTGGTCCTCAACATCATCCGCGGCCTCAATGAGAACTTCACCGCCATCGGTCTTCACCTCCAGCGCAGCCGGCCATTTCCCTCCTTCCTAGAGGCGCGCGCCGACCTGCTCCTGGAAGAACTCCACATGGCGAATCGTAAGTCCTCACCCGCCACCGTGCTTCTCACTTCCGGCAGCCACCCTACTACTACGCCCGCCAGCCGCGCCCCTTCTTCTTCGACCCCTAGCGGTTTCGGCGGTGGCACCGGAGGCGGGGGTGGGGGCGGTGGCTCCTCCCACTCCCGTGGACGGCGCGGCAAGCGCTCCGGCCGAGCTGGCCAGGGCACCGCGTCCTCCCAGGGCTCCGGCGCAGGCGGCGCGAACGGCGCTCCTCCACCCAGCGGCTGGCCCAGCTTCTACAACCCGTGGACCAGCACCATCCAGATGTGGCCCGGTCCCCGGCCTCCTCTTGCTCCACTTCCGCCGAGACGCTTCTCCGGACCAGCACCGCCTCCTCAGACGCCGTCTCACCCTCAAGCTCTGCTGGCTGCCTCCCAGCATCAGTGGACTCTCCCTGCTCTCCATGGTCCACCTGCGGGATTCCCTGTCGGCCAGGTCCTTGGTCACTCCATTGCTCATGCCGGCCTGTCTCCATGGGACCAGGGCGGAACTGCTGGACGCCCCGTCGCTCCTGCTGGCCTGCCCTCATGGGACCAGGGGAGCCTCCCCGTCGCCCCTGCTGGCCTGCACTCATGGGACCAGGGGAGTCTCGCCAGTGCATTCTCTACCATGGCGCTGACTCCTCCACCACAGCCCGAGTGGTACTTCGACTCGGGGGCTACCTCTCACATGGCTTCCGATCCTGGTATTCTCTCTAGCTCCTCCACTTCTCGGTATCCCGTTCCTTCTTCCATTGTTGTCGGTAATGGCTCCCTTCTTCCTGTCACTTCTATCGGCGCTGCTGACCTTCATGGCTCTCTCCGTCTTAACAATGTTCTGGTTTCCCCCTCTCTCATTAAGAACCTTATTTCTGTCCGTCAATTTACTTCTGACAATAACTGTTCAGTTGAATTTGACCCCACTGGCTGTTCTGTGAAGGATCTTCGGTCTCGGAACGTGATCATCAGGTGCAATAGCTCCGGGCCGCTCTACCCTCTGCACCGTCCTGTCGCCGAGTCCTTCCTCGCCGAGTCCTCCACCTCGCTTTGGCACCGCCGGCTTGGTCATCCCGGTCATGAAGTTTTGTCTAAGTTAGCGAGTCCTGCAGCTATCTCTTCCTGTAATAAACTCATAGGTCATTCTATTTGTCATGCTTGCCAACTGGGTCGACACGTTCGTCTTCCTTTCCCCATGTCGGCATCTCGTGCTTCACACAATTTTGATCTAATACATTGTGACCTCTGGACATCACCTGTTGAAAGTGTTTCTGGTTTCAAGTACTATTTGCTCATTCTCGATGATTGTTCACATCATCTATGGACATTTCCAGATTTCCTCTTCGGCTCAAATCTGACACTTTCCAGACACTCACCAACTTCTTCTCCTTTGTCTTCACTCAGTTCGGCGCCCGTATTAAGGCAGTTCAGTGCGACAACGGCCGCGAGTTTGACAACTCTAGCGCCCGCACGTTCTTCCTCACTCATGGCGTCCACCTCCGCATGTCCTGCCCCTACACATCCCAGCAGAATGGTAAAGCTGAGCGTATCATTCGTTCTATCAACAATGTCATTCGCTCACTTTTGTTTCAGGCGTCTATGCCACCATCCTATTGGGTTGAGGCTCTGACCACCGCCACTTATCTCCTCAACATCCTACCTACCAAGACGCTGCACTTCTCCACACCGCATCATGCCCTTTTTGGGTCTTCACCTTCATATGAGCATCTTCGCGTCTTTGAGTGCAAATGCTACCCAAATCTTGCTGCCACAGCGTCCCACAAACTTGCTCCTCGTTCCGCCCTGTGTACCTTCCTTGGCTACTTCAACCATCATAAGGGATATCGATGCCTTGACATGACCTCCAATCGAGTCTACCTCTCCCGCCATGTCATCTTTGATGAAACGTCGTTTCCCTTTGCCGATCTTCCTTCCACCCCCTCCACGGCGGATTTTGAATTTCTCGATGATTACACTAACCCAGTGCCGACGCCTATAGGCTCGTGGCACACCCTTTTGCCTGCAGGTCTCCCCACGCGCCTGGGTCTCGCGCGCGCTGACGTCCCCGCGGCCTTGCCACGCGCGGCCCTGGATGACGCCGCGCCTGCCACCGTCGCGGCCACCGCACCACCTACCCTGCCACGCACGCCACTGGAGGGCCATGCGTCGCGCAGGGTGTCTCCATCTCCAGCGCCTGCACAGCCACGTGCGGCCACCACCTCACCGGCATCGCCTAGTATGGCCCCTACTGACAGGCGTTTTCACCACGTCTACACCAGGCGTGTGCCGATGGTGTCCACCCCAGACACGACAGTGCCCTCCCCGGCGCATCCTCCACCTGGAGCGGCGCCCTTCCCGGCGCACCTCCCTCCGGGCGCCGTGCCAGTGTCTCCCGTGCGTAATCAGCACCCGATGACAACGCGCGCCAAGTCCGGTTTTCGGCTGCCTGCTCTTTACCACGCCACGCCGCTGTCGCCTGTGCCTCGGACGTACCGCACCGCCCTCGCCGACCCAAATCGGCGGTCAGCTATGGAAGCCAAGCATGCTGCTCTCTTGCAGAACCACACCTGGGACTTGGTTCCCCGACCGGACAAGGCGAATGTCGTTTCTGGTAAATGGATTTTCAAGCACAAACTCAAGGCTGATGGTTCTCTCGAGCGGTACAAAGCTCGTTGGGTGCTCCGTGGTTTTACGCAGCGTCCGGGAGTGGATTATGCCGAGACTTTCAGTCCAGTTGTGAAGCCGGCAACAGTGCGAACAGTGTTGGCTCTTGCTCTTTCCAGACAGTGGCCGATTCATCAGCTTGATGTGAAGAACACATTTCTTCATGGGGTCCTGTCGGAGACAGTTTATTGCTCACAGCCATCCGGATTCGAGGATCCTACTCATCCGGAGTTTGTCTGCCGTCTGAACAAATCTCTTTATGGTCTCAAGCAGGCTCCCCGTGCATGGTACAGTCGGTTTGCATCATACCTGCTCTCCCTTGGGTTTGTTGAGGCCAAGTCTGACACATCACTGTTTGTGTACCACCGTGGCACTGATGTTGTCTACTTGCTCCTTTATGTTGATGACATCGTCCTCACTGCTTCATCTGACGGGCTTCTCCGCCGCATCATCAATGCCTTACAGCAGGAGTTCTCTATGAAGGATCTCGGTGAGCTTCATCACTTTTTGGGGATGCATGTGCAGAAGTGTCGTGGTGGTCTTCTGCTCTCACAGCGTCAGTATATGATGGACATTCTGGAGCGCGCGGACATGTCTGCTTGCAAACCATGCCTCACTCCTGTCGACACCAATCCAAAGGTGTCAGCCTCAGACGGTCCTCCTGTCAGTGATCCTAGCGACTTTCGCAGTCTCGCCGGGGCCCTACAGTATCTCACCTTCACCAGACCAGACATCGCTTATGCAGTTCAGCAGGTGTGCCTTCATATGCACGATCCTCGTGAGCCCCACCTTGCTGCCCTCAAGAGGATCCTTCGCTATATTCGTGGTACTCTCCATTTGGGCCTTTTTCTTCGGCCGTCCTCACAGTCTGATCTAGTGGTTTATTCTGATGCTGACTGGGCTGGTTGCCCGGACACACGCAAGTCCACTTCGGGCTATGCCGTGTTCCTTGGCGATAACCTGGTCTCCTGGTCCTACAAGCGTCAGAACACGGTGTCCCGTTCCAGCGCAGAAGCTGAGTACCGCGGTGTGGCCAATGCTGTGGCCGAGGCTTCCTGGCTACGACATCTTCTGTTGGAACTGCATACTCCTCTCCGGCAGACTACCTTGGTGTATTGCGACAACATCAGCTCAGTCTATATGTCCTCCAACCCAGTTCAGCATCAGCGCACCAAACACATTGAGATTGATCTTCACTTCGTCCGCGAGAAAGTGGCTCTTGGTGATATTCGCGTACTGCATGTCCCCACTACATCACAGTATGTCGACATCTTCACCAAGGGTCTTCCTTCATCGGTCTTCAGTGAGTTTCGGTCCAGTCTAAACGTCCGAGGTGCGGACGCTTCGACTGCGGGGGGGTGTTAGACAGGCTGTCAAGGCCCATGTGCCTTCAGTCACTTTCTGTTAGGGTTGTCAGGCCTTCTGTTAGGGTTTCCAGGGTGGTCTCCTATTCTGTTAGACCTAACCCTAGATCCCCTGCCTATATACACCATGTATTGCTGCCTCTGTTATGCGTGAATATGAATTACTCCACAGAATACTCTGCTCTGTCTCACAGTTAAGTTGTGCTGATGTTAAGGTAAAGTTGGAGTTGACAGAGCCATCATTCCTGGAGTTGGAGTAAAATATGATCATTGAAGCCATCATAATGCATCAATTAATAGTGTTTTTAACGCCACTCTGTGCCAAGCAGAGGATATGTTAACTGTTTTTTATTTTGAAGAGCAATCTGTAAAACCTTATGCATGGTTTGTCAGCTATTTTGATCTGGTTTTATCTTAAAATGAAGTTTGATCCTGACTGAGATATCTGTTCAATGTTTGATTTGATTTTATGTATTCAAACTGTATTTCCTCAGGGTTCTGACAAATAAAGCAGTTGAAGCAAACGATGGGAAGCCACTGCCTCTAGTCCAGAAAGCTTTTATTGGTCTCACTGCTGGAGCACTTGGAGCGTGTGTTGGTAGTCCTGCAGATTTGGCACTGATTAGGATGCAGGCTGATTCAACCTTGCCAGCAGCCCAAAGGCGCAACTATAAGAATGCTTTCCATGCACTTTACCGTATTGTTGCTGATGAAGGTGTTCTCGCACTTTGGAAGGGTGCAGGTCCAACTGTAGTGAGAGCTATGTCACTCAACATGGGCATGCTTGCCTCCTATGATCAGAGTGTTGAGTTATTTAGAGACAAATTTGGTGCTGGAGAAATTTCTACAGTGCTTGGTAAGATTATATTCTTTTCAAATTTAGGTATCATGCGATATTTAGGTTTTTATGATTTCTCTCATAGAAGCATTATGGTCACTTTAACTGTCAATTCATGTTCTAGATTTAAGCCAAGCTCTCTAGGTTCGAACGCTCTATTGGCCTGTTGGAGGTAGCTGCATGATGGTAGGCCTGCTGAAAGTTGCCTTCCATTTGCTTAGTTTGTGCCCCAATTGACGCATTTGCATGGGCCTCCCTTAATGTTTCCCGTAACAAAATGACGGATTTGCATCACATGTGTCGAGTAAGTTGTGCACTGCCACCCAAATAGCCTTTAGTTTATATGCCTTTCATAGTTCACTGTTCTTTTTAGTTCTTTTTTGTGGTTTTTTTATCGTGATGTTAGTTTTGCTTTGCTTTCCTTACATGATATTAAATTTTGCTTGTAGGGGCCAGTGCTGTTTCAGGTTTCTTTGCATCTGCTTGCAGTTTGCCCTTTGATTATGTGAAGACACAGATTCAGAAGATGCAGCCTGATGCCACTGGGAAGTATCCATACACTGGGTCTCTTGACTGTGCCATGAAGACCTTCAAGAGTGGAGGCCCATTTAAGTTCTACACTGGCTTTCCTGTCTACTGCGTCAGGATTGCTCCACATGTCATTGTAATGCAAATATTACGTGGCGTTTCTCTCCTTAACAGACAACTTTACATCTTCATGTTCTATCATACTTACCTCATGAGATCTTGTGTGCAGATGACTTGGATATTCTTGAACGAGATCCAGAAGTTCGAGAAGCGTATGGGCCTCTAAGAGCTGGTTGGTTGAGCCATGATATCCCTACCTAAGACATAATAATAATCCACCTGCTTTATAAGCCTGCAGTTGGTTCTGAACTTCTGATAAACCAAAATTTGAACTTCTTATTTCTCTAGCCTATATGCTACCATGGTGCTTTGAGCCTTTGACACCAAATAATCATATCATTTATTGTATTTTGGAGAATTTCTGGGGGAGTTTTTGGGCTGACATACATTATTGTTAGTAGGAAACACTACCAAGAGAAATACCTTCACTGGATTCAACTGATGTCATCAAATGGAGCCAGATATCAGACAAAATATCTTCAATCCATCTGTTGTTTGCAGGTCCTTCAATGCTCACCATGTGTAGTTATTACTTGTTGCAATTGCTTTTTTTCTTTGTATCAGATACCTGCATTGCGTTTTTTCTGTTGTGTATTACCATACTGCATTGGGTGATAGTGGAAGTTTGTGTTGACTGTTGATGGACAACATGTCCTGCTTTAGAGAGGATTATGATCTGAAGTCGTAAATTACCACAGCAGTATGCAAATATTACTCAATATACTTTTGCCTGGGTTTTCTGTGGAATGTATTCCTGCTTTAGAGAGGATTATGTTCTGAAGTCGCGAATTACCACAGCAGTATGCAAATATTACTCAATATACTTTTGCCTGGGTTTTCTGTGGAATGTATTCACATTTAACAAAATAACATACTTTCCTATATTTTGTGTGGATTTTCTGTGTACCTGATGGAAACATCAACCATCAATTTACTCGCAGCGATTGCCTGTTTTTCAACTGCTGATAGACATCAGGGACTCCATAACATTCAGTTGTAGGGAATGTTTGGTTTCTGGTTTGCTATTGTCACTGTGTATGAAAGGCACGATGCTGAGCTGCAAGTGTGCAAGCCTTTATCCTTGATATACTGTTCCAAATATGGATTACTTACCTTGTATGGGGCATGTGCGATAGGAAGGTTGGATAAGTATCTGCTGTTACATTGCTTGATTTTTACCCCCATGCATTGAAGGAAGTGTAATGACCACTGTCATGTTTTACATTGTCCATCATGTGTTGTGATGATGCAGGTCCATTTGGCTACGAGGTTTATTCCAAAAGGGAAAGGTACTCGTACCTCTGGTGTACTATCAGTTTTAGCAGGATATTTCAGTTATCTGGTAGTTTTTTTTAAGGTAATCATGACAGCAATATTTTACAAATATGCAATGACTCTTTTAACTTCCATCCGTGTCTACTCGGCAGAGCCTATTTCAATGGTACAACGAGAATGCCTTTTGCATGCTCAAATCAATGGTACTTTTCTGATAAATGAGCTGTTTTTTCATGCTGAACACCGAAGAATAGTACTACTACCACTCTGGAAAAAGACAGCTGTGCAACCAGCGATAAGATGTTGAGGACGGTCCCCTGAGTCCTGACCACTGGAGCTGCATGTCAGCAATCACGCTCCTCACAAACACCTCTAGCCAGAAACATAACATCAGTGATATGAGAATTGAGATCATGCACATTGCTTGTGCCACTGTCAAAAGCTTATAAGAGAACCTAAAAATCTGATGGACTTTATCTATGTAGATTGAATTTGACCAAAAAGAAGCTAAAATAGGATTACCCAGATTAATATGGCAGAAAATCATATAGGAAGAATTCTTTAGCTCCCTTTGGGGTTTGGGCGTGACTGCTTGTGATCTTTTTCTGATCTCTGTGTTGGATCCGACGTGTAACATTAAATCTTGTGCATCACACCCCTACTTATCCATATTCTTGCGTATTGTGAAGTATTTTTTGTATTGCATTGCAAATTGTTTATCCATTCTTGAAGTTTTCTTTTGTATTTTCTCTGTGCCAAGAAGTAATCAGAATTATTTTCTCCTCCCATTTTTCTAAGCTTATGGACATTTCATCGTGGCATGCATGCAACTTTGGGGGGGGGGGGGGGGGACAATGAATAAACTCTATGGAAAAGTAGTTGCTGTGATTCTATGGGGCTAAAGGCTGTGTTGTTTGGGAAAAACTAAGGCAAATGGGTTAATTACTTGTATTTATACTCAACAAAGAAGTGTCCCCTGGTGGTTTGGAAGGTTGATACGAGAACTTGACATCCTTTTGTTTGTGTTCTGGAGACCAGTGACCTTGGGGAAACAAAAAGGTCACTCTTTATTTATCAAACTCTGGAAAATATTATAGCAATCTGTCACAAACTTGTCTGAAAAACCTTATAGAGCGTAATGTTATTCGATATCGTCTTTCAAATCATCATCGCATGAGAGCAAAAGGAAAAATGGAAGGGAAAATTTTAAACTACTTCTGAGACCCAACCTTGAAGAATGCTTCCCCTTTTTATTTTCCAAGAACAATGTGTGAGAAATATATGAGCTTTTTTTAGAAATAGGAATATATGAATTTAGAGCTACTCGAATCCAACGCATTTTTTCATTTTTCTCTTTTTTTTCTTACTTGAGTCCTTAGAAGAGATTAATAGTTGTCTGTAGGACTGTAAATGAGCCGAGCTCGGTACAAGCTCGAGCGAGTCTGACTTAGGGTCCAACTTTGGACCTAGGCTAGAGCTTGGCTTAGCCCAAGCTCAGCTCGAGTAAGCTCGATAACAATTCATATTCACAATTTTGTTCTTCGCATAAACAAAGGAGGGGTGAGGGGAACAGTTCATACTCAGATCTGGTTGAAAGAGGATGGATGGTGGCATCACGTCGAGGTCATCGCAACAGTGGATGAGAGGACATCATGCTTTGCGGTGGAGAGGCGAAGTGCGTTGGTGCTTTGCAACAGTGGAGGAAAGGTGCATCATCGGCTCACCACGTGGTTGCTTGGAGACCTGCACCATGGTGTTACCATGCTGGTGGTTGCTGGGATGGGAGGCGGCGGGGTGGGGGGAGAGGCGAGAGACGACAGGAGCAAGATGGAAGGCGGCGTGGTGGGAGGAGTCGAGGAGGGGCAATGGAGTGGGATGAGATGTAGCAGGGGAGGCGGATGGCGGGATGGGAAGCAGCGGATGGCGGGATGGGAAGCAGCGGCTTGCGAGATGGGATGAGAGGCGAGACTGGGAGATTGAGGCCGTAGGGGGAGGATTGGGGGGAAAATTGATGCGGGTGGCTAGGGTTGACTCGGGGTATCGAGAGACATGATCAATTTTAAAATTGGACTCAGGGGTGTAGGCGGGCTGAGAAATTTACCGAGCCCTGACGAGCTATTCGAGCTCAGCTTGTTGAAGCTCACGAGCTCGGGATCAAGCAGCTAGGCCTGTTCTTTTTGGCTGCGGATTATGTCTTTTGGTTGCGGCTTTTCGCTTTTGGCTATTTGTGAGAGAGTATGGAGAGATAGAGACTCGCGTGCGATTTTGGTTGATATAAATGAAGCCGTTGCAGTGTGTATTACAATCGACTTTTAGATCCCATTTTGAAAAGACATCATTTGAAAACTAGTTAATGTAGAAAAATAATTTTTAGAAGTCGAAAATAATAGGGCAACAGATGGCATCTAAAGCAAAGGTGGGCATTGGGCCGTGCCGTGCCGGCATGGCACGGGCCCATCGTGCTTCAGGCCGTCGTGTGTCGTGCCATGCCGTGCTGTGCCGACTCACGTCGCCTTCGGCCAGGCCCAAGCACGGCCCAAAGCCCACCGTGTCAGCGTCTGTGCCGTGCCAGTCCAAGCCCAAACCGAAGTAACTATAGACGACGAAGGTAGCAGCGACGATGGTGGCGACAGTCGCCATCTTCATTTCTCTCGTACCCGCCTCATTAAAAAGTAGTTAAAATTGAATTAGTTGCATAAAAACATGAGCACGTAATGACGTAAATATTTCAGGGGGAAAAGTAGAATTTTTTTGATATTTTAAAGATACAATGTTACTGTCTCATTAAAAACCTTACGCCCTATAGTGGGGTTCCCCGAGTAATGAAAAGAGTACAATAACAATATGCGTATATACTAACTATAACAACATGCGTATATACTAACTATAACAACATGCGTATATACTAACTATAACAACATGCGTACTATATACTAACTATAACAACATGCGTACATAGTATCTACTCATCAATGTTCATCGGCCTTGATGTTTACCCGTGTTTGTACTCCTCCCCCTTGGCTCTGCGTCCTGTCTTGCGTAAGCATGCTTTGTAATGTTGATTCAAGTGTCTTGTCTCTATAGTTGTACGAGCAGTTAATTTAGTTTTGCAATAATTGCAAGTTGCGATCTCTACCGTTTCATCATCTTGGATTTCTTGGCTCCAAGTCATGTGCTTCTAGCAATTCGTTCTTCATCCAGACCCACCAATGTTGTCGTTCGTGGACGGGGGTGGGAACTCTGGAGTCCCTATTGGCTTCGGACCGCCCTAGTACTTCTCGTAGCCCTCCGTACCATCCATATAACGGTCATCCATACGATACTCTTCCATGCTTGGTGAGAGCCGACGAGCATCAACGAGACTCAGAGCCCAAGGAGGACTAGGGGAGCGATGGCGGAAGCTTACACTAAACCGCCATGTTGCCCTTTTCGTGCTACGACTCCTCTGCATACCGCTCGGGAGCTCCTTGATGCTCCATCTCCTTGGTAACATAATGGATGGATGGATGGTGAATAAATAGGGAGAGTAGATGGATGTTGAAGAAATGAGGAGAGTGGATGAATAGTTGAAGAAATGAGGAAAGTAGATGATGATGAATAGATGAGAGTGAATGGATGGTGAAGAAATGAGGAGAGTGGATGGAATTTGTATGGTGAAGAAATGAGAAGATGAGTTCATTTTATATATGATACATGAGCTTTTTTAAGGATAGGAATATATGAATTTAGAGCTACTCGAATCCAACACATTTTTTTTTGTTTTTCTCTTTTTCTCTTACTTGAGTCCTTAGAAGAGTTTAATAGTTGTCAGTCGGGCTATAAACGAGCCGAACTCGAGCAAGCCTAGTCTGCCAAGCTCGAGCTCGGTACAAGCTGGAGCGAGCCTGAGTTAGGGTCTGAGTTTGGACCTGGGCTAGAGCTTGGCTCGTCCTAAGCATGAGTTGGCTCAAGCTCAGCTCGAGTAAGCTCGGTAACAATTCACATTCACAATTTTTTTATTCTTCACATCAACAAAAGAGGTGGAGGGGTGAGGGGAATAGTTCATATTCATATATGGTTGAAAGAGGATGGATGGTGGCACACGTCAAGATCGTCGCAATAGTGGATGAGAGGACATCATGCTTTGCGGTGGAGAGGCGAAGTGTGTCGGCGCTTGGTGATAGTGGAGGAAAGGGGCGTTGCCGGCTCGCCGTGTGGTCGCTTGGAGACCTGCACCATGGTGTTACCATGCTGGTGGTCAGTGGGATGGGAGGCGACTGGGTGGGGGCAGAGGTGGCAGTCGACGGGAGCAGGATGGAAAGCGGCATGGTGGGAGGAGTCGAGGAGGGACGGTGGAGTGGGAGATGTAGTGGGGGAGGTGGACAGCGGGATGGGAAGCTGCAGCTTGCGGGATGGGAGGAGAGGTGAGATTGGGAGACTGAGGCCCTAGGGGGAGGATTGGGGAAGAATTGATGCAGGGGGTTAGGGTTGACTCGGTGTATCGGGGAGGCATGATCAATTTTGAAATTGGACTCAGGAGTGCAAGTGGGCGGAGAAATTTACCAAGCCCTGACAGCCTATTCAAGCTCATCTTGGTGAAGCTCATGAGCTCAGGATCAAGCTAGGCCTGTTCTTTTTGGCTGCGCTTTATTTCTTTTGGGTGCGGCTTATGGATTTTGGTTGTTTGTAAGAGAGAGTATGGAGAGGAGACTCGCATGCGATTTTGATTGATGTAAATGAAGTCGTTGTAGTGTGTATTATAATCAACTTGTAGACCCTATTTTAAAACACATTATTTGAAAACTAGTTACTATAGACAAGTGGTTTTTCGAAGTCGAAAAGAGTAGGGCAACTGAAGGCTCCGAGCCAAAAATTTTGGACTAGCACAAAGAACAATTTAAGTGCCCCACCAACCTTTTCCTACGTGGAGGATAGCAACAATTTGCCTGTGAAATGTTGAAATGTCACGCTAGCTACACCTACTTTCTAGTCCAACTCTGCAAGGATCATAGAATTGTCAAACAAAATTGGACATCAAATTATTTTCCAGCTAACTGGCAGTGTGTCATCACAGCAGAAAGAGAGAACCCTCCACCTACCATGCATGAGTACCGTTACTCCGAACCAACGGCCAAGATAACATCACAATCCACATCGAACGGCCGCCGGATGAATCCACGTCATCAATGTCCAAATTAGTGGTGGACCATCACAAACAACGGTACAAAAAAACCTTTTTTTCACAAGGAAAATTAATTAATCACGGGAAGAAATACTAAAATGATCACCAAGAAGTCCCTTTTCTTAAGATCTAGTAGCACACTCCCTAGTCTGTATTTAAACAGCATCCCATCCCTCCATTCTATCCTCTCTTCCCTCCATTAATCCTTGAGAGCTAGCTGGTGAAGTCCTTGGCTTCTTGCTCGTCAATGGTGCGGATGGCAAGCAAAGGAGGCAGCGGCGGCGGCGGTGGCGGTGGCCGGGAGGGGAAGAAGGCGCTGCTGCTGGGGCGGTTCGAGGTGGGGAAGCTGCTGGGTCAGGGCAACTTCGCCAAGGTGTACCGCGCGCGCAACGCGGCCACCGGCGAGGAGGTGGCGATCAAGGTGATGGAGAAGGAGAAGATCTTCAAGTCCGGGCTGACGGCGCATATCAAGCGCGAGATCGCCGTGCTCCGGCGGGTGCGCCACCCGCACATCGTGCAGCTCTACGAGGTGATGGCCACCAAGCTGCGCATCTACTTCGTCATGGAGTACGTGCGCGGCGGCGAGCTGTTCGCGCGCGTCGCCCGGGGCCGCCTCAAGGAGGGCGACGCGCGGCGCTACTTCCAGCAGCTTGTGTCCGCCGTCGCCTTCTGCCACGCGCGCGGGGTGTACCACCGGGACATCAAGCCCGAAAATCTCCTCGTCGACGACGCCGGCGACCTCAAGGTCTCAGACTTCGGGCTCTCCGCCGTCGCCGACCAGATGCGCCACGACGGGCTCTTCCACACCTTCTGCGGCACCCCGGCGTACGTCGCGCCGGAGGTGCTCTCCCGCCGCGGGTACGACGCTGCCAAGGCCGACCTCTGGTCATGCGGCGTCGTGCTCTTCGTCCTTATGGCCGGCTACCTCCCCTTCCAGGACCGCAACCTCGTCGCCATGTACCGCAAGATCCACAAGGGCGAATTCCGCTGCCCCAAGTTGTTCTCCCCGCAGCTCATCCGCCTCCTCCGCCGCGTCCTCGACACCAACCCGCAGCGCCGCGCCACCGCCGACGAGATCATGGAGAACGACTGGTTCAAGATCGGCTTCCGCCGCTTCTCCTTCCGCATCGAGGACGACCGCTCCTTCACCTACTTCGATCTGGACGACGGCGCCGCGGACGCGTCCACCTCGCCGCCCGACACCCCACGGACGGCCGACAGCGGGTACGCTCCTTCCGAGCAACCAAGAAAGGCGGGAGGACTGGCGTCGTGCGGGTCGGCGCCGTCGTTGCTGGAATTAGGAGGCTCCGATCTGGGGGGGAGCATGCGGCGGCCGTCGAGCCTGAACGCGTTCGACATCATCTCGTTCTCCCCGGGGTTCGACCTCTCAGGGCTGTTCGAGGACGGCGGAGGCGGGGGCAGTGGTGCGGGCGAGCAGCAGCACGCGGCGCGGTTCGTGTCGGCGGCGCCGGTGGAGCGGATCCTGTCTGCGCTGGAGGGGACGGCCGCCGCGGAGGGCATGGCGGTGTGGGCGAGGGACGACGGCTCGATCAGCCTGGAGGGGACGCGGGAGGGAGAGCACGGCCCGCTGGCGGTGGCCGCGGAGATCTACGAGCTCACGCCGGAGCTGCTGGTGGTGGAGGTGCGGCGCAAGGCCGGCGGCGCCGCCGAGTACGAGGAGTTCCTCCGGGCGCGGCTCAAGCCCAGCCTCCGCGAGCTCGTGTGCGACGGCCGGCCATGCCTCGATCCCGACGAGCTCTCTCGGAGCCTGTGATCGCTGCGCGCGTCCATGCATGCATGCACGTTCTCCTCTCAGTTTGACTGGTCGTTTGATTTGCGTACCTTATTTCTTGTACGTACAACGTACGTGCGCAAGGAAGTATATATATACACGTATATACATACAAAAAATATTTTTGCAGTGTTGTGGATGGTATTTAATTTGGAAGGTTCCATGACACTGTTGTTGCAAAGGGGAAAAGGAAAAAAAAAGAAGAGAGAAATGCATCTCTTTTGTAGTATAGTACTTGCGTGTTAATTAGGAGATCATGTGTGTAACTGTGTTAAGCTGTGAGATTTGCTGTTTGTTGATGTATGAGTCACTGTGTATTTGGAGAAGAATTGCAACCGATTCATTTTATTACAAACAACTTCATACAGTAGCCATTGACAATTTTGTGCCATCATGCATTGATGGATAAGAGAGAGAATCATATCACAAGCATGACTCGACATGCTAGCAGCTAGCAGATTAATGGTCACGTACATGTATCACTTCAGAAAGTACTCGCATTCTTCAACAAACCACAATTTGCTTTTGCTTAAAAGAGACTAGGAATAATGGGCTATTACGCAAGTAACAGTAAAAATGATATCTGCACCAATGTGCTATGTCAGAGAGCCACAGTAATATATGTGTGCAACAGCAGCAACAGAAATATGAAAAAGAAAGGAAAACAAGAAAATGTCGGTGGCGTGTTCAGACTTTCAGTTTGTGACACCTGTTAGATCGATGTACCAAAAAAAACTATCAACCAATCATTTATACATTTGCATCGAGGCCAACGAATATGGCTGCGATCATTGTGGCTTCGCTACAGTGCTGGAGGCTTATTTGGCACTATTCATAAGTTTCGTCTTTTTCTGAATTTTTTACTTTTTGTTGAGCTTTTTTTCCGGTTCTTTTTTTTTCCCGTATTTGTTTGTATTATACGTAACGGGCTAACATATTTTTTTATTTTTAAATTTTTTTAAATTTAATTATGCTAAATAAGCCTCTGTCAGCTACAGTGCTTTTTTCAGCCAGCTACAGTGTTTTCAGCCATAAGCCACGAGCTTTTCAGCCGAACCGATCACCCCCTATATGGACCAAGAAATGTTCAGCTGCTGAAATGCACATGTGGCTAGATAATTCCAATTTCTTCATTCCACATCAAAGGGTCCTTTTTCTAAGAAAGATCACATCAAAGAGTTTTGATTTGACATTACATTAATATTGATGTGCATCAAAAGTCCTGCAAATTTTCGCTTCTTTTTACCTGCCTCGATGCTCGATCCTCTCGCATTTGCCCACGTACGCAGTCGCACGAGGAGAGAACTACTCGGTCACGGAATTAGTTTGGCTGTTATGGCAGTTTGTTGCTTGTTAGAGATGATAGCTCTCTTCTTCTTGTCAAGGAATCGTAGTTGCTAAGTCAGTCTGGTCGATTTCTTCTATATAAAAAAAAGATCAAATATAAAATAATTATATAATAATACAAAAATTAAACACAAGAGGTAAGAAAAAACTCCTTTGTTTACTACTTTCTTCTCAAAAGATGTACAAGTGATGACCATAGGACCTCCTATTTACAGACTAGTGGAGGGTGCCCACCAATGCGTTGTGCTTTGCAGACCTAGGCCCAGGTTTCCTAACACCCCCCTTGGGCATTTATCCGATACGATCATGCCTAATCAAAACTCTATAAAAACTCAGTGAGAAAAATTTAGAGAAAGAGTACATGATACATGTAATGTTATGCTGCACGAATTGCCTCATTATAAACCATGGTCGAGAAACTTTAGGAAAACCTGTCAAGGAAAAAACAGTACAATCCACCCAATGTCATTCAATCTACAAGATTTATTCTTTGGGTACTCGATCTTCGCGATCAAGTTTTAATAGTGAACCCGTGAAGAGTCTCCCCTAAATTCTGCACTTCTTTAAGTCTCATCATTCCGATTTCACGTACATTTCTTTCAAAATTAGATGCTGGAAGTAACTTAGTAAATAAATCTACAAGATTTTTACATGACTTACTATGCAATATCTTAATTTCGTCCATTTTTTGCAATTTATGAGCATAAAAGAATTTAGGCTTGATATGCTTTGTAAGATGACTCTTTACGTACCCCGTCTGCACTTGTGCAACACAAGCTGTGTTATCTTCATAGATAATTGTGAGAGCTTGTATGATGTTTAATTCACATGACTGCTGGATGTGATGAACTATTCGTCGAAACCAAGCACATTCTCGTGTGGCCTCGTACAACAATATGATTTCCGAGTGGTTCGTTGAAGTCGATACAAGACTTTGTTTAGACGATTTCTATGAAATTGCAGTTCCACCACATAGGAATACATAGCCTGTCTATGACCTAGCTGTATGCGGGTCTGACAGGTACCCGACATCTGCATAGCCAGTTATATTCAAATCTTGGTTCTTTCTGTAGAATAGTCCAAGATCTTTGCTTCCTTGGAGGTATCGAAAAATGTCTTTTATTCCCTGTCAATGTCTTTTGGTAGATTTTGCATTGTACCTTGCTAATAGGTTTACAACAAATGTAATATCTGGTCTAGTGCAGTTTGCTAAATACATAAGTGCTCCTACCGCACTTAAGTATGGGAATTCCGGTCCCAGAACTTCCTCCCCCTCTTCTCTAGGTCTGTACGGATCTTTGTCTTACTACAAAGATCTTCCGACCATCGGTACCTTCGAAGGGTATGCCTTTTCAAAGCCAAACCTTTTTAACACCTTTTGGGTGTATGCGGATTGATGTACTAATATTCCTTCCGGGACATGCTCAAACTGCAAGCCTAAGCAATATTTGGTTTTACCCAAACATTTTGTTTCGAATTCTGACTCCAGGTAAGAACTTGCCTTCTTTATATCTCCCAAGGTTTCAATGATATTCAGATCATCTACATACACTGAGATTATACAAAATCCATTCTGAGATCGTCGTATAAATACATACGGACAATCCTCATTGTTCGTGTAGCCTTTCTTGCATAGAAAGTTGCTTAAGTGATTATATCACATCATTCCTGATTGCTTAAGTCCATACAGTGATTTTTTGAGTTTCGCACTGTACAAGCCTCTATTTGCTCTGTCTTGGTTCAGGACAGGGATACCTTCAGACACCTTCATATAAATGTCTGAATCCAAGCCTCCGTAAAGGTATGCAGTTACCACATCCATCAATTTTATTTCTAAATTTAGGTTTATTGCCATTGAGATTAAATATCTAAAGGTAATACCACCCATAACCAGAGAATATGTTTCTTCATAATCAACTCCTGGTCGTTGGGTAAACCTTGTGCTCTACGGGGTGCATATGGGGAGGCGTGTGGCTTGCAGGTTCAAACACTTCTATTTTGTTCAGAGATAATAATTCAATTTCTATTATCTTTTTCCAATCCTCCCAATCTGATATTCTCTTACATTCAGTGAGCAATGTAGGCTCTGCATTAAGATCGATAATTGTGGCAATTTTCATTGCAAAATAAATATCAACATTGGCTGTTGTCCTGTTCATAGATTCTCCCGTGTGCACACAGTTTATAGCTATTCATCATGTGTTGGTTCTTCTAGTGCTTCTACTTGCTCACCACTTCTTCTAGTTGCAGGGGCAATTCTCTTTATTTTTTCATCTCCGATGTATGCGCACACATCCATGCTGATTTCTCCCTCTATAGGAATGTTCAAATCTGGTATGCCCTTTTCTGAAGGTGTCAAACTGGTGCCAAGTCTTAATTGGCTCCCCTTCTGATTCTGGGGAACTCCAGTGATTGGTTGTGTCAAATCTTTCTTATACTTTTTACCAGGCATCCCCGTTACTTAGGATTCGAGGGGTCGGAGTTCTCGTCCTTTTATTCTGAGGTCTCTGGACGGGATTAGGGATACCTTCAGCTTTCTTCGGTATTTCAACCCTCTCCGGTGCATTACGTGCAGGCACATGCGACTTGGTCACACTTTTTAAATTACTAAAGTGATCCGGCAGTTGGTTTGCTAATGCTTGTAGGTCAATGATCTTTTGGACTTCTCTATTTGCTTCACTAGTGCGCGGGTTGTGTGCATGGATTCATGTAGCTTGCCATGTAATTTTCTGATAGTTTTCATCAAATGGTTGATTTCTTCCCCTTAATATCGGGAAACTATCCTCATCAAATATACTATCAGCGAAATGGGCAGTATGCAAATCTTCTGTCATGGGATCTAAATACCTGATTATGGATGCTATCTCATAACCAACGTATATCCCAGACTTTCAAAGAGGGCCCATTGATGTACGTTGTGGAGAGGATATAGGTATATAAACCTTGCATCCAAACATTCGGAGATGAGAAATTTTTGGTGCTGACCCTTGTGCTAGTTGTATTGGTGAATGGTTGTTATATGCCGATGGTCTAAAGTTGATGGGAGTTGCTGCATGCAGAACTGCGTGTCCTCAACATGTAGATGGTAAATTACAATTCTGCAAACGTAGTCGGGCAATAAATTTTATTCTCTTAATTAATGCCTCTTTTAGTCTAGTCTGGGGGTGAACATACGGTACAGAATGCTCAACTTTAATTCCCATTGCCATGCAATAATTATCGAATGCCTTTGAAATAAATTCTCTGGCGTTATCCATTCTGATGAACTTTATGTGATGATCTGGAAAATTATTCTTATTTTGATTTATCTACAAAATTAACTTTACAAAAGCATGATTTCTCGTAGATAATAAACATATGTGCGACCATTTCGAGGAAGTATCGATGAGCACCATAAAATATTTAAATGGCCCTGACAAAGGTTATATAGATCTGCAAATATCTCATTGGATGCGTTTCAGGAATGTAGGTACTTCATCCTTCACTTTTAGAGCAGAAGGCTTAGTAATTAATTTTCCTGTGCCACATACAGGGCACACAAAATCTTATTGATTCGAAAAATTCTTTATATCGATATTATGTCCTTGTGAATTGTTAATTATATTTCTCATCATCCTAAGACCTGGGTGGCCTAATCTATCATGCTAGAGACAGAAGAGTTCAGAACTTCTAAATATTGTTTTCAAGATAGTATAGGTTGTGGGTGCCTTAATATTAGTGTAGTATAGCCTAGTCTTAAATAAAGAAAGTCTTTCTAATACCCTTTTCCTATTTTCCTCACGCTTTGTAATGAGCAGGTATTCCTTACCATACTCTTCTTCAGTCTCACATGGAAATCGTTAGCGCGAATATCCTTGAAACTTAGAAGAGTTCTAGTTGATTCTGGGTACAATAATGCTTCTTAAATGACCAAAGTTGTGCCCATTGAGAGTATGATTATGGCTCTTAATGAACCTATTATACAAGCATCGCTACCGGTGATTGTTGTAAGACTGCCAGCATTCTTGCTAATCGACTTAAAGAATTTTGTCTCTCTCAAGATGGTATTCATTGTGCCACTGTCAACTAAGCACACTTCCTCCATAGGGCACCATACACGTTCTAATATAAAGTTCTTTATTTATATATAGTAGAAGTCATTCAACACACAAATAGAATACTTCGAATATCAGAACATATCATATCATTATTAACTGAATAAATGAATGAATTATTCAATATCATCCAACCATCACGAGAAAATAAATTCTTTGAGTACCAACAATGCAAAATCTAGCTTATTCCTTCACACATTAAATAAATGACAATTAAAGTCTAAATGCATTCTATGCATTAGACCGAGTCTGCTAGAAAACCAGAAACTTCGGCTGCGATCTTCTCAGGGGTGAGATGCTCTTCTTGGGAAATCATGGCGGTGACAGCTGCAATGTCAAGAGGAGGTGCTGCTGCAGGAGTGGAGTCAATCTCCATTGGTGTAGGCAGCTGCTGAGAACTCTCCCTCTCAACAAAGGCAAAGTGGGTTTCATACTGCCCTTTCCCACCCTTCTTCTTCTTGGCCTAAAAGGCATCAACGACATATTGCGGCTCTTTACATATTCGCAACCAGTGCTCCCGCTTGCCACACTTGTAGCAGATTTGGTCTTGCTGACCATAGGGCTTGTCGTCTCGCTTTGGTTTGCTGGCCTTAGTCTCTTGTGAAGCATTTGACTTACCTTTCTGCACTGCAGCCTTACTCTTCCTTTCCCTTTTCTTTATTATAGGCTTCCGCACCTTGTAGCTCCCAGCATTGGCCTCACGGCTAGCGAAGCTCCCAGGTGGCTGTACGATAAAGTTCTTATGGAGAGCTTTATCTTGAGCCTCTGCAACCTACATAATATCAATCAATTTAGCGTACTCCTTGTAGTCGTCTTGACGATAATTGCGCGCAGACTGCACTGCATTAGTGTGGAAGGTGGAGAGGGTCTTCTCAATCTTCTGCTCATCTGTGATCTGCCTGCCACAGAGTTGAATATTGGTACAAATTCTGTGCAGAGCAGAATTGTACTCCCCGACCGTTTTGAAATCAGCAAATCTCAGTCGGATCCACTCATGCTTTGCCTAAGAAAGAATGGTGTACTTTAACTTCTCGAACCGCTTCTTGAGTGAAGTTCACAATACTAGAGCACTCTTCTCTGCTATGTACTCATTCTTGAGAGTAAGATAGAGGTGGTACCTAAGGAAGTGAAGTGTCTAATTATTCTCCTCAGGTGTGAGTTTGGCATCCTGTGGTGCACCAATTCCGATAGCAGCGCGGAACTTCCTAGCTCCTAGTACGATCTCGATATCAAAAGCCCAAGTCAAGTAATTTTGGCCATGCTGGGCCAGCTCTTCGAACTCCGGTTTGTGATGCCTGTTATTTACACGTTCATGGAAGGGATATATAAATTTACTGCAAGTAAATATGCATAAAATAAATTAGACAATAGTACAAAATGGTTCTCGTAATATTTCTGAATTTTCTATAATTTTACTATTGATTTCAGCGATTAAAGGCAATATAAATAATTATGATTAATTAAAACAGTAAATAAATACAAAAAGACATAGAAACTAATAATAACAGTGCAAAACATGCTTCAAATGCTAAAAATAATTCAAAACTTGAATTTTCGAGGCACTTTTATGTTGGAATATGAATTTTTAGTGAATTATGTAATTTCTCAGGGCTTAACCGCTAATTTTTAATTTTGAGAAAATTTTCGCGTAATTTTAAGAAAAACTAGGGGCCTTTCTGTAAATTGTGCCACCGACCCCCCCTTTCTCTTTTTCCTTTTTTCGTTGGCCCGTTCCGGCCCATTCGGCGCATAGGGTAGTGTTTCCCCTACCCCATTCCCACCCGGTGGCAGCGGCCCGAGCTGCAGCTCGTGCGGGCGCAAGGCGGTCGTCGGGACAACAGTTCTCGGGAGTGGCGGCGTGCGGGCCGGCAACGCTTCTTGTGGGAGGCGGTGGCTTCGTTCGAAACCGAGCGACAGCGGTGCACGCTATGTGAGGCGAGCGACATCACAAGGCGGACGAGCAGTCTGTGCGGCGCGGCTGCTGTCATGTGGACTGGCGATGGCGGCGCTCGTGCGGGAGTGGCATCAGCGGAAAACCCCCAGCGGAAGCGGTGGTGTCGGCTTCCCCCAAGGCAGCGGCAGTGCCTGTGCGAGAGCGACGACGGCCGGGAGCCAGTGACGCGTGCGAGTGCTCGGGAGCGACGGTGTTTGGACTGACGGTGCATGAGAGAGGCGGTGCGGCTCTAGGCCAGCTGCGACCGAGCGGTGGCACAACTCGGAGCCGGTGGTGGCCGAGTAGCGGCACGGTCCTTGCGGGGTGCACGGCACGGGAGCCAGCGATGCAGTCACGTGCAGGCAGCGGTTCGGTTGGTCATCACGCTTTCGGCCGGCGCGCGACATGGAACTCGGCCGCATTCAGGCGGCGAGGGCCGCCATGGCTCAGCGGCGCAGCTGTGTGTGGGCGGCACAAGGACACAGCGATGCGTACGCAAGGGCACGGTCACATGTGGGCGATGTGTCGGTGTGTGCAGGGAAGTGGCCCTATGTGGGCGGTGAGGTCACATGGGGCATGCAGGCCACCGGAGGGTGCCACGTACGAGCAGCAAGGGCGGCTCGGTCTTTTTTCTTTTTTTCAATTTACAGTGCAATCAACATATACTCTTTCATGTAATCTACCGATCGACATTGTGCTGACGACTTTAAGTCTGCTCGCTGTAGATTAGTTGCACCTAGAAATTAATCTAGAAAGTAAAATCTGCGGAATTTAAAGCGATCTAGATAGACAATTCAATCTACGAGTGTTTCGACGATTACCTTCGATCCAGGGAGCGATTCGTGCTGATAACGTGTTGAGGAACCGTCGCTAGCAAGTTCAGTCTGATCAATTCCTCCAATGCAAAGAGACAGATCAAATATAGAACAATCACAAAATAATGCAAGAATTGAACACAAGAGGTAAGGGGGAACTCTTTTCTTTATTACTTTCTTTTGAAAAGGTGTACAAGTAATGACTATGGGAATCCTTATTTATAGACTAGTGGAAGGTGCCCACCAATAGGGTGGGCTTGCAGGCCCAGGCCTAGGTTTTCCAACACTTCTCAGCTTTCTTTTCTGTTCTTTTGGGCTAACTAATGGTTTTCAGGTAAGATTAATGGTTTTTGACTGTGTCATTGGAGACAACAATGGATGTAGAGATGCTGATACAGACGGTGCACATGTTTTTAGACTCAAGAAGCCATTTTGAGAACTTGATTTAAAAGCCGTCCAGTTTGTTTCGACTTTCAGAGAAATCAAAAACTCAAAATCAAAAACTCAAAAGAAATAATCTATGCCTTATGGTTTCCCTCGAATAAACAAACATGATGATTTTCGTCATCTTTTTAAAATGATTTATCGGAATAGCCTTTTTGAAATGGTTTATCAGCATTCAATTCATTCGTACAAGTGCTCACGCTAAAACTAAAAGCTATTAGCTATAACCGTAAACTATTAGTCACAGCCGAAAAGAACTCAGATGACAAGGCGGGCGGGCTGAGTGAAGGAAGTTTCCGGAGAGAACTGGCTTTGGCTAAACGGCACCGGTCATTTTAGATAAATCCGTGCTGTCACGAGTGCATGCTTTCTCACTGAGGTGTATTCGTTCATGTAGAGAAAATCATCCCGTAGACGAACAAGATTTTTTCGGTTGTAAGACGACATGGGAGGAAATGTGATCGAACTCGGGCCGCTAGGTACGGAGGCCCAATTCACTAGATTTTAAGGGAAAAATTCGAAATCCTCTAGGCCCATATGGGCCGGCCGTACACACTTGCTCAGCCCATGGATTTACAGCTCGTGGCCCCTTAGCAGCTGTAGCCGCAGCCCAAAAGCCCATCTGTGTGCGATCGGGGATGCCTTCACACAGAAGAGCCAGGAAACGAAGCCCGAAAAACGTAGCCCAGTTAGCCTCGCCAAGCCAGGCGACTCCGGCGAGTTCCCCACCGCCATGGCCGCCGCCGCCGCCGCCGGCGAAGCCTCCTCCAAGCTCCTCCGCTTCCTCTACTTCGTCGGTGCCGTAGGTACGCATCCTTCCTTCTCTCTCTGTATACACCGGTGTGCGCATATGCACGGGGCGCTAATCATATGCTTTGATCATTAGCGTTTTACGCCCCTGTTTTCTTCCCAGTGATCTGCACCAAGGCCATCAAAAGGTATGGAGACTACGAGCGCAAGCAGGAGGTCTCCGCCGCCGCAGCAGAAGCCGCCGCCGCTAAGCCCTAACCTCGGAGGAGGCCCTGTCTTCGCCGGTTTGGGCTCTTGAATGTTTCTCTCCAGTCGCCACTCGCCGAGAGGGGAAAAAATGCTATCTCTGCTTTTGTTATATGTAACGTATTGCGATGACATGAAGCGATAAGAATCCTTTTTCCCCATGTGAAATTGTGAATGCTGCGAGCTGGAATTCACCTGCTCAATTGCGGCGTGATGAATAATACTGTTACAATTTTCTTTGCTAAGGAGTTGTCAATCGTGAGCATGGTGCTTTACCTGTCATTGGTTCTACGTGGAAAGCTGCCAGTGTTGTTTTGTTAGGTATTTTCGTTTCCTGGACTGCTATGATAATTTGGGAGAATCACTAATAGGATTATAGATAGTTTACTGGTAAAAATTGGGTTACTGTTTTCTCCTAGTTAAGCCTTTTGGTATCTCCACTCCATGGCGGTTGATAGATAGATACTACGGTGCCAGCCAGTTCAGGCCTTTAGTGCTACTTGTGCTGTAAGGCGTCAACTCAATTGGTGTTTTGGCGAAGGGTTCTGCATTTGAAAAGAGTTTAATCATAAAAGGCTGTTTTTTAAGTCTAATCCTAAATGGCTGTTTTTTAAGTCTACTTTCAAGTATGCACAGATTTAAGTAGCATATAAACTCTCAAGGTCGTATTATCTGTCCTTTGCCTATCTTGACCAGATTCTGTGATGATTTGGCTCAACTTTTCCCAAGTATAAGTATGTTTGTCGTGCAATTAGGAATTCTCGACTTGTAGTTAACGGTTACATGAACTGATCTTACAAAGGTTAAAACTACATTCATTCCATGATGCAAGACATTTTGAGGATCCTTAGGTTAGTCTCCTTACTTTATTGGACTGTGAAATGTTTGTGTGTACTGTGTAGGATTCCTTCCAGAGGTCCTGGGAAGGCACTATACTCTTGATGTTGGTATGAACATTATCCACTTCCCTGATCACATCTGTGCAATAGCATTTCAGGGGCCATTAGATTACATCTTGCTTTCTAGATTTTTTTATATAATTTAGAATTATTGTTAATTAAACTGCTAGAGTAGGTGATTTATTGGTAGTTCTTCAAACACATAAGAGGATTCTGTGCCCATTTTGGCAAAAGGGCACTTAAACTCATCTTGTTCATGATTTACCCTATGGATTTCTCCTGTGCAATCACGCCTGACAAGCTTGATTCAAGATCCTGCCCTGATTTAAGAGATCTATTACCCCAAAAAAATCAATAATAATGTCAGGCATAGCAGATTTGGTAAAGTCTATACCAGGAGGTCTAAACCGGCACAGCTGGCATAGCCAATTGCGGCTGCTTCATCAAGTTAGGTGTTGGTTTGAATAATGTCCAGTTATGGATAGGTTCTAGTTTCGAATTTGGCTAGCAATAGGAGTTGTATTCGGAGTCTAAGTTTGTATTTAGAAGTGAGTCGGGCTTAGCCCAGATTGTTAGGATTTCCTCTGCTATATAAACAGGAATAGTTATGATAATAAAGCAAGAGATGATTTACCCCAATTCTTTCTTTCTTCCAACCCTCTTTTGCGCCCTTCCCCTGCGTAACTCCTCTCTTCCTCCTATGCTGGATTCTCCAGCACGGCTCCATCAAAGCTAACCACGCCACGGCCTCCTGCAGTGCATACATATAATCTGAGATCAGGATCAGGGCGTGACAACTTGGTATCAGAGCATTTGGCGGACGATCAAACAACTGTCAATGCGATCCTAGATCAGATTGCAACACTGATAGCCAACACGACAAAGCAGATACAAACAACAGCTCAGGTCAGAAGAGTTCGGAGATAGACTTGTTGCCTTGGAGAAGTGCTCGACAGGAAATGGATTGCTGCCAACCCCAGCTGGAACCATGCCAATGTCAAGCCATCAGGGAAGCGATAACTGGCCAGAGACCGAGAAGCCACCTCGCTTCCATCGGCTGGAGTTTCTGTCATGTGATGGGCAAGACAATCCTCTCGGCTGGCTGTAACGTTGCGAGCAATTCTTCCGAGGACAGAAGACATTGGAGAGTGAAAAGGTGTGGCTCGCATCCTATCACCTGATTGGCGCAACGTAGCAATGGTATTTCCAATTGGAGCAGGACGAAGGAGAACCTAATTGGCATCGCTTCAAGGAATATATCAATCTACGTTTTGGACTGTCCATCTGTCACAATCCTTTGGGTGAACTTAAGGAACTTGTACAGACTGGCACCGTGGAGGAGTATCAACAGAGATTCCTCGCCATCCTTTGCCGAGCATATCATCTTCAGCCACGGCAGCAGGTGGAGTTATTCACTTTGGGCTTTCACGAGCCTATCCGCACTGACGTGGAGTTGCAAAATCCCGCTAATCGTTAGATGGCCATGGCACTCGCTAGGGCATATGAGCGACAGGCTCAGGCCGTTGGGCAAGACGCCGGGCTGTAGCACAGACGGCCGGCATCATTTGCACACATAGCAGCTGTTGTGGTAGATTAGAAGCAGGGGTATTGAGGTACTCTCCCTCCGTAAGGAGGCTCTGAGCAATCTCTTATCAGATCTATTAATTTTCTTGTTGCCCCCATACATCAGGGCTTACAGATATATATATAGGCCCTTAGGCCACTAATTCCGAAAAGAACTCTCCTCCTTCTCAAACTAGGACTCTAATCCAATCTTAACAACCTTGGTAACTAACTCACGTAGCTTTGCAGTTGGACTCTGTTGTGGACGCCGGTGCAGATTGCTTATTACGGCGTTTATAGAATTTGCCCACAAAAGCGTCCACAACACTTCCGCCCTCCTGGAGAAACAGCTCGTCCTCGAGCTGGAATGTCGGATGCGCCTCCTTGAAAGTCTCCAGGCGCTCCCAGGTAGCCTCCGAGTCGGGACGCCCCACCCATCGCACAAGCAGCTCCCATGTGCCACGGTTGAGCCGTGTGCGAGCGATGGATGCCGGAGTGGGGATCACTCGGCCGCGAGCCATGGGAGGAAGGGGCGCCATGCTTGGTGGTGGAGCGCCATGGTACGGCTTGAGGAAAGCAACGTGGAAGACGTCGTGGATTTCGGCCTTGGGCAGAAGCCGAAGACGATAGGCCACCGATCCGATCCGTTCCACCACCTGATAAGGACCGTAGTAGCGAGGAGCAAGCTTACCACCTGCCTTGTTAGTGATGCCAGCAGCCGAGCGGTGGTGAAGACGCAACCATACCCATTCACCCTCCTTGTACTGCACGTCTCGGTGATTGGAGTCATAGTACTACTTCATGTGATCTTGCGCATGGAGGAGACAGTCGCGGATGTCGGCCAAGAAGGCGTCGCGATCGGTCAGCTGCTTGTCGAGGGCAGCAACACATGCCAAGCTGGGCTGATAGCTGGCGATCGTCGGAGGAGGGCGACCGTAGATCACCTGAAACGGGGTCGTGTGTAGAGCCGTCTGGTAAGACGTGTTGTAGCAGTACTCTGCCCATGGAAGCCATCGCAGCCAGCTGCGTGGACGGTCGCCGGCAAGGCATCTGAGGTAGACTCCCAGAATGCGATTCGTCACTTCGGATTGGCTGTCCGTCTGTGGATGGAATGCGGAGCTTAGACGAAGTTCGACCCCGAGAGAGCGAAAAGCTCTGTCCAGAAGGCGCTGGTGAAGACCGGGTCGCGATCGCTGACGATGGAGCACGGAATGCCATGAAGCCGGACAATGTTGTCGAAGAAAACCCGGGCCACCGAAGTTGCCGTGTATGGGTGACTGAGGGCGATGAAGTGGGCGTACTTCGAAAAACGATCAACCACCGTGAGTACCACTGATTTGCCGGCCACCTTGGGAAAACCCTCGACAAAGTCAAGAGCGATGTCTGCCCAAACCGAGCTCGGTACGGCCAGAGGCTGAAGAAGACCGGCCGGATGAAGATGGTCCGTCTTGTGTTGCTGGCACACAGAGCAGCCTTGCACAAATTCACGCACCAGCCGATTGGTATGAGGGTTATAGAATGAGGCTCGGAGACGATGCAGCGTCTTCTGTACTCCTTCATGTCCGGCGCCATGGGCCGTGGCCAAAATCTGCGGCCAGAGCGTCGAAGAGTCCGACACGTAAATGCGGCCGCGGTGAAGGACAAAACCGTCGACCAAGGTCCAGGAGGCGCCGGCAATGTCCTGCGCAATCTCTGAGCGTTTGGCCACCAGCTCGGGAAGGTGCGCCGCCTCGCGCCGAAGGTCGTCGAACAGCTCCAAGTCGGGACGGGAGATGGCACATGCGGCCATCGCGGAAGCGTCCTCATCCCGGCGAGACAGAGCATCAGCAGCCGTGTTCAAACGGCCCGGACGGAATTCCACCTGAAAGTCATACCCAAAGAGACGGCTCACCCATGTATGCTGCGGAATTGTGGAGAGCCGCTGGTCGAGGAGGTACTTGAGTGCGAAGTGGTCTGTGCGCACAGTGAAGGAGCGCCCCCATAGGTAGGGACGCCAGTGGCGCACCGCCTTGACCAGTCCGATGAGCTTGCGCTCATAAGCAGCCAATTTGGCATGCTGCGGTGCGATGGCCCTGCTGAAGAAAGCAATGGGACCCGCGCCCTGGTGGAGGACGGCGCCGAAACCCGAACCCGAGGCGTCGCAGTCGACGGTGAAGCCCTTGGAGAAGTCGGGAAGCTGCAAGACAGGTCCAGAAGTAAGGGCGGCCTTCAGCCCCCTGAATGCGTCCGAGGATGCCGAGGACCAGCAGAAGGAGTCCTTCTTCAGGAGTGAAGTCAACGGAGCGGCGATTGTGCCGTAGTTGTTGATGAAGCGGCGATAATAGCCCGTGAGACCGAGGAATCCCCGCAGCGTCTTGAGAGTCCGGGGTTGAGGCCATTGCTGGACGGCCTCCACCTTGGATGGGTCCATGGCCACTCCGTCCCTGGATATAACGTGGCCCAAATACGCCACGCTGCGTTCGGCGAAGGCGCACTTGGAGCGCTTGAGGACGAGCTTGTGAGCGCGAAGGGTGGTGAAGACGGCCCGCACATGTCGCAAGTGATCCGACCACAATGCACTGTAAATCAAGATGTCGTCGAAGAACACGAGGACTGACCGGTGGAGGAAAGGTCGAAGGATCTCGTTCATCAATGCTTGGAATGTCGAGGGCGCGTTGGAGAGGCCGAAGGACATCACGACAAACTCAAAGTGTCCATGATGTGTGCGGAACGCCGTCTTGTCGATGTCGGCCGGATGCATCCGGACCTGATGATACCCGCTGCAGAGATCCAACTTGGTGAAGAATGTAGCTCCTTTGAGCTCGTCAAGGAGCTCGTCGACGACTGGAATCGGAAATACGTCACGCATTGTTTTGGCGTTGAGGGCGCGGTAGTCGACGCAGAAACGCCAGCTCGCGTCCTTCTTGCGCACCAAGAGGACGGGGGAGGAGAACGCTGACGTGCTGGGCCTGATGATGCCTTGGCGCAGCATCTCGGCGCATTGCTTCTCGATCTCGTCCTTGAGAAGCTGCGGGTAGCGGTAGGGGCGCACCACGACCGGTGGAGTGCCGGGTAGCAGCGTGATGCGGTGGTCCATGTGACGTTGTGGTGGTAGGCCGGTTGGTTCCGCAAAAAGGTCAGAAAACTCCGTCAGGAGAAGCGACATCAAGTCCCGTTGTTCCATGGAATTGAGCTGAGGCGTGGTTAACGCATCCAAGCCATGCCATTTGACATGGTGAGCGTCGCGCCAGAACGCCATAGAATGCCGATCAAATACCCAGAGTATGGGACCGACCGTCTTGAGCCAACGGCAGCCGAGGACCAACTCGTAGTCGTCAAGTGGTAAGACGTAGAGATCGATGCCGAACCTCTCCTCACCGATGGTTACCGGAACCCGCTGGCAGACGCCTTCCGAAGGAACGCGATCGCCGTTGGCGACGCCCACGGTGAGACCTGGGCGCGGCTCTGGCACCAGGCCGAGGCGGCGTGCCGTGGCGGATGCCACGAAAGAGTGGGTGGAGCCGGAGTCAACCAAGGCGCGTAGCTACTCGGGCCCGATGGACACCAGCAGACGCATAGTATCTGCCGTGGCGATTCCGGTTAGGGCGTGAAGAGAAATTTCGACGTCTTCGTCGGAGCTTGGGTTATCTTGTACCGCGTCGTCGACCGGAGTCTCGTCATCCAATTCCATCAGGTACAGACCCTTCATCGAACAAGATTTGTAGTGGTCCTTGGTAAATTTCTCCGGACAGTTGAAGCAGAGGCCATCCGCCCTGCGCTGGGCCATCTCCTGCGGGGAAAGCCGCTTGAAGCGAGCACCCGCTGGCGGCATGCTTTTCACCGGGGCTGGCGGGGTCTGGATCGGCGTTTGGGCGGTCGGAACCGGTGAACGCAGCACCACTGCTGCCGCCGTGTGTGCCGGGCGTTGTGGCGGCAAGGGACGCGGAGGAACACGGATGGTGACGCGGTCGTCGTCGTCATCCAGTTCCAGGCGACGCTCGAAGGCGCGTGCAAGACTCATGGCGTCGTCGAGGGATTCCGGATTCTGGAGCTCCACATCAGTCTGCAGAGGATTGCGGAGGCCAGCCGTGAAGATGTCAATCTGCTGCTGCTCCGTGACGTCTCTGCAGCGGGTCAACAAGGTAAGGAACTGCGCCTGGTATTCCTCCACTGTGCTGGTTCGCCGCAATTTCATGAGGGCGCCGAGGGGATTGCTGCGCCGCGGGGGACCGAACCGGCGTTGAACCTTCTCGATGAACTCCGGCCAGGTGGGAGCGCCCCGGTTCTGCTCCAGGCGGTAGTACTAGTCCTGGGCAGCGTCCTCCATGTAGAAGGAAGCGAGCCACACCTTCTCCTCCGGTGGCGTGCGCTGCTGGCGAAAAAATTGCTCTGCTTTGTGAAGCCAATCCACCGGATCCGCAGTGCCGTCGTAGCGCGGAAATCGAAGCTTGTGAGTGTGCTGATGGAGGGGAAGGAGAAGCGGAGGCGCAGGCGGAGAAGGCGTCGTGTCTTTGCCGCTGTGGGAGCCGCCGGAGTCGATCTGCTCGGATTGCAGGCGATTGACAGCCACTGTGAGACGGCTTTGGTCGCCCTTCATCGTCGTCAGTTCGGTTTTGATGGACGAGAGGTCGGCTAAGATGGCTGTCATGGCGGCCGTGAGATCGGTGATGGAGTCGCCCATGATCAGGCCGAAGGATCAGAAGTCTGATACCAAAGATGTTGTGGTAGATTAGAAGCAGGGGTATTGAGGTACTCTCCCTCCGTAAGGAGGCTCTGAGCAATCTCTTATCAGATCTATTAATTTTCTTGTTGCCCCCATACATCAGGGCTTACAGATATATATATATAGGCCCTTAGGCCACTAATTCCTAAAAGAACTCTCCTCCTTCTCAAACTAGGACTCTAATCCAATCTTAACAACCTTGGTAACTAACTCACGTAGCTTTGCAGCTGGACTCTGTTGTGGACGCCGGTGCAGATTGCTTATTACGGCGTTTATAGAATTTGCCCACAAAAGCGTCCACAACAGCAGCACCTTCAGTAATAACATCACCGGTAGCATCACGTGCAGCGTCAACAGTCGGCACTCCTGCTGGACAGACCAAGGTCACCCTACCCGCCCTCCCAGCACCTTCGGTCAGCCATGGCGCAGGGCAGACTTAGGGAGCCGTCCGTCTACACCGAACTATCCAATGCCGCTTCCTTACCCCAGAAGAGATGGAGCAGCGTCGCACGGCCGGGTTATGCTTCCATTGCGATGAGAAGTTTACTCCCAACCACCGCTGTAAGCGGTTGTTCCTCCTTTTTCCCCAGCGGCAGATCCGATGAAGAAGCTGACTATGACGTTGCGGTTGACAGTATGGAGCTTGGGATTTCCTTATATGCAGTGACCGGAATAACACCAAAAGCAAGTCAGACGATGTAGCTACAAGTGTTGGTGCCCAGAACGCCCTTGCTGGCCCTCTTGGATTTAGGCTCAACACATAATTTCATCACTCCTACTGTGGCTTAGCGGGCTGGCATGCCTGTCCAGCCACATAACAACCTACGAGTGATGGTGGTCAACGGTGATCGTGTGCACAGCATAGGGATTTGCACCGCGCTTGCCCTTCGGATCAATCAAGAAGAATTCTCGGTGGATTGCTACTCATTACTGATGGATGGCTTCGATGTGGTCCTAGGAGTGTAGTGGCTCCGCACCTTAGGGCCCATTCTTTGGGATTTCGACACTCTATCCATGACATTTTGGCGCATCGATCATAGGGTCTAGTGGCATGGTTTGGGGACTTCTACTTCGTAGCTACAGACGTGCTCTTTGTCTAGGCCGGACCTGATGGACACACTGCTACAAGAGTTTGAAATTGTTCGTTGCCCCTCATGAACTCCCTCCAAAACGCGAGTAGAATCATCACATTCATCTCTTGCCTGGAACGGACCCCATCTTTGTTCGTCCCTATCGGTATCCTCAGCTCCTCAAGGATGAGTTGGAACGACAATGTGGGGAAATGTTGAAGCAAGGTATTATTCGCCCGAGCACCTTGGCATATTCATCACCGGTCCTCCTTGTCAATAAACACGATGGTACTTGGCATTTTTGCGTCGACTACCGTTCCCTCAATAATAGAACGGTCAAGGACAAATTCCCTATTCCGGTGGTGGACGAGCTTCTGGATGAGTTGCGTGGCGCGAAGTTCTTCACCAAATTGGACCTTTGATTAGGATATCACCAAGTACGGATGCACCCTCCCGATATTGAGAAAACGACATTCCGCACTCATGAAGGCCTCTTTAAATTTCTCGTCCTGCCTTTTGGCCTGACGAACACACCGGCAACATTCCAGGCATTAATGAACAGTGTTCTTCGACCCTTCTTGCGCAGATTTGTCTTGGTGTTTTTTTATGACATCCTCATCTACAGTCCTTGGGGTGGAGCATTTATGCCATGTCAAGGCAGTACTTCGTCTTCTGCGTCAACACCAGCTCTTCCTCAAGCGCTCCAAGTGTTTCTTCGGTGAGACCAAGGTGGCTTACTTAGGCCATGTGATATCGGCAGATGGGGTCGCCATGGATGACACCAAGGTGCATGTTGTCAAGAGTTGGCTAGAACCATGCTTTGTTTGGGCTCTTCGAGGATTCCTCAAATTGGCAGGCTATTATCGCAAGTTTATTCAAGGATTTGGTGCAATCGCGGAGCCTCTCACACGTCTGCTTAAGAAGGATTCATTCTCCTGGACAGAAGAGGCCATACAAGCATTCAACACGTTGAAAGAGGCCTTAACTAAGGCGCTGGTGCTACAGCTCCCTAACTTCGGATTGGAATTTGTGGTTGAGTGTGATGCATCGGGGTCAGGTGTTGGGGCTGTCCTACACCAGGGTCACGGTCCCATTGCATATTTCAGCCAGGTGTTAGCACCTCGCCACACTCCTCTTGCGGCATATGAGCGTGAACCGATCGGTCTTATCCAAGCAGTCTGACACCGGAGGCCCTATTTGTGCGATGCCGGTTTGAGGCTCGCACCGACCACTACAGCCTTAAGTTTTTGCTTGATTGGCACCTTTCCACAATCCCTCAACACTATCGGGTAAGTAAGCTGTTTGGATATGATTTTCATGTGGAATTCAAACCGGGACGACCTAATATTGTGGCAGATGCTTTATCCCGTTGAGCGGAGACAGACGTGACTGTCTGTGCACTATCTCTACCGACTTTTGCTTGTTATGAGGACCTACACCGTGAAGCTTTACGTAAACAGAGTTGGCTGCATTGCGGGGGTAGATTGAGGCCGGTTTTTTGGAGTTACCATGGCAGGTATCGGATGGCTTGGTCCTCTATAACAATCGGGTTCATGTGCTGCACTCATCCCCTTCTCTCCAATCTATTTTGCATGTGGTACATTCAGTCAGCCATGAAGGAGTGCAAAAAACTTTACCTTGCCTTTGTGTAGACTTTCATGTTCCACGGGACCGCAAGCTGGTAGAGGAGTTTGTATAGTCATGTGCAGTTTGTCAGCGCAATAAGGCAGTCCAGCTGCATCCAGTCGGCTTATTGCAGCCATTGGAGGTTCCTCGGCGTATTTGGGATGATATTGCTATGGATTTTGTGGAAGGGTTGCTGCGCGTCAATGGGAAATTGGTCATCCTCACTGTTTGATCGTTTTTCTAAATATGCACACTTTATACCCTTGGCCCATCCTTATACTACCAATACAGTGGCTCGGGTCTTCTTCGATGAAGTGGTGCGTCTTCATGGGATTCCCTGTTCTATTGTCAGTGATCGCAATCCAATAATCACAAGCAATTTTTGGTTTGAATTGTTCCGTCTATCAGGTACTAAACTTCACTTGAGCAGTGCATTTCATCAATATTTCGATGGCCAGATGGAGGTCACCAACAAGATTATTGCTATGTACCTTTGCTGCCTCACAGGAGATTGCCCGTGGCAATGGATTCGTTGGTTACCATGGGCCGAGCATTGCTACAACACTTCTTTTCAGACCTCGCTACGCGACACGCCTTTCAAAGTGGTATATGGGTGAGATCCTCCGACCCTTCAGCCGCATTCACCTTTATCTACCAACATCCAAGCTGTTGATCAGGCGCGACCAATTGATTGTGGATATTCGTGACCGTCTTCTACTTGCCCAACAACACCACAAGAAGCATTATGATGCCAAGCGCCGTGAGCTGCATTTCAGTGTAGGGCAATGGGTGTGACTTCGCCTTAACCAACGCCAAGCCTTATCACTCGCCACCAATGTCAAACGCAAATTGGCTCCTCGCTATTTTGGGCCCAATCAGATTTTGGAATGGGTTGGAGATGTTGCTTATCGCCTACAGCTTCCGCCTCGGGCTCATATTCATGATGTTTTTCATGTCAGTCTACTGAAGCTGTATCATGGCGATTCCCCCGACACGCCTCCGGCTTTGCCCACACTTCATCATGGCCGAGTGGCTCTTGTTCCTCATCATGTTATTCGCGCACGGTGGTGCAATGATGTCTGTGAAATACTAGTTCATTGGGAGGTGCTACTAGCTGCCGAGGCTACATGGGAGACACTTGGGCACTTCCAGCGTCAATACCCCTTATTTCAGCTCGAGGACGAGCTTTTCGTCGAGGAGGGGAGAAATGTCAGGCATAGCAGATTTGTAAAGTCTATACCAGGAGGTCTAAACCGGCACAGCCAATTGCGGCTGCTTCATCAAGTTAGGTATTGGTTTGAATAATGTCTGGTTATGGATAGGTTCTGGTTTCGGATTTGGCTAGCAATAGGAGTTGTATTCGGAGTCTTAAGTTTGTATTCAGAAGTGGGTCGGGCTTAGCCCAGATTGTTAGGATTTCCTCTGCTATATAAAGAGGAATAGTTATGATAATAAAGCAAGAGATGATTTACCCCAATTCTTTCTTTCTTCCAACCCTCTTCTGCGCCCTTCCCCTGCGCAACTCCTCTCTTCCTCCTGTGCCGGATTCTCCAGCACGGCTCCACCGAAGCTAACTACGCCACGGCCTCCTGCAGTGCATACATATAATCTGAGATCAGGATCAGGGCGTGACAAATAATGGGCAAAATATATATGTAACTGCGTGGTTAAAAATCAATGTGGAATCAGTTGTATCAGTTGGTATGTTAATATTTACTCAATTAGAACAATGTTCTGTACTTCATTGTCCAGCAGAAACAATGTCGTCCTAAGACTATGATTTCATATTTTCATGTATAGAAAACAAGCCCTCTTCTCTGGTGATGCACCTTCTATATTTCACATAATTTAATTATCTGTAAGTTGATCATGGCTTTTGTGCTGAAAATATTTTATTCTAAATTGTTTGACAAGAAGTATTCATTTCTGGTGGCGTGGGTGTGTGCAATTATGAGGTCAAGTGAAGATGTTGATTAGCTTGTACGAGGTAAGTTGGTATGAAGGTATATATCAACGAATTGTACTATTCTTGATCCCCTGATTTGTTTTTTATTCCACTAAATTCTGATGTAACACACAGCTGAATAATTGTAACAGAAAATTGGTCTAACATCCTTCCTTAGAAATTCTTTTCTACACTTCATCAAATTGTCTTTCTTATTTCGTGTATCCATAATTTGCTTGGAACATCATAACAAGTTGGAAGTAATCAGCTCACAACATAACACCCCAGAAATATGATATACTCTGGAATCAGTTCTTTGCTTTTCTGCCACAGTGAATTTTCTTCTTCTTATTTTTAATTAAAGCTACTTTATCATCCTTTGTTTTGACATCTTTGGCACCTTTGCTACGTCAGTTAACATTTCATCCATGTTACCCATTTATTAGTGGATTTCATTACCCTATAATGTTTGTAGTTTCCTAAATGATGTTTTCTGCAGGAAATGGTATGTTTGTCCCAAAGCAACAGCTAAAAGAATGACATTGTCAATCTTCGTACTTCTATTGGTGAAAAGAACAGGAGATCCATGTCCAGCGATTACTACCACAAAAGGAAAACTGGTAAAAAAAATCAACAAAGAGCCCTAAAGCCTGATGCTCAAGTGAGCAAAGTCTCAGCTCTTTGAGAAAGAGGGAATAAAAGAGAAGAGGAAAATGGATTGTAATTGCATCTCTGAAGAGGTTGCACTTAAATGACATCTCTTGTGATCGACTTAGAGGACTGAGTT
This sequence comes from Dendrocalamus latiflorus, assembly GCA_017311315.1. Taxonomy (NCBI): domain Eukaryota; kingdom Viridiplantae; phylum Streptophyta; class Magnoliopsida; order Poales; family Poaceae; genus Dendrocalamus; species Dendrocalamus latiflorus. The sequence goes on from CM029664.1 coordinate 7,999,051, forward strand.
AGAGGTGATGACTCAGCCAGTGATGGAAGCTTTTCCTCTGACTGCCCGTTCCAGCAGATGTCCCTGAGTGAAGGTCTTAGGTCCTTGTTGCAGAACATTTCGTACTCCAATGTGTCCCCTGCCGACTTCTTCACCTCAACAACATAGAAGGATGGCGTCACTTCAAAGATCTCCGCATCGATCGCAAGCTGCCCCTTCCTCCCTTCTTTGGATCCCTGCAGCTTCACCAGTCCGTCCTTCTTCTTCACCTTGAAGCACTCTGTCTCAGCAATCTGCTCCAGCTTTGACACTATTGCTGATGCTGGTTTTTGGGTCATGAACCGCGAGTTTGCCTTCTGCTCTTGGTCATTCTCAAACAGGCCTGACAGATCAAATCCTTTGGATAGGGAGATGAGGTCAAATGCATTCAAGCTCATTGGCTTCAAAGGGCTATCTGGTTGTTCTGCCTTGTTGCTTTCATCGTCCTTGTGGTCAGTGCTGAAAGCAGCCCGGACATCCTTGAGGCTGTTCGAGCCATGTGGCTGTCCCAGCATCACTGCTGGTCTGTACCCCTTCTTGAACCATGGGTGCTCAACCACCTTCTCGATTGTGATCCTAGTGTTTGGATTTGGATCGAACAGCCTGGATAGAAGCCTTCGGACATCAGAAGTGAACCACTGTGGGTACCTGACATCGCCTCTACTGATCTTCCGGTACATCTCCATTAAATTTGGGTCATGGAATGGGAGGTGGCCGGCAAGCAGAACGAAAAGTATGACACCACAAGACCATATGTCTGCTTTTACTCCATCATAGCCCTTCTTGTTGATTATCTCCGGTGCAACATATGCAGGTGTGCCGCATGTCGTGTGCAGCAGCCCGTCCTGCTTCTGACACTCCCTGAGGGCACTCAGCCCAAAGTCCGACACCTTGAGGTTGCCATTCTCGTCCACAAGGAGGTTCTCCGGCTTGAGGTCCCGGTGATAGACACCACGGCTGTGGCAGAAGTCCACAGCCCCTATCAACTGTTGAAAGTACTTCCTCGCAGCATCTTCCTTCAGTCGGCCCCTGGCCACCCGGCTGAAGAGCTCGCCGCCCCGGACATACTCCATTGCAAAGTATATCTTGCTCTTGCTGGCCATGACCTCATGCAGTTGGACGACGTTGGGGTGGCGAACGAGGTGCATGACGGAGATCTCCCGCTTGATCTGATCAATCATGCCAACACGCAATACCTTCTCCTTGTCAATGACCTTGATGGCCACGCTCTTGTTGGACGCAAGGTTCCGTGCATGGTACACCTTGGCGAAGGTGCCTTGCCCGAGCATGCGGCCAAGCTCGTACCGGTTCATGAGGATGGTGCTCTTCTTCTCCATCCCGTTGGATTGTCTGGCGCAGCAGCAGCAACAGGAGGGATGGTTCACAGGCGTCTACTCTGCGCCACTTCGTGCCTCTGTCTTCCTCCCTGTGCCATGTATTGGGAGGGGGAGAGGTGAAGGGCGCGAGAGTGTACGCTGTGTTTGGGCCTTGAGGGAAACCAAGACACGACTGGTGTGCCTGGAATCCTCCAAGGAGGAAGGAGAACAGGAGAGAAATAGTCTATGGTGGTTAGAGCTTTCCTTGTGGCATGAGGCCAGGACTCAACACTTCCTCTGGAGATGGAACAGCTGCCCAAAAATAGGCCAGGTATCTGTGTTGAGAGGCTGTAGCTCTGCATGCTATTTGTAGGATCTCTGGTGCGCTCTGAGTTCAGTCATGCCATAACCCTAGCCCCTCTACGCAGTTATTACACGTGTCTTTCATGATGGACACCGCAAATGAATTATGTCAATTGCATGTAATTTCATGGCATCCATGATCGGTTTCTTTAACAAGATATGGAATGGATGTGGTGTTATTCTGGGAACTACTTGTGGGAATGGTGTGTTCTGGATGCAACTCCATATCTTGAGCTGCGTCTGTTCATCATGGCTGATGTTTCTGATTTCTATAACAAGCTGTTAGGTTTTCTTTAATGAACAGTTTGGTGAGTTCATAGAGCACCATGCATGTGCATGTTCTGGGGAGTTTGGCCGCCGTTGATCCAAATCTATTGTTATCATGATGCAACTGATACCGGCCTGTCTTGCTCTGCATTTTATCGGTGTATTTCTGGACATCTTAATTTGTATCTTTCGTATCTACGTGAGTTGTGATTGCATCTATGAAAGTGCCATGCTTATATACTAGTATGGCTGTTGCTTCAGTAGATTTACTTGCTTTATCTTATTTCTGAACGTTGATGTTTAACTGATGAAATCCCCAATTTTGCATTATTGGGATAACATATAACACGTGCCTACATTCATGTGCATTCAGGTGGCACATGAATACATGATGTTTGAGACGTGATTTATTTATTTGTTTGTTGTGTCAAAAATGACAATAAAATGGAATATAGGGGCCGCACAAGACCTTCCAGAGTTTCAGTATTTGCAGCATTTGGTTAATGATTAACAAGTTTTAGCCGTAGACGAAATGCACTGTTCCTTAAGTATGCCAAAATGTCGCAACTCGCTGGGTTGCCATCGACCACAGGTGTAGTAAGCATGGCTCTAGCCTGCTATTCCTGATTTCCTATTGTAATCTTACTAAGCCATTTGTGACATGACGATACCATTTGTCCTCGTGGCCCGCTTGATTCGGGGACAATTTAAACTGTACTTAGAGAATGTTTGGAACATAAAAATTTCGCAAGAAACATTTCTGCAATCGGGGTGACCTCACCTAAGCCCATCCAGTCTGTTAGAAAATTATAAGGCTCTCTATGATATATGTAATGACATATATACCCTCATGGAAGATATATGACTGTAAAGGCAAGATTGTAATTGTGACTTAAGGAGATATATATATATACACACACGTCCAGATCATGGAGAAGGAGCAAGTATTTTTCATCTATCTTAACCATTCTACTATTCTCTTATTTTACTATTTGGTCAGTAACCACAACAATTTCACTATATAACTTTTTATCTATGGAATTTAGATTGTACGGTGCCCACTGCAGCCAAGTGTACAACGGTGGTTGCCGTTGGTGACGTTCTCAGTCGCTTTGGTCTTTTAATTATTGTATCTAAGTCGCTTTGGTCTTTTAATTATTGTCATTCGAAAGAGAAAGAACACGATGGATAGAGATCTACCACCTAAAGTGCCAAATGAATAGTTTCTCACCACAAGTTTGTTTTTGCTAGAAGTTGTATATGCTCACAAGATTATTACCATGCATACAGTAAAATGTATATGTAACCCTTCTTGTTTCTTCGTCTTCTTTTGGCGATAGCTACCTAAATCCATTTGTTTTTTCGGTTTCCTTCTGCTGTTTCTGCGTTTGGCCCCGTGGTTATGCCGGTCGTTGTAAGACTAACCGGATTGTGTATCAATTTGCTTTCTCCTTAACAGAATGACACGCAGTTCTGTGCGTTCTTGAAAAAAAAAAGTAAGGTAGTTTCAAGCATGCTAAATCCACGTGTCAATAACACAGCCGTTTAACATAACTATTTGCAAGGAGCCAAGGATTCAGCTGGCTGAATTTTCAGAGGCTTTAAGGAGTTAAATTCGACAGATGCACCTGTCGCATCAAGATTATCGATTTGGCATGATTTGACATAAGTTTTCACAGATGCAGCTTCTGCATTATTGGTATACTAGTATAGTACCCGTGCTAACGCTACGGCGGCATTTCAGGGATGCACATGAAAACAACCAAATGACGATATTTTTTTCATAGTTCAAGTTTCACGTAATTGTATATCACCATGTATATAATCTGGAAAATACTCATGTATATCACCAGCAAGTTCAGGTCATGAAATTACAAGCTATACTATGTCCTTGGCATAAAATTTATCCTATTTCCCACATCCGAGTGGATATGCACCCATCAGGAATAACACAATGGAATCCTGTAGTTTATCAACTTTTAGCTAGTACATGCAAACTTGTATATGCATGTTTTCAATGGAACATTGACTAATAAAGTTACCACATCAAGGAATTTGACATGCTTTCAGTAAAATAATCAGGCAGTGAAGTGAGGTAGTATTCTGAGAGAAGGTTTGTCATGGCATCTGGACATATTATCAACCATATCTTTCATGTAATAATTACTTTTAAAATAGTGATGGAACCCTGTGAGTAACATTCTACTCATTATCAATAGACCATGTAATCGCATACATATGGGTTCATTAAGGATACTCATGGCAGAGCATTTGCATAATGCAGCAAGTAAGATTAACCAGTTCTAACTTCAAAGAAACCTCTGGGCAGCGTGCATGATTTATCAGGGTAAAAATGAACTCTGCTGCAGCGCACTCCAAAGCGGCAAGCCCCTGTCTTGAGGTGAAATGGGTAATGGGCCTTATCCTACAGAAAAAAATAAACAGGAAGATTACATTGGTGCAAAGGAAGGCCAACATGTTAGGTAGAAAAGTAGGTATATCTCAGGTTAAACAATTAGAATTAGCTCTACATGAACCTATACATGTAACACAGGACCATCAAATGCAACTACAACTTATGCTGGCCCAGGAGGGAGAATCTAGTCCTAAACAATAAAATGGTGTCATCATAAAAATTCAAATAAGTTCAATTCATCAACTGTAATTTAAACGCCTCCCAAGTCCCAGGTCCCATATTATGGACAACATCTGTTAACGAAATAAAGCAGTCTATGATCTAATCCTAACAAATGATGTTACCATATACCATAAACTTTAGAAGAAGTTTAATTGTAATTAAGATATTTCTCACGAACGACCAGAATCTCTCTCCTTGACCCAAAAAGACCACCGCTAAGGAGATTTTCCACATACAGCTGATGGAACATGCTGAGAAAGGCTTAACATGTTCACAGAAAAGCACTGGGCACATACCATCTAGATCACGAATTGCATCCTGAGCATCCCTCCTGTCATCAAAATCAATGAATGCAAAACCAGGTGGCTTTCGTGCAACCCATACACTGCTTGCACAAAAGAAAATTAAGCAAACTGTATCAGGACCATCCACATCAAGCAGAATATAACTTTCGGAATGCAAAAGACATATGCATGGACTCATGTGATGATTTTATCAATAACACATCAAAATAGGCAATTCTGGACGCACTTCAGGGTTTGGGGCCAGTGGAACACAGTAGCAATTTCAGCGCTCAGTAAATTAGCCGTATCATTTGCTGTAGATATCGAAATACTTTGAACTTGTATCCTGATGAAAGCTAATCTAAGATGTGCAAATCCCTAACACATTTGACAACAAGATTACACAGTGTAGGGGCCACCAAATAATGAACGGTCAAATTCATCATGGTTCTAATTTGACACCAAAAATCTCACAGCAACAAAATAAACCACATGACAGGTTTACACCGACTTTTCTGCAGTAATGTCATGACAGGTTTACACCGATTTTTCTGCAGTCACAGTATGTTAACAGTGTTTTGGAAAACGAAACCAGCTGGAACCTTAAACTCTGGTACAGAGAATAATTTAGTATTACAGCTATGTTCAAGTGCCTGAGTGGGCTAGCACTTATAAGTTTACAGAGTCAGTAATCACCTGAACACCCATATACGAAGCCCATATTGTATAAGCTCACGATAGATATGCAGCACAGATCTTTCGCAGTCCCTCCAGTGAGTATTAACAACACCACTGCAAAGAATGTCACAAACATGTTAAAAGGGTAGACAAGGAAAAGAAACACCACTGCGGAAGTTGAACTCGAGGTTCTCGCGGCCGGCATTCCACTCCTCGATCCACCGGTTCTTGTGCACCTCCATGCCGCCACCCATCTTCTCTCATTGAACTGAATCATTGCACAGAAAATGTTGGTATCATATCATAGCTTCTCACTGTGGCAGCAGTCTCTTCTTAGGTTACCAGTTGCTTACCTAGCGTTCACTATTTGTAAGTAAAGCAGCCACAGTAAGTTAATGACATGTACAAACCTTATTAAATACAACCAGTGACATGTTGATTACGTATTTGAATGGCCACATAGTGCTATACAAGACATATATATGGTCATATGGTTATAGAAAATCTTCACTCTGATTGTCACAAAATATACACCATAAGATTTATGCTTGGAGAGCTTCAGCTGTTATCGGTTCCACCAGGCACCAGTCACAGAATGTACAGTGTGAAAAAAATATATACTATGAAGAGAACATGACAGTTGTCTCTACAATTAACTGAAAGAGTTGTACTTGAGTTAATGTCTGAAGCAAACATGTAAATGTTGTTATAGTGATTAATATATCTGTGAAACTTAATTCGATTACCAAAATGATTTTATTAGCAGTTTTCTGGAGTGCAGAACTCCAAAAAAAGAAAAATCAAACACATATGGGAGCATACTTACAGCGTTTAATTAGTTGCTCCTGAGTTAGACTCTCCAGCCTTTGCTTCAAGGTTTTATTTTCCATGCCCAGCATTATATTCTGCTGAGTAAGAAACTCCATTTCAGCAGACACTTCTATCCCTTCTGACTGCATTATTCAGGCATGAATATTTTCAATGTCAAATATAACACTAAATTGTGGAACAGAAGTAAAAAAACCAGTTGTTGTCTGTGAGGTCACCTGTAATGCCTGGGCTTTTCTCTCAAGCTCTGCAATATACTGGAGCTTTCGAACACGGGACCTCTGAGCATATTGCCTGCAAGCAATATCAAAAAAACAACTTAGATGCATTAAAATATGAAAATGTTTAAGCATGGCTACTACTACGTACAGATTTGGCAAGATTGAAATGTACGATGCCCTAATTTAAATAAAACATCTGACAAAGCATAGTTCCTTACTTTTGACCAATATAACTACACAATTTAAGCACTTTGTAAAAATACAAAACAAAACGAACAATACGGGGTCTGAACATCAAGAAGTGCTTACCGGTACTGAATTTATGGTAAGGGTGATCCCTTGAAACCAGATGCTGTTGAAGCTGTGGAAAAAAATACGGGGCTTAGATTATGCTAAATATATGGTTAATATGGAAGCACACCTTGTAAATAAAGAGAATGCATATTAATAACACCTATGCTTTACTAATAGCAGTTTCTGACATAGATACGACATAATGTTGTGACTTGCGAAAAAGAATATTTGATGTATCTAACTAACAAAGTTGAAACTTTGATGTACCTGAAACATTCTCCAGGTGTCAGACAACAAATTTTTCTTGTGTTCTGTAAGGACAACAAAAGGGAATATTAGCTAGAATGTGCTTCTCGGCTCTCACTACTACAAATAAAGCAAGTGTAAATTATAAAGTGACTGTGATAAGATGAACTGGTGTAATCTTAACCACTTATATGAGCATAGTTGCTTTGAGGTATACTCTTGTTTTTGTTTGGGAGACCATAGAGGCATATGCCATGTTAGATGCAAATAGAATCACCACGTATAAAGCAACTGCTCACCAGAATCAACAGCCTTTATATCTCTAAGAATAGCATCCTGCGACATCAGCGGCTTAATAAAGAACTGTGCAAATCTGCGCAACAGAAACAACCTCATTATTATTCAATAAAGAACCATGCAAATCTGCATAACACATATCACCACCTTATACAATAAACATGCATCAACTGAACAAAAATACTATTGAGGAGACTTACCTATCTAAGGCTTCTTTGAAATTGTCCACGTTAACATCTGCAATCACAATGGAGTAGAGAGGGCTATGGAACCCCAGCAGGGAAAAGCAGGAGCAAGCACACATATAAGAGGCACCGGAGAGGAACGGAGACCCTAAGATGGAACCAGAGAGGACGCCGCTGAGACTGAGAAGAACGGCGGCACACTCATGCAAGCCGGAGAGAACACCGCCGAGCGGAACGGACAGCGGCACAATCGCCCAACACCAACAGGCGTATAAACCAGATGAAATCGCTCAGCGTCGTCGAGGGCGCGGCGGTGGTTGCCGAGGAGGAGGTTGACGTGGGCGCGGTTGGCGAAGAGGACGGAGGCGTCGGGGTCGGGGGCGGAGGCGGGGAGCGGCTCCATCTGGGCGATGGCCTTGGTGTAGCAGTCGACGGCGTCGGCGTAGTGCTTTCGGCCCATCTTGACGAACTGGTTGCCCTGCTCCTTGTACTCGCGCGCCGCCGACTCCTTGATGGCGGCGATGCCGTCCAGGTCGGCCTTCTCGCCCTCCGTCAGGGGCTCCGCCCCGGGATCCATCAGCAGCGCCATGTCCGTCGAGTTGCTCTCGGTGGTTCGGCGGCGGCGCGCGGGGTGGGGAGGAGTAGGCGAGGGCGGAGCGGCGGAGGAGGGAGGGGAGGAGGCCGAAGTCGCCGCGCCCCGCGCCTGGAGCCGCCCTCCATCGCTCGGACCCCCACCAGCGCCGCTGCGCCCGAGGCGCCCACCGCCGCCTCCGCCTCTGCCACCGCTTGGCACCACCGCCTCCTGTTGCTCCCTTCCCCGAATCGAGGCGAGGATCGGGCCGCCATCTCGGCCGAATCGAGGCGAGGAGCCAGTACTCGGCGCTGTACTGCTTGATGAGAGGGTTGTTGGGGTAGGGCGGGCGGGTGCGCGGCGCCGGGTGGTCGGGGTCGGAGGAGGCCGGGATGCGGGAGTCGGCGGCGGGGAGCGACCAGTAGAGGTCGAGGAGGCCGTAGTTGAGCGCGCGGGGAGCGACCACCGAGCTCGATCCGGCCGCTCGCGGTCGTTGCGGCCGCCGTCTTCCTCCCGAGACCGCTGCCGCCTCACGTGGACCGTCGCTCTGGTCATCGGCGCGGGGCGGGGGGAGGAGGAGGCGGCGGCGGCGCGGGGCGGGGGGAGGAGGCGGCGGAGGAGGCGAGGGAGAAATCAGCGGAGGAGGCGCGGGGCGGGGTGGCGGCGAGCGGCGCGGGGAGGAGGGGGAAGCGGGGCTAGGGTTAAGGCTGGGGCGGGGAGGAAGGGGGGAGGCGGAGGGAGGGGAGGCGCGGGGGAGGATGGGGGAGGCGGAGGGAGGGGAGGCGCGCGGGGGAGGAGGGGGAGGCGCGGGGGAGGCGTGGGGGAGGCGGAGGGAGGGGAGGCGCGGGGGAGGAGGGGGAGGCGCGGGGGAGGCGGAGGAAGGGGAGGCGCGGGGGAGGAGGGGGAGGCGCGGGGGAGGCGGAGGGAGCGGAGGAGGCGCGGAGGGAGGGGGAGGCGCAGGTCGAGCGGGGGCGCGGGGTGGAGGGGTACTGCAGATCCATTGAAGGATGACCGTCGGATATGGTTGGGTAAGGAGAGAGAATGGAGGAGAGTTAATCTGGTGCGGACGTTTTTAGGATGATGTAATTAAGGGTGCATATTGTGGTGTGGACGTAGTTAAGGTCATGACTGTGGAGCAGGTAATTGTTGGGTGGATGTAGAATAATTTTAACTGGTGGATTAATAGTGTAGATAATTGTTGGATCGTAAGGGCCTTCTCACCCCAAAAGCTAGCCAATGAGGTGAGGGACTCCCCCACTTTTAAGTTAGGTCCGTTGCCCTTCCACAACCAATGTGGGACTATTCCAACAATCTCCCCCTTCACACATTGGTGTCCCTCAGCCCTTCACCGCCCTTTCACCGTACACCGACGGTCCCTCAGGGTCCCTTCACCGTACACCGACGGTCCCTCGGGTCACAGTCCATCAGGCATTCACACACTAGTGTCCATTGGGCCAGAGATGTTAGAACCGGGCTCTGATACCACTTGTTGGATCGTAAGGGCCTTCTCACCCTAAAAGCTAGCCAATGAGGTGAGGGACTTCCCCACTTTTAAGTTAGGTCATTTGCCCTTCCACAACCAATGTGGGACTATTCCAACAATAATTAACATAATTTCAATCTGCAGCAGGGACGGATAAGAAACAGGCGTTCAATTTCATTCGGCAACAGTGGATGTAACTTGTCATCAACTCTACAATATGAATTGTAACCGGTAATTTTATTTCAGAGTAAATCAGATCAGTAGCTTAATTCTTATTCAGTTCTAAGGCATGTAATAATTAAAAATGCTCCCTTACAAGCTCTTTCTAGGACAAGTAGCTGAGTTTTTTGATAACTTCCAATGGATAAGCACTTGTTCTTGTTTCGTCAAGAAACAGAAAACACATGTTTTTCCCTAAAACATGTATTTGATGCCTACATACTCCTAATTTATTTCTCTCTTTTTTTTTATCACACACAAGAATTAATTTTTACAGTTATCGTTAGGCTCGTGCTCGTGCCATGTGGCAAACATGTGGTCTACATTATTTGTCACAAGTTAGGTTCACAAATTATACCTGAGTTTGTACATGCAAAATGTTAAATTGGGATGCTTGTGGATGGGATTAACCCCCCAGTAGCGTTGAGCATCTGGAATGTTTTTAAGACTAGGTAAGTTTGTCGCGAGGATCAACATGATTGATTAGATTAATTGATTGAGTAGGCACGGTCCACAATAATTGGTACATGATTCCATTGAGCAACAAAGACAGGCAAGAAAACAACTTCTATGAAATGGATAAAGTCGTCATAAAACCTGAATCATGCATTGGTAAGAGAATTTGTCAATCACTGCATTAGCATTATTGGTATTGATTCAGTCCTAACTCCTACGTCTGATGTGATTAAATACCCCAAGCAATCAAAGTGCTTTCGCTTTCTTTTATGAGAAACAGTGGGGTAGCCGTTGCCATTTTTGCCTTGTTTACGGATTCCATGATATATTGAGCAGATACGTACCAATAGTAACTAAGTACGGGTAAGCTCTTTTGAGCTGTGGCTTATGATTTTTAGTTTAAAATTTTAAATTATACCTATTCGTAAGAGAAAATACAGAGAGAGATACTCACGTACGATTTTAATCGATATACATGAAGTCGAGACAGTATCTACCACAGTTGACTTGAAAATCTTATCTTAAAAAGACACTCCGTTTAAAAACTAATTACTATAGAAAGTTAAAGCATAAGCTTAAAAGAATCCACCTACATCTCATGAGGCATATTTAGATATTTTGATGTTCTTTTAGTAATGTCAACCAAAAGTTGGCTTCTAGCTACTTTGAGTTTGTGCAGGTATATCAGACTAAGCATGCCAACAGGCAACTGGCAACAGCTGCCGACTTAATGGAATAACAGCAGTCACTTGTTTGATTCTTGCACGAATCAAAATTATAAATACTCAAGTCATCATATTCCATGGGCGGACGTGCAAGAGATTATAGGTGTTCAGCTGAACATCTAAATTTTTTTACAAAATACCAAGTATATAATAGATATATATTGTTAGTTGTGTTAAAACTATATTTTTATGTCCACAAATAAATTCAATCTGCATTCCATGTATCTCATACACAATCTATGTAACACATTAGGCCTATTTTTCTTCCCACTTAGCCTTCCTCATACAAGCCCAAAGAGGTAAACATGCAAACAAAACATTTATCTTTGTTCTCTTTCTCATCTTGTGGTTGTTTATGTGGGAGACGACTCCGACCCTTGAGTGATGAGCGGGCGAAGGTGCGGGCTGCGAAGGAGAGTAACGATTGACGGGCGCGGACTGCATATGCGAGCGACGGCCGGTGGACGTGGCACCAAGACGTGACGACAATCATGCGTGAGGCGGCACGAGGTGCAAGGTGAGCATGTGGTAGCGCGGACGAGCAGAGAGGTGTTGCGGGCAAGCGGGCGATGGTGAACTCGGCAGTAGCAAGGGGGCGGCGGGAAGGGAGTAGCGCGGTAGCCAGGAGGGAGTGCGACATCGGGAATTGAGCAACACATCCAACTTATCATTATCGTTCTCTCTTCGGATCTAGGTGTACTCCATCCTACTCCACTTATTTTCTTTTTTACTTGACTTTCGAGAATCCGTGACATTAAACTTTCTAAAGTTTGACCTCCAATAAATTTAAAACTATCGCATTGGCTATATGAAAATTAAATAATTAGATTTATCGTTAAAAATATTTTTATAATATTATAATTTTATTAGTATATCTTAGTGTAAAGTTATAAAAAGTAACAGTTAAAATCGTATCTCGAACAACGTAGAAAATTAAAAACGCAAGTAAAAAAAGAAACGGAGGGAGTAGAACAATAAGAAGCTCTCAGTAAACTGAAGGGTGCATCTGGAGCAGGGCAGTAACAGCAAGGACTCATTTCGCTAGGTTGTATAATTCCGCATCCAGGTTTGTTTCTCAAAGAAAAACGTATCCAATTTTTTGGAAGAAGTAGGGGTCGCCTGGCCAAATGGTCTGGTTCTGTTGGTTTCAGAGCTGGAGCCCGTGAGAACCAGAGTAGAGGCCATTTCGTGTTTGGATTTCAGAGCTGGTGTGGGGTGGCTTCTCGGGCTTCTGGAGCTGCGAGAACCCCAATCCATTGGTGACAAAAGCGAGGACGACGACGAAGGTTAGGAAAGGAGGTAAACGGAGGAGCATAACTGTCCAGAAAAGAAAATTAGTTGTTGGAACCGAATTTTGAGCCAAATTCTCTAAAACTTTTTTGGGCTTCAGCCTCTGTTCGATACAGCTTCGGAGCCTTAAAATCTGAAGCCAAATTTCAGCCAAACAGACCCTAGGAAAGCACAACAAACTACAGTACAACTTGCCACGGCATGAAACCATTGTGTAGTCTAAGCAGGCGTCGTTAGGGTCCCCGGCCTGGGTCATTAGGAGCACGAAAAGCGAAGGAAAGATATTTTGAAAGGTGAGGCTACTTTCGTCTGGATTCTGACCATGAAAGATGCTCCATACAAGAGACGAGAAGGAAAGGTCGCACCAGAATCTTGATCTGAAGAGTCTATTGCTTAATTCGATGACTACTCACTGACGTAGTCACGTGTTACAGTCCCGGTTCGCACAGCCATCCTCTGTAGTACCACTTCCGATAATATGTTAACGCAAATTATAATATTTGCAACTACTTTTGATGACAGTTTACCAATACTGTACTAAATGACCAATCTAAACACTTCTGTACTGTATATACTAAGTTTAGAGAGATTTGACTGCAACTATTCTGGAACACATAATTCGAGTACGTCAAAATGGAGGTACCACTTACATTAATCTCCACACTCTAGAAGGGAAATTGTTCTCCAGACGACTAGATTTAAAGTGGCGTGTTTATAAAGAAATTTCCAAGTTTCTTACCTATTACATGAAGGATAAGCTAACCTAAGCAATTCTTTATTAAGAGAAAGCAAACTGAACCATGGGCATTTCAGTTCCCTACCTTTCCCGTGCTGTACAGTTCGTTCACCAGCAACTTTCTTTTTGCTGGTTGATCATTCCTGGAGGAGAATTTGGCGCCACTATATGGCGATCCCTTTGAGCAAGAATCACCAGAGTGGTCGAAAATTACAGTGTAGTTCCTGCTGCTCACATCCCTGAAGTAGCATCCATCAGTACCCACGTATTTATACACCTGATGGGTCTTCCCCAATCCACCAACCACCAAATTCTTCTTCACCTTCATACTGCCGCGAGCTGACTGCGCATTACGCAGAGAGCTGTACGAGAACCCCAGCTTCCCACCAGAGATCATCTTCTCATTGATGCCCAATTTGACAAGGGAAACCAATGAGTACTCATCACCCACATGATCTGAGGTTCCAGTATAGACATATAGCGGGAAGACCTGGTGAACTTCCTCTGAGAGAAGAACAGCGTAAGCATCCTTGACAAAAACACAAGACTTTGCATCAATCGTTTGGTTCACCACTTGCACTGTGCCATTCTTGTTATACACATTGCTGTTCTCATAACTGAATCTCTGGTAGGAAGTTGTGGTTATCTCCCCGTATGACGATTTCACCCACCCGGTGGCAGAGACATGCCGGCTTGCACTCGTCGCAAACTTCCCATCCAGCCCTCTGAACCCCAAGTCCACGTTCAGCACCAATGCGGGTGCATCATAGCTGATCAGGCTCCCAATTGTCTTCTCACTCTTGTGATCCAACCACAGATGCAAATTGGCATCAATGTACCATACATCCAACGCATTGGTCACGCCAAACCCAAAATTGTGCTCCTTGCCGTCCAGGAGCTTGCCCAAGAAAGGCGTGATGTCAATGTCATAGGTAGGCAGATTGAATGAGCCAATGCCGGTGATAGGCCGCCAGAGAAGCGGATTGACACCGCCGGTGTAGATAACAGTGAACGGCCAGACAGCACCGACGACATCTTCATCGACCCTAAAAATGACCTCCCGGAACGCGCCGTTGCCGGGGACGCTGGACAAGTTGTTCGCCTCAATGTACTCGTTGGGAGGGTTGGTGTACCAGAACTCATCGTTGGAGTGGAACGAGACGAACACCTCAAGGACCGCCCTGTAGGTGTTCGACGGAATGGTAAGCTTCTTGAACTGCTCATCGGTGGAATTCTGGATGGCGAACCACTGCCCATCGTTCAAAGGTAAGCTCCTCGAGATGGGCACGATCAGATCGGCCTGCTGCTGAGGCGCCGGCGGCGCGGGGTGGAAGTAGAGGTGGAGCGTGAGGTTGACATGGTAGACGCCGGTGTAGGTGCTGTCGACGAGATTGCCGAGGTACACTGTGATCTCCCCGGGCTCCGCGAGGAGGGCGGCGTACCTCGTGACGTCGCGGGACACGGACCAGATGATGCCGGTGGCCCGCGGCTCGGCGGTGCAGCTGCGGAGGAGCTCGGCGCCGGAGAGCCAGACGCCGAAGATGCGGTCGAACTGGCGGCCGCGGCAGTCGGCGCTCCACTCGAGCACCGCGAGCGCGAGCGACCCGCCCCGGGCGCGCGCGCCGGCGAGGCAGGCGAGCGGCGCGTAAGCGGCGGTGACGGGGGGCCGGCCGTAGGTGGCACCGAAGGAGTGGGACAGGAGCAGCGCGGAGCAGGGCCCGACGCTGCCGCGCGGCGGGCGGATTGGGCGATCCACCTCGAAGAAGGTGGTCGGCGGCTCCGATGCGTTGAGGGACGCCAGATGGTAGGACGGGAGGCGGTGCCTGTGCGGCGCGGCTGCCGCGGCGAGGGGGAGGAGGAGGAGCGCGACGAGGAGGAGGTGACGGGAGGCGGCGGGGGTCGGTGATGCCATGGCTGGAGGCTGGAGCGGCGGGGAGCACGAGGGGGGGGGGGGGGATGTGGCAGTGGAAGTGGAAGTGGAGCTCGACAAGTAACCCGGAGTTTAAACGGGGTAATGTAGGTCATATAACAAGGGAGGTAGTTGCAAACTTGCAATTAGGCGATAATCTAGGAGATTAAGCGGGTTCTCTTGGGTCGAGATTTATGATTTACAGTTGTGATTTTTGAATTTTAATATATTCATGAGAGATATTATATAAAGGGAGATAGTCACATATAATTTTGGTCGATATAACTAAACTCGGTACAGTTTATACTACAATTTACTTATAGACTCCGCCTTAAAAACACACCGTTTAATGATGAGTTACTATAGAAATAAAAGCCAAAGCCTAAATATAAGACCAAAAGAACTGAGCCGCTTCTAAGAGGATGTGCATCTCTAGGTACTAAATCAATGATATGGGAAAAAGAAATTTCTTAGCACTGATGCTAAAGGATAGGTGAGTAAGTGCTAAGTCTGGATTGTATGGCACCCAAATAAATCTTGACAGCTGGTGCTGTATCAGAGAAAGTTGAATCTTTAGCACCTGTAAATGATGCTAAGGGTTAAAGTAAAAGTAGCTAATAATAGTCTTATAGAGAGACAGATAGTTGATATGTCTACCTTAGTATCTATTTTAAATGGTAAGGGCATCTTCAATAGTGCTATCTTAGCTGTCTTTTAGCTATATTAAATGAGTAAAATCTTTTATGGAAGAGAGAAGATATGAGGAGAGATAATGTGATGACTTAAGCCTATAAATTAATGTAAATAGTGAGAGAATGTGATGTAAGAAGTTATGGTGAAAATAATATAAAATAGTTAGAGAAATGATTTACTATTAAAGATATTGTCTCTAGTGGTATCTTTAGATAAGATACAAATCTTAGAGACAATTTTAAAAGATAATCTATTATACATGTTATAATGTACGTGCTCCACAGTTCTGAGGGGAGTTGAGAATCTAAGGGCCTGTTTGGGAGGGCTCCACCAGTTCTAGATCCACGAAAAACAGCTCCACTCCACGAAATTTTACCCAAACGCTCCAGCTCCGCGAAATCTGGATCCATCAAAATCCTGGATCTGAAGGCCAGATCTATGGATTTCATGGAGCTCCTCAAGGGGTGCTCCACTGTGGAGTTGGGTGGTAATTACCCACCAACACCACATCCCACCAAAAGTGGTCATTCCCACCAAAAGTGGTCATTCCCACCAAAACCTCAATTTCGTGGATCTGGAGCTGCTGTACAAGCCAAACACTCCATGGTGGGATCCCAGATCCACGGTGGAGCTGCTCCACGGTGGAGCTGCTGCTCCAGATCCACGCTTTCAGTGGTGGAACTCTCCCAAACAGGCCCTAAAAAAGTTTTATTTAGGATGTAAGTTTCCCTGGCCTGGTTGCTGACAGGTGGGCCTGGGTATGGGTTTGGTGGTGATTTCGATGTTTGATGAGCTGTAGTAAATTACAAGATTTCTTTTTTTTCGAGGAAACTACAAGATTTCTTGTGTAGTGGCGTCACAAGGAAGAAGACTGTGTCACGGCGGAGAACGAGAAGCGAAGGAAAAGGATTTGGGTTTTGGAAACGTGAACCTACTTCATCCCGATTCTGGATCCGGTTACAGTATAGTGCATGTACAATCGCAGTAATGCAACTTGCCGGTGATGTGTTTTAACTGTGAACTGTGAAATGAACGATAACATAGAGATGGGAAAAAAAATCTCACAAGAATCTTTGTGTGAAATCGCCATTTGCTCAAACGGATGGCCGCTCACTGTACAGCCGCAGTCGTTACTCAGCTGCGTCCATCCTCTTCAACAGCGGCGGAGCGCTCGATAGGGCAAGCTCTGGCTTGAACCAGGGCTTGATTTTCCGCAGCTCCGCTCCACCCGCCGCCTCCCCCTCGCCCCTCTCGCCGCCTCCCCTCGCGGGCCTCGCCCCTCTCGCCGCCTCCGCTCCACCCGCCGCCTCCCCCTCGCCCCTCTCACTGCCTCCGCTCCACCCGCCGCCTCCCCCTCGCCCCTCTCGCCGCCTCCGCTCCACCCGCCGCCGCCCTCGACTTCGCCGACCCAGCCGCCGCCGAGGAGACCGACCCATCGGAGCCGGACCAGCAGGAGAGGAAGGGGCAGCCACCGGCCTGGGCGTAGCCGGCGGCCGGCGGCAGCCACCGGCGACCGGCGCGCAGGTATAGATCCGCCCCACCTCATTTTTTCCCGTCCTCCGCCACTGCTCTTCAACAACGGAAAGCTGGCCTCTCCAGCTGGCCATTCATGAATTGTTCGTACAATAGTACTGTAGCTATCTATTTAAAAAATTTAATCCCAAACTTCTTTTTTTATAAATTTAGTCTTTTCCGTGGACCTATCAAGCTAGGGAAACTCGGCAAGCACTGCCGAGCTCCCCTGGCTTGGTAGGAGCTGGTCGAGCAACCTGTATGCTGCATATCGCAAGAACGTACACTATACATGCCTAATCATTCTCTTAATTAAGAACTAATCAACCTCATACGTCGATTGTGCATGCTGCCATGCACATGTTATAGATAGGTAACTGCTGGGTTCGATAGGTTCACAGAAAAAGCTAGATTTGTAAAAACGAACTTCTAGACATAATTTTTTTTAAAAAAATGGCCACAGTGCCATTTACATAATTAGTTAGCCATTATGACCTCATTTACTCCCTAATACCTTTTTTTTCTTTTGAGACGAAGAACATTGAAGCACATGGCCTGAAGAAGAAAGCAAGAGCACAAGGGAAAAGCCCCCACAAAAACAATCAAACAAATTGGTGGGGGAGTGGCCTCCCATCTAGGCTTCCACCAGGGCAAAAGTTTATTATGTATATAATTACGTGGCAATCCCGCTATAGCTATGTCAAGGAAATAACATGCTTGTCCTTGTTATTAAAGACCCTAAATGGAGTATTTGTGTAAATAACATCTCTCATGGCTATAATTATAGCCCCTAGGGCACCATGGAAGAGAGAGCATTTTAGTAAGAAAATGGATTAAGTAATAACTAAGTGTTGTACATACACCCTACACTTCTCCCTACTGTGAGTTTTAAGCTCCGTGCATCGCATTGCGGTCTTCTTGTAGCCCCATTATCCACTATTTGGTGTGTAACCACAATAATTGGCATCGTCCATGGGGAGTGGCATAGAAGCTACAAGCTAGCAAGACGCTTGGGCACGATGGCGCTGAAGAAGACGATAACATTAGCCCCCAAGCAGAAAAATAATACTACGACCGAGACCGCTGCGGTGAGAACGCGGGAGCTAATAGTTGAGGGCCCCTACCCCGTGGTAGCAGCGCACCGAGGTGGCCGCATCTGTGGCCACGGTGGGTAATGAAGACATCTCTCCAATAGCAACACGGGTTACGAAGCGGGTGACATCACGAACGAAAGACCCGGCCTCGGTGGCCCACCATCAATGCGATGGCCTCCGCTGGCCCAATACCCTCACTGTCACCGCACAGCGAGCGGAGAGTGCCCTATCTGTACGCTGGGCCCTAGCGATGGTGACCTAGAGGCGATTTGTGGAACGTTGCAACAGGAGCTGGTGGACTTGCGGAGAGCCATGCACGAGATGCAGGAGGTTCGGAGTCAATAGACCCCTGTCATAGGAGTGACAGAGGTAGCCATGGAAAAGATGTAGAGTCGGGATGCCATTGTCGGTGCCCGCAACGCCCCTGGTGGTTGGACTTCGAGTTCCCCCTTAACGCGGGTTTGCAGCGATACATCCAGCTAAAGGACTTCAAAATGTCTACAGTGAAGCTTTATAAGGGTGACATGGATCACTGTGAATTCTTACATGTCTACGAGACATCCATCGAAACCACAGGAGAAGACGACTTGCGAAGGCAAAGGGACTACCGCTTGTTTTATAGGAATCGTGCTGTTCTAGTTCTTTATAATCACTTCTAGCTTTATTTATGCATAAGAGCAGGTCTAAAATCTCATGCACAACAAAATTTTAAGGTAACGACGTGGAACGAGGCATCAGCTCTTCACAATAAGACTCTCACAGGAATATTTATGTGAATCGCCATTTGCTCAAAGGGATGGCCGCTCGCTGTACACTCGCAGTCATTACTCTGCTAAGGCCATCCTCTTCAACAACGGGGAGCTGACCTCTAGATCTGGCCATTCATGACCTCATTTACTGCCTGATGCCTTTTTTCTTTCTTTGAGGCGGAGAAGCATTGAAGCACGTGGCGTGAAGCTGCAAGCCCCCGCAAAACAGACAAACGAAGATAGCCATCATCCGGATGTTTTCTTTCTAACTGTCATCTAATTTTGAGACCGTTGGATTAGAGATCCAACGGCCCTTTTTTTGGAGGGGGGAGATTATTTTTTGATGAGGGGGAGATTTTTTTTGGAGGGGGTGGGGGAGAATTTATGACCGTTGGATCTCTAATCTAATGGTCACAAATCTGGATGATAGTTAGGAAGAAAATATCTGAATGATGTTTATCAATACCCAACGAAGAATACGAGGGAGAGAAAACAACACATTGTGACAAGGCTCTTCTACCTTTCCTTCCTATCTGAAGCGAAGTCTCCATCTTGATGTTGTGGAGAGCAGCCCAGTGGAGACAGATGAGCAAAATACAGACTGCGGAGTGCCACGACGACGACTTGTTATCTCGCAAAAAAATAAATATATTTTTTTTTGAGAGAGAGAGAGGAGATAGAGGAGTGCTACTGCAGTATTGCTACCGCAACAGCGTGGCAAGAGAAGCACGCGAGGCGAGATAGGCCCAGATGGGCCAGTGCCATTCAACACCGTAATGGGCCTGCCCCAGCCCGTATTGGACTTGGATCTCCTTTAGCCCGTCTTGGGCCTAGTTTCAACGCCGATCGGCCCATTCTGAGCTGCGGTACTGGGTTGAGGCCACGAGGGCCTTTCACATTAGGCCATTTATTGATTCCTATGTTTGTATTTTATGCAACTTTTCACTGTTCGGTGTTTCATAACATAAGCGTAGCCTAGTAAAAAGTAGAAAAATATGGGTCGAACAAAGTTGAGATAGCTACTACAAATTAAATTTGATTTTTATTGATGCCGTCCCTACCCTTTTATTAGAGGCAACTAAAATTACAAATGGGTAGCTAGCATACTACCATTCGTTCATCTCTAGCACCACACGCGCGCGCTAACATAAGAACCCTGCAAAGCACGCACATAGTAAAAGTTAAGAGAATATATCTACCTATTTATATTATTAAAACGATAGAAAAAAAGAAGCCACATCATATTTCCTCGGAAGGGCTAAAACTATTAGTTAATCAGAGTAAAAAGTAAAGGATATGTACCACCGTTTTTTATAGATCCAAATTATAACAGTATAGTTTTATCGGGTAAATAGTGAAATAGTATGTAACGCCCCCGTTTCCAGAGGCGCGTACGGACACGGCATTCCGCAACTATTCACGCATGAACAGTTATGAAACGTCGCGCAAGAGTATACCATTGCATGCTTACAACAAAAGTCCAGCATATATTTGACATATGGATTAACATCCAGGTTTTTTTACAGCGGGGCATGCAAGCCCAAAGTATATTTACATTACAAAAGACTTCCAGAATCCGCTTGAGCACGGCGAAGACCTAGAGCCAAGGATCCTCGTCGAAGAAGAGGCCCTCGGGGACGTCCTCGACGGGGAGACTTCCACCTTCGTCTTGATCCTCTAAAGATTAGATTAAGCAAGCCGTGAGCCAATCAACCGGCTCAGCAAGTCCCAAAGGGACCCTAACTTATTACATGCACGGAACATCAAAGGAAGGGAGTATACTTGGTTTATTAATTCTGAGTGGATGCAGTTTTATTTGCAATCATTTTATAAAAAGGGACCCAAACTACTCCTCAAGATCTCAGGGGTTTTCAACAAGAGTTCATTAACCAACCTAAACAAGTTAAACATTTACAAAACTACTTAAGCTTTGCGACTGGAATCACCCAAGTGACACAGCTCCAATAACCGGGAGCACGGCGTATTCGAATACCATTTGTTTGACTCTACAGAGTTTGCTCAGCTTTACCCACACGATCCCTTAACTCCCGCTAAAGAGTTAAGAAAGCCAGGTCGTTTCACTGCTCAGCTCTTTATATAGGCTCTACCCGGTAGAATTCACTCGGGTCTGGCTCGCTCACACACACACACAAAAAGAGAAAACGGTGCCGCTTCGAGTGAACTCTACCGTTGTTAGGCACCCAATCACGGCTTGCCTAACCTCACTGCTAAACCTCCTCCACCGCCACACCTGTAGAGTTTCAATCGAGTTGAGCAGCTACTAGACAAGTGTTGACAAGTCAACTCCTGTGGTTGAGCGATCACTGTGACATTTGCTCAGCGTAAGGGTTTCAGTCCTTATTTTCACATGGTCCGTAACCTCACCAGGCCCGCGACCCAACCTAGGGTAAGCGGTGGGCGAAAACCGTCTAGCGGCGCACCTCAACCCCACTTACCCTACTCCAATCCTAGGGTAAGAGATGGGCGAAAACCGACTTGCGGCGCACCACAACCCCTTACCCTACCTTGTGCCCACAAGCACTCTCCGCTCTAGGGCACGGTGTCCCATACCACCCGACCCTAGAGTCGGGTTTGCAAATTCTAATGGCCCGCAGCCACAACCTTATTAGTGTAAGACTTTGCATGATAATAATACCCTACAATTTATCTAGATTAACAGATAATTATTTCTAGGGTTGCAAAGGCATGGCAACAAATTTAACAGGGCATTTAACGGTGGTAGGATTAACTACATAACAAGTCATTCTAAACATTTTATTTTATTTCAAACTAACATTTCACAATTAGCATAATGCAAATAGCATATTAACATAAATAAACTTCATGGGTTGCAATATGATCAATGGATTTGGGACTTGCCGTCAATCCGAATGATTTCCGCTAGCTCGAATGAAGAATCTCCTGGCTCCTGGGCTGCAACTGAACTTCCGGAGACTCCGACACTAGCGCAAACATACAAAACAAATTAAATCCAGCTTGAGACTAATCAAGCGAGGGAAAATAAACTATTTAAAAAGGAGTAAAATGCATAAATCTCCAAATGAGGAATTTTAGGAATTTATTTGGGATGGATCTGTGGAAATGGAGGTCACTAAAGGGTCTGGAATATTATTTGGAGCAAGGTGGTGAAATTTGGGAATTTTTGGGATTTTCTGTGAATTTCTAGGATTTATTTGGATTTTCTGGAATTTTAAAAATTGATAAATTCGGGAAAATCGGTGTGAACAGTAAAAGGGCCGGCCCGAGCTACAGTGCGGCCCGGCCGGGGAGATGGCCCGCGCGGCCGAAGGCCAGCGCGGCCCAACGGCGCGCGCGCGCTTGCGCGCGGGAGGGATCGGGCAGGGAGGCGGCCTACGCCAGCGCGGTCCGGATGGCCGACACGTGGACGGCGGAGCGGCGGGGATGCGGGGCGAGCCGAAGGCCCGGATGAAACGGGCGGTGATCGGACGGTGGCGAAGCGGGGACGAGGGCGAAGCCGTACGAAGTGATCCGACGGCTGACGTTATATGGCAACGGGAGGATGGACGGCGGAGGGGAAGCCACGTCGCGGGGAGGAGTCGTCTTCCTCCTCCAGCCGCTACAGTAACCTCGCGGCGAGGTCACGGTGGCGACGGCGGTCTGGGCGCTAGGAAGCTCGTCGGCGACCACCGAGGGCACCGGCGGGTGCGGCTTCGAGAGGGGAACCCGTTTTGGGCGGTTGGAAGGAGCGGGAACCAACGGAGGGGACGGGAGGTAGAAGGGGGGTGGTTCGGGTGCTTGGAGGTGAGGGAGGTCATCGGCGGCGTGGGAGGCTCAACGGCCGCGGTTACACGGAGAGGGGGTCCAGGGGCTCACATTAGCGGTGGCAGCGGGAGCTGGGGAGCCTCGAGGAGAGCTGGCCACGGGAGAGGTGCGACGGCCGGAGAGGAGCTTCGACGGCGGCGCTCCTCGGGCAAACACCTGTCCAACGACAAGCACCAAAGGAGTCAGTGAGGGGAGGTGGTGCTCTCGACGAATGCAATCGGGGAATGAGGGAGAGGAGAGGGAGATTGGCTTCGGGGTGCCGCCGGCTCACAGGGCGGCAATGGGGAAGCTCCGGGCGGCGGGACTTCAATCGGCCGCTCGGGGAGCTTCTCTGGAGGCTGGGGAGGCGAGTGGAGGTGGTGGAGCGACTCGGGAAGCAAAGGAGGAGCGAGGAGCCGGAGGGGGAATTTTATACCCCGAGCGGAGGGGAGCGGGGCGTGGAGGGGAAGCCAACGGGCGGGCTCCGGGGTCAACAGGAGTGACGGGGGCAGTTGGGGGCGTCTCCCCCGCGCAGACCGGGCGGTGACGGGGCTCTGCACAGTGTTAATGGCGACGGGACGGGAGAGGGGCAGGTGAGTCGCGGGCATGGGCGAGGTAGCGTCCGCGCGCGGGAGAGGGAGAAGCCGGGGCTGACAGGCGGGCCCCAGGGCGGACGCGGGGCGACGCGTGGCGAGGGCGCACCCGGTTTCGGACCGAGGCGGTCGGGACGGCGCGAGCGCGAGGAGGGGATCCAAGGGCGGCGCTGTCCGCGCGAGGAAAGGCGGTGCGGAGGCGGGCGCAAGGCGCTGCGCGCAGCGCTTCGCGCGTGCGCGAGGCGAAGGCGGGGAAGGGACGGGGCGCTAACGGGCGAGGGGAGCGGGGAAGGCGCTGAGCGCGGGAGAAGGCGGAATCGGGGCGGCGCCAACGCGGGAGGGGAGCGGGAGGCGCTGGGGAGGAGAGGAGGCGGAAAGGAAGAAGGCGCCAGCGCGAGAGAGGAGGCGCCAGGCCGAAAAGGGAAAGCAGCGGCGGCGGGGAAAACTTTCCTAAAAAGGAAAGTTTTCAAAAATCACTCAAAAATGCAGCAAAAATTAAGGAAATTTTTGTTTGAAATTTTGGGGCTTTTCATAGTAGAACTCTTATACCAGTACAGCCTTTTAAGTTTTAGGTACAGATACGAAACTACAAAGCCAATACAGCTCTAATACAAAACTATACGATATTACTCTGTCCAAGAGAAAGGTAGCAATTGCAGTGTTTGGTTAAGAATACATATCATCGTCAAATATGTATTGGGCTATATTATATAAGTAAAGGTGCAATGATCCAGTTGTACGGATTCATGTTGGATTCACTAACCCTAACCCCGTTAGTTGAAAAAAACAAAGGTTCTCCATCAGGCCTTAATAAGGTTCTCTATGAAGTCCCCATTGCAGAAACAAGCCGAGCTGCAGCCTATCAATCCCTGCTGTGATTTACGGTTTTCCCGGGCCCGTGGAATTATCTGCCCCTTTGCATGCTAGCTGAGGGCTGTCGTCGTCTCCAATTCGCGATATGGTTTCTCCGGTTCGGACGATTTATGGATTCAACAAAGAAGCACTGGTATGGGTATGTTGTTTTTCAGCTTTTAATTTTAGTTTTTGATTTTTTTTATAGTAATTAGCTCTTTAAACAGAATATCTTTTTAAGATGAAATCTACTAGTTAATTGTAATACATATTGTACCGACTTTATTTATATCGACAAAAATCGCAAGTGAGTTTTAGGTACTATGTAATATCTCATATGAACAGCCCAAAAATTACAAATCGTAGCTAAAAGTCATAAGCTGTAGCTAAAAAAAACAGGCCCATACATGGTTTGCATGCAGAAGAAACCAGATGCAGTGCGTTCGAAAAGAGAGAACCAAAAAAGCCTAACGCAATGAGCGATTCGACGCTTCACTTGGCACGCTGAGCATGAATAGCAACGCTAGCTATGGTGGCCAAGGAACGTGAGGATTTTCTTAATTCCTGCATAAACCGAGCTGTTTCCTGTAGAATCCCTACCGATTTCTATTAAATTTATGTATTCCAAATAGGGTCTAAATTTTATATGGCCATGTTTGTTGACCTAGTTCCATCAATTGCGCGTACACATGGATGCCACATGCAAACTCTGATTTACACAGGTATTGTAATACAACGAGCGGACTTAAGGTGGCAGTGTGGCATATCTAGCGGTAACTAGTACCTTGACACCTAAGTAAGTAAGTAGCAGATCAAGTCCGTAACACGTGAATCGTGGATTTGTGGTCCGTGGATGGCAACCAACTTGAGAATCGTAATCACACTCGCAAACGATAAGCCGTGAGCAGGTTTCCACCGAGAATCATAGAGGTCGGCGGTGGCGTACGGTGGGGAGGGAGCGGGGAACTCGCCGGAGAGGCAGTCGCCAAATAACACGAGGACGATGGTACGGTGCAGCCTATATTTTCTATAATTCTAAACTACTTATAGTTTAGTGGAAGAAAGATAATTTATAAGGTGGAGTGCTGGTCTCTCTTTGAAACATGTGATCTATAGATGGAATGGTATGAGAAGGATTTTAGCTAAACACACACGCGTGAGTATTCGCGTATTCTCTCGTAGAAAATTGCATGACTCATGACACGCCACTTGGCAAATCAAATCTACCTTATTTTTATTGAACCGTGCATCTTTCTGTTTGAATGAGATTCGAACGTTTGAATTTGAGGTTTTATTAGGGTTGATAACAGATGATTACTAAATGACTGGTTACTTATATCAGTTATTGAATGAGATTCGAACGTGGTAAATAACTGATTAATCATATCAGTTCATAGTTTGCATATATATATACACACACGCTAAAAACTATGGATTCTCTTACAATTTTTCGTGTGGTTCACATTGGAGTATCTTATAATTAGTATACGAGTATGCCTAAAGTGATAAAGGAGTATTTTAAATTTGTTTATGTAGTATATTAGAGGTGGGTATAATTTCACCAGGAGTAAAATGTATTATGTGTGTGTGTGTATGCATGTGTGTGTGTGTGTATATGTATGCATGTGTGTGTGTATGTATGTATGTATGTATGTATGTATGTATGTATGTATGTATGTATGTATGTATGTATGTATGTATGTATGTATGTATGTATGTATGTATGTATGTATGTAAGTATGTATGTATGTATGTATGTATGTATGTATGTATGTATGTATGTATGTATGTATGTATGTATGTATGTATGTATGTGTATAATGAAGTGAGTGGAGGATCCTTAGATTAAAAAAGGGCAGGCTTGGATCCTCTACATAGGGTATTATATAAGGATATACAACTTCACTTGTGTAATGAACCGTATTAGTTGTATCAACCATCCTTCCATCGGAAGACGGGTAGGATCAGTAACTCTATCAAAGTTATTATGCACTCAACAACTGGGTGACTTTGGGTCATAATGGATACACTCGGCACATATATTTAGTGATGTGGGGTGTCGAGTGAAGGTGATATCCGGCCCAACCAACTACTATCTTATAACTATGAGGGTGTCGGGTGAGGATGTATTTTGCCAATAACACTTGCTATATACTCTGTACTCATTCTTGATATTATTTCCTTTGTTTAGATGATAGTTTGTATACTCACTTGGGGTGGACAAGGCCTACCTTGGGGAATTCTATCCTGAGTGGAAAGGTGGTGGTTACGTGGATGAGTGGTATGAGGTGGACTCCTTATACAATACTTGGGATGACTAGAGAGCCAGTGGTAATTCGGGCTTAATCCGAGAGTATCTGTAAAATTAATATGTTGTTTGGACATTTAGAACTCTTTGTATAACTATAGATTGAATTAGGCTGTCTACTTTTGATATTGTGTTATTTGAGCCCTAGTGGCTTTGTATCGGATTATAGCACCGCGTGGCTATGCTTATATATTAATATATTATGTCTTTAATTATTATTCTGCTACGTCACTTTGATAAACTTATCATTTGTTATAGAGGTGTTTTATCAAGCAGATAAATAATAATCCATTAATTAGTATTATTATCCCACGATAATAACACAAGTCGTCACACTGTATCATCCAACGTGACGGAGATATGCATGTCCGCCTCCTCCAGGCTGTGAGCTATTAGCGACGAGGGCGGCGGATTATTATTATTAGAGTTTTGTTAAACGTCGTCTGGATGTTTTCTTCCAGATTTTCTTATTATTATTCGGATTGCATGTATCAGTTCAAACATTTCGGCCCCGGTTTTGGTGGCCACCTCGACAGAGCTTCGCTTTTGTCGGCAACGATGCTTTCCTCCACTGCCTGCACAGCACCCAGCGTTCGGTGCTACGCATCTATCTTATGAGCGCACGTACACAGGGAATTAATCAACGGTGTGGTTTCATACGACAAGGAAGCTTCTGATGAACTGAGATTCCCGCCAGATGAGCCCGACATGTAGCTAACACGACACGCTGCATCGTCAAATCTTGTCGACGCTGCTGCTTGTAACTTGTAAGTGCGGCACGCGTAATAATACGTCTGGTTAGCTGTCATATTTTATCATAATTCTCTGCCCAAAAGTATGGTGTTATAAACAAAAAGCAATAGGTGCCCAATGTACAGATGCCTCTTCATACAGAGATGTCTTTACAGCAAAAGACACCTTATGTTCCACCCCTTCATCATCTATATATATGTATCACAATGTACAGAGATAAATGAATGAATCAATA
This sequence comes from Dendrocalamus latiflorus, assembly GCA_017311315.1. Classification (NCBI taxonomy): domain Eukaryota; kingdom Viridiplantae; phylum Streptophyta; class Magnoliopsida; order Poales; family Poaceae; genus Dendrocalamus; species Dendrocalamus latiflorus. Next base: position 8,026,647 of record CM029664.1, read on the forward strand.
GTTCATCTTCAATCACTTGTCATTTATTCTCTTGCAATACGTTATCAGCACACGCACGCTCATTCACACAAGTGAAAACAGAGAAACAAAGGCACAATGGCTACTAAAGAGTTTGAGGCTCTCGCTCTTGACGGCCACAACTTCCCCACATGGGCGATGGATCTCAAAGTGAGTCTATCGTTGCGCGGAATGTACCAGGCAATTGCAGCTCTCCAAGAGGGTGAAGCTCCTTTGGCTGAGACTCTCAAGTACAATGACTTATTTATCATAAGGAACCACATCCATCCTGATCTCAAGGCTGAGTATCTGTTGGAAGAAGACCCACGCGCTCTGTGGCTTGCTCTTCAAACACGGTATGAACAGCAGAAAGCAGTCATCCTACCGGAGGCTGTCAATGAGTGGAACCACCTCCGCATACAGATTTTAAATCTGTGGGAGAGTTCAACCATACTGTTCATATCGAATATATTTGGTATTGAAAATGAAGTTTGTATGTATTCTATATACTACTATAAGAATTTCATTAAATTCTTCTTTGTGTATATAGATTTTTGGAGTCAATCCAATTGAGGAGGAATTATGCCTTGTGGATAGTGATACCACAAACTCTATACTTAGGGACACAAAATATTTCCTAACTCTTACTAGGAGGAAAGGAAATGTTTTAACCATCGCTAGACGCGATGCAACAATAGTAGGCTCTGGTCGCGCCTCTATTACTCTCCCTATGGGTACACAATTGAAAATTAAGGATGCACTATTGTATCCCGATTCAACACGTACTCTACTCAGTTATAGAGATATCCGTCACAATGGTTTCCATGTTGAAACCCAAAATGACAACAAAGAGGAATATCTCCTCTTAACCAAAAACAACGGATATGGCAAACAATTACTAAAAAAAATTCCATCTTTAAATTCCGGATTGTACTATACATACATCAAACCCGTTCAACATATTGCGTACAAAGTAATTTTCCAAACCACAAACACATTCCAAATATGGCATGATCGCCTTAGCCATCCAGGTATTGGAATGATAAGGAAAATTATTAGCAATTCAATTGGTCATACATACCTCAAAACAAAATTTACGGAATCCTCAGATTTTATGTGTACTTTATGTGCCACCGGAAAATTGATTTTAAGACCCTCTTATCTTAAAATCAGAACTGAACCACTTAAATTCCTTGAACGCATTCAAGGAGATATATGTGGTCCTATACAACCATTGTGTGGACCGTTCAGGTACTTCATGGTTCTAATTGACGCATCTACTAGATGGTCACACGTGTGTCTTTTATCCACACGAAACCATGCATTTGCTAAGTTAATTGGTTAAATTATCCAATTACAAGCACATTACCCTGAATATCGAATTCAATCAATTCGAATGGATATTGCTGCTGAATTTTCATACCATGCCTTCAATGACGACTGTATGGCTCTTGGGATACAAGTTCAACACTCTGTTCCATATATCCATACACAAAATGGTTTAGCAGAATCTCTTATCAAGAGAATCAAGCTCATTGCAAGACCATTACTATAGAATTGCAACTTACCAACATCATGTTGGGGTCATGCAGTTTTACACGCTGCTGACTTAATCCAATTGCGTCTAACTACTTATCATAGCACTTCCCCGCTACAATTACTACGTGGAAATCCATCAGATATTTCCCATCTGCGAAAGTTCGGTTGCGCTACATATGTACCGATCTCACCACCGCAGCGTACCTCAATGGGACCTCACAGGAAACTTGGGATCTATGTTGGGTATAAATCTCCGTCAATCATAAAATACCTCGAGCCCCTAACAGGGGACCTGTTTACGGCCCGGTACGCTGATTGCATATTCAATGAGGAACATTTCCCGGCATTAGGGGGAGACAACAAGTACCAAACTGAATGCCAGGAAATTAATTGGAATGTTCAACGCATTCCTACCTCAGACCCACGTACCAGAGAGACTGAACTTCGAGTTCAGAAACTCATTCATTTGCAAAACATTGCAAATAACCTGCCAGATGCATTTACTGATTATAAGGGTGTCACAAAATCCTATAATCCTGCCAGAAATGTACCTGAAAGAGTGGAGGTACCGCAAAATACCACTCAACTCCAGTTCAAAATAAGAGGGGGAGAAGTACGGTACAAATGGCGGATGCAGCTTCTAACAAGCGACAAAGGAAACAAAAGAATGTAAATGCAGATCAACCTCAAGTTGATAGACACCAAAGGATCCTTAAACCCAGATCAACAGTGCACTCAATATCTGATCCTGGGACATCGGAATACCCCGACTCAAATGTTTTGGGAAATAACATTGAGTCATCAGGGGTCCAAGAAATTTCCACTAACTATACTGATTCTGGAGAATCATACGATCGTAAGACTACAATTGTCGACATTTATTTCTCCACAACAATTGCAAACAACCTTCAAAATGATCCAGATCCCAAGACCATGGCAGAGTGCAAATCGCGCTCGGACTGGACTCAATGGAAGGATGCAATTCAAGAGGAGTTAGCCTCGCTCAAGAAAAGAAATGTATTCACCAATGTGATACATACACCTCCCAAAGTATTCCCTGTCGGTTTCAAATGGGTTTTCGTCCGCAAACGGAATGAAAACAATGAGGTGGTGAGATACAAAGCAAGGCTTGTAGCACAAGGGTTCACGCAGAGACCCGGCATTGATTTCAATGAAACTTATTCTCCAGTAATGAGTGGAATAACATTCCGATATTTAATCTCATTGGCAGTTAAAAATCATCTATCTTTGCAGTTGATGGATGTAGTGACTGTATATCTTTATGGGTCACTTGATTCGGAAATATACATGAAAGTTCCCGATGGAATTTCAATTCCGAATCCAAACGCAAATCACAATATGTATTGTGTAAAATTAAACAAGTCTTTATACGGCTTGAAACAGTCGGGAAGAATTTGGTACAACCGACTAAGTGAGTTCCTAACCAAAAAAGGGATACTCCAACAATGATGATTGCCCATGCGTGTTCGTTAAAAGATCCTCAACAGGATTTTGCATTATATCTGTGTATATTGATGATCTTAATATCATTGGTAACGCACAAGATATAGATGAAGCACGTAATCATCTTATGACGGAATTTCAAATGAAGGATTTGGGTAAAACCAAATTTAGCTTAGGTATACAACTTGAGCACCTTCATACATGCATCATAGTGCATCAATCAGCCTATGTCCAGAAAATATTGGAGAAATTCAATATGGACAAAGCATATCCATCGAAAACCCCCATGGTTATTCGATCTCTAGACAGGGACAAAGATCCATTTAGACCCCGAGATGACAATGAAGAGCTATTGGACCCGAGGTTCCATATCTCAGTGCCATCGGAGCGCTTATGTACCTTGCAAATTGCACCCTGCCGGATATCGCATTTGCAGTAAATCTACTTGCTAGATATAGCGCTGCTCCAACCAAAAGACATTGGATAGGAGTGAAGAATATCCTTAGATATCTTCAAGGCACTAAAGATCTCGGTCTATTCTTTCAGAAGAATAACAATATGGATTTAATAGGATATACAGATACTGGCTATTTATCAGATCCCCATAATGCCAGATCTCAAACAGGCTTTGTATTTTTACATGGTGGAACAACCATCTCTTGGAAGTCTTCGAAACAGACTCTAGTGGCTACATCCACTAATCATTCTGAAATAATTGCATTATATGAAGTATCACGTGAATGTGTATGGCTTCGCAGAATGATTAACCACATACAACAATCATGTGGTATAGGTGCTATTGCATCACCTACCATTATCTACGAAGATAATGCTGCTTGCGTTGTTCAAATGCAAACGGGTTACATAAAAAGCAATATCACAAAACATATTGCTCCTAAACTATTTTACCCACATGAATTGCAAGAGAGTGGGGAAATAAATATTCTGCAAACTAAGTCTTGTGATAATCTCGCAGACTTATTCACCAAGTCATTACCAACCTCCACATTCGAAAAATGTGTTCATGGAATTGGTATACGAAGACTACGTGATTTGCAGATGTCAGGGGGAGAAATCTCCTAAGACTTAACCCGTTCAATACAAATATTGTACTCTTTTTCCCTTTATGAGTTTTCCCTCTAAGGTTTCTCATCAAGGTTTTTAATGAGGCAATATGACAACGTAATCATAATTATATCTCTCTTTTCCCCACAGGGGTTTTTAGGAGATATAATCAAATATATGCCATATCAAATTTTCTCCTTAAATTTTCCCATTGGGTTTTAAAGGAGTTTTTCATGGCATATCTACTTTATAGGATCTCCTCATATTTTTCCCTACAGGGTTTTGGAGGAGTTTTTCTAAGATGATGAATCAAGATGATCATATGAAGATACATTGGTCAAGGGGGAGTGTTATAAACAAAAAGCAATAGGTGCCCAATGTACAGATGCCTCTTCATACAGAGATGTCTTTACAGCAAAAGACACCTTATGTTCCACCCCTTCATCATCTATATATATGTATCACAATGTACAGAGATAAATGAATGAATCAATAGTTCATCTTCAATCACTTGTCATTTATTCTCTTGCAATATATGGCAAGCAATAGTTTTTGTGACGTCCAAATTGAACATCACACTTTTCGTAAACTTTTGACTAGAAAACAAGCGTACAACGGACAGGAAACAAGGGATAGGGATAAGAAAGTACGACAGACTACGGCTATAGAGATTAACAAAAGATGTCAGCCACAAAAGATGGAAATTGTCTAATTTGAGTGCGGAAAACACCCACTAGGTATGGCAAAATCAGACGCAAACACAAACTGAACTCCTTTGAAATGAATTTTCAAATCCACGGAACATTCAATTAGGATCTGTAATCAAGAATTTCCTTTACATTTGGGGGTTTACATACACCATATCATTTTCTTATGAAAGTGACTATTACACAGACGATTGTTTTGTTCTTTATTTTCAATCTTTTTTTTATACTGTAACTTTAGGTGACTGAGAGTACAATTTGAGGTGGAAAGAATTAGTATACTACATCTTTAGATGAGTGAGAGTACAACTTCAGATGACTGAGAGATAAAAAATTTTAGTTGACTGTGCAATAGCAAAATCATTTTCTTATTCATTGATAAGGACATGAAACGACCCATAATAATGCAAGACTAAATTAATGAAGCCAGTAGGGCCAACTTTGTTCCTATTACACCCTGTCATCTGGCCGTTATGCGCGCTATCTACCCGCCTCCGCGCGCGCGCGCCCCACGCAAGGCGCCGACAGGCGTCAACGTCGGTGCGTCCCGGCGCACGACGCCTCATAATGGTCGACAAGCACGTCGTAGCCGACGGTGGTCACGTTCCTCAAGTAGCAGCCACCGTCGCTGGCGCCATACTCGAACACCTGGTGCATCCTCCACGACGCGTCCACCACCAGGTCGTCCCGGAGCACCACCTCCGCGGCCGCCGCCTGCTCGTTCCGCAGAGTGTTCGTCGTGCGCCCGCCGGCGCCCGCCCGCGTCTCGTCGAACCCGATCTCCACGCGCCGCATCAGCCGCTGCGAGGAGGTGCCGCTGCCGTCGCCGCCCAGGAAGATGTAGAGCGGGAAGCTCTGGTGCAGCTGCTGCTCGTACGCGCCGTCGCCAGCGACTTCGCTGTGCGCGTCGATGGTCTGGTTGATCGCCTGCGTGCTGCCGTGGTTGGTCACCACGTTCGTGTTCACGTAGGTGAGCTGCTGGGTGAACGTGGTGGTGATATTGCCGCGCGACGAGCTCACCCACCCCGTGGCCGAGATGTTGCGGCTCGCCTTCGCGTCGTACTCCCCGTTGATGCCGTCGGAGGAGTTGGAGATGATGCTGCCCGCCAGCTTCGGCGCGTCGTAGGCGATGAGGCCACCGGTGGTCGTGGAGGTCTTGGGGTCGAGCCAGAGATGGAGGTTGGCGTCCACGTACCACGAGTTTTGTGCATTGGTCACTGCGAACCCGAGCTCGTGCTCCTCGCCGTCCAGGAGCTTGCCCAAGAACGGCGTGAGCTCGATGTCGTAGGTGGGCAGGTTGAACGAGCCAATGCTGGTGATGGGGCGCCAGATGAGGGGGTTGATGCCGCCGGTGTAGATCACCGGGAACGGCCACACAGCGCCCACGACGTCGCCGTCCAGATGGACGGTGACCTCGCGGAATGGCCCGTTCTGATCCGGCGTGTTCATGTACCAGAACTCGTCCGAGTAGTGGGACGAGACGTAGACGTCAAGAACCGCGCGGTACGCGTTCGCCGGAACCGCGAGGCGCGTGGACACGACGTCGGTGGCGTTCTCGACAACGAACCACAGCCCGTCGTTGAGAGGCAGGCTTCTTGAGATGGGGACAACCAGGTCGGCGGGCGCCGACGCCGCCGACGGTGACAGAGAGGAGCGCCGGAAGTAGAGGTGTAGAGTAAGGTTGGCGTGGTACACACCGTTGTAGGTGTCGTCGATGAGGTTGCCGAGGTACACGGCGAGCGTAGAGTTGCCGGCCGCGAGGAGGGACGCGTACTTGGTGACGTCCTTGGACACCGACCACGTCACGCCGCCGGGGCGCGGCTCGGCGGTACTGCCGCGCAGGAGCTCCGCCCCGCCGAGCCAGACACCGAAGATGCGGTCGTACTGGGCCCCGTGGCAGTCGGCGCGCCACTCGAGAACGGCGAGCGAGACAACCCCCGCCCGGCCGCCGGCATCGAGCAGGCAGGACGGCGGAGAGTAGGCGGCAGTTACAGGCGGCTTGGTGAGCGTGAAGGCGAAGGAATGGGATAGGAGGAGGGTAGAGCAGGGCCCGGAGCTCCCCCGCGGCGGGCGGAGCGGCCGGTCGACCTCGAAGAAGGTGATCTTGGCGCCCTGGGGAGGCGGCAGCGCCGCCTCGACCGCGGCCATGTCCTCGATGGAGAGGCGGAGGTCGTGAGGCGAAGCGATGGAGGAGCGGAAGTGGAGGAGCAGAGTGAAGCAGAGGCAGAGGAGGCGGCGGGGAGCAGAGGAAATACGCATGGTTTCGGTGTGGAGGAACTGCATGGTTGTGTCTGCGTGCAGGCTGAGAATTTAAACTCTTCATCAGATGGTACAAAGAAAAAAAATACAAGGAAAAAAATACGGTTTTGCTACTGTACAGTCAACTGAAAATTTTTTATCTCTCAGTCACTTGAAATTACACTATTAGTCACCTAAAATTATAGTGTACTAATTCCTCCCACCTGAAGTTACACTCTTAGGGCACTCCCAATGCAGAAACTATGAGGTAGTTTCTATACTTACCAATTAATGTAGACACTACCCATGGAAACTATACTCCCAATGGATAGTTTCTACAAATAAAATTTTCATTCAATCATCTATCTTCTCTCTCCTATCATCTACCTATCACAGCTCTTTCTATCTTGGTTACCGTGTAGACATGGTTTCTTGTATTAGGGCATTTGTAGTGTATATAACCCAAAGGGTCTTAAGGTGGGTCCCATCTAAACCTTAAGACCAACTCTATAGTGTATATAACCCAAGGGGCCTTAAGACGGTCCCACTTGGCAGATAAAGAAAAATTGTATTTTAATGCTTATGGCCAGGTCTTTAGCTTGAGGACCAGCCTTAAGCTTTTTTTGCTTAGGGTCTGCTTAAGGTCACCCCTGTAGTGTATAAGGTTGACCTTAAGGTGGCTTAAGACCTCCTCTTTTCATACACTACAGATGCCCTTAGGGCATGTACAATGGTATGAGCTAGTTACTAGCTCTAAGATAACTTCTCCAATGATATTAACTTTTAGCACATAGCTCATAACATGAATAGTCCCACATGACATCCTCATATAATCTTGGAATGTGTGTATGAGACTAGCTCTTGATCAAGAGCTAGCTTTTCTCTCTCTTCTATTAAAATATGAAATAATATGTTTAGAGCTAGCTCATAAGTCACCATTGGACATGCCCTTAGAAACCATTTCCTTATCTCTCCTCCTTAACTCCAATGACACATCAGCATTTTGCCTACTTGGCATCTTATTTAATGCCATAGAAACCACCCATTGAGACTGCCCTTAGTCACCTAAAGTTACAATATAAAAAATGAGTGAAGATTAAAGGAAAAAACAGTCGCTTGTGCAATCGTCACTCCCAAAAAAATAAAGGAATGTCTATACAATATTCGACTGTTTGTGCGGACAAAAACAGTCAGATTGATCTGGGGCGTTAGATCTCCATCTAACGGATCCACCCATACAAGCCCCCCTCCAAAAAAAATGACCTCCTCCAAAAAAAATGGTCTAGGGCATTGGATCTCCATCTAACGGCTCAAAATCTGACTGTTTTTGCTCTTAAAAACAGTCGAATGTTGTATAGACACTCCCAAAAAATAATATCTAGTCGGTATAAACAACGTATTCTGAGTGCTGTATAATGGCAATGCAAAGTGGCGAGTAGGTAGAAGAATTATGTGACTTTTGGGACGGTTCGAATTGTCTACTAGTATAATAACCCAGAAAAATAGAAATAAAATGAAAAAGAAATATGAAGCAATGATTTAGGTTTTGCTCCAAACAACTCCTTTTTTTTGTCTTTTAGAAAACAGTTTTTGAATGGTGGCTTTTAAAGTGGTTTTTATGATTCGTTTGTAGGAGTTATTGTAGAAACCGCTTTAAACGAAGTGTCTTCTCAACGCGAGTATCCTTTACTCTCTTAATCTCTCTCACAATCAGCAAAAAAACCAAAATACACAGCTAAAAAGGCACATCACTTTTGATGAGGACCTTAGTAATCTGAGGGGCCAAAGCAGCTGGAAATACACACTTGCAGGTTACAGGTTCCACTGAAATGGAACAATGACTCGATGCCGCGTAGCACGTCCTTGACAAGGATCACACATAAATAACCTGTGGTTGATGACTAAGTTGCATTTTATTCCCTTTAAGCGATAACCGTCTCAACCCCCTGATGTGAGGACCACGGGATAGTTATCACACTGTCGGCCGCTCCTCATCACAAACGCTTGGTAGCTGGAAAATCAAGGGGCATATCCTATCAGCATCAACTTGCACACATATATTAGTACTACGGATACGTGACCGTGTGCTCATAGATTTAATTTAAAATAATCCGTGCGAGCAAGGTTTGTTAGACTCGACTGTACAGTGTACTCCACTACTAATCCTACCTCTCACTTCGGCTTGCATTTAAGCTCAGAAAGAAGCAGCAGCTGGACTGGGTGACAATGCAGTGTCGGTGTCGGTTTATTTTACTTCGAAACTACAAAGTGCAAGGGCTCAATTTTGCCAGTCAAAACAGTTGATTCGAGTGGATTAGAACGCACTTTTTCTGATGCTTTTCAACGTGGCTGCAACCCATTTGCACTCGGTGAAATTGCAAATCATTGATCATAAAGGATGCCATTTGCACGCGTGAAGTGATCTCAAAACTAGGCTGGAAATAATCGAGCTAGACCTCGTTTTCTCTCCCAACTTTTCAGCCCGGGATGCCGAGAGCCAAGTAAGGAGCAGATGAGTCCAAACCAAGCAAGCTTTTCGGTCCACCATGGCTGCCTTGCACCCACCGCAACCGCAAGCTACATGCCATTCGGATTCGAGCTGTGGTGCATTGAGCGAGGTGCTGCTGGGGGCCACCCCTCATGATTTTAAAGTTTGTGTTTTAGCTCTTTAAATTTTAACAAAGTCACATTTACGTGCAAATATTTATTTTGAAGTTTTTAGTATCAATGATATAACCCAGATATTTAAGAAATAGTTTATGTATTTTATAGGCTATTTATGATTTTAATACAACATAAATATTGAAAATGATAATAAAAGCTTCAAGGAAATACAACTTAAAAACCGTAATTGAAGTATGAGATTGATGGATTGAGATTCTTAAACAAATAAAAACTCTCCGTATGCATGGATCATGTAGTTGCACGCTTCCTTCACTAGTTACTCTTTGCCAAATGTATGCATATGCATGTACCTCTATTTAATATAAAAGCAATACGTTGATTATATATATGGCAATCTTATTTTTTACATGATATTAGAGTATATTGCTTACATATACATCGATGCACCATGGCATGACCTACCTAAAGCTTATAATCCTTGGCACACCGGCTGCTCCACTGAACCACGTGTCTTCTATCTCTTCTCGCCATTATAACTTTTCTTCTTCAATCTCCAACAACATATCTAATTTTTGATCGATCCTTCTTAACTGCTACCCATTGCAATACAATCTCTTAACTGCTACTTATTCTAATATAATACTCCACCACATAGTTATCTTCTACGTTCTCTCAACTATTGCTTAATGATGACTGTTATAACATCAAATATGCATGCACGTGCAACTATTGCTGATCCCTACTGGGGACATCCGCCACACTCTCTTAGGTAACCTTAAACATATTTCCTATGGCTGCACCATCTGTACTTCGAGCTTTTTGCTACTCTACTTCTGTACATCTGTACTTCTATTTGTACAGATGCTGCATATATATACACATGCATGATGTTATACATACTTGATGTCTCTCTTTTCCCATGTTGATCGCTCCTCTTCTTCAACATTGACCACCTCAACTCTATGGCTTCCTCACTATCCGCGTAATCTCCCATTTTCACTTATGTCAGTATATCTGGTTTAGTCACTATGTAATGATAAGAAGAATCTTCTGGCCATCATAGGTGACATCGTGCCCCTTAGCAGCAATGGCACACTTCTAGTTACATGATGACCCCATATTGTTATAACTTGTAGGATTGTATGGCGCAATCAGAGGGGGTTAATGATTGCCTTTGCTTTTTCAAATATCTACGTTGTTGACGACGAATACAACCGCTCGAACAAACACTTGTTGCAGCGCTTCGCTCGCAGTCGTATGCCTCACCCAAATAGTAATCACCAGAAATTATGAACCAGATTGATTCAAGATCTTCTTTATTGCTGATTTTTTATGGAGTTACAAAGTGCCCTCACAAGCACTCCTAAAAGCCCTAGCACACAAAACGCCTCGTCAAAAGCTTCTAATCAAACCCATAGCTGACCTCTGCTTTTATCTGCTAGTGTTCTAAACCGTGTTCGACTCAAATATGGACACACAATCTTATCTCTTCCTCAATTCAATAGACCGGAAACCCTTCCTGATACAGTTTTTAATCAAACACTATCTCTTTCAAGTTATAGACTTTATCCATAACTCCTAACTCAACACGCGACGAAGCCTCCAGGATTGCACCTCTCGTAGCTCCGTCTTGCATCACCATCATTGATCTCCACGTGCTCTAGCATTGGCCCGATCATCTTGCGTGACATCTTAAATCGTCTGAACCTCAGATCTCTCTATCGAGACCCGGTCCTTCTAGTCACCAACCGTTATCGTCTCCATTCTCACATACACATGCAAAGACTAAAGAAACATTTTTCCAACTCAACGTTCTTCACAACTTGACTGTCATCAGCACACACACACACACACTCAAAACACACCTTCAACCATCCAAAGTCATCAACCAAGTCAACCATGACCATGCACCTCATCGCTATCCAGAAATCATTCTCAAACTACTGATTACGACCGCTAAAACCATCGCTTTCCAAAACTCAGCCTCAGTCAAAACATTACGACTGCTAGCACAATAAGTACTCGAAAACCACAAGTACTCAAGAATTATCATCACTCTGCTCAAAACACACAGGAATAACATCATCGCTAGTTATTTTTTTGTTGGAATTCAAATACAAAACTAATTATTTATTTTTATTCCAAATTATTTTATTTAATTTTACTTAGGAATTTGTATGGAAATCAAATTGCTAATTTTATTTTACTTGTTATTCCAAATTTTAGTTATATTTTGATTATATTTAACATGAACTCTTTCTTTTAATCTAGACCATTACAATATGGACCCATCATAATCAATGGTGTGGATCTTTCTCTTTTTTTCTCTGATTAATATGAGATTTTTTACCTTTTAAGAGCGAATGTGGTGGCTTCTTTTATCTTTGCTTTAATAATATAATAGATTCGATATACTATTTGGCATCTCTTTATCAAGGGTTTGTTTGTATTGGTTTTTGCTAATGGTTTTTGGCTGTGGTTGATGAATAGTAGTGGCTAATAGAAGCGGCTGATGAATAGTAGTGGCTGGTAGAAGCTGCTGATAAATTGTAGTATATTATGTAAGAAAGACAACACAATGAAAGTCAATACAACATTCTGACTGCCATACGACTTACGGAATTGTGACGTCATAAAATATAGAGTGTGTTACAATATGTGAAAGCGCAAAATAGTGGTTGATGAATAGTAGTGACTGATAGAAGCAACTTATTAAAGCTGTGATGTTCGTATTGGTTTTGGCTTCTGGAAGCAGAAGCCAGAAGCAAAAAACCAATATAAACGGCCCCAAATATTGTTGCATTGAGTGACTTATTTGGCATGAATGTCAAGCCGCACTACCTCACCACTTCAGGTACATCAATGTGATTCTTGCATGTGTGGGATGAAGGCAGTGAGCAGAAGAAGGCTCGGTAGTGATACAGGCAGAAGGCGAGGCCGATTGCAGCAGGCAAGAGCAGAGGGGACGAGAAGGCGAAGAAGGGGAAACTAAGCGACAGGCAGGTGTGAAACTTGGAGATGAATTTTGACACAAATATGGAGAAGTCCCACAGGGAGTGGCTCGCCCCGACCTGGGCCTCAATGGCAACCAAGTAACTGTGTGGTTTTGTAGCCGCTGGGCCCACCAAAACAGCAAGGTCATGGAGGAGTTCACCAGAAAAAAATGCAGTGGAGAGGGCTTTTCCTGAGGTTCAGGCCACGTGCCAGTATTTGGAAGCCTCAGGAGATGCCCTCTCCCATAAAATTCCTTTCCGAGTTCACCAAGCACCGCGTCGCCCCTGCCACCTCCATACTATTTTACGGGTGGGGGCCATGGCCTCCTTATGATGTCAAAATTTACATTTTAGCTCTTTAGATTTCTACAAAATTTGTTTGTATCAATACTATTTGGCCTCTCTCCTTAAATATTATTACAGTGTATGACTTCTGTCATTGTGCATCTATGAGTTTTTCCGCAATAATTTTTCACGTTAAGTTTATGTCTCGTGTTCTTTTGATCTTTTATTTCTGCTGTACGTTTTATGACAAATGGAATTAGAGCTCCATGTTTCAAATCAAGCCGTCGCTCCCGGGTGGAGGAGCCTCTGGGGTGGCCATAGCGTGGCATCACCGGCACAACATCAGGACGTGGCATGATCAGTACTAGGGCCAGACATGGACTGCACCACGTGGTGTCAATCTGCTACAACCAACTCTGATTCAGTTTTCTTTTTTATTTGAGGCTCGTTTTCCTCACTTTATATATATGCCCCTGTATTGGTATGTTTTAGATAGACTATTGTCTCATACTTATAATTTTTCTTATATAATAAATTCCACCTTTATTTATCCATGGTTTTCTAAAAAAACCTTTATTCGCACCTCCTGTCTTTCCATTTTATAACCTTTGGTAGGTAATCTGGTCTCTGATATCAGTAATCCTTACCTTAGCTCCGCAACTGGGCTCATCGTACTTGCAAGTTGCAAGGCAACACATGTCCTTGGGGCATGCACAATGTCATGGGCCCAGCTCTAGCTGTCTCCGTGGGACCCGCGAGCAACTGCTGCAGCATGCAGTGCCGCGGCCACATTTTGTCTCTCCCGAAGTCCTGATGTGCGACGTCTCTCCTAACGGCTGGGTCTATTTGTCTCGTCGCGCGCCGAGTTTTGTCTGTATGGGGGGTGGGGACCACGCCTCAGCCTCACAGGCAGTGGATAGTATTAGGATGAGGACCGTGAGGCGCGCGCGCTTGTGATTCTCTCTCCCTCCTCTGCTCGTTCGATGTCGAGTTTGGACGAACATGCACGGGATAGCATACATGTATACAGGGGTGGATCTACCAATATGGTATGCTATAGCAGTTGCCATAGCAACCGATTGACGCTAATATCCCCTACCCCCATGTCTCAGGTGATTTTGTACCACCGGCGGCGGCCATGGATGGCTCCAGAGGCTTGCTCGGTGGCTGGAACGCGTGAAAGGAGGAAGAAGAAGCTGAGGCGCGCAACTGGGCTTTGATGGCCTATGAGGAAAGAGGCCCACCCATGACCCGTCAAAGCTTTCTAGCTCTAGGGTTGGCACCCTCCTGCCTCTTTGCGCTCGGCCTTGGCGGCGGCTGGACGGATCACTGTGGAAATTGATCTCCTAAATTTGTTGGATGAAATCATAGGAAGCTGGTATTGTAACGACCGATGAGTCAAGGTTGCGTGGTACTCCTGCAACTTTCGTACGTGACTATGCGTTCTGCGGCCCAAGACTTGACGTATTACGCGTTGGGAAACAAAAGCAAAAGCAAATGAGAGAAGAAAGGATGGCTAGGCTCATAACCGAGTAGTTGTGGCTCTCACATGTTTGTGCTTCGCGGGCCATCATAATTGGGCCCATGACATTGGCAGGATCTGGCATCACCGCACCAACCGCCGTTGCCGAAAGATCAGTTCCTGACGAGCCCAGCCACGTCCGCTCCCGCCGCCGCCGGCAGCGCCGCCACGACGGCGCCACTGGCAGATGATCCCTTCAAGCAGGCCTCACTGGACTGGTCCGACACGATGCCGTACCCGCTGCTGGTCACGTTCCGGAAGTAGCACCCGTCGGTGGCCTCGTACCTGTACGTCTGCCGCGTGCCCCACGACGCCCCCACCGCCTTCCCGTCCCGCATCTCCACGTCCACGGTGCCGCTCTGCGTGTTGCGCAGCGACCGGTTCCCGGGAACCGACCACCGCCCGGCGGCGACCGTCGTCTCGTGGTACCCCCTCGCCACCGTGTACGACATGTTCGCGGTATGGGCCGTTTCTTGCTGCCCTTCCACCACGTAGAGCGGGAAGCTCTGGTGCGTCTGCTGGGAGTACAGGACGCCGTCGCGGTCCGTGGCGCGGATGCCGGTGTACGCGACGGTGGTCTGGTTCACGGTCTCGGTGGTGCCGTTGCCGGTGAACGTTTTCGTGTTCTCGAAGGTGAACGTCTGCGTGGCGTTCATCGTGATCTTCCCGTACGACGACCTCACCCACCCGGTGGTGGAGATGTGCCGGTTCGCCGTCGTGTAGTTGGTGCCGTCGAACTGAGATGTCGTGTTTTCCGCTAACCGCGGCGCGTCGTAGCTGATGATGCCGGCCGTCGTCGCCGTGCTCCTGGGGTCCAGCCAGAGGTGGAGGTTGGCGTCGACGTACCACACGTCGACGGCGTTGGTCACCGCGAACCCCAGCTCGTGCGCCTTGCCGTCCAGCAACTTGCCCAGGAAAGGCGTGAGCTCGATGTCGTACGTCGGGAGGTTGAATGAGCCGATGCCGGTGATCGGCCGCCAGAGGAGGGGGTTGATGCCGCCGGTGTAGATCACGGGGAACGGCCACACGGCACCGACGAGGTCCCCGTCGACCCGAACGGTGACCTCGCGGAACGGGCCGTTGCTGTCGGGCGTGCTGGTGTACCAGAACTCGTCGTGGCTGTGGAACGAGACGTAGACTTCAAGAACAGCGCGGTAGGCGTTGGATGGCAACGTGAGGCTCGCGGACTCGACGTCGGTGGCGTTCTGGATCTGGAACCACAGCCCGTCGTTCAATGGCAGGCTTCTCGAGATGGGGACGATGAGGTCAGCGGGAGCCATGGCCGGCGCCGGTGGCTTCGTCTGCGGGCGGCGGAAGTAGAGGTGGAGCGTGAGGTTGGCGTGGTAGACCCCGGTGTACTGGTCGTCGACGAGGTTGCCGAGGTAGACGGCGAGGGTGGAGTTGCCGGCGGCGAGGAGGGACGCGTACTTGGTGACGTCTTTGGAGATGGACCAGACGATGCCATTCGGCCGCGGCTCCGCTGTGCAGCTCCGGAGGAGCTCGGCTCCGCCGAGCCAGACGCCGAAGATGCGATCGAACTGGACGCCGCGGCAGGTAGCGCGCCACTCAAGAACGGCAAGGGAGATGGCCGCTGCGCTGCCACCGGCAGTGACCAGGCAATCAGGCGGGGAGTACGCGGCGGTGACGGGGGGCTTGGTGTAGGTGAAGCCGAAGGAGTGGGAGAGGAGGAGGGTGGAGCATGGGCCGGAGCTGCCCGGCGGCGGCCGAAGCGGCCGGTCCACCTCAAAGTAGGTGGTCGGCGTGTCAGGCGCGTCTTTGACATCGGGCACAACGATGTCGGCAGGGGACAGCCGGAGATTGTGAGGCGAAGCAATGGAGACTGGAATGATCAAACAGAGGAGGAGGAGGAGGAGGTGGTGAACGCGGGGCATGGCCATGGTTGAGAACTTGAGATCGGAGAGTGATGGCAATGTTGCGTTGCGTGTATGGCGCGCTTCGGTAGGTGAGGACGTGAGGTTTAAAACATCATAGTAGTCAAGTCGAACATTCTTAGCAGGGACCATGTTTCAATTCCAAGTCTGAATTACATTCTAACCGCGTTGGAACTGCTTGCTAAATTAGTCAGGAACGATAAGGCAGGAACTCTGCCAATCTATCTATTATAAATTTCGTCTTATTTTTCATTATTCATAAATTTCGTCTTTTTCTAAATTTTTGGCTTTTTGTTGAGCTTTTTTACCGGTTCTTTTTTCCTGTATTTATTTGTATTATATGTAATGGGCTAACATATTTTTTTAATTTTTTTAATTTAATCATGCTAAATAAGCCTCTGTCAGCTACAGTATTTTTTCAACCAGCTACAGTGCTTTTCAACCTTCGCTCTTAAGGAATAGAAATTAACACATTAATGGAGAAAAGAAAGATCTGTACCATTGATTGTGGTGGATTCAGATTACTCCCTCTGTTTTTATTTACATGGCACTGTTGACTTGGATCAGTCAAACTTCGTAACCCTCAACTAATAATTATTTGCTGAATATTTAGATTGATCATATTAAAATGGTATTGTTAGATTTTTCATAAGAAATACTTTCACAATATTATACTTTAGTGATATTTTATAAATGTATTAGTGTAGAATTAACAATCAACGTTCAACCTTGGAGACTATAAATGTCAACAGTGCCAAGTATATACAAACAGAGAGTATATCCGTAGGACATTAATTGATATACATATAGAGAGATAGATATTAAAGTTGTAAAACTAAAACAAATATGTTCTAATCAAACTCCAAGTTGGAAGAGAGCAGTATAGATAACAAGATGGAGTAGATCTTATTCATGTAATCGAAAAGAGAAACCTATGTCTCCTGTCCCCCTCCATGGATAGAAATAGAAAACCATCCATCTTCTATGAAGTTGATGAAGCATGGAAAAAGCCCTCTCTCCTAGGACGCATGGAAAAAGCGTGAAGCCAGCCACGAGAGTTGCCTTACGTCCGCTTATTATGGCAGCCTCTCACGTGCATCCATAGGACCTGTCAAGCATATGTAACGCCCCGTTTCCAGGGGCGCGTACGGACACGGCATTCCGCAACTATTCACGCATGAACAGTTATGGAGTGTCGCGCAAGAGTATACCATTGCATGCTTACAACAAAAGTCCAGCATATATTTTACATATGAATTAACATCCATTTTTCCACAGTGGGGCGTGCAAGCCCAAAGCATAATTACATCACAAAAGCTCCAAGATCCGCTTGAGCGCGGCCAAGACCTAAAGCCACGGGTCCTCGTCGAAGAAGAGATCCTCCGGGACGTCCTCGACGGGGAGACCTTCACCTTCGTCTTGATCCTCTAAAGAGTGGATTAAGCAAGCCGTGAGCCAAACAACCGGCTCAGCAAGTCCCAAAGGGACTCTATCTTACTACATGCACGGATCATCAAAGGAAGGGAGTATACTTGGTTTATTAGCTTTGAGTGGATGCAGTTTTATTGTCAAACATTTTGATAAGACGGATCCAAAACTACTTATTAAGAACTCAGGGATTTTCATGAAGAGTTAATTAACCAACCTAAACAAGTTAAACATTTACAAAACTACTTAAGCTTCGCTGCTGGAATCACCCAAGTGACATAGCTCCATTAACCGGGAGCACGGCGTGTTCGAATACCATTTATTTGACTCTGCAGAGTTTGCTCAGCTTTACCCACACGATCCCTTAACTCCCGCTAAAGAGTTAAGAAAGCCAGGTCGTTTCACTGCTCAATTCTTTGTATAGGCTCTACCCGGTAGAATTCACTCGGGTCTGGCACAATAAACTCCCGTCCGCTTCGAGTGAACTCTACCGTTGTTAGACACCCGCAGAACGGCCTACCTAACATCGCTTTCTCAACACCAAGCCTTTACAATACCTGTAGAGTTTAATTGAGTTGAGCAGCTACTAGACCAGTGTTGACAAGTCAACTCCTGTGGTTGAGCGATCACTATGTCATTTGCTCAGCGTAAGGGTCTAGTTCTATATTCTCCCCTGGTCCGCAACCTTGCCAGGCCCGTGACCCAACCTAGGGTAAGCGGTGGGCGAAAGCCGTCTCGCGGCGCCCCACAACACCCTTACCCTAACTTCGTTCCTAGGGTAAGAGATGGGCGAAGACTAACTCGCCAGCTCTTCCCCAACCCTTACCCTACCTTGTGCACGCCGGCACTCTCCGCTCTAGGGCACGGTGTCCCATACCACCCTACCCTAGAGTCGGGTTTGCAAATTCTATTGGCCCGCAGCCACAACCTTATCAGTATAAAGACTTCGCATGATAATAGTAACCTACAATTATCTAGATTAACGGATAATTAATTCTAGGGTTTCAATGGCATGGCTACGAATTAAACATGGCATTTATCGGTGGTAGGTCTAACTATATCACATGTCATTCTAACACATTTTATTTTACTTTAAACTAACATTTCACAACTAGCATAATGCAAATAGCATAATAATATAATTAAATAACATGGGTTGCAACATGATCAAATGATTTGAGACTTGCCGGCAATTTGGACGAACTCGGCTAGCTCGAACGTAGAAGCTCCTGGATCCTGCGACTGCACTTGAACTTCCGAGATTTCCGAAACTAGCGCAAACACACAAAATAAATAAGTCCAGCTTGAGACTAATCAAGCGAGAGAAAAATAAACTAATTAAAAATGAGTAAAATGCATAAATCCTCAAATTGGAATTTTAGAAATTTATCTGGGATGAATTTGGGAACAAGGAGGCCAAAAATGGGTCCAGGACATCAAATGGAGCAAAGTGGTGAAATTTGAAAATTTCTGTGATTTTCTAGGATTTATTTGGCTTTTCTGGAATTTTGGAAATTGATAAAGCCGGGAAATTCACTAGGAACAGTAGGAGGCCGACCCGCTGCTACAGTGCGGCCCGGCGGGAAATTTAAACGCGCACGCGCGCGGGGGAGAAACGGGCCGGGGAGAGCGGCCCACACCTGCGCTCGGCCAAGGGCTCGTGCGCGCGCGTCCGCCTTGACGGATGGGCGACACGCGGCGAGGATGAACGGGCGAGATGGCGAGTGGACGGGCGGACGGATTGGAGTGGGGCGGCGATCGAACGGCCAAGATAAAGGAGGGTGGGCGAAGCGGTAGGGGAGGGATCGGACGGAGGCGGAGGGGTGCGATTATGAAGATCGGACGGCTGCGGCGAAACTTCATCCAATGGCCGACGCTAAACGGCAACGGGAGGAACGGGCAGATGCGATGGGGCCACATCTTCGTCTTCCTCCTCTCGCCGTGCTCGCGCGCCAGAGGGGCGGAGAGGGCGGCGCCTCCGCTCTCCGGCGAGGGCAAAGGCCTCTGGGGGTCGGGAAAGGTTCCATCGGATAGAGTGCAGCAAGGGGATCTCGTTTTTGGGGTTGGTGAGGTGAGAGGGTCATCAGAAAGGGCAGGAGACCGAAGGGGAGGGGATGGTTCCCCGATGGGGTAGGGGATCACCAGAGCCGAAAGAGGTCGAATCGGGGGCGGTTTCACGATCTCGGAAACGTGACGCTCACATTGGTGGCGGTGGGTGCGGCCGGGGAGTTTCCAGACGAGCTGGCCACGGGGAGGGTGCGGCGGCCGGGAGGAAGCCTCGGCGGCGAGGGTGCACGGGCGATCACCTGTCCAGGGGGATGCACCACAATGATTAGTACACCAAGGAGAAGCTATGGGCGAAAGTAATTGAGAAACGGAGGAAGGGAGAGGGAGATTGGGCTATGGGGGTCGCCGGCGCAGGGGAGGAGAATGGCGGCACTCGGAGCGGAGGGGTTCCAATCGGTGGCGTGTGGAGGTGCTCTGGAGTGACAGGAAGGTGGTGAGGGTGGTGGGGTGACTTGGGAAGCAAAGGAGTATGCGGGAGATGAAGTGAGGGTTTTTATACCCGGCGGAGGGAGGCGGAGCCTTCGGGGAGAAGGAACGGGCGGACTCCGGGGTCAACAGGGGCAGGTAGGGCGTCTCCCCGCGGGATGGAGGGGATGACGCCAGGCTCTGCGGCGGCTTAATGGCGAGGCGACGGGAGAGAGGGGTAGGTGAGCTTCGGGCATGGGCGGTGGCGTCCGCGCGCGGGAGGGGGAAGGGGCAGCCGCTGCCAGGTAGGGTCGGGCGCAGGAGGGCTGCGACGCGTGGCGCAGGGGTGCTGCCAGCTTCGGACCGGCTGACGACAGCGGGGAGGGATCCGGGGAGGGAAGAGGCGGAAGAGGAGGCGGCGCCAACGGAGGGGGAACGGAGGGAGGCGCCGGGGAGCGGGAAAAACGGGGAAGAGGCGGGGCGCCAAGGACAGAGGGTGGCGGATTGCCGAAAAGGGAAAGCGGCGCGAGGGGAGACTTTCCCAAAAGGGAAAGTTTCCAGAAAATCACCCAAAATTCAGCAAAAATCAAAGAAAATTTATTTTGAATTTTTAGGGGCTTTTCAGCATACAGGTATAAATTCAAGCTCTATTAAATTAATTTTGATAATTAATAATAAATCTAACTGAAAGACTAACTTGTTTTCTAGTATGACATTGTTTAGTCTCATTTAGAAGGTAAAAATCATAAAAGTATGTATTCGACGTCATATTCTTGTATCTTATTGTATTTCTTGGATTCAAATATAGATTGAACTCCACCAAAAATTTAACTTAAATATATGCACATGTTTTTATTACACATTCGTGTATGTATATTTAGATAGAGTTTTTTTTCTATGTTTTGTGATTTTATTAGTATTAATCTATATTTTTTATGCATATATATTAGAGATCTCTACTTTGAAACATATCCTTTACAGATATCAAACTTACGTAGACCCGTAATTGTGAGTTAATAACATATTTTGGTAATTAATGACAATCACATTGTGGGACTAACATTTTTTATAAGTTAGATAAATAGGTTATGTTCCATGATGATCGAGATTTTGGATGGCATCATATGTTGATCATTATCAAGTCTAGATTTAAGAAGAGCATACGTCATGTATTAATATACATCAAGATCTTGAAAAGCATATGATCATGAGTTGATCATCATGAGAAAACCTATTATGTGCTGATAGAGAGCAAGTGAAGGATGTGTCATGGGTTGATGCATATCAAGATAATGACCCAGATTTAAAGTGAAGATGTGTGTCATGAAGCTTTAAGAAGATGCTCAAGGTAAAGTTATAACTAGCTAGGCTATAGATGTGTTCCTTGTCTTTACCGTCTTAATGTTTGGTTGAAAGACTAGATTGCTAGTAAAGGATTATTATACTATTAAGAGGGGTCTTGTCCATTAGATTGAGTATCATCATGTATTGATAACCCAATCCTACTTACTCTAGCTCTTCATGGCATGAAGCTATTATTTGTTAATGTGTGTTGCAAATAGTTGAGGCTCATGCATCTAATTCTTGTAACATGTGACTATACTTTGTAAATAGTTGAATTCTATGTACCTACTCCTTGTGGTATGATCTAAGTTTATAAATATGTTTTACAAATTATTGGAATTCATGCATTCTCTTTGTATGGTCTAAAATTGCTTGCTGCTATTTTCTTGAACATAGAACATGGTGGTGACTCTTTGGATTTCTTATGTTTTCTACATTGATATAATATATTTGAGATCATGCAAATAGATGAGTTATGTAGCCCTCTAAATAAGTTTTCTATAGAGTCCAAGATCACTTAATTCCGATATCAGAGTAAAAAATTATGACCATTTTTTCAAGCGTCATCTGTGCTAAAATCCAGGGCCGGTACTACTGCCCTTATACCTTTGGTATCCCCCCTTGGGTACTACCGCAAGAAAACATGCAGTGGTACCGCCTGATATGGCCAGATAGTCCGACCAGGGTCTCTGGTATGATTGGACTTTGTATGGCGGTTACTTTTTTCAGAGAGCATGTTTTTGAGCTCTTCTCATCACTTTAGGCTGGTACTACTACACTTTTTAAGATGGTACCATCGCACCTTTTAGTAATGGCTAGTTTTGAGCACTTAATACTAAAGTTTATAGCTGTTGGCACTGTAGCACAGTAGTATCACCGTGTAAACTGCGGCGCTACCATGCCTCCTAAATTTTTTACTCCCACCGGCTAGTTTTTGTGGTGGGGGCTATAAATACCCCCTTCACTGGTTGGGATACTATCCTTTGGCACTATACTTCATTCTTTTGAGCTAATGTGAGATTATCCTCTCAATTGTGTATGTGTTGCACCTCGTAAGTAAGAGAGAGGTCACTAGTTGCATGTGTTGCGTCTAGATGTGAATTTTGTATCCACTTGAGCATATGTATTCGTTGCACATGGTGAAAGTTAAGCAAGCGGCTTGACTTGTTACTCTTAGAGGTTGCCGACTACTAGACGGTGTTGGAGGCGTCGTGTCCAGTGAGCTCTTCAAAAAAATTGTGAAGAGGTCCAGCATATTGTGAAGGTTAGAGCTCACCTACTCGAAAGGGGAAACATCTACCACTTGTAGAATTGAGATGTTTAGCTTAATTTGTGAAGCTAGTCCAATTCATTTGAGCTTATCTCAATATGGACAGGGGGAAATCAGTAAGTCTTTAAACACCACAGCTTGGTTTTTTGTGCTCAATTTATATTCAAGTATTTTACATTTATAGAATTAAATTAATTGATTATCACTCTATAATTCCAAACCTTGACATAGACTTAGTTTGTTGGTGTACTTATTAAGACTAGTTGATTTAAGTGTTAATTATGCAAAATCAATTTGATTTGTTCTTTCACACATAAACTCAGCTTTAGCCGAAGTGAATTTTAAAAGCACATATTCACTCCTCTCTAGTCGATCTCCTTGACGTTACAAGTAGTATCAAAGCTTGATCTCTTATTTTATTAGGCTTCATCGCCTAGAGAGTAAAGGATGAGCACTAGTGATATAGTGTACCCTGATGAGATACCTTTATTTGATAGCACAAATTATGCTATTTGAAAAATCCGCTTGCCTTGTTACTTTAAGTCCATGAGCCCTAAAATTTGGCGGATCGTAGATGTATGTTTTTCTCTCTAACGGATCATCTTGCTCTAACTATTGAGAAAGAAATATTCACATCTTGACATTTAAGCAATTAACGCTTTATTTAGTGCTTTGGGTATACAGGTGTTTGATGCCATTTGCAATCTCAAGAGCACTCATGAGATATGGATACAAGTTCAATCTTTGATATCAAAATTTTTTGTGCTTGATGACAACGAGGGAGAGAAAGCTACAATTGCAATATATTTGGTCTTTAGAGACTGTAGGAGAGAGAAATGCAATAAGATCTTGCATAAGCTAAGGGGGAGAGATGACAAAAGAGAAGATTACAAGATAGAAAACAATCATTTGGGTGTCAAATGAGAAGAAAGGAATGTTAAGAGAAACATTTGTCTAAGGAGGAGCTTTTCTTTGTAAAAAAATTTATTATATATTTTAGGACTACATAAAAAGGGGTAAAGTATTAATATTAAGGAAACCTATTTACCTAATTGCCAAAAATAACTTACGAATCTTGCAAATGCATTCTAATTTGCTTCGTTGGTATTTTTGGAATGAAACTGTTAATGATATGCAAGCTTAGCCTTTTTAAAGAGACTTGGTGAAAAATAAAAAAATCTTGCCCACAATCTCAATTTGTGAAAAACTAGATAAAAATATTTAAATATGTATTTCAAATATTTTACAATGCTTTTGGAGTAGAAATTCCTATTTCACAAATAAAATAGCAAATTTGGTCTCAAAAGGATCTTATACGATCTTCTTTTTGAATAAAACGTATATTTCCGTAAATTAAAATTTATTCAGTTTTTGAAAAAGTTATAAATACCAAACTCATAGAATCAATCATTTCAAACACTTATCTAGTTTAATTTTTTCCTACAAAAGACCAACTGTTGAAAAGTTATTCTTATTTGAAGTTCATAGAAAAACTACTTTTAACCCAAAAATGATCTATTCTTACATATAATGAGTTTGGCTATTTGAGATGGATTTCTTTTTATATTGGCTTTAAATAGTATTTCTAATTCATACAAAGCCAATAAAGTGGGAAAAAATCCATGAAATTCAAATTGGTTTGCATTTTGAACTTTCAATGCAAAATCATTCTCTTTTCTTGCCTACAAAGTGAATTTTGCCATATCTTTTGAGTGAAAACTTCTTTTTCGAAAATTCTTCTTGGAAAACTCTCTTAAGAGTCCAAAGTTTGTTTTTGCCAAAATTGAAAGCATTTCAATATGATTTGAAAAATTATGACTTTTTCTCACTTTGATTAAATGCTGAAAATTTAGACTTTTGCTTATTTTATGCTGATTTATGATTTTTGTGTATCCAAATGGGTTCATAATTTGAGGAAGACATAATCATAAGATTTGATCATCTATAGTTAATCTTACTAGTCATATGTCCGTACGTTGCAACGGAAAAATAAATACCATGCAAATAACATATCTCTAATGACTATAATCTATTCATTGGCAAATGAATATCCTTACATTTTGTATCCAAAGATGTGCTATATCTCTGATCCAATGAACATAGCCCTGCTCAAAAGGGCCTATTTTGAGTGGCTTATGGCTAAAAAGCATTGTAGCTGGCTGAAAAAATATTGTGGCTGACGGTGGCTTATTTGGTGTAATTAAATTAAAAAAATTTAAAAATAGAAAAAACAGGCTAGCCCATCACGAACAGTACAAACGAATATGGGAAAAAAGAACTGACAAAAAAGCTCAAAGAAAGCCAAAAAACCAGAAAAAGATAAAATTATTGAATAGTGAAAATTGTTGGATAGTTGAGAATGCAGTTTACATGATGTGGGACCGTGGAGACTAGGTGGGTGAATAAGCACAGTGGGAATAAGCACAAAACAGAAGCCAACAAACCAAGAGAACAAAAGAAGCAATAAATGGGCCAAAGTATCAACTGTCTGATATAACCGTAGGCATCACACTGATCTGACCGGGCTTGGGTGATCTGACCGCTCATCATTCCAGAATAGAAAAACAATCTGTCGCCAGGAGCTCAAATTGGCCTAAGTTCTAATCTAATTAGTCAAATGACTTCAAACATGAAACGTAGATTCCTTAAGTTCCTATGAACCTATTTCATCAATGGACAAGCTACTCAATAGGGTTTTGGCCTTTGCCCCAAAACAAGGCATATTACATCAAACCCGAGCAAACCGAGACAAACACCAATAACTTGCTATAGGATTGCCTAGATGGATGGGATTTAGCCTCTAGAAGGTTCTTCCATCAATCACACATCCTTAGAAACCAGCAAGATCAAGGAAGGAGGAAATCTAAACAAGAAAAACAAGCAAATTAAAAGTACAAGAAGAAATCCATGGCAAAATTTACTTGGACGAGATTTAGATCTTTAATTCAGTTAGAGATGAATGTTTAAAACTACTCCACTCTTGGAAGATAGAGCTCCCTCTTCATGGAATACACACACATAAGGTAACCCTAACCCTAACTCTCAAAGGCTTAGCCAAAACTCTCTAAAGCTTAGCACCTTAGCCAATACATCTCCCTTCTTATATATAGAGGTTCATAAGAAACTATAACCAACACCTCTAGTTGGATTTAATCCACTTATATGGACAAACCCGTTAACACAACAACATACCGGGTTTTACACACATGCCCGATTTTTAAAGCGGCTCATCTAAAGGGCTCCGATAGCCCGAAACACCAATCCAATCCATCAATGCATCTTCACACACTTTGACACATAGTCTATAGCGTCTAATGACTAGCCATCACGTCTTCATGCATTCAGACTCTCCCCGAATAGTCTCTACGTGCATCGGCCTCGTTACTTCGTGCACCACATGCACCAACTAGCCTCATCACGATCCTCATCTCTTTTGTGCTTCCCGCTTGAACCATGTAGCCTCACTCAGATTTACCCGACCGCACGTACCTTAGTTCTCCCTTCTAATCTCAGCCCATTGCCGTTGACCGCCAGTACTCTCCAAGTCACCTACACATCCAAAGACCAAGCAATTCAAATTCGAGCACAAGTTTCATACGCTTGACTCACGTTAGCCAAATCATGCATAATACAATACAACACAACTATTCAACTCAACTCACATCGCACCGCTCTAACCAAGCCGGTCTTACCGTTTGAGAGCACCAGAAAATACCCTCTCTAGAATTTCGATTAAACTATATCTAGTTTCAACTCAGAACTCTAATTGAGTAATACCTAGTACAAAGATATGCTTAAACACACCTACACAAATGTTTGGTGTCTATTTTCTAAAAGGTCATATGGCATGTCTAACCGCTCTATAGCCGTTGGTCAGACCGGTTAAAACTTGACAACTCTGAAAACTAAAAAGATTCAAAATCAAACTCAAATTTTAACAAAGTTTGCATATTAAAGTTAAATAATCATCACACATGATGGAGTAATATTCACGTAGTCTCACACATGATTATCCTCAAATGGGAGGGGGCACTACCACCAAGAGTTGACCGTAGATGTAGAATGAAATTCAGTACATATTCCAATTGTTTTTCTTCAGATTTTTTTTTGTTGAAAGCCAATTCGGCTGCCCATGTTTGTGCGAAACAAGCCGTACCTTCTACTCGATGCATATGGTATGGCTTAATAGTGTACTAGACATTTTGTTAGCGTGCCTTTGCACCGATTGTAATCCTGCTACTAATTAATAAAGTTAGCTCACAGAGATAAAAAAAACAATGACAAACTTTCTTTTAGGCGAACACATACAAACTTGCAAATCGATGATCATGTTGAAATTCTAGTTGTGTATAAAAATATGCATATTGAATTCGTAAGGCAGCCGCTTTGCGTTTAAAAAAATAAATGCATAAGGTAACATTTGCATGAACAATACAAGGTCATGTGTACATTCTTTCATTCTTATCACCTATCGATTTCAAGTGCAGAAATTACAGGTAACAATACAACTAAGTAGCAAACCTGCAAAATAATATTACCAGAGTCCCATCTGAATTGGAGTAAGCGAAATCCAATCCGGTACGTAAGCAGATTCTTTTTTCCTGTTCAGAATGACTGTAGCGGCCTAGTGTCGAGAAATATCTCTAGAACCACTGATTCTCTGAAGGCGACATTGTGATAATGGCTGAGACGTGGGTCCCATCTATGGGGTGTAGTTAACCTTGGTGGCCCTTGTATCGGTGGAAGCGGTGCCAAGCTTTACTTCGCTTCGCTTGAGGTTGGATCTCGTCTGATTGGGATGGTACGCCTCAAGTTACATAATTGTACTGATCCCGAAGATGGCTGGAGCATTGATGGAGCCAAGAATTATATATATTGTTGGGTTAGATTTAGTCCTATATGAGTTATAGAAAATAAAGAAGTACAACTTATAAATATGATAAAATCTTCACTAATTAGATTAGTTTTTTAAGATGAAAATGCTCAATACCACTTATAAAGTTATTACTTAAAAGAGTTTGTACAAGTGCAGCCCATGGGCTTAGATGCCCAGCTCACTTGGTCCTGTGGCCCGAATAGTAAAAACTCGGTTGGACCCAAGGGATCCGATCTGACAAGTGGTATCAGAACCCAGGCGCCTAACATCCCCTTGGAGGACCTCCTGGTTGCAGAAGTGCACAATCAATGTATGAGGGGGAGAATTTTTTGTCCCACATGAGTTGTGAGAAAGGAAGAAACACAACTTATAAGTATGAGGGAGCCTCCACCCATTTGACTAGTCTTTTGGGGAGAAGGCTCAATATCACTTATAAGGTTGTTGCTTAAAAGGGTTTGCACAAGTGCAGCCTATGGGATTAGATGTCCAGCTCATTTGGTCCTGTGGTCCGAGTAATAAAAACCCAACTGGACCCAGAGGGTCCGATCTGACATGTACATATACATATACATATACATATACATATACATATACATATACATAATAACAGGGGATAAATAAGTCACACAATGCAATAATATTTGATAAGTGTGACTAAATAGTAGTGATACTATCAAAATTTATTAAAATATAAAGAACTAAAATGCAAGCTTTAAGATTGTAAGGAAGACCATGTCCCCCACCGATAGGGGTGGCAACGAGCCGAGCCAAGCCTGGCTCGGCTCGGCTCGTGAAAGCTTGGTGGAATGGAGGCTCGGTTCGGCTCGGCTTGGTTAGGATATCAAGCTTTTTTGTGGGCTCTGTTCGGCTCGTGGTGCGGCTCGAGCCAGCTCGCGAGGGCTCGCGAGCCAACAATGAGAATGTCACAATTTGTTGTTTCAGGAATTAGGATTATTGTCAACTTCGCCCAATTTCCACTCAAATGGAGAACAAGATGAGAAAAGAAGAAAGCAAATGGTACAACTTCAGTAAAATACCAGCACATATCTTTGACATAAAGCTGACAAAAAATGATTATAGAAGAAGGAAGTATATAATGCAAAATAGCTAATGAATGCTAGAACTCATACAATGTCCAGCATAATTAAATGCATCCTTTTCCCAGATTAAGCTACCACAACTTCCAGACCCATTTGGATTTTTACAAATATATATTGGCAAGAAGAAATGAAGCATACATACATTGGAAGCACAATCAGGTTATTGTTTTCCTTTCCAAAGAGTAGCCAATATGATAATCTGAACTGATAATTTTATATACTTATGGTCATATCCGTCAATCCGTGGACAAATTCCTCTCCATCTATGAATATGAAGTACTTCAACTCTCTAGAAAGCAAAGTTTGCTTTTACCTTGTCGCCGGTGTGCCGGTGTGGTGCCGGCGTGCCGCCGACCCGCCGTGCGCCGGTGCGCACCTGCGCGGCGCCGCAGCGGCAGGCCACGGGCCCGCGGCGCCGGGCGCTCGTCCGCCCCTCGCCGTCGCCGAGCAGAGGGCCTGGGGCGACCGGTGGTGTAGCGCGGCGTGGACGCCGTCACGCCGGGGAGGCCGTGGAGGGATGGCCGGAACTGCGATGGTGGCGGCACTGCCAAGAGCCCGAGAGAGAGTGGGGGAAGAACGGGGGAGTCGCCGTCGTCGAGTCGGGGCCTCGAGGGAGTCGGGATCGGGAGCGGCAGGCGGCGGCTATTGGACTTGGGAGTCGGGGCGGCGGGGCTTGCGTTGTGGTCTTGCGGAGCAGCGGAGGGACCGAGTCACCAAGGGAGCTTGCGTTGCGCCGTTGCGGTCTTGCGGAATGCGGAGGGACCGAGGGAGCCTGGAAGCTAGGGTTTTTACTTTCTAGTTGGGCTATTGGGCCGAGCCAACCGAGCCGCTCGGAGCTCGCGAGCTGGCTCGGGCTCGACTCGTTTAGATCCCGAGCTTTTTTGCTGGCTCGGCTCGGCTCGTTTCATCCACAAGCCGAGCCAAACCTCCACGAGCCCGAGCCGAGCCCGAGCTTTTTTTGCTAGCCCTACCCACCGGCGCCCCTCTCCCTCCGCCACTGCTTATACTGGCGTTGTGGATGGGTGCCTCGGTCTCGAGGAGGAAGCCAGGACGCAGTGGTTGCTGGGTTTGGAGTGCGGGCATCTTGGTCGCTCGGCGTGAGGAGGCCCAGCCCACCAATGTTGCAATTGGACTTTCGGCAGTGACTTGTGACATCGGGAACACGACGGCCGCCCGCTGTAAAGCAGCATGTTCTTAAGCTATGGGTCATGCATGCTTCGCGTCAACCATGCACGTAGAGAAAACTCCGGGCGTGTATATATAGACCATGCATCGCCACTATATCGATCGAACACTCCAGACCACCATCATCTTCTTGTGCCTTCGATCCAATTCTTCGGCGGCGCAATGGCTGGACTGACAAGCCGGCGACGGCGCTGCCCGTGTCGTCACCATGGCTGGCGGAGTCGAACGTGAACCCGCAGAACAACCGGCTCGTCGATGCTCACTGCGCAAGAGCGAGGGGTGGTCGACTCGAGGGGTCGGGGATGGATGTGAAGGTTTGTCTGCCGAACTGGTGGAGCTTCACGCCTTGGTTCACGAGGTGGCCCAGCTCCGGCGTCATTGTGTGCCCTACCGGGCTGGAGACAAGCTCGCTTTGAGCTTGCCAAGGTGTAGTATTTTGTATTGGCTTCTAAAAACCGATTTTCTATAGTAAATACCTCTTCTATAGTATCTAGCTTTCAAACGAAATATTTTTTAATACGGGATCTACTAGTTGATTGTAGTAGATATTGTAGTGACTTTATTTATATCGGCTAAAATCACATACGAGTGTCTCTCTCCGTATAGCTTCTCTGAAACTATTACTATTCATAAGCTAAATCTAAAAGACATAAGCAAAATCAGCGTTCGGTGGAGGGCCTGTGGTCGCGCACCTGGACGGAGCCGTGAGCCCGTGACAAGGTCGCACTACCATTCCCTTCTGTACTAGTGCCTGGGGCTGGGGCCGCAGATTGTAGTGGTCCTGTGCACTCTGAACTTTCCACTACTCCGGTTAGTGCTGTAGTACTGCGTATATTCCACCGTAAGCTCGCATTTCGGTTGGGAGCTCTTGCTCGGCTCTTCCACCGGCAAGTGCAAGAGGTGGTAGCACCTGTATCAAATCTTCTAGCTTTTGATTCATCGGAGGCAAAATCGTGCAGTAACTTTCAGAGCAGATCAGGGGGTTTACATCTTTCTTCTTCATTTGATTCATCGGAGGCAAAATCGTGCAGTAACTTTCAGAGCAGATCAGGGGGTTTACATCTTTCTTCTTCACTAGGCCATCAGGTGGAACCCGAACACTCATTTTGTCGCGATCGGAACCTCCCACCACAACATTCCGGGGCCTCTCCTCCCAGGGTCCAGGCGGGCTTTAGATTCGACAACCCTGTCGAGGATAAGGTGATCGACGAAAGTTTTCTCGGCGCCGGATTGCCCTGGTTGGAGCCAAGGATTTTACTCACGACTAGACCTGGGGTTTGGGCATGTGCCAGCATGGATTGCGCAGTCCCATCAAGCTTCAGGCCATTCCAGTCTGACACTACCACCCGTTGTACCGTACCATACCAGTATGACTTGTCTCCGACAAAGCACAGTCACTGCTCAAGGCACAACGGGCCACCGCTATGCCATGTTGGTCTAGGCATGGCCCTAGTGCACGTGTGGTTCCGATTAAGCACATCGTCTACGAGGAACCGGTCTTGGCTACATCAGGCTTTTAGGGCCGTGCCGGCCAAAGCATGGTCTATTAGAGCGTGCCGTGTGGCTCAACGTGTCATGCTGGCTTGGCCCAACCCGGCCCAGTAGTTTATGTCATGCTAATCTAGCCCATTACGTGTCATGCTTCGACCATGCCATGCCGATCGGCCCTCGAGCCGGTCTAAAAAAGTACGACCCAACTTTCAGCGCCACTAACAACATTGACATATATAGATTGCAGGCTATGGCTCTGTTTTTTTTTGCTTCTGACTTATTGCTTACATTACAGTGGGAAATTTAACTTTTTGCCACTCTTAAGAATGTCACATATCCAAATGCCATCCTCTTCGTTGCACTCAACAATTTGCCACTCTTAAGATTTGGTCTCCTAATTTTTTGCCACTTTTGAGCCCACGAAGCGCCACAGTGCAGCCATGTCAGCGCGCCCCGCCTGCGCCTCCGCCTCCGCCTCCGGCGGCGCGCCGCCGGCGCCCGCGCCTCCGCCTCCGTCCCCGCGCCGCCGCCCGCCGGAGGCGGAGGCGGAGGCGCAGGCGCGGCCAGCGTGGCGGGGCGCGCTGACATGGCTGCACTGTGGCGCTTCGTGGGCTCAAAAGTGGCAAAAAATTAGGAGACCAAATCTTAAGAGTGGCAAATTGTTGAGTGCAACGAAGAGGATGACATTTGGATATGTGACATTCTTAAGAGTGGCAAAAAGTTAAATTTCCCCATTACAGTTATTAGCTTTCAAATGGAGTATCTTTTTAAGACAGGATCTACAAATTATTGTAATAGATGTTGTACTAACTTTTGCTATACCAACTAAAATCATACATAACTGTCTCCCTCCATATTCCCTCGTGAACTGCTAAAATTTAAAAAGTGTAAGCGACAGTGAGCCCCGTATATGGACGAAGTATTCTCAATTTCTCATGGTATCTTGCTGCTAATTGACCAGTCTCAACTCATAAAGACGCAGAAAAACCGTACGTTTTCTACCGCCGCACCTTGGATCTACGCAAATGAATAGGCCGTACTGCCTGGTGTGGCATCCTGGCAAACTTTGTTGGCTGCAGCTGGATCGGCACCCCATGTGTCTGTCGTCTTCAGTATTCACCAACCATGCATCTTCCCATGGCCGTTTAGACATTTCTTCTTTGTTTCTTCTTTCAACCAACTTCCCATGGCCGTTGAGACATTTCTTCTTGGTTTCTTCTTCCAACCAACTCTGCAGCTGGAAGCATCGCTGATCTCTGGCCCATGCAGTACTGAACTGGAAGTAATTGTGTCAAAATTTTTAAGTTTAATCATTAATATATATTAAAATATATAGATTAACCACATAAAAATAATATCATTGAATTTATCTTATAAAATTCTTTCATAATATATATTTATATATTTATTATTTTTGCTAGTATATTATGATAATAAATCATAGTCAATGTCTTACATTGAAGGACGTAAAAAGTCAAAAAGACTTCTATTTGTGGACGGAGGAAGTAATCGATCGTTTGACCCGAAGCTGAAGCACTATTGTTAAAATGCCCTCATTACGTTGTAATGGGTTTTTGCTCCGAACCTCACGCACCATTTGTTAGTTACCATTTTTTAATTTTTAACCTTTTTGTTAATTGGGGCTAAAACCCGAGAGGAAATGACTGTAATGTCCCTCGGCCACCGCTGTGTGGCTCGATTGGGCCCAACGCCAAACTCGATCGAGCCACTCCCTCCATCTTGCTCTCCCCTCCCCTTTCCTCTATCGACCCTAACGACCACACAGGCGACATAGTGGCCATGTCCAATAGCAGCTCTTCTACACAAGCTAGTGGGGATGTGGTTGCCTTAACGGATCGTGGTAAGAGCGGGTTGCCCCTCTTGGTTTCCTTCAGTGTGGTATGGAGAGGCTAGTGGAGCTCACATCGAAGACAAAGAACATCCTTGACATGATCTTTTTGAAGTGCCCCAGGAATTAGGTGAATGTAATTCTTATAATCATTTGTGAGCTCCGCGCAGTCGGATCTGTGTTTTTGCTACTGATAGCATCTGGATTAGGGTTTGATTAGGTTTTAGGGTTTTTACGCATGTAGAGAAATTTGGGCGAGGTGGGTTTGGTTCTCGTTAATTTGGAACTTTCTTGTGTTGTTCAAGGGTCGAATGGTTGCGGTTTTTTTTCATGTGGTTGGATAATTACCAAGATTACCTCATCGACATTGGGGTCCTTCATGTCGGCAGCACTTGCCCTGGAGATGCTATTCTTGATCTTCTCAAAGATACCTCTGAGCTAAAGAAAATATATGGGACTATGAAAGGCGGGTTGGAAGGGCTGAAAACTAGAATGGTTGTGTTGAAGTCGTTTTGCTGTTAGATGGATTCCAAGATGAACAAGCTCCATGCTGAAATGCCTGTGTTGAAGACCTTAGGCTCTGAGTTGGCAGCCAAGATGAACAATGTCATCATATTGGAGAGTTTCAGATGCTTGGGAATGCAGTAGTTGTTGCACTTGTTGTCCTACTTGTGATGGTGATGGTAGTTAAGTAGTAGCTTGTCTGTCAAGTAGTAAAGATATATTGTTGCAAATAGTTATCATAATAGACCATGTATAGGGCGACAAAGTAGTTTGCAATGAATGTGTGAATTACATGGCGCATATAGTTTGGTTAGATACAACACAAGTGGTAATATGTGTGAACCAACAACCCCAACTATAGCTAAGATACATATATGCCTTTTGGAAGTCATGGTTCTAGTCAATCATCGTACACATTTAGATCCATCACTACGTTTCTCTTCTCTCCTTTGTGGGCTTTAGACCTCGTAACTCGGGCCCAGTACTCGACCTCCACAACATGTGTAGGTTTGTCCTAGTCAGAAATAAGCTGGCGTTTAGCGGGGGCTTTGGGGACCACCGGTGGCTTACCCTCGTCCTTTTTGTTATCATCCGAGGTGTAAGGTTTCTAGCACGTGAATATCTCTAGTGTCACTAGGTAGTTGAGCATATATTTTTGCTCAATGGATACCCTGTCGTACATATCCGGGTCGTTACGCTTGCCAGGTGTGTGGATTGAATGGTATGTGATGGATTGCTGCAGTCGCACTGCGGCCGCAAAAATTCCAACGACATGGGTGCATCCTTGCAAGAATTATCAGGGTATGATCACTTTTTCTTGGTCACCCACTTTCGCTTGCGAAGCATCTCTCCGTAGTTCGACATCCCTACCAATGGCACAGTGACATCCTGTATATCTCCTTTCTTCTCTCTCTTCTCTTCCCCTAGTTTTGGGATCAGCTCGATCGAGATCTTGGGTCCGATCGTGGGAGCTAGCTAGATTTTATAGGCGGTCACTGTGTATTGTTCGGGAGTAAAGCTTCTACATGTTGTCATTTCACTATAGAAAGCTGTTATGTATTATCAAATCACTGGAAAAACTGGTGTGTGCTATTCACTGGCTGCAAAAAAGCTGGTACATACTGTGGCCGAGTCAAAGCAGGATTGGTGGGGATGATAGGGGTTCCAACAGGTGCTGGAGCTTGGATCGTTGTTGCTACTGTAATTCGCTCGAGCTCAGCGACTACGGTAGCCGTCTCACGCTCCACTGCAGCCAGGGCCTTCTCACACTGGCGAGCTGAGCGCGAAGTGTCTCAACATAGCTGTAGCTAGCGGTGAGGCGCTGGCGGAGGTCCGAGATATCCTCTAGAGCCTCAGTGTAGGTGGCTCCCATAGCTCAGCTAAGCTGGACCTGGTGGGTCAGGAGCCGATCGCCCTTGGCGGCGGTGACGAATGTCTTGCTGTAGTGTCCTCCTTCCCATAGGGATGAATAGTAGCAAAAAGGGGAAGTTAGCATGGTAGCGTTGTGGATCTAAAACAGGCAAGCACAAGCCAAGCGGGCGGTGTCCTAAAGGGTATCAGTGGAAGTGCTCCTTAGGTGCTCGGTGCTCGGCGCGAAAGGTATGGAAAATATGCTCGCCTTCCCTTGTGCACAGGAAAACTTCCATCATCCAGGCCTCCCTGTCTCCTTCCTTAGTATTTTGTCCCCTGAAGATGGGACGGGGGCAGTAATCCAGGTACTACATTAGTTTGTGCGGTGTTAGTTTGCGCAACATATCGACAAACTCTACTTCGTCCTCTCCATGGGTGGAGTATTCCCATGGGCCAAAGTCAACTGATCCGACTATCTAATGTTGACACAGAAGGGTATTAGTAACAGTTTAAAGATATAAAGAATGGGAGGTAAGTTAAGAACTAAGATTTGTAAGTAGAAACAATAGTACGCTATATTTTCAGTGAAAGTTTTGCTTTTTAGTTTTCGAAAATAAGACCAGATTCATGGATAACAACCATTCTGTAATCGCATGAGAGCAATAAAAATACACATGCAGACATACATAAAATTATTTTAGCTATTTTTTTGGCCAATATTTTTGCAGCTATTTATAATAAATAAACATGGCTAGTTATAGAAACACATGTATCAACTAAACATAGCTACCTAGCGCATTCCACATTACAAAGCCACAGTTACATTAAATACATAGTTACGCTAATGAAACACTAATGATATATTAAATGCATTGCTCACATGCAAATGAAGCATACCTTTTTTCGAAGATATTCACTCACTCCACAATGCTTCCAACTGCAAAGGATGGTAAATCACAACTACGCTCCTTCTCTGTGCTCCCGTTCGGTAGGAAAACTCTCTTTTCTTTCGTTCCCCTCCATTCTATGTTCTCGTGCTGCAGGAAATCGACTGCGGTTTGCATTTTATACTTGTATGCGAGAAGGTAGCACAATTAATGTCCGAATAAAACAAGAATCGAATGTCGCGTCGCATCATCACCCACGTGATTCCCTCGCGCCTAACGCCAAATCGTGTGCACTACCCCCATGATGCAGCCCCCTACCCATGTGCGTCCGCTGGCCAGCTATCGAGCCACTAGTGCTCAGCAGTAGCCTACCGAGCAGTGGTGGCTCAATAGGCTGCTGCCGAGCAGCGGTGGCTTGGTAGCGCCCTGGCCCCACTAGCTATCGCGTTAGGCCCTCGCCTCTTGTGTGTGAGTGCCCGGCCACGCGCCACTTATCCTACCGAGCAAGGGGGCATGGCAGGTGACACGTGTCACCTGTCGCGCTGTAACATCCTGAAAAATATAAATATTAAATTGTGGAGTTTTTAGATTATTTTATTTGTTTTCTGTTTGGATTTGGAGTTTATGGAATTTTTCTGAGAAAAATTGTTGGAGGTTCCAAAAGTTAAAGGAGAAATAAACATGTTTAAATAATAGGAAGTTAAAATCTAAATTAAGAATCTGAAAAGATGATCTAGAAAATAAAGGGGAGAGAAATAAGCCTAAAATATAAAATCTTATTCGTAATAAGGACATGAGTAGCAAGGGAAGTAAATAAAGTAAATACCAACAATAGTTGAAAACATTTTTGCTAAGTCCAGAATGTCCTCCTGAACTTCTGTAAATTTTTCCTGAAATTTTGGGAAGTAATTTCATATTTTTTTGAGATTTATTCAATTAGCTACGCATTTCTGAAAATCTGGAAAAATAAAAATGAAAATACCCCTCCTTCTCCTCTCGGGCCGACACCTGGCCGGCCCGATGCGCGACGCGTCGCCCGCGCCCTCCATCGCGCGGCCCAGCTTCCGCGGGCGCAGCGCGCGCCGCTGCCACGCGGGCCCGCACCCCGCCCTCGCGCCTCTCCCCGCTGACAGCGGCCCCGCCTTCGCCCGCACTTCTCCCTCTGCCCGCGGGCCCGGCGCCCTCCCGCTCACACCTGCTGGCCGGTGGACCCGCCCGCGCTCGCGCTCCTCTCTTTCTTCCTCCCCAGCTTCTTCTCCACGCGGCCGCGTCCCTCGCGCCAGCTCTCTCTCGCGTCTCCGCAGCAGATCAACCGCTCTCCCTCTCTCACCTCGCGGGCAAATTAAACAGGAGGGGAGGCGAACCTCTCCCGCCACCTCTCTCCTGCAAATCTCGGAAAGATTTGGTTCACCCCCCCTCCAGCGGCAACAGGACGGCGATCTCCGCCGCCTCGCCACGCGTTCCCTCTCCCGGCTATAAAAGCCTTGCCTGGGAGCCTCAACCGCATCGCAGCTCCCTCTTCTCCCCTTCCCTAGCTGCAATTGCACCGAGAAGCCCCATTTCCCTGTCGGTCCCTCCTTCTTCCCGAACTCCGGCGCCACCCTCCCCGTCGACCCCGGCCGCCTCCGGGCACATCCCAGCTCCCAGAGCATCGGGGAAGCAAGGCGAAGCCATCCCCGGTCTTCCCCGCGCCTCCCGTGGTCTCCACTTCGCCGTCACCGGAGCACCCGCCCGAGCCGCCGCCGTCGCACGCCGCCAGCCCTCTCCGGCCACCGTCATCCCCGGCCGCCTACACCAGAAGATTCGCCTTCACGCAAGGATTGTATTCTACGCACGACCCGGACCCCTCCGGCTACCGCTCGCCGCCGGCGCCGCCGTCCTCTTCTTCCTCTGCCCGGCCGCCTCCGCGAGCTACCTCAAATGGGTAAGCTACCCTTATGGGGTAGGCAAAGCCTCCCCGCCCACTTGGTTACCTCCGCTCGCTCTTCCCTTCCCCCGCTCCCGCGGCGCGCGTTCGAGCCCCGCTCCGCGCGTGCGGTCGAGCATTTCTTTCCTTTTTCCTTACTGACAGGTGGGCCCCACCTGTCGGCCTGTAGCCGGGACGACCCACTGACCCCTGGGCCCCACGGGTCAGTGACACCTCTGCACCGAACCCTGCTGACAGATGGACCCATTGAACAGTACCTGGCCCCACTTGTCAGCGGCACAGCAAGGAAAAGAATTAAAATAAAAAGAAACTGACATATGGGACCCACTGTCAGAAATTTAATAATTTTGGGATTTAACTGAACTGAAATATTCAAATGGGCATAACTTATTCATTTTAACTCCAAATTGGATGAGACAAATTTCTAAATTCATATAAAATCAAGATCTATCCAATGGAACTGAAATCATAATTTTTAGAATTCATTTGAAGATCTGGTGATATTTTGTTGATTTGATATTTTCTTTTTATCCCCATTTAATAGAGTTTAACCGTAATCAAAATTTAGATTTATGTCGAACATTTAAAAAGTTGCCATTAAATGAACTATAGTGGTAGATTTTGCTAACTAGCACGTACTGAAATATACCCTTGTTAGATAAATTATAACTAAGGCTGGAAACAATTAAAATATAGAGACTGTCTAAGTAAATGAACATATAAGCATCTATATATATAAATATGTGGTTAGAGAATGCGGATAGCTTGCATGTAGCCACTAGTAATTGTATTCGCCATAGGCCCTAACTAAAATACATACATGTAACCCTATCATTAGAATACTACCAATCATGAAATCTTAAAGGGTAATATTAATGATAATGGTAGCGGAGTGTCGTCATGTATAGTAGGCCCAAGCTACAAGGGGATAAAATATCAGAAGCAATAGTTTCCAGATAGCGCCCAGATTAAAAAGATTATAATATTATATACACGCTAACATATAGTAGCCCTAGGTCATCAAATACAAGAAAACCACCTCGCGGACATATAGATACACTAAAGTAAGTATGTAACCATTAACACGAGTAATTAGGATCACATAAAATGACATCTATTAAGCATTTCTCAGATTGTTAAGTTTAGACTAAAATTAGAAAATAAAGATAAGCGTAATGGTAACTAAAGCATAAATAAAATAATAAGGGTACTATTAATTAAAAACCTAACACTAGATTTAGTAAATAATAATGTTGAGCATGAAATAACAATGTATGGCCCATACAGCTAAATCCTAATTTAAGTTGAAATAGGTTTAGTGAAAATTGAAGCTACATAAAAAGTCACCTCATAAATAATGTAACCCTAGATTCTCAAATTAATTCAGTAAGCCAAAATGCCCTGAATAATAACGCTCGACAAAATAATACCTACTCGAAGGTCCGTTCTGACTCATGGAACTTCCTTGATAAATATAATAAAATGGAATTTATCAATCAAAAGGTCAAGCCTCGCTTCTCCCCAATCGGCTATGTATGGCCACCTTCCTTTCTCAAAAGCAGATAACTCCTGTGAGTGCATCTTCACTTTCGATCCCTCGTATTTCTAAAATTTTCCCTCACGGTAAAGCATTCAGACAACTCGTCCTCCTGCCCAAACCCAGCTACCGATGTGCTTACCACACACTAACCTGAATCGCCCTTCTATTCTCAAATCATAATAAATGCATAATTTAAACTAAATCGGATATTTAAAGTGATTGGATTTATTTGGATCTTTTGAGTTATTTGCTTTTATTTGGATTCAGTCGTTGTCGCGTAATTAGAAACTGAAGTCCGAAGATTCCACGGATCAAGCGAGATCAAGAGCGAAGTAAAGAAAAGATCCGAAGCTCAAGAGAAAGCATTGTGTGAGCTCAAGACCGCGGTAAACCACGCCAGGCGAGTCAATACTTTGATCATGTTGAACCCACATTTATGCAAATTACTTTGTGTTAAATTAACAAAATGCATGCTGTTATTTTCATGCAAATACATGCTAAACTTGATATTCTAGTTATATGCCAATGTTTACCTTGAATAGTATTACCCTCCTTTGGAATGATTGAATGTGTAAACCTTGTCGCCCTAGCAAAAGTATAATACTAATATTTCGAAAATAAGTCCCTAATGATATGCTATGCTTAGTGTTGCATTAATACTCAGGGGGCGCTGAAATGCCCCATACATCATGATCGCTTTTAATGATGAGAAAATAGTTTGGGCAGTCATATTGGGAATGACTGGCATATTTTGACATGACTATTTTATACCCTCAAAATCCCCAACTTGCTTAAATATCTGGGCGGATTGGTTTGAGGGTGTGAGTGTGGTGCAGTGGAAGCACAAAGTGGGTTAGTGGTAGACCGCCCAGATACCACTAAGGACTGAATCTTGTCACGACCTCTTGTGTAAAACAGTACAACCACAAGTCTGTAAAATACAACTTGGCTAAGTAAATTTATCGAAACTCCGGACTCATCTCACTGGTAGGGGTGTGAAGGGGTTATGCTATGGCAAGGGGGCCTGAAGGGACACCAGTGGAGGGTGAAGTTTTCCCGCTGTCCTACGTTGCGGAGAGGTAGAAGTCCGGCTGCGTAAGGGCTGGGGAAAACATCCCGCGCACAGATGGGACCCACCGCAAGTGGGCAGTCTTCCATAAAAGTAAGATGAGAAAAGGGTCTAGATACTTTGAAAAGTCACTGTGATGGTTTGCTCAACCACACTTCTAAGGAATCGTGTGGGGCAACGAGTTGATTGTCTCTTGTGGTGAAAGTGTACAAACTCTGCAGAGTCTAAAACTATTCGAATAGCCGTGCCCACGGTCAAGGGCGGACATGGGAACTTAACCAGATATAGTTCTATTTCAAAATGATTTATGATGGGTTGGAAAAGTGGAAGGGCAGTGTAAGGCTCTAGTTTGGAATTGTCCTGGGTGTCGTCCCAGTGGTAAGTTAAGCGGCTATAACGCTGAAGAATTGCTATATGGTGCAGATGCCATGTACAGGTGGATGGAATCTGAATCACTATTAATATTGCATGTTCTTGAACAATATGTTTTTGTTCAAAATGCTAGGTCTTAAGGACTTTTATATAATTGTATTCAAAAGCACTCTTTGCAAAACAAAATAACCCGAGCCTCTCCTTTGTTAAGCCATGCATATTATCTACTTGCATTCTGTGTATTGGTTCGCGGAGCACGGGGTCGGAGTGCTCACGCTCGCTTTTGCAGCAAAATTCAGAATCAAGAGTCAAGTCACCTCGCCTCAGTAACAAGAGTGGACAAGCTGGCAGATAAGGTGAAGATGAAGATGTCAAGGGCTAGGTCGGGAACCTCCAGTTGGCTGCCTGTGGGCATGTCCTGAAGGTCCCACCTGTGTGCTTCGTTCTTCCGCTGCTGCAATTTATTGATTTCGGCCTAATCGGCCCATGAGTAAGTTTATTATTTTAATTACGTTTCCGC
The DNA here is from genome assembly GCA_017311315.1 of Dendrocalamus latiflorus. Taxonomy (NCBI): domain Eukaryota; kingdom Viridiplantae; phylum Streptophyta; class Magnoliopsida; order Poales; family Poaceae; genus Dendrocalamus; species Dendrocalamus latiflorus. Next base: position 8,068,155 of record CM029664.1, read on the forward strand.
ATGATATGTACTTTGATATTCAGAACTGTAACTGTGTGCACTATCTACTGATCCAGGGAATAGTGCAGTTAAACACAGTAGATTCCGGATTGCAAAATCTGGGTCTGACAGACGCCTTCCAAGCTCAGAGAGGGGCATTTTTTTTGCAATAACGGATGTTCGAGGGCCAAAATTGAAAAAAAAACATTGCAACAGTGCCACATACGTGAACAGTTTGCAAGATGGAGACTGCGTCGGTCAGGTTAGGTAGCAGGCCCGACCCTAGCACATAGCAACAACAAGGGGCAATCTAGTCATTTCCTCTTGAAAAAGGATCAAAATTCAAAAAAGGGCAAACTCAAAATGGCACATGAAGTTCTAGGCAAAACCTCCGTTATAATGTAATAGAGGGTATTTTACCAATGATGCTTCAACTTTGGGACAAATGATCAATTATCCCTTATTTATATCATCCCCTAACTCCAATCTTTTCACTTCAGCAAAAAGGACACCTCTTTTACTAGTAACCGTCGGTCGTGCATGCAGCCATGTCCCATGCACATGCCTAGCTTGATGGTGAGAAATACGGGGCCACATGTCATAGGATGTGCATTGAGACAACTACACGTACATGCGTAGGACCAGCAATGGCACCAGAGGGGGTGAATGATGTATTCTCAAAATTTTCTCTCAAGTATTTAGAAAATTTTCACTCTAGAGGTAAACAGATAAGAAGATCATATTTTACAGCCTACAACCAAGTAACAACACGAAACAACAAAGTGCTCAGCTTTGCACTTGGTTAGTATGACCGGTGGCATGCCAGCGATTTGACTGGGCCCAGGAATGGTCTGACCACTCCCCAACTCCCAGAACAAGAAAACGGCCCCAAGTCCAAACCACTTTTGGTGCAAACTTCAAAATCTATTATCAAACTTTACACACATCTTGTTGAGGGTCTCAGGAACCTTTTCCATCTATTCTTAAAGCACATAAGCCCACATCTAGTCCTTATCCTTTGATTCACTTGATCATTTTAGCATCTTTTTGACCTAAACAACTTTTCCAAATTTATCTCAAGCATCATGGTTTTGATTCAATGAAGTTTTTAGTATTTGGAAAACTACTAAAATACTCTTGTCTTGACTTGGTCTTTACCTTCCCTTGCAAGCAATCGCTATGCTTGCCATGTGTAGGTGCACCAATGGCTTACCATGCTCGGCAATTCTCTCCTGTTTTGGTTCCACTGGACCATACCTCACTTGGATCGACCAAGCTACTTGGTGCAACCTATCGCTCAAACCTTCCTGTCAACATTCCTAGCTTTTCTTGTGCCATTTGAGCTCAACCATCTTCAGCCGGTATCCTTGACCATTCTGGACCTTGGCTCCCATGAGTGTAGCTTTGATTATTGCCATTGGCCAAAGTTAAGTCGAAGCTTCCCTACATATCTAAGACAAAAAAATTATTTTTGGATATAAGTTCTTCACAGCTTGACCCATGATAGCTTAGACATGTTTCATGCAACATGAATGCACTGACCTATGTCCAAAATACACAATCCATGACCAAATTCCCAAATCTCAGAACTACTGTTGAAAATCACAACAAACCCAATCAAACTATTGTGCCCAGCCGGTTTAACCACTAAACATGGCCGGTCAGACCGCTAGGCATAGCTAGTCTGTCGGTTCCATCGGTCTGACTGCTCAGCCAGGGCTGAAACTTGACATAAATTCAACTCTGTAAACATTGATAATGGTTTACAATTAATCCTGAACCTTCTTGCAGGGGTGGACCGAGAGAAGCCCGAGTGGGGGCCTAGGCCCCACTCAACTTTGAATTTGTAGTGGAGTAACCAACTATTTTAGCACTTTGGCCCCTACTCGAGCGGCTCTAACATCTGGGTCTACTACGGTGTCATCACGCGGTACGGGTTAAGTGCCCTGCTCAGTTTTTGTGCTGGATCCGCCCCTGCCTTCTTGTATGTCCCTTAACATTCATGTGTTATGTCCCACACTAATCACAAATGAAAATGACACAAGCCTTGTGTTTTGTTTTGTCGAACGACGGTTCGCTTAATTGCTGTAATACGATGGACATGATCAATTAGTGCCATAAGTACTCCTAAGTGTTCAACAGTGACTAAGCTTCAGTTACGCACTTGCGCTCATGTCATGACACCGATTGGATAGCACTACAGCACTGCAGCAAACTAAACAGGTAGTATTGGCCTATCAGACACAGTGCCATTTTATGAGCCCTCCGCCTTACAGGCAGGATCAGCACCGGCAAGATCGAGCAAGAACGCGAGATGCCCAATCCTTTTCTAGCCAGTCGTCCTGCATCGTGGTGCACTGCCACGGTGCGACTGTGCACGCTGTGACCATTTGGTGGCATCTCGGGCTCATAATTGCATAGGACGTTGCCGACGTGGCTGTGCCGTCTCATCACCCCGCAGCTTCGGGCAAGGCCATTTGTCCTCTGCAAAGTACATGCAAAATGTCCTTAATCTCATCATGCACAGAGAGAGAGAGAGGGGTGAACAGCTAATCCAATCGAAGCTTTGGCATCGGAAAGTGCTGATGCCGCCAGCCCACCATGCCGCCACTGCTACCAACTCGCCATTTTCAAGTGCGGTTAGCTTAGCTGTCAGCTCTGTCACTGCGAGGTTTGGAGTAGATCACTAAAGTAATGGAGCGAGCAAGACAGGGAGCGTCACACATTCGTTTTACCGTACGTTTGGAGAGCTGACAAAAATAGCGTTGGACAAGTGGACCAGGGGAGCGAAAGTGCCATTTTTCAGGGAAAGCAGCTACGGCTAGCTCCTTTTTCTGGATGATCATTCGTGGCCCTCCCTCCCCGCTGCTTCAGGGGTGGCTGCTGCTGGACCATGGCCGTGCAATGCATAGCCTTTTCCGCTGGAATTGGATCAGGAAACCCGATTTGATGTGGTGGATGGAGGTTGGAGGCGAGCTTTTTTTTTTGCGGTACCAAATTTAATTTGAGCTGTATTGGTTGCAAGGACTAGCTTTCAGGGTAGGATGGCTACGAGAATAGGGGCGGTAATTAAGTACTACTTACTAACTGCAAACTAGTGGTGCATTATGTCTAGCATTTATGTTTTATGATTGTGGTTTATATAATTTGGTCTTAAAATGAGCATCTGTATGAATGAATTCAATAGCGATAAATCAATAAGCCATTTAGAAAAGTCTATCTCAATAAACCGCTTGAAAACAGCAGTGCAGAAACCATCATTTATATGTTTAAGGAAAATCATATGGGGGATGATCTTGCCGGTTTTTTCCCCGTATTTGTTTGTATTATATGTAATGGGCTAACATATTTTAATATTTTTTAATTTTTAAATTTAATTATGCTAAATAAGTCTCTGTCAGCTACAATATTTTTTTTCAGCCAGCTACTGTGCTTTTCAGCTATAACCCACCAAAATAAGCCCAATTGATCATATAAAACCATGAAGTTTTCTAAATGATTGTAACTAGTAAGTTGTAACAACAGTGACACCATTTTACTGTTATAAGTGATCTGTGAAGATAGCGACCCAGTATCGACAGATGGATATAAAAGTCCAACTTAAAAGAAAATCTTTCGTCTAAACATGAAGCAAAGCCTCTCTCACCAGCACATCTACCTGTGTATTGTATACCTTTTTGCGACTGTACACAAGTTTGATCATCTTACCGACAGATCTCTATCTCGTAATCGTAAAAGATAGACAGGTATGGACTAACAACTTCTGGATTCTTCTACGCTCATAGTCATAGATATAACAAACAAAGGACAAGAACAACAGTAAAAGATCAAATCATGTGTCAGCATTGCACTACACAGATGAAAAGCCGTGTACAAGGAACATCACACATTTGTTGTACTGTCCCACCAGCAAGAAATGTGGCACCTACTCCAGTACTGCTACTTCCTAGTATCTGAGGTGCCTGTCCCAATCCTCTCTCGCTGACATCACCAGATGTGATTCTTCTTTTGGTCCTGCGACGTCCCCACTGGAAATGATTGACGAGAAAAGTTACAATGATCGTGCCATGGGTCTTTTACAATGATACTTTCAACAATGGAAACACATAACTAGGGAAAATTTAACTTTTTGCCACTCTTAACATTACCATATACTCAAATGTCATCCTCTACATTGCAATTAATATTTTACCACTCTCCAGTCTACGTGGCGCCTAGTCACCGCCATGTCACGCCCGCGCCCGCGCCGCCGCCCGGCCTCCCCGCGGGCACGGGCGTGGGGAGGCGGCGCGGGGAGGCCGGGCGGCGGCGCGGGGGGCGCGGGCGTGACATGGCAGTGACTAGGCGCCACGTAGGCTGGAAAGTGGCAAAATATTAATTGCAATGTAGAGGATGGCATTTGAGTAGGTGGCAATGTTAAGAGTGGCAAAAAGTTAAATTTCCCCATAACTACAGCCATGGAAACAGCAGCTGTCTGTTTTTCTACTGTAGCTTATAATTTATTCTTTGTAATACAAATTATATTTTTTAGCTATGATTGATAACTTATGCATATATATTTTAAAATAACGGCGAATGATGAAAACATTAATATAAACGGTGGATATGATTTTAAACTTGAAAAATTATTTAAGAAACTATTTTAAGAAACTGATTCATTTATTTTAACTTTTAAATAAAACAAAAGATAAATGACCAAAAAAAAGGGGGCCCAATAAAGCAAAGCTACACCTCCCCTATATGGCTGTACCCGCCATCCAAGTTCTAATCAATAGATGGCCCATTCTGTTTCTAAGGTTAAGCCACTGCCATATAGTAGTAACCACTTTGGATAGCACATGAATTCTAACATGGATTGGGTCGGTATGAAATAATACGATGCCAGGTTTTCCCCGTGTGTTAGTTGTATAGTATATTCCTATTTAGGTAGTAGCAGATCTAGATCAAAATTTTAGGGGAATCTAATGAAATTTGCTCATCGGTTTGTCGAATGCCGAGTTATCAGCCTGTGGTAGCCTGCCGTATTGCCGGCGTTGCCTACCAGAGTGTTTGGCTGCCTCCTTGTTGTGACCGCGTGTCGCACGCACGCCTGGCGCCTTTGCCAATATCATGTTTTAGAACTAAAGATAGTGCCAATATTGCTATACTTGATATCCATGTTTCCATGTACATACCTAACTAGAGATAACCTGATCATTGTATTTCTGTAGTCAAAATTTATATCTTGAATATACAAAGTTAAAATAGTGTTGTCATGAAGATGCTATGTCATTACCATAATTCAGAATTAATTAACAGAGCTCAACGGTCACATTATCAATTTGTATGATTGATTGGCTATACTAAGGACTAATTCATGATAATGCAATTCAAGATGAGATAATTAAACATTATGCTTATGTTACAGCAAAATGTGATTGTTCATGTTTGAATAACGTCTGGGAGTATGTATTCATGTGTCTAGAAATCATCATCACAGAACCATCTCACTCATTCACTATGCATCATGCACTCATCCAAATAGTCACAACACAACTATACATCTGCCAGTCTCAGCAACCCCTCGTTGGGTCCACCCCAGTATTTAGATATCGGTATTAACTATTAAAGATACGGTTTCAACGTGGATTGAAGTCATAGAAAATACCCATTGCATTGAAATTTCTAACTATTTTAACGCAAAATCTAACTGGAAGGACCTATGTATTCTAGTAATGCTATTTTTTCATGTACATTAGATACCACGAGTTCCTTGCTGGTGATCAAAAGAGCTTCAGCTTCAGACTTCCGGCTTATTTTTCACTATTCATAAATTTCGTCTTTTTCTGAACTTTTGGCTTTTTGTTGAGCTTTTTTGCCGGTTCTTTTTTCCCCGTATTTGTTTGTATTATACGTAATGGGCTAACATATTTTTTTATATATTTTTTAATTTTTTTAAATTTAATTATGCTAAATAAACCCCTGTCAGCTATATTGCTTTTTTCAGTCAGCTACAGTGCTTTTCAGCCATAAGCCACAAAAAAACCCAAATGATCACCCCAAATTAATATAGCAAGGATCATTGGACACCATTGCCACTACTCTACCACATCAATAGTTATGTTAAAAGTACTATAGGAAAGCCTACGTGATGCCTTAGCGTAATACTATCTCATAAAAAACATACAGTTCTTTTAATAATTATGTCTTGTAAAAGTCATTTGAAACTCGTTAATTTTTTATTGTGTCCTTTTCTTCTTCATTTTCTCTTCTTTTTTCCTTTTTCTTAACATTATTCATAGAGATATAACAATATTTTTTATTTATCTTATTTCTATTTATTTTTTAATTGAATATTCATAAAAAAGCTAACAGTTACTATAGTATTATTTCTGCTGAAAAAACAAAAGGCTACCATACTTTTAAACGGGATATGGGCTAGTTGAGGTCCTGTTCGCTTTGGCTTTTAAAAACCGATTTTCTATAATAAATAATTTTTCTATAGTACTTGTCTTTTAAATAGGGTGTCTTTTTAAGACACGATCTACTAAGTTGATTATAGTAGACGCTATAATAACTTTATTTATATCAGTTAAAATAATATATAAGTATCTTTTTCTACAAGCTCTACTATTTATCAGCTAAAGCGGAAACCACAGATAAAAGACAACATAAACGCCCAGAGTGTTCCTCCTTTCCATTTCACCGAACATCTTCTCGTGTTTTTACAGAGGGCACCGAACAAAAAAAAAAAATCGCAGCTGGCGTGACAACACTGCAAGCACATCCGCCGCGGCCGCGCTGGCCTCGAGCCGAAGCACACAAGCTGAAACAAGCACCGGCCGCTCCTACACGACAGTATAAACAACACACCAGTAGCGCACGACACACCCTTGTGACGCGCACCTTGTCGGAGACCGACGCGCCCCTCCTTCCTTCCGCTGGCCACGGGTCGGCGTCGCCTCCACTCCTCAGTCCTCCTCCCCCTCTTCCTTGCGGAGGCGGCAACCTGTGACGCCTCCCTTCCTCCGAGAGTCGGCGCACCTGCTCCCACTTCACCGCCCACCTCCCCAAAAAGCACCCGTTGCGGCGTCGCATTTATAGCATGAGGGCTACTGCGCCTCGGTGGTGAGGAGGCGGTCGGAGGGTGGAGATGCCGCTGGTGAGGTTCGAGGTGCGGAATGAGGTGGGGCTGGGGGACCCCGGGCTGTACGGGGGCGGCGGTGGGGGAGCTGGGAAGGGAGGCGGCGGGGGAGCTGGGAAGGGGGGCGGCGGGGAGGCGGAGCCCAAGGCGCTGCTCGAGGGCGTCGCCGTCGCGGGGCTCGTCGGGATTCTGCGCCAGCTCGGAGATCTCGCGGAGTAAGCCGCCCCCCCCCCCCCCCCCCTCTTCGTTACTGCCACGCGGTCTGATTTGCCCGTTGGCTCGATTCGGCTAGTGCGTGTGTAGTTCCAGGGTGGGATCTGGTGCGCTCCGGGTGCGGTGATTTTGGCGGGTAGCTGCGGTTTCGGGGGAGGGTTTGGGCGATGGTTCGTGAGAACTGAGAGCTGGGGTGTTCGGTTTGTGCTTGGGATTGTGAGTGTAGGGAGGAGCGGGATCTGGCGTTGAGGTGGTTGTATTCGATTAGGCTGGAGCGGGGTGTCGAATTCTAGGAATTATAGCAGGGTTTCCGTGTGCCGGTTACTGAGAAATTGCGGCGCTGCCTGGTAGGAATTAGATGTCTTTTTTTGGCACTGGTGGCATTTGGGCTTATGTCCTGAGATCTAGTGTTAGGATTGAATTGGGAGGTACCAAATTACATGTTTTTGGAGCGGCATATGACGTAGCCGCCATGGTTTACATGGTTTTTGGTCGCATTTGCTCGGTTTGGGAGGTATGCTTTGCTGAATTGGTAGGAGCTGCTGGTGTATTTTGGGTATGACACGGAGGTTTTCTGTAAGATGTCATGTTAGTATCAGTTTATATTGTGGAAAGTTCCCCTTCTTTTCTTTATGATATGCCCGGTGATTCTGAAACGCTCCCATTTTAGATGGTCTAGTGGGTGATTGGGTGCATTTGGGGACAGATGTTGAATATTTGTGCTAGAGGAGCCTTTGCTAATTCTGGTTTGTGAGTTTCGATGGCTGTTGACGATTTCCATCGCTTGTTGATCAAAAGCTGTTACCATTCTTAGGAAGTTGTTTCGGCTATTAATGAATTTAACATTTTTTTATCATTGCCCTACCTGCTTTTACCATGTTTCTATTTTTTTACTGCCATATGTTTCATAACAATTACTGGTAGAGTTGATTTGCTAGCTTTCAGTTGGCTTCAATGAATGTTGTTAACTCCTTTATTTGTCATGCTAGGTTGTTAAATTTAGTTCACTATGTCTAAGCTATACTTTGGTCATACCAGATTTGCGGCAGATGTTTTTCACGACCTACATGAGCAAGTCATAACTACATCTGCTAGGGGGCGTAGGGTGCTGACTCGAGTACAGAACATTGAAGCAGCACTTCCATCTCTTGAAAAAGCTGTGAAGAACCAGAAGAGCCATATACATTTTGTTTATGTACCAGGTAGTTACTTCATCATTGTCAATATATTATGCTCACGAGTATAAAAAAACATGCTATGGGTTCTCATGCGCATTTAAATCATCAATAATCATCTTGCCCATTTAATTGATGTTGATTTGTCTACAAACTCATCAGAATAGATTGATACTAGTTGAAGTTGTCTGATGTTGATCTGCATGAAATTGATAGCTGTATCACCAAATGGCAACCTGAAACATGGTCAAACTTACAAAAAAAATTGCCAATTAATTGAGGTTGGTGTCACTAAATCAGTAAAAACCTTTTTTGGTACTAAGTTAAACTGGCCATGATGTCAGAGCAGCCCTGGTTGGTGGTAATGAATTTTAATAGCTTTAGCTTTACCATTACTAGATCCACATGGTACAAGATGGCCCATTTCTAATGCAATCTCATAATTGAATGTCTCTTTCCCTTACCCAATAATTTGGTTAAATATAATCTTGCAGTTTTACTTATTTTGCTGGTAAAACGCAGGCATTGATTGGCACACACAACTTCAAAATGAGCAAAATCACCTGCTATCAAGTGATCTGCCTCGGTTTATGATGGATTCCTATGAAGAATGTCGAGACCCACCACGACTTTACCTTCTTGATAAGTAAGGGTTGTTTGTTTTCTTTATTCAAGCGCTTTTCAGTTTCAGTATCTAACATGATTGTCTTTCAGATTTGATAATGCTGGTGTTGGGGCTTGTTTGAAGAGATATTCTGATCCATCCTACTTCAAGAAAGCATGGGATGTGGTGAAAGAACACAAGACTGGAAATCTACAAAGAGAAAAGAGATCTCAGAAAATCAAGGTTCTATTACTTTATTTTCTGCATCTGGAGATCAATGTCTGCGCTTAGCTATCTTAAACTGTAACACACAGGCACAACTAACATCCGATCGATTTATGTGTGGTGTTGCTGCTCCACTCTACTCCATGGGCAAACATATCAACTGAACCACTATTACATACCAATCTAAAAATCAAGGATTACAAACCACCATTATTTAATTCACATCAAGTTTGGGCAGAAGTTTGAATATTGTACCTATGAACTACAATGTAATATTTTTTCTTCTGTGAGACATGGGAAACAGTGACTATGTCATCACCAAGTTTTATCGTAATGGTTAATTTTCTCGTAGAAGCAAGAAATAGCGATTCCTGTAAAAGGCCAATAAGTATCAAATACATGATTGTGCTCAAATATCTTTTGAAACTCCTTTTATGTGGTCATGTTTAGCTTCATACATGTTAAGCCTATAAGGAAATCTTTAATAATTGCTAAATGCGTTGCTCAGCTACCATACTTCATTGCTTCTGTAATTGAATGGTTGTGGCTTGTTGATGTTAGTTTGGCAGATGTAATCTTTTGTCATGTTGGTAACTCTATGCTGAAAGACTTGATGAATCTAATGAACTTGGACAGAGAAAAGGATCATGCATGAAGGAACCATATCATGGACAAGCCACGACCAAGCATAGGAATGGTGAACTGCAGCGAGCACTCACTGCTGTTCAACTTACCAGCAGGTGTTGCACACAAATCCCAAACTCTGCATATCCATTTTCATCTCCCATGACCTCGTTTTTCTTATATTCAAATGATACATCTACAACAGCATTCTTAATAGTGTATTTTGCCAGCAGGCACTTTGCATCTCCCAGCACCAATGGCCGGAGCTTTTCAGAGCATAGATCTACACCTGATGCAAGATCTAACCCTGACAATATAAGCAGATCTTCTTCGTTTAGTTCGAAGACACGATTGAGTTTCGTCGAACAAGTTTTAGATACAAAGCCTTCTGTAGTTCCTCATGAGAATGGTCACGACAAGTTGTCAAATATTAATCTGGACAAGCTTAGTGATGCCTCTTCGCCCATCCTACTTAACAGTACCAGTGTGGATGATCTGGGTGATGATTTGAAGCAAGGTTCCCTGCCTGATGAGATGGTTGCTAGGCCACCTTCTGTTAAATGGGATGAAAAGGCTGCAATTATCATGTCTACAAGTTCTGTCTACTGTGATGATGTTGTCATGGATAAGGCTGAAGATGCAGAACCTAGATGTATTAGCTCTGGGCGGCAGGAAATTGACCATAGGGAGATGGAGACATTGGAGCAGCAAGAGGCCTTACTTCAAAAGGCAAAATTGTTATTACTGTCATCAGGCTTGAACTACCATGATGAAGTCCCCAGTGAAACAGACAACTACATGGATGCACTTAACACACTTGAATCTGAGACAGAGACTGAAGCTGAATTTCAAACTAAAAGTCAAGTAACGGCAGTACCTTTCTTCAATGGTCATGCGTCTCAAGTGGAGTCAATAGATAATATTGTTTCACAGCTTCCTGATTCTTCTGTTTCCGAATTTCCTGATACATGTCGGAATCCTGGTATGTCTCATACTTTTGAAAGAACAGATGATTTTCCCAGTTTGTCAAGTGCAGATGCTCCTGATATTTCACAGCCAGCATTGTCAGGTCATACAGCTGTACTTCCGAATAAAGGGTCATCTATTGCCACTAATATCCCTGAGGGTAATACAGAGGATGCTCCTGGAGACCCTTCTGAGATTTCAGAGCCGGCTTTGCGAGCCTATACAGCTACACCTCCCAATCAAAGGTCCCCTGGTGCCAATGAAATTCCTGATACTAAGGCAGAAGATGCTCCTAGAGATTATCCTGAGACTTCAGAACCAGGACTGTCACCCTATACAGTTATTTCTCCCAAGAAAGAGTCCTCTTTTGTCAATCAAATCCCTGAGAGTAATTCAGAAGATGTTTCCAGAGATAGTATGGATGAAGGCACTGTTTGTGTTGTATCCCAACCTACCATTTCCTACATGTTGACTAATGAGACATCTGCTGCTAAAATCTCACCTGATGATACCACTGGTGACTCTTTTGTTATTTCAGAAAGGAGGCCTCATGATTATCCTGGAAAGAATGATGAGGAAGTTGGTGGTTGTGGTGCGGCCGAAGTGTCTAATTCACAGACCATTCCTCTGAACGAGTCATTGGAGAATGGATGTGCAACTCAAGACCTTCCACCAAATGCCCCTACTAGTTCTATTGGAGTATCTTCTATTAAGCTCTGGACAAATGCTGGGCTCTTTGGACTTGAACCATCTAAACCTCCAGTATTTGGTGCCCAAGATGGTCCAAGGGAGGATACCCTACCTGGTTGTAAAGAACCTCAGCGTAGCCAGTCAACTGAACACACTGAACTGCATTGTTCAAAGCCCACTGAATCAGCAGTGGCAGATGTTCCAAATGGAAATGCGTCAATTACCAGCAGTTTCGTGGGGAAACTTGTTGGTATCCATCCTGGTTCTGCAAGCCACAACAGCTCAGAGGCTAATCAATCAGCAGTAAGAACACCTGATACAGTTTATAGTCAAACAGATGGGCCTTCAGTTTGTTTCACCTCTTTCGAGCACAGTGAGCACAAAAATATGATTGGCAAGCAAACTTCAATAAGCAAGCTCCTAGAATCTGAAGGTAATCTTGAAAATGGTACTGAAACGTACTCTGCCACTGACATGGCCGGAAGGAATAACATGCATGTGGTGTCTGCATCAAGCTTTTCAAGCATTGCACAAAGATTTCTTGCTAATACACTTCAGAGAAGAACTTCTCCCAAATATACTGATCTTCCTATGTCATCTGGGAGAGTGAACACTGATGCAAATGGAAACAATGAATCTATCCTAGATTCTACTATAACACCAGTATTTGAGGCATCTCAATTTGAGAAGAAAACAGAAAATGGCATGAATGGACTGCCCAAATCGTCAATCTTCTGTAGTTGCCATCACTCTGAGAAATCATCTCCGCCACTGGAGTATATGAATATTTCTTTTCACCCTATGAGTGCATTTGAAATGTCAACATTGAATCTAGATTTATCTGATGGCAATCTTCATGAAAATTCTGATGATATGATGTTACCGACATTTCAGTTACTTCCAGAGTCTTCTGTTCCACAGCCTGTTAGTGGTTCTGAATCAGAAGATGACACTTTTGGTAGATCTTATAGCTATTCTTCATATGATGATCTAAGTCCACGTTTATATTCAAACTCTGAGTTGTGGGATCAAGAAGATGCAATTGCATTGGAGGATCATGGCCTGTATAACGATTCAAATCAGATAGGATCCTCCGCCACACCTATCTCTAGCTATATGGGATTTGAGCAAATGAACTTAGCTGGTGTGAAGTCCACCATTTCACTTGCAGGTGCTGAAGATCATAATGGACTAGCCACATTAGAATCCCATCCTGCTGGAGAACTTCCTAACTTTGACACTTTGATGTCCACAAACAATCATCAAAATGGGGATGCCTTCATTCCACATGATCCGGTAAATTTATCACCAGATGAAGATCAGTTGCCACCACCACCTCCTCTCCCCCCAATGCAGTGGAGGACGATGAGACAAACAGCTTCTCTAGAAGAAGAAAGAGGCTCCACAGCTAAAGATATTCTTAAGAGTGCCTCAAGTCTACCACCTGTACACACTCATGTGCAGGAAGAACATCTTCCACTCATTGCACCCCCAGATCCACAAGGACATGCTGAGGAAGTGGTATGGCTCATATATTTGATTGACCCTGTTTTGAATAATTATGTGTCAATAATCGTTGTTATTTCTTTTTGATGAAATTATATGATCTCGGTGTATACAGAACAATCACAAAGTTGATGCGGTAAAAGAAATGAATTATCTTCCTAATCTCATTGAGATCAAATCAAGCTTGCTTCAGCAAATCAGGGATAAGGTTTGGTTCACTCTTTCTTTAAAGGAAAAAAAATATGTTCTATTATTCTCTATGATCTCATAGTTTTGTTATTTTTTGTATGGAAAAAGTAGTTCAAAAGAAAGGGAGTGGTGAACCCACCTTATGACCTGTGAGAGAGCTCACAGGTTTTTGGATTCGTTTGGTAAAATTTGTTGATATACATGACGGGTTGGCTAAAAATGATAAAAAAAAAACCCCTCATGTTTGTAATACGTATAGTTAGACCCCACAGGGTAAGTCTTGGATACGTCACTGCAGGAAAGTAAGTTTTATTTCAATGTATGTTCAGAGAATGAAGAAGTTAATACGCATGCCTATTTACCGGATCTATGGTTAGAATTCAGAAGTCATGGAAATGCTGCTTCTCTTTATAGTCTATACTGTAGATATTTTCATAACTTGAGCAATTTGGAAATACTGCCCTACATAGGACATGTTGCCATAACTTGGTGTGTCCCTCTCATCCATGCAGCCTTCTTAGCTGCAAAGTCTCCTTTTATGTTATGGGCATAACCGCATAACATATATATCTGACCCATAGTACCGTTGAACACTTAGTACCCGAGTACCCTGTCTCAATATAGCACAAAAGTTCTATGGCCTGCTCTTTCGCCAACTAAAACAAGTAGTGTTTCTTTTAATGATAAATTGATTTTTGAACTTGAAAGTTCGTTACCAAGTTTGTAGCATTTGATTGCTGGATACAATACTGATGTTTCTGTTCATTTTACCAAACAAAATATTGCAGCCAGATCGGCAGAAGCTGAATGGACATGAAAAGTCAAAAGAAGTAGGCAGTGATGTTAAAAGCTTGGATGAAAGGGAGGAGTTGCTTCAAGAAATCAAGAGCAAGGTATTCAGATGTATAACTGTTGTACTTGCATTCTTGTCTATCTGCACTCGTAACACGATGCATTAGAGTACTACACACACTCTGAGCACTAGTTTGCTAATGTGTTTGTGTAGTGCAGACTTTCAATTTAAGACGAACAAACACATCTAAGACAAACGCCTCATCACAGTCCACCGCCAATTCCAATGTTGTAGCGATTTTGGAGAAGGCAAATGCAATCCGCCAGGTTTGTATTGTCTCTGTTTTTTCCCCTTCATGTTGGTTTTGGGCTATTCTTTGTTTTTTCCCTGATTACATCCATGTTATCAGGCTGTAACCAGTGATGAGGGAGGTGATGATGATAACTGGAGTGATATATGACCACTCAACTGAGAATGTGTGTGACAACCTTTTTCTGTATATGCAGCTAGTACAAGATGAAGCGAGAAAATGTGAATAACATCTTTTTCTTCATTGTAATTAGATTTTGCAGGTCTGTTCTGTAGCTTTTTTAGTTCATATTAGTGTATTCTATCTTAGGTCCCTGTGGTTGTGGAAATGTTAGATCATTTTCACATTATGTAAATTTATCTTTATTATTTATTTATTTATGATAGTGAGATTAACTGATAAAAATAAGTAAACAAGTTATCTTTTCTAGCATTGTATTAAAAATCTCTTTGCATTGATAATAAGATGGGGGCATATTGGTGCAAAAGTTTAAACTTTTTTTCTTTTTGCAATATGTTAATTGTCCTTGGACGGTTGGACCTCAACAAAGGCAATAGTTCTTAAGCGAGAAGCCTCATTTGCATTACCCTTTCAGTTCTTGTTTTCTGCGGAGCCTTCTTTTATTCAACAACTTCATCTGCTTTATGTACTTCTTTATAAGGCTACTCTAACTTGTTTGGGATAAAATGTTTTATTGTTTTTCGACCACAGTTGTCTTTCGATGGGTTTCGACTACTGTGACTGTCAACCACGGGCGTTTTTCGATGGGTTACGAGCATGTTGGGTTTCAACCACAACAGTCTTCTGATGGGTTTCGACCATGTTGGATTTCGACCACGGACGTTTTCTGACGGGTTTCGACCACGTTGGGTTTTGACTACGGTTGTCTTTCGATGGGTTTCGACTACTGTGACTGTTGACCACGGGCATTTTCCGAGGGGTTTCGACCACGGCTGTCTTTCAATGGGTTTCGACTACTATGATTGTCAACCCTAGATGTTTTCCGATGGGTTTGACCATGTGACTTTCGACCATGGAGATTTCCTTGCGAATATGATCACGGTGATGCTCGACCACTAAGCGCTTCTGATGGGTTTCGATCACCATAGATTTCGACCACGTGCATCTCCCGATGGATTTCAACCACGGGGGATTTTGATAACAGACGTTTCTTGGTAGGTTTTGACTCTGATGAATCTCGATCATAGGCGGTTTCCTATGGTTGTCGATCACATTGATACTTGACCTCGTGGCCTGCTTTACTAATTCTTCCGCTCAGACTATACCTATGACACCGATTCTCGCCGCCATTGTTGTCAAATTGGTCATGTGAGACGTTAATCATGCATATTTCAAATCACTTCCGTTGTGTCCATTCGATACCGACGAGGTCGAATGGCACGGGCAGTTACGATCAAGTGTAACGACCACGCTATCAACGGCCCCATACACTGATGAGGTTATGGATAATGCCAACGCCCACACCATCATTAATCATTCATCCCTGGCATGGAGAATGTAGAGCGAAGACTGAAGACAACGACCAATGCACAGCTTAATCGAAGGTATTTTGTGGGTTTACCCCGCGGATGTATTAACTGAGGGCCTTCCGAGGCCCCGGAAACCAGGACACAATATCGTCTATGTCAGATCTACTATGCAAAGCAGGCTACCGAGCACACACACATATATAAAGGGATCTGTAATTTTGTTCTTCTTAAATGAATGAATAAAATACATGTTTTTCCTTATCTTTTGTTGTGTTTATTTATTTTTGTATACTTTAGTACACTGGCACGCCCGCATCCTATAACCTCGGGGCCAAAAATCCGCGAGCGATTTCTCACGTCAAACACTACTATCTAAGGTGGGCATAAATTCTATGTTATTTTTATTGATGATTATTCCCAGTTTACATAGCTTTTCCCTATGTCTAATCGTGATCTGTTTCCTGTGATTTATCGTGGCTTTGCAATGATGGTTCGTATTGAGTTTGAGTCCTCTATTCGTACTTTTCGCTATGATTCTACTAGCGAGTACTATTCTAGCGTTTTTAGACAATTTCTTTCTAAGCAAGACACTTTTACCAGTCTTCTTGTCTTGGTGCCCATACTCAGAATGGGTTGCTGAGCGCAAGCATCGTCATTTGATTGAGACTGCTTGCACTTTTCTTCTTACCTCTCATGTTCCACTACAGTTCTGGACTGAGGCTATTTCTACGGTTGCATATCTCATCAATATGCAGTCTTGCACTGCTCTTAAGAATGCCAGTCCTATAGAGTGTCTATATTCTAGAGCCCTTGAGTACACTCACCTTCATGTTTTTGGTTACACCTATTTTGTCCTACTGCAGCCTCGTGAGCGCACCAAACTATCAGCTCAGTCAGTTAAGCGTGTGTTGCTAGGTTACAGTTATGAGAATAAGGGTTATCGCTGCCATGATCCTTCTGCTCGACGGATCAGGATCTACCGCGATGTTGTCTTTGACGAATCTCAACCTTTCTTCTATTGAGATTCAGCCCCTCGTCCTGTTTCCACCGTTGAGGCGATCTCCTGGTTGTCTCTCTCTGACTCTTCACCTATTTCTCCCCTATCACAGCCTTCCTCTAGTTTCTCTAGTGGTTCATTCTATACCTCCACCTCCTGTGCTGCCTCTTGCAGTACCGCCACTTGTTCCTGGAGCATCACAATCTCGTTTCTCTAGGGTGCATTACTCCTGACGTCCTCGTCCTTCACCAGACTCCTCTCCTGGTATCTTGCCGACACCGACGTCTGATTCCTCTAATGATGCTCCTTGTTACGCCCTTCGTGACCGGACATTCATTCGGCCTCCTGATCATCTTGGCTTTTCTTCAACAGCTTATGCTTTCTGTCACTAAGCCTAGTTCTTATCATGAGGCTGCTTCTCATTCGGAGTGGTAGCTTGCTATGGCAGAGGAGCTTGATGCTCTTCGACATACAGAGACCTAGGATACTGTACCGACACCTATGCATACTCGTCCTATCACATGCAAGTGGGTGTACAAGATTAAGATTAGCTCTAATGGTACTATCGAGTGCTATAAGGCTCGTCTTGTGGCTCGTGGCTTCCAGTAGAATTATGGTCATGATTACAATGAAACTTTTGCCCCTGTTGCTCATATGATCACTGTTCACACTCTTATTGTGGTTGCTTCCATTCGTCGGTGGTCTATATCTCAGCTGGATGTTAAGAATACTTTTATTAATGGTGTTTTGCATGAGGAGATTTATATGTAGCCACCACCTGGATATTCTGTTCTAGATGGCCATGCTTGTCATCTTTGTAGTGCTCTTTATGGCCTCAAACAGGCCCCTCGTGCCTGGTTTGCGTGGTTTACCTCAATGATTACTGTTGTCGGTTTCACTGTCAATGTTCATGATCCTACTCTATTTGTCCATGTCTCACCTCGAGGTAAGACCCTGCTTCTTGTCTATGTGGATGATATGCTCATCACTGGTGACGATTCCTCTTTCATCACATATGTGAAGAAGTGTATCGGTGAGCTTTTTAATGACTGATCTTGATTTGCTTACATACTTCCTTGGGATTGAGGTTTCTTCCACAGCTGAGGGTTACTACATCTCTCAGCAGAAGTATGTCCAGAATTGTCTTGATCGGTTCAGTCTGACTGATACTCGCACTGATGAGACTCCTATAGAGATCTCCCTTTAGTTTCGTGCTACTGATGGTGAGCTTCTTGAGAATTCTACTCGTTATCGTTATCTTGTTGAGAGTCTGGTATATCTTGTGAGCACTCGCCTGTAGGATCAAGGATACCGACTAGAGGGGGGGTGAATAGGAGGTTTTTAAACTTTTCTTGTTCACTTAATTAATTCTTCACAATTTTAACTAGCAAGAATGAAGAGCAAATAAGCCTATGCAATTCTAGTTATCAATATAGCAAGCCTAGCTCTAAACAGGCAAATGATCACAATGATATAAATACGTAAGAGCTAAGAACAAATGAACACAACCGATGTTTTACCGTGGTGTTCGGAAACTTACCGGTTTCCCCTAATCCACGTTGAGATAAGCTCAAACGAATCGAACCGGCTCCATGAATTGAGCCTAATCACCTCGATCACTATTGGTAGCCCTTTCCCTCTCCGGGTAGGCGAGCTCCAAGCCTTCACAATTTGCCGGGCCTTCTCACAACCTTCTTGAGAAGATCACCGAGCCAATCTCCGCCCAATCGTCCAAGTGCCGGCAAGCACTAAGAGTAATGAATCCTGGGCTTCACTTGAATGCAATTCTTGTGCTAAGTGGATCAACAAATGAATTTCTTGCACTAATTGCAATATCACCCCAATTTAATGCTCAATGAGAGAAAGAGGGTGGAATGAATGCTCTAGTGCTCAACAAATATGCAATGAGTCTCTAACCTTAGCCCTTGTGCAGTGGTGGGGGTATTTATAGCCTCCACCAACTAAAACTAGCCGTTTGGCACAAATTCCTGAAAAATTCAGGATGAGCGGTACTAACGGCCCCAGGGGCCGGTACTACCGCTACCAAATCTTCGCGCCAGAACGGCTATGTCAGAGCTCTGCAGTGACCATTGGATTTGGCGGCGCGGTGCTACCGCCGTTTTAACTTGCGGTACTACCGCTCTCCGGTAGTTCCGCAAAGTCGGCGTGGTACTACCGCTCTGGCCCAAATCCGAAAGGTCCCAAAATTTGGCGCTCTCTGGAAAAAGACGTCCGCTCTGAAACCGGATCTTCCGGACTCCGGAAGTACTGCTCTGAGTAGCGGAACTACCGCTCGCAGCGGTAGTTCCGGCGTTGAAATCGCCGGTACTTCTGCTCCAGAAAAATCCAGACTTTTTCCGGAGGTGCTCTCTGGAAAGAAAGGTTCCGCCCATCCTCCGGATCTTCCGGGATCCGGAAGTACCGCTTTATAATGCGGTACTACCGCTTAGTGCGGTAGTTCCGGCGTTCAAGTGGCCGGTACTTCCGTTCCCGCAAGAGCTCAGGTGCACCGCGGTTGCTCTCTGGAAAAAGGATCCGCTCAAAAAACGGATCTTCCGCTCGCCGGTACTACCGCATTTGGGTGCGGAACTACTACTCTCCGGTAGTTCCGACGTTCAAAACCGCGGTACTACCGCTCTTCTAGACAGAGCACAGACTTAGTTTTAAAACGGATTTTTGATGAATGCAAGTTTCTAATGTTGATCCAAATGGCACAAAATTTGTATTCAAGCTATTAGCCACGATCCCTCTTGATGGTATGATTATCTACTTTATAATCCGGTCTTCCACCATTCACCTAAGACCGGTAAAACAAAAGGGGTTCTTATGCTAAGTAAACTTTTGTCTTGAGCCAATTTGAGTCTTCATATATATCCTTCGGCTTGCAGCTTGTCGCTCATATGTGGACTAACCCTTCGCATGCTCATAAAACACTTTAGTCCTATATTCACATAATTGCATTAATTACCAAAACCATTTTTAGGGGCCTAGATGCTTCTTGAGAATTCTACTCGTTATCGTTATCTTGTTGAGAGTCTGGTATATTTTGTGAGCACTCGCCCTGATATTGCTTATGCTGTTCATATCTTGAGTCATTTCATAGCTCGTCCTACTCATCTTCACTACAGGCACTTTCTTCGTGTTCTTCGCTACTTGTGTGAGACAATATCTCGTCGTTTGTTTTTCCTAGATCCAACTCACTACAGCTTCAGGCATACTTCGATACGACCTGGGCCAGTGATCTTTCTGATCGTCATGTTTCCTGATCGAGCATACCGAACTTGCTGTCATGTTTCCTGGTCGAACATACCGGACTTGTCGTGGTGCCTGGATATTCCGACAAGGTTGGAACAGCTGACTCCTTAGACAGTGTTGATGACTGGGGGGCATGTCTTCTTCCATCTGGCCGACCTCACTGGACGCAAGGACTAGTGACGCAGGGATGGACGATGATGACAAGGAGGTATCATGCTCTATGGCGTGGATACATGTGTTCTTGTCGATGTCATCGTAGTTTGCCAGATTAAATCAATTCTCCTTATCCCAGGTTCCTGCCATGATCATATAGCGATGTTGACAGATATAGGGGAAGATAATGTTGATGAGAACCTTTAGGGACTTGGCGCCTTGATCGTCATGGACGGCGCTAGCTGTTGACGATCAAATCATCGATCTTACGTCTTACAAATTGTGAGAAAAAACCAAGTCTCACAAAAGGATTGGAAATGAGAAATGCGACAATTTTTAATACTATGAATTGATTACAAGATGCTCTCGATGAGAGATTACAAAGAGGATGTTATTGGCCCTAAGATCGCTACTTCTTGCCTCTGTAATCTGCTATCCGATCGAGAGATCTCCTTCCATTCTCTAGAATGTGTCTTTCTTTGTCTTCTCCCATTAGACTTAAATAGCGTCGAAGAAGTATCGATTGTCCACGTGAGCAGGCGCCTTGTCGATTCCTCACGTCCGGTTGAGTGAACGGCTGCTATCAGTAAGAGAAACCTGACAATAATTATTCTTCGATTATTATCAATGGGAGAGAATCATGGGGTTAACTGCAAAGCGATTGGTGTCAGAAACATAGGGTCGAGTCGTGTGGTTAGGAGGGAGATAAAGCACATGTTTTATCCTATTACACGAGAGGAGTTGCCTAGAGGCAGGCTCACGTATCAATTCGTAAGACTTTCGAGTGGTGACTAGTTGGGTGAATGAACAGGAAACTTTTGACCAGGGGTACTCGGGTAATATAGTATTTGATAGTCTTTAATAGTTCATGACTTCATTGGTCTGATGTCTTAATTAAGTATTAAAGTCGTATTTAATGGATTATTTAATTATCATTAATTACATATTATAGTAGTATTTAATGGATTATCTAATCCTTGTCAACGCAGAACCCGGAGAATTTCTCTTTTAGCCCGTTTGTATGTTTGTTCAGAGCAAGGCAAGAACATGTGGCAAGAACACCGGGGCAACGGCCCGAGACCCAGGTCAAAGTTTTCCACTAACCTCTACTGTAGCTAACAAGAGATTGGACTAGGCCTTGCGCTTTCCAGTGGGCTGGGCCGAGGTCTGGGCCTCAGCTGGCTACACCCCTGGCAAGGGGTATCTAATTCTGTGCTTGAATCATTAACGAACACTGATGCCGATCACATCTATTGCAGAGTTCTGGAAGCAGATTTCTCCATGAGAACCTTACCGCATTATACTCGGTGATGTGAGGGATAAGCTATACGACACTTGCGAGCGCGCTCGGCAGATCTTGTCGCATGGAATTTCAAGCATCCCAGAAGACCAGACTTATAGCAACGTCGAGCAGGTTACTATTTTTTTTTTGACAAAATCTAAGCGCAACAACTAATCCGATCAAATCAAGTACATTTGATGATATATAGGAGTCTATGCATGTCCTTGTCGCAGTTCTTGGAGCCTCTTGAGCTGTGCTATCGATCGCTGTGCGACTGCGGCGACAAGCTGATCGCCGATGGCAGCCTCCTGGACTTCATGCGGCAGGTCTCCACCTTCGGCCTCTCCCTCGCCAAGCTGGACATCCGGCAGGAGTCCAACCGCCACACCAATGCCATGAGCGCAATCACGACGCACCTTGGCATCGGCTCCTACCGGGCGTGGCCCGAGGAGCGGCGCCAGGAATGGTTCATCCCCGAGCTCCGTGGCAAGCGCCCGCTCTTCGGCCCTGACCTGCCTGCCCATGTTAGATACTAATCTTGACAATATTTGTATATACATGTTTACTTTAGTCTTTTCGTATGTAATGATTTTGTTATATAGGTCTTTGCATGGTAGTAGTGTGTGGTACCAGAAGAAGCGCACGGCAATACGTATGATACGTACAAGTATGGAGACTTGAGCCGGAGTGCATGCTGAGCTGTGAGAAGCGATTGGACAGAGACGCCAATATCTGCAACGTGCAAAAGGATGTAGCATGAGCGTGGTCGTAGCAGCAGTATCGAAGCCATGGACGAAGCCGTGGTCGAAGCATTGAGTCGGTGCACCATAGTTGAAACATCGAGTCGAAGCGTCGTGGTCGAAATAGCAGTTGGGAGCTACAGTGAATCGGTCGTAGCTACAATGAATCGGTCGGTACTTGTAAGCTACAGTACCTAGTCAGTAGAGTTAGTGAGTGCGTGGAGTATAAGTCGTGTGACCTTATGTGCATGAGGCTTATTTAAGCCAATTATTTCCTGTTAAGTTTGAAGAAGAGGCAATAGAAAGAGATTGAGTGATTCAATCCTAACATTTATTGTATTTGTCTTCCTCTGCATGTGTGTCCAAGTTCCTTCGCTTCAACGAGATGTCCATCACCGAGGAACCGGCAGCACGATTGACAAGGGAGGGAGGCATCTCTCTCCAGTACCCGATGCTCAGCTCCTCCAACTAATCCACCTAGGCGATCAAGATGGAGACATGTATGAAGGCGCAGGACATTTAGGAGGCGATCGAACCCACAGCCGGAGTGGTCGTGGAAAGGAGGAAGGACAAGATGGCACTTACGTGCATTTTTTAGGCCGTTCTCGAGGATGTGCTCCACCAAATTGCCAAGAGGAAGACAGCCAAGGAGGCGTGGGAGAACTTGAAGACGAGGTATCTCGGCATCGATCGAGTGAAGAAGGCGTAGCTGCAGACCTTGAAAAGTAAATTTGAGGCCCTGCGCATGAAGGAAAGCGACTCCATCAACGAATTTGCTGGCAAGATCAATGGGCTAGCGAGCAAGTTCAGAGGCCTTGGTACCACCTTGGAGGATACCACACTCGTCAAGAAGTTGCTCGATTCAATTCATGACAAGTTTTTGCAGGTTGTTGCTGCAATTGAGCAATTCTCCGATGTGGATATCATGCCATTTGAGGAGGCGATTGACCACCTTAAAGCGTACGAGAAGCGGATACGCAAGCACGAGAAGGGGGGCGAAGAGCATTTGCTTCTCACCAAGGCTGAGTGGAAGACTTGGTCGTCGAAGCGAGAAGGAAAGGGCTCCTCCAGCGGTTCTAGCAGTGGTGGTTGTCAAAGAAAATTCGACAAAACCAAGGTGATATGCTATAACTGCCAAGAGTTTGGTCACTTTGCATACGAGTGCCCTGAGAAAAGAAAGGAGGAGAAAGCGTTACTCTATGGAGTTCAAAGTGATGATGCGCCAGCTCTTCTGTGAAGATCGTGAAGTGTGGTCCGTCAAGATGAGGGGGAAATTGTTAGATATTAACCTTGACAAAGTTTGTATCTGCATGTTTACCTTAGTCTTTTGTATGTTGTGATCGTGTTGTATAGGTCTTTGCATGGTAGTAGTATGTGGCACTAGAAGAAGCGCATAGCAATACATGTGATACATACAAGTATGAAGACTTGAGCTGGAGTGCATGCTGAGCCGTGAGAAGTAGTCGGACGGAGGCACCCAATATCTGCAATGTGTAAAGGGCCGTAGCATGAGCGTGGTCGAGGCAGTAGTGTCGAAGCCATAAACGAAGCTATGGTCGAAGCAGTAGTCGAGAGGTACAGTGAACCGGTCGTAGCTATAGTACTGGTCGGTGCTCGAAAGACCTGCGTGGTCGAAGACTGTAGTATTGGCTCTATGTGAGTGGTACGACCGGAGTTGCGTCGAGACAATCGAGAAGCCGTGGTCGAGGTTGGACGTCCGAGTAACGACTGAGTCAGGGGCGGATCTACAGGGTATGCCGGGTGGGCTCCGGCATACCCTGTGGCCCAGCTAGTGCAGCGTCGCCACTCCACGTATTGCGCGCCATGCATTGCTCGTATTGCCGGCGTCGTCCCAACACGCAACGCGCCAACGCCCGGCCGCCCGTCCACCTGCCGTGTTGCCGCCTGCATGAAGCAAGCGCATGCCACCCGGGCAGTACACGCACATGTGCTAGCTGTGCTGCCGTGATCTACATGCAAGTGACTAAAGTCCCTTGCATGGCTGCATGCGAGCTGCCGACTAGAAGTGCTTTGCATGGCTGCATGCAGATGTACAGTGCGGCCGTGTGCTGTATGCTTTTAATGATAGTAATTAGTAGTTAGTATTTCTACTATTTGTTTCATTTTAGTTAAAATTAGAGTTGGAATTAGATAGGAGAGTAGCAAGCGTTCATCAAGGTATCAATTAATGGATCGGTTTGTCTTTAGTAATTTTCTACTGTAATTTTGGACATCGTATCGTATGGGCATAATTGGATAATGTAGTCTACTAAATAGTTGTAAAGAATATTGCTAGATTTCTGTAGGATACTTATTCATGTCGATCGGATGATTAATTTCGACTTATGATTTTGTTAAGCTTACTGTCTAGGGTATTGTAGTTAATTAACGGCACTGTAATGAACAATAGATTAACGTAAAAAAGGTAGGTCATTTCCTAATGATTCCAGAGAGTCCAAGAAAATGATTTTTAGATGAAAAGAACAGAAGTTATGAATTTTGAAAAACTGCTGTCCAGAACCAGTTGCTGTTAGACGCAGTTGTAGGAAATTGTTAACTTGATTGAATAGATGGTAGAATTGAATTTTTTGGTGCAATGATGATCACTTCAGAAGAAAAATATATATTAGTGTCATTGATCAAATTAGCCAAGAGCTTGATAATCGGTTTGATGAGGTTAACATGGAGTTGCTCTCTTGTATGTCGACCTTCAATCCTTCCAACTCATTTGCTTCTTCTTTCGATGCACAGAAGGTACGTAGACTAGCTGAGTTCTACCCTAAAAAGTTTCCGAGCAATTATTTGCTAAAACTAGAATTGCAACTTGGTAATTATATTGATGACATGAGACAAGCTGATAGCTTCAAAGATCTAGACAATCTTGTTGATCTCTCAGTTAAGCATGTTGAAACAAAGATGCATAAAGTGTATGATATGGTTTACATGTTTCGCCAAATTGGTTTTGCTTCTATCAGTGGCAACAGCAAGTGTTGAAAGGGTATTTTCTGCAATGGTTTTAGTGAAAACAAAGTTAATAAATAAGATGGGTGATAGTCTTTTGGATGATTATCTAGTCACATTCATTGAGCGAGATATTTTCTTTGAAATGGATGAAGATGATATAATCGAGACTTTCATGTCCTTTAGAAAGCGTAGGCCAAAAAAGTCAGACAAGTAGTATTGTAAGTCTCTTTTATATATATTTGAGACTATTAGTATGATGTTTGAACTATTTATATTGTAATTTGTACAAGTTTCCAACTTAATCCTTGAATTTAAGACTTATCATATTATTTAGTGCTTGTATACTGAATTACGATGTAAATTTTACAATTATTTACCGAATTGACAAATGGTTTTACCGAATTGCATATGAAAATTTTGGTGCGGCATACCCTTTGGTAAAATCCTGGGTCCGCCACTGGACTGAGTCAATGTGTTAGCCGAGTCTTGCGGGTAGTGCATGGTGTGCGCGAGTTGTAGAGATCGTGGTTGGCAAAATTGGATCATAGGGAGTCATATGGCATGAGAATATATCTTAGTGGAGTTTGTGGGTGCGTAGAGTACAAACCGTGTAACCTTATAGGCATGGGGCTTATTTAAGCCTAGTATTTCTTGTTAAGTTTGAAGAAGAGGCAATAGAAAGAGATTGAGTGATTCAATCCTAACATATGATGTATTTGTTTTCCTCTGCATGTGTTTATCTAGAAAAATGAGAGAGATCAGCGAGTGATTTTTAATAGAGACGAGGTTGCCAACGTGCCTGGCATGCTCCGAGTTATCGCCGAGCTCCCTGGCCACAGCTTCGGGGCCTACATCATCTCCATGGCCACCGCGCCGTCCGACGTGCTCGCCGTCGAGCCGCTGCAGCGGGAGTGCAGCGTCAAGAAGCCCCTGAGGGTCGTGTCGCTGTTCGAGAAACTCGCTGACCTTCAGCAGGCGCGCGCCACCATGGAGCTCCTGTTCTCCGTTGCCTGGTACAAGGAAAGGACCAATGGCAAGCAGGAGATCATGATTAGGTACTCCGACTCCGGCAAGGATGTTGTCAGGCTGTCCGCCGCGTGGCAGCTGCACAAGGCCCAGGAGGAGATCATCGGCGTGGTGGAGCGGCACGGCATCAAGCTGACCATCTTCCACGGGCGGGGCGGCACAGTCAGGCGCGGCGGCGGGCCGAGCCATCTCGCCATCCTGTCGCGGCCGCCGAACACCGTCAATAGCTCGCTCCGCGTGACCATCCAGGACGAGGTCATCAAGAAGTCATTCGGCGAGGAGAACCTCTGCTTTCAGACGCTGTAGAGGTTCTCAGCGGCGACCCTGGAGAACGACATGAACCCGCCAGTCTCCCTAAAGACCGAGTGGCACCGCCTGCTCGACGACATGGCCACGGTCGCCACCGGCGAGTACCGGTCCATCGTATTCCAAGAACCGCACTTCGTGGAGTTCCGGTCCGCGACGCCAGAGACAGAGTACGGGCGGATGAACATCGGCAGCCGGCCGTCCAAGAGGAAGCCCGGTGGCGGCATCGAGTCGCTACGCGCCAACCCGCGGATCGTCGCGTGGACGCAGGCGTGGTTCCACCTCCCCGTGTGGCTTGGCTGTTAGAAACGAGGCTAGCACGAGTGAGGCTTAACTCCTATTTCAAAGCTAGTATGGTTTAGTATTATATTGTTAATAGAAGGTAAAAAAGTTAATTTATAAGGTAAGATTTTTGCTATTCTTTAAAAGCTTGAGACATATGGTATGAGAGAGATTTAGCTAAACACACACACGCATGCATGTATTTTTGCATAGTAAATCGTGTGACTTGTGACTGCGTCATGACGTAGCGTGCCACTTAGTAGACCAAGTCCATCTTATTTTTGCTTAACAGTGTATATCTCTATATTTGGATGAGCATTTGAATATGAGGTTTGAGGCTTTATTAGGTATTGATGACATACAGTTACCAGTGGATAAATGACTGGTTAATCACATCAGTTAACAGTATGTCTGTATGTTTGGAGGCATCTAGAGCAAAGTTTCCCAAATCACTGCCTCTATTTCTTTTCCTTTCTCCTATAAATATGTGCTGTTGTATTGCGCCGTATGAATCTCGTTGACTCTTCTTCCCGAGGTGCATTGTGAAGGAGGGGAGTGGTATCTCCGAGCAGTTGTTGTCATGAAGACCTGCACGCAGGGGCAGAACTAGAACAAAAATGACCAATGTTCACCACTTCACCATATATATAATAACATATATAGTTTTCAAGCAAAATTGTGCTAAATAGTAATGTGTTTGGTAATTTTTAGCATCAATACTTTAACATAACCGAGACATCGTATGATAGTAAATAAGTAGCGATCAAAATACTTACCAAAATTAAAAAAACCGATAATAATATTAATTAGTTGCAGCAAACTGAAGGAACCAAGGGTGAAACTACATATAAAAGTTGGTTGACATTGATAAAATAGATCATTCAACCTTAATGCCCTGTTAAAAGAGAACAAAATTACTTAAAATTTTCAAGTAAAAAATAGTAGAATGATTAAATGTAAGTTAATGCATTATCTTTTAGTATTTATGTTTTTTCAAGTTCACAAAGCGACGAACCATAATATCATTAGTAATTTTCGTCAATTCTTATTTCTCCTCATAGCAAATAAGTATATCATTCATGAAATTATTAACAATTAATTGAAAAGCTAGTTAGATATTTATATGTTCAATAGTTCAAAAACAATATAATAGAAAATATGTCCAGTGGTTTACTTGACATTACGATCAAATACTATAATTTTACCCCCCGATTTGCAACGAGTTAGATTGGTATTCCAAAAAATAAAATAAAATCCTAAGTCTTAAGCCTACAATTCGATAAAAATCAATCAACAATCATCATATTGAAACACTAACTCACAAATTGAAATAATTGTGAGAAATTTAAAACAAAATACATATTGATCGAATAGACCTAAACTTCCTTCGGTCGGCGAGGGCGTGAGGCAATAGGGACCAGGGCGCCACGGTGAGATGGTAGTCGAGGGCGGCCGATGGCACCGATTTCTCCCATTCTCCGGCGACTGGTCGCTGTCTAGATAGGTGCGGTTGTGTGGCGGTCGTGCTGCACATCTCTTGACCGACCATGCGAGGTGAACAAGCGTCGAGGGTTGCTGTGAGATGACATGCTTGGGATTATCAAATAGACGTCGTGGCCTATTACGGTCATCTCTGTTACACTAGCTCTATCTGCTGCAGTTGTCTCATGGACTGACGGAAGTGGAGGCTTCTCATGGATTACTGCTAGTTACTAGAAATTTGAGTTGCTAGTGGTTCCTTTATTGAATTTCAAGGGTAGAACCGGGTGCGCTGAGTTTAGGCTAGGGGGTTCACACATAGAACGAAAGTGCTAATCCCTGTTAAAAAAATTTTGGACTCGGTATCCTATGACACCGGGCCCCCCAACATGGTTTCGCCCATGCCTGCACAGAACGGCAATATGTTTTCTAGGCAGTGCACATCTGCACGACCGCTCGCTTCGCTGCTTCATCTACGTTCAACGTTCTGCACTGTGTTGAGTCCGCGTTGCTTCTTGTTCTTCATTAGACCCATTGTAAGTTGTTTGTGTAACTGATCGACTCTGATATAATTTTGTTCTTGCTTATATTTAAAGTATAATATGATTTGCTTGCTACTGTTAGTTATGAGCTTTGTCTTATTAATTATTTACAATATTTACTTCTTAATAAAATTTAGAATTAAAATATTGTCCACATTTTTAACATTAGCTTCGGCGCTGTGCTCAAGCACACCATGCAGCAGGTGGGCAACGACGGCCTTGCCACGCTCCACGAAATGTATGACGAGTGGCCCTTCTTCCACGTCACCATCAACCTCCTCGAAATGGTCTTCACCTAGGGCAACCCCAGCATCGCTGCCCTCTACGACAAGCTCCTTGTCCACCAAGACCTATGGCCATTCGGTAAGTAGCTCAGAGCCAACTATGTCGAGACACAGAGCCTCCTCCTACAAGTAAACTTTAGCTAGCTCAACGTTATTATATGTTCTTTTCAGTTTATAGTTTATAATTTCTCTCGAACAAATAAATAGAATAGCTTCTTTGTCGTTGTTTCGAAGTGGTTTACCGGGTTAGCATTTTCAAAGCAGCTTATAGACTTATTGATATTCGGTTTGTTTGCACAAGTGTTCACACTGAGATTAAAAATCATTGGTTATAGTTATAAACTATAAGCTATAGCTGAAAAGAACATAGTTGTAGATGAGATGAGCTCATGTCATCGTGTGCATTTCTTCTTGTGCAGGTTGCTGGGCACGACGGCCTCATGGAGGGCGACCCGTACCTGAGGCAGCGGCTGATGCTGCGGGACTCGTACATCACGGCGCTGCTGAACGTGTGCCAGGCGTGCACGCTGAAGCGGATCCGGGACGGCGGGTTCAGGCCGGCGACGCGGCCGCCGCTGTCCAAGGAGACCCGACGTCGACGGCGGAGAGCCTGGTGAAGCTCAACCCCAGCAGCGAGTACGACCCCGGGCTGGAGGATACGCTCATCCTCACCATGAAGGGCATCGCCGCGGGCATGCAGAACACGGGCTGATGGGTGCATGACCTTGCTGATTGATTTGCAAGGTTTCTTTTTTTCTGAAGAAAAGAAGATCGGTGAAAGTGGTAACGTGCCTTGTTTCTTGTGTTGATAAGATCAAGAACAGATCATGCTGTTCATGTTCTCTCAATCAGTATTTCAGAGAGTTTGTGTGCGAGTATGCGGCTCATCGTTCGGCTTGAACACTTGGACAGAATTGACAGTCATCTCCTATCTCCTGCCAATTGTAACGTCCTTGTGTGCAATACATGATTGGTATGCATAATTAGCATCGGAATTTGCCAGTCCAAGTTCTATATTTTTGCAGTAGCTAATGCTGTTATACGAGCAAGTGTGCAGGTGTTATTTTAGCACGTGAAATCAAGTGTCTAAATATTGTGTCCGATTAAATATTGTGTCCGATAAATTCAGATGTCTGAGCATTTCTTCGTGGGAAGAGAAATTTGCTGGAAGTATCAATGTGACTCTCACTTAACTACTTGGGTGTTTGGATTAGGAGGAATTTTTTTTATTAAAGGATAAAATTTAGAAAACATTAAGTTTTATAGTCATAGTTACAGAAAATCCAAAACTTTTATTTAGAGTTTGCATACTTTAAAGTAACATATATCAAATTTTGCCTTTCGTTAGCGCTCACTTAACCATAGGTTTTTATGGTTATAAGGTTTAACAAAACCTCGTGCTAACTAAAGTCCAAGGTCCTGTTTGAAACACGTGAATGTGTCACGATTCTCATGAGAATTAAACTATTTGACGTGAAATTCCAATGTCCTGGAGAGCATTCTTAGTTAAATGGTTATATCGATCAGTCAGTGGGGATTGGCATTGCTTATGGTTTAAGTTTCAACCCATACGTATACTGTCTCTGATCTGATCACGTTCTTTTGTAAAGAAGAACGAAAAAGAAGGGGCAAGAAAAGAAAAGAAACGAAGGAGAGAAGGAATCAACAATCCAAAAAAAGAGAGGAAAGCTACTACTCAGGGGCCCATCTGTAATTTTGCTTCCTCCACGCGAGAAAAGAGGAAAAAAAGGTCCAGAAGCTTCTAGACCATAGGGGTGCCCATACACCCTGTGCCCCCTGCTTGAGTCCTGAGTCTCGAAGCGAAGGCCAAACGAACCAAGTGAACCCACCCTCGCCTGCGGGTTCCGGCCATGTCGCTCTCGTCGGCGCGGCAGCGCCGGCCCACGGCGGCGTCGCCGCTAACCGACGACGGGTACTCCAAGGACGCCAAGGACAGGAGGCGGCGCCCCGGCGGCGAGGAGGGGGAGGAGGGCATCCGGTGGTTCCTCCCGTTCCTGGCCCTCGGCCTCCTCCGCCACATGAGCGCCTCCTCCAACCTGATCCACGACTGCGACGAGGTGTTCAACTACTGGGAGCCCCTCCACTTCCTCCTCTACCGCTCGGGCTTCCAGACCTGGGAGTACAGGTCGCCTCTCCGACCTCACCCCCACTGTATCAGTCGTTTCGTCGCTTGATGCGTGGGAGTGGATTTATTGGCACGGGATGGGAGTGTACGGATTTCTTCTCAGATTTGGAGTAGAGGGGGCTTTTTGTAGTGATCATGGGTGATTTGATGGGGATGCGAACATCTGCGTTCTGATTTGGGATGGTTTACTTCAATTACTTTAGGGTGTGCTCGTGTGGGTGGTTGCAGGTTACACGCAAATGCGTGACGGCTGAGGGTTTGAAGAATTTGGCTTGGGAGTATGGTATAGGTTAGTGGAATGATTTGATTGAAGGGTTTTAGGTGTGTAGATATTTGTGCTTTGAATTATATGTCGTATGTGTAGATAGTTGAACACGCAAAAGTAGTGTCTAGATTTTGTGGGAGTGGTGAGTCTGAGGGTAGTGTTTTGCATTGTCAGTTGCTGTTGTTTGTCTGATTTCGGGTTATGCAAGTGATGCTGATGAGGTTTTTGGCCACACTGTGCAATTTTGCAACTCGAGCATTCTGAAATGTTTGACGCTGTGAGTTTTGGTTTTCATTGCATTTCAGGGGAATAGTTTAAAGTTTAGACAGAAAAATTGCGCTTAGGGTTTAGACAGAAAAATTGCATGGGTGGGGTATGCTTGGTGCCTTTTTTTTAACGGAATATGCTTGGTGCCTTGGTCTAGTGCCTTTGTTTTATTTGGAGGGTTTGCACGGTTATTTGATGGGATTTGGGGTGTATGAAGTTTTACATGCTGAGTGATTTGGAAATGGTCCAGGTTGCAAAAGTTAGGTTTTGTTTCAGTGATAATGTGGTAGGGATTAGTGAGTTGATTCCCTTGATAGCTCTGGCAGGGTTATGGAGAAAATCGTTGGATTTTGGTTTTTGTGTGTTTATAGTAATGCAGAATTGCAGGCATTGTGATGTAGAACAGCTCGTGTAGTGATAGAAATGTTTGATTCAGAATTTAAGAAAGGGTGTTAGTGCATCTGTATTTAATGCATTTAATCTTTATTGAGTTACCAAAGATTATGGGTTTCTTATGATTGGGAATAAGTTGTGATCTAACATATATTGTCAAATTTTATTTTCAAATGACGATATGCCGTTTTGGAAGGTTAATTTGTGTTTGAGGTCACACTGCTATTCATTTCTAAAGTGTCAATTGGAACATGGGCTAGATGAACTTCGTTAATATTCATGGGAGTTGCTGATATTGTTTCATTATGGTTAACATGTGGAAGGTTGATAGGGGAAGAGGGGGTAGCACAGGATATTCTTTCGCGGAAGGTTGTGTTCTAGTGGTTTCAGAATAGGATTGGTGATAAGGCAGCTGCATGCTTTCTGCAATTGTGGCTAAAAGTGTTGCTTCCATTAATATGGATATGTTTTAGGCACATCTTGTAACTAGCATTATGATTGGATTGTTCCTTGATAACTCCTACATGGAGGGCTCCATATGCACTTGTATGGATACCAAATCTGTTTTAAGAAAAAAGTCTAACTGCAAGATTTTTTATGTATTATGTCCCACATGGTATATGAAGGTAATAAGAGGACTTTGATTTTGATTTTCTGTAATGCTATTCTTGCAGTTCCAACTTTGCTCTTAGGTCATATTTGTACCTTGTCATTCATGCTCTTGTAGCTGGGCCTGCTTCCTTGATCTTTGGGGAGCACAAGGTTTGTAGTGTCTTACACTTTGTTTTCTTCACTTTTTTAGACTTGCTAACTGTTTCTTACTACCCATTTGTGTCCAGCACTTATCATATTTCACTTTTTTTTTTGTATTGTAAAGGTTCGTGTGTTCTACTCAGTGAGAATCTTTCTTGGCCTTATATCAACTATAACAGAAACTGTTCTGGTAGTTGCTCTTTCAAGAAGATATGGAAAGAGACTTGCTTGTTATGTCCTTGCAATGCTATGCTTAACCAGTGGTTGCTTCTTTGCGAGTACCAGTATGTTTCTCATCTTTCAATTTTCTATTATCATATGGAAACTCTATTGCATATGTTTAATTATTCAAACAAAAGCGCCATGTTGTCTTATTTGTATTTCTTACTCCAGGTTTCTTGCCAAGTTCATTCTCCATGTATGCTGTAACACTTTCATCGGCACTCTTCCTACTTGAGAAGTATGCTGGTGCAGTCTCTGTTGCAGCTGCTGGAGTAATCCTTGGTTGGCCTTTCTCAATTTTGGTGTTTCTCCCTGTTACTATTTACTCATTAATTAGGGGGCCTTTTAAAAGGGTATTTTTGTCTGGACTTCTGACTTCACTGTGCGTTCTTGTAAGTGATTCCTTCACGATATCATTATTTTACGATATGAACAAGTTCAAATTTGATCTGATTATAACAAATGTATGCTAGGTCCTTTCGTTAGTTGCTGATTATTACTGCTATGGTAGATGGACATCATCAGTGTTCAATCTTCTGAAATATAATGTGCTTGGTGGTGGTGAAAGTCACTTATATGGAACAGAGGGACCTTCATTCTACCTCAGGAATGGATTCAATAACTTCAATTTTGCGTTCATTTTGGCTCTGCTATTCTTGGGAGTTGCACCATATGCAAGGAAGAAATATGCCCCAGATCTATTGATAGTTGTCTCTCCTGTCTACATTTGGTTGGCTTTCATGTCTTTGCAGGCACACAAAGAAGAAAGGTAAGCATTGAGGTGTAAACACTAGCTTTTCGAGCAGTTGAACATGTAATGTAATATAGGAAAATCAACTTTGGGTGAAATGGTTTTTCTCTGCACGAAGACATTTTGCGGAGACAACTAGAATTGCATAGTTCTGTTTGCCTATAATTAAACCCAACACAACAGCTGCATTGATGTTGTGCATGCTCCTTCTGTAGCGCTTGCATCTGTTTCTCAATTTGATGTATGAAGGGGTGTCTTTTTAAAGAAATTATGTTCTCTTTGTCCTTAAATTCCATTGTTTGCCTGCAGTAACAAGTTCAAAATTTTCTTCGCAATGTAGAGTTCAAATACAATGAGGTCCTCCCAAACTTTGTTTTAACCTTTACTCTTCCTAAGTTGCCAAGGGGTTTGGCTTTCTTATATTTGTTTACCAATTTTAAAAAGGTATACTTGAGTTGTGCATCTAGACTCAATTCATACAATCTCGTGTAGAATAGACTAAAAATTCACTAAAGCTAATTTTAACTAATTTACATCAATCCAATATTTATGATTCTACAATCAGCTAAAACAGCCAGTTTACCCCTTGCATGATGCAAAGTGTTTTGACCAGTTGCTGCTGGTAACTTACTGGTTTAGAGTAACCACCAGGTTTTCTATATCTCCTTGCTATCTTTGTTTTGATGTTTGAAAATAACACCATTGTTTTGTGGTATGAAAATAACTATTTATCGAAGAATTTTTCTTGATATTCTCCTAGTCCTTGCTGGTTATTGCTACTCTACAGATGAAAGATATAGCATTAACCAAACTTTTTCTCAAATCTGTTTGCGCAGGTTTCTCTATCCAATTTATCCGTTGATATGTGTGGCAGCCGTGGCTGTTATTGACAGCTTTCCTGATTTTTTCCATGACAGATATTCATCTGAGCAGTCTATCTTTGAAAAGGTGAGCTTGAAGTGCTAAATTGCATTTATATATCTCCCAGTTACTGGAATTGTTTTAAAATTATTTTCTGGTACGTGTGACAGATAGCGAAGGGCTTGCGGCCTTTGATCCTTGGCTTTATTTTGTGTGCCTCCCACAGCCGAACATTCTCCATGTTGAATGGATATGGTGCTCCTCTGCAGATCTATCAGCATCTAGAATATCATGAAGATATTGGGCCTGGTAAGGACCTACAGATACATTGTTTAAACATTTAAACAGGTTTATCTTGTAATATAACTTTTCAAGTATTGACCTATACATGCTTAGTATGCAATGCTATTATGCCTGTCACGCTAGACACACCAGAGAAAATAATGGCTTCTACCGTTGCTTCTCTTTTTACCAAGATTTGCTGTAGCCTCACACTCAGCGGTCTGCCTTATTGTAGGGGTAGTTATACAAATGCATCTTGGAAGTTTATTGAGTAGCATCTTTAGTTCTTTACATAGCATTGAGCATGGTTCTTAAGGCGTCGGTAAGGCGGTGAGGGGATGTATGGCGTCGGCGTCGCCTTGCCAGGAGGGTGTATGGCGTCCGCTTCAAACCCATGGCATCGGTTAGGCGAAGAAAAGCGTCGAGACGGCGAAGGCGGACACCCCAATAACCCGAAAAAGCAAGAAGAGTATAAAGAGATGGGATGAGGGGGGCCAGTGGGGGACCTGTCACATAAGCCGTGGGCCGAACCCTAGCGCCGCCTCCATCCCCTTCACCCCGTGGCGCCACCATCCTCAAAGCGGCGTGTCGGCGGCCATCTGCTGCGGCCTCCATCTCCAAGTATGCCCTACCTCCCCGGCCTCCACCTCCTCCCCCTACCTCCCCGGCTCCCCCTCCCTGCCGACCTTCACCTCCCTCGGTCCCTTCTCCCCGCCTCCCCTTGGTGGCTCCGCGCCCCCGCCTCCTCCCCCTCCCTCCCCTGGTGGAGGCTGGTAGGGAGGGGGAGGACGAGAGGGAGGGGGAGCAGGGGAGGAGGCGGAGGTGCAGAGCCACCAAGGGGAGGCGGGGAGAAGGGAGGGACCGAGGGAGACGGATTCGCTGAGGAGAGGGAGCGAGTGAGCGCCGAGCGAGAGAGATGAGTGACAGAGTGAGTGCAGTCTGCGGTTGAGTGGGAGAGATGAGTGAGTGGGAGAGATGAGCGAGCGAGAGAGTCAGAGAGATGAGTTGAGTGTTTGTTGCGTGTGATGGACTGTGCTGTGTGTGATGGCCGATGAGTTGAGTGTTTGCTGCTGTGTGCGATGAGTTGAATTGACAACAATAAGGTATATATGTGCTGCTAAATGCTCATTTTATTTACTGCCCCTTAGCACCTTAGGATATATAAGGCCTCGCCTCGCCTCGCGCTAGACCGCTTAAAAGGTGTGAGGGGGGTGAGTCGCCTCGCCTCGCCTTACCGCCTTACTAACCTTGGCGTTGAGCAGTCGTTCGGTGAATCATGGATTGTCCTCAAAATGTTGAACACCAAAAAGGAAGTTGTTTTAACTAGCTGTATGTATTTGTTTACAGGGTCTATTCTCTGTGTTGGGAGTGAGTGGCATCGCTATCCTTCATCGTTCTTTATACCCTCCTATATTAGTGAAGTACGGTGGATAGATGATGGCTTCCGAGGGCTTCTTCCATTTCCCTTCAATGAAACCCTGGGAGGCACCACTGCTGCTCCATCTTATTTCAATAACAAGAATAAGGCCTCTGACGAGCAATATGTATTTTCTTGCACCTTAACATACTTTTCCTCTTACAATACTCCGTGTAACATCTGATTTATACTTTTTGTCGCAGCTGAAAGACATTGGAGCATGTAGCTTACTGGTGGAACTTGATCTCAGACGACCTTATCCCTCTCGTGGGAACGACTTCTCAACATGGGAGGTAGATCCATACTCCTAATCTTCTTATTGATGCATTATATCCAAGTTCTATTTTTTCCTCCTGATAATTCTCTGTATATGCTTCCAGACACTGGCAGCGCTACCCTTTCTAGATAGAGAGCTTTCACCTGCATTATACCGGTCGTTCTTCATACCGTACCGATGGCAGCACAATAATGTTTTCGGCTTGTACAAGTTGCTGAGGAGGCTGCGTACCGACCAAGGGTAATCTAGATCTGCATTATGGAGAAGACATTGATGCGTTTGCTTTGGTGATCTAAATCATGTGATTTGTCGGATCAAACTGATTGGCAAATTTTGATATTCAGATGTTTCTGATCAAATCGTGCTTTCCAGTTTGTGAAATGCTGGACATGTTGTGTAGGCTGTTGTGTGTAGACTGATCCTCTCCAACATAGTTACCATAACTGAATTATTAGTTTCCTAGCTTTCGTGATTGATGTTATGTGGATGTTGATGTTCGAAGAGCGTTCATCCGTGCGCCGCCTGTCGATTTTGTCCTGGATAATGCTGGGTAGCCAGTCGTGACTCTTGTTTCGACTGTTTGTTGAATCTTTGCCAATGATAAACGACGAACTCATGACTCCTAGTCCAGTAGTCCCTAGGAGAGTTCATGCTGTACAAAAGATTGGTATGCAAAATGTTACTTCCAAAATTGCAAACCTTCTTTCCAATGGAGTGTCCATTTGCGAAACAAAATAGTCCCTAGGAGAGTTCCTGCTGTGCAAAAGATTGGTATGCAAAATGTTACTTCCAAAATTGCAAACCTTCTTTCCAATGGAGTGTCCATTTGCGAAACAAATAAGTCCCTAGGAGAGTTCATGCTGTGCAAAAGATTGGTATGCAAAATAGTACTTCCAAAATTGCAAACATTTTCTTTCCAATGGAGTGTCCATTTGGAAAACAAATTAGTCCCTAGGGGAGTTCATGCTGTGCAAAATGTCACCAGCAAAAGATTGGTATGCAAAATGTTACTTCCAAAATTGCAAACCTTTTCTTTCCAATGGAGTATCCATTTGCAAAACAAATTCGAAATACTCGAGTGGAATCCTGCGGTTTTCCTACGATTTTCCTCCGAACCAAGCAGGCCCTTAGTTTACACAGCAACCGCCTCCCGCCGTCCTTCACAAACCGAACCGTCGCGCCATTTCCTTCCCTCTCGCAAGTTCCTGCACACACCCACGCAAGTACGCAGCCATGGGCCATGCGTCTACCGACCTCTCCACCTCCGGCCGCGACGCGCCGGTCCGCCGCCGGCGCTACGGCGGCCGCTTCCACCGCCGCCGCTCCCTGACCCCGACCTCCGCCGGCCCAACCTCCCAAGAACTGACCCCTTCGTCCTCCGCGGCCTCAGTCTCCCCACCACCCTCCTACCTCCCCTCCCCGGACATCGCCACCGCCTCCTACGTTGCCGTTGCTCCTCTCCCCGTCTTCCGCGGCGACCCCGGCGAGTGCCCCGTTGCCCACATCGCCCGCTTCGACCGCGTCTGCCGCGCCAACAACGCCACCTCCACGGCCGCCGCCGCCCGTATCTTCCCGGCGTCCCTCGACGCTGACGCCGCTCTGTGGTACGAGCTCACGGCCGGCGGCGCCTCCGCTTCCTCCTCGCCCTCGTCGTGGCACGCCGTCCGTGCCGCCTTCCTCGACTTCTTCCGCCCGCCGGGCGCCGCCGACCGCGCTCGCGCCGAGCTCATGTCGCTGAGGCAGCGCCCCGGCGAGGCCGTCAACCGGTACCACCTCCGCATGCAGGGGATCCTCCGGCAGTACCCGGACAGCGGTGCGGACGTCCCCGACGCGTTCTTGAAGGCCGCGTTCGTCGACGGCCTCCGCGCCGAGTTCCAGGACTGGGTGGTGCCGCAGCAGCCGGAGGCGCTGGACGAGGCCGTTGCGCTGGCTCTGAGCTGGGAGCGCGCCGAGAGCGTCCGGGAGGCTCGGCGCGCGGCGAAGGCGGCCAGCAACGCCGGCGGCAGGTGCGGCTTCTGCGGATCGGAAGGGCACGAGGAGGCGCGGTGCGAGGTGCGGAGGAGGATGAGTGAGTTGTGGATGAGGGGAAGCGCCGCGTCGGGGAAGGACGGGAAGGTGGCGGAGGATGGAGGCGGGAGCACGAGGCTTGTGCGGCTCGGGAGCACGGTGAGCACGCGCTCGGCGCAGTGCCAATGCCGGAAGCATCAGTGCTGGAGGAAGGCGGTGGCGGCGAGCGAGGTCGCCGGTGGCGACGAAGGGAATGGCGCGGCCGGGGTGGCCGCGGACAAGTGAACCTTAGACCTACATTAGTTAGAGATCATAGTAAGCTAGCAATTTAACTGCTGTAACATATACTTGATTGGTCTTGTAGTTCATAAATGTTACTTACACTATGTCATCTATGTTTTCGTATAAGCATATTAGCATATGTATCGTAGTATCTAGCCATGCAACTACACAAGAAATTCGGTTAGTTCCTTCTCTTCGCATGTTCTAACATTGTAGTACTAATCAATGCTTTGGAGGCGAGCTGTGATCGACGACACGAGTTGATGGGCGCATGCGGTGGTAATTGATGCGGGGGGCCTAGATTGGGCGGGCGGTGGTGGAACTAGGAGCTCGCAGCTCAGATTTGACGGCAAGGGCGGCGGGGTTCCAAGTTTTGTGGCGGCGCTGGATAGCAAAGTTGAAGCGTCGACGGTTGCATCCGCGTGAGCTTGTGGTAATAGATTGTGCGGCAATGGTCGGAACCCTTAGGGAGCAAAGGTGGTCGAAGGTCATCGAGTGGTTGATAGCTAAGCCGACATGGCGGCACCGACGTTTGGTGGAGCTGCTCCACGGAGGACACTGGGCGGGGGATAGCAGTGGCAAGTGCGAGCTCTCTCGTTCCTAATGCGAAGGAAGTTTACAAAGATGTAAGGCCGGATTTCTTTTCCTTGCAGAAATTCCTATGAAACCAAAAGAAGCTCAATCGGTGTGTTTTTCGTGTAATCAATTCCAACATTCAAAAGGAACAAACAGTAAAATCTAATATAAAATTTGGAATCCTACGTTTCTCTACTCCTTAAAAAGAGGAGTTCAAGGTGATGGTGCATCCTACACTCCTTCCCTTTTCACTGACATGTAGGACCACTTTTTTTGGCTGTGCTCACGCGGGCTTCACTTCAAAAATTCCTCACCTACTACCCCTCCCGCTTGGAGGCGGAGGTAGGAGGAGCTGCGGCGGCGGCTGGCTCAAAGAGGAAGGGGGCGGAGGAAGGAGGAGGCACGACTGCGGCGGGGGAGAGGAAGGAGGCGACGGCGGGGGCGGCGCCGATTGGGGGCGGAGGAGAGGAAGGAGGCGACGGCGGGGGCGGCGCCGGCTGCGGCGGGGGAGAGGAAGGAGGCGACGGCGGGGGCGGCGCCGGTTGGGGGCGGAGGAGAGGAAGGAGACGACGGCGGGGGCGGCGCCGGTTGGGGGTGGAGGAAGGAGGCGGCGCGACCTCCATCTCACTGGTTAGGGGCGGAGGTAGGAGGAGGCGCGGCGGCGGCGGCGGCTGGCTCGGAGAGGAAGGGGGCGGAGGAAGGAGGAGGCGCGGCATCGCCATGGCCCCCTCCTCCTCCGGCGTCGCGGCCTTCTTCCGCAACCTCCCCTCGCTGCCCGCTCCCCTCCCCGCTGCCGCCCATGACGCCATCTCCTCCCTCCTCGCCTCCCCTACCCTGCCGTTGCCGCCCACACCGCGGCATCCCTCGGCCGCCTCGCTGCCTCCCGCGCCGACCTCCTCCCTCTCGACCTCGCCCTCCCACTCCTCATTGCGCCCCTCCCCCCGCCTCGCCTCCTGCCTCATCAAGGCCGCCGCAGCTTTTGCTTCCTGCGTCCTCCGCATCGGCCCCCCGGGTCACGCTTCCCGCACCGCGACCACCCTTTCGTCCAGGCTCTCGCGTCGTGGCCGACGGCGCGCGTGCGGAGCTGACGCGGCAGGCAGCCAGGATGGTCGCCGGGGGGGTGGACGGAGTGGTGGGGTTCCTGAGGCCGTTCGTGACGTTTGCCGTGGTGAGGAAGGGGGAGGCTGCGTTTGCGAGGGATTTGATCGGTGCACTGGCCGCCGCGGCCGCTGCAGCGGCAAAGCCGGATTCTGCGGTCCCGTTGCTGAAATTGCCCGGCGAGAGCTTGCTGCATTTCGGCCGCGGGGATGGCGAGGTATGTGACGTGGTCTCAGTTCTCTCATGGATGGTTGTATTGATGCTCTGGGTGATGCAATAGTTCGAACAGCCCTGACAAGGACGGTTGTGATGTGCAAGCAATTATGGGAGTGATCGATTCCTGCTTCCATGGATGTTAATGTTATTGTTTAGTAGGGATTAGTATGATAAAGCACATTGCAGGGGGAAAACATGGAAGTTCATGTATCTCATAATGCATAATTGGAAATGTGTTTGGTAGTGCATTATGTAATTGTCGAAGCCTCAAATGGGAATTAGGCAATTAGCCTACTCCGAGCTTATTTGTGCCTGGTTTTCTTCAGGAAGTAAGGCTCTGGCTTAGTTCTGTGGAGTGCTTGGTGGATGCTTATGCGGTATTATTGAGGAAGTTGGCTCATGCTGAAATGGTACTGCTCTCTGCCTATTGCTTAATTCTTGAAAAGAAATGTATTCCTGGCTTATCGATATTTTAAGATGTAGTCATGTTGGTTCTGAATTAGATATTCAGGTATTCCATATTCTAAGGCTGTGCCTCTTGAGTTGGCCCGAACAGTTTAGTGCTCTTTTTGTAGGGCTTTTATCTGCTTGTACCTAATGGATTGAGTACTAATTTCATATATTTATATGATAATTAGTGGAATAATGCTTCCCTCACTAAAAATATCACCCTCTGAAAACTTAATTTATGTAAAGGTTATGTAGTTGCCTCCATGAACTCTCACACCCATTTGGACAGGGCTTGTTTATACTGGATGTTATACTGCCTACATACTGATTAGTACGCTTCTGCACTTAATTCATAGCTGCTATGCAAACAATGATCTACCATAAAATTTATGTTTTAAGTTGAAATATTGTACTATTCAATTTGTTGAAAATTCCAGTTTATTCATCCCTGTGCTGCGTATTTGGGCTATTAGTAGCAAACTTTGTGAGAAACAAAAGCTACATCATTGTCATGGTGGTAGTTATATAATTGTTATCAGCATACTTCTTGCAGTAGGAGTGCCAAAGATATCAGTATTTCTTCTGTACAATGAACTCTTGCGAGCTGCTCACTTCATTCTCTCTTGTAGTATTGGATCCTTGCTGAACTATGGAAACTCATAGTGACAACACTAAGTAGGTACCTTTCTAAATGTTTGTTCCTACCTTCTTTGATATATCCTAGGTACCTTTCTGATATAATGAATAAACATGTATACACTTTATGATGCTTTTGTGGTACTGGTATTCTTTACTCTTTATATGCCAGCATGCACGCAAAGTTGTGAATCACACAATGTGTAGGTCAATACGTGTATGCATGCCATTGTCTGTGCATCACTTTTGGTCTGTTTGGTGGTTGTTACTTGTAATGTCTGATCATGTTAATTTTGCTTTTTCTAACGAGAGCTTTAGTGGGCTTTTTGTCTTGTATAGCATGGAGCTCATATATATTCAGATCTATTGTATATTTGTATGTCCTGTATAGCATGGAGCTCATATGTGCTTCTGTGTTTCAGTGGCTTACCCCGTGCCCAAGGTCAAGGTTTGTTCATCATCCGAGCTCATTTAGCTACAAAAGGATGCTGCCATTCTCATGGAGGGTAAGATGATTGCTAAGGATTATGATTTAGTGTTACCTCTTTCAGAGCTCGATTTTCTGATAATGCGCTATTGTCTTGTTGTCTCAGAACTCTCATCTCAGAACTCTATTTTTTATAGTTCACAAGGGCCTTTTCTGATTGTAGCTTTTGATTAGCAAAGGCGGAGAGGAAACAGGTGAGTGACTCTTCCTGTGATTTTTCATGGTTCGCGCTAGCTTCATGGAATCAGATGGCTATATTTGTTTGACAATGCACATGTTGATGAGTCATGTACAGATATTTTTTTATGCTACCCTTTACAATTACTGCTGTGCTGAAAAATGTCCTTTTGAATCTACATTGCCAGCTCAATAGTCACTAGCTGCATTACAGATTTAACACGACATGCCTCTTTGACAGTGATCACCCGATCTGGTATATGGTTGCCTTTAGAGAGAGAGAGAGATGTTGCTACAAAATGCATCTTTAGTTCCTGCTGAAATTCTTCCATCTCTGCAGCCATAGTTGGATGTGTAAATTGAGGTTCCTGCTTTATATATGGCACTATCCATTGCTGCAAATCCACCAATGATGGAGGCCTTAAGGTTTGCTTAGTGAGTTGCATTGTTTATGCTGGAGCTGGCTGTTGTCAATTATCTTCGTCTATTTCAGCTACATATTTACTGGTGGGCCTTTTTTTTTTGCTATGATGGGAAGTTACAAATTTTTGTTAGTACATGAAGGAAGATTCGAGCGGCTAATGTTGTTACAAAAGAAAAATGGCTATATGATTTTGAAGTACGCTATTTCTCCAGTTTTCTACAATTTTGAATCAACAATTATCCTAAGGCCTTG
The DNA here is from genome assembly GCA_017311315.1 of Dendrocalamus latiflorus. NCBI lineage: Eukaryota > Viridiplantae > Streptophyta > Magnoliopsida > Poales > Poaceae > Dendrocalamus > Dendrocalamus latiflorus. The sequence goes on from CM029664.1 coordinate 8,111,591, forward strand.
TGGAATATAAACTTCACAGTGCTCATTCTGGACAGCTTATTGTTGAAACATAGTATTACCGGGACACTTCCAGATGTATTTTTCAATTCAAATGAAACTTAAGTAGGTTGGCACTTACCTTACAGCTTGCTTGTCGTTGTATGACATTTACATTAGGAATTTAGGAGCAATGCTTATTCAACGATTTCTGGCATAGAAAGTGTGAGTTTATTAATATAGTTGAATGTCCGTGCGTTGCTACGGATTTTTTTTTTTAAAAAATAGAACATATTTGTATGCACATTTCAACAAATTTTATCACCTGTCAGTTTTAGAACATGTAGTATGATAAAATTTTAAAATCCGTAGCAACGCACAGGCATTCAGCTAGTCTCCTTAAAAAAATCCTATGCAAGGAGGATTTCGCAAGATTCACGCGATGCCCTGCCTAGTAAGAGAACCCCAGCACGGCAGCAAACCGAAACCCCTGATCGGCCAAACCGACGGTTCTGATCCCGTCCACGCACCGATACGAACGGTCCAGATCCACGGGCACCCCCGCAGGCCGCATCGAACCCTCGTCTGGAGGCCACGTCTAGAAATACCCCCCGCTCCACTCCAAACTCCGCTCCCACTCCTCCCCATTCCTCGCCTCCTGTCCCGATCGCAAAACCCCAAAGGAGAAATCCCAGTTCGATCCCTCGCCATGGCGTCGCGCGAGGATCTCGTCTTCACCGCCAAGCTCGCCGAGCAGGCCGAGCGCTACGACGGTATACGATCTCCCCCTCTGCCTTGCCCTGCCTTCCTCCCTGCTTGTGTGTGATGGGTTTTGCGCGGTTTTGGTGTGGTGCTCGCTCCGTTTGGTTGTTTTTGGAGGCGATTCGGATCGTTTGCGACTGGCTCTGCGGCATTTCGCGCTTGGAGATGGCGTGGTTAGGGCTTCTTCTAGTGTTTCGTGGTTTGTTTTTGTTGGTGCATCTGAAGTAGCGGGATTGCGGGTCTGGCTTTTGGTTCGGCTTGATTGGATTTTGCGCAATGTTTCGTGCGAAGAATGGGCGTGGAATATGTGTATCTAGGGTTTTTCTGTTCGCTGTTTTGGGGTGTGGTCTCTGCACGGGAGCTAGTAGAAACCGCCAGGTGCTTGGCTTGTTTTGCTTTGATTCGGCGCTCTACGCCTAGGGCGCATAGATCTCGCACACATTACTCGTTTCTGGGGTTAAAATAGGAACCTATGATTTTGAACCCTTTGTTTTGTGTTGCCGCTGCATCCGAAGTGGTTTAGGATGATTTTTGTTTTGGTTTGGTTCAAATTGGTTGGCTTTCACGTTGTTCCATGCGGAGAGCTGGCATGAATTGGGCGTTTCTACTGTTCCGTTTTGTGGATGGTGTTCGATTCGGTTTGATTGGACTTGGCTGGCCGTGTTTCATGCCGAGAGTTGGCATGAGATGGGAACTCGCTAGAGTTTCGTTTTGTGATTCCCGCCGCCGCTTCTTCTCAAGTGTTGGAGGCTAATTTGCGGTTCGGGTTGTTAATCTGTGGTTTGCGTTGGTTGGATTTTGGTGTTCCACGCGGCGTTGTTAATCTGTGGCATGAAATGTGTTTAACTAATTTGGTGTGGTCTCTGCTCCAGAGTTGTTAGAGGTGTCTAGGAATCGATTTGGCTTGGTTTTCTGCTTTTAGTAGGTTTCATCTGCATTCGAAGCACGAATCCGCACATAATGGCCATTTGTTGTGTTTAGGGGTTAGTAATTTTGCGTGTGAGATTTTTCTCAGAGCAGCTGCTGGTGGGTGAGAGCTCTGTTTGGTTCAACTCGAGCGCATATGATACTTGGATCGCACAAAGCTACAGTTTCAAGGGTTTTGGGGTTTTGATCTGCTGTGCTCCCTCTTTTTATTCAACCCTATTGGCTTGTTTGTGTCTTCCTTCGTTGCTTCATTTGTGGTTCAGAAGGTATTGTTTGCAGAGTTGCATAGTTGGCGTTTCAGTTTCAGTTGATAGGAATTGCAAACACTTGTCATTTGGTTTGCTATGATTCGACTTTGCTGTATACACAACCTAGAACATGCTTGAAATGCCATTCTTATGTAGTTTTGTGTTCTGTTGTGGGCTTTGTATTAGATTTCTCCTAATATTAGATGTAGTGGTGGCAATGGAGAGGTTTAGTTCCATCTATTCTCGTACATGATTACCAATTTAACGGTTGGGATTTGTGGTTGCAATGTGATCCTCTTTGTGTCACATGAGGAATCTGGCGGGGGCATCCAGAAACACTTCCTATCTTGCCTCTGTTTAACCATGTTTGATGCATAATTGAATGACATAGGAATGCTTGAGATGCCATTTTAAGGGTTTCGATTAGTGATACTGGTTAGGTGTTGGGTCTTGGTTATAGTCTTATAGATGGTGGATGTTTTGACAAAATTTAGATATCTTCAGTTTGCATTACTTGCTGGTGGTTATAGAAGGTAGATGTGTTGCTGGTTTCACCATCACTCTGGTACTAAGTAATAACATGAAATTGTTTCTTCCTGGTTCCTGTTTTGGTGTGGTATGTTGGCATGGTTTGAGATTTCCGGACATCTGTCTGTGCAGAGATGGTGGAGGCAATGAACAGTGTGGCAAAACTGGACACGGAGCTGACGATGGAGGAGAGGAACCTCCTCTCGGTTGGCTACAAGAATATGATTGGTGCAAAGCGTGCATCTCTCCGTATCCTCGCATCCATTGAGCTGAAGGAGGAGGCAAAGGGTAATGAGAGTCGTGTGAAGCAGACTACGGAGTACCGTCACAAGGTGGAGGCTGAACTGGACAAAATCTGCTGTGATGTGGTTGACATTATTGACAAGCACCTTATCCCATTTTCCTCTGGTGCTGAGAGCTCAGTCTTCTACTACAAAATGTGATAACCCATTATCCCTTGTTAATTCTTGTTAATTGTGTTTGGACTATTGTCTGATCAATGCTTCTGTTCTTTGCTTCAGGAAGGGAGATTATTACCGTTACCTTGCTGAGTTCAAACTTGGGACTGAGAAGACTGAAGTCTCTGAGCAATCACTGAAGGCTTATGAGGCAAGTGATCTCTTTTCCAGAGCCTGCATCAGGTTTAGTCATAGCTGTGAATTTGTTTGCTATGCAGTACGTTTAGCTTGCTTGTACTTTCTTGTTTGTATTGGATGTGGGTGCTTGATAAATTGATGCTCATGTACAACAGTTGTAGTTATAAATATCTGATTAACTTGGTCCAGTTAGCTTCAAGCCTTGAATGCTGGTTCCTATGGTGTGTACAGCTTATATACTATACCATTACTAGATTTTATGGTAATGGTGGAAGAAAGGAAAAATTGCTAGGTTGACACTGCTTGAATTACGCTGACCCTTGTAGCAGGCCTAGTCTGATATTATTTGAAGAGTTTTGCCATCAAAATATTTCTGTACTGCCAACTCTAGTCTTCCGATTAATGTTTATTTTAGCATATAGACATCCATTACACACTTAATGGAGTGTACCATTTCTGTACATGGAGAGCCAGGTTGTTATTGTAACTCCCTTGTAATAATGCACTGATTTTTTTTGGTGAATGTGTTCAGACTGCTTCTAAAACAGCAGAGGCGGATCTCTCTCCAACACACCCTACAAGGCTGGGTCTTGCTCTGAATATCTCTGTATTCTATTATGAGATAATGAATTCACCTGACAGGTATGTTAAGTGTTCTATTGTAGCCTGGTCTGATCTATAGTTAGTGGCTACTTGCACTAATTCTGAGTTTGCTTGATCTCAGGGCTTGTCAACTTGCAAAACAAGCTTTTGATGAAGCTGTTTCTGAGCTTGATTCACTCAGTGAGGAGTCTTACAAAGATAGCACCCTGATCATGCAGCTTCTGAGGGATAATCTCACACTATGGAATTCTGATATGCCTGATGGTTCAGGTAACACCAATTATACTTTGTATTGGTTCTGATGCTGTTAGCTATCGGTGTCATCTTTGTTGCCATGTTCCCTGGCATTCTTTCTACCAATTATGGAAGCAGGAACATCTTGCACTACTCAGACAGTTCATGCTGCTGTGTGCCTGTGTTTGTCTTGAAGTACCGTTTCCTTAGTTGACAGCATGCTCTTTTGGTTGTATTTTGCTTCTGTTGTTGAGATGGGAAACATCATTCATGCTAAAAGTGTGCAGCTAACTTGGCTAGTAGTCCGAGACATGAAATTCACTTGGCTACTCACATGATGAGAGCACTTTTAACAGTGTAGTTGCTAAAAGGGTGCACCTAACTTGGCTAGTAGTCTGAGATTTGAAGTTCACTTGCCTACACACATGATGAGCGCACTGTTAACAATATAGCCATCAAATTTGCACCTTGTGGCCTTTCTTAGGATTTACCTGCAGTCCACTTGTCATATGAAAAATCTTGAGGACTAGCAATGTAGAGGTAATAGATATATTATAATAAAGTCATGTGGCCATATCATGTGAACATGGTATATATGCTTTCATGCAAAGATCTTGCTCAAATTGGATTTCTTGTTTGCTGTTGCTTCAGTTAAAAAGGATGAGTCGATAAGGGAATATACTCACAACACCCCCCCCCCTCCCTGCCCCCTCCCTGCAGATGATGCTCGTGAAGTAACAGGAAAGGCTAGTGCTCTAGGTGATGCTCGGGAAGGAACAGGAAATGCTAGTGCTCCAGGTGACTCTGCAGCGGTAAGCAATCGTGGGACACGTTCTCCCAAAGAGACCGACCCACTCTTAGCTGACGCCTTTATCACTGGTTGAGACACACTCTTAGCTTATGCCCATAACTCTGGCTGACACACATGTATGTTACATTTGCAGTGATGGAGGTGGTAATAGCTGGTAGAGTTGGAATATGACAGACATGGTGTGGTGGGGCGCCGAAGGTCTTCCATTTACTTACTGTTAGGTCTCGTAGTGTAGGAGTTGAGCTGAGTGCTTGTAGTCGGGCTTAATCCGTCAACTTTGAGAGCAACCATCATGTGCTAAGCGCTTGCTGATTGCTCTTTGCAAGCTTAGTTTTTGGGTTCCTCTGGATGATGATTCTGCACAAGCTTACCAGTTTTATCTAAATTTCTCTTGTTTGCATGTGCTTGTGCTTATCAGAGTTGTTTCGTTTTCTGGAGTGGTGTGTGCTGATGTGCGGTACCCCTTGCTTCTGAGCTCAACAGCGTTGTATGCAAGTTTTGTGGCATTGTGGTCACAATATTGATTGATGTTCCGTCTTGCAGGCTGCCTATATTGAATCATCATGAATTTATGATGGCTGTGCTGTCAATATAAGCCGAGTCAGGTAGAATAAGCAGATATGCCCATTTTTATAAGTTGATGTGTTTGCATGATACTTTGATTAGAACTTTCAGCAGCAGATTAGGTAAGTACTGCTGATGGTTGCAGATTGAGTTTTGCTTGATTTCGAAAGTCAAATGCATATCATGCCTGAAAATGAAAATTGATGCAAAGAAGATCATTGTCTCCCAGATTTTAAACAGGCTGCTTTAGTAAGGGCGGATCCACCTCGTGGCGACCCTGGGCGCCGCCCGGCGTTGAACTCCAGTGTTTCCTTGCCACCGTCGGTAACGATGGCAGCTGGTGTTTTCCGGGCAAGCCGCGTCGTGGGACGTGGGTGGTGCTTCGGCCTTGTTGGGCTTGCATAGGGCCGGTCTAGGCCTTGATGGGCTGCATCCTTGCATCACCAAGAGGGCAAGGCTAGCTGCCCAGCAGCCCAGGCACTCGCCTCGCACTCCAACCAAGTCTGCAATGTTCGATTCCCAATTCTCCAGTCACTCGTCTCCTCAGTCCCCACCATTGTTTACCGTAGTCCACAGCAAAACCATAGGAAACTGGCGCAACTCCCAGACGGCGCTTTGAGCTGTGCTAGGTCAGCGGAAGCAGAGGGGCAGGCGGGCCAAGAGGAGGCTAGAGGTGGCCAGCGCCCAGCGGTCCGCGTGGCAAGGGGCCAAGGGGGGGAGGTGGGGAGTAGCTGAGCAAGTCAGTAGGCGCAAACTGGGGTGTGTGCGGTAGCTGGCAGCAGTAGGGCGCAACCGCGCAGGGCGCGTGGGCGTGGCAAGCCGGCAAGGGCCAAGGGGGCGAGGTAGGCGGTGAGGCTTGGGTGAGTCATGAACTAGTAAGTTGAATTGAATTGAATTGTTCTTTGTTGCTCAATCTTCAGTTCAGATTTCACAGTTCAGACTACTTTGTGTTCAGATTTCACAGTTCAGATTACTTTGTGTTCTTCGTACAGATGACCATATATACCTATACACGGATTAGGCATGAATCCATTCTATTTTATTATGCCATTGAAAGGAAGGAGGAAATACCGATTTTTTTTATTATGCCATTGAAAGGAAGGAGGAAATACCGATTTAAGAGTCATTCACTACCGCAATTCAAAAAGAGAGAATTCTAGTTAATAGTTCCAATTTGTTCTATTTTGCAGCCTGTGACTGGTAATCCGCTTTTTCTTAGTTTCATTTCAATCATTTTCCTTTTTTATTTTTATCATTAGACATTCACATGCGTATTGAATCGTGCTTTTAGTTTAAAACTATTACAGTTATTAACTTTACTTTTATCATGTGTATATTGACTTATTCGCATTTATTGGCTATAGTTATACTCCTTAGAGCAACTCCAGCAGGGCCCCTACTTGAGCCCTCAAATCTCATATTTGAGGGCTTGAGGCAAAAATGCAACTCCAGCAGGGCCCCTACTAGAGCCCTCAAATTTGAGGAGCCCCTCAAATCCCCCTCCCACCCCTCATTTCCAGGGGCCCCCTACTCTGGCTCTCATTTTCCGTTTTTTCCCGCCTCGGTGAAATATCCTCCCGCTCCGCCCGTCCCCCTCCCCAGGCCACTCCGCCAGTCCGCCTCCCCCGCCGCCCCCACCGCGCCCGGCTCCCCCGCTGCCCCCTTCCCCGGCGCCTCCGCCCCCTCCCCCGCCGCCCCCTTCCCCGCCGCCTCCGCCCCCTCCACCGCCGCCTCCTCCCCCGACTCCCCCACCGCGCCCGGCTCCCCCGCCGCCCCCTTCCCCTTCCCCGGCGCCTCCGCCCCCTCCACCGCCGCCTCCGCCCCCTCCGCCTCCTCCCCCGACTCCCCCACCGCGCCCGGCTCCCCCGCCGCCCCCTTCCCCTTCCCCGGCGCCTCCGCCCCCGACTCCCCCACCGCGCCCGGCTCCCCCGCAGCCCCCTTCCCCGGCGCCTCCGCCCCCTCCACCGCCGCCTCCGCCCCCGACTTCCCCTTCGGGCGTTGCAGCAGCGCGGTGGGAGGTGCCGGCTTCGGGCGTTGCAGCGGCGCGGTGGGAGGTGCCGGCTTCGGGCGGCAACCGGTGGCGCAGCTGCGGGCGGCGGCCAGGCCGGTGGCGCAGCTGCGGGCGGCGGCCAGGCCGGTGGCACAGCTGCGGGCGGCGGCCACCCTCCGTGCGCAACCGGCGACAGCATGTGTATGACGAGTGGGCCCTACATGTCATTCTCACTTGGATTGAATTTGAGGGCCCTGATTTGAGGGCTTCTGCTGGAGTTTAACTCAAAAAACAGGGCCCTCAAAAGTAGGGGGAGCCCTCAAATCAAAAGTAGGGGCTCTGATTTGAGGGCTCCTGCTGGAGTTGCTCTTAAGGATCCTAAAATTTTTGGGCTCCACCACCACCTCCAGTTCTATGGAAGTTAAGTGATGCTCATTTCGGCGTATTTTTCACTGTTTGGACTGTAACTAGCTTATTTTGTATTATAGCGGCAGATGGCTTTTTTGACGTAATTAAATTTAAAAATAAAAAACATGTTAACCCATCACGGACAATGAAAATAAATACGGAAAAAAAGACAAAAAGCAAAAAAAAAACTAAAAGCTAAAAAAATAAAATTAAGAAACTAGAAACTATAACCTAAAAACTGAAGACGGGCTGGTATAATACTTAAGTGTCATTCAGGGGGCACGTAAGATCGTTCACTTCGAACTTACACAACCAGGCTAGGTAGCCGTGCTCAGTTTTCTCTGCATCTTGGGGTAAGGTTAGTCCTGATCATGGTACTGGAACTTGCTGCGCACACGCAAGCTACTGCACACAAATATGCCTGTCCGGAAGACATGGTCACACTCACACGGCCAACGCTATTCATGCTCAATGTTTAGCAATACACTTAGGTTCCAATGGTACTGCATTCTGATGGTAAGTCGCGAGTTAAGGAACAGGCATCCAGGGGGATAACAGTGGACGGCCACCAAAGGCACATAACCATTAGATATGTATTATATAGTTATGTATTTATTCTGTTATGTGAGGGTTTTTCTACGTATATACTATACCGGTACGTATATATATTGGCCCATTGATTTTATGATGAATATAAGCACTATTCATAACATGGTATTATATCAATACCTAGGATTTTGTCAAGCTGGCTTTGCTGCGTGGTCTTTTTGCTGCACCGCCGCCGCCTAACTTTGTCGCGCCGCTTCGTCGCCGTTTCCTACAAATCGTTGCACGGGCTCTCCGCCCACCGCCATCGTTGCAGGAGGCTTCCGCCTCTTATCCAGTCGCTCGTCCGCTCGGGAGGCCGACGTCTTCCCATATGGATCGACCGGATCCAATCCAGGCTTCTTTCGTCGCCGCCGCCGCCACTTAGCCCGAGACCTCCATCGACTTCCTCCTATCTGGATCGATTGGATCCAGGCTTTCCTCCGTCTTCGGTCACTCGAGCTAGACCTCCGCCGCCACTGCCCAAGACCTCCGCTGCCCGACCGGTGGTGGGATCTCGCCCGATTCGAGCCGATCGGATCGTCTCGAGGTTGGCCATCATCTTTGGGTCACCATCGGCGCTTCATCTGGACGGCTGCCATTGAGGTCGTCAGCGTGGTTCGCCGTCTCCAGTCGTCGGGTCTTTCGATCGCCGCCTTTCACTCGGTGTGTGTGGACTGGTTTGTGACCGACCGAGAGACTCGATAATCTTTTTTGTTGACCGACTGGAAGAAGTAAAAAAAGAAGAAGAAAAAAGGAAAGGAAAAAAGAAAAAGGGAAAATTATTATTATGTCATCCTTTTCAAGCACCGTTTCCGTTCCTCGCTGCCCCGTGATCTTCGATAGTCTTAATTATTGGGACTGGTTCCAGCACATGCGCCTCCACATGTGTGGTCAGTGCCTTTGGGAGTTTCTTACTGGCGAGTTGTCTTGTCTGTCTCGCCCTACTCCCCCTGTTGAGCCTGTGCTCCCGAAGGATGCTTCCGAAAACACTCACACAAAGACATTTGAGGCTTTTGAGAATGTCATGGAGACTTTTCAGACTTAATATGCTGCTTAAAAGACATGGATTGATGAAGATGCTCGTGCCTCTGCTATTCTGATTGTTAGCATAGAAGTGCATCTCACTGGTGATGTGGTTGGATTGGCTTTCGCACAAGCGATGTGGGCGCATCTACGCAACCGCTATGAGCCATCTGAAGACTCCTTATCACTGCAGCAGAGAGATGTCACTGTGGACAAATTCTATGCTCAGTTATCCGTGGTATGGTGTCAGATTGACTATTTGGGCTAGATATTTGTCACACTTGTCGGTGCTGTCAGCGTCAGTAGTCTCACCTAGAGCTTCGCCACATTTATGACTTTTTGACACATTTCCGGGCTGAGTTTGAGCAGACTCATGCTCAGTTACTGGCTCGTCACATGGTTTTCTTGTTGAGCAAGACACTCTCTCAGTTTTCTTGTCTCGGTGCTCATGCCCAGAATGGTGTAGCTGATCGAAAGTATCGTCATCTTCTTGAGACAGCTCGTGCTCTCATGCTTGCTTCTGTTGTTCTACCACACTTTTGTGCTGAGCCTGTTTCTACTGCCACTTTTCTAAACAATATTCAGCCCTCTTTTGCTCTTCAGGGTGGGATCCCAGTTGAGTGTCTCTGTGGCAAGACTCCTGATTATTCCAGTCTTCGCCCCATTGGGTGTGTGTGTGCTATGTTCTTCTTGCACCCTCTGAGTGCACCAAGCTAATTGCTTAGCCCGTAAAGTGCGTTTTTCTAGGTTATAGCGATGAGCACAAGGGATATCGTTGTTGGTATCCTGTTGGTCGATGAATGCGGATTTCTCGGGATGTTACTTTTAATGAATCTCATCCTTTCTATCCTCGTCCTTCTTCTTCCTCCACTTCAGCATCTCTTGTCGAGCTACTTTCTTTCCTGACTTTTTCTTCCACCCCAATAGTCACCACTCCTCCACCTGAAAGCATCTAGGCCCCTAAAAATGGTTTTGGTAATTAATGAAATTATATGAATATGGGACTAACGTATTTTATGAGCATGCAAATGGTTAGTTCACATATGAGCAAAAGATGCAAGCCAAAGGACATGTGTGAAGACAAATTTGGCGCAAGACAAAGGTGCACTTAGCGTAGGATCCATTTTTTATTTTTACCGGTCTTAGGTGAATGGTGGAAGACCGGATTATAGGGTAGATGATTGTACCATCAAGAGGGATCTTGGCAAGTAGCTTGAAAACATATTTCTTGTGCCATATGGATCAACATTAGAAACTTGCATTCATAAAAAATTGGTTTTAAAACAAAATCTGTGCTCTGTCTGGAAGGGCAGTAGTACCGCAGTTTTGAACGTCGTAACTACCGGAAAGCGGTAGTTCCGCACCCAAATGCGGTAGTACCGGCAAGCGGAAGATCCGGTTTTGGAGCGGATCAATTTTTCCAGAGAGCACCCTCGGTTCGGCCTAAAATCTTGCGGGAACGGAAGTACCGGCCATTTGAACGCCGGAACTACCGCACTGAGCGGTAGTACCGCATTATAGAGCGGTACTTCCGGAGCCCGGAAGAACCGGAGGGAGAGCGGGTCGATTTTTCCAGAGAGCACTCTCCGGATGAAGTTCGGATTTTCCCGGAGCGGAAGTACCGGCGATTTCAATCCGGAACTACCGCTGGTAGCGGTAGTTCCGCTTCTCAGAGCGGTGCTTCCGGAGTCCGGAAGATCGGGACTCAGAGCGGATCAAGATTTCCAGAGAGCGCCAAAATCTGAGACCTTTCGGAGTTTGGCTGGAGCGGTAGTACCGCGCCGACTTTGCGGAACTACCGGGGAGCGGTAGTACCGCAAATGTCAACGGCGGTAGTACCGCGCCGCCAAATCCAACGGTCATTGCAGAGCCCTGACATAGCCGTTCTTGCGCGAAGATTTGAGTGCGGTAGTACCGCTCGACCAGAATTTTTTCTGGAATTTATGTCAAATGACTAGTTTTGGTTGGTGGAGGCTATAAATACCCCCACCACTGCACAAGGGCAAAGGTTAGAGACTCATTGCATATTCTTTGAGCCCAAGAGCATTCATTCCACCCACTTTCTCTCATTGAGCATTAAATTGAGGTGGTTTTGCAATTAGTGCAAGATTTTCAATTGTTGATCCACTTAGCACAAGAATTGCATTCAAGTGAAGCCCTAGGTCTATTACTCTTAGTGCTTGCCGGCACTTGGACGATCGGGCGAAGTTTGGCTTGGTGATCTTCTCAAGAAGATTGTGAGAGGACCCGGCAAATTGTGAAGGTTGGAGCTCGCCTACCCGGAGCGGGGAAGAGCTACTTTAGTGATCGAGGTGTTTGGCTCAAATTAGTGGAGCCGGTCCGATTCGTCAGGGCTTACCTCAACGTGGACTAGGGGAAACCGGCAAGTTTCCGATCACCACGGTAAAAATATCGGTTGTGTCTCTTGTCACTTTAGCTCTTGTTTATTTGCTTCATTGTGATCATTCAATTACTTAGAGCTAGATTTACTATATTGTTGATTAGAATTGCATAGGATTATTGGCTTTACATTCTTGTCATTGAAATTGTGGTAACTTAATCAAGTGAACAAGAAAATTTTTAAAACCTCCTATTCACCCCCCTCTAGTCGGTATCCTTGATCCTACAAGTGGTATCAGAGCTTGGTCTCTCATTTGTAGACTTAACCGTCTAGAGAGAAAAGGATGACTAGTGAGGGGATTGCGGTAGGAAAGGCACCTCTATTTGATGGCTCTAATTATGCTTATTGAAAAATTAGAATGTCAATTTATTTAAAGGCCATGAGTCCCAACATTTAGAAAATCGTAAATGATGGTTACGTCATGCCACTTGATCCTGAGAATCCGACGGAACAAGATGGGCGTAACACTCATTTAGATGCCCAAGCCATGAATGCTCTTTTTGGAGCCTTAAACGCGGATGAATTTAATAGAGTGAGCAATCTTGAGACGGCTCACACTATTTGGACTACTCTTTCGGAAATACACGAAGGGACATCCACGGTTAAGAAGGCAAAATTGCATAGACTTAGAATTAAATATGAGACATTTATGATGTTGCCCCATGAGGACATCAATGAGATGTGCACAAGGCTAAACAACATCGTAAATGAGCTCAAAGGTCTTGGTACTAACCTTTCTGATGTTGACATTGTAAGGAAAATGCTAAGGGCTTTACCGGAGAAGTACGAAATGCTAGTGACACTATTTCTCAACTCTCCGGAGTTAGCAAGGATGACGCCAACACAACTCTTGGGAAATCTAATCACCAATGAGTTGTACAAAAAGGACAAGGAGGAGATCATGGAACAATCTTCTTCCAAAGGAAAGAAGATCACCGCTTTCAAAGCAAAGGCGGTGACAAGCGAAGAGTCTGAAGATGAAGAAGAAGATTCCGAAGAAGAACTTGCCCTTCTAGTTAGAAGGATGAACAAGTTCATGAGGAGGCGCTCAAATCGGAGTGCAAGCAATGACAAATCCAAGAAGTGGCGATCCTCCTCCAAAAAGAAGTATAGCAACATCTGTTGCTATGAGTGTGACGAGAAGGGGCATATTGCCTCTCAATGTCCCACGAAGAAGGATGACAAGGAGAAGTCGTCCAAGAAGAAAAATTATCAAGGCAAGAAGAAGCTCTTCAAGAAGCTTCATAAGGATGGCAAGAACGAAGCCCACATTGGTGAATGGGATTCCGACGCGGAGTATTCCGACTCCGACTCAAGCGAGGATGAGTCTCCTAAAAAGATGGGACTTGTCGGCATCGCCATCAAGGAAGCTCCATCGCTCTTCTCCACTCCCACATGTCTTATGGCAAAAGGGGAGAAGGTAAAAACTCTAGACGACGATGAGCCTTCTTATGATGATTTGATGGATATGTTAGTAGAATTAAATGAATTTCTTGGAAAAGAGAAGTCAAAATTTAAGGTTTTGAAGAGGGAGCATATATCTCTTCAAAAATCCTATGAGGAGCTAAAGGAAGCTCATGACTTACTTCTCCAAGAAAATCAAAAGAAGTCTATTACTAGCATTGGTATATCTTGCAATATTTTGAATGAGATGTCTAGTATAGAAAAATCAACATCTAGCATGTCAACCTCTTGTGATGATTTACTTTCTATGCCATGCTCATCTAATGTTGATTCACGTAATGTCTTATCTCATGCTCATGATAATGTGCTAGTAAATGAAAACAAGAATTTAAAAGATCAAGTACTAAATTGAACAAAAGCTTGAAGAGAGCTTACAAGGGAAGAGATACTCTTGATAAGTTGCTAAGCGGGCAAAGATGTTCTTTTAACAAGGAAGGACTTGGGTACATTCCCAAGAAAGGTAAGAAGCCGGTATACAAACCTCCAAGGTTTGTAAATGAGAATGGTAAGTATTGCACAAAATGCCAGAATGTAGGATATATGGTAAATGATTGTTCTAAAAATAACTTGCATTCCATTGGATTATATGATTCTTGTTATTTGCTTAAAAAATCTAAGAATGAAAATGTAATTGCTCATTTTATTGGCACCTCACTTTTGGGTGCTAAAAAGAAATCCATTTGGGTGCCCAAAACCTTGGTTACTAACCTCCAAGGACCCAAACAAATTTGGGTACCTAAAAAGGCTTGATTTTCTTTTGTAGGTGAATTACAAGACCGGTGGAAGGCATTGGGTGTTGGATAGTGGATGTACTCAACACATGACCGAAGACCGGAAAATGTTCACAACATTCGAGAGCGGAAGCAATGAAAGAATCAACTTTGGAGACAATAGCAAAGGGAAGGTACTTGGATTGGGTAAAATTGCTATATCCAATGATCTTTCCATTTCTAATGTATCCTTAGTTGAAACTCTAAACTTTAACTTGCTATCCGTTGCTCAACTATGTGATTTAGGATTAACATGTTCATTCTCTAAAGAAAATGTAATCATTTCAAAAGAAAATAATAATGAACTTGTTTTCAAAGGCTTTAGATTTGGAAATCTTTACTTGGTAGATTTTACTTCAAATGATGCATGTCTAAAAACTTGTTTAATTGCAAAAACCTCTTTGGGTTGGTTATGGCATAGGAGGCTAAGTCATGTGGGTATGGTGCAACTTAAAAAGCTTTTCAAATATGACTTAGTTGTTGGCTTGAAGGATGTGAAGTTTGAGAAAAATCGACTTTGTAGTGCTTGTCAAGCCGGAAAACAAGTCGCTAGTTCTCATCCTTCCAAAAGTATCATGTCAACCTCTAGGCCATTGGAGCTCTTACATATGGATTTATTTGGGCCAACAACCTATAAGAGTATTGGAGGTAATAGTTATTGTTTAGTCATTGTGGATGATTACTATAGATATACATGAGTCTTCTTCCTAAATGACAAAAGCGAAACCTCCGGAAATTTCAAAAGTTTTTCAAAAAGGGCCCAAAATGAATTTGATTTTAAAATAAAGAAAATTAGAAGTGACAATGGTTCCGAGTTCAAGAATACAAAAGTTGAAACTTTTGTGATGAACTTGGAATAAAGCACGAACTTTCCACAACCTACACTTCGGAGCAAAATGGAGTAGTAGAAAGGAAAAATCGCACATTAATTGAAATGGCTAGGACAATGCTTGATGAATATAATACTTCCGACAAGTTTTGGGCGGAAGCTATTAACACCGCTTGTCATGCCATAAATCGCATTTATTTACATCGACTCTTGAAAAAACTTCCTATGAGCTTCTCGTTGGAAAAAAAACCGAACATTTCTTATTTTAGAGTATTTGGTTGCAAATGCTATATTCTAAGAAAGGGTGTTCGGCTATCTAAATTTCAAAGTCGTTGTGATGAGGGTTTCTTATTAGGTTATTCTTCAAATAGCAAAGCATATAGAGTTTATAATAAAAACTCGGGTTTAGTTGAAGAATCATGTGATGTACAATTCGATGAAACTAATGGATCACGTGAGTAAGAGTGTTCAAACTCGCTCTAGAGTAGCTTCGTTTTGCGAACATTACTCTTTTGTTTCTTCTCTTGAGCCTAAACTTGTAGATGAGGCTCTAGATGACTCGGATTGGGTGAATGCCATGCATGAAGAATTAAACAATTTCACACAAAATGAAGTATGGACCTTGGTGGAGAGACCCGAAGAACACAATGTGATTGGCACTAAATGAGTCTTTCGAAATAAACAAGATGAGAACGGTATTGTGGTAAGAAACAAAGCAAAGTTAGTAGCTCAAGGCTATACTCAAGTTGAAGGGTTAGATTATGATGTAACATTTGCACCCGTGGTTAGACTTGACTCAATTAGAATCTTGCTTGTTTTTGCATCTAGTTTTGATATTAAATTATTTCAAATGGATGTTAAAACTGCATTCTTGAATGGAACAATCTCCGAACTTGTATTTGTTGAACAATCTCTGGGGTTCGAAGACCCTAAGTATCCTAATCATGTTTATAAACTTTCAAAAGCGTTATATGGTTTAAAACAAGCTCCTAGAGCTTGGTATGAACGCCTTAGAAATTTTCTTGTTTCGAAAGGATTTAAAATTGGTAAAGTAGATACAACTTTATTCACAAAGATCATTAGTGATGATTTCTTTGTTTGCCAAATTTATGTTGATGACATTATATTTGGTTCTACTAACGAAGATTTTTGTGAAGAATTTGGTGAAATGATGTCTAGGGAATTTGAGATGTTCATGATAGGAGAATTTAAGATGGAACATTTATAAGCCAAACAAAGTATACTAAAGACCTCTTCAAGAAGTTTTGCATGAGAGATGCAAAACCCATCAAGACACCAATGGCAACCAACGGGCATCTAGACCTCGACGAAGGAGGTAAGTCGGTAGATTCAAAGCTTTATAGATCTATGATTGGTAGTTTGCTTTATCTTATCGCATCTAGGCCCGATATCATGTTTAGTGTATACATGTGTGCTCGCTTTCAAGCTTCACCAAAGGAGTGTCATTTAAAAGCCGTAAAGAGAATCTTGAGATATTTGAAACACTCCCAAAATATAGGGCTTTGGTATCCCAAAGGTGCTAAATTCGATTTAATTGGATATTCGGATTCTGATTATGCGGGTTGCAAAGTGGATAGAAAAAGCACTTCGGGAAGTTGTCAATTTCTAGGTAGATCTTTAGTATCTTGGTCCTCAAAGAAACAAAACTCCGTAGCACTCTCAACCGCCGAAGTCGAATATGTTTCAGGCGGGAGTTGTTGTGCTCAATTATTGTGGATGAGGCAAACATTGTTGGATTTTGGAATAAATTTTGATAAAGTGCCTTTATTGTGTGATAACGAAAGTGCCGTGAAAATTTCCAATAATCCCGTCCAACACTCAAGAATTAAGCATATAAATATTCGCCACCATTTCTTGAGGGATCATATTAGCAAAGGAGATATTTGCATTAGCCACATCCGCACCGAAGATCAATTAGCGGATATCTTCACTAAGCCATTAGATGAAAACCGCTTTTGCAAGCTCAGGAGTGAATTGAATGTCTTGGATTGCTCAAATGTTGCATAAATTTATGGTAAATTTAAATGCATGCTCAATTGAGGAAGCTTGAAAGGTTGTTTGTAATTGTGTTTTTTATGCAAAAGGTTTTGAATTTTTAAAAGAAAATGCAAAATTATTTAAAATATAATATTTTGTTCTATTTAATGCATAAATGATCCTTAAGGACTTTAGTTGAATGCAAAAACTAGGGATCATTTGCATCTATCCTCTTCAAAATTCCATTTCTGCAAAGTTCCAGAAAAATCGGAACTACCGCTGTCTCCTGCAGTACTTCCGGCCGAGGAAGCGGTACTACCGCTCTAAGCGGTACTACCGGCCGCATCTGCGGTACTACCGGACCAGCATTTAAGGGGGAGCAAATGCCCGTGCCCGAGGGTCTTTTCCTCCTTTTGCCCCCATCTCCGGTACTTCCTCTCTTCTTCCGCCCGTGCCCGTACTCTTCTCTCTCTCTCTCTCTCCCTCAAAAGAACCTCCAAACTTCCACCTCTAGATCCACAAATCTAGCGGCATTTTCTTCGATTCTTTGCATCAAATCAATTCCCAAGGGTTCAACTCCTCCAATCCTTAAGGTATTTTGGATCAATCATCTCTTTTTGATCTTCTTTTTGAACCCTAGGTCATGGATAGGTTAAATCGAAATGTAGTCGTTTTTGCTATTTAATCTAGGGAAATTGAGTATATTTGGTGTTTGAGGGTATATACAAACCTGAAATTTTTGTACGGATAACCTTTTTTTATTCGGAAATACAGAAATATACCCGCGGGAAATTTTTTTACAAAAATAGCCTCCAGTCGCCCAATGGGGAGGCGACTAGAGAATTTCGCTCACCCGGCAGGCGACAAGAGGCTATGTCGCTGCACGGGAAAGCGACATCACGGAGTCGCTTTCTCACTGGGCGATTTAATGAAGTCGCCCAATGGCTGGGCGACTTGTAATACAGTCGCCCAGTAGGTAGGCGATTTCAGTCAGTCCCCCTGAAATTTGTAGAGTTTTGGCAATTTTGTAGTTTGAAATAGAGAAAAAATCTGGTATAGTTGTAATAAAAGTTTATGTGCACTGTATGTTGTAGATGCACAAAAAAATTTGGAATTTTTTTTAAGAATGATTGACCGTAGAACGATAGATACATAGAGTGGTAAGTGATATTTTGATGTTGCTGAGAAATAGTTTACGGAGAGAACCGGTATCACTTGCTATCTGAATCATTGAATGCGAACATGCTGATAATAAGCTTATGTCAATAGAAATAAACTTCATAATACAGTTGGGAGTAACATGCCGCGTACATTGTTATTACATGCATAACATATAGCATGATATACGACTAAGAGCAACTCCGACAGTACTGCCTTACGGAATAAAACTTGCTGGGTCTATTACATTTGGTCTACTGGGTGTAGCGTGGTTGTTTCCCCTTGTTATCGCGCCTTGAAGATGGCTCCGCTGCATCCTTGTTCCGGTCACTCTTGGTCTTGAGAGCCGCCTCACGAGCTTGAAACTCTTCCTCCTGACGCTTGATGGCTGCTTCACGCAGACTTAGCTGCTCCCGCCTCCTTTGCAGCTCATTCTCCTTGCCCTTCAGACGGATTTGGTCCACCCTCACGCGGCGCTGTTGCTCAAGCCGCATCTGTCGTTCCACCTCGCGAGCCTGAGTCATCTTGACAAAGTATTGTCCTTTGTTTTCCACCTCCACTGCCCGGTTCTGTGGCCATGTCGGCGGCACCCGATCCACCCATTCGATGAACCTGCAAGCCTATGTGTGGCGTGGTAGATGTCATGGATCAAGTTGAAAAACGATAACGAGAAACAAATGATTTAGTTGTTGTCGTTACCACGAAGTCGTCATCCAGGTCTGGACACTTGAAGAACCTACGGCCGTATTTGGCTCGTTGTACTCGATCCGTCCAGACTCCCAACATCGTCCTAAAGCCGCAATGGCACTTCGGGCGCTCATGCCATTCCGGCACTCCAAATGGGTCGGACCTCCTGGAAGACATTGTTGTGTAGTAGTATTGTGAAGGCTTGAGGAGGAGATGTGGTATGGAAGACATAGGAGGCCTTTATGTAGGCAGGTTATCTGGTGCAGTGGGCATAGTCCATGGAGAGGAGGTCGTACGAATCTTTTCGCTTTTTCAGGATTCCAGTTTATCAATAAATGTCCCTATGTAGGCTTTTCAGAGCCTGTAGCCTGTATTTCTGAAACAACAAGCAAAGGTGACATGAAAACTCACTGAAAAGGATACATGCCTATGACGTGAACACTCACTGTAAAGGCCACAGCCTACGCCCCTATTTTGTTGGTTTCTGTAGCGATATGCCTGGATTATCCTCAGGATTCCAGGGTAGCAATAAATGTCCCTATGAAGGCTTTTCAGATCGTAGCCTTTATGTAGGCAGTTTAGCTGGCATGTGTTATAATCTGACTGAGCAAAGCTGCCCCGTTTTGTCATATCACTGCGTAAAGCTGGCATGTGTTGTCATCTCACCGAGTAAAGCTGAGCGCTTTTGTCATGTCTCTGGGCAAAGCAGCCCTCTTTTGTCCCGCCATTCGATATAATAGCACGGTTGAGGTCCCATGAAGTTGTAGCCAGAAAACCCTGTACGTCGAACAAAGAAGTACCTTCTATTTCGTGGTGGAACATACCATGGCGGAAGATGAGGGTCCAGTCGGATATGGGTCACCGAAGGAAGACCTTCCCTTGGAAAGGAGGGAGATGTTCGGTCCACAGTACCGCTTGGTACCAAGCCGGCGTGCGCAACCAGCGTGGCCGAAATGCAGACACAATGAGTACGTGGTCGTGCAGGTCCTGGAAGGGCCGAACGATGGCGGGCGCCGCTTCTTCCGATGCCCACGCTCCGGGGTACAAATTACTAATAGTACATGTTGTGGCTACGGGCCAAACAGGGAAGAAGGGGACTGGTAGGAGAGGAAGAGGAGAGCTAGAGCTGTGGAGTGGTGGTGAGAATGAGAGGATCATGCCCCCTTTGCCCCTCCTGGGGGCTTCTATATATGTGAGTGGGGTAGAATTGGAAATTCCCATTCTACCCCTTAGTGTTTACAAAGGATGGGGGTACACTGGTATATTTACACAGTTATATTCCTCTACACTATTGGGCCTATTACATGTTGGACTAGCCACACGACCCAGTCACGGGGGGTTGGGCCACCCCTACAACAGTACTCCCTCGACAGCAAGCGCTGAGGTCCCGATGGGCGAGCTGACGCGATCAACCACCCCAGCCCCCCGTTCCCTGACACCAAGCACAAGGGTGCCGATGCAACTGATAGCTCGCAGACCCTAGAGGTAATGCTTATGAAGCACCGGTGAAGCGCCGAAGACGTCGTCGAGCGCCGAAGACGTGCCGTCCCGCCGAGGCGATGCCTACAAGGCGGACGACGGAGCCGAGCGCCGAAGACGTGCCGTCCCACCGAGGCGATGCCTATGAGGCGGACGGCGGAGTCGAGCGCCGAAGACGTGTCGTCGAACGCTGAAGACGTGCCGTCCCGCCGAGGCGATGCCTGCAAGGCGGACGACGGAGTCGAGCGCCGAAGACGTGCCGTCCCACCGAGGCGATGCCTACAAGGCGGACGACGGAGTCGAGCGCCGAAGACGTGCTGTCCCACCGAGGCGATGCCTACGAGGCGGACGGCGGAGTCGAGGCCGAAGGCGTGTTGTCGTCCGCCGAAGACGTGCCGTCCCCCCGAGGCGATGCCTGCAAGGCGGACGGCGGAGTCGAGGACGAAGGCGTGTCGTCGAGCGCCGAAGACGTGCCGTCTCGCCGAGGCGATGCCTACAAGGCGTACGGCGGAGTCGAGGCCGAAGGCGTGTCATCGAGCGCCGAAGACGTGCCGTCGAGCGCCGAAGACGTGCCGTCCCGCCGAGGCGATGCCTACAAGGCGGACGGCGAAGTCGAGCGCCGAAGACGCGCTGACACTGTTGTTCTCCTACCTTCGAAAAGGAGGGCCCGCGGAGAGCGGGCGCTTGGAGCGTAGGCCGAAGGCACTACGCACGCCGAGGTAGGGAGGCGGGACCGCCGTTCCCCTACCTTCAAAAAGGAGTGCCCGCGGAGAGCGGGCGCTTGGAGAGTAGGCCGAAGGCACTACGCACGCCGAGGTAGGGAGGCGAGACCGCCGTTCCCCTACCTTCAAAAAGGAGTGCCCGCGGGGAGCGGGCGCTTGGAACGTAGGCCGAAGGCACTACGCACGCCGAGGTAGGGAGGCGAGACCGCCGTTCCCCTACCTTCAAAAAGGAGTCCCCGCTGAGGGCGAGCGCTTGGAGCGTAGGCCGAAGGCACTACGCACGCCGAGGTAGGGAGGCGAGACCGCCGTTCCCCTACCTTCAAAAAGGAGTGCCCGCTGAGGGCGGGCGCTTGGAGCGTAGGCCGAAGGCACTACGCACGCCGAGGTAGGGAGGCGAGACCGTCGTTCCCCTACCTTCAAAAAGGAGTGCCCGCGGGGAGCGGGCGCTTGGAGCGTAGGCCGAAGGCACTACGCACGCCGAGGTAGGGAGGCGAGACCGCCGTTCCCCTACTTTCAAAAAGGAGTGCCCGCGGGGAGCGGGCGCTTGGAGCGTAGGCCGAAGGCACTACGCACGCCGAGGTAGGGAGGCGAGACCGCCGTTCCCCTACCTTCAAAAAGGAGTGCCCGCGGGGAGCGGGCGCTTGGAGCGTAGGCCGAAGGCGCTACGCACGCCGAGGTAGGGAGGCGAGACCGCCGTTCCCCTACCTTCAAAAAGGAGTGCCCGCGGGGAGCGGGCGCTTGGAGCGTAGGCCGAAGGCACTACGCACGCCGAGGTAGGGAGGCGAGACCGCCGTTCCCCTACCTTCAAAAAGGAGTGCCCGCGGGGAGCGGGCGCTTGGAGCGTAGGCCGAAGGCACTACGCACGCCGAGTTAGGGAGGCGGGACCGCCGTTCTCCTACCTTCAAAAAGGAGTGCCCGCGGGGAGCGGGCGCTTGGAGTGTAGGCCGAAGGCGCTACGCACGCCGAGGTAGGGAGGCGAGACCGCCGTTCCCCTACCTTCAAAAAGGAGTGCCCGCGGGGAGCGGGCGCTTGGAGCGTAGGCCGAAGGCCGTACGCACGCCGAGGTAGGGAGGCGAGACCGCCGTTCCCCTACCTTCAAAAAGGAGTGCCCGCTGAGGGCGGGCGCTTGGAGCGTAGGCCGAAGGCACTACGCACGCCGAGGTAGGGAGGCGAGACCGCCGTTCCCCTACCTTCAAAAAGGAGTGCCCGCTGAGGGCGGGCGCTTGGAGCGTAGGCCGAAGGCACTACGCACGCCGAGGTAGGGAGGCGAGACTGTTGTTCTCCTACCTTCAAAAAGGAGTACCCGCGGGGAGCGGGCGCTTGGAGCGTAGGCTGAAGGCACTACGCACGCCGAGGTAGGGAGGCGAGACCGCCGTTCCCCTACCTTCAAAAAGGAGTGCCCGCGGGGAGCGGGCGCTTGGAGCGTAGGCCGAAGGCACTACGCACGCCGAGGTAGGGAGGCGAGACCGCCGTTCCCTTACCTTCAAAAAGGAGTGATACACTCCCTGGTGTAACGCGCCCAAAGGTGCGACATCCAGGTGCCGCACCACTAAGGCGAGGCACTCCCTAGTGTCTCGGCCATTGCACAATTTTTATACTCCGTAGAGTGCGTGAGGGTAACTGGTGCGTGCGGAGGCGGACCTCGGCGCACGACTTGTTTAGAGTCCGTAGACTGGCGCGTGCGGAGGCGGACCTCGGCGCACGATTTGATTTATATTCTGCGGACTCTCGCGTGCGGAGGCAGACCTGGGCGCACGACTGAATTTATAGTCCTTGGACTCTCGCGTGCGTAGGCAGACCTTGGCGCACGACTTAATTTATAGTCCGGAGACCCGCGCGTGCGGAGCTAGGCTCGACGCTACGTCTTATTTAGAGTCCGTGGACTATGGCGTGCGGAGCAGAGCTCGACGCGACGCCTTCTTTATAGTCCGGAGACTCGCACGTGCGGAGCTAGGCTCGACGCTACGTCTTATTTAGAGTCCATGGACTATGGCGTGCGGAGCAGAGCTCGACGCGACGCCTTCTTTATAGTCCGGAGACTCGCGCGTGCGGAGCTAGGCTCGACGCTACGTCTTATTTAGAGTCCGTGGACTATTGCGTGCGGAGCTAGGCTCGACGCTACGTCTTCTTTATACTCCGTAGAGTGCGCGCGAAGGCGTCCCCCCGCTGCGTCTTATTTATACTCCGTAGAGTGCGTGCGGAGCTAGGCTCGACGTTACGTCTTATTTAGAGTCCGTGGACTATTGCGTGCGGAGCTAGGCTCGACGCTACGTCTTCTTTATAGTCCGGAGACTCGCGCGTGCGGAGCTAGGCTCGACGCTACGTCTTATTTAGAGTCCGTGGACTATGGCGTGCGGAGCAGAGCTCGACGCGACGCCTTCTTTATAGTCCGGAGACTCGCGCGTGCAGAGCTAGGCTCGACGCTACGTCTTATTTAGAGTTCGTGGACTATGGCGTGCGGAGCAGAGCTCGACGCGACGCCTTCTTTATAGTCCGGAGACTCGCGTGTGCGGAGCTAGGCTCGACGCTACGTCTTATTTAGAGTCCGTGGACTATTGCGTGCGGAGCTAGGCTCGACGCTACGTCTTCTTTATACTCCGTAGAGTGCGCGCGAAGGCGTCCCCCCGCTGCGTCTTATTTATACTCCGTAGAGTGCGTGCGGAGCTAGGCTCGACGTTACGTCTTATTTAGAGTCCGTGGACTATTGCGTGCGGAGCTAGGCTCGACGCTACGTCTTCTTTATAGTCCGGAGACTCGCGCGGGCGGAGCTAGGCTCGACGCTACGTCTTATTTAGAGTCCGTGGACTATGGCGTGCGGAGCAGAGCTCGACGCGACGCCTTCTTTATAGTCCGGAGACTCGCGCGTGCGGAGCTAGGCTCGACGCTACGTCTTATTTAGAGTCCGTAGACTACGCCGAGGCGCACGGCCGTCGTGCGATTTAAACCAAAAGCTGATTAAACGCCGCTGCACGAAAGAGGACGTAACAGCAATAAAAGAGTTCGAGGCCAGGCCAGTAGACACCCAACGATGGCAATGAAAGCAGGGGATAAGCCAGTCAAGTAAAAAGCTTAAAAGCGAATCTTGACAGGATGTGCGCCATCATGAAATGATTTAAAGGTACAGTACCTCTTGCCCACCTAGATGGACTTGGTCGGCGCGGAAGTTTGGAGCCGAAGTGCGGTGGCTCAGCGTCTGGGCGCCCTGGCGAATTCCAAAACGGAGGCGAAGGCGGCGCTAGAACGCGGAGATCGATCCTCGCGCATTTGTCTCCATGGCGGCTACGTCCGGAAGCCACACCTTGCCCAGCAATGAGCAGTTCGACCTCCCACTCCCTGGTAGCTTTTTGCGACATGAGCAATCCATTGTAGAGCTACACGTAGGCGGAGGCGACTTTGCGGAGGCAGTAAGCTTGGAGCCGAAGTTGAGGACGGCGATGCGAAGCCCGGTGTGGCAGTCCGACGCCTTCGACGCGAAGCCCGGAGTCCGGGACGTGCAAAGGCCGGGATACCGCCTTTCGCGGCGTGGAGGCGAACGGAGGTCGGCGAAGTTGCCGCAGAGGCGTCGCAGCGGCAGCCATGGCGTGGGGGCGACCTGCCGCCGCGGATACTCCCAGAGGCGGCTCGGAGCAGGCGACTTCATCGTGTGCGCGGGGAGGTGCTGGCGAAGCTAGCTCCGCTCGGGTTTGGCTCCTTGATGGCGCGTACGTGGTGAAGCTCGCCCGTATGGTCTGGCGCGGCGGGGACCTCGACAACGCGGAGGCTCTTTCGCATGCGCGGATGGATGCATGTGGAGACGGGCGGCGCTCGGTGCACGCGGAGGTCCTAGCAGCACGTACCTGTGCTGCGCCGAGGCCGCAACTACATGAGACTTCGACGCCAGAGAGTTGCGACCCCGGCTGTGCGGAGCCCGCTTCATCTGTGTAGAGTCCACAGTCGAGGAGGTCCTCGTTCGCGCGAAGACAGGCCCGTGGCAGTGACGTCTCGCGCGGAGACGGGCCTTTCTGCTTTCGACGACGTGGAGATCATCACCCAGACGGATTCTGCTGGCGCTCGGACGCCGAAGACGAGATGCCGAGTGGGGGCCCCCGAGCTGCGCGTGCGAAGTCCGGCTTGCGGAGGCAACATCCTACGCGGAGCCAGGCCCACGGAGGCGACGCGGAGGTTTCGGGGAGCTTGACGGAGACTTCGGAGCTACCCTCGCGATGTTGGCGAAAACCACCTGTGCAGCGCGAAGCCTTAACGACGCGGAGGCTTCGTAGACGCTTCGACGACGCGGAGACTTCGGAGGCGAGGCGCTCGTGGACTTGACGACGCGGAAGCTCCCGAGGCGAGGTCCGGAGACGGGCGCGGAGCCGTCGGAAAGGCGGGGCGCAAGACTCGACGACGCGGAAGCTCCCGAGGCGAGGTCCGGAGACGGGCGCGGAGCCATCGGAAAGGCGGGGCGCAGAGCCGGCGGGCGTCGGGCGCGGCGGAGACCCCGGTGGAGGAATCGGACTCCGTGCCGACGCACCTGCGGTCGGCTGCGTGTGTGGAGTTCGCATGCGTCGTTGCGGACGTCCGGCGGGCCAGCAGTGGACGCAGGAGCAAACTTGGTTGGGGTCATCGGTTCGAAGACTCGGCGGGGGCTGGTGCGGAGGTACGCTTGCGAGGTGCACTCCACGCGGTCGAAGGCGTATACGTCGTACGGGCGCCGGCGACCTCAGCTTGCCCATCCCCTGCACACCAGGAACCAAGACGACGGAGAGAGAGAAATGCCTGTATGCATGCATGAGTGGTATGTGAACGAATTCTTGCGCGCAAGGGCAAAACTCGTGGATATTTCCTGCGAAATGCATGCCTGGCGGATGTATCAATGGTTGTTTGCATGCGGATGAATACAGGCGAATAACTATTTGCTTGTACGGACGGGTACACGAGTCAGTATGCCTAGATGGATGAATGGGTAAGTATGCACACGTGAAACTTTGTTGAGACATGCACGTTCTGGAGATTTTAAGCATGGATGGATGTTCGGATGGATACCTCGCGCCGCGAACGCATGCATGTACGGATGATAATTTCTGTACGCAGGCACTCGTAGATGCATGTGGGGATGGATGTTTCATGCCTGTCTGCGTGCGGTCCGCGCGCGTAGATGGACGCGACAACGAGCGGAGGGAGGCTTGGCGCGAGGACTCGGCACCCTGCGGAGACCCTACATCGCGCGGAGAGGGGCCGCGGAGGCCGCAGCACGATGGCATGTTTGGCGGGGTACCCCTCCGCGCGAAGCTCGGCGTGGACGAGTCGAAGGCGTGCGGGAACCCCCGGGAATGCACGGAGCCGGGCACACGGGGGCGGCGTAGGCTGCCGCTCCGCCCGCCTCGCTCCTCTGCTGCAGGGAAACGATGCCTTGGATGATAGCAAAATGCTTCGCCTAGATCTATTCATTGCTGCAGTTACAAGACAGAGCAAAGTACATCGACAAAGCCTATAAATTTTTAGCAAGCGAACTACTTATCTGTAGTGCAGATACTACGAACAAAGTAGCATGCTCCCAGGAGCAGAAAAGATCCATACAGCCGTCGCTTTTGTTGAATCTTGGGGAAAATCTCTTCCGCTCGTAGCTTCTAGTCGTCCCCACGGACGGCGCCATCTGTTGTGGCTACGGGCCAAACAGGGAAGAAGGGGACTGGTAGGAGAGGAAGAGGAGAGCTAGAGCTGTGGAGTGGTGGTGAGAATGAGAGGATCATGCCCCCTTGCCCCTCCTGGGGGCTTCTATATATGTGAGTGGGGTAGAATGGGAAATTCCCATTCTACCCCTTAGTGTTTACAAAGGATGGGGGTACACTGGTATATTTACACAGTTATATTCCTCTACACTATTGGGCCTATTACATGTTGGACTAGCCACACGGCCCAGTCACGGGGGGTTGGGCCACCCCTACAACAGTACATTTTTTTATTGCTTATGGACCCTCCATGTTTACTGTCCTTTTTCGCAGATGGCGAAATGCGACTTCTCCCGCTGGATCGACCCTCCTCATGAACGGTATATTGACCGTTATGTGGGTACTTTATGGGACCGAATAATGGACTTGGAGTACCGAATGGAGACTCTCAATGAGGAGAACAATGAGCTCCGCCAACAGATGCAACACGAGAGGGGAAACGAGGAGGTTGTCAACATAGGAAGCTCGTACGATCCGACATGTTGCTGTGCAAACCCAAGTTGCATATGTGCGTGCCACTACCACGATGGCCAGCCCCGTCCGAGGCGTCCACTTCAGCAGTTTTCCATGTGGGTGCCACGAGGCTCATTTGGCATATAAGCAACGATGTGTATGGTTGTACCGTAGTATGTACGAGGGTCGATCGAAATAATGCGCAATGTTGTTAAGCATGTCATGAATTGATTGTCTTGTGCACGAGCCACAAAAGTATCTCATTTTAACAAACAACAAATACATGTACTAAATAAGTACATAACCAAGTACATTACAGAAAAGTCACGTAACTACTGATCAGGATATGCATCGTCTAGCTGTGTGCCCCTCCTGACCGCATCGACCACAACGTGCACCCGGTGTTCCAGCTTGTGATTCATCCATGTCATTCCTAATACGTCGGCTCTGTCGCCGACCCTTCCCACCCGTCAACATGTTAACATCCGGAACCCAGGTCCTCGATGCAATGTCCAAAGTGGCGAAGTTTCCCACCACCCTGAACCCTCGGAGCTCCCCACACCAAGCCTGCAGTACCCTCCCCTTAAAGAAGAACTCGGACATGAAGTTCGAAGGATCCATACCCACGGTCCCGCATGCAGCGAGGACATGAGAGCATGGTTTGTGTAACAACTTAAGCTTGTTGGACGTGCAGCTAGGTTCATTTCCATGATCTGCAAGACATACCTCGTGGGTAACAAGTGAACGAGCCGTCCCAAATCCGGCTCTATCACGGAGTATCACCTCAAAACGATGCTCCCTGTTGCCCATGACCTGCACTGTGTGCAACTGACCCTTTTGTGGCTTCATCTCCATGTAAGCAGTAATTTTTGCCAAATACAGAGTTCCGGGATTGGCCGCATGAAGTGCGGCACTCGCGTGCCTCTCCCTGAAGTACCGGATTGTGCTGTGAAGAACACCTTCCACGATGGCGACAAGGGGCTGAGAACGGAGACCCCTTAGAACCCAATTGTACACCTCGGCAAGGTTAGTTGTCATTATTCCGTACCTTGCGCCATCTGTGTCGTGCAACAGCGATCACTTCTCCAACGGTTCCCCCTCGATCCACTGCGCGAAGCACCTGATGTTTCGTGAGCTCCTTCTTCTTGGACCACTTGGGTTAGGCGCATCGATTGGCGGCAAGCATTGTGGTTGTGCCGCCCCAGGAGTGACCGGCTCCTTGCTCCTCTCTTCGACGTTCTTCCTAGTGTGCTCATCCAACAACCTCCACAAAGCATCAAATTTCCTCTGTTGGTTCTGCCTAGCCAGCCTCTTGAATAGTTTCATCAAAGATTGTTTAGGGAATTGCTTGAAAAAGTTTGCCGCTAAGTGACGACTGCACCACCGGTTCCTCATGTCCGGCCAAGGAAAGGGTTCCTCGGGGTCTTCTTGAAGTTTTCTTATTGCCTTGATAATACCGGCGTGGCGATCATGGATTACGAACACACCAAGCCGAGTGGCTACAACCCCAGCCCTCACATGTCTGAGAAACCACAGCCAGCTCTCGTAATTCTCACTCTCCACAAATGCAATGGCCAGCGGCAATATTTGATTGTTACCGTCAACGCCTATGGCCGTCAGGATCTGCCCCTTGTATTTGCCTGTCAAGAAGGTCCCGTCAATTGAGATCACTGGCAGCATGTGCCTGAATGCTTCGATGCTAGCACCAAATGCAAATATTGCTCTCTGCAACACCGCATACCCTGGCGGACTAATGGACGGCTTCTCATGGAGGGCGATGTACGTGCCCGGGTTCCTTTCCTTCAGGACATTAAGCATACGAGGAAGGTTGTCGTACGCCGCCTCGAAAGTGCTAAAATATTTTTCCAACGCCTTCTGCTTGGCCCGCCACGCCTTCGCGTAGCTAATCTTATACTTGAATTTATTCTCAATAGCTACCACAATATGCGTGGCTGCCATGTCCTTCTTCTGCACTATCTCCCCATACATGAGATTGGCTATAAATCCAGACGTCAGGTTACGATGTCTCGACAAGACAGTGTTTAGAATGCAGGAGTGCGGCTCAACCTTGGACACAATCCAATGAGTCTCATACTTAGGTTTACGGGCGTGCACCCGCCAAGGGCAACCAGTCTGCTCGCACGTCACAGTGTACTGCTCCTGGCTTGATTTGACGACGCGAAATGTCCGCTGCATTGAAAGGGCCCAAAGCTTGATGGCATCCTGCAGCGCTTCCTTGTCAGCAAACATAGCATGCAACCGAACCTCTGTCTCATGGTACTCCCATTGTGATTCATGCTCATCATGTGCGGAAAGACCCTCCGCATTAAACCGGTTCCATTCCTGGGGGATAGGAACTTCATCCTCATCGGAACTGTCCTCGTCGTCGTCCTCTACAGCTTCCTCTTCATCCCATGCCCTCTCGTCATCAGAGTCCATCTGCTGCACAATGTACTCATTATACTCTCCTTCATCGGCTTGCCCAGTTGGCTCTCTATGGCTTGACGGCTGTAACTCTCCTTCATGTACCGCATCGGCTTCATGACGAGCAACTTCATCATGTCCGCCAACATGCGGCCCGCCCGAGCTGCTAGCACCTCCCACAACAACGGCTGTTGCACGAGCTTCCTCAGCTGCTTGTACTGAGCACGGTTGCACAAGCAGCACACACTCGTATCCACGACGCCGGCACCCTAGCACAAAGCCCTTCCATGTGGCAGAGCGCACCAATGTCTTCAACTCCCATCTGATGTCTGTGGGAGACCGGCTCCAAAGCCTTTGCACGACGATGCTGTACACCTCGGGGTTCAACGAAAAACTCCGGGTTAGCCAAAGCTGCACATCTCCCATTCGAGCATTCTCGTCATCCGGAAGTACGAGAGTGACTTGCGAAAAATCGCTCAAATCCACACCATTCGGACCTTCACGAATGGTTCCAGCTCCGTAATACACTCTCAATGTAGTGGACATTGATGATGTCGGCCTGCATATATATTTCAATTTTTCGACATGTCAAATAATATCGCATAATACTAAATTTCCTATACCACAAACTTTGCTAAAATTTCTATACTACCATACTACAAATTGCATACCAAATATTTTCTACAATAATATTTCCATACTAACATGGTACTAATTATTCTACATCTATAATTTTTATTAACACCAACATTTCATATAAATAATATTGCAAATACAACATAATCCAAAAAATACCTGGATCCAAACTGATGGAATAGCTTCTACTCCTCCTTCCTCCCTCACCTCCTCCTCTCCTTCTCCTCTTCTTCCCCTCCTTCCTCTCCTTCTCCTCTTCTTCCCCTCCTTCCTCTCTTCTCCCCCTTGTTTCTTTTCCTTCTTCCTCTTCTCTGTGCGCTGAATGTGTTTGCTGAATGAGTGAAAAAGGTGGTTGGTAGTGGGAGCCGGCTGGGCAGGCCGGCTTAACCCCCCATGTGTCGCCCTTGCGTTGGGCGACTGCAATGCAGTCGCCCAACCGTACAGCGACTTAAATTAAGTCGCCCAACGTGCAGGCGACAGCGCTGATTCACCCAACGGTTCACAGATTCTTTAAATGTCGCTTTTCGGGTGGGCGAAATTCTCTAGTCGCCTCCCCATTAGGCGACTGGAGGATATTTTTGTAAAAAATTTTCCCGCGAGTATATTTCTGTATTTTCGAATAAAAAAAAGGTTATTCGTACAAAAATTTCATACAAACCTATTCCATGGATTCAATCCAAGAAAACACCAAAAATTCATTCTCATTTCCAAAACCCTAGAATCTGCCAGGAAGCGGAACTACCGCCCATCTGGTGCGGTACTACCGCGGAGCGGTACTACTGGCCCAGAACGGCGGTACTACCGGCTTTACCTGACAGTGCAGCAAATTCAATCCATTTCTCTTCAATCTAACTTGGCTATACTCCTTTGATTCTCATAACTCTTTGCTTCTGTCTTTAGATGCCTAGAACAAGGAATGTGGTGAGGAAGGCATACTCTTCCATCTCAGGGGATTCCTCAGCCACCCCTGCTCTCCCATCTCCTGAGGCAGTCCAGCAGGCAGCCCAAGATAAAGGGAAGGCGCCTGCCTCTGACAGTGAGTCTGATTCTGGATCTGAGATGGAGTCTGAGCAGCCCCAGCCTGCGAGCTCTCCCATGGAAGAATCTGAAGAAGATCTAGCTAGGAGAGAATGCCTTGAGATTGACTTCAAGAAGATCTCAGCTGATGAGTACGCTCGCCTTCGCCACACAAATCAGTATGAGTTCCCCTCAAACTCAATCAATCCTAAGTTCTATACCAAGTTCCAGGAGAAGGTATTTGATGAGATGTATAGACCAGATCGCCAGTTTGCAGATCATAAATATATTGACTGGGATCATATTGATAGCATTGAGAAGTATGATGGAACTTTCAGGCTATTCCAGAGAGTCGGCCTTCGACAGCTTGTGGCCCTAGGACGTGACTACAATGAGGAGTTTATACGTCAGTTTTATGCTACTGTGCACGTCTCTCCTAATCTTCAGCATATGACTTGGATGACAGTGTGCACAAGATATGAGGCCACCAAGCATGAGTTTGAGTTAGTGTTAGGAGCGGAGCTAAGTGCTTATGAGAAGGTATATGACAAGCCCGCTCTCGATATTCATGCCATGTATCCTTACTACAACACTGAAGAAAAGTATGTGCTTGGCAAGAATATTGGACTTCACCATATTCCAAGCTTAATCAATCGCATTATCAATCATACCATTCTCCCAAAAGGTGGCAACTATGATGCCATTCGAGGCCATGTTTGGAACATCATTGACTACATTATGAAGGGTGAAAAGTTTGATGTCGTAGATGTGATCATGAGGGAGATAGTCTCCTCCAAAAATGATCGCTACAAGCGTATCAACTATGCGCCCTACATCATGGCTCTGATTGACTCCAAGTTTCACTATCGTGGAGGACGGGGTGGAGTGCATAAGCCATACAAGCCAAGACCGGAGCCTCCCATTCCTACTGGTGTTCGAGCCCGACAGACGACGGATCCAGGAGCAGGCTCATCCACCGCAGCAACAGGAGCAGCAGCAGGAGGAGGAGCAGCAGCAGCAGCTCAGCCTCAGGAGTCTGGCCAGCCCTCTCTCTCAGGTTTACTCTTCCATGCTTGAGGGGTTCTCCACCCTCACCTCGCGACTGGACTCCATTGACAGCAGATTGACTTCACTAGATGGTCGAGTTGCAGCTCTTGAGCACCCTCCATCGCCTCGTCGCTACACTCGCCATCGTCTTCGTAGTGATCCTCCTTCTCCTTCTCAGGGTTGATCTCTCTTTTTGGTACTTGATGCCAAAGGGGGAGAAGATTGGATTGGGGGCTTACTTACTCTTTTGGACCTATGGGCTTATATCTACTATCTTTTTATTATCTTTAATGGTTGTAATGAACTTATGATTGGATGTAATGAACTCATTTATCTTTTGAACTTGTGGATGTAATGAACCTTATGGTCATAAATGTTTATGCTATTATCTGTTGCTTAATTGTCTCTCTACTCTCACTTGATGTCATAACTTTGTCTTGTGCATCTTGTATGAAATGTTGTAATCTTTAACCATGCACATATTTAGGGGGAGTCATCTCCTCTCTTGGACTTTAAAAGGAGATAGTTCATTTCTTGTTAAATTCAAATTTTTTATTGCTAAGAACTACTCTCATTCACAGCCAACATAGAATATACAAGTTGTTGTCAAACAATTTGATATATTCAAAACTTTTATCTCTCATATAACTTGAGTTGTCATCAATTACCAAAAAGGGGGAGATTGAAAGCATCTAGGCCCCTAAAAATGGTTTTGGTAATTAATGAAATTATATGAATATGGGACTAACGTGTTTTATGAGCATGCAAAGGGTTAGTTCACATATGAGCAAAAAATGCAAGCCAAAGGACATGTGTGAAGACAAATTTGGCGCAAGACAAAGGTGCACTTAGCGTAGGATCCATTTTTTATTTTTACCGGTCTTAGGTGAATGGTGGAAGACCGGATTATAGGGTAGATGATCGTACCATCAAGAGGGATCTTGGCAAGTAGCTTGAAAACATATTTCTTGTGCCATATGGATCAACATTAGAAACTTATATTCATAAAAAATTGGTTTTAAAACAAAATCTGTGCTCTGTCTGGAAGGGCAGTAGTACCGCAGTTTTGAACGTCGTAACTACCGGAAAGCGGTAGTTCCGCACCCAAATGCGGTAGTACCGGCAAGCGGAAGATCCGGTTTTGGAGCGGATCAATTTTTCCAGAGAGCACCCTCGGTTCGGCCTAAAATCTTGCGGGAACGGAAGTACCGGCCATTCTTGTCATTGAAATTGTGGTAACTTAATCAAGTGAACAAGAAAAATTTTAAAACCTCCTATTCACCCCCCTCTAGTCGGTATCCTTGATCCTACACCACCACAACCTTTAATCTATCTGGTGCCTCCTTCCCAGTCAACACCTTCTTCACCACCGACACCATCTCCAGAGGTTACTCCTGACCTTATTCCTTCTTATTCTCTCTACTATACTCGTCGTCCACGAGTTGAGAATTCTTTTGATGTGCTATCTCCTTCTAATGGTTCATCATCTTCGGCTTCTACTCCTCGATATACTCTTCATGATCGCTAGTCTATTCGGCCTCCTGAGCGTTTTGGTTTTGCTACCATTGCTCTTGCCAAACCGACTTCTTATCGTGATGCTGCTATTCATCAGGTGTGACAGCATGCGATGGCAGAGGAGATCACTGACCTTGAGAATACTGGCACATGGGATCTTGTTGCTGTTCCTACGCATATTACTTCTATCATATGTAAATAGGTCTATAAGATTAAGACCAGCTCTGATTGTTCTCTTGAGTGCTACAAGGCTTGTCTTGTAGCGTGTGGTTTTCAGCAGGAGCATGATCGTGACTACGGTGAGACCTTTGCTCATGTCGCTCACATAACCACAGTTCGCACTCTCCTTACTATGGCCTCTGTTCGATAGTGATCTCTCAGTTGGACGTTAAGAGTGCCTTTCTCAATGGCGAGCTACGTGAAGAGGTCTACATGTAGCCGCCCCTGGGTATTCTGTTCCTGAGGGTGTGGTTTGTCGCCTTCGCCGATCTCTCTATGGCCTCAAGCAAGCTTCTCGTGCCTAGTTTGATTGTTTCTTTGCTATTGTCATTGCAGCCGGTTTCTTTGTCAGTGCTCATGGTGCTGCTCTTTTTATTCACACTTTGCCTTGTGGTCAAACGCTTCTTCTTTTGTTTGTTAATGATATGATCATTATTGAAGATGATTCTCAGTACATCACGTTTGTCAAGGAGCATCTTCATAAGTAGTTTTTCATGTCTGATCTAAGTCCTCTTCGCTACTTTCTTGGGATTGAGATTATTTCGGGCCTGTTCTTTTCGGCTGCGGCTGTGGCTTTTGGCTGAAATTTTTGATTTTGAGCTGTTTACGGTACAGATTACGGAGAGACAGATACTCACTTGCGATTTTGACTGGTGCAGATGTTGGGCTTTTAACGTGTAGATCGTTTAACTTGTAGACCCCGTCTTGAGAAAATACTCCGTTTGAAAGTTAGGTACTGTAGCAAAAGCCAAAAGCCGACAGCTTTTGACTTAAAGAACAGGCCCTTCTACTCCTGAGGGCTTCTATATATCCCAAGAAAAGTATATCCAGAATCTTCTTGATCATGTCTCTCTTACTGATCAGCATAAAGCCGAGACTTCTATGGAGCTTAATATTCATCTTTGTCCCACTGATAGTGTGCCTTTTACTGATCCTACTCGCAATCGTCATCTTGTTGGGAGCCTTATTTATCTTGGTGTCACTCGTCCTGACATTTCGTACTCTGTGCATATCTTGAGTCAGTTTGTTTCTGCTCCCACTCAGCTCCACTATAATCATCTCCTTCGTGTTCTGTAATACCTTCGTGGAACTAACTCTCGTTGTCTCTTTTTCTCTCGCTCCAGCTCTTTACAACTCCAGGCATATTTTGATGCCACTTGGGCCAGTGATCCCTCTTATCAGTGGTCTCTCTCTGCTTATTGTGTTTTTCTTGGTAGTTTTCTCATCGCTTAGAAGACTAAGAAACATACAATAGTTTCTCGTTCGAGTGCTGAGGCTAAGTTGCGAACTATGACTTTGTTGACTGCGAAGGTTACTTGGCTAGGTGGTTACTTGAGGATTTTGGTGTTTCTGTTTCTACACCAACTCCTTTTTTGTCTGACAGTATATGTGCTATTAGCATTGCTAAAGATCTGATGAAGTATAAGCTTACAAAGTATATTGGTGTTGATGCTTCTTACATGCGGACACATGTGCAGGACGAGGTTGTTACTCTTCAATATATCCCTTCAGAGTTTCAGTTGGTAGACTTCTTCACAAAGACGCAGACCAGAGCCCAACACAGCTTCTACTTCTTCAAACTTTATGTTGTTGATCCACCATAAGTTTAAAGAGGTGTTAGATATATATTATATAGCTTAGTATTTATTCTGCTGTGTGAGGGATTTTCTATATATATATATACTGGCCTATTGGTGTGTGTGTGTGTGTGTGTGTATACTGGCCTATTGGTCTTATGATAAATACAAACGCTATTCATAACAACAACTACTACAACCAAAAGCACGAGCAAAATTTGCCGCTGTCGGTGAAGTCCAGAGCAGGCCACAACAGTCCTGCTTATGCTTAGGGAACATTATGTTGGATTAATTGGGATTGGCCCATTTTAATTTAGCGAATTGAGTGGGAGTTACACCACTTTAAAAGGTGGAACGTGGTAACCCCCTTGTGGAATTGGAGAGAGCCAATACACACGCGCGCTCGCTCGCTCGCTCGCCTCGCCACGCCGCGCCGCGCCGCGCGGAGCGGTGCGTGTGCGTGTGCGTGTGCGTGTGCGTGTGCGTGCGTACGTACGTACGTACGTACGCGCGCAGGCGTGTCGGGTGCGGGCGCGTTTTTCTTTATCTATTCGAAAATCGAAACGACTCGCAGTAACTAGCATTAACGAGTGGCTGGCAGTAACGGTGCAGTTACCAGTGGATTATGACTGCGGTTACTTCCGAGGTAATGGCTGCAGTTACTCTGGCCTCTTCGTTTTTGCTGTTACAAAAGACTCTCTACTCCATACGGGAAAAGAAAGGAGAACAGTATTCGGGTGGTTCTGTTTTTGTTGCTGCTCTCTGTCATCTCCAGTTCAGAACCTTGCGCGCACAAGTTTCTGGACGAGTAGGCCTCCGAAACTCCGTCCGTTTGTGTACCTGCACGGGTAGGCGGGCGATCAAGTTTTTGGGAAGCGCATCGGCGCGACTACTCAATCTGCGACGTCTACTTCCTGGTGGTGAATCGTTCGCGGGGCTGCACTGCGAACATCTTCCTGCATCAAGCTTCGTCCTGCATCACGCTTTGATCGACTACATCGAATAGGCCATCATGTCGACTGATGGTAACGGCGCCTCCGGTGTCTCCGGCACTGGCCCCGCCCGAGGGTATAAATCTGTTATTTTTCTGGTGTATTTGTTTATGTGCGCGATGAATATTTTAATAGATGTTTCTGTTAGCTTGTTCGTTAGCGAAAATGAATACATCGTTGATAGATCACTCATGCATGTTTATGTCATGTTTTATATGCTAAATTTCTGGATTAAAATATGCCGAAAATTGACTAGATGTTCAACAATCCAAAAACTTGATAGGTCTTTTTCGGTAGTTGGCTTTGCTGCGTCGCTTAAGCCACACCCTCCGTTTGATGGTTCAAATTTTAAGAGATGGCGTGCACGCGCGATCCTGTGGTTTACTGCCATGGAATGTTTTCATGTTGCACAAGGAAAGCCCGCTGAGCCTCTGTCTGATGAGGATGAACGCAAGTTCAATGTAGCGGATAACTTTTTTCGAGGTGCACTTGTCAACATACTGGCAGATAACATTGTGGATGTGTACATGCATTTGCCTACGGGCAAAGATATGTGGAATGCACTTGAGGCCAAGTTCGGAGTTTCCGATGCTGGCAGTGAGCTGTATGTCATGGAGCAGTTCTATGACTACAAGATGGTCGATGACCGTTCTGTAGTAGAGCAAGCTCATGAGATTCAGGCGCTGGCAAAGGAGCTTGAGAACAATAAGTGCGAGTTACCGGACAAGTTTGTGGCTGGCGGTATTATCGCTAAGTTACCACCCTCTTGGTCGGATTTTGCTACTTCTCTAAAGCACAAGAGGCAAGAGTTCAGTGTTACTGATCTCATTGGCACTCTTGGTGTTGAAGAGAAGGCGAGGGCAAAAGATACTCGAGGCAAGAAAGTTGCTGCTGAGGGAGGTTCTAGCGCCAATTTGGTGCAGAAGAAGAATCCTCAGGCTTTCCACAACAAAAAGAAAAATAAGCCTTTTGTCAAGCCCAAGGCTACTACTGAGTTTAAGAAGAAAGGCAAAGGAAAGGGCAGCTGCTTTGTGTGCGGTGATTCTGGCCATTGGGCTAAGGATTGTCCAGATCGCAAAGATAAGCAGAAGAAGTCTGCCAACATGGTTATTAGTGACGCTGGAGGAACATCGGGGTACGGTAATTATTTACCTACAGTTCTTTCTGTTTGTCAATCACCTGAGTGGTGGGTTGACACTGGTGCTAATATTCATGTTTGTGCTGATATTTTCTTGTTTTCATCTTATCAGGTCGGTCGAGGTTGCTCCTTGTTGATGGGGAACGGTTCGCATGCAGCTGTTCATGGTGTTGGTACGGTCGATCTGAAGTTTACTTCGGGAAAGACCGTGCAGTTGAAGAACGTGCAGCATGTCCCCTCCATAAAGAAGAATCTCGTTAGCGGATCTCTACTATGTAGAGATGGTTTTAGGCTTGCTTTTGAGTCCAATAAATGTGTCGTGTCTAAGTATGGAACATTTGTTGGTAAAGGCTATGAGAGCGGAGGTTTGTTCCGTTTTTCTTTGATGGATTCCTGTAATAAAATTGTGAACCATGTGTGTAATGATGATGATGAGTCTAATGTTTGGCATTCACGACTTTGTCATGTTAATTTTGGGTGTATGACGCGCTTAGCTAATATGAGTTTAATCCCGAAATTCACTTTGGTCAAAGGTTCTAAGTGTCATGCGTGTGTTCAATCGAAACAACCTCGCAAGCCTCACAAGGCAGCAAAAGAGGCGAGGAATTTGGCACCGTTAGAACTCATTCATTCTGATTTATGCGAGATGAATGGCATGTTGACTAAAGGTGGAAAGAAATACTTCATGACGCTTATAGATGATTGCACTAGATTTTGCTACGTGTACTTATTAAAAACAAAAGATGAAGCGTTGGATTACTTTAAGATCTATAAAGCTGAGGTAGAAAACCAACTTGAGAGGAAAATCAAGCGGGTAAGGTCTGATCGTGGGGGAGAGTATTTTTCAAATGAGTTTACTTTATTTTGCGAGGAACATGGAATTATTCATGAGAGGACGCCTCCCTATTCTCCCGAGTCAAACGGGGTTGCCGAAAGAAAGAATCGCACTCTAACTGATTTGGTTAACGCCATGTTAGACACTGCGGGACTTTCTAAGGAATGGTGGGGTGAGGCTATATTGACCGCGTGTCATGTCCTGAATAGAGTTCCTACAAAGAATAAAGAAGTAACACCATTCGAGGAATGGGAAAAGAAGAAGTTGACTCTCTCATACTTGCGCACCTGGGGATGTTTGGCCAAAGTTAACGTGCCAATTGTCAAGAAGCGCAAACTTGGACCAAAAACCGTAGATTGTGTATTTCTTGGTTATGCTATGCACAGCGTGGGTTATAGGTTCTTAATTATAAAAACTGGAGTACCTGACATGCATGTTGGTACAATCATAGAGTCCAGAGACGTTACATTTTTTGAGAATGAATTTCCTATGAAATGTGATGTACCTAGCTCATCTAGTCAAGAACCTATAATTTCCCTTGATTCCTTTATGCCGATAGAACATGTTGAGGAAACGCCTATGGAAAATCCTGAAGAGGATAACAATGAAGTTACTCGAAAGAGTAAGAGACAGAGGATTGCAAAGTCTTTTGGTGATGATTTCATTGTATATCTCGTGGATGACACTCCAAGAACCATGGAAGAGGCATATTCTTCTCCTGACGCTGACTATTGGAAGGAAGCAGTACGGAGTGAGATGGACTCTATTATGTCTAATGGAACTTGGGAGGTCGTTGACCGTCCTTATGGGTGTAAACCTGTAGGATGTAAATGGATTTTCAAGAAAAAGCTTAGGCCTGATGGTACAATTGAAAAGTACAAGGCAAGGCTTGTGGCCAAGGGTTATACCCAGAAAGAAGGCGAGGACTTCTTTGATACTTATTCACCTGTTGCCCGACTGACCACAATTCGAGTACTACTTGCCCTGGCTGCCTCTCATGGTCTTCTCGTTCATCAAATGGACGTTAAGACAGCTTTCCTAAATGGAGAGTTGGAGGAGGAGATTTATATGGATCAGCCAGATGGGTTTGTGGTACAAGGTCAAGAAGGAAAGGTGTGCAAGTTGTTAAAGTCTTTGTATGGCCTAAAGCAAGCACCTAAGCAATGGCATGAGAAGTTCGACAAAACTTTGACATCTGCTGGCTTTGTTGTGAATGAAGCTGACAAATGTGTGTACTATCGCTATGGTGGGGGAGAAGGAGTGATCTTGTGCTTGTATGTTGATGACATACTGATTTTTGGGACCAACCTCAATGTGATTGAGGAGGTCAAGGACTTTCTGTCCAAGAATTTTGAGATGAAAGATTTGGGAGTGGCTGATGTGATTCTTAACATTAAGCTACTGAGAGAAGGTGATGGTGGGGTTACACTCGTGCAATCCCACTATGTGGATAAGGTCTTGAGTCGCTTTGGTTATAGTGACTGCAAACCTGCTTCTACTCCTTATGATCCTAGTGTGTTATTGAGGAAAAACCGAAGAATAACAAGGGATCAATTGAGATACTCCCAGATCATTGGCTCATTGATGTATTTAGCTAGTGCTACGAGGCCTGACATCTCATTTGCTGTGAGCAAGCTAAGCCGGTTTGTTTCAAATCCGGGAGATGATCATTGGCGTGCTCTTGAGAGAGTGATGCGCTATCTAAAGGCAACTGTGAGCTATGGCATTCACTATGCTGGGTACCCAAAGGTACTGGAGGGATATAGTGATTCAAACTGGATCTCTGATGCTGATGAGATAAAAGCCACGAGTGGATATGTGTTCACACTTGGAGGTGGTGCTGTTTCCTGGAAGTCTTGCAAGCAGACCATCTTAACGAGGTCAACAATGGAAGCAGAACTCACAGCGTTAGATACCGCCACTGTTGAGGCTGAGTGGCTTCGTGAACTCCTTATGGATCTGCCGGTGGTTGAAAAACCGATACCGGCTATCCTGATGAACTGTGATAATCAGACTGTAATTATCAAGGTGAACAGTTCTAAGGACAACATGAAGTCATCTAGGCATGTTAAGAGGCGGTTGAAGTCTGTCAGAAAGCTGAAAAACTCCGGAGTTATAGCACTGGACTATGTCCAGACAGCTAAGAATCTGGCAGACCAATTTACAAAGGGTTTATCACGTAATGTGATAGATAGTGCATCGAGTGAGATGGGCCTGAGACCCACATGAGTCATACCACAGTGGTAACCTGTTCTATGTGATCGGAGATCCCGTGAAGTAGGATGGTGTAACAAGCTGTTGGTTGACTGGGAGGAGAGACCTTTACAGGGCTCATTTTTTCAGTGATGCGCTTCTCTCCTATTCTGTAAGGCAGGTTGGTTTTTACCTTAATGTGATCCAAGTGGCTTTTTAAAGCAGAGATGTCGGCCTACAGGACATCTTAGAAAGAACACACCTATATGAGTTCGACTGCTGGTCACAGTCTATGAGATTTGGGTGATCTCTAGATACTCATGAATAGGCTTGGAGTATGACTTATACGCTCCAACCAGAGGGGATGCTTTAGGCAGCCTAGCACTAGTAAAGGAATTGGGTAAAGCTTGTTCGCACAAAACTGTCAATTCAAGGCATAGTCCATTGTTCAGTTGTGGATGAGTGTAACTCCTTTCCTAGGTGGATGTTCAACTTAACAGTCTCCATCGAAACACTGGTATATCAAACAACAGCAGAACTGAGAGCATTTCTCGTGTGCCTTGAAATTTGGTGGGGATTGTTGGATTAATTGGGATTGGCCCATTTTAATTTAGCAATTAATCAAATGAAATTCCTAGGCCCACAACTAATGCTAGGTAGAAAATTGTTTAGTCCCATATGGAGAATTGAGTGGGAGTTACACCACTTTAAAAGGTGGAACGTGGTAACCCCCTTGTGGAATTGGAGAGAGCCAATACACGCGCGCGCTCGCTCGCTCGCTCGCCGCGCCGCGCCGCGCCGCGCCGCGCGGAGCGGAGCGGTGCGTGTGCGTGTGCGTGCGTACGTACGTACGCGCGCAGGCGTGTCGGGTGCGGGCGCGTTTTTCTTTATCTATTCGAAAATCGAAACGACTCGCAGTAACTAGCATTAACGAGTGGCTGGCAGTAACGGTGCAGTTACCAGTGGATTATGACTGCGGTTACTTCCGAGGTAATGGCTGCAGTTACTTTGGCCTCTTCGTTTTTGCTGTTACAAAAAACTCTCTACTCCATACGGGAAAAGAAAGGAGAACAGTATTCGGGTGGTTCTGTTTTTGTTGCTGCTCTCTGTCATCTCCAGTTCAGAACCTTGCGCGCACAAGTTTCTGGACGAGTAGGCCTCCGAAACTCCGTCCGTTTGTGTACCTGCACGGGTAGGCGGGCGATCAAGTTTTTGGGAAGCGCATCGGCGCGACTACTCAATCTGCGACGTCTACTTCCTGGTGGTGAATCGTTCGCGGGGCTGCACTGCGAACATCTTCCTGCATCAAGCTTCGTCCTGCATCACGCTTTGATCGACTACATCGAATAGGCCATCATGTCGACTGATGGTAACGGCGCCTCCGGTGTCTCCGGCACTGGCCCCGCCCGAGGGTATAAATCTGTTATTTTTCTGGTGTATTTGTTTATGTGCGCGATGAATATTTTAATAGATGTTTCTGTTAGCTTGTTCGTTAGCGAAAATGAATACATCGTTGATAGATCACTCATGCATGTTTATGTCATGTTTTATATGCTAAATTTCTGGATTAAAATATGCCGAAAATTGACTAGATGTTCAACACATTACACATCGGCTAGTATACTGAAAATGAGCAGTATACAAGCGTCCTGGGACAACTCGGGCAGATCTTTAGAACGAATAAATTCTACATAAATTCTGTATAGTCAACATGGCGCATGAGAAATTCTGGACAACAGGATAATTAAGCTGCAAAGGCTATAAACAACAGTGACGGTCCCCAGGTAAAGACGTTAAATATTACCAAGCAGTTTAACAGTAGAAGCCACTCAGAAAAGAAGGAAAAAACGGTGGGAGCCACAGAAATTACTCTGATGGCAGAATGTCTAATGATTGTTCCATCATGAGCGATGAGGCGTGAGCGACAGGTGCTGACTCTGAAGGGTCTGATTTAACCAGTCCCTTCCAATAGTTTTGCAAAAGGTGGTGAAGGAAGAAATTGCTCTTCGGTTGTAAGAATGTAAGCAAAAGCATCATGATTCACTGGATCGCGGAAGCCTAGAAGTGATGGTCAAGCAGCCTTCCCGTAAACAATCCAGTTTTGGTGAAGCAGTCAGTTAGATGATGCTCGATTTAAACGTGGCTTCACGGGTGTCTTAGAAGGGCTCACCCTGAACATCCCACAATGCCAAGATTAGCAAATATACAAGTTTTTTAATTTCAAGTACATAAATGAACAGGAGTGGGAGGATCATGCCTGACAGGCAGTGTACCCAAAATCATCCCACTGCAATTCAGAGCCATGATAGCACCCTCAGCCTGTGATTGACAGGAAATACGACAATGGGCTTTCAATATGAAGGGAAGAAATGTAGTGTATGAGCATGTTCCATACAACACTAGTAATAAGCATGAGCATGTTCCATACAATACTTGTAATAAAAAGCAAGGGGCACCGCAAGATTGGAAATTAAAACAGGGTTTTGAGCATACTTATTGTCACTATTCACTAGAGTGCAAGTACTAACAGAATCCTACATGCTTCTGCTTTTATGCAAGTGTTTTGAGGGGAAGGCACAGTAACTTTGAATCATTTCAAACTCAATGGAATTTATGGCATCATTAAGTGATTCCGAAACATGTTCAGTTCAATCCTATGTAACACAACTGGCTTCTGCACAACATGCAGGGTGCTCATTTTAGCAGAAACTGCAAAAATGGCAAAAGCTTACTAGTGACATGAGCGGCACAAAGTTATGTCATTACAGAAAGCCATAGCTAGATATGAAATTATGGTCCAACAGGAAATCCACTGCTAGATTATTGCTAGGTAAGCCTCATGCGAGCTTGGCTCCTAGTTCTGGATAAGCTTAGGTGATGAAAGAACCATGGGTCTAAGTTCAGTTGCTTATAAATTACTGACCATATATCATAGTCATTTTGTGCTCAGTGTAAAGCAAACGTTGTTCAGGATGGTATGATGCTGCTAAAGAAGTATCTGTTGGAGCCTTTGAGGCAGTACCAAAATGGCATCTTGGTTGAAACTTCAAAGGAAGCAGTGCAATGTCAATGGTCGGAAAATTTGCTCATATCATAGTTTGTACTCTCATGTGACAACAATCAAATGGGAATAACTGAATAGAAATGTCAAAATGGAGGCAAACTTTCAGGAGATGCAAAATGAACAAACTATAGACATTCTTCATGCATGATGACTTGGTTAGCACTTAGCAAACATCACAAGATAGTAAGTAACTTCAAGTAATAGCTAATAAGCCAGTAGGAAAATCATCAAAAATTAAATCAGTAGTTAGGCTATGCAAAAAAGGCCCTCAGTTCTTACATGGACAAACTCAACAAAAGCAATCCTTGTAGAATGTACATTGTCGCCTAGAAGTCTCAAACGAGAGACCTGCAAAGATAACCCATTTTAGCAGGCAAGAATTACAAGTTTACAACACAAAAACATATGCAGCAGATGGAATATTTATTTAAAAACTACGCAACAGAATGATTGGATTTGCCCAATTGTAGAGTCCATAACACACCTCACCACAAAGTTCTTCAAAGAATTTCTTTACATCTAATTGAGTAACCTGCAGGCCGAAGAAGGCAAAGGGTGTCAAAGCACTAATTTGATTGCCTATCTTGAGTAGCTTGCAGCCATAGATCAAGGACCTCAAAATATAAAGAATCAGAGGATGAAAAATGAACAAGTACAATAAACATGGAAAAATAGAAAGGAGATGGGTACCTTCTTATCTATATTTGTACAATAAACAGTTCGTATAACCATTTCCTTCTCATGCTCCGTCTATGGGCCAGCAGAAGAGGATACTAGTGGATTAGTAGAATAGGTATGGTAGCAGAAGGTGAAACAACACGCGGAAGATTAACTTACCCTAGGAAGAAACTTAGGATTCACAGGTAAGATAGCTGTCTTTGAAGGTAAGACTCTAACAGGGTAGAAACCAAGCATTGTGCCACCAAGATTAAGTGCAGCTCTTGCGCCCTCTATATGGAACGTACCACACATCCAACAATCAATTGACTGCAGCAAAAAAAAAAGCATTTGTGTAGCAGGTGAAAATATAATACCTTCATCAGAGAACTCGATGAATGCAAACCTCAGAACAGAGTGGGGATCACCACAGATTCTGCAATCGACAACCTGGCAAGACAGATAATTGCATTACAGAATACTCTATAAAAAGCAAGCCACAAAATGCTGGCGAGTAATTTTTCTTTTCACTTTTTTCTTGGCCTTTTTTGACTTTTGATAACCAAAGCAGATACATGTAATGTACAGAAGAGAAAAGAGACAGACTACATTGATGGAATTAAACAATAAATAAACCCAATT
This sequence comes from Dendrocalamus latiflorus, assembly GCA_017311315.1. Taxonomy (NCBI): domain Eukaryota; kingdom Viridiplantae; phylum Streptophyta; class Magnoliopsida; order Poales; family Poaceae; genus Dendrocalamus; species Dendrocalamus latiflorus. The sequence goes on from CM029664.1 coordinate 8,156,474, forward strand.
ACTAACACCCAACCTAATAGCATTAAGTTCCTAATTGATCTGGCCTGGCAGTAAACTAGTGTAATATCTCATTTGTAGCATTTCCTAGTTTTTAATATCAGAACAACTCAATCCTTCAAGTTAAAGCAACTTACTTGCCCACAGGTAGCAAAGATATCAGCAAGTCTCTCCTCTGTCACCTAACAGATGGTCAGCATCGTTAGACTTAACAATTACTCTAGATCATAACTATGCAAACTAAGACAACCATCAACTACTCACAGTATGGCTGATATCAGAGACATAAACAGTTCGCCGAATGCTGTCCTCCCTGTCTGCACGCCTCGCCCTCTCAACCATCGTCCTCCTTCCGTGATTGATGTATCCATTTCTCCTCTGAGGGGAAAAACACTCATGACATCCTATTCCCGTATTGTATTCTTTTCCTTTTCCAATGGAATCATACTATCCAATCTTAACTATTACAAGCAGCTGATCATCTAGTAAATGCTAGTCAAATAAAGAAACAAAGAAGCAAACATGGAGAAAAATAACATAACTAAGCAACTAGAAACGTATGGATCAAAACCTTGAAAAAGTCTAGTCTCAAACTTTGTTGTTGAAAAAATGTGGACTGCCTTAAAAGTCGAATTGAAAAAGAGACCACACTGCAAAGTACACAGTATTAAATTGAATTGCTAAACGTGATTCCCGAAATTACCTAATTACAGGAAGGTGTAAAAGTGGATCAAAGAACTACTCAATAACAGTTACAAAGAAATGTTACGGTACAATTTAATTTGGATTTCATGTCTATATGAAGTGAAATGATATGTTTGTTCATTATAAATACCTCATCTACGCTTATTAATATGACAACAGCTTTTTGTAGAACAAGATCCAGCTTAACGTAGAATTATGTAATCGCCATCTACAGAAATAGAGAAAATAAGCAACAGAACATCTCACAAGAATTGGGATACTTCACCCAACGCAACCCGAATCAATACGATCTAAAACCCAGAATATTAATCAAATAAACCAACGATCTAAGCAGAAAAAACATAACTCGCTTACAAACAGGATTGTGCGTAGCGCACTGGTCGAGATTTTGAGGTGGCATCACATAAAAATTAAACCTTCAAAACTAAAAGAAGTGCAAACCTTTCACCAAAGAACGCCAACCACCGCACCGCGGAGACCACCAACCGATAACGCAATCCAACACAAAAGCAAAAAAGAAACCAATCTTTACCCCCACAAACCGATGAAAAAGTAACCAAATCCTACACACAGGCACAACCACAGCGCTGATCCAAGCCTCGCAAAAAAAGTCTCGCAGAATTATACCCTGCGCTGCTGGTTCCCAATGTACGAGGCATCGGCGCCGAAGTCCTTGCTCCCTCCATTGCCACCACCGATCGAGTAGTAGTCGAACACCGGCGCGTCCGCCGACAGCGCCTTCTTGGACGGCGACGAGGCCGCCACCGCCGAGGAGGGGAAGAACTCCTTGGCGGCCGGGTTCAGCTTAGACAGCAGGTCCACCATCTTCTGCACGCCCGTCTGGTACTCCGCCTCCTTCGCCGCCGCCGCGGGCGAGCCCTCCGCCACCGCCGCCATCCGCAGAGTCACCTCAAACCAGACGGAGCGGGTGACCAGTCTCGGTCAAATCGCGGCCGGATTGGTGGGTTTCTAGCGACGGATTCTACAGAAGTGAGGCCATCTGGTGGCCCTGGGCTCTGGACCGGAGGAGGAGGAGGAGGAGGAGGAGGAGGGGAAGGTTAGCGTGTGATGTGCGGTACTGTGCTGCGCCCGTGCTCTCGCTAATGGCGTCGATTAGTCGCGGGTGGGTTTTACTTTACAAGGTTTTGGCCATTTCCGGTGTGGAAAATATACGCGAAGAACTGAGAAAGGAAATGGTGGGAAGGACGGTGAGGAAGGGAGCCTGTTTCTGCGTGGACGTCCGGGAGGTGTGAAGCACGTGTGTATAAACCACTGTGACACGGTTTACCTCATAGAGATAATTAATGTGATTGAATAGATGGCTAAAGTTGAGTCATACTGTTAGCTTGCAGTACCTGGTTTCTCGTTGAGATTTGAAACCAATCTGACAACCGGATGAGTTTAGAAGGAAAAAAAAACAGTGTTCCAAAATAGAATTGTGTAAAATTAAGATGGTGATTAGTTGGGCTTAAAAACTTATGGTTTATGGCTGAAAACACTGTAGCTGACTGAAAAAAATACTGTAGCTGACAGAGACTTATTTAGCATAATTAAATTTAAAAAAATTTAAAAATATAAAAATATGTTAGCCCAATATGTATAATACAAACGAATACGAGAAAAAAAGAACCGGCAAAAAAGCTCAACAAAAAACCAAAAGTTCAAAAAAAGACGAAATTTATGAATAGTAAAAAATAAACCAGAGGCTCAAACCGAACCTATCAGGCCAGTAAATAGATGTAGTCGAGGACGTGGCACTGCATTGTCTCACTGAATTCAATTTAGCATCCTAGCTATCCAGTGTCAAGTTCTAAACTGCCATTTTTAGCAGTGCCAAATCATTAGTTTCCTATTCTTCTTATGTGCCGAACCCGAAAACTAGAGTGGAAGATATTATGGCCCCGTTTGGCACAGCTCTAACTCCGAGATCTATGCTGGATCTGTAGTTTGTTGACTAAATTAAAGTGATTTAAATATTTTTATTTAATATATAATATAAATGAAATGAGTTATGTAAATGCGCTTAACATACCTGCAACTCTAGATCCAAAATTTCCTAGAGCTACAGATGATCATCTCTAGAAAATGTACAGATTTCCTAGAGCTAAAGCTCTACCAAACAGGGCCTATGAGGTCTAAACTTAAGAGTCTCTTAACCTTTTGTTTTGCATGGATGGTTTATATTGAATAAAATCAATAAATGCCAAATTAAGGTGAAGCCATAAAAGGATGAATCTTTTTTCTAGAATCAGAAAAAGGATGAAATTTGGTGTAGTGTTATCTGTACCAAGATCATAGAGAATGTTGCTGCTATATTGTGTGGCATCTGGACGTTGTGGACGCCACGGAATAAACGTTGGCAATTGGCACGGAGAGAACGGAATGCATCCGAGGCAAGAAACATGACCTTCGATCTCCGTCAGTTTGGTCAAGTGAAGAAAATTGCAGGACTGGTGAACAGGTCTTCCGAGGGTCAACTCTGCCAGCTCATCGGTTCATGTTACAAATAATACACAAAAAATAGAGAAAAAAAACACAAATTTTTACATGAAAAACCCTTGCAGAAAAACACCATAGACGCTTGAAAGCAAATCACTATAATGAGAAAAGTTTATAATGAAACGCTTGCTATAGAGTACACCTCTTTCTATGAACTATTAGGGTATACATATATAGGGTGAGGGAAAAGAATTCCACACGGAGAGGAAACCGAATCAGATTGACACCACGTTTGATACAACCTGTGTATGGCCCAGACACCTTTCATGCCATATCTAGTATAAGGCGATGAAGTATTCTATACGGACATGGTATGAATTTGGATCAACTTTAACAATCTTCACCTTGAGCCAAATTCCCTCTAGTAGTTGAAGTATGTGATAAGCTTCTCCAATAAAAATTTGCATGAACACATTGTACACCGAAAGTTCATCGGACCAATCTTCAAGCAGAAAGATTGAAACAGTCTTGTTGAAACGCTTCTTGCGAAGCAAAATTGAGCAAATCAAGAGCAGTTCTGAACACACAGCTATTAACAAAGCAGATGAACAAATCTAGGTCTTCAACAATTCATAACCTCAGCAAAGTATTAGTCCGTGCAACTGATCTCCTAAAACAAATGCCCAACATCAAATGGCATAAGCCAAAACATTACTTGTGATGCTAGATAGATAGCGAAGAACTCATATCATGGAATCTAATATGCTCCACCTGAAACACAAAACTCGGCAAGCAATACTCATTGTAAGAGCAACTCTTCAATAAGAAAAGACTGGAACAGTCTTATTGCACGTGTACATCACGTACGTCAAACTGCCGATTTCAAAAGTAATTGAATTCTATGACATGGTTGAAACTGTTCCCGTAAAACTGTTTGAATGAAGGGAATTCTTGTGCCGTCAATGAAGTATAAACTGCAGTAGGCCCCTTATATTGAGTTGCAATAACTGGAAGACGTTATAGTATCCACGCAAAAATAAAACTCCTTCTGCACTTAAATCCTTCATCTCAAACTGAAATTGGAGCAAAACCTTTACTTTCAAATAGCAAAACTCCATAGAGTATTATGCTAGCTGCTATCAGGGTGTTATCAAACGGTGAATAAAACACCAAATTCACTTGTTTCCATAACTGACATTGTTTTTTTTAAAGTCTCCTCGATCAAGCGTAGCCTAATTAACTCATTTTGTTGAGTTCAAGTGCAACTCAGATGGTGTTGAGGATTGAGCTTTGTTCGGTTGGCAAACTTCACCGTCATGCAAGCTGTCTGTCCGGGTGTCTCATCTCATACACACATGTGTTCAGTAAAAAAATATATGTCCGTGTTTTTTAAGTTGAATAAATTTAGAATTTACCCAGCAACCAACGCTTAAGTCCTAATGTATGTTTTGGTAGGACATATATACATGTGTGCGTGTGATATACATGATATATGTGTCCTCTGTTGTAATCTAGAAAAAGTAGTTTGGAGGTTAAAAAAACTCAGATGGTGCTTTCTACTCCTCGGAGCACCAGGGTGCATCGGGAGCAGTGATTCGTGATGCAAACGGTGGCCTTCCCGCTGCCGAATCGTTTTGGTATCGGCATGCTCTGAATACATTACTCATGGAGGCTCAGGCATGTAGAGATGGGCTTGTTCTGGCTAAAGCCGTGACTTATCTTGGAAATCGATAGCCGGCAGCTTGTTAATCTGTGGAACGACCGAACGACCAGCTTTGCAACCGACCGGAAGCTGCACCAATTTCTAAACTAATAAAAGAACGAGTTGAAGGGGATGGTGCTTCCTACGCTCTGCCGCCTCTCACAGAAAAAAAGCGCCGACAGGTGGGCCTCCCTCTGCTTCTCTCCCCGCAATCCCGCTCTCCGCCCGATCCGCTCCTCCTCCGCCTCCGTCTCCCCCGCTCCTCCTCCTCCCCCGCTCCGCCGCCGCCTCCTCCTCCCCCCACCCGTCCGCTGCGCCGCCGCCTCCTCCTCCCCCCACCCTGCGCCGCCGCCGCCTCCTCCTCCTCCCACCCCGCGCCACCGCCTCCCCCATTCTCCGCGTCTCCCGGCCTCCTCCCCCCGCGCCGCCGCCGCCTCCTCCTCCCCACCCCGCGCCGCCGCCTCCTCCCCTCCCTCCCACCCTGCGCCACCGCCTCCTCCTCCCCCACCCCTCCGCACCGCCGCATCCAACGGCCCCGCCGCCCGCCCCGCCTGCTCCTCCTACGTCCCTCCCCATCTCCGCAACCGCTCCTCCGCCGAGAGGAAGGAGGCGACGGCGGGGGCGGCGCCGATTGGGGGCGGAGGAGAGGAAGGAGGCGACGGCGGGGGCAGCGTCGGTTGGGTGCGGAGGAAGGAGGTGGCGCGACCTCCATCTCACCGGTTGGGGGCGGAGGTAGGAGGAGGCGCGGCTGCGGCGGTGGCTGGCTTGGAGAGGAAGGGGGCGGAGGAAGGAGGAGGCGCGGCTGCGGCGGGGGAGAGGAAGGAGGCGACGGCGGGGGCGACGCCGGTTGGGGGCGGAGGAAGGAGGCGGCGCGACCTCCATCTCACCGGTTGGGGGCGGAGGTAGGAGGAGGCGCGGCTGCGGCGGCGGCTGGCTCGGAGAGGAAGGAGGCAGCCGTGTTTCAGTCTTGCCCACATCAAGAATCAAGAACAAGGTAAGGATGAAATCATTTGCACCGCGCACTCCACCCACCGATGCGCGCCGTGGTTCCCTCCTGCAGTCGCCGTCGTGCCCTCCCGCAACACCGAGGATCTCTCGCAGTCGCCGTCACGCCCTCCTGCCACACCGAGGCTCCCTCGCCCTCACGCTGCTCCGCATCCCCTATTCTCCTGTCACTCGCCAGGCACTTCATTTTTTCCTCCGCCACGCCTCATGCCCGAGAAGATGGGGAAGCAGTGGATCCCCCTCCGCCGCGCCGCATGCCCGAGAAGATGGGGAAGCGGTGGATCCCCCTCAAGGCCAACCCCGATATCATGAACCAGGTGAGCTCCTCTCCTCCTGCAGCGCTAGGGTTTTGTTCCCTTCCCGTTCGGGTCGATTTGGTGAGTGGCTCTCCTATCCCTGTGCTTCCTTCTGCCTTTCCCTTTCCAATCTCTCAGTTCTAGGTTATTGGGTTATGCTACTCCTTTTGATTCGTGGAACAATTTTGAATCAGAGTAGATGTATTTAATCAGATTGGACCTATTCTTTAGCAGATCTTGGGTGACCTGGGTCTTTTCTTTCTAGCCTGCATTCACAATTTGGTATTGATGCACTTGCGGGGTTCCAATTGTTTGGTTATGTATTGTTGCTGTAGAGAAATGCTGCTAGGTGGTCCTATTCTTCGCTAAATATTCGACCTGGATGGTGTGACCTTAGTTATTTTTTTGTGGTCTTTTGGCAGCATAGGGAAATCTTTGTGATCGAAGAACAATTTGAAGTGGAGTTAGTGTCGACATGATAACCAACTTTTGGGAGAGCACAAATTTGACATGGAACCTTGGTCTTGTTATGTTTTCTGCACTTTTGACTCTCAGGAAATCATAACCGCGACAAGCGTTTGGAGATTTGTCTGTAGTTGTTGGGAGCATTGAAACTTTTTTAGGGAATTATAGAAAATTTTTCCTATTTTGATTTGATTTCATGTTCGGTAGTAGTTAGTGGAGTACCATGTCTGAGTAAAGGCATAAAAGCCGTGACTTTGGGGACTACTGAAACTTGAAAAGGGCATATACAAACTTTATCACAAGATGAAAATCACAAGAAACTGGCTCATAAGAAATTTGAAGTGATGCATATGTTTATTCTTATTATATTATCTCATTTGGTTGCTTTTGTAGCTAGCATGCATGACAAACATGGTTCTTTGTAAAACTGTTTTTACTTTAGCATGACTGAACTTTTCAATCTCTTGATTATACAAGGTTACACATTCACCCCAAGGAATGGAAACGCTGCATCGCTTTCTTTTTTATGTTTGCAGGATAAAAGCCGATTGGAAGATGCAAGATGTGCTGGATGAAGAAATTAAGACCATCAAAAGCATTGTTGGAACTGATGAACATGTGATTTGTGCGTTATCTGGTGGAGTTGATTCATCAGTTGCTGCCACTCTCGTTCACAAGGCAATAGAGCAATCAACAAGACCTTGATCTTGGAATGATGTCCAGTCGAAGGAACACCGCGGCAATCCAGCGGGAGGGGTCGGTTAAGGACTGGTCCGAGTTTGTCGACCCCTCACCGTCTCCTAAACTGCTATATTCGCAGTCCTATGTCGCGATGAGGGGGCTGCTGGCTTCGTTGGTCTCTCTGGACTTTGTCCTGTTGTCAAGCAGGCTCAAATCTGCATGGGCGCTTATATTGTCCCAGAGGCATACTCGATCTACCGAGAGGTCAAAATCAAGGGGGTTGAGCTGCAAGAGAGTTGCATTTCATTTGTTTGTATGTTTCATGGTCGGCATCTTCATTGGGTTCACACTGTTCTTCTCGGTCGATGTCTCTCAGAAGATAGTCTCTGAAAACGAGAGGCTTCCGTTCGATGAGGGGGTGATTGAGAGGGAAATGGTGGATACTAAAGTTAAGGAATTGGAGGCAGTCATAGTGGAGAAAGAGGTCGAGATGATTGACGAGCCCGAGGTTGAAGAGAGTCCTCCGGTTCCTGCAATGTTGGATGATGAGGCTGATTTTGTCGAAACATCACCTGCAATACCTGCTATTAATGATTTGAATATTACTGTGAGGAAGCTTCTGATAGTTGTGACAATCACTTCCGTTCGGCCACAACAGGCGTATTACTTGAATCGTCTGGCTCATGTTTTGAAAGCCGTACCACCTCCTCTTTTATGGTTAGTGGTGGAATGGCCTGGGCAGTCCCTTGAAACAACAGAAATTCTGAGGTCTTCTGGGGTTATGTACAGGCATCTTATCTGCAAGAAGAATACTACCAGTGTACGGAAGATTGCTGTCTGTCAGAGGAATAATGCGATCTATCATATCAAAAAGCACCGCCTTGATGGTATAATGCATTTTGCTGACGAAGAGCGGTCATACATGGGCGATGTGTTTGAAGAAATGCGGAAAATTAGGTGACAATTCTCTACTGAAACTTCATTTGCTGTACTGACATATTGGATGAATTATGAATGCGTTGATAAATCCTCTTGATGATCCCAAATATAATGTTGAAAATTTTTATTGTATAAATAGGACTGTGGGAATTCCTTTTTAGAAATATTTTTTTACCGTTACGCTTTTGTGGGTGTCAAATTTTAGAAACTACTGTTCCTTTGCTCATGGTGGTCTTGCTATTCTATAGTATATTGTGTGAATGAAATGTTAATGTTCCTTGTTTATGACATAAGTCAGTGCTAGGTTGAGTGTTACATGTTCCTTGCTTATGAAATCAGTGAACACTGAGTAGAGTGGTAAATGTTTCCTTCTCAAGGAATCTATGGCCTCATTTGAATTCTGCAGGTATGTTGCAAATAATTCTGGTTGAGTGATAATATGCAACTTTTTTAGTTGGAAGGACAGTCAGATTTTGATAACAGCCAATGAACTGAGTTTCAAAATCTCACACCCATGGCTGGGATTTCCGGAAACTAGAAGTAAATGGTTAAGGCAAACAATGACTACAACTGAAAGTTCCCTAGAGTTGTGTGACAAGTCATACCAAAACAAGGACTGTATTCTGCGTTGTAGGAGGAAGCTCTCTCCACTAGCAAAAGCTCACTTTTCATTTCTTTGTTGTGACAAATCAGAAGAGTTTCTTTTACTTTTCAATTGTTGAACCTACTGTATACTGGTGAGTATCAGTGGAGCAAAACCTTCCCTATCTATAGTAGAAACATAATAATCCGGTGTTAGTGTTAGTGCAACAGCACCTTAAATTGTAAAAAAACATGGAAATGATTAAGATTGGCAATCCCACTAAGAATAGGACCAAATTCCTGCAGTCCTAATCCATTTGAAATTAGTTATGTGGACTTGTCCCAGAATGTTGAATGAGTGATAATCAGCCAGGCCTAGGTAAGTTCTTAGTTTCCAGCCAGTACATTTTTTTATGGCAAAAAATAAGGGAGATTCAAGATTCCAGGCAGTACCTTGCCAGTAATTTTTCCAATATTTTTAAACGTGATCTTTATTGTCAAAAGAAAATTAAGGAGTACCATACTGGGTGCTACACTCGAAAAGTTACGAAAAACTTGGTAATTTTGGCAGAGCTGATTGCAAAGTCTTTAAATGGTGAAACCCGTGCAAGTAGGATTTTTGTTTAGCAGGTGAAACAACATTGCTGACCTGTTGCCTTAAACTGCCTTCCAGAAACTTCAGACCAAAGGAATCCCTAGCAATATCGAAACTGAATGAAATGAGACTAACTATCTGAGCCTTTTTTGGGTCCCTGATACTTCCTATTTCTCTCTTATGAGCTTGCACTTTTTTTGCAGGCGCTTTGGCACATGGCCTGTAGCAATCCATGCTGGAACTAAGTACAGGGTGGTTTTAGAAGGTCCTATTTGTAAAGGTAATCGAGTCACTGGATGGAACGCAATTCAGAAGAAGGGTGCAGCTCGTCGATTCCCAGTTGGTTTCTCTGGGTTTGCTTTCATGAAGTGCCTTTTATTTTTGAGCTGAAATCTTATAAGACCACACAGACTACGCAGATTAACTCTTTTGTCTTTGTACATCATGATCTATTAGAAAAAAACATACTCTGGTTCTTTGTAGTGTTTGTTAGTATAGTGTGGATTGCTCATCTTTTAATGTATCTTCATGGAGTCAACACTGTGATTTTCATTTTAGATTTAGGTGTATGTTATTCATGTTAATACAGATATCATTATTAGAGGAATCTCTACATTTGAATACCATTTATATGTTTAGATAGATCAACCTTAGTGGATCAGCTATTCTGAAGGAAGATAATACGTTTTCTTTCTTTGTTCTTTTATGGACGTGTTCTTATCAAATCGTTGGATGAACTTTTTTGGACATGTTCTTATCAAATCGTTGGATGAACTTTTCACTTGTTAAAGAAGAATTGGTTTGCTGGGATCAGCTAGGTGATCCTTATATGTTTTTTTATCTCACCAATCTCTACTCCTTAAAAGGAGGAGTTCAAGGTGATGGTGCATCCTACACTCCTTCCCTTTTCACTGACATGTTGGGCCACTTTTTTTGGTTGTACTTGCGCGGGCTTCACTTCAAAAATTCCTCACCTACTACCCCTCTCTCTCTCCCACCCACCACCTGCGTTATCCCCGTCCCCCGTCTCCCCCATTCTCCGCGTCTCCCGGTCTCCTCCCCCCGCCCCCGTCTCCCCCGTTCTCCGCGTCTCTACTCCTTAAAAGGAGGAGTTCAAGGTGATGCTGGCGGAGATCAGTGCGGTCGGCTGCCGGCGAGATGGCCTGGATCTGGTGACGGGAGAAGGCGCGGCGACCGGAGAAGAGGAGAGGCGGCGACGATGTGGCCGGTGAAGGGAGGTGAGCAGGGAGGAGGAGAAGAGAAGCAGGAGGGGGCTAAGGAAGAAAGGCGCGGTGGCGCGGTGGCGCGGTGGCCGGAGAAGAGGAGAGGCGGCGCAAGGAAAAGGTCGGCCGAGAGAGGAGGAGACGGATGGCGGCGCTTGGTGGAGGTGCGGGGGCGCAGATGGAGAAGAGAGGCGGCAGAGAGACGGTGGCGCGGTGGTGCGCTTGGTGGAGTGAGCAGATGAGGACGGATTTTTAGCACTTTGCAGATTAGTCCTCCAAGAAGCTAGGGTTTACAGGGAGGTCCTTCTCCCATTTCCTTTCTTCAGTTCTGGCCCTCTAGAACTCCGATTTCTTCGCGAATTGATCCCACGCATCTGTGACGACGCGTACAACTGTACGGAGCAGTCCCGAAAGTTTAGTCCGATAAAAGATTCAGCCTAGCCTCAATTTTATTCCTAGCTTCGCCACTGATCTATAATGTTCTTGTTTGATAGACTAATTTTAGAGTATTTCCTTTGCTCCCTATCATTTTGCAATTAGACTTTTTAAATGTTACGATTATGTTTTAATCCGTAGCAACGCACGGGCATCCAACTAGTATAGCGGAAATGAGGGAGCTTAGCAGGAATTTATTGGGTTTTGTTTTTCTGTTTTTTAAAGCGGCACAGCAATACTGTTGCCCATTTACGTGCTAAGCAAGTTTCTTGTACTTTGAGGCGGTGTACCTGGCTTCATGGAAGAGGCTATGCTCCGGAGAGTAATCCTGCTGCTCCGTGTTAGTTCCGTTCTTTACGGTTATTTTAGTCGGTTTTTAATTTTAATTTATTTTAGTAATTACTATTTATTATATTAGTAAGATATAGTTAAAAATCATAAATCACGGTTAAAAAACGTTCTTAATAAAGAAGCTCCCATGTCTAAGAAATGTTGATACATCCTAAAATTGCAGCCATTCAGTGTGAACTAGGTGTATGCAGAGCCAATTCCAGTCCGTGCGCTCTCTGATAACAGGTCGGTAGCCCACTGCCCCGTGAGGAATTTACTATTCGGTTTCTTTCCTACTATTCGAAATCAAATTTGAATTAATTTACTCGACCAATTCAACTGAAACAAACCATGAAAAGTTATATACAAATCTACTCTGATGTGTACACACAAGCAAGCAACCATGCACAAGCTAAACAAAACAAGAACAGTTATTGGATAAGTGTACCAAAAAAGTAATCCTAACTGTCTAATCTGAAGTGTACGCATGATTAACCATATAATACATCCAGCAATACAACTACAGTTCAGAGCAACTAGTAGGTACTAACAGCTCAGCTCAAAATAAAGTTTTTTTTTCAGTTCAATAAAGTTTGATGACTCCCAAATTGTCTTAGGAAGAATTAGGGGTTGAAGTTTGAAGCAGTCATGGTGGATTGAGTCATGGATCTTTTGGTGCAATTCTAATTGAATCCGTCTTGCAATTCTATACTAGTACGAGGGACGAATCCATTGACGGGCATATTAGAAAACTACCGACACAAAAGTGACAAAGCCTACAGGTATACTCCTATCTCAACAGCAAAATTTAAAGGCCAATGAGAATGTTTAGATAGGTAATTATACCTCACTCTCTAGTAAGATCAAAATTTTAAACCAAAAATGGCTCAGATTTGGGACACATATACTCTTCAAGAAAAATTAAGGATGATGGTGAGCAGGTGTTCGGGTACAAACTAGGGGAAACTAAGACGGTCAAAATCGATGGCTTGCGACCGTCTTGGACGGAATGGGACCAATTCTTGGTCATTCTTTCCGTTCACAAATCACAAGTGCTCCTGTTATCTATTATATTATTAAACCAGAGGCAAAATGAGCCATCACATTCTCTCACAAGGGGTACAAATCCCCACGTTAATCGGAGAAAAAAAAATAAAAAATCCACACCGTTGATCGTAGTGAGTCTACTTGACTAGATTAAAAGAAATAGTCAATATCGAATACAATCCAAAATATAACTGAAATTCAAAATAAAAAGTAAAATAAAATTAGCAATTTGATTTTCAAACGAATTCCAAAGTAAACTTAAATAAAAATAATTCGTAATAAAGATTAAACAAAAATTAACAATTGGATTTGTTCCAACAAGAAAATAACTAAAATTTAGAATAAAACACTAAATAAAACTAGCAATTTGATTACGATCTGAATTCTAAATTAAAATATCTAAATAATTTTAAATCACAATAAAAATTAAAATTGGATTTGCATATGAATTACAACCAAGAAAACTTAAATTCAAAATAGAAAACAAAAGAAATTTTCTAATTTGATTTCCATACTATTCCAAAATAAAATCCTTTAATAACTAAAACCCAGAATAAATTAAATATAATTAGCAATTTAGTTTCCATAAGTAAAATCCCTAAATAAACATAATTCAAAAAAATAAACAAATATTAGCAATTGGATTTGTACATAAATTTCAACAAAAAAATTAATTAAAATTTAGAATAAAAACATAATAAAACTAGCAATTTGATTTCGATATGAATCCAAAAGTGAAATCCCTAAATAACTACAATTCCTAATAAAAATTAAACAAAAAAATGACAAATGGATTCGTATACAAATTTCAGCAAAAAATTATTAAAGATGAGTGGTGAGTATTAGCATTATTAAAGAAGTCGGTGTCCAAATAAGCTCGATAATAGAGAAGCTTTGGCAGAGAGAAGATGAAACTTCACATTGAGGATGAATTGTAACGATATAGTCATCAGGTATTTAGGAGCGTGCCATCGCTGGTAAGGGGCATAACGTCACCTACGATGGCGAGAAGATTCTCCATATCACTATATAGAGGCTAAAGCAAACATACTGACATCAATGAAGATGCGAGATCACTGCGGTTAATAAGGAAGCCATAGAGTTGGGGTGGCTAATGTTGAAGAAGATGAGCAATCGACATAGGAGAAGAGAGACATCGAGCATGTATAACATCATGTATGTATATATACATGCATGCATCCATACAAATAGAAGCATGGACATACAGAAGTAAAAGAACAAGATTCTCTATATCATTAGACAACGACTAAACCAGGCATATCGACATCAGTGAAGATGCGAGATCACCATGATTAGTAAGGAAGCCATATAGTTGAGGTGGTCAATATTGAAGAAGATGAGCGATCGACATAGGAGAAGAGAGACATCGAGCATGTATAACACCATGCATATGTATATACATGCATGCATCTGTACAAATAGAAGTATAGACGTACAGTAGCAGATGAGTAAATAGTTCAAAGTACAGATGAGGCAGCCATAGGAAATAGGCTTAGGGTCACCCGAGAAAACATGACAGGTGTCCCCGACAGGGATCAGAAATACTTGCATGTGTATGCATGTTTGATGTTGTAACAATCATCATTACACAATAATTAATAGAAGTAAAGATAACTATGTGGTGGAGTATTGTATTGAAATGGGTAGCAGCTTAGATATTGTATTGGAATGGTTATGAGGGATTAATTGATCAAGAATCAGTCATGTTGTTGGAGGTTGAAGCAGAAAAGCTATAATGGCGAGAAGAGATAGAAGACACACGGTTCGGTAGGGTAGCCGGCATGTGAGGGATTATAAGTTCAAGGTATGTCATGCCATGGTGCATTGGTGTATGTGTGAGCAATATATTCTAATACCATATAAACTAAAAAGATTACCACACATATAATTAACACATTACTTTTAGATTAAATAGAGATATATGTGCATGCATATATTTTGAAAAAGAGTAATTAATAAAGGAAGAATAGGAGCATGCAGCTACATGATCTATGCATATATGGAGAGTGTTTATTTATTTAAGAACCTTAATCCATCAAGCTCGTATTTCAATTACATTTCTCAAGTTATATTTTCTTCAAATTTCTATTATCATTTTCAATGTTTATAATGTATTAAAAATCCTAAATAGCCTATAAGATACATAAATATATTATTAAAGATCTAAGTTATACCATTTGAGACTAAAAATTCTTAAATATCTAAGTTATATCATTTGATACTAAAAACTTCGAAATAAATCAAGGGACCAGCTGGGATGGATTGTGCCAAGCAACAACTCCGTTAAATCCAAAGCAGATGTGGAGCTCCACATCTGCTATGGATATAACGGAGTTGTTGCTTGGCACAATCCATCCCAGCTGGTCCCTTGATTTCTAAGGCTTTCTTGTGAAAAATCAAGACTTGATTTGCAATAGGAGCTGAACAGATTAATCCATGTCTCTTTCAAGACTTTTGCACTTTAGTCACGATCTACACTTCAGGACATTGACTTGGATGTAGGTCCGATTATAGTACGACACCTCAATATTCCCCATTTTTCAGCACAAGCCCTAAAATGCTGGAATTTTAGTGCAGGGTTATGATATGCAAGACCTAGCTTGTTCTTATCTTCCAATGGAGGAACTTGGTTAATGGTTACAGATTTAACATTAGCACCCCCCCCCCCCCCACACACACACAAAGCTATAATCATTTCATTTCATGAAAGAACAGTAGTACTATTGTAACCAACTGTTTTCTCTCTTCTGCAAGCAACAGACTGCTGAAAGGCCATACATAATTAAGAGCCATGGCCCAGTCGACCAACAAAGAGAATCTAGAGGCATGCACAGTAGATTGAAGCCAAAGCACCGCTTTACTTTCTAGCTAAGGAGTTTGCAGCAGTGCTATTGGCGCCCCTATAGGGGATCTTGTGGTCGTAAAAGCAGTGGCTCACATTCTTTGCTCAGGCACGGAGGAATAATTTCCATCATTGATCAATGAGGAACATGGTGTGATCAAAAGCGTGCGAGAAAAAAAGAGAGGAAGAGACAGAGGAGATGAGTTCAGTCAGCTGCTAATGTTGCTGCTTAAATTTTAAAAACAGCCTCATGGGCTTTACAAGTGGTACCGACCCAGCCCAACTCATCCCCTCGTCGGCTTGCAATGGATTGGCCCGGCCCAATTCCTCCAGTTACAATTTAGCCCAACCCAAAAACGGAGAGCCCATTTGGTTTTGGAGATAAATTGAGCAAGGTCAGGAACCCTGACATGTCGGACCCGCTTGTAGGTGCCACGTGTGCGCTGAGCTGGACATTCACGCTAGATCAACGAAAAAATAAGACTGATATATGCTGCGTTTTTATGTGCGGAACATCGCCTACGAAACTATTGGAACACCGCTAAAAAGGCTAAGGAAACACCGTCTGCGAAACCAATAAGGCAAACCGCCATTGAACTAGTTGAACGCCACTGCTAAACCACTGGAACACCGCCATATGAACTATTGGAGCACCGTCTGTGAACTAATGGAATGCTGCCGATCGACTATCGAAGCACCATCTACGAATAGTGAGGAAAAGCTCTGACGTTCCATACGCATATGTTATAGATGTTCCACAGTACTAGCATCGCTAGGCCGAAAATATGTTTAGGTGCTCCGCTAATAGTTTTGGTTGTCGTAGGTGTACATGTTTCAAACGGGTCGCAAATACGATAATGTATTTAAAAATAGACTTTTCAATTTAAGAAAAACAAAGAAATACCCTCCTTGTTTCACTATACGTGTCTATAATAACCTATTATGCGCACAGACTAAAGAAGTATTAAATCTAATGAATACTTAATGAGAAATTATATACACACACTATGCACTCAACCTTATGGTGCATCCAACGTACACTCAAACTAAAATACTCATGAAAAATTCCAAAAAAAAATTATATATGTACTTCTAAACTGGCTCTACCTATGTATAAAATTCTAAGTTCAAATTTATTCTATGTTAAGATTAACAAAAAAGAAAAAATCTGACAAATGTTAAGAGTTCAAATTTACTAGAATTTTTTCCTTTTTTTTGGTACTCTTAACATAAATAAATGTGAACTTGAAATTAAGTACATCTAGAAATTTTTTTACGACTTTTTTAGTTTAAGTGTACTATGAGTGCATCGTAAAGGTAAGCGCATAGCACATGTTCATATATATATATATATATATATATATATATATATATATATATATATATATATATATATATATATATATATATATATATATATATATATATATATATATATATATATATATATATATGAACATGTACTACAATTAATTAACCCTCTGTAAAATATTAAAGTAGCGGTAAAGAGTAAAATAACTACAATAGCTAACATTCTATATACTAACTACATTGGCAACTTATTCAATACACTCAGCCTTCCCGGTGCACTATGCACTCAGCTCATGTCGATCGTCCGATCTCCATCCGGTGTCTCATATCAACATACGTCACTTTTTGCAAAAACCCGCCTGCCACTTGTGTTGGATTTGCAAATCGACCCTCCTCTCTCCAGACCCGTCGCCCACATCCACCCCTCCTCCCCCGATCTGCTGCCGGTCATCTCCGCCCCTCCTCCCCCCGAGCCACTGCCTACCCCCGCCCCTCCTCCCCTGATCCGTCGCTGCCAGCCCCTGCACCTCCACCCCTTAAGCTCATGGCCTTAAAATAACATGTCATACGGATTTTCCAATCATCATAATTTGTGCCAATGAATAGAGGCGTCTCACCTAGATCCACTATATTACTAGTCGTCATCCTTTACTCTCTAGGCCGTGAAGCCTAATAAAATGAGATATCAAGCTCTTATACCATTTGTAAGATCGAGGAGGCCAACTAGAGGGGGTGAATAGTCGGTTCTAAAAATTCTCTTCTTAAATAATTCTATTTAAGTTATTTGACTAAAACCAAGTATATAATGCGGAAACTTAAATCAAATTGGTTTTAACACAAATAAAACCTAAAACAACTAAGTTCACCTAAGTGCACCAACAACCTAAGTTTATGTCAAAGGTTTGTAATGTTATTATGACAAGCAATCAATTTAATTATATGAATGTAATTTGCTTGAAAGTAAATTAAATATAAGAAAACAAACCACAAAGGCACGGTATCTTTTTACCGTGGTGTTTGGAGACTTCCCGGTTTCCCCTAGTCCACGTTGAGGTTAGCCCAAATAAATTGGACCGGCTCCACGAATTATACAAAAACACATCAATCCACTAAGATTGCTCTTCCTCTACTTCGGAGATGCGAGCACCACACCACTCACAATTCGCCGGGACTTTTCGCAATCTTCTTTGAGAAGCTCACAGCGCATAATGCCTCCAACATCATCTAGGAGTCGGTAAACTTCAAGAGTAATAAATCAAGCCCTTCGCTTGACTTTCACCACGTGCAATGAATGCACAAACTCAAATGGACACTAAGTCCAAATCTACATGCAACACATGCGATCTAGATCACTCTCCTTGCTCATAAGGTGCAGCACATGCATAATTGAGAGAAGAGGCTCACACTAGCTCAAGGGGATAGAAAATGAGTCAATCAGCAATATCTCTAACAAGCCACAAGGGGGTATTTATACTCCACACAAGAAAACTAGCCGTTGGAGCCAGATCCCTGAAAAATCAGGGAAATAAGAAGCACCACCGTTATACGGCCAATACTTCCACTCCCCTCGCAATGGTCAGAAAAACTAGACTTTACAGTCAAAATCAGAAGTTCCGTCGTTCATTCTCTGGTACTTCTGATTCATTAGAAGTACCACTCCACACATGCAGAACTACAGATTTCGCGGGGAGGAGAAGACCACCACACAGGTGTATCTCTGGAAAAAATGTACTGTAGGAAAATCCAGAGCTTCTGAAGTCTGGTAGTACCGCGCAACACACGCTGGTACTTCCACCTTTCGGTAGTACCACTCACATAGAGCCGGTATGTCAGATCCCGGAGCAACAACTCCGAAATCATTTGTGTAAATCGTACTAGTCCAGGAACAGCTAGTGCACATAGTAGAACAAAGATACATATCAAGCACAAATGACCAACAATATTAAATTAAAGAGTACGGACTTATGTCCAAGTCTTACATTAAGATCCCTGATAACACAAATAAAAGAAATAATAGTGGAAACAAAACGATAAATAGCAAAGCCCGATAGCCTGCCCACAGGCAGACGACTGTATGACGTGGGCTACTCGTCCAGGTCATCACTGTAGTCGAAGTTGTCCTCCTCTGAGAAGGGATAGCAAGGTGAATACAAACCTGTACTCCGCAAGTCACACAGAGAAATGCATCATAATGATAAAAGCAATAAAGGAAGGCACATAGGGTTATTTGTGCGTAAAACAGGATTTAAAAAATACAGTAAATAGATTGAACATGTTGAATTTAATACAGTAAATAAAAACAGTAATTGTAAATGAAATTAATATCATTAGTGTAGGCTCTGACCAAACGCTAACCTATCCACGGGCATCCCACCCGAACCATCTTTCCAAAAATATCTCGTATGGACTCCATCCATCCACACGTTTCCACACACTTATGGATTCCATCCATCCACAAGGTTTTCAAAATCATTTTTGAAAAAAATAACAAAGTCCA
This sequence comes from Dendrocalamus latiflorus, assembly GCA_017311315.1. Taxonomy (NCBI): domain Eukaryota; kingdom Viridiplantae; phylum Streptophyta; class Magnoliopsida; order Poales; family Poaceae; genus Dendrocalamus; species Dendrocalamus latiflorus. The sequence continues at coordinate 8,175,586 of CM029664.1, forward strand.
ATCCATAAAAAACTTTTACTCAACATGCCCATGACCGTGGGCACGGCTATCCAGGATATATTATACACTCTGCAGAGATTGTATAGCTTTACCCACAAGATATGATCATCCTGGATTGCCACCGAATAATCACACTTCCTTAGGTGTGCGGCGAGGAGATCATGACAAAGCCTTTACAATGCCAAGCCTTCAACCTGGCTAAGCCAACTCTAAGGTTTCACCTCATTAAGAAATTCACCAGACTGGGACCCCCTCTTCAGTCGAGTGAGACTTCTTATGGCCAACACCATGCTCACTTTCAACCTACGATGAGACTCAGATTGGGACCCACAAATTAGTCAGCTAGGACTACCCTATACCAGCCTTGTGGTCGTACGATAGAGCTTTACAATAAAAGTTCACAGACCGGTCCTTAATTTGACTTAGGCTCAATCACATACCCCTATGCACGACAATCAACACTGTGTCTCCGAACAACAGCGCATGCCTGCACCCACCACCTAACCATTAGCCTAAGTCTAAACCAGATTTTATATTTTATTTTGAAATAATTTTACAATCCTTCTTGACTCACCAAAGTCAAGAATACATTTCAAAAGCTTATCATTTTATGTGAAAATGGTATCCCAGGTCTAAGTTATATCTATGCAGGGCTAAGCATTTGCTATGAAAATTGTATCCCAGGCCTAAGTTATATCTATGCAGGGCTAAACATTTGCTATGAAAATTCTCTAACCATACTAGTGTACTAACTAGAGTTTTATTCTAGGGTGATAAGGTATCGTAGAAATTCAATGTCAACAGAGGAATTAACAAGTCGACAATAACTAAGTTAAAACTGAACTGAAATATGTTGAATAAAATCAAGCATGCAATATAATTTAAAACAACATAATTTTATTTTGAAATTTGGGACCAATATGATCAAGGAGTGTGACTTGTCTTTCTCCGCAGTTTGGTGTGAGTCTTCGTCGAAGAATTCTCCGGAATCGTCGCAGTCTACACGTGAAAATAACCCACCAAATTCAAATAAACTCCAAAAATTCAAAAGGATGGCAGAAATGGATAGTTTGGAATTTTTTTTATGAATTTAGAAATTAGAACAGACTCAATCGGAGTTAGAACGAAGGAGAACAGGCTCTCGGAAGTTTAAAATCAGAGAAAAAGAATAAACTAGAATTTCTAGAATTATTTTTCTAAAGAAAATTGCAATTATGACGTTAGCAGAGAATTTCTATTTCGGCTGAATTATTTTTCTACTGGAAAATCAGCCCTGAGAGATTCTTCGGAACATAGACTGACAGGTGGGCTCTGGTCTATGGACCAGGTGCACGGACCAGAGGGGAGGCTAAGGTGGCAAGGGTGATTGTGCAGCATCCAGGTAGCAGGTGATTGGGCCAATTTGCTGATGTGGCATGCCAGCTGCTGACACCTGACTGCCACGTGGGCTACAGGGGTGAGGTGGCTGCTGGTGTGGCGCTGATCGGGCAGGCGAGCGTTGGCATGATGTGCCACTAGGCTGCCACGCAGCTGCCATGCCAGCACGGGCAGTGACATGGCGGCGCCTGGGACCCGATGGTCACGGGCGCTCCATCGAGTGGTGGCGGCTAGCGAGAGGTGGGAATGGGATAGGAAGGCACAGGATTCGTTTTTACCCTGTCTCGGGGCTCGGCGGCGAACGAAGCCAGCTGGCGATGGTGAAGGGCGACGGTGGCGCTCGGTCGACGACGGGGACGATGCTCCGGCGGCGTTCGAGCCCGGAGGAGTGGCGCCCGAGGACGGTGATGGCTCGAGGAGTATGATGGTGCCGACGGGGAGGCCCGAGGCGGCGGGGAGAGCTCACCGGAGTTGGCGGCGGCGCTCGGGAAGAGGGAGCTCGGCGCGGGAACGATGGGGGACCTGAGAGAGTGTGTGTGGAGGTGGGAGTGGGGTGGTGCGGTGGAAGGAGAAGCCGGGGAGGGGTTTATATAGCGTCGGGGAGGGGCAAGTCGACCGTAATTCGTCGCTGGAGTTGTCAGGGAGTGGCAGTGATTGCTAGCGAATGAGGCCGAGTGGGGGAGTGGGCAGGTAGGCGACGGGTGTGGGAAGTGCGGAGCACGACGGGAGTAGTGGGGTGGCGCACTCGGGGGAGGAGACGTGGCCGGGAAAGGCGGAGTGGCACAACGGTCGGGCGGCGGCGGTTGTGGCGCGAGGACGAAAAAGGGGGCAGGGAAGACGGAGTTGACGGGTAGGCCCCAGCGGCAGCGAGAGAAAGGACAGGGCGGGAGCGGGGCGGTTGGATGAGGATCAAACGGCCCAGAAATGCAGAGGCCGGACGGGGAAGATGGGCGGGGCGCGTGCGCAACCGATCTGGGCCATCCACATGTCGGCCCAGGGGGAGAGGTGGGATGAGGCGGGTGGTGATGTGGGCATGATCTACACCAAGCCCCTGATGCGCATTGAATTCTGCTCCCTCTACTGCCTCGTTGCCTTCCTCCGCTCCCTAACCGACCACGACGGTGTCTGGTACCTGCTCGTGAGCAACGTCGACGCCTGGCTGGCCATCAAGATGGCAGAACAGGACAGCATCGCCATGTGCCACACACCTCTCTCCGTGTTGTATTCGGACCCTGGCACCCCGCCAGGTCCAACCAGATTTACTCCCTAGTCCCAGGTCTTAAATGGGCTGCGCACCCCGTGCACCTGAGCCCACGGGCTACCCGCAAGCAAGCCCTTGAAGCAACAATCTTATAAGTGGTATTGGGCCTTCTCCCCCAAAAGACTAGTCCAATGGGTGGAGACTCCCTCACACTTATAAGTTGTGCTTTCTCCTTTCCCACAATCCATGTGGGACTATTCCTAATAATCTTCTCCTTACACATGGATTGTGCACACCGCACTCCTGAGAGATGTTACGTGTCTGCGCTCTGATACCACTTGTTGTATCCGGACCCTGGCACTCCGCCAGGTCCAACCAGGTTTACTCCTTGGTCCCCAGGTCTTAAATGGGCTACGCACCCCGCGCACCTGAGCCCATAGGCTGCCCGTAAGCAAGCCCTTCAAGCAACAATCTTATAAGTGGTATTGTACCTTCTCCCCCTAAAAGACTAGTCTAATGGGTGAAGACTCCCTCACACTTATAAGTTGTACTTTCTCCTTTTCCACAATTCATGTGGGACTATTCCTAACAATTAAAGTTGTAACACTCCGTGACGCCTACAGGGAAGCGGCTGTCGGATCGTGGCACCCTGACCTTGACGCGCTGGCGAAGTTCGTCGTGGACTCGTCGTTGCATATGGAGTCAACCGACTCGCCGTTGTTGCTCGCGGATCGCACACTCTCCTGCCACAGCGTTGAGCATCTCACCATGTCACCCAAATCCTCTTCCCCTGCCAAGTCAGAGCAGCAGGTTCAGCAACTGAACCAGGTGGCCTCTGGTTCAGAGATCCTATCTGAAAACCAGAAAAGATTCATCCCAGAAGCTCAGAAGAAATTTAAGGCTGACAGGAAGGTCAATGCTGCATTGAACAGTTATGCTCGGGAAAAGGGGGTTAGTGACTTCATTTGCTTGATTTTCTGGTATTTTTTGAAGAATTAATTTTCTGTCATTTGTTACTATTTGCTTCTAGTTACTAGGTACTAACTAATTTACTGTTAGTTGCTTAACTTGCTTAATATGTCTATTTGCCGATTTGCTCCACCTATATGTAGGAACTCTATGAGCTTCATGTTATTTGTGGTGTGAATAATGTAACCAAAGGCACCAGGAATGGTCTTAAGAAGTTCGACAAATCTGGGTTCTCTTATGTCAAGTTTTTGGCAGCATCCAAGGGTCCAAATTCTGCTGGCACAGATCCGGTACTGTTCTTCACTGAATGTAGCAATGATGAAGAACATGATGAGGTGCTTCCCTGTATTGGCTTCTTCGATAGATGCTGGTATACTTCAGCTCTCATCTAGATTTCTCATCATATTTTCCCCTTGTGGAGTGGTTTTTGAGGTAGAAATGTTGCTCTGATATGCAAATTGACAACCTGTGTTACACAGCCACCTGCAATATAATACCCCTAGCAAAGATGTTGTGAATCGTTGAGGATTCTATAATCTATGTAAATGAAAAGAAAGAAAAAAAATGAGAGTATCTAGCCAAATAGAATTACAGTGTCCTTTCTCTGTGCTCTTTATGAAAAACAATAACAAGCGTTCAGCTACAAATCCATCTAAAGATGGACGATATATACTACTGTTCTATGCAGTCAAGGGATGCGATGGGATTATCACATAAATTTGATGCCAGTTGCTGACATGTTTTGTTTTGCCACTTGCCAGTACTGATATACAAGCTTTTGTTCCTTTTACGTTAGAGCTGATGATTACATTTTACTGTTATTTTGGAGGGAAGTTCGTTGCTTTCACTGTGAGCATCATGGGATAAAGATTGTGCATCCATATGGTGAATCTTATCATGAGCTCTGCGAGGACTTCGTAAAAAAAATGGCTTGCGGAGAGCACAGCATCAGCAATGAAGGCCTCATCAGTGCCAGCGATTTCCATGCTGATCTGATGTGCACGTTGAAGGACTAGATCTATTTTGATCCCAGCACGGACGCCAAGATTGCTCAGATGAATCCCATTGGTGACGGCTACGTAGATGTGGAGATGGAAGGGCAGAATTTGCTGAGATGCAGCGGCTTGACTGAATTAACGATTACCATTTGAAGGCTTTGTCGTGTCATTTTGTAAGTGTGTTAGTTCAGATTAGGACCGTAAAAAAAGCTCGAGCCTGACAAGTTACTACGAGTTTGGCTCGAGTTCCAGATGAGTTGGACTTGAACTTAAACCTAAGCACGTAAGCCTAACGAGCTCAAATAGTGTGGTTAAGGCAACTTACCCCTTTCCAATTTTTTCCCCCACACGTTCTTTCCAATGTTAGTCAGTTGCCAAGATTTTTTGAGCCAAGCTTTTTGTAGAAGATATTATGTACAAGTGTTGCCGAGTTCGAGCTTGGAGCCGAGCGTACCTCCAAGCTCAAACCTCAAATCAAGGCTCGCTCGAGCTTGTATCAAGTTAAGCCCAGGCTCGCTCATCGTTTACAGCCCTAGTACAAGCTCCATAGAAGATGCCAAACCAGGGATCTCCCTCTGAATAGCTTAACGTATGCCCATCAGATAGCTGAACATATGGTCGTGGGAAGCGTCTTTGTTGACTCTTTTGGTCGGTAGGCTTTGGAAGTTGTTATCAACTGTGTAGGCAAAATTGTTCCTGCGTTCTTTCGTAAGACTTGAACATCTACCTTCGGTTTTTTGAAATAGTCGTGTGTTGCTCAAACTTGGAACGAATCTTGTACCAGGGCCTTGAGAGTTTATTTGGACAAGGTTATACCAGACAAGCCCAAAAAGACAAACGAGGATGGCTGCAAATAATGTGACGAAAAAACACTAAACAGCATTGGCAGTACAATACAAAACGAACATGGTTCTTCACTCACTAAAGGATCATCCAGCACCATTTTTTTACATGAAGCTCCATGTTCAATCTTTACAGGCTTCAGCACAAACACGAAGCATTCTCGACGCCAATGTCGCTACCATCCACCATTTTGCGCAGCTAGGTTAGGCGGTATGCATGTTACTTGTACATAATCTATTGTTAGGGGTTGCAAGGGAGACTTCATCCGAACAAGCTGTACATGGGGTATGAAAGGTCGACCTGTGAACTCTTCAAGCCAGAATCTGCGTTTCCATTAGTCCAGTCATTGTAAAGATTTGGTGGCGACGGCTGTTGAAGCAATGTGCCTACCATACCGGCTTTCATGCCTGATGTTGAGTTTTGGCCAAATGCATCATATCCCCCAGTGGACATATAGCTATTGGCAGTTCCATTCCAATATTCAGGCTTCTGATTTGGTGCACTACTTATGGGCGGAAATGCGCAGCAGCATCTCATAGTATTTTCAACACCACCCATGCACTGCAACAAGCCACCAGGGTAAGGCGATAATAGCAATTGATTTGATGCACCAGAAAAACAGAAACTAGGAAACGGTGTGCATCTCCAGGTGGTATCAGTGGAACCGAGTGTAGAAGATATGCTCACACTATTACTTTGTTTGGTATCCCCATCATCTTCCAGGCACTCTGAGACCCAGCTAATGATGTCCGAATCTTGTACCAGGGCATCAGACGTTGAGCACAGTGCAGAACAAGTTGAGGAGCTCACTGATACAAACTTTCCTGAATCAGAAGAGTGGTGAAGTTCCTTAAATCCAGGAGGACAAACTTGTCTTTTTCTTCCTTTGCTATCCTTGGCAGCTATATCAGTGGATGATAGTACACTGACTGGCCTTGGTAACAGAACGCTCTCTGCATGCTGAGATGAAATTTGATCACCAGACACAGTCATTTCCCTGTTGTACAAACTGTGATCCCCTCCTTGTGCTGAAGTTTGATGTTTACCATCAGTGGGCAGCACTTGATTATTAAGAGTGCTACGCCAGTCACTTGCACCAGCTATATCTGTATTAGAAACAGCAACTTTTTGTTGATTTAAGAGCTGCAATTGATTTTCAGATGCTAACTTTCTGTGTGAAACTGAAAGCTTATCTTGCCCAACTGACATCTGAGATTTGACATCAGAAGTTGAAATATTACTGAGCGTAGGACTGCCACTCAAACTCTGCAATGCAGTTGAACTGTGTGATGCAGTGTTCTCTGAAAGCTGCATATGTTTTCCTTGGACTGGCTTATCACTGATATCTGAGCATGCTTTCTTTTCCTCTGCTCCGGCATGAGATACAATTGATGAGGCCAACTGACTAGCTAGCTTATGAGGACTCTCTGGTCTCTGGGAAACTACCTTTACATTCTGGCATCTAGGAATTGTAATGCTATCACTGTGTTCATTTTTTGCCAAACTAACTTTTTTGGAATTTGAAATTACATTACCCACTTGTCCTGTTGCTTTAGATCTAGTATCATTAGGAGCAACCTGCCTGGTAAGTACAGTAAACCGGCAACCTGATCCACTTGATCCTTGTGAAACTACATTAACATACTGTGGTTTTCTCAATGAAGTATCGACTGTGCCATTTCCTGCTGAGGTCATTTGCTTGGAATTTGAAATGCCATTTCCTAACTGCACAGATGCTTGGGATTTATCATCATTGGAAGCCAACTGCTCATTGAGGCAGTCCTTTGGTCCAAGTGGTGGAAATTCTTCACATTTGGAGGCTGAAAATTTTTGCTGATTATTAAGTATGCTCTCATGGTCATTCTGTTGATGACAAGTTGCATTTACAATAGACGATGAATTGCCAGAAGAAAAACTCGAGTCCCTGACAAGGATCAAACGATGACCATCAGTAAAGGTTACAACACAGCAGGATAAGGCCCCAACAAACAAAAACAATTACCATGGAGTCGCGGCTGGCATTGTACCAGGATTCTTGTTGCCAATATTAGGTAGTACTCCACCATCTTTGATGCAAGTCTTCACATGCAAGGACTCACAGTTAATAAAATGATGGACCAGCAATCCATGAATACTAAACCGGAATTTTCCGTTACAGCGTAACTATAAAATAACAGCATTTACAAGCATGGCCACAAAATACATTAATTCAGACAAAATTAAGCTCTTACTTTGTCTTTGAAGTTTCCACTACAAATGGTTGTTCTTGAATTGCAGTCACCTGGAGAGGGTAAAGTACTTCCTGATCGCTGTTGGAGACCCTTCATATCCATTCCAAGCAAATGCTGAAGCCTTATCTCCGGAAAGAGAAGAAAAAATGCTGAAGCGTTGTGCTTTTGTATAAAATAAAATGCCTTTCTGAGGCGCATAAGTAAGCTAAAAATTTTAATTTAACTACGATAATGTTATACATGTAAATGATCCAAGCAAAGCTGCAATAGCACTAATCATCAATAGCAAAGTAAAACAAGATATAGCTGAAGACTAATTGAATAGTACTAATTTTAGACAAAGTAAAAGAAGATGTAGCTGAAGACTGATTGAATAGTGCCAATTTTAGACGAAGTAAAAGAAGATATAGCTGAAGACTGATTGAATAATACCAATTTTAGACAAAGTCACCAGGGCTGATATTAAGAAAGGACTAGCAGCTAAACATGGATAAGAATGAAGAGAGTATGATCTTAGTACACCTTTGCACAAGTCATAGGTGCAACCAAAATAAAAGGGAAGAAATGTATATGCTATAATTGGAAGCAGGAAATCACTTCCTCTTAACCAGCAAAAGACCAACTTGCAATAACTTCCAAGGATTAGCAGGTCAGTAAATGTCTTTTCAAAAGTAAGCAAACTTTTGATAGCACACAAGCTAACTGGTGCATCAGGAACAGTCAGGGCAATACAACTTAAGTCTGATTTCACGAAGAAACGGTGTGACAGTCAATCCAACATAAATTCAGTTGGCCCCAGAGTGCACAACAGCACAAGGCCATAATACAAATGAGTAAAATCTAACTATGCTCAAATTAAAATAGGATTTGGAAATTAAGAATTTTGGCTGGAAAAAAATAATATGATATCTAATGATTAAAAATCACTACTTTCTTCAACATATGTGCTGGTAGTAACTGATGAGAAAATACATAGAGGGTGTCAAGAAATGGCTAAAGTTATAAATGTGATGGGCAATATGATTCAAATTGTGCTTCTCTATGCTTTAGTTTGTGCTGGCCTAACATATGCGAGGCTCAATGATCTAACTTCAATTTAATATTAATGCCTGCCTCTTTTGGATACCCAAGAAATGTACAGGTTTTGTGAAATCAGGGACATACTACCCTTCATATTTAAGAAGATACACACATTTCAAGTGTACATTTGCATGTGCAATTAAAAACAATCCGGCATCATGTAGGTCATCAGCATCTTCAGATGCCCAATTGATGAATGTTGATATATTTAGTCAGGCTGAGCCTTCACCACTAATTAGCGTCAAACATGGGATGCAAACAAGATTGACAAATGCTCATGGAATAAAGTAATTTCCACATGCTTATTTAAAATAGGCAGTAGCAATATGTACCTTGCACACACCACAGCAACATCGTCTTTGGTACAAATATCTTCAGCTGGTGCTTTCTGATGCACATATGAACAATTTGGCTTTCGGCAAACCTGAGCCAGGACACAAAAGCAAATTTAACAGAAAAGAAAGAAGTTAGCAGTTGCAGGCAAGTGAAGATAAGGATTTAATATGTAACACACACCTTATTGCTTAGCCATACATGACAATATCTCGTAACACCGAAGGTTGCTCTACATGATCAGCATATAGAAGGTAAGGCATAAACCGCATAAAACGCAAAATGGGTGGTGTTTTCTATAAGTCAAACTGAATGTATTTAGTGGCAAAACTTACTTTAGAGGTCTACCATCCAAGATGTAACCATTAACTGCCTCTATGCACCGGACAGCTTCCTCTTCCCTTGAAAATGTAACATATCTATAGGGACACAAGCAAAGAATTACTCAAAACAACAAACATATCAACTCAAATGTAACACAAACCATTCAGTTTGCTAAGAATAAATGCCGCTGGCCTGCTTGGGGAGTAATGTATCTAGTGGGAACCACCATTAAAATAGGGCAACCGGAACTGCAATATCTGCTGTTGGATCATATTTCGGTGGCATGGATAAAGGTGGATTGCCCATGTCACTAGAAGGTGGAAAGCGTGTGCGTAAAAGTTGAATATTTCAGGCACTCCCTGAAAATGTATCTGCAGCTTTTAGTGTCTAATATCTGCCTAGATCTGATCCAATGTCCACGAATGCTATCTATTTAAAGAGTGGTTATTGGTTTGACTTGTTTCCGCTGCTAAGGAATATATTTTTCATTTGCACTTTCTATAACCAAAAACTTACACACGGCCAGAGTCAGGAATCTGTTGGTTGGCTCCAATATTGTCGATAATAACGTTTTCTATTTTTCCATATTGTCCAAGAAAATTCTTCTGTCTTAGCACCTGCATGAAAAGTGTACAGTTAGCATTTTTTTCATATGCATCGAAACAGAAGTACAGAAAAAAAAACTAAGTTATGATACTAAATGATAACACTTTTACAGTGCAAAATATTTACCTTGTCTTTGGAGAGTTCAGAAGGCATCCCAACAATATAAACAAGCTTCCTCTGAATCACACGAGCATTATTCGGGTCTATCGGTTCTTCGGCCAGTCTCAACTGGTTTTTTGCTGATTTCTGCTTTTGGGACTTGGTTTGCTCTTTTTGCAAGTTTGATTTGTCAGCACAAAGTTCCTTTAATCTGTAATTGAAAAAAAAACTGATGTCACACAATAATTACGGCATTATTAAGTTAAGAAGCATCCTAAATTAGAATTTTCAGAAATATAAATTGGACAAAGGAGGGAGAAGCGGACGGGGAAAATAAGATAAGATAACAGAGCATTTTAGTGATAAAGTCATAAAGAACATGCATTTGGTTGCTGATGCTCGTCCCCAAGATTCTATCCTTGTTGTAGATAGAACGGCATCCAGGGCACCTCCCGCCACATTCGTCCTTCTGATCCATTTCCATTATATGATGCCAACACCAAAGACAAATCTACCAAAAAATAATACATTATAAATATGCCAATTTCATCGATACATAAGGTTCACAAGAAAAGGCATCATTTGAGTTGTTCATAATGTGCATATTTTATGAAATCTGTAACATACTACAAGTACGAGTGCATAAGGCAAGATAAAGAACAAGCATTTAATTTACCAAAACAAAAGACTAAGAAGGAAAATAACTATCTGAAACCTAGTGCATTTGATAATGGCATTATGTGGGCATCAAAGAGCGGACACAGCTCATATATTTCATGCTGCTTGCAGCATTCAACTCTTAACAGTTACTGTCGACTTCTTACTAAATAAACAAACCTACCAGTCTTGAGAGTAACTGTGGCATTACCAAGCCTACCAGTCTTGTTATCTGAAAGAGACTGGAAAAAATTTGCAATGCCTTGATTCATGTTTAGATTGTTACTATCGATAATAAAATTCTGAAACATGCTGCACTTCTTTTTAACTAAATGACACCAACATTAACTTCCCTTTGCCTTTCAAGAATGACAGATGTTTCTCGCGGTTAGAAGGTATTTAATAGATCCAATTAAAGCATGACATCCAGGCAAAAAGAGTAGCATATCAGATGAACTCAAATATGATGCACAAGTAATTTCACCTCATATCCACATTTGCAGGGCTTCAGTTGTTTATCTGTCAAATCCATCGTCTCCAAGCAAAGTGGACATTTTTCTTTAGCTTGGGTGCTCATGGTGACTCCACCCAATACATAAAGTAACAGGAAAACTGAAATAGGAAAAGGAATAACTCTATTACCATTTACCAATTAAAGTAACCCAATATGAAAAATATATAGTAATATACAGCTTTCATAATGTTATAAGGTTAAAAATCTTATCAAAAATACAAAAGATTAAGAGTATCAAGTTAGAGCAATTCGCCAATACAAGATATTAATTGCAGAAAAACTGTTAAAGTTGCTTGATGTAGCAATGCAGAAACCAATTAAACAGTAAGGCATTCTTCCCATTCTTCCAACAATTCAACTCAACGGACTGGACAAGAACCTAAACTAAAAAATTTTGCATCGTCTAGACAGAATGACCTGTGTCCTACAAGTAAAAGCATTTGCTTGTAAATATTGGAATAAAAAATCATGGAAAAATAGGATAAGCTTATTTCCTTAAAATAATAAGCCTAGTAAACCTTGTGAGCCTTGAGACAACAAAATTCTCAAATAAAAAGCATCAGCTTCCGAAAATTCTAAATGTGAACTTTGATAATTAACCAGATGAGGATCCCATATATAGAATCATTGAAAGTATGCAAATTATATCAAACAAATTAAAAGAACGCAACTATATAGAAACAGTAAGTAAATATGCCCAGCATGCCTTAGATATGACAAGAACTATTCGGCTTTCCCAACAAGAGTGTTATTTTCCATCCATATGGACCACATCAAGATATCTTTTCCATGAAGCTTTCAGCGCTACATATAATTAAGCTGTACATAATTTTGTTCAAACCGTGCCCCAGAATCAAATCTAGTAAAAAGCTGAAAAAAGGTATACAAGGTCGTTTTAACTCACTGGATGATAAGCAATAGCAGTCTCAGCACTCACATAATCACAAATTAAACAGTTCCAACTCTTTTAATTTCTTTCAAACTCAGCCTGGAAACCTTTAGCTAATGCAAACTCACAAATAGTAAAATGCATGTTAAATTATGTAATTTAAATCTGACTCTACTTGATGTGTCCTATGAGTATAGTTTGTACAACAATAGGCACAGTTTTGAAATTAAAGCTTAGTGAATAATTGACTAAGACCCAAGAAACTAGCTACATACATCCTGATCCCCTTAGCTCACTTGACTATGAATTCCTGTGTTATATTTACTTATTACTTGCCTGTATATTGCATGGCATGTTTTGTTATTCAGTATTCACACAAATATCTAGTCTAGAATAGAGGGTGGGTAGCAAGCAGTTGCGCCATAAGAATCAACACATCGCTCTGTCTAACGTCTAAAATCAACGTTATCGTAATCTTGCATTAAATTATCTTTACAAAACTTATGCACAAACCGATAAGATGAACAAATGCCTACAGTGTGCCCAACAAGGAATTCCGCTAGACATCCGTCTCTCTTAGTTGATAACAAAAGAACAATTGCTGAAAGAACTGTCAATAGCGGTACAGGCCCCCTTGAGTCCTTGACTACAATTTCAGAGCCCCACAGGCCCAAAGTAAAAACGAACCAAGTTACATAATCATCATGCATCTTGATACAAAGCATGCTCCAAACGTGTAGGTACAGAGAATTTAACCAAGAGCGCTGCAAATTACTTCGCTCTCCCGTCCACATCTCATCAAATTGAAACTTCCGCATCACCCAGAAAATGTCTGCAAACACTGCACCAACCTAATCTCTTCCCACACAACTCAGGGGTCTACATGCAAATCCACAACTCCGCGAGGTGCATGCAGCAAAACTACACCCAAAGCGGAATTCTATAATCCAATGATCTCTTATCCAGACAACAATGCAAGTTTAAAAATAATCAACGAACTAAATCTACATAAGAAATTAAGCTAGTCGCCACCATTCCGCATCAAAACCCTAGACTAAAAAGGCACAGCACAGACTGCTCGTGATCATTCCCACTAAAACCCAACCCCTAGAATGCCAAAACCCCAAAAATTTAAAGCATTTTTTCCCGGGAGACGTCAAATTGCGGCCAAAGCAAAACCATAGAATAAACTTCACAGACACCTAAACACGGAGTATTTCCCACTAAAAGCGACCCCCGACAGCACCCCAAACAATCACATAACCGACCAAAACCGCCGCGGAAACATGCCACATTTCATCGCGATCAAACCCCACGAGCAATCGCCCCAACCCGCCTCTTCTACCAGAAGAACCCACCCAAACCGCCGAAAAATCCCAGAAATCTCCCACCAAAACCGAAGCACTAAAACAATCCCACTGCATGCGCGGCGAAAAACTAACCCCGCAGCTGAAACCGACCAAAAACACCGCAAAATCCCGCGTAATTGCCCCAAAACACCGCACGGAAAACCCCCACATTGCGGCGGCCGGAAGCCCTAGGCGGATTGAAGCATCGAGCGGGAGCGGTTGCGATAGGAGATGGGGAGCAGTTAGAGAACTCACGCCGGGAATGATCGGGGAGGCGGGCTGCCTCGGGATTAGGGTTTCGTGCTTCCTTCCTTCCTTCGTCTCTATCACTCTGCGACTCTGCCTCCTTCCCCCCTCTCTCTCTCTCTCCTCCCCCCTCCTCTCTCCCCTTGGCAGTCTCGAGAACCTTTTTGTTTTCTTCTTTTCTGTAGTCTTTTTTTTTCCGCGTCCAGAGGGCAGCGGGGTCTTTAATAATTGGAAGGGAGAGCGTACCATGGGGCACCTTCCGGAAACCTACCCCGGAAGCAAGATACGCGACCCGCGACACTGACACGTGGGGTCAACCGATACGTGGGGCCAGTCGCGGTGACTTGCGGTGGGCGGGCGCGGCGTGGTGGCGGCTGCCGGCCAGGCCCTTTCGTGTTCCCTGACGCGGCCGTACTTTCGGGCGATGCGCATTTCCTCATGCCACCCCCCGCCGGAGGCGGGACCACATGTCGGTGTGAGGGTGCCCCGGCACACCGTGGCCACAGAGATCGCTTTGTCGTTTCCAGGGCGCATCTGTATATCCATCGGGAGAGCGAGCCGCTTTCCACGCGGGAGCCCCGTCATGTCCGCTGAAATGTAGGCCCCACGAGAAGCGTGTCCTATCTGTCAGGGACAGGGTGGGGGAAAGCGGGCCAGGATTTAATGGCCGCAGCGGCCGATTCATTCATTGAAGGCTGGACATATGCATGGCGTGGGTGGGGGTGGGGGGTGGGGAAAGTGACGTCGAGTTCGAGCCGTCGTGCTGTCGCAGCCGCGGCAGCACCCTCCCGCGGACGTGGGCCCACCGGTGGGCCCGGGTTGGGGTTTGGACTTTGGACTGGGTTCAACATGGGCCCGTGCACAGGGGCACACAGGGGGTTGATGGAGAGATTGCACTTTGGTTGTGGGGAGCATGGGGGGACCACGATTGATTCACCGAACACTCAAGCAGCGCGTGTTGGGCGAGCGGGGTCAGAACCAGCAGTTCGGCCAGCTCTCCTGTTTTGATTCGTTAACCCTGTGCTTTGAGTATGGGCATAGAAGAACTCCAACGTTGCTCCAAGAAGGGCCCTATGGAGGATGGACTTTGACATTTCATATTGGACCCCGAATGCTATCATTCACTTGGCTTGTCATTGCACCCAGGTCTGAGGCTGATGCGATCGAAAAAGCGATGTGCCACACTTGCTGATACTTCGATAGCGTCCAAAGGAGAGAGATTCGACGTTGCTACCCTCACCACGCACCCTTGTGTATGTCATTCTATGTCGGGATGGCTCCAGGATCGCCGCTTATTGTTATTGGTCACCACCATTGGGATCGAGATTGATGCAAGGTTATCAAGATCACAACATAGATAGTAGGATTGTATAATAAGTCGCCATCATTGGGAATGAGATTTATGTAAGGATATCAAAATCGCGATACGCATCGTGGGATCGTATGATCCTACCATCCCACGGAGCCAACATGATATGGATCGATGTATGGATCGAAATTTTATAGAATCATGATTCTGAAGGTAGGATCGTATAGAATTAGGTAAGATCGTTAGGATCATGCTCAGGATCAGATAGGATCATGATCCTGACAACAAACTATATTAGCATATAAAATTTGATATTACTTATTGCTAGTTTATGTTTAACTAGCTAGTTTGCTTTGTTTTTATTGTTTATATGTTGTTCTGAGTAAAAAAACTATTATCTTTGACATATTGAACTTTTAGATTAGTAGTTTATTAAAAAAATAATTAAATAAGTTTCAAAATTCAACTTTAATTCAATATAACATAAATAAGTGTACTTAATTACAAAATTAAATTTAAAAATTCTACTATAGTCTTGCATATTTAAAATATAATTCAATTTTTATATAAAAATATATTCGCTTTTTAAAAATATGATAGTATCGTGATTCTATGATCCGATGCGGTTCCATTAGACAAAAATCGGCTCAGACTGATACACCACGCACACAAACGAACCATTTGTATTTTTATTAATCAAGTCATACAAAATGGTTAACCCCTAGTTTATTGTTTTGGACACGTTGGTCTTGTATGCTGATCATTTCCAACTTTGCTAGGCAATATGTGGCTATCTCCCACATGCACATTATCATGGGCTGCACTTGTACTATTTCTCAAATGGGCCGGCATGTCACATATCTCAGGATGGATAGGCCTTTCATTTTTGCCCCTGACTTTTCCAAGTTTAGAATAAGTTCCCCTCCATGCATGTAAGAGGACCAAAGATAAGTAGCCTTCGAGAAAGCCCAATTTCTGCAAAAGTAATCCTTCCTGACTCAATCAGGCCTTCTACGATTGACGGTTCAGGCTAAATTAAAGTAAAAATATTATTTGGCTTGGGCCTTTTCAGCTTGAACTAGGAGGGCCTTTTCTTTGGGTGGGACAAAGGTTCCCGAGTTCACTCTACTTTTATACACTAATATTGATATTCTAAACATGCTCTGGTCATCCTTGCCGCTACATTAGAATCTTTTGGGCCGCAGAAATAGTATACTATGTTCAGCTAGGTGATATTTGCCGATATTTTTTCAGCTTACCATTTCTCCGAATAAATTAACAGGACGGTTTTTTGCTGACATTTTAAAGCGGCTTGTCAGGATAGCCTTTTCAAAACGACTTATTAGCATTTGATTCGTTTGCACAAGTAATCAAGCTAGGACCAAAAACTACCAGCCGCAACCATAAACCGTAGTTGAAAAAAACACACCCCTTAAGACGAAACTACTTAAATTCACACAAACGATTATTCTTCTTCAGATTATATTAAAAAGCACATGGTCATAGTTCCTCCTTTTAAAAGTAATATCTACACCAGTCAGATGCCCATGTGTTGCTACATATTAAAAATAATGAGTTGTATCACACCACAAACTGTCGTTGCTGCTGAGTTGTTGGACCGCCTTCACCACCACATTCGTGTTGCCGTAGTGCATACGCTTCATGTTTTATGCAAGCATTGTATTGTATGTTGCTCTCAAGAGATCGTTCCCTGTGTGTGTCTGGACTCGATATGATCATATGATAGGTGATTGTCCATGCTTCATGTTCTAAATAAGCGCTGTATTCATTATGCTGCTATAAGAGATCATTCCGTGCGTGCCGTACTTAGTATAATTTTTTAATCCAAAGTATATACTCCCTCCGTTTCACAGTACTTGTATATCTTCACGGTACACGTCGTTTTGAAAATATTTATCCATGAACAAAAACCAAACTTGTAATTATTGGAATATTTGCACGGTCTACCCTATTTTAATGATGTGAAAAGGATCGAATAATTATAGGAAAACCATTTAATAGGGTATGTATGGCCATTTCCTATTAACTTTTTCTTAGTATTGGTGCTTGCTCGTCTTTATGTATGATGAGTTTGGACAAATATTGTGAATCGAAGGGAGCATAACTTGTTACCATGTGTCGGCTTATTATAAAATAAATTTAGAGACTCGAAGTTGTAGAAGAGATCATTAAATAGAATTGTATGTCGTATTGCCGTGCTCGGGCCGGCACGGCACGGGGAACACGAGCAGCACGGCGGGCATGGGCTGCACGGCGGGCATGCTGGCACCAGCGACCGGGCCGCCTCGGCCACTAACTTGCCTCCCCCAGTCCCCCTCCCATCAACATCTCTCACGGTCATCCCATATTCCCCACAAGGCCACAACCACAACCCATGACACATCATAGAGCAGAGAGAGGGAGTAGAGGGGAAGGAGGTGTATCGGTCACTGGAGCTCGGACGAGTGGACGACGATCGAAGGAGGAGGACCGGTGTAGCCGGAGCCAAAGGTGGCATCCTGCGTGAAGACGCTCAGCGACGGCGGCTCAAAGAGCAAGCCATCGATGACGAACTCGTAGTCGGCGCCCCAGTCGTCGCCCGGCCATCCGCCGCTAGTGGGCTCGCTGTCGGAGTAGTCGAGGTCATCGTCGCCATCACTTGGAGCAATTGTAGGCCGGGGGGAGGGGGAGGGGGCTGGGGGAGGAGGGAGGCGGGCGGGGAGAGGGGCGCTAGGGGAGGAGGGGTGGCTGGGGAGGAGGGGCGGCAGGAGGAGGAGGGAGGCAGCTGGGGGGAGGGGGCGCCGGGGGAGGAGAGGGCGACAAGGGGAGGGAGGGAAAGGAGGCGAAGGGGAGGAGGGGGCAGTGGGGGAGGAGGGGCGGCCGGGGGAGGGGCGGCGGGGGAGATCTGGGGAGGAAGGGAAGGAGGGGGCGGCGGCGGGGAGGGGTAGCTGGGCGAGGAGGGGGTGGCGGGGGAGATCTGGGGAGGAGGGGGCGGTAAGGAGATCGGGGGTAGAAGGGACCGAGGGAGGCGCCGGAGATCGGGGGAGGAATGAATTGGGCGGCGGTGAAGGAATTCAGGGTTAGGGTTTTAGATATTTTTGCGATTTAGTCCTTCAGGTTTTCTGAAATCTACGAATAGGTTTTTATCTATTTTGATTTCTTCTGTTCTAGCTCTCGTAAATTCTAATTTCATCGTGAAAAGATTCTATACATCTGCTGTGACATGTACATCTATACAAAGCAATCCTTAGAATGCCAAATTTGAAGATTGAGTTGGGTTTTGGAGATGTGAATGTGTGATGTATATATATATGAGATGAGGAGAAAGATGAGGATGGTTGGATCTTAATCTAATGAATGAAAAAGTGACCGAGATATGCTGTGATTTAGGCCGAGTTCGTTTTTGCACTTGTGATATGAGGTGTCTTTTGTTGTTCTTCATTTTTGCACTTATAATATAAGGTGTCTTTTATTGTTCTTTCTTAAGAAACATCATCATACAAAAATAATGAGTATTTTCAATGTTGCTCCTCTTTAGGTCACCACCACCGAACCCTAGGTTGCTTCCTCATGGCTTTCTTGCTTCTTTGTGTAAAATCGTAGGGCTGGACTGCTAGAGAAGAAGATCAATCAAATCAACATATTCTAACATATATTATAATTTGACAACATAGCTCACCCCCATTGTGATTTTATTTTATGTAAGCAAATTACTACTACATGAGCTTCTAATTCTAACATAGTTCCCTTCACCAACTGCCTTTTTAATTCGAGCATTTGATGAGATAACCACCCCATGTATGTTACAATTAACCATTATGTAAATAGAGATAGACTGTTATTGGTGTGTGTATTCCAAGTAGTTACTAAATTGATTTCTTAACTATAGTAAGTTGCACTCATGACTCTCCTTGAGCTTTTCTATTTGATTAGTTGGACAGCCCTATGCTAGATTGTTGGGCGATGAGCTAGATGTCCACGTACGCCACAGTCCAATTTGCACCAAGATATGCGTACCATTGGACTAGATAACCAAGTTTGGAGGTGGAATGGCATGAGACAATAGTATCGAATTTTAAGTAGGTTTTTAATAAGGCGGGTACAAGAAAAAGGAAGATGGCGGCCACCGCTACCATTGTCGCCGTCGCTTTCATCGTGTATAGTAACTTTGGGCTGGGCTTGGGCTGGCATGGCACAAATGCCGACACGGTGGGCTTTGGGCCATGCTTGGGCCTGGCCGAAGGCGAGGCAGGCCGGCACAGCACGGCACGACAGGATGACTGGACCGAGTTGGCACGGCCCGAAGCACGGTGGGCCCGGGCCGTGCCGGTACGGCACGACCCAATTCCCACCTCTACCCTCAAGCTAGAGTTTCACCTCCATGTGCCCTTTCCTATCTACCTCAAATCCAGGCAAATAAATTAAAATCAAGCCATACATGTTATGTCGTTGCAACCCTAGCAAGACAAGCATCCAATCTATCAAACTACTTTTGACATGCATGCATGTTTGAGAGATATCGGGGCTAGGACATGACGATGCACAAATGGCAGGCTACACGCTGTAGTAGCCGCGACGAACCATGGTCGGCAAAGCAGCGCCAACGGTTACAGTTGGGAGGGGCTCATGTGCGATTTGGTAGTCGAAGAGGTTGTGCACCCATTCCGAGGTGAGGCGTCCGGTGGCACGGGCAGTAGACACAGCAGCATTTTCCGGCGGCTAGGCGGCATGGTGTCTCTGTAGGTGGGAGGCCGTAACAATAGGCGATACGCTACAGCGGTGAAGCGGCAACAATGTCGCAGCGTGGCATTGGAGGCTAAGGCATGGTGGCCAGGCGGAGGCAGCGTGCGTGGCAGTCGACGGCGCAAGCTAGACGTGTGAGCGGTGGTGCTGGCCAATGACGGAGTCAGGATTTGGTTACGTCCTAGGCTCAGTGGTGGAATAATTTAGGCTATCTGGGTTGGACCATAAAAATGTTACCTAGGTTAAACTGAATTTACCCGAACTGTACACTAAATAATTCACACCCTGGGCTGAAGCCTACCCCGCCAGGGGTGTGGCTCGGCCCCTAGTGCTGGCAATAGCATTCCGATGGGATGGAGGTTGGGTGGCTTCAGTTTGATGGTGCACCTCAGATGCGGTTTTGCCAGATCAGGCGACGGCGGCCAAGGCTGTCGTCGACACTGCCTCACGTGGAGGCTCCACTAGGGTGAGATCGGGGTCGAAGGAGAATTCATCGTCAATGTCGGCCATGAGGAGACTCCAGAGTGGCCCAGATTGGGAGGGTATTGGGAGTTGGGATGATATAAAGGGGAAGGGGAGGTGCAACCCGGAGGTCCGAGAAGGGAGGGTGAGGCGAGGTGCGAGACACTGAGAGCGGACATTGAGGATCCACATGTCAGCACTGAGGGGTGGCAGACGGAGCAGCGCCACCACCACCATGGACTAGTGGTTTTAACTAGTGGAGATTATTTTAACAATAATAAATGCTATAAAGTTATAGATAAGATTATGGACTTGTAAAGAACTAGAAGCTAAAAACCTGTGTGCTACTGATAGCACTATTAGAAGGGTCTTTTCATGGAAAGAAAGTCTTAAAAGACTAAATCAAAAGAACCGAAAAGTTGATAAGAAAACCCAAAGACTGTAAAGCACCCTCTGATTTGCCATGCTTAGATTCAATTCACCGTTTCCCTTCGTTTCTCCATCTGGAAAGCAGCAAACATATCGACCTTTCTAAGTGTGCTACGTACCACGAAAATATATAAACCATAAGATTCACATAGCTTTAGGTTGTGCACAATCCTAATTGTCATGTTAGTGAAGTAACTGATGGCGACCACATGCGTTGTGGGAAGACTAAAAAGTCGGATCCAGGTCACCTTTAGCCGATGCATCTCTCTTAATTTATTAATAAAAAATAGATATTCGATTAACTAGTTGACAACAGCCAACCCAATTAACCAAAAAGAAATAAAGTTTGTCACTTTCAAACAGTCTCTGAATTAAGTGGAAAAAGAAGAAGAAGAAGAAGAAGAAGAAGATGCGTCGATCATGCATGCCATGTCACATGATCATTGCTTGATATTGCCACACAATAACAAGGCTAGGTTCAGAGTAAAGTTTATATGATACAATTAGAGAAATAAAGAAGCATTGTTTTTAATTTCGAGAGCATAATAAAGCAGCATTGTATTATTGCAGACAAAACTAGAATGGTCATAGGCATAAGTCTCTAAATGCTGCTGTTAATTACTCCATTAGACTGTGGATTAGCTTGCCAATTACTGCTATGGAAAATTATTAAGCTTATAGCCATGTGAATGCTAACAATTTGCCCTCAAAATGAAGGCAACCATCCATGGTAGTTGTTAGCATCATATGATACAAACGTACCCTGATGTGCTCGTAATGCATGTCTTCATCATCCAAGTGGACATTCAGAAAGCCATAAATTCCAAAAACATGTACACCATGCATGTCGATGCGGTCCCCCTCACCGTCGATGTACTTAATTGGCACGAGGGGGCCGTACATGCATTAATCTCCAGGTTACGGTGTATATGGGGGCCGTACATGCATTAAACCCAGGAAAATAAGAGAGAGGCTAATTTAACACCATATGCTTAGATAACTGAAGAAGAGAACGTTACTTTAATGAACAATGTATTAAATTAAATGGTAAAACTAAGTTTGTTTTATCAACTTTATTGGTCATAGAGAAGCTCAGTGCCTCCGCCTAATGACGGAGTTGGAGGTAAAGAAAAAGGGTCAACGTCATATGGTTAGATAATTTAGAAAAAGAAGACTAATTTGGGGTCCAAGAAATAAAGTGTGTGGGATCTACGGCCTAACCGCACCCTCTCGCGATAAGTTTCGTAACAGGAGCCATTCCTTGACCACGCTGGGCTAGGATAGTTGGCTAGGCTCCTTAACGCCGTTACAATCCATTGCACTGTCTAGGTGCGACTGACTCGTGAAGCCGATCTAGCCCGAGTAGACTTCCGCATAACCGAAGACGGTAATATAGAGGTGGATAATATCTCAAAAAAAATTTCTAAATATTTATTAATTCTTTACTTTAATAACTATATAACTATAAAGATTAAGATGGAAAGTCACCATAAAAACTAAAGAACCATGATTGAAATCCCAAAAAAACTCAACAGAAACAGTATTACCATCACTGACTCACTGTACTTGCGGTACTACCTTTACTACAGTATTACCGCTACAGTAACTACGGCACTGCCACTACAGTAACCGCGGTACTATCATTGTTACATTAAAAGCAGGGTGAATAATATTTTCAGCATGATTTCAAAAACTAAAATCGATTGAAGTTTTAATCTGTAGATCCAAATGACATGAAATTTTGTAGAGATCTCCTCTAGGATATTAAGAACATATTCCAATAAAAGATTATGAAAATCATAGCCAAAGTTGAAACCTTTTTCAGTTTGAAGGAAAGGTGCATCAAAACCGAGAAAAAAATAAAGACAGTGAATACAACTTGCTCGTGGGTAGATGATGGCTAAGATGACTCTAGATATATTTTCACATGTCACAGTAATCTAGAACACTAAAGAGCATGACCCAAAAACTCTTGAAACAAAAAATCACTTGGTGAGACCGAAAATAACCAAAACTGGGTTTCTTGATGAACTTACTATCAAAGTGCCTAAATGATAGGAGATTGATTTTACAAGGTTATCTCTATCTCATTCATATCCTTGTCACAGCAAGATCATGAAGAGGGAAGAGAAAAGATCAAAACCAACCAAATCAAGAACAAATCAATCAAAATATGAAAGATCCATGGAGATGATAAAAAATTATTGTATTGCTTATTTGATGAGGTAAGTTTTATATCCACTCTACCTTAGAGGACAGAGAGCACACAATGCACTCAACTTTCAAACACTAACCCTAGACATAAGAGCACAAGATAGATGGATTGGATTGTTAACACAAATCTCTATCCCAATCCCTTTATATAGGTGAGCTGACTAGCAACACATAGTCTTTTAGTGGATACTATCCACTTAGCACAATGGAAAAAACCCGATAACCCCACACACAGGTTTTATTCACACATGTTTACTTATGCATGCTTTTTCAAAGCATATAAGTCTGAATCCGCTAAGTCCTTTAGTCTTGATCTATCTTGATCAAACCAGTTTCTCCTATACCTAAATCGCTTCTCCAAGCGTCACGCATGTGTCGCGGTTTTCATCCAAGGCAGATTCCGGTATTTTGGCCCAAACTACTAAAATACCCTTTCTTGACCGGGTCATCTTCTTCTTCTGCAGTCAATCGTTATACTTGCCATGTGTAGGTTCACCATTGCCTTGTCACACGTCGGCAAGTATCTCCTGCTTCGGTTCCACCGGACCACAGTTCACTTAGACTGACCAAACCACATGGTGCAAATCAATTGTTCGAACTCGCCTTTAATATTTTTCACCTTTCTCGTGCCATGCTTGAGCTCACCATCTCACCCGGTATCCTTGATCGTTATGGGCCTCGGCTCCTCCATGAGCGTAGCTCCAATTCTCATCGTTGACCATGGTTGACTCCAAATGACCTTGTACATCCAAAAACAAAAAAATTGTTTCCGAGTACAAGTTCATCACAACTTGACTCACGTTAGCCAAAACATGCATCATACAACCTTAATGCAATAACCTAGGTCACCTGAACTCAATCCATGATTCAAAACCCAAAATCCTCAATTTCTGCCCAAAACGGTACTACCGCTTCCATCAAGCCGGTACTACCACACTGCGGTACTACCACTTCACTGGATCGGTATTACAGCACCACGTACCTCAAAACTGGATCTCTCTGAAAATAAAGTACCACCAACTAGAAATCGGAGATACCAACCCGTGGTATGACCAGAACCTAAAACCAATACTACCGCCCTGCGGTATGAGCAGAACCCAAATTGGGTACTACCGCCATAGGTATGGCCGTGCAATAACCTACGGAACTATCGATTTTCCTGACAAGCTCAGAAAACAGTCTAGATAAGATGCTATCTTTGTAAATAAAATAAACACTCCACAAACATTGCAATGGTTCATCACAACATCCACCAGAACCTTCTCACATTGCCCTTCAACTTCCACATGTGTGCATGTTGTGTCTACGACTTCATAAATTATGCAAGTTTATGCTAGCTAGCTAGCAGATTAATTTGTACCTATTTTAAAACTAAGTACTTATCAATTTTTCTAGGGAGAGGGCTGGAGGGGCATGGCCCCCTCTGGTCCTAGTGAAGCTCTGGCTAGGAAAAACAAAGGGGCCAATTTAATATCATATGCTTAGACAACTTATTAGGGAGAGAATGCTACTTTAGTACTTTTTGTGAACAATGTATTAATTTAGTGGTAAACTAAGTAATTATTTAGCATTTTTTCAGTGAAAAAGAGGCAATGGCCTCTTTTGGTCTTAGAGAAGCTTCATCCCTGGTGATATGTACCCGTCCATTTTGGTTTTTTAGCGACTTCTGGTTTCCGATTGTTAGATTTTGGCTAAAATTATACTGTAGTGACTATTAGTTTTTTCTGAGTCATTTAACTAAAGAAAATTAAAGAAAAATATGAAAACACTATTATATCTCCACGAACATTGTAAAGTAAAAGAAAAGAAAAACAAAAAAAGAAGTCAATATGTCTCCACCTGCATAGCCGCACTGCTGTCGACCTTAATGCCTCCACCTGTGCCATTGTTGACCTCGATGCCTCCGCCTACACGGTCGTGCCGCCATCAATCTCAACCAACCGAAGCCGTTGCCACCACTATAGGCTGCCGAGCCCATGCTTATGAAGCCGCTCTTCTATATCTCGCCACTCCGTCTCTTCTCCGATGGTGAATAAACGGCGATGACGCTGACGTAAAGAGGAGCACCTAGTGGTGACTGACGCGCAAGGGGATGACCGACGCCAAAGAAATTATTAGGGATGGTGGTGATAATTTTTGTGAGAATGAGAGAGAAATAAGAGGGAGGGGGAGGTGCGGGATGACACATGAGAGAGAGATAGAGGTTTTTTTAATTTAGTCAGTAGTGGCCTAGTGGGACTCACACTAGAGAGAGAAGTGGGTGCTAAACTTTGGATAAAAAATAGAATTAGCCCTTGTGTATTGAGGTGACAAACTTAGCTCATCACATTGGTCATGCTATAAGTGGCGTCCACTTGGCATATTTTGCCTACGGTTTGAGTCCGAGGAGGAAGGGGACTACACCATCGTGGCATCCACTTGGTGTGTGTCCAGACGTGCCCTAGGAATCTTGGAAGACCACATGGGAATTTTTCTTTCCCGTGGGTCAGAAATATCACACTAGGGAAGGCTACTCTAGAAACGGTAGGGAATGTTTTTGGCACTAGGGGAATTGTAGAATTCTACTAGTGGAGATCGATATGTGGAAACGCTAGATACCAGACAACTATTTATAAAATAGGGTGCATCAATTTAGTAGTGACTTTTGGTCACTCCATTACTTAGTGTAGACTTTTGTAGTCTTGAGATACCACTTTGACTATTCTAAAATAGAATACATTCTTGGTAATGGTCAAAATTACTTAGTAGTAGTAACTTCTACTCTGCTTTTTAATTTGACTAATCCAATGCCCGTGCATTGCAACAGAACATCTCATGTGTGTTTTCTCAATCAATTAACACAGATATCATATATCCCAGTTTAATTCAAATGTGGCATGTAAGCATCTCAGTAGATAACAATAATATATTGTGCAAAAACAATGCGGTTATTGAGTCATTCTTCCTATTCATATGTCCCACTTTAGTAGCAATATCTACAATGTAAGGAAAATAAATTTTATAATATGTAATTAGGCAAATAAATTCCAGAACCAATATCTAATCATGAAGCATGAGTTTTAATTATTGTACTAAATAGAAACCAAAACAAATATCTAGCTCCAACCATGTGTTCATATACTGTAGTTTAAATAAGGGCTCTAACCCAATATAGTTCATCAATCATTATTATTGTACAAGAACTGTTATTTTTAAAAAAGTAACTCTCCATGAGACCTCATCTTTAGGAGGTAGATTCCTCTACAGGATTTTCTTTTTCTAGAACAATATCATTGACTTTGATTGTACATCCTAAAAAAATGGTCACCGATTATTAATCAGTAAGTGGTTTGCAATATTCTCACCTTATTATCAATGTTCTCATCTTATTATCAAAGGCAATATTTAAGTAATATCAATAATGTCTTGCTAGACATTGGGGGGATACCTTAAATATCCGTATGAAATATGTAGGCTTCTTGTATATACCAGTCTCATAAGACCTTGCTCTATCCATTTTCTGCTTCAGCTCTGGCAAAACAAAAACAATACTATGAGCTGAAGTATGAACATTGTGCTCATCAACTATTGAGTTATGTTTCTTACTGTATTAATCAATATTAGTCATCAGGCATAACGTATGAACATTGTAGCTGTTAGGGCTGCATCGAACAAAAATTCAATCCATAATTCTCACCTTGTAAAGCAATGACTAAAGACAAACATTTCATCAAACATTAAGCTGGGAGTGCTTGCACCATTCTACACAATTGAAGTGTGTTGCATCTATCCGAAAAACCAGTCTCATAAGACCTTGCTCTATCCATTTTCTGCTTCATACTCCAGCAAAACAACAATAATAATATGAGCTGAAGGAACTATAAAACGCAACTAATAAGAAATTTTTTAGTAAAATTAGCTGAGATATATAAGACATGGAACCATGGACATAGAAAGTTCCAAAAAAACAACTAACAGATAGAGATATGGGATCCAAAATTCTAATAGAATGTTATGATTGTAGCTAGCATAAGGAACACATAAACGATAACTCTTTCTTATTCATTTCAAATTTGGAAAGCTAGCATATGGAACACATAAATGATAACCCTAACTTATTTATTTCAAAATTGGAAAGCTAGTGATCAAAACTCTAGCTAGCACCAAATGCTATATCTATATCAGCAAATGTTTTTTTCTATTTTTTAAGGTAATTATTTTTTTTCTCTAAAAGCCACTCATAACTAAATTGTCAAGCTCTGAGCATCAGAATGTACAAAGGTACCGACATCTTTCAAACTGCACAATGTATTGATGGCATATTAATCAGGTCATATCATGTGCTTACAAAAGATACAGTCATATTATCCCAGCAAATAAGATTGTTGTACCAATAGAAGAAAAAAGATTCAATAGTATAGACAACGAAGACTACTAAGTACACTACAGTTTGAAAAGGATTTTAATGTTAAGGCAAAACATTTACACTTTTCTAAAAGTATTGTGATTCTCTATCCAACCAACAACATGGAATGTAAGTAACATAATGTCATCTGTTGCAATGTTACACAAATGTGAAATTGATTCATGTATGCTATTTTAATCAGTTCTAGGACATCTAACAGATATTTGCACACAAGTAACCTCTTGTTCGATCCCATGGCCTTTTCCTCCTTTGCTAATCAACTATGAGTTCTCTTTCTAACCATATCAATCAATATTAGTCATCAGGCATATGAACATTGTAATGTTTAAATTCAATCAAGAATTCTCACCTTGTAAGGCAATGACTAAAAACAACATTAAGCTGGAAGCACTTGCATCATTTGACACAATTGAAGTGTGTTTCATTTGTCCAAGAAATGAAAGGAAGATATAATCCAATAGTAATATGTAGATGCAATTTTACTTAACCATGAGATTAAAAATGTTAAGACGGAAGTAGTAGTTAAGGGTAGCATATATCACAGAAAGATAAAATTGAAGTGATCAATTAGGGTTAAGTGTGACCCAAATCAAGAAATTTGAACAAAAAGTTAGTGCACAGCTACTCACCTGCTTGGATGGCTCAAAGATGGATGTTATCCAGATGGGCACCTCTAAAAGATTAATCCCAATTAACCAAACCCTACTCGAGAAGATCCCTAATTCCTCACTCAACGAAACCCTAACTGAAGAAGATAACGAGTAACAAACAATAGATCAGAAGAGGGGCCTTTTCTCGAATCTCATCGTCATTGCGCGACCTCTTTGATCCAAACGCGCCATGGTCCTCCACCTGCGAGGCAGCACCGAATTTCCCCAAATCAACCAAAACCAACATAAAAAATTAGAACCAATGCTAGAATCAAAACCTAACAGAATCAAATCAAATTGAAGTGCATACCTTGGCAGAAACCATCAGATAGATAGGAGAGGCGGTGGCAGCGATAAGGCAAGGGAAGAACTGTGGTGAGCACGCGAGAGGAGAGATGGGAGGGGAGGCGACGACGCGGGTTGGGGAGGGGGAGGTGGTGTGGGGTAGGGAGGAGGTGGTGGCGGTGCGGGGTGGGAAGGGAAGGAGGAGGAGGCATGCGAAAGAGAGATGGGCGGTAGAGTGGATAGGAAGGAGGAGGCGTGCAGGGGTGGGAATGGAAGGGGCAAGGCCTAAATGTTGGCGTGTTGTACCTTGGTAGAAGCCATCGAAGAGATAGGAGAGGTAGCGGCGACAACGGGAAGCGAGGGAAGAACTGCAGTGAGCGAGTGAGAGGAGAGATGGAGGGGGAGGTAGCGACGTGGGGTGATGAGGAGTGGGGGGAGGAGGCATGCGGGGGTGGGAAGGGAGGGGAGCAAAGCCCAGGCGGTGACGGCGGCGGGAGGCAAGGGAAGAACCACGTCGAGTGAGCGAGAGGAGAGATGGAGAGGGAGGCGGCAGCGCAGGTGTAAGTTCAAGCTCTATTAAGTTAGTTTTGGTGATAATGGCAAATACAACTATGAGACTAACCTGCTTATCAACTATAATATTATCTAGTCTCATTTGGATGTAACTAATGACAAATGTTTTGAATATAATGATAATGCAATTGTGAGACTAATGTATTTACTGATTATGAAATTGCTTAAGTCTCATTTGGATGAAAAAGGTGAAAATCATAAGAGGTATGCATTGACATCACATTCTTATATACTATTGTATTCCTCGGATCCAAAATATAGATTGAACTTCACCAAATAAGTCAAACTTGAATATGTGCATATGTTTTCATTATACATTCTTGTATACACATATTTAGGGGGAGTTCACTCCATATTTTGTAGTTTCGTTAATATCGATCCATGTTCCTTTTCTATATATTAAGGATTTTTATTTTGAAACATATGCTTTGAGTATATATAGCTTGTGTATTTTATATATATTCATTATTGATTTAAACTTAATTATTTGCAATCAGGCTGTCATCTAGTCTCTCTATTATGTGTTAATAGTTGGATTAATAGTTGGATGATTAATGACAACCAGATGTGTAAACTTTGCTAGCAATTAATCTTAAAGACAAACACTTTCATTCCAATAAGTTAATTACTTTGAAAGCTTATCCTAGAGTATATAAGTGTTGCGTACATGTTGTATACTCACAAATCAATTTTTATCTCATTATTTGTTGAGATTGTCATGAATTACCAAAAAGAAAATATTGTAAAATCTAATCCCTCCATTATGTGTTATTGTTGAAGTTTTGTTAATTGATGATAATTAATTTGTGGACTAATATTTTTAATGAGTTAGATGACTATGTTAGATTCCACAAATGAGGATGATTTGACATGACTTTATGTGTTGAAGATTATCAAGTCAAGATACGGGATGACATATGGCTTCATGTGTTGAAGGCCATCAAGAAGAGGATGCATCATGAGTTGATGCATGTCCAAGAAGAGATGATCATGAGTTGATCATCAAGACAATGACCCGAACTTGAAGTGAATATATGCATCATCAAGCTTCAAGAGCATGATCAAGGCAAATATATGACTAGTTAGGGCTAAGGATGTATTTCTAGTCTTTTGCCAGTCTTGATATTTGGTTGGAAGACCGGATTGCTGGTGTAGGTTGCCGTACTATTAAGAGAGGTCATGTATAGTAGCTTGAGTCTCATCATGTGTTGATAGCTCAACCTCACTTGCTCTATTTCTCCATAGCATGATGCTTGTATTTACGAATGTATTTTGCAAATAGTTGAAGCTTATGTGTTGAATCCTTGTAACATGGGACTATACATTGTGAATGTATTTTGCAAGTGTTTGAAGTCCATATTTCCTACTCCTTGTAGTATGAGGCTTATATTTGCAAATGTATTTTGCAAATGGTTGAAACTCATACACAATCCTTGTAGCACATGACCTAGGTTTGTGAATGTGTTTTGCAAACGTGTTAAGTCCATGTACCTATACCTTGTGTCATGGTTCTAAAAGTGTGCAAATATATTTTGCAACTTGTTGGAAATTTTCGGTGTTCTAATACCGATCTTACATATGTTTTCTTGAATTTAGGGGAAGTACTCAAGATTCGGCTCAAATCATGCAAAACAGAGACACGAAAATTTTTATACAGGTTCGGGCCTTCTCCTGAGAGAATAACAATCCTACTTTCTGTGTGGCTATTGCTTAGAAGAACTGATTACAAGTGAGGAAGTGTCTAGCGCTATTATGGATCTCCTAGAGGATTTGATCCCATCCTTCTCTGACATTAACCCATATATAGTTGGTGATGCGGTGGCCGTTAGTCCCACGCCAGAAGACACCTTAATGCTTCGGATGATAACCGTTTGATGAAGGTTATTGTCAGAGAGATGTGGTAGCCATTTTCCATGTAGCGGTTGCTGTCAATGAGTGATCATGAATAAGCGTGCATTCTAACTGCCTTGTCAGACACCTCCACGATGTGGCAGAATGTCGTTAGACAAGTCGATCGGAAATACATGACTCGTGAGAAGGTATACAACTATAAGGTGATCGTAGGAGATTTTACGAGTACGTGATCATAGAAGTACTTACGACTATCTGGTTGTAACAAAGCTTACGACTAAGTGGTCGTAGAAGTGCTTACGACTCATCTGGTCGTAACAAGACTTATGACTAAGTGGTCGTAGAAGTGCTTACGACTCATCTGGTCGTAGCAAGACTTATGACTAAGTGGTCGTAGACGTGCTTACGACTCATCTGTTCGTAGCAAGACTTACAACTAAGTGGTCGTAGAAGTGCTTATAACTTACCTGGTCGTAGCAGGATATACGACTAAGTGGTCGTAGAAGTGCTTATGACTTACCTGGTTGTAGCAGGACTTACAACTAAGTGGTTGTAGAAGTGCTTACGACTTACCTGGTCGTAGTAGGACTTACAACTAAGTGGTCGTAGAAGTGCTTACGACTTACCTGGTCGTAGCAGGACTTACAACAAGTGGTCGTAAAAGTGCTTACGACTTACCTGGTCGTAGTAGGACTTACGACTAAATAGTCGTAAAAGTGCTTACGACTTACCTAGTCGTAGCAGGACTTACGATTAAGTGATCGTATCTGGTTGTAGGAAGACTTACGACTAAGTAGACATAAAAATACTTACAACTTATCTGGTCGTAGCAAGACTTACGACTAAGTGGTCGTAGAAGTACTTACGACTTATCTGGTCGTAGCAAAGCTTACGACTAAGTGGTCATAGAAATACTTATGACTTAATTGGTCGTAGCAAGACTTACGACTAAGTGGTCGTAAAAGTACTTATGACTTATCTGGTCGTAGCAAGACTTACGACTAACTGGTCGTAGAAGTACTTATGACTTATCTAGTCGTAGCAAGACTTACGACTAACCCGTGATTTTCTCCCTTATCAATAAGGAGTATATTAGAGATAGACTAGTCGCGGGAAGATCTACGACTACAAGGTGGTCATAGAATAACTTACAACCATGTGCTCGTAGAGAGACTTACGAGTATGTGGTCGTAGGAGAGCTTACGACCACATGGTCGTAGAAAGACTCACAAACGCTTTATGAAATTTCCCTCTTATCGATAAGGGGTATACTCGAAAAATACAATGACATAATAATTTGATAATTACTCTATCCTCGTCAAGAATCATGGTTGATCATTGTGTGCATGATACTATAATCTTGCAAATGTGCTTTGTAAGATTTATTGAAATATCTGCCTTATTAGAAAAATCAGAACTACCGGCATGTGTTGCGTGATACTACCAGACGTCAAAACTACCGGCATGTGTTGCGTAGTACTACCGGACGTCAGAACTACGGCTCTGCGTGACTGGTACTACCAGATCTCGAAAGTTCCAGAATTATTGGTGGTACGTTTTTTTCTAGAGAGTGCCAAATTTTGGCCCTCGAGACAAGCGGAAATACCGTGTCAATAATCGGAACTACTGAAGAGCGGAAGTACCAGACTTTGTGTGGTGGTACTTCCAAAATTGTCTGTAACAACTATTTTTCTGACTGTTTCGAGGGGAGCAGAAGTACCGGAGTTTTGCCGGTGTTGCTTCTAAAAATCTTGATTTTTCAGTAGTTTTGCTTTCAATGGCTAGTTTTTATGTGTGGGGTATAAATACCCCCTTATGGCCGGTTGGGGTAAGATCTTTGGCACTTTATTTCACTCTTTTGAGTTAGTGTGAGATTCTCCTCTCAATTGTACATGTGTTGCACTTTATGAGAAAGGAGAAGGGCACTTCTCAAAGAAGCTTGCAAGAAGACCCGGTAAGTTGTGAATGTTGGAGCTCACCTACCTGGAACGAGAAAGAGGTACCACTAGTGTATTTGAGGTGGAAGGCTTAATTCGTGGAGCCAGTCCAATTCGTTTGGACTTACCTCAACCTGGACTAGGGGAGACCAGTAAATCTCAGAATACCACGGTAAAAAGGAACCGTGTTAATTATGGTTTATTTTCTTGTGCTCAATTTATATTCAAGCAATTTACATTTATAGAATTGAATTGATTGTTTGTCATCCTAGAATTGCAAATATTGACATAGACTTAGTGTGTTGGTGCACTTAGGTGAATCTAGTACATTTAGGTTTTATTTGTGCTAAACCAATTTGATTTAAG
Source organism: Dendrocalamus latiflorus (assembly GCA_017311315.1). Classification (NCBI taxonomy): domain Eukaryota; kingdom Viridiplantae; phylum Streptophyta; class Magnoliopsida; order Poales; family Poaceae; genus Dendrocalamus; species Dendrocalamus latiflorus. The sequence continues at coordinate 8,208,526 of CM029664.1, forward strand.
CTTTCACATTATATATTTGGTCTTAGCCAAATAATTGGAAGAGAAGTTTTAATCCGCCTATTCACATCTCTTCTAGTCGGCCTCCTCGATCTTACAGCCAGGTGGAGAGGAGTGGGGGGAGAAGGAGGCGTGTGGGGGTGGGAAGGGAGGGCGGGGAGGCCCAGGCGGCGAAGGTGGGAGGCAAGGGAAGAACCGCGGCAGGCGAGCGAGAGGAGAGATGGAGGGGGAGGTAGCGGCGCGGGGTGGGGAGGAGTAGGGTGGAGGAGGAGGCGAGGCGAGGGAAGAACAGCGACGAACGAGCGAGAGGAGCGATGGAGGGGAGGCGGCGGCGTGGGGTGGGGATGAGTAGGGGAAGAGGAGGCGAGGCGAGGGAAGAACCGCGGCGAGTGAGCGAGAGGAGAGATAGAGGGGAGGTGGCGGTGTGGGGTGGGGAGGAGTGGAGAGGAGGAGGTGAGGTGAGGGAAGAACTACGATGAGCGAGTGAGAGGAGAGATGAAGGGGAAGGCGGTGGCATAGGGTAGAGAGGAGTGGGGGAGAAGGCGTGCGAGGATGAGAAGGTAGGGGCGACATAGCTAGATAATTCTTGTTACTCTCATCGCACGGTACGGTGGCGCCCTTGAGGCAAGTCACATCCCGGCCAGCAAATTTGACCGGACCACAACAACACGTACTGTCAAGCGCGAAGCGAGAAACAAGGGCGAGACCCACCCCAAAAGGCACCAGGAAACGACAAGGCCACCACGCCTTCGCCGGGCCGGCCGGCCGGCCAGCCGGGACCATGCATCGATCGAACGACGAAGCCGTATCGACCACTCGTCAAGGACGCTGTCTCACACGACGAACGGGCGCCTCACCACGTGCGCGTGGCAGCGACCGCGCGCGCCGCGCCCGGGAACCCCTCGATCAGCCGGCCCCGCGCGGCACAGGACCACACGTACGTACATGCATGCATGGTAGGACAATTTGTTGCATGGCACATTGGCCATTGGCACAATGATTAATGGAGTGAAAAATAAGCCATCTATCGGAAATCGATGGAGTGGCAAGGCGATGAGCTCTCCTTACAGTGCGTCGCATTGCACTTTGCATGCATCGCATCATATCGCATTGTTTTTTTTTTATAAAAAAAACAGGGGGTTAGCCCCCAATTTCATTAACGAAACTGAAAACATGTTCTACATAGCTGATAGTACTGAATTACGCCACACCCACACCCGCTTTTCCTCCAGATTCTTACGACGACCCTTATTACACAGATGCCAAAGCAATCCCACAAGCAGAAACATCACTGCTCCTAACACATACATAACACCACCAAAGTTCAGCCCCATTCTTCGGTTATCCTTCCTGTCTCCGCATCTCCTCCACTGCAGGTAGGATGCTCATAGACGAAGAAAAGAGACTTTAGGTAGTGGTTCTGGTAGTGGTAGCTCAGCTGGTTAGAGCAAAACAAGCAACGGATTGAGCGCACTAGCACGCGCATCCGTTTTCTTGCTGGACTGCAAATCCTCTTTTGCTTGTTTCAGTGGGAAGAGCAAGGGGCGTCGGCGCCCATCCATGAGTTCGACTGAAAGCTTCATTTGCCACTTGCCACAGCAGCTTGGATCCCGAGCGAAGCTCCTGTCGCAAGTCTTCTTTCTGCATTCCAGTCCAGAAGTCAATCCAATGGCAAACCTGAAAAATAACTACAGTAGGATCGGTGGGAATTTTCCTTTCAAAACAAGCGCCATTCCTCGTCTTCCAAATCGTCAATGATACTGCAGAAACCCCTACAGCCATTAAACTCTACACTTTCTTACGAAATCTCATAAGCCACACCTCACTTAGCTCTTGCACTGAACCTGGGACATCTCTGAAATCATATGCACATTGAACTACACTCCAATGGGCAAGATATAAACCAATGATCAACCGACTCGTTCCATCCACAGAACATGCACTTAGTGGATCCTTTCCATCCTCTAGATGCCAGCTTGTCTTTGGTTAGTATTCCACCCAGAAGCACTAACCATATAGAAATCCTGACCTTCAAAGGAGCTTTGATTTTCCACATGTACTTAATGTAGGAAAATCCCTTCCTAAATGGCATGCATGGCATTGTAGTACTGGCAATGATCGATCGATTGATCACCGAAAGACACATGACCCTACCTAGCTAGCTTTATTGAGTTGCATGCACCAGTTAATTTACCTTAAAACTAAACCTGATAGTAAAGACGGAATAGAAGTAGACTGTAATTATTTTTTAATTGCGCTAACCAGGTCTTGAGACCAAAAACTAAACCTGATAGTAAAGACGGAATAGAAGTAGACTAGAATTATTTTTTTTAATTGCGCCAACCGGATCTTGAACTCAAGACCTCTTGGATCTGATACTATATTGAGTTGCATGCACCAACCAATTCATCCAAAAACTTAAGCTAATGAGGAAAGACAGACAATTCACTTATACTTCAACACTTCCCTTACGTGTAGGCTCTCTCAGACCTCTGTCGTGGATTAAAAGTGGGCTGCCATTTTTATTTTAATTACACCAGCTGGGTCTTGAACTCATGACCTCTTAACTCTGATACCATATTAAATTACATACATCAACCAGTTCACCCAAAAGCTTAAACTGATAAGTAAAGACGGATAATTCATTTATACTTCAACACTCCCCTCACATGTAGGCTCCTATAGACATAAGATGTGAAATAGAAATGGGATGTAATTATTTTTTATTACGCCAACCGAGTCTTGAACTCAAGACCTCTTAACTCTAATTCCATATTGGTAATTCACTTATAATTCAACAAGCTTCTTTTCAGCGGCCTTCGTGCCTAAGATTCAGCAGATCTCGAACAGTCAGTGGCTGTCATGTAGGGTTGTTCATTTTCATACCGAACCTAATAAACCGTATCGAAAATACCTAACCATACCGGTCAACTCGGTTTGACTGGTATTTGGTATTCGATATGGGATCATAAACCTGGGTTTTTGGGATTTCGGTCTTTTGGTAAACACCGGCTAAAAACAAAAAAAAAACTAAAATGCTGTTCCTTAATGGTTATTACTTTATAGTTCCTTAATCCTTGGCAACTTGTTATTGAATCAATGGAATATGGACCAATCCACTGAATACTGATGTAGTTAATGATTGATGGTGTAGTAGTGTACTACTTTGATGGATCAATGGAATATGGATCATGGACAGAATACAGCCACATCATTGAAAGATTAGAGCATGGGATAGTTTCATGCATTGAAGATATGTACTCCTAGCGGGAGTACCAGTAGCTGAGGTCATCGGTCGTCCGATTGGTGTGTGCCAGCGTGACAAGCCTATACTTGGCCAGCGATGCTACAGTGGTGGTATTCGACAGCAGAGCCGCGGCGCAGCCGGTGTGGAAGAAGCAGTTTAGGAGCAGCATACTGCGATGCAATGCATATTGCAAAGTGTACTGTAGCCGCTACCCACTGTGAAACATTATCGTTCGTAATTCGTGTCAACTTTAGTAAATATGTTATTTATCGATACCGTACCGAAAATAATTGGGATTTATCGAACCGTACCATATTTTTAAAAACACTGTATTTACCCAATTAACAATGCCGTATTTATCGTATTTACCAAACCGAAAAACTGTAAAAACCGGACGAACACGTGTCATGGGAATTGCGCAAAGGCCCGGTACGATGGTGCCATCGGTCTCGTCAGCTAGCTGTCCAACCTTGCCGAAGCTAGAGCCGTGCTGAATCCATGTCTCTTGCACAGTGACAGTGTCGATCGAGCATGGAGTGTATCCTTTCTTGAATGGGCTGATTTGAGCATGGTAGATGCCATAATGGTGATCAATAGGATGCAACACAAGTGATTCCACAGGAAATAGTATGCAACAGGGAGTATAGATCCTTTCGGGTGCATACAACTGTCTAATTTATGAGATGGGATAGAGGAACTCTAAGCTTGCTGACCCAATGAGGATTGACGATGGGTCAGCTAGAGATAACACGGTGTTGAAAGTTTAATCCGTAGGCAGAATATGATCTGGATGTCTATTTCAGTCTAGCATCACGTCAAATCCGAAACTCTGAAAAAGAATTATAGAAATCCTGATCAAAAGCTTCCGAAGGGCTTATTAAGGTAGGGGGATTTTTCAGGAACTTTCGGATTTAGTCAAAAAAATTCCTGGAAATCCAGCTCGTCCAAACATCTTCTAAATGACTACTGCGAATATAATAGATCGGATTTACATTGACATAATAACATTTTCCTAAGAGTCAAACGCTAGCCTCTATTTTATTTCTAATCCATTGTGACGTGCTTCACTTTTTTTTTTGTGCGTGTCGGAGCTGTGCAGGAGCAGGTGTACTGCATATTACCGTCAGTTTCGTGCAAAGGCTGCCCTTTTCCGGGAACTGTAGGTAACAGTAGTGGCCAGCTTCACCCTTGAAACAATGGCCTTTTGTCCTGTCAGAGTTGCGAGTGCTAGTGTTGGAAGGGCCACACGTACAGGCTAGTGTTGGATGGCCTGGTTTGACCCAGAAGGAGCATGAGATGATATTTCTTCGATCTCTTCCTGTGCCCCATCGGTAGGTTTGCATCCTCTGCTGTCAGTTCAAACAGCACCAACTATTGTGTGGTGTTCATGAAGCACAAACATGTTTGATGGGAAAAAAAATTATTGCCTTCGTTCTCTTCTCTCTCGTCGCTTTTAATATTGACATGGTCCTTAATACACATTTAACTGTTACTTTTATTAATTATACTAGCCTCATAGGCGCGGCGCCACACCGCGCCAGCCACCGTGTGTACCGAATTAAAAGAGGCGATAATCCGTGAGGAGTTTGTAAAAAAATTAAAAAATCGAGGGCACATATGTATTTTCGGAAGAGTCAAAGGTCTTTTTCGTAAAAAACAGAGGGCATGTACGTAATAAATGAGAAAGTTAAATGTCTTTTTCGTAAAAAACCGAGGGCCTGTACGTAATAAATGAGGACCCGTACGTAATTTAGAAAACGCGGGGCGCTATCCTGCAAAGTGGAGGGGCTTAAAAAACTATCAGGGACCTTTTCGCGAGAAAAAAGGACCTTTACGTAATTTTCGGAAAACTGAAGGAAACTGCCTCCCCCGGCCGTACGCAAAACCCCGCCGCCACGCGCCGGCCGAGGGAGCGCGGGGGGCGACGTGGCCACGCTGTGCGCCCGGGAACCCCCCGCAAATGTATAGCTTAGTATGTTAGTAAAAATATTTTAAAATATGGCCATACAAGAGAATTTTTGATGATAAATCTAGTGACAACATTTTTATGTAACAAATTCAAATATTTTTGAACATTCCAACGGTCAAAACTTTGAAACGTTAACCGTATATATTCTAAAATAACATCAAAAAAGAATAATAGGAGTAGATCATTGAGGCGAAGGCTTGCGAGGGTGAGGTTTCCAAGCTCTTGTAAGCTCCAGATGATCAGAAGTGTGCAAGTGGTCGCACTCATGTGCGTGTGTGCATTGTAGCGTCCGTGCCTGGTGCCTCCACAGTTGGTACTCTCAAAAATATGTGACTTCACATGCATGAACGAAACAAAATCTCTTGTTAACCCTGATCTTAAGCGTTCATTTCGATTAGACGGTTCACAAGCACATATGCTATTTTTGCTGCAACCTATACATCACACACACACACACACACACACACACACACACACACAGCGATACGCGTACTAGGGCTGTATATAGGCAACACCACAAGCCTGATCATCACTGACACGAAGTTACCAATTAACTGACAGAACCATGCACGCATTATATATGCAACCCTGCAAATCTACGTATAGAAGTCAGACCGCTGGTTCTCAAAGCGGCAGAGCCTGTCGTCCGCGAGCCTGCTCCTGTAGACGCTGCTCTTGTATTCCTTCCAGGTGAACTCCCTGTACCTGCTCCGGCCGCCGTCCCCCAGCAGCCGCGGCAGCGGGGCCAGCCTCTCGCCCGGCGGCGGGCCGCCGAAGAAGATCATGGACACCCTGGACCTCTCGCTGTTCACCACCACCCTGTGCCTCACGCTCCTGAACGTCCCATTCGTCAACACCTGAAAACACACACAAAGTAAATACCCTGATGCATGCAGCAGAGCTACAAAGTACTGCAAGCAAGTGCCAATATGCAATATGCTTGGCCTGTTTGAAGAGTTGGCAAAAACTCTCGTGCATCATCATCGCCTGATCATTACCAACACTGATCGCTGTAGCATGCATCATGTGTTGCCAGTGTTTTCACGTGCACGCTGGGCCCTATACATGATTGTGCTAATAATATGCATGCATGCATGCATGCACAAATATAACCGAGTCCTGTCGCTGCTCTTGTTTGATTTGGACACCGAAAGACCGCTCGAGATCGGGCACTGATCACTGACTGATTTGCTCGGTTAATTTAGCACGCTTGGAGATTCGACATGACACCCAGCAAAAGTGACCAAACCATCTTTTTTTCTCTCGAGACCCTTCGTACCTGCAGGGCGTCGCCGACGTTGACGAAGAAGGAGTCCCCGTCGGGCGGCACGGACGCCCAGGCGCCGTCGCGCAGCGAGATCTCCAGCCCGGACGTGCCGTTGGAGCGGAGCACCGAGATGATCTGCGGGTCGGTGTGCTCGCCGAACCCCGTCAGGTTCGGTCCGCCGCCGCCCTGCAGCTCAGGCAGCGGCGGGTAGTGGTTCACCCGGAGCATGTTATCGCTGTCCGCGTGCGCCACCAGCCGCGCGAGCGCGTCCGGCGGGCCGACGCCCAGCCCCTCCGCCATCAGCTCCAGCACGTCGCACGCCATCCGCCGCACCGCCGCCGTGTACTCGTCCAAAAGATCCCTGCATTAATCAACGAATTAATCGATTTACACACACCAAAAGAAATGGACCAAAAAAACCCACAATAAATTCGGCTTCTGGGCTTGAATGATCATGTCAAGATGTGGAGGCGGGACGCGACAGGTGATGGACGGACGCAGCGGAGTACTCCATTTCCATTGAACGGCGGCACGTCACCGGCCGGAGCGGCATAAAGGCAGCGCGATTAATGGGCGGCGCGTCGAGGTAGACCATGCAACCAACGTCGCGCACACGAATGCAGCGCCACGATCGCAGTACGTGCTCGAACCTCACGTGAGTCAAATGGTGGCCGACGACTATAAAAAATATCGGGAAAGCTATACCTACCACTAACTTATAAAAAAAATTACTTACGTACGAGCTGACCTGGACGGCAACAACGTGGCCCAGTAATTACCGTGAACACGTGAATCTCTTTAATTGTTCCGTCCAGACTAGCACCTAAGTTTTTTTTTTACTTCTTTACGTACACATAGCATTACTCAAAGAATATATGCATATTCGGGGAAGAGCAGCGGCCGACGGAGCCGCCTCCGTACGTCGGCCGTGAGAAATAGTGAAGCGACACGCGGCCACGAGGGGCTATCTTATCCACGGATTCTTTTTAGTTTTTTTTTATCAGAATTTATTCGGTCAAATTATTATTGTTATCATGTTATGGAATCCCACTAGTGGCTTTATCGACTCTTTTTTGAGCCCCTAGCTGTGTTGACTTGTGCTTCACTTGTGTCGCTAATTTTCACTGTGCCACTAGTGATCAAGACCATATAATCCCCCACGTGACGGATCCAAGCCAAGTAAAGCTACCACAACGGCTAAGGATTAAGGTATCCAATACCAGGTGCTGAAAATTGAACAAAACTACATGCCGAATTTTGAATCCAATCAGTACTGCCACTATACTGGTGGCATATGATCCTTGCTCTTTGCGTGTGCGCAGCGAGGCTAGGCCCTACCTCCCATAAGCTCCTTATTACAGTATGTGCTCGTACCGTTCAAACAAGCATTCGGAGCCGAGCCTGCTCTAGCTCTAGCTACTGTGGACACAAACGTTTCCGGTAGATTTATAAGCTAGCTTTTATCCAAAAAGAATTAAATGACCAAGAGAACAGATAATTCGGTAGGGATAACATACTTTTTTTATGAATTAAGGATAATAAACGCAAACATCATGAATAATAAAGAATATTTTAGGCAACTTAGAAATAACTAGTACGATAAACAAACAAACAAATAAACAAAGAAATACGTGGCCAAAAAGCGGCAAAAAGGTGACATGTGTGCATGCAAGTGTCTATGCAGGCGGGAAGCAGTAGCGGAGGTCCGGAGGCAACAGTGATGCCGGTGCAACGCACAACGCAGACGTTAATGTCACCGTTTTGTCCTGCCGTCTGCTTGCTTCCGTGTGTCAAAATCTACACATACAGGCAATTACCACGGCCTTTCCGGTAATTAAGAAACTAGTAACGTTATTACCGCAGTGCGTAGCTATCAGAATCTTTCTTGCAGGTTAACCGTGCGCAGGCCGGCACGTAGAGCACAGTACTGTCTTTGAAAGGAGCTCACCTTAAGGGGCAGGAAGGCGTGGACGACGAGGCGGCGGCGGCGGCCGCGCACGGCAATGTTGAGGAGGAGGAGGAGGAGGAGGCGACGGGCACGGTGCCCGCGGAGGTGGCGCAGAGCAGGAGGTACTCGATCCACCCGAGGTCGCCGCCGCTGCCGATCCTCTTGCTCGCGTACCCGAGCGGCCGCCCCGCGTCGGCCTCCTTCTCGGCCTGCGGCAGCGCGAAGAACTCCGACGCCGCGGCCTCCACGGCGCGCACGAGTTCCGGCGCCACGCCGTGGCCCGTCACCCTGAAGAAGCCGTGCTCCTCGCACGCCGCCACCAGCGCGCGCGCCGCCGCCGCGCGGGCGTGCCCCGAGGCGGACAGATCAACCTCCCGCACGTCGGCGAGCGGAGGCTGCACCGCCGGGAGGGTTATCTGCTCGAGCTCGCCCTTGCCTAGGACCACCATGGCTGGTTCTTGGGCACGGAAAAACAGAGGAAAAGCAGAGCAAGGTGTAAGCAAGCACGAAAGTTTTTCGAGTTCATCAATACGAGGCGAGCTCGCCTCTATATATAGGCGCGCACGGCGAGAGCGAGCAGCACCGGGACTTGAGCTGGTACAAGCACAACCTGAATATACCACACGCTCTACAGTGATGTGCAGTTGCGATCTTGCAATCCATTGATTTGGACCGTTTGATCGAGCACCAGATCGAGGCTTGGTACGTGCCGTAGCACCGTTCGTGGTTGTTGTTTATCAGTTGCCACTGTAGATACTATCTGTGCAGGTTAATCCTAACCGTTGGAGATCCAATCTGATGGCTGGGAGAAGGCCCTAGGCAGGTCCATCTTGGTAGTATGCAGTAAACTTGTAGACTACTAGTAGTTCTAATTGTGTGTGCGTATTAACGTGGCGTGTACGTCAGTGATGACGGATTACATGCTACCTATACTTTTTTTTTTGTTTCCGATTGGGGAAGAGGACTAACTTGATAATAGCCTTAATTTGGAATTGCTTGAGCTTGGGTTATTTCCAACCTTGAGTCATCTCTTCACAAAGAAAGGCTCTTGCTAAAACTGCTCTCCACGACGAAGGGATTTGCATGTGTTCCCACCAAATTAGCTTGTTAGTAATAGTAGTAGTATGCTTTATAAAAGCGCAGGAAGATAGTTCTGAGTCTTTTCTGCGCCAAAGAAACTCCCAAAATAACAATATAGAGCAACAGTTACGTGCGTTGCTAAGGGCTGACGGTAAAAATAGTAGCGAAAAGAAAGTTGGCTGAAGGCCAACTGGCTAAGAGCAACTCCAGCAGTAGCCCTCAAAACAGGGCCCCTACTTTTCATTTGAGAGCTCCCCCTACTTTTGAGGGCCCTGTTTTCTAGGCTGCACTCCAGCAGGAGCCTTCAAAACAGGGCCCCTACTTCTCAATTCCCTCTATTTCCTCACACACTATATGCATATGTATGGGACAAAAGCACAATACATAATAAAATATTTATGATTTCACAATGAGGGACAATATTTAAATATATGAATTCAAATACGAATATTCAAATTTAAATTCAAATTTATTCCGAATTTAAATTGAAAGCACAAAGTTCATCACATAACATTCAAATTTGTTCCGAATTCAAATACGAATATTCAAATTTAAATTCAAATTTATTCCGAATTTAAATTGAAAGCACAAATATGAATTCAAATACGAATATTCAAATTTAAATTCAAATTTGTTCCGAATTTAAATTGAAAGCACAAAGTTCATCACATAACATCCAAATTTAAATTCAAATTTGTTCCGAATTCAAATAAGAATATTCAAATTTAAATTCAAATTTGTTCCGAATTCAAATACGAATATTCAAATTTGTTCTGAATTTAAATTGAAAGCACAAAGTTCATCATATAACATTCAAATTTAAATTCAAATTTGTTCCGAATTCAAATATGAATTCAAATACGAATATTCAAATCTAAATTCAAATATGTTCCGAATTTAAATTGAAAGCACAAATATTCCATAAAAAACGAGGAAAGCTGAAAAATGAGAGCCGGAGTAGGGGGCCCCTAGGAATGAGGGGTGGGAGGGTGATTTGAGGGCCTCCTCAAATTTGAGGGCTCTAGTAGGGGCTCTGCTGGAGCTCGTTTTTTGGCTCAAGCCCTCAAATTTGAGTTTTGAGGGCTCAAGTAGGGGCCCTGCTGGAGTTGCTCTAAGAGGTGTGGCGTGCACCCAGTCCAGTTCACTACTTTCTTTAGTACAAGCAGAGCTTCTGCCAGGATTTCTATAAAAAATAATGGACGTAGCTAAAATTTGGTTGTATGTCTCCTATTATCTTCATGTGCATACTTATTTATAGCTAGATAACAAAAAAAACACGATGCAGACCTTACTATTTATTTCTATCTAACTCACAGCGTGTCAAAAAAATCAGAGTATTTTGCGCAAGCTCAGTATAATATTAAGAGTAAATCAAAGTCACCATAATCTTAAGAACAAATAAATATATGTATTTCAAATTAAATTCAGAATAATATTTAGAGCAAATCAACATAATTTATAAAGCAAATTCAAGATAAGTTTTAAGGCAAATCAACATAAATCTGTATGCAAATCTAGGATAATTCGAAAGTAAATTCAATATAATTTTAAAAGCAAATTAATACAAAATTCAAAAGCAAAATCATAATGAATTTGAGAGTAAATCAACATAATACTGCTAAAAAACCCCACAAAAATCCTCAACTTAGAGAGAGAGAGAGTTCTGAATTAGTTTCAGAGTATTAAAAATGAGAGAGAGTTTTCAATTGATTTCTCAATTGTTATGTTCGGTGTCTCTATCTTATACTGACAAATGATGTAACCCTATGCATTGGGGCCCGCCTATCATGGCTATACCTCATATGTATGTGCATATAATTCCTATAGACACACTACGCCACAGGAAAGGAGACTACATTGCTTTTTTTTGTCTGGCCACACATCGACAGGCTCATGATGATACTGCTTTGATCGAACATCTTCCACATGTGTACGTTCCATTCGTCCAAGGCACACACGCGCAGAAAACAAGGAATTTCGAAAAATAATAGCTACAAAAAGATTTTTTGTAGCACTAGTTGACTTATTAGAGCACTCACAAATTTAATATAGTCGAAAGCATTTCCCTTTTCAAAATAGAATTGATATTGTAAGAACAAGGAGCTCAGTTGAGTAGCTGAGCCGTTCATGCTGAAAATTTTCAACCAAGTGCAAAAATAGAAGCAGGACATTTATGCTATACTAGAAACACAATCTGCGCGATAGTGCGATGCCGCGTGCCATCGCTATGTGCAACCCCTGTGTTTCCTTAAAAAAAGAAATGGAAATCCCAAAGTAGCTTTATTTCTCTCCTTTGCAATTTTAGCTAATATTATAAATCTTATATAAAAATTAAGTTCAAAATATTTAAAAATCTTGCGAACTCAGTTTTTATCCAAATCAAGGAAAATCTCACTTCCTTTTTAGTTCCTACCATATGTCTTTCTTCTTTATTTTTTCTTCCTTTCCTTCATGGGTTGGCCCAATTTTTTCTTCTCTTGACCCAGTTGCTGCCCAGCTCCCCCTATTCTTCACCATAGATGTACTCCTCTATATCTGTCTCACTCTCTCCCTCTTCCTTATCTCTCTTCTCATCTCACCCAAGTGTGGCACCGCCGCGCCCATCCGTCGCTTTCGACGGCTTCCATCACCACCGACGATCTACCTCAATTCCCCTCGGCTCCCCCTTTTTTCTGCTGATGTCAGATGGCATTGCGGCCGCTACGAAACCCTAGCACTGCCGGCTCAATCTTTCCAATCTAGCAGCCTCTATTGCCACAAGCATCCTTCTCGGGTTCCTTTCTTGTCACAACCACATGGGTGGCCTAGTATTCGATGCAGGCGGGGGAGATGGTGGTGCGAGGAGAGAATGATGTCGAGGCGGGGCAAGATGACGGAGGTAGTGCCCTGGGTAGACGACGATGGAGGCAAGTTCCACGGAGGCTAGGTCCAGGTGAGGCGAAGGCAATAGCGGTCGGTTTTAGGTGAGGTGACGTTGGTAGCATTGATGCAGGCACGACCTAACGCACGAGAGGTTGCGTGGTCCACCGGGGATGGCAGCCACAAAGGTAGCTAGCCGCGGCGATGACAGCTCGTATGTAGGGAAGGACAGGACTCCAGATGCATCCGGTGCCATCCACTGCCCCTCGTCACAATCCGACGGTCCAGGTTGCTCCATTTTTCCATCTGATGGCTACGATTGTCCGCACGACTAGATCCAATGGCTCCTGTTTAAAGGGTGACATGGCCCAACCAGAGAGTTGGAATCCCAACTACTAAAATGGGATAACATGGTACCTGGGCACCATGATTTCAAATACGCAAATTCAATCCAAATTTGGATATAATTTTTTCAAAAATTTTAGTTTTAGGATATATACCTATATATAATAATTCAAATGAAATACATACCTTTGAGAAAAAAATATACTCAAATCTAAAGTTTTCAATGATTGTTTATCACATGTTTTGCTGATTTTTATATATAATCAGTACATACCTACCAACTCTAATTTGAATTTTATGAACTAGTTAGCAAACATGTTAAGATCAACTCTAATTTGAATTTTAGTCCAAACTTAGTTAGCAAACATGTTAAGATCAACTCTAATTTGAATTTTAGTCCAAACTTATTTGAACTAGTTAGCAAACATGTTAAAATTGACATCCGAAAAACTCCAAAATTTTACGTGATACCTAGGGGAATTACTTTTTTAGGCACCATGGTGTATATTAGTAATTTGTAATGAGGGAATTTCATAAGAAACTTCACATTAATCATACGGGAAACCTGTATTCTAAATAGGGCCTTAGAAATAGAAGGGGCCGACAAATGTTCATGGAATCATCTTGATCTGTATGCTGGCTATCTAAACTTAGCCCTTATCTTTTACTGCAAAAGGTCATTACTACAGTAGACATGGGTCATGTTGAAGAAGAGCACTCGTCTTCCTTTCTTTACCCGACAATCAAGAGCCCTAATCTTTCTTACATTGGAATGGTGCTTCTTCGAGGAAAGTTGTGATACTCGAAGGAAAAGAAAACGATAGTATGCTTAACCTAATATATGCGCGCCCGCGTCATCAATCTGGTTTGAACACATGGAAAGGAAATTCTTATGACTTATGAGGTTCTACAGTTTGTTTTCTCCGAAGTTTTTATACTATGGAGTTCATTCCAATAGAAGTTCACAGGAATTCTTGAAGTTCATATCTGTTGCAAATAAGGCAAATGGTAAATTATCTCTAGGATTTAATTCACACATCAGTCCTTTATCTAATTCCTTTCTTGAAAATATTTTTTCAACGAAAATAAAGTAGTTTGCTTTTTTATATCTGTTTTCTTTATTTTGGAGGATTTTAAGTCCTTTGCATGTTTTTTTATTTGTAATTGTCAAGAGCACTCTGTGTGCCGATTGCTAGGTGGAGTAGCTCCGGCCCTCTTCCACACAAGCTATCACGTCCCACACCAACTCGTTATCGCATTTGATTTTGACAGCAACTTAATCGAAAAGGATATGATCGATTAATTGACGTGATCTGAAAAGACGTGGGACTCGATTGTCGGAATTAAAATATGCAAAGCTCAGATTTTAAAAATTAGACCAAACAAGCAGCACAAACTAGATGCTATTGCACTCACTGTGGCCAGAAACTATTGCTGTCTCCTTTTCCTATATATTGAAGGAAAAAACAGGTCTCGTTGTGCCGACAGGTTTAGATGTTCAGCAACAGCGAATGTTAACATTGTTTTCGACTCTCTCTCATTATCAGACGCCTCAAGTTAATTTTGAAAGTTGCATATATAAAATAATTCTTTTTTTTATTACCAAAACTACTCCACAAGATAACAAATTGATTTGTAGTGACTGCAAACAAATGGCTCTCTCGCCAAGGAGGCCGGAACGAACTTAAAATCACACACTGAACTTCTGAAGAGTAACTGAAACTGCACAGCCGTTCCGTGCTGACTAACTTCAGAGAAGGAAAATGCTTATATATCTAAATTGATCTCTTCTTTCAATAAGCTAGCGTGCAAGAAACAATCTATCCAGGGATAATTACATTAGTTTCCAATCTAGGATATCTTCGAAGATCCTATTAACTAGAAGCAGGGTGCAGCGTAAAACTATTACCTTCTTGCTGATAATTGGTCTGACTGTACATGTGGCCGTGTTCTTTTTCAGGTTTTGTTTTTTATTTTTGTATAGTAACTAGTTTTTAAATGGAGTGTTTTTTAAGATAGACTCTACTAGTTAATTATAGTAGATATTATATCAATTTCATTTATATCTGCAAAAATCGCATATGAGTTTCTATTACTCTGTAATCTCATACAAATAATCTAAAAGTCACAAATCGTAACTAAAAATCATAAGTCCCAGCCAAATAAAACAGACCTACTTGTAATGTGTGTGTGAGAGAGCGCGCAATTAGTCAACGACGCCATCTGCGTCACCGTTTCGAGGCGAAATGAATATCGGCCGGTCGTTAAGTTGCCTCACTGTCTGGTAGTCGACTGTCATTCACAAATTTGTTCCACAACGATTTTGCATGATATGACAGCCTCTACGCATTTCTCCCGTCACGGTGCAGAAGATCAAAATGTGGTACGGTCCTTAGAAAGATACCACAAGGTATCGTACCTCCCACTTTCTAAAGAAGTACTAAACAAATTAATCCATTAATTTAGTAGAAATATGTTGGGTATTCTAATTTTTTAAAACCTAGTAGAAGATCAAATAAGAATATGGCTATGTTCTTTTCAGCTTCTAAAAACTGTTTTTTAATTTTTCTATAGTAATTAACTTTTAAACGGAGTATCTTTTCAAGATAGGGTTTACTAGTTAATTATAGTACATACTGTACCGACTTTATTTATATCGGTAAAAATCGCACATAAATTTCTGTTACTTTGTAATCTCTCCTATGAACAGTTCAAAAACCATAAAGTTCATCCAAAAAGAATAAGCCTCATATCTCATGTACGTTGGAATCCTCTTGCCGCCGCCTCTCCATGTCTTCGATCTGTTGCCAGTAATTAAGGTTGGAAGGAAATTTGTTGATCCTCTAACTATAACAGTGGCTACACCATGCATGATTTCTACCGCCAATCAATCTGAACCCCAATGATCAATCCAATGAACCTAAATGACTGAGTCCAATTGAAAGCATCTAGTTTCAAGCCTAATCAGAACAGTTAAGCATTACCTTATTCAATTAATCAAGAAACTTGCATTTCCTAGTCATAAACATGAAGCTATCGCGCCCGATGTTTGGATTGAAGCATTGAATAGTGCATGGCTGCCGTCCGCAAGAATTTTTTGTACGGATAATCCCTTTTTTATTCGAAAATACATAAATATACCTGCGAGAAAATTTTTTACAAAAATAGTCTCCAGTCGCCGCCCCATTGGGCGACTTCTGCCTTTCGCCCAACCGGGAGGCGACATTTAGGGAATGTTTGAACCGTTGGGCGACTTATGCAGTCGCGATACGGTTGAGCGACTGTAATTTCAGTCGCTGTACGGTTGAGCGACTGAAATTGCAGTCGCCCAACCGTAGGGCGACAGGGGTGGATATCCAGTTATTCCACCGACTGCCGCCCACTACCAACCACTTTTCCCTCATTTCCCTCATTCTGCGCAGAGAGCCAGAGAGAAGAAGAGAGGAGGAAGAGGAAGAAAAGAAGGGGAGAAAAGAGGGAGGAGGGGAAGAAAAGGAGGAGAGGGGAGAAGAGAAGGAGAGGAGGACAGGGTTGAAGGAGGAGATGAGGGAGGAAGAAGGAGTCCAAGCTATTCCATCGATTTGGATCCAGGTATTTTTGTTAATTAGGTTATATTTACACTATTATTTAGATGAAATATTGGTGTTAGTAAAAATTGTAGATGTAGTATACATTTTGTAGTATGAAAATTCTACTACCTTTTTTAGTATAGAAAGTTTAGTTTAGTGTTGAACGATGTTATTTGACATGTCGTAAATTTCAATCATACATGTAGGTCTACATCATTAATGGCCAGTACTACATTGAGAGTGTATTATGGTGTTGGAATGATTCGTGAAGGTCCGAATGGTGTGGATTTAAGCGATTTTCCGCAAATCACTCTCGTACTTCCGGATGACGAGAATGCTCGAATGACAGATGTGCAGCATTGGCTGACCGAGAGTTTTTCATTGGACTCCGAGGTGTGCAGCGTCGTTGTGCAAGGGCTTTGGAGCCGGTCTCCCACTGACATCAGATGGGAGTTGAAGACATTGGTGCGCTCTGCTTCGTGGAAGGGATTTGTGCAAGGATGCCGGCGCCGTGGATACGAGTGTGTCCTGCTTGTGCAACCGTGCTCACTACAAGCAGCTGCGCAAGCTCGTGCGTCCGCCTATGCTTCGGGAGGTGCTAGCAGCTCGGGCGGGCCGCACGTTGGTGGAGCTGATGAAGTTGCTCGTGATGAAGGCAATGCGGTACATGGAGGAGAGTTACGGCCGTCAAGCTATAGAGAGGGAACTGGGCAAGCCGATGCGATACATGGAGGAGAGTTACAGTTGTCAAGCTATAGAGACGGAACTGGGCAAACAGATGAAGGAGAGCATAATGAGTATATCGTGCAGCAGATGGAATCTGATGACCAGAGGGCATGTGATGAAGAGCAAGCTGTAGAGGACGACGAGGAGGATAGTTCAGATGATGAAGAAGTTCCTATCCCCCAGGAATGGAACTGGTTTAATGCGGAGGGTGTTTCCGCCCATGATGAGCATGAATCACCATGGGAGTATCATGAGACAGAGGTTCGGGTGCATGCTACGTTTGCTGACAAGGAAGCGATGCAGGATGCCATCAAACTTTGGGCCCTCTCAATGCAACAGACATTTCGCGTCGTCAAATCAAGCCAGGAGCAGTACACTGTGAAGTGCGAGCAGGCTGGTTGTCCTTGGAGGGTGCATGCACGTAGACCGAAGTATGACACTCACTGGATTGTGTCCAAGGTGGAGCCGCACTCCTGCATTCTGAACACTGTCTTGGCGAGGCATCGTAACCTGACGTCCGGATTTATAGCCAATTTGATGTATGGGGAGATAGTGGAGAAGAGAGATATTGCGGCAACGCATATTGTGGTAGCTATCGAGAATAAATTCAAGTATAAGATTAGCTACGCGAAGGCGTGGCGTGCCAAGCAAAAGGCGTTGGAAAAACGTTTTGACACTTTCGAGGCGGCGTACGACAACCTTCCTCGTATGCTTAAGGTGTTGCAACAAAGGAACCCGGACACGTACATCGCCGTGCACGAGAAGCCGTCCATAAGTCCACCGGGATTTGCAGTGTTGCAGAGAGCATTGTTTTGCATTTGGTGTTAGCATTGAAGCATTCAAGCACATGCTGCCAGTGATCTCTGTAGATGGGACCTTCTTGACAGGCAAATACAAAGGGCAGCTCCTGACGGCCATAGGCATTGACGGTAACAATCAAATATTGCCGCTGGCTATTGCATTTGTGGAGAGCGAGAATTATGAGAGCTGGCTGTGGTTTCTCAGACATGTGAAGGCTGGAGTTGTATGCACCTGTCCTGGTGTGTGCGTAATCCATGATCGCCACGCCGGTATTATAAAGGCGATACGAAAACTTCAAGAAGACCCTGAGGAGAGCGTTCCTTGGCCGGACATGAGAAACCGGTGGTGCAGTCGTCACTTAGGGGCAAACTTTTTCAAGTAATTCCCGAAACAATCTTTGATGAAGCTATTCAAGAGGCTGGCTAGGCAGAACCAGCAGAGAAAATTTGATGCTTTATGGGGGTTGTTGGATGAGCACACCAGGAAGAACGTCGACGAGAGGAGCAAGGGGCCGGTCATTCCTGGGGCGGCACAACTGCAATGCTTGGCAGCAATCGATGAGTCTAACCCAAGTGGTCCAAGAAGGAGGAGCGCGCGAAACATCAAGTGCTTCTCGCAGTGGATCGAGGTGGAACGACAGATGCGGCTTGAGCAAGAGCGTCGCGTGAGGGTGGACCAAATCCGTCTGAAGGGCAAGGAGGATGAGCTGCAAAGGAGGCGGGAGCAGCTAGGTCTGCGTGAAGCAGCCATCAAGCGTCAGGAGGAAGAGCTTGAAGCTCGTGAGGCAGCTCTCAAGTCCAAGAATGACAGGAAAAAGGATGCAGCGGAGCCATCTTCAAGGCGCGATAAAAAGGGGAAACAACCACACTACACCCAGTAGACAAAATGTTACGAGCAGTTGGGTGGGTTAGTCGCATATCATGCTATATGTTATGCATGTAATAAAATTGTACGCGGCATGTTATGAAGTTTATTTCTATTCACATAAGGTTATTATCTCGTGTGTTCGCATTCAATGATTCAGATAGCAAGTCATTTAACAATATTAACATACTCTTGGTACACTAATTCTTAGTAACATAAAAATATCACTTACCAATGTATATATCAAACGTTCTACAGTCAATTGTTCTTAAAAAGATTTCTCAAAATTTTTAATGCACCTACAACATACAATAAACATAACCTTTTATTACAACTATACCATATTTTTTTCCATATTAAAACTACAAAATTGACAAAACTCTAAAAAATCACGGGGATTGACTAAAGTCGCCCATCCATTGGGCGATTGCGCTTATAAGTCGCCCATCCATTGGGCGACTGCTATGCTACAGGAAAGCGACTACTTGAAGTCGCTCAATCACCGAGCGACAAATATTTTGTCGCCTCCCGGTTGGGCGAAAGGCAGAAGTCGCCCAATGGGGCGGCGACTGGAGACTATTTTTGTAAAGAATTTTCTCGCAGGTATATTTATGTATTTTCGAATAAAAAAGGGATTATCCGTACAAAAAATTCCCGTCCGCAAGCTATGCTAATTACGTGGATGATTGGGTCGACGAGTCGGATGGGAGGAATGAGAAGAGGCCCAAAATTACCTCAATAACCTTTGGCAGTTGGTACCTTCTACACATGGTTAGCGATTGATGAAACAGTACCACTAGGTATCAAGATGTTTTATCCATTGGAGCTAGTTTGTTTAGACGGCTCACAAAGTTTTCAGGGACCGTAAAAAAACTTGTGACAAGCTTACATGCACTAGTAGTGTGCCCATGCTAACGCTACGATAAAATACAAAACAAGATAAAATTTGTAAAAAATAAAACGAACAATCAGATTCATTAAGATTCACGTCTCATATATTGTATAACCAAATATTTTTGTCACATAATGAATATCACATAACGACTGATCCTTTGAGGAGACGACAACATCATTGGACTTACCCACCGACGACTTTCTCCGTCCCTTTTTGGACTCCTTCCTTTTATCAGGCCCGCCAAGAACTCCCCATGTCTCAAACTGCCGTTGCCGAGCCCTTGCCCTTTCATTCTCCTCCTCGGGCTTTGTCGCAAAGCAGTATGGGCATGAGACACCGTACTCCCATTCAGGAGATTCCATGTCTTCATCACTAACTGGTTGCTTACATCCATAACAAAGTTTGTGGGTTCCTTGGGCTATAATCCATGCTCCACTGAGACATGTTTGTCAAACACGAAGCATTCGCCCTCCCACAAGCTTTCAGCCTTTGGGATTTCCTCTAGGTACTTTAATATCCCACCCTCCAAATGATAAACCTGACATGTACAGGTTATGAAACCCACAATTAGGGTTGTAAGGTATGTTACCATCTCAAGGAGACAACTTCAGAAATCATAGAATGAGTGTCAACTAACAAAAGCTAATGCAGTAAACATCTATCATATGAAAAGGTGGGGTTCTTTTACAGAACTTCCCCTATATTTTAACTATATAACCTAATGCTATAAAGGGTAGATCATATAGATAGCAAGTTAAACTGTACACAAAATGTAAGATCGATTCAAGTCAACCTGAGGGCAAATCCAATCTATTATGAAGTCTATTTGTGCAAGGAATTTAGTAATTTACAAGTGAAGACGAGATTGAGCGGTAGCATCTTGGTATAGAAATTCAGCAGAACAATACAAAGCAGCGAACAGGCTTTATGGTTTACCTCTTTAAAGCCCTTGCTGAGGAGAAAGCTTGATGCCTTCTCACATCTAATACCACCAGTGCAGTACATAGCAACTCGTGGTAGCTCTTTGGGTTCGTTGGAATTCAGGTCTTCTGCTTGTCCATCAGTTCCACTGCCATTATTTAGTGATGACTGCTCACTGTCAGATTCAGTCAACTGGAATTGATCATCAACCCAAGACGGAAACTCTCTAAATGAGTTAGTACATGGATCAACAGCTCTCCTAAATTTTCCTATGCGTATTTCATACATGTTGCGGACATCAATGACAACCTGCCACACGTATAGTGTAAATCATTGTGCAGATGTGGAACAAAAGTCATTACACAATTCAAAGATATACACACAAAAGGACAAAATATCTGAGATGAATGAAACACTCACAGTGTCTGGATCGCTTATCAATGCATTCCAGTCTTTTGGCTTAACATATTTTCCAACCATTTTAGTAGGCATCACACCTGGGTCTCCGAAAGTCACTATCTGAGAAATTGTCAACAAAGCAGAGTAAGCTGCATGCTGCATCATTGAATACTTGAGCCATTCTACTAAACAACCAGTAACTATTATGCAGGAAAACCAACCAACCTCCTTTTTCAATTTCACACGGACATGATCCCATCGGAATGGTGCATCTTCCCCAGCCAACATAGCAACTTCCATTCAGAAAACAAGAACATCCAATATATACAAAAATGCAAAACTACAAGTAATCCACTTATGCAATACTAATTTACTATTATCCTTATTACTTTGATATTGGATAAGTGATTTTGGGCACTGTATCCAGGTACAGTACCCCTATCAATCCACAACAGAGAATTTTTCATTTGACAATCCAGTTCCTTAAAAATAATTACCAACTACAAGACAAGGAAAAGATGAGAAAGCTTCTTTCTTGCTCGTTTACCATTTTATCCAAAAATATACGGACATAAGTGAGTTAACAAAT
This sequence comes from Dendrocalamus latiflorus, assembly GCA_017311315.1. Taxonomy (NCBI): domain Eukaryota; kingdom Viridiplantae; phylum Streptophyta; class Magnoliopsida; order Poales; family Poaceae; genus Dendrocalamus; species Dendrocalamus latiflorus. The sequence continues at coordinate 8,230,002 of CM029664.1, forward strand.
CTATAAAAAGAACTCAATGAATGATGCAGAAAGATACAATCATACAAGTACCCTGATGTGCATATATGTTGTTCTTCTGCTTAATGTCCCCAAAATTTTATCTTGAATGCAAAAGTTAAAATTTGATAAAAATAGCCACTGCATGATTCAGTAATTTGTACTTAAAAGAAAATGTAATTGGTCATGATTATGCTTATTAAGCCCTCCAGCAGAACTAACCAAGCTGATACGTAGGGCAAAAAAACTTGAATATCAGATTTTTTCTGTTTGGATGAGATATTTTAGACCAAATACCATAACAGAACCATACTGAAAATGTGCTCAAGAGTGCAAAACATATAACAGTTTTAGTTAGGCAGTAGTAAAGAACCAAATTTATTTCAAAGGTTGAACACATAAACCAGTCAGGTTCTAACAGACTGCCCAGCTATTCCTGCAAAACAAGTGCATATTCCAGCAAATCTCTAAAACCAAAAACATACCCAATTAAGGGCTACATATATGCCTGGAAAAAAAATAGCATCACTTTTTAAGCAAACCATCAATAAGCTGTGGGATGTTGAAGTATTCCGCAATGATTGACAGGTATTGACTGCTAATGTTTGTAGTGCATTTAGGATATCTGTAGGTATTAGCATCTAAGAATGATGCAATGTTGCTGTCTTCAGAGTGTGCGTGTACACAATAACTTACGCAATGTTGTTCCTTTGCAATAACCATCCAGGTATGTTCCCAGTGAGTGAGTTTCCAGTTAGATATCTGCAAGACAATTTTGGTTGAGGTACAGTCAAGAAAGGAGCCCAATGAAGTGGCATGCTTTAGTTCAATTTATCTTAAATATCAGAATTCACAACTTACATGTAATCCACCCTTCCCATGTTAGCAAAAGAAGATGGTATTTCTCCAGTCATTTTATTAAAGCTCAGATCCCTACATAGTGAATATTGATGATAAAACGTGCGAAGTACAAGGACATTTAGCACAGACATTTTATATATGCACTGTTTACAAACATGCTGCATTGCTCTATATGGAATCTACATGAGGCCAATAAGAACAAGACCTCAGATTTCACTATTTACTAAGATATCAAGGAATAAAACTGATGCAAGATATTTTGTTCAGAATAATTGGATCAAGAAAAATGGCATGATGAACTTACAGATGCTTAAGATTTTCCATGTCCCCAATGTAAGATGGGATGCTTCCACTGATCGAACAATTCCTAAATATCCTACATTTAAACAATTTAATATTATAAGAAATCCTATATATGAAAAGCTCGAAAACTTCAGCAAATCACAAACTTACAGTGTTTTCATGGATTGCATTCCACTTAAATCTGGGAAAGCCGATTCGCTACCTCTGAGATCACTAATCCTCCTGGTTAACACACAAATGCAACCGGGAATTACCGCTGTAGTGAAAAACTTATACCTGATAAGTATTGCATTATATATGGTTATAATTATGAGAATTTCAAACATTTGCGCTGGCATACAGATCATAAAGGTTTGTCAGTTCAGCGAAGCCCAAGGGAATAGGCCCTTCCAATAAAGATACTTCGATTTGCCTGCAACAAGAGGAATTACATTAAATAAAGAACATAATTGTGGTATCTGTGGATTAGTAACCTGTTTCATCACGGATTCACTGACTCACAATTTTTCGAGCTTTGTCAATTTCCCCAAGAAATCAGGAACTCTTCCGGATAAATTGTTACAAGACATCCTTCTGTTACGAATTTCAATAGTTGAACATTACCAAAAGAGTCTGCAGAGCGCAACAGGGAACAAAGAAAGATCATGGTATCCTTACAAGTCGGTTAAATTGGTCAACAAGGAAAGAGCAGCCGGTAGGGGTCCAGTGAACTCGTTGGCTGATATTATCCTGAGTTTCAAGATCAGTATAGAGGTCATAAGGACCTACATTCAACAAACTCTCAAACAATTATGTCTATTATACATACTAACATGCAGTGTTAACAAAGAAAAATACTCACAACTTCTCCATTTTGGTGTATTATAGAGGGGTAGAGACTAAAACCGATTTATCCACGGAGCATACGTTGCACGACGACGGGGGCTACCGTTGACAAAATTAACCACATAGGCATAAGTACACCCACAGCCTACATGACGCCCCTGCCTCAATCCAATAGATCCCCACCAACACTACTGCCATACCGACTGGTCAACTAATCAGTATATATTGCACAACAAAACAGGGCGTTTTCTCAAGCAAAATAATCAAATAAATCATGCACAGCACAAAAAAGCAGGCGTAACAAGGGGGCACACAGGCACACCTGCAGGGCCGCGTGGACAGCGTCCTCTTCCTCGTCTTCCTCCTTGCCCCCGTCGTCGCCTTGGCTGGGACCCCACACTGGGCGCGGCGGCGCGGTGGTGGCGAAGTAGTCGTCGTCGTCGTCCTCGACGTCGGCCCAGGATTTGGTGGCGAGCGGCGCGGGCGCCCAGAAGACCTCCTTCTGCGGCGGCGGCTGCTGCTGCGCCGCGTCCTGCTTCCACCTGGAGGAGGAGGAGGAGCCCCCCTTGGCCTTGTCGCCGCCGGCGCCCTTCTTCTTCTTCTTGAGCGTCTCGAGCGCCGCGAACACGTTGCCGGTGTTGAGCTTCACTTCCTCCGCCGCTCCCCTCCTCCCTCGGCCCACCATACTCTCCCTCTCTCGAATGCACAAATCCGATGAGACCCCAAATCCGAATCTAATCTCGCCTCAACCAACCCAATCCCAATCGGGGTGGCCACCGATCTGCAGCGACGACAAATCGAGGCGGGGGACTTCCTTGGTCGCTGATCGGGCGGGCGGAGGCACGGCGGGTTTGGGATTGGGGGGCGTTAGGGTTTTGAGATGGGAGACGACTCTCTTTTTTATCTCGCGTTTGTTTAGAGCAACAGAGGAAGATTTGGCTCAGCAGCGTCGGGGGCCTGTGCGTGGGCGGGGTGCGTACCGGTTCGATGCTGTGCATGATCCAAATGATTTTGACCTTAGGATCTTCAATGAGTAAGAGAATAAGATTTAAGGAGAGATCCAGGCCATTCATTTGTATGAAGTTGGATTACTTTGGTACACAAATCTGGGTGGACTTAGATTAGGCATGACTGTGGGGGTGGTTGAGGGGGTGGATGTAGTAAAGATAATTTTGGTGTATTATAGAGTAGGGTAGATTCGGTGGCCTGTCTCTATGATGAAAAATTGTAATCTAGCCTTTAACATACGGACACTTAACGTAGGATGTTGCTATATTATGCGCGTGTGTTTTTTTAGATTTTCACATGCACACCCACTCCAAATAACTAGGCAACAAAAAATATATGTTTTTTTATCACTGTTACTTTTTGTCCAGCGCCCCCATACCATACCAAAGAAAAAAGACATACTTTGATGGATGCAGCTGTGCTGTCCAAGTTCATTAGACCAACTCAGCATAATTTTGAAAGCAAATTAATATATAATTTGAAAGCAAATTCAGTATAATTTTGAGAGCAAATACACCTCATCGTGGACCCAAGTGAGATGTAGGCCGTGCAGTGCTCACCTCGTGGAACAAAGTATATTTTGGTAGTTGCAGCGGTGCAGTCTAAGTCTATTAGAACAAATCAGCATAATTCTGAGAGCAAATTCAATATAATTTCGAAAGCAAATTCAGTATAATTTTGAGAGCAAATTCACCTCATTATGGACCCAAGTAAAACGTAGACCGTGCAGTGCTCACCTCGTTTGGAACAAAGAATATTTTAGTGACTGTAGTTGTGCAGTCTAAGTCCGTCAGTCTCATCAAACGGACAAGTGGGGGCCTTGTCTTATTACCTCCTATAGCAACATATGAGTGATCTCATTCATTTAACTGCTATGCATATCGTGCGTTCAATAATATAATTAGACACGCACATAGAAAATAGATTGTCCGATGTTAATTTGTACGTTAGCCTGTGATGTAGTGACCCTGGATCGGTTACTATTGATCAGCAATAAGTGCCAGCGAGAGCTGCATACTCCCTTGTGCTTAAATGGATTGATCGAATCGAGTGGTATGATCGAGTTGATAGCATGCTGTACTTTAGCCTGTGCTCTGGCTCTGTTGGACGTTTACGTACGTCGGCCAGATGATGGTGGGTACATCTGGGTTTAATAATGATATCGCTCAAATTAATTTCAAACCAGTCAGCCACCATGTGTACGAAAGAAATTAAACCATGCATTTGAATGTATCGCTCAAGGTAATTTTGAAACCAGTCAGTACATAGATGTACTCGTCCCTGTGCAAAATTGGATGAGAAATCGTCGTCCTACGTATGTACGGTGGTATGCTCAGTGCCGTAGGTCGCCGGCGGCGCGCGCTAGCCCGAGCCTCGCCGGCGGCCACGCACGCACGCACGTACGCGGAGGGGGGCGCGCCGTCCGTGCGGGGTCCCGCTCGCGCGCACGTAGGTAGACGTAGCGATCGGAGGCTGGCTCGTGGCTAGCTCTCCGGCCGGTCGTCAGGCCATGGTGGGCCCGGGAGGGAGGCCCCGGTGGTCCATAGCGGGCGGGCTCGGCGCGGGCCCGACGCGTGGAGCGCCGGTCACTGTCGGCGCGTCGACGGGGCCGCCCCGTCGCAGACCGCGCCGATCGAACATGTTGCACGTACAACTTGCATTGCCCTCCCTCCCGCATCAGAAATCGTGCTCAACAACGTCGATCTTCTGCGGCACGACCTGTTCTTTCAAACCAGCCAAGCTTTAATTCTTTCTTCCTTTCTTTTTGAAGAACAAAACCAAGAATAATTCCATCTTTTTTCCAGCACTATTGTTTTCTTTCGAGGCTTGTTTGAAATGCAGAAATTTTACATGGAACAATTCGATTTCAGCGGATATTAGAAAGAATAATGTAGCTTCTCAACGATTCCTTGTTTATTGACGAGGATTGAATAATCCATCAAGTACAGTTTTAATACTTAATTAAGATCTCAAGACCCCTGTGGACGTAAGCATCCAAAGGCAATTGTCTGAGTACCCACTGTATGTTTTACCTGACCAGCAGCCACTTGGAGATCTCATGAACTGGTGTAAGGGCTCATCTCCAGGCAATTCTCTCATGTGCGGCGGATAAAACACGTGCTTTGTCCGCTCCCAACCGCATGACGATTCGGCCTTACGTCTTTTGACAACAACTACCCTGCAGTTGTCTTTGACAATAACCGAAGATCAATTATTGTCAGAACTCTCCCGCAGACAGCAACCACCCGCTCGACTGACGGGATGATTCAGCAAGGCGCCTACTTACGTGGACAACCAATACCACTTCGGCACTATTTAAAGGTTGATGAGAGACCAGAGCTAGTTACATCATTTTGTAATCTCTTAGTGAGAGCATCTTGCAACCAGTTTATAACAATAAATATTATCTTCATTCTTCTCCTAAATCCTTTTGAGAGACTTAGCATTTTTATCACAAATTGTAAGATTGAAGATGGCTTGATTGTTGACATTTATGTACTATTTTTCTTCAAAGTTTGAGAATTTATAGTGCTGACTTTTCCTTGTTTGACTAGCTAGTTGCTGATGTACCAATTGTTAAAGGGAAATTTTTGTTTGTGCCACTACAAATTTTGTGCAAATTTGATTATGCCATCAAGAATATGCACATTTCACTCGATTTTTTGTGTCCATTTTGTTTTAGCCACTACCGTCAACATCTGTTAGTTTGAACGTTACAATTACTTGGTTGATCGCCATTTCCTTGTCGAGTTTTTCCAAAAAGACATCCAATACCCCTTTTAGCTTGTGGGCCCATTTGTCAGCCCCTCATATCTCTTTTTGCATCTCTATCTCTCTTTCTATTTATCTCTTTGCTCCACTCGATCTTGCCACCGCAGAGCCTGACGAGAACGACGACAAGGGATGCTCGGAGGAGGCGGTCGTAGGAGAGAGGCGACCTAGAGCCACAACCTGGTTGTGTCATCATTGTCAAAGAAGGTGGTCTCGACAACGATGAGGTCATCACCAATGCGGATGATGGCCTTCTCGTCACGGGGCTAGGGCAGATGACACCGTCCAATCTCTCCTAAAATTGACACCTCCTCCTTCCTCACTCCCTGGTAATCACCATAACCCCCTCCTTCCTTCTTCTTTCATGCAGACGCCTCCCTGTCGTGTGCTCCCACTCTAGCCCCATCACCCTTATGTCGATCCACCGTTCCAGGGTAGCTCCATCAGGCAGGACCAATTGCCATCCAACTGAATCTTTGTTAGTATCTCCATCATAGCATAATAATCAAACCATGAACAAACACAACAAAAGGACTACTCCCAAGCATAGAGCTTCTCCACAGTGGAGTGGCTAAGGATTCCACTACCTCTACCATTGGCCATTGCCCATCCCTTCGTCTCCTCTCCTGAACCTTGAAAACCCATTGTTGCCTTTCCCATATCCTTCTCCACCCCATGACCATCCCTTCGGCTTCAAGCTCTTGGTGTAATTCATTACCTTCCCTACAACATTAGTTGATTTCCATTGCAAGTAAAAAAGAATTCATCAGAAATAAGTGAAATGTTAGCAAGATGAAATAACCAATCGATCAAGTAAGTGATTTGCTTATTGTCTTGCCTGGGAGGCTGTGGTTGGTCTCGGGAGGTTCACAGATGGGGGCCTCGAGCAGCACGATGACTCGGGTGCTAGTGTCAACGGTCTTGAGGAAGTACTCGTTGAGCTCGATGGCGATCTCGGCAAGGTCCTTCTTCCTAGCAGCACCGTGGGTGTTAGATCAAGGAGGCCGACTAGAGGAGGTGAATAGGCGGTCTAAAAAATCTTCTCTAATTAATTATCAATTTTTATTTGGCTAAACTAAGCAAATAATGCCGAAACTTAACCCAAAAAGGTTTAGCACAAATAACACCTAAAACAATCTGGTCACACTGAGCCGATAGTACCGCTCATTGATCAGACCGCTCACACAAAGCTGATCGGACTGCTCACACAAAGCTGGTCAAAAGTACTGATTATCAACAACAGTGGTCCCTGACCATGTCGGGTGGTTCGACCACTCAGGTCTCCGACCATGTTGATCTTTGACCACGTTATCCAGTTCGACCACATAGGTCTCCGACTATGTTGGTCTCCGACCACGCTGGGCTTCGACCACGTTGTCTGGTGCGATCACATAGGTCTCCGACTATGCTGGTCTCTGACCATATTGGTTTCAACCACTTAGGTCTCGACCACGTTGACCATGTCAATCTTTGATCACATAGATCTCTAACCACTCTGTCGATCTTTGACCACGTTGTATCAATCACGTCAGCTCGACCACGTCGATTACGACCACACAGGTCTCGACCACGTCAGTTTTAATCACGTCGGTTCGACCACGCTGGTTTCAATCACACAGATCTCGACCACGTCGATTTCGACCACGCTGATTTGACAACTCCAGTTTCGACCATACTGGTTCGATCACACAGATCTCGACCAAGTCAGTACTGACCATGTCGGTTTCGACCGTGCTGGTTCGATCACATAGATCTCGAACACGTCAGATCCAACTATCTTGGTTCAACCACGCTGGTCTTTGATCACAGAAATCTCGACCATGTCGGTTTCGATCACACTGGTTTTGATTACACAGGTCTTGACCACGTCTATTCCAACCACATTGGTTTCGATCACACAGATCTCGACCATGTCAGTTTCGACCACTTTGATCTTGTACCATGTCAATCTTTGACCTCATTGGTTCGACTACGTCAGCTCCAACCATGCTGGTTCCTGACCATATTGATCTTCGACCACACAGGTCTTCGACCATATTGGTTTGACCATAATGATTCTTGACTACACAGGTCTTTTGACCACTAACAAACACGGTAATTTTGTGATTACAAGGCTGGTAATTCCGTTCAACGGTAGTACCATAGAATACACTGCGGAAGTTCCGATTGTCCTGAAAATTGCAGATACTTCAACAGCTTTTGCAAAACACATTTATAAACTTTAGTATCATACACAAAAGGATTATCCATGATTCTCAATAAGTTGTAAAATATATTTGCACACTTTCAGAATCATGACACAAGGATTATATATAAAAGCTTCAACCATTTGCAAAATACATTTGCAAATATAAGCCTCATATACAAAGTATGGAAATATAGACTTCAAACACTTGCAAAACACATTCGCAATGTATAGTTCCATGTTACAAGGTTCAACACATGAGCTTCAACTATTTACAAAATACATTCGTAAATATAAGTCTCATGACAAGGAGAGTTAGAAGAGGTGAGATTGAGTTATCAATGTATGATGAGACTCAAGTCATTAGACATGACATTTTTTTAATAGTATGACAAGTTATACTAGGAATCCGATTTTTCAACTAAACACTAATATCAATAAAAAACTAGAAACACGTCTTAACCCTAACTAGTGATACCTTTGCCTTGATTCATAGTCTTGATATGCATGAACATATGATGTATCCTTAACTTGAACTTCATCAACATATGATGGATCTTTACTTGACTTGATGACCAACACATGATCATTTTCTCTTGGACATGTATCAATTCAGGATGCATCCACTACTTAACTTGATGATCTTTAACACTTGAAGTCATTCCAAGTATTTCTCATTTGTGGAACCTAACCTATTCATCCAACTCATGAAAAATGTTAGTCCACAAAATAATTGCTATCAATTACCAAATTTCACCATTAACACATAATGAAGGGACTGGATTCTACAATCTTCTCTTTTTTATTAATTCATGATAATCTAAACAAATAATGAGATATAAATTGAATTGTGAGTATACCATGTACGCAACACTTGTATACTTTAAGGTAAGCTTTTAAAGCAAAACTTACTTTTGTGGTTGTTATTAATCATCTAACTATTAACACAAAATGGAATAATTAGATGATAACCCAATTATGAGTATATATGAACTACACCAACTATATATACTTAATGGATATATTTGAAAGTAAAGAATCTTAATATGTGGAAATGGAACATAGATCAATATCAATAAAATCACAAAATATAGAGTAAACTCCCCCTAAATATGTGCCTACAAGAATGTATTGTGAAAATATATGCATATATTCAAGTTTGACTTATTTGGTGAAGTTCATTTTATATTTCGGATTCGAGGAATGCAATAAGATAAGAATATGATATTGAATGCATACCTTTTATGTTTTTCACCTTTTCATTCAAATGAGATTAAGCAATATCATAATAAATAAACATATTAGTCTCATAATTGTATATATCATTATCACCAAAACCAACTTAATGGAGATTGAACTTACAGCGGGACACCATGACGACAGTGAGCTTGCTGGCGTGGAGGTGGTGGTGGTGGCGGCGGTGACGACAAACGGGAGCAGGGCCGTTGTCGAGGCGATCGTGGCCATAGGCATGGCGTTGGGGGCATCGATGGTTGTGGCGATGGCGTCCCAGTCGACGTCCTCGCTGGCGTTGCGGGAGGAAGGGGCGAAGGGGTCCCAGAAATCCTAACTCGACGGCATTGGCAGCAGCGGAGGGGGCAACGGCTCTAGTAGCACGGTGGGAGCAGAGGCTCGCATAGCACTGCTCGGTTCGGAGATGGGAACGAGAGATGAAGGTGAGCAACCAGGGCTAGTATGGTCTTTGCCCTGTCTGTTATGTTGATTGTTGCATTGACCAATGAAAGTAGCAAAAGTAAAATGGATGCAAATTTTGAGTAACAAAAATGAAATATGCATATTCTTAATAGCATAACCAAATTTGCATACATTTTTAGTGGCACAAATAAAATTTTTCATCGTTAGACGGGAGCAGTCATCCGAGAGGCTCGTCGGAGAATTAATGAGTGGTCAATTTCTTCTTTTTTGCCCATTGGCCGTGGCTATGTTGATACGTGTAGTGCCGACCTACCGTAGGGAATCCATAGTCTTCTTCTGGACAGAGATTCTTGACCGGAACAGTTTAGTATCCTTGGTGACAGGAAATCGCCTAGAGATTTGGTTGGTTTTCAGTCGTTCATGGTGATCGGGACACATGAGCATATTCTTTATGGCTTCTAAAATAGTTTTTAGTTTTTGCTATAATATCTAACTTTCAAACGAAGTATTTTCTGAAAATAGAATGTACAAGTTAATTATAGTACACGTTAAAAACATAATATCTATATCAACCAAAATTGCAAGCGAGTATCTCTCTTCGTAATCTCTATCGCAAACAGCCAAAATTCAAAAATTTCAACCAAAAACAATAAGCCGCAGCCATATTAAATATGCCCATGTATTCAGCGTGAAAATCGTTCTTTGCATTTTGGATGTAGATAGTTTGCGGTCAATTCTTTTTTAACCCTGTGTTAGATATTTGGGGCTACAGTTGTGTTGAACTGTTGATGCATATAATAACAACTACATTTCCGGGGGGGTTCCGCGCAGGAGAGGGCGGCCACGTCGCCCGCGCGCGCTGTGCGGCCGGCGCGTGGCCGCCGAATTTTCGTACGGTCTGGGGAGGTGATTTCCTTATATTTTTCAAAAATTACATAAAGGTCCTTTTTCCTCGCGAAAAGGTCCCTGGCAGTTTTTTTTCACCGAAATTTTTGCAGGATAATGCCCCACAGTTTTCTAAATTACGTACGGGTCCTCGTTTATTACGTACAGGCCCTCAGTTTTTTACGAAAAAGACCTTTGACTTTCTCATTTATTACGTACAGGCCCTCGGTTTTTTACGAAAAAGACCTTTGACTTTTTCAAAAATCCACATGCGCCCTCGATTTTTTTAATTTTTTTTTCAAACTCCTCACGGATTATCGCCTCTTTTACTTCGGTACACATGGTGGCTGACGCGGCGTGGCGCCGCGCCTATGAGGCTAGTAGTATCGATGCCCCGTAAAGAATCTGTGGTCTTCTTAAGAATGGAGGTTCTTGATCGATCTAAACAGTTAATATTAGAGCAAGGCTAATAATACAGCCTTCAGCTGGCTGTATAGATATTTACAGCCCACTTATCAGCACATTCATATAGTAGTTTACAGCTAGCTGAAGGCTGTATGACACACCCATTTCTCTCACAAAGTTTCTTGGTTCTTGTACTTTAGCTGGCTGTAAACTTACAGCCCACATCTCTTCTCTCTCCTCCTCTCTCTCTCCTACACCTCAGCATACAGTCTACTAACAACCTCTTATTATACTTACTCTTACTTGGGATCCTTAAAAAAATCACTACATGGTGACAGGAGATCCACCTAGAGATTTGTTTAGATCTTGTTGCCTCACAATTATTGATTGGGACCCATCTAGAGTGAAATCATTCTTGCATTTTGGGTTGTACATAGTTTGTGGTCAATTCTTTTTTTTTGTTTGTTACTTGGCAGTTAGATTATTGGAGCTATAGCTGTGTTGATACTTTTAGTACAATTTGTGTCTTGTGGAGAATCCATGGTCTTCTTTAGGCTCGGTTTGAAATACATGATTTTTTTTCTTGTTTCCTTGGGAATTTGCTTCTTGTGAAATTCATCTATCCGGTGGAGGTTCTCCATCTAAACAGTTAATATTAATTGGGACCTTAAAAAATCACTACATGGTGACAGGAGATCCACCTATAGATTTGTTTAGATCTCTGTTGCCTCACAATTATTGATTGGGACCCATCTAGAGCGAAATCATCCTTGCATTTTGGGACCCTTAAAAAAATCACTACATGGTTTTTTTTTCTTTGAGTTAGATTATTGGAGCTATAGCTGTGTTGATACGTTTAGTACTATTTGTGTCTTGTAGAGAATCCATGGTCTTCTTTAGGCTCGGTTTGAAATACATGAATTTTCTCCGATTTTCTTGGGAAATTTGCTTCTCGTGAAATTCATGCATTCTAAACGAGTCTGTACAGTGGAGGTTCGTTAATATTACTGGGTGACGGGAGTTCATCTGGAGAATGGGGACCCATCTAGCGAGAAATCGTTCCTGCATTGTGAATGTAGATAGTTTGTGGTCAATTCTTTTTTAACTTTGAGTTAGATAATTGGAGCTATAACTGTTTTGAAATGTCCAGCACTGATGTCCCGTAGAGAATCCACATTCTTTGGCCCCGCTCGGTTGAGCTGAAAAGCTGTGGCTTATGGTTGAAATTACACTGTAGCGGCTATTGAAATTACACTGTAACGGCTAAAATTTCACTGTAGCTGAAGGTGTCTTATTTGACGTAATTAAATTTTAAAAAAATAAAAATAGAAAAAATATGCTAGCTCATCACATACAACACAAACGAATACGGAAAAAAAGAACTGGTAAAAAAACTCAAAAAAGTCAAAAGTTCAGAAAAAGAAAAATTTACGAATAGTGAAAAATAAGTCAGAAGTCAGAAACTGAAGCCGAAATAAGCGGAGCCTTATTCAGAGAGGAGGTCCTTCTTAAAAAAAATTGAGAGGAGGTCGTTCTTGATCTAAACAGTATCACCTGGTGACAGAGGAACTCGTCAAGAGATTTGGTTGGATTTCAGTTACTACTTCATAATGATTGGGACCAAATCTTTGTTTTTTTAAGCTACTTGCATTTTGGATATAGATAGGTTGTCACAATACTAGCAGAAATCATGACTGAATGTCGCAATATTTAGCTAACGAAACCAAGAGGTTTAGCTACATAAACGTTCAATTTTGGCTCCCATTGATCGTAATGCTCCATTAATTAACCGTTTATATGGCACCTAATGCGTTCGTATCATGCACCCGTACCAAAGACCATCTCACCGAAAAGAACATGGGCAAAGATCGTTTCGGCTTTAGCAGAAGGCACATCGTACTCAACATTTCTATCTAGCTAGCTGCACCAGCAAGAGATGCTCTCTCTCTCTCTCTCTCTCTCTCTCTATCTCTCTCTCTCTCTCTCTCTCTCTATATATATATATATATTAGGAAAAATCCTTTTTACTCCCGGGTGTAATTACACCCACCTCTAATATACCACCTAAATAAACTTGAAATACTCCTTTATCACTTTAGGTATACTCATATACTAATTATAAGATATTCTAATGTGGACCACATGAAAAAATTGCAAGGGAGTCCATAGTTTTTAGCGTATTTTGTAAATATCTTTATATACGTACATAAAAAGGAGTATGTTGAAAAAAATGTACATACCACCTCTAAAAAATTGTTCATACCACCTATATAGTCTTAAATACTCGTATACTACATGTACATACTACTCGTTACGCGAGATACTCCCTATGTTGTGAGATACGACATAGGGTGTAATTACACCCGGGAGTAGAAAAGAGGCTTCCTATATATATATATATATATATATATATATATATATATATATATATAGAAAGCCTCTTTTCTACTCCCGGGTGTAATTACACCATATATCGTATCTCACAATGTAGGGAATATATATATATAGTAAAAATATCTTGGACTCCTTGGTGCCTGGGCACCTATACTAACAGTCATCCGATTGCGCTTTACAGTTAGTGACAAATTAGCGGGCATTTAATCTATTAATTCAACTCGTTACGTATATACAGCAAGTCAATCCACGACGTATGGATGGAAAAGAAAACCTTCTATGTATATTTGCCTGGTTGCTCTTTCTAAATCTGGGACATGTGAGTATATACCCATAATAATAAAGATAGTACGTTGCATGGCCTTCACAGCGTAGCATCCGGGTTTCCTTTCACAACTCATATGAGTATATACCCATAATCATGTATACCTTACGTCCAGAACTACATATATGGAATGTTATATATATTCTGTTCTTACCATTCCTAATGAAATCGTTGACACAATCTGTGCACATACCCAATTCGCAAACCATATGGCAATATTGTAGGGATTTACTCGTTAATTAATGGTTTAAAGAATTAATAATGCATTCAATCAGAAATCACATATGTGAATATATGCACCTAAATAAGCCAGTAGTGCACATCATGCAGGTGGAAATAGGAGCCACTTACTAGTTCGTACGTAATCATGCACACTATATAGAAAATGAAGAGTTTGGAAGCTCACAAACATGCATACGTAATTTTTGAATTTAGTGACATGCAACGATTTTGAGTAGTATGAGGTAACGAGTATAAGCAACTTAGGTGCATGTCACTACATAATAAACCAGATTGCAAGACAGAAAATATGTAACATGGAAACAACAAAATTTCCTTCACGGCTTTCACGGAGGAGCACACAACAAAATTTCCTTAACGGCCTTCACGGAGTAGCACGTAACACATATCTTCTGGTGCAATAATGTAGCAAAAGATAATGAGTATTCCCTTTCTATATCAATACCATATAGCGGGTTTACCTGTTAATTCTCGTATTAACTACAAACACACACATTTTAAAGCAATCTAAAGGTCTATAGGTATGGTGCCCAGACTCCTTGGAGTCCCAATTACCTGGAGTGTTTCATGCACCCAGGTGCCTAGGCACCCATATTAATACCCGTTGATTTGCTTTGAGATTCGCAACGTTTGATGTGGGTATCTTCATATACCCACAAAAAAGTATGTTTGAGATGTCAAACTCCGAAAAAAATTAAATTCAACTTCAGTTTAATTAGTTTGAACTATTTTTATGGTATATACTCACTGTAGTCGCATTGAACTCAAAAGTAGTTCAAACTAGTTTGAACTGAGTTCAAAACTTACTTACCATAAATATATCAACGGTATAAAACATTTTCATACCCAAACTCAAAAAAATTATCAATCATACACGTGTATCAGACGGTTCTTGATATGGGTGCCTAGGCACCCAGTGCCTTATGTAAATTTCCTATATATATATATATATATATAGTGTAGACGTCTAGCCACAATTGTTTGCAAAAGGGTGCCTCTATCCAATGGACGTTCACTAGTAATATGTGAGACCATGTGATTCCTAGTGAGACCATGTTCAGGTCATCTCATGTTTCATGATGACTATTTGATTTTATTATGCTTTGTTCTAGAAATTTGAATTTGATATTTGGAGAGTTTGTAATTTTCAGAGTTGTTGTCTGTCCTGGCGGCCTGATCGACATGAAGTGAGCGGTGAGACTCGTGGGTCTGATGTGACCGAATATTAGGAGCGGTCAGACCGCCAATACGGTATGACCGAAGTTGGCGATTGTTTTTTTCTAGAGAGCGTGTTTTGAAGTTAGGCATGTACGGTCAGACCGGCCATGGTTGGCGATCGGATCGGGGTGAGTTGGCCGGTGTGATCGGTATTGAAAATATGATCACACCGGGTGGCCGGTCAGATCGGCCAGTGGTTGACAGTCTGATCAAGGCGGTCCGACCTGCATGGGAAAAGCGGTCAGACTGATGGCAGACATAGGATAGTGAGCATTGGAATTAAGTGGTTTGAGTATGTGCATAGCATGGGTGCCATTGCTTGGTTATGGTGTGTTGTATGATGTATTGTTTTGACTAACATAAGTCAAGTGCATAGAACTTGTGCTTGATATGATTGTTTGGTCTTTGAATGTGCAGGTAGCTTAGAGGATATTGCGGTCAACGACAATAGACTGAGACTAGACGGAGGAGCTGAGGTCCATAGCAGTTCCAGGTGAGGCTGTATGGCTCAAGCAGAAAGCACGGAGAAGATAAAGATCGTGAAGAGATAAGTTGGTGTATATAGTGTGCCGAGTGACAGGGCCGATGCACGTAGAGACGGTTTAGGGGATTTTGAATATGTGAAGACGTGATGGCTAATCATTGGGCAATACGGGATGCGTATCAAAGTATGCAGAGATGCTTTGATGGAAGGCAAGGATTGATGAAAGGGAAGGATACTTTGCACATTAATTTTGTCAATTGATGATTTTATGTCGTGTGGTGCTATATGATAGTTTATTTGTTATTGTTGGTTGTGGAATTTCAGAGCTAGGTCATGGTAAGGCGGAAGGGATCGGGACTAAGATAGGAGAGCTGAGGTCTAGAGTGGTCAAGGTGCCACTGGAAGATGATTGAGGCTAACAGAGTGGTTACAAGTCGGTAAGATAAGGAATCGAAGTGGGAGTTACTGGTAATGGATATGAAGGGCAAAGGCAAGGGATTGGGACTATGCTCAAGGAGGAGTTGATGTTCGTACAATCGAGTAAATCCGTATACCGTATGGTGCAAGGAAAGGCATGTGTGCGCTTTGATAAGTGTGCTTATGTGAGTGTAAAACCCGTTATTGTGTTGGGTTAACGGGTTAGCCGTGTAAGTGTGAGTGAAACCCAACTAGAGGTATTGGTTAAGATTTTTCTTGTGTGCCTCTATATAATAAGGGAGAGAGGTGGCTTAGAAAGTAAGTTTTGGAGAAGTTTGTGCTTATCCAACTTGAGGAGTTAGGATTCTTGAAGTGAACCTTTGGAAGAAGAGTTGTGGATCTTGGTCTTGAGCCTGTCGCCATCTTTAGGCTTGTGAAGTGGCTACGGAGTGGCTGTAAATATTCATCTCCAAATATCAATATATATATATAAAGTCTTTCTCCTCTTTATGCAAACGTTGAAATCTTAATTTGACTTAGTTTTTAGTGTTTGCTCATCTCCTCTTGATCTTGCTTTGTGCTAAGAACATGTAAGTAATGAAAATGTCTCTTGAAGACCAATCTAATCCATTTAGGCATCTTTTATGGTAAATTCTTATGATTGCCTAGTTTTGATTCAAGAAAGTGTGATTTTAGGAGTTTTGATCTTTAATGGCTTTTAGCTTGGATTCTTGCTATTGTTATGCTTGCTAGAAAGTGTGATAGTAGATCCCAGATCATCTTGTCCATCATTTACACACACGCAAGTCTTGATTCAAGTTCTTGTGTTTTGTCCGATTTTAGTATAACATTTCTTCAAATGAAAAAAGATTAGAATTTTGTTAATGATCTTCTTGATCTTTGATTGAAATTAGTTCCTGACATCTTAGGGAAGCTGTGTGTAAAGTTTCTAAGTGATTGGATCAATGGATTTAAAGTTTCATGGATTTTCGTATTCAAAATCGTGTTGATTTTCAACTCTGACCTATGGAATCGGTCCAACTGCCCTTGAGGCCGGTCAGACCGCCCAAGGCTAGTCAAACCACCATTTGCACTCTGGTCTAACCGCCTGGACTTATCTTGATTCATTTGGCTCTGTTTCTTGAAAGTTTTTTTGTGAGTGGTTAGGTTTTGTTTTTCATAGCTCCTTATAGCTAGTGGAGTGCCAGAACTGTGATTTTCTCTTTTGAGAAAAAGATTTATAAAAGGCTTGAATTATGTTGAGTCCTATTCAATCTTCTTTTAGTTGCCTTTTCGGTCCTAAATGATTAAACACTTTCTAACTAGTTTACCAAGCTATCTTAGTTGTCCAACTGCGTAGTACATACATGTGTACTGGTTTGAACTACACTACTATTATGGCTCGTTCTTATCAGTTTATGGTTTATGGGTTCCCCGAAGAAATAACTATGGTGGTTTTTTTTTGGCGCCGTTTTGAAGCTTTTTATTGTGATGACCTTTTCGAAACGGCTTATTGATATTCAATTCGTTCGCACAATCACTCGTATTAGAGCTAAAATTTATCATTCGCAGCCGAAAAAACACACCTTTATTGACACATGAGAAAGATCTAGATGTGGATGCATGGATTGGGCTCTTGGATCCGATCGAGTGTCGATGAACGCGCGGGGAAATCAGAGAGAGGCGGACGCTGTCCGGCCGGTCGTACTCCCCCACTTGCACCGTGCAGACTGGTACGTCCGTCCGTCGCCGTGGCTCTTTGCCAGTGTGCCGCGAACCTGACCGGCCCGTCCGAGCTCACGTCTCTCCATCTATCAGTCCATCGACGTGAGCGTCAACTCCCCGCTGTTGCCATCGATCGATTCACTGTTCAAACTACTGCCCGGGTCGACCTCTCTGCCATCGACGTGGGCCACTTGCGATGGTCGAAAGCACCTGCCAAAATAACCATGAAACTTCGTATTTCATTTAGATCTACAGGCCATTTGGCTATGCGTATTGGCCGGATATTTGCATCAATTGTGCTCTCGAACCGTTTCCCGGCCACTTCAGCAAACTCAATCGTGGTGACCAGAATGATGCATCCGTCAAGCTTAAGGACCTGCCAAGACGATTTTAAAGTGTAGTGATACGCCTTATTGTGAAATCTAAATTTCTAACCATGTTTAATTCTTAGGGCAAAAGGTACCGAGTTGTGTATACCCAGCTACTTCTTCCATTGTTTCCCCGTCAATTCTATGAACACACACTATCCATTACATATGCACAATTTTAGGGAACATATTTGGAACTAGTACGTACTACTGGTTGTGATCTCTTGCTTTGCTTCGGCTTATGATTTGTGCGAGAGAGTATGGAGTAACAGAAATTCGTGTGCGGTTTTGACCGATATAAATAAAGTCGATACAGTATGTACTACAATCAATTTATAGACTCATTTTAAAAAGATGTTACTTTTGAAAGTTAGTTATCGTAGAAAAATCAACTGTTAGTTTTTAGAAACTGAACAGGAAAGACACGTAATCCATCGTGGCAGTGTTTCCAGGCACGCAAGGGAACATGTACAAAAGCTGAGCTTTTGCACTAGCTAGCTCGCATAGTAGTTATCATAAGTTCTTAGACTGTTCCAGCATTAGACTGTACCAGCAGGGCATTTCACTTAAATGAGAAAAGGACGTTTTAATGAGGAAAATGCCGATTTCACCCCCTTAATTATGGTGAAGTTCTAATGTTCACCTTCAACCACGAAACCGTCCTACTTCCAACGAGGGAGAGAGCGTAGGTTGCGTGAAGGCTATACTCTCTCCTTTTCGCCATAGGCCCCATGAATGGAATCGAGCAAATATGACACTGATAAGAATGGCTGACGCCAACCCTTATCCATACGTATGCACAATTACAAAGATCGCAGTGCTCCATTTTGACATTTTGGTGTAGCAGGAGCAGCAGGGCAGATAAGTCACTTTCCCCATGGATAATGCACACCACCAAGCCGACTTGAATTTGAGCTCGGCCAAAGTCGCAGGACGTCAGGTAGATGTTCATGTAGTCCTCTCGATCGTGCGTGTTCCTCTCGAATCGTGAAAGGGATGATGCATGCATGGCAGCAAGGAATATACCACTCCACTGTCACAGATCGTCAAGTAGAAGGTGTAGAACTCAATCACGAAAGCGAGAGCTAACTAATGCGGTAATGCCATGCGCATCAACGTCAGGATAGTGCTGTGGCGTGCTTGGGAGTGACACTAGATACTTGATGAACTGCTCTTGATCTGTTCACATGTAAATATCCACCCGGACGTTAGGGATCCACAATTGATCGGTAGCGTGAGAAAATAAATATTTCCCAAGGAAGATATAATTGTATTCGTTATACGTCTCTAACATATATGTACGTAGTAAATATGCATCGTTCTGATTTAGAGCCAGCGAATAAGAGGTTCACATCCTTATATTTTTCTCCCAGTTAATTTGATAACTTCCAGCCTCTTAGTCTCAAGAGTAAACGTTGCGGCTCCTCCTTAGGGCTGCATGGTGCATTCGTGCTTGTGAATTAAGTCGCAGCATGCATGCTCACAAAATCAGCTTCGTTCATGTTTCTTGAGTTTTTCGATTGGTGGTGGTGAGTTGGCGAATTTTTTGTATGTTTTTATTTGAAATTATAAAAATATACCCGTGGAAAATTTTTTACAAAAAAGGCTTCTATTTTTGTAAAAACAATTTCTACAGGTATATTTCTATAATTTTAAATAAAAAATAGATTATTCGTAAAAAAAATTCGTGAGTTGACAATTTGACGCAACGAGCTGGATTGCTCTTCTCCACATTACGCTCCAAATGCTGGTTTACCCAGTATTCCGTCTAAATGGGCCGAACGGCCTCCGTGAATCAAAGCACGCTGCCGCAGTGCCACGGCCTGGTGTGCAGTACGGACCAGACACGAGCATTACGGCCAATGGTATAAGCATCCTTTTTTTTTTTTGATAAGGGTATAAGCATCCTTAGGTGTACATTGGCCCAGCAATACGCGCAGCCGATGAGTGCTGGACTGGCTGGGCCAGGATGCGCCCCAATGTCCAAATCCCCGTGCCCATGGGCTACCAGAAGACAGGTGCGACGTCTGAGCTGCTTGGTGAAGAACATTTGTTGCGCAATGTTTCCCTCTCTGTTTTGCACATTTCTTGTTTGAGAATTGAGATGTTGGCTGTTCATAAGATCATGGCCGTAATCGGACTTATATATGTGCAATCTGGAAAGTGGGGAAAAAACAAAATGAAAGGTCTAAAAGTACAGGTATAAATTGCACAAGCGTGCACGTTACAATCTTGTGGAGATTCTTCGTATCGTGGGACAGACGGCATCGTTTTCAAACAGTACAATGTATAGTTCAAAGCTAACTACATTACCACTACGCATGGCCGTGGGATCCAGATCGAGGCAGAACAGCGCCGTCCGATCGAGTCCGGCCATCTTACTTAGCGGCCACTGGTTCCCGCGCCAGCCTTCTCCCCGTCGGGCGACGCTGCCGCCGGCGCCTTCTCAGCGACGACGGCGTCACCCTCCTCCTCGCCGCACGCGCCGTGCGCGACGTCGTAGGTGGCGTGCAGCCCGACTAGCACGTAGTAGATCAGCATGACGGCGGTGCAGACGCCGAAGCGGACGAAGGCCTGCGCGCCGAGCGAGCCCATCAGGAAGAGGTTCGTGGCGATCGAGAGGGAGGGCAGCCACGGCACGAGCGGCACGCCCCACACCTTGGGCGCGCGCGCCGCCGGCACCAGCAGCTGAATGCCGAGCGTCCCCGCCGCCCACGCCGGCACCAGCACCGCGTAGCCCACCCACCGCTCCCGCGCCGCGCCCCAGTACGCCGCGATGCCAATCGACGAGCCGATGATCACCAGCAGCAACGCCGCGAGCCGCACCGCGTGCGTCCGGCTCGTCACGCCCCGCACGTAGTACCTGCAATGCAACACACGGTTTTTTTTGTTGGTTTCTTTTCCCCGTCACAATTGCATTTGCGTCGCGGGAGCACGTACGTACCGGCGGACGAGGAGGGCGGTGGCCAGCATCATGAAGATGAAGAGCTTGCTGACGGAGATCAGGCTGGTGAGCACCTCGAGGCGGGAGAAGAGCGCGATGCAGGCGCTGGAGACGGTGATGAGCGCGGTGGCGTGCACCGGCGTGCCTGTCCTGGGGTGCACGAGCGCGAACACCGGCGGGATGATGTGGCTCCGCGCGATGTGCGTGGTGTACCGCGCCCGCCCCAGCGCCCCCACCAGCAGCACCGTCGTCATCCCCTTGAGCGCCCCCAGCGCCACCACGTACTGCGCCCACCGCATCCCCACGCTGCTGAACGCCACCGAGTACGCCGCGCTCCGGTCGATCGCCGTGTAAGGCTGCATCATGCTCAGCACCAGCGCCATCAGGCAGTAGATGGCCGTGATCACCGACATGGAACCCAGTAGCCCCAGCGGGATGTCCCTCGACGGGTTCTTGGTCTCCTCCGCCATCGTCGCGATGTTGTCGAACCCGCCGTACGCGAAGTACACGATCGCCGCCGCCCGGAACACGCCCGGCACGCCGTACGGAATGAACGGGGTCAGGTTGCTCGTCTTCGCGTGGAGGAACCCGACCACGATGATGAAGGCTATCACGAGCACGTGCACGGCTGACGCGACCCAGTTCACGCGGGAGGTGCCCTTGGCGCTGAGCATGGCCAGGGTCGCGGTCAGCGCGATCACCACCACCGCGATGGGGTCCAGCTCGTTGTACCCCTCGGCGAGCGACGTGTGTATGCGCAGTGAGCTCGCCGGCTTGTTGATGAGCGACGCGAGGTACGACGTCCAGGAACGCGCCACCGCGGCCTTGCCGACGATGCTCTCGAGGATGAGGTTCGCGGCGGCGATGAAGGCCGCCGCGTCGCCGAGCTCGACGCGGATGTACGCGAAGGAGCCGCCGGCCACGGGGATCTCGACGGCGAACTCGGTGTAGCAGAACACCGACAGCATGGCGGAGAGGCCGGAGGCCACATAGGAGAGCACGATGGCGGGGCCGGCGTGGTCGTGCGCCTCCTGCCCCGTGAGCACGAAGATCCCGGCGCCGATGACGGAGCCGAAGCCGAACCACGTCAGGTCCCACCACGTGAGGCAGCGGCGCATCTCGTTCTCGCTGCGGCGCCGCAGCTCGCCGAGCTCTTCGGTGTCAGTGGAGCGGCCGGCGAAGCGGTCCCAGAGCCGGGCGGGGGTCGCAGCCAGTGCCGCGCGGTAGGCGCCCCAGCTCGCGAACGACGGCTCCGGGAAGAAGTCCTCCTTGTGCCACCGCCAGTAGCTCCTCGCCGCGTGCGCTGGCTTGCCCGCATAGTGCTCTCGCGGCGTCTCCACGGGCGCCATTGGCTGAGAGCTTAACTGCTCAGGCCACACTCCTTCGTGTGGAGGGGGAGGGAGTGTGGTGACTGGTGAGCTGCAGCTGCGGTTTCAGCCGTGAGGATATGGGATCGTGGTTTGGTCAGTGTAGGCCTTCCCATGGTTAGGCTCATCTTCAGTTTTTTTTTTACAGAATTAGCTCTCTCTCTCACTCAAATTTGTAAAAATAGTCCCCTCTCTCACTACAGCAGACCCAAGATGTGACATATATCACCTAACATGATACCAGACGTGTGAGCACAAAAAACATGTGTAAGACCACTTGATACACTCCTTTACCGAAGCAGGGTACCTACTGCGCTTCCCTAACACGGTAGATATCTTAAAATATAAATTTGTCACAGTAAAAAGGCACGACAGATGACATGTTGTGATATGAGAGCACAAATGCACAATAGTTGGTTTAATTTATGTTTTCCGTGGGTCACACATCTAATATGATCTGATATCTAAAGCTCCATTTATAGTATAGTTGGTGGTTATTTCTACAAATTTGAGGGTCTGTTTGGAACAGAGGAATTTCACAGGAATTTTGCAGGAAACAGTTTAATTCCCGCAGGAATCGGGAAAAATTCCCGCATTCCAAACAGGGCCTGAGTGAGAGAAGACTTTCTGCACTCCAGGGGACCAAAAATGCATTAGACTATTGGTCAGTAAGTGGGACGTGTTCTTTCGTAGTCATGCGCTCCAAGAGCTCTCCAATTTGGTTGCATGCGCTATCTGACTTCTTTATTTGTTTGATGCCGAGCATTTCCGGAAAACCGGCGATTCGCTTTTGCTTATGATTGGACGTGTTACATTTGCATTACATGACTTTTCTGAAGTGGTTACGTCCGTTTATATTGGGTTTTATCGATGGTTTTTAGTTTTAACTTATAAATAGCAGTAGTTTTTAGCTATTTATAAGAAAAAGTACGAAGAGATTGGTTGAGTTCTTTTAGGTCGTAACTTATGGTTTAAATTTTTGAATTCTGACAGTTCACAAGAGACAGTACGCAAAGGAAAATAGTCGTATGCGATTTTGGCCGATACAACTGAATTTAGTATAATTTTTATTACAATATTCTTGTTAACCCATCTTTAAAATATACCATTTGAAAGTTAGTTACTGTATTATAAGATATAAGCCATGAGCTGTAAGCCCAGCCGAACTCATCCTCTACTTACATGCGATTTTAACCGACATAAATTAAGTCACTATATTATCTAATACAATTGACTAATAGATTCTGTCTTAAAAACATCCTGTTTTAAAGCTATATTTCTAGTAAAATAGCTTTTAAAAACCAATATAAACGGATTTTTCTAGAAAGGAAAAAAAAGGCGTAGTAGTAGAATGGATTTGGAAGTATGTTTTTGGCATGCCTCTGAACCGATGTGGCCTGCTTTTTTCTCTCTCTTTCAACGGATAGGTAGTGTGCACTGGTTGGTTGATGACTCCAGCGATGTATTTGCCGGACTTACACATGTCTTTCTAATTATTGCAGATTTACCATGGGTGGAGCTAGAAATTGGCCAAATAGGGGACTAATTAATCTAGTGTAAAACTTGAGAAAAGGAGGTTTTAACCTATAAAAATGAGAAAAACTGCCGTAAATGTATGCTTGGTTTGAACTCGCAATCATTAACTTTCTAGCTCAACAAATCATCTACTGCACTACTTATCCCCGTAAAACTGGCAGTAAAATTTAGAACCCAGCCCTAGACGTAGATCTGCCCTGTGATGACATCCAAATGTTTGACTTCCACCTCCTAAAAAAATCACATATAGGTCGAGTTTAGAGGCTAACTATTGGTGCGAGTTACAATTAGGGTCCACTAAAAATATTAGAGTTCAATAGCATTCAGAGCTGTAGTCTAATTAGAGTTCGTATTAGGGTTTGGTTGTAATACTTGGCACTATAAATAAAAAACATAGGGTCATATACGACAACACACAATTATTCTCCAAATTATTCTACATGGTATCAGAACCGATGCATCTTAAACCCTAACCCGAGTATTAAACCCTAACCCGAGTAAAGCCCTCACCTTAGAACCATCACGGGCACCGTACATCCCATCCATCGTGCCATCACTGAAGCGGATCTTGTTGTCGCTACTCCTCATTTGATTCACCGACCATCACCCCATCGTGCATGGTCTGCTACAACCACATAGCACGGGAGAAGGGCCGCAGCTAGTCAGGTTGCATATGGGACATCGAACTCACCTCGACGCCGTCGTTCCCATTCACACCGTCGCCTTTGTTACAACCATAGCCGTTGTCGCCCTCACCCACACGTAGGCACGCAGGAGCGCGGGCCATTGCCTCGCAGGCCACGGCCACTGCCGCTGCCGTCACCTCGTGGGGCCACCGCTTTGCGAGTGGGCTGTTGCTGGGCCTTGAGGTCAGCTGCCGTCATTGAGTTGTTGACCTTGCTAGGACCACACCCGCGCTGCAACATCTGGTTTGGTGGTTGCTAATTTGGAGAGAAAAAGAGAGAGTGCTGCTGGGTTCTGAGAGAGGAGAGAAGGTTTTTGACCTGCTAGTGCTTGCTGCTGCTCACGTGGAAGAGAAGGTCTGTCCAAATGGGCAGCCCGGCATGGCCGGCATGAGCCCGATATGGCATGGGATCGTTAGGCACGGCCTAAATGGGCCGAGGCGGCAACCGAGGCACGACCTAGCATGCGTTCATGCCTTGCTGAGCTAGCACGCGTTCGTTTAGCCCAACAGGCCAAGTAAGCATGGTTAGCCCATTTCATCCCAAAAAATTAATATATATATATATATATAATAGGTAAAAAAGTATGTAGAATTCAAAAAAGAAAAAAACAAATTATAGAAATATAATAATGAGCTTTATTAATATTTAAATGGCCGTCTCATTAAAAACTTTGCTAAGTAAAAATCTCAACTTAAGAAAAACATTGGCAATAAAAAATAGTACAGTCACAGCTCAACAATACATGTAAAAACTCAGAAAAGGTACAATTTATACATCGATACTCTAAGAAGAGCCGGTGTCATTGGCATCATCTTGGTAGAGATTGTTGAACACGTGTTCCAACTCCAGATTCTCCACGGAGTGTTGATCTCGCATATTAGCTTATTCCCAGTCTCACTGTGAGAAGTACTTCTAACATCTCACTTGTGAAATGTGTTCTTCTCTTCCCCAATATTATTTCAGAAAGACTGAAACTAGGCTTGAAAGAAACAGTCGAGATAGGAATAGTTAACACATCCCATGCTAATATGGATAGCACATGATATGTTAACTTGTGCTCATGCCACCATTTCAAAATATTGAAGTCCTCTGCGTGTTGATCCATGGGATCATTGTCCAGGAAGACTGAGAGTTCTCCACGGGCACTGACACATATTGCTCCAACACTTGAGTTGTAGAGCTTCATCTTTAGGAGGATCCTGGTGCACCAAAAATCTTGCCACATATATTTGTCTTCTTACCTGTGGTGGGTGTTGATGGAGGTCGTTGCAAATGAACTCCCTAAAACTTATGTTCATACTTCAGACAATTTAGAATGAACAACTAAAAAATAGTTAGAATAATTTATCCTTGTAGCCTCACCTAGAAGTAAAAGAACATTAGTGAATCATCTAATTTTAATTCTTAGATCTAGAATAAATGCAAATACGTATAAATACGAAATCTCTTTTCAATATTTTAAATATTTAATTTTCATAGCATACACAGTTTCTTGTAACACTATGTCATTTTCATTAGCTTTCAATTGAATTGCAATTGTAAGAATATGATGCACAATTAAATGAGATATTAGATAATACATTCCGAATAAAGCAACAGTGATTTCGTAAAAGAGTTCCTTAAATATTAGTAACTTCTCGGCAACATACCAATACTGCTCAGTCAATAATATATTGCCGACATGGTTATGGTAGTGCGTGTGGACAAAAATATAAAATATGAGTTTATAGGGTAAAATATTTTATAGCATGAGATAAGTTAAGTTTCATCTCACGAGCATGAGATAAGTTGAAGAACATTTGTTGCACAATGTACTCTCTGTGTTTGCACATTTCTTCTTTGAGAATTGAGATGTTAGCTGTTCGAAAGATCATGGCCATAATCGGACTTATATATATGTACAATCCGGAAAGAAGGAAAAAAACAAAATGAAAGGTCTAAAATTATTTGACATGCTACTATATGTCTCGTTAGTCGTTACTGGCTTACAGGTACAAATTGCACTAGCGTGCACGCTCGAACGTTACAATCTTGTGGAGATTCTTCGTATCGTGGTACAGATGGCAACGTTTTCAAACAGTCCAACGTATAGTTCAAAGCTAACTACATTACAACTACGAATGGCCGTGGGATCCTGATCGAGGCAGATCAGCGCCGTCCGATCGAGTCCGGCCATCTTAGCGGCCACCGTCTCCCGCGACAGCCTTCTCCACGTCGGCCGGCGCTGCCGCCGGCGCTTTCTCAGCGGCAACGGCGTCACCTTCCTCCTCGCCGCATGCGCCGTGTGCGACGTCGTAGGTGGCGTGCAGCCCGACGAGCACGTAGTAGATCAGCATGACGGCGGTGCAGACGCCGAAGCGGACGAAGGCCTGCGCGCCTAGCGAGCCCATCAGGAAGAGGTTCGTGGCGATCGAGAGCGAGGGCAGCCACGGCACGAGCGGCACGCCCCACACCTTGGGCGCGCGCGCCGCCGGCACCAGCAGCTGGATGCCGAGCGTCCCCGCCGCCCACGCCGGCACCAGCACCGCGTAGCCTATCCACGTCTCCGGCGCCGCGCCCCAGTACGCCGCAATGCCAATCGACGAGCCAATGATCACCAGCAGCAACGCCGCGAGCCGCACCGCGTGGGTCCGACTCGTCACGCCCCGCACGTAGTACCTGCAATGCAACACACGGTTTTTTTTGTTGGTTCCTTTTCCCTGTTACAATTGCATTTGCGTCGCGGGAGCACGTATGTACCGGCGGACGAGGAGGGCGGTGGCCATCATCATGAAGATGAAGAGCGTGCTGACGGAGACCAGGCTGGTGAGAACGTCGAGGCTGGAGAAGAGCGCGATGCAGGCGCTGGAGACGGTGATGAGCGCGGTGGCGTGCACCGGCGTGCCTGTCCTGGGGTGCACGAGCGCGAACACCGGCGGGATGATGTGGCTCCGCGCGATGTGCGTGGTGTACCGCGCCTGCCCCAGAGCCCCCACGAGCAGCACCGTTGTCATCCCCTTGAGCGCGCCCAGCGCCACCACGTACTGCGCCCAGGGGCGGACCTAGGACTAAAATTGAGTGGGGGCATGCTGCTACGCGTAGCTGAGAAGGCATTGTCGGCCTGCCGTCCTGCCAGCTGCCGCACTGGGCCACTGGGGGCCTGCTGAGTTGCGGACTGGGGGCCATATGGATTAAATCCCAGGAGGTATACATGATTAACAAAATTGAGTGGGGGCCAAGGCCCCCACTACTTATACTCTGCGTCCGCCCCTGACTGCGCCCACCGCATCCCCACGCTGCTGAACGCCACCGAGTACGCCGCGCTCCGGTCGATCGCCGTGTACGGCTGCATCATGCTCAGCACCAGCGCCATCAGGCAGTAGATGATCGTGATCACCGACATGGAACCCAGTAGCCCCAGCGGGATGTCCCTCGACGGGTTCTTGGTCTCCTCCGCCATCGTCGCGATGTTGTCGAACCCGCCGTACGCGAAGTACACGATCGCCGCCGCCCGGAACACGCCCGACACGCCGTACGGCATGAACGGGGTCAGGTTGCTCGTCTTCGCGTGGAGGAACCCGACCACGATGACGAAGGCTATCACGAGCACGTGCACGGCCGACGCGACCCAGTTCACGCGGGAGGTGCCCTTGGCGCTGAGCATGGCCAGGGTCGCGGTCAGCGCGATCACCACCACCGCGATGGGGTCCAGCTCGTTGTACCCCTCGGCGAGCGACGTGTGTATGCGCAGTGCGCTCGCCGGCTTGTTGATGAGCGACGCGAGGTACGACGTCCAGGAACGCGCCACCGCTGCCGTGCCGACGATGCTCTCGAGGATGAGGTTCGCGGCGGCGATGAAGGCCGCCACGTCGCCGAGCTCGACGCGGAGGTACGCGAAGGAACCGCCGGCCACGGGGATCTCGACGGCGAACTCGGTATAGCAGAACACCGACAGCATGGCGGAGAGGCCGGAGGCCACATAGGAGAGCACGATGGCGGGGCCGGCGTTGTCGTGCGCCTCCTGCCCCGTGAGCACGAAGATCCCGGCTCCGATGACGGAGCCGAAGCCGAACCACGTCAGGTCCCACCACGTGAGGCAGCGGCGCATCTCGTTCTCGCTGCGGCGCCGCAGCTGGCCGAGCTCTTCGGTGTCAGTGGAGCGGCCGGTGAAGCGGTCCCGGAGCCGGGCGGGGGTCGCAGTCAGCGCCGCGCGGTAGGCGCCCCAGCTTGCGAACGACGGCTCCGGGAAGAAGTCCTCCTTGTGCCACCGCCAGTAGCTCCTCGCCGCGTGCGCTGGCTTGCCCGCATAGTGCTCTCGCGGCGTCTCCACGGGCGCCATTGGCTGAGAGCTTAACTGCTCACGCCACACGCCTTCGTGTGGAGGGGGAGGAGGGAGTGTGATGAGCTGCAGCTGCAGCTTCAGCCGTGAAGTTATGGGAGCGTGGTTTAGTCAGTGGAGGCCTTCCCAAGTTTAGCCCCATCTTCACTTTTTTTTCCTTATGGAAATAGCCCTCTCTCACTCAAATTTGCAAAAATAATGTCCACTTGTTGAAAATTAAGCGATTATAGTAAAAAATTTATATTAATTCCAATTATAAACAAGTATAAGAAAGCATCTATATAGCAATATGATATGACATGAAAGTATATATATTATCTCTCAAAACAGATAACCAATTCATATCATTAACATATGGCAATATGCTTAATAAAACATAAATGTGGGCATTTGAAATCTGTATAATGCACATATAGGCTGGGTTCGCGAGGACTTAAAGCTGGCTTATGCTCGTATTGTCTACAGTAACTAGTTTTTAAACGGTGTGTTTTTTAAGACGAGGTCAATAGGAATATTGTAGTAAAAAGTGTACTGAGTTTAGTTGTATCGGCAAAAAATTATATGTGACTGTTTTCCTGTGCATACTACATCTTGCGAACATCCAGAATTCAAATATTTAAGCCATAAGACATAAGCCATCTGCCTAAAAGAACCCACCCATAGTTTTGTATGTCTTTGCTCTCAGGTGAGGAGTTGCTCAAGTTTTGAATACTTGGCCTTCTCAACTCTAGTCTACAAATCATCGATTAAAGTGACAACCTCTTATTCTGCTAGTTTGCCAGTCTTTACATTACCTCAGTTAAAAGATAGACTCATATATTCTTGTAAAACACTAGCAGGAACCGAAAAGGCTATTGAAAAGTAATCAACAGAGCTACGACAAAACCAGAAATAAGTAATGACAAGTGCTATAGCAAAGATAAATGAGCATAGTAACTTTCAGTGCAGAGCCGAAGTAAAGATTTAACAATTGACAACTCAAACAAACAGAATACTTCTAGACTGTCACTGCGATCTCATAAATGACTAGATTCCTCATCGAGCCATCACAAAGCCCATAATCTATCATGCAAAAAGTCCTCCAAGTGCTAGTCACAATCACAAATATTGAGATGATAAATAGATATCACACCAGCACGGCTAACTTATGCACAATAGAGATAAAGAAGGTAAAGTAAAGCTCACTATGTGATGGCAATCAACGCCACTGAGACGGCTGACAGGGGCAAGGCTCGTCGAAAGATGATGTCTCAGAAAACCAATCACCGGGGAATACCAAGATATCACCGGAGAGGTAATCGGAGATACAAAGCCCAACTCCACATATCGATACTCACCAATTTGTGAAGCCGAAGTGCAAGTGGATGCCGCACAAAGCCAACAAGAAGGATGATCTTGTCGCACGCACAAGTACTAGGAGGTGAATCCTCCCTTTTGCACACTAGAGGTCAAAGCAAGATGACCCCAAAAGCACACAAGCACCCACAAGAATAGCAGAAATCAAACTCAGATCAAGCCGGCGAGTGCACTGCTGCTCCACCCCAAGTCTCCAATCGGTAGCAAATCAAGTCACCACCAATTGGCTTTAGATCTACCAGTGATCTTCCTCTTGATTTCTCTGCCCTCTCTAGCTTGCTTGGCTCGGCCTTTCAAGGGAAAGAATCCGCCGAGATGAGGGAAAAGGAAACAGTGCCGCCAAATGGCCTCATGCCCTACCTACACCCGGGAAGCGAGAAGATCGGGGTCGTGGCCGCGGAGGCCAAACGGCCACCGCATCTCCCGTAAGACGGGCGAGATGAAGCAAGTAAGAAAAGGGGATCGGGATCCTTTGAACCGATGAGATCAAGGCACGCCTTATCCCTTCCTCTCCCTCCTCTTACAAGTGGGTCCATAGGAAATTTAGGGAAATTGCCAAAATGCCCAACACCTCTCTCACCGTGGCAGATGTGAGAGGTGACACATATCACCTAATGTGGTACCAGACCGTATTAGGTGCGTGCGTACGGGAAACATGTATGGGACCACCTGCTACACTCCTTTACCACAGCAGGTGCTCTACCGCGCTCCCCTAACACGGTAGGTGGCTTAAAATATAAACCTGCCACAGTAGGGGAGTGTGACAGGCGACATGTTGCGATATGGGAGCACAACAGGTGGTTTCATGCATGTTTTTCATGCGTCACATATCTAATACAGCCTGGTACTGTATTAGGTGACATATGTTATCTAACACTTCTTTCGCAGTCTAGGAGGAGGTTACTTCTGCAAATTTGAGTGAGAGAAGGCTATTTCTGCTAAAATGAGGGGGCAGGGGACCAAAATGCATTGGACTCTTGGTCAGTAAGTGAGACGTTCTTCTTTTGTAGTTTTGCGCTCCAAGAGCTCTCCAATTCGGTTGCATGCGCTATCTGAATTCTCCATTTATGTGATGTCGAGAATTTCCGGGGAAACGGCGACTCGCTGTTGCTACCGATTGGATGTGTTGCATTTGCATCACAGCCCGTTACAAACGACTTTAGTTTCTATTTTATTTTAGCTTTCGGTTTATTTAAATCGGAAATTATTTAGAATATATCGGCTTCTAATTTCGATTTATTTTAGTTTTTTGGGGGCTTTTTTAGCTTCTTTTTTTCCTATTATTATTTTGCATTGTCCGTGATGATATAACAATTTTTTTCATTTTTTCTTCTTTTTTCTCAGAAAAACTAATAGCCACTACAGTATAGCTATAAACCAAATATCATAATTAGAAATTTAAACTGTAAGTCAATTGGAGCGGCCTACATGACTTCCTTGAAGTATCTAGAAAGGAAAAAAGGGGGCTTAGTAGTGACTTCCTTGAAGTATCTAGAAAGGCAAGAAAAGGCTTAGTAGTAGAATGGATTTGGAAGTAAGTTTTTGGCATGCCTCTGAACCGAACTGATGTGGCCAACTTTTTTTTTCTTTCTCTTTGAAAGGATAGGTGGTGTGCACTGGTTGGTTGATGACTCATTGACCCCAGCAATGTATTTGCCGGACTACACATGCATTCCCAATTATTACAGATTTTCCTTACCATGGGTGGAGCTAGAAATTGGCCAAATAGGGGACTAATTAATCTAGTGTAAAACTTGATAAAGGGAGGTTTTGATCTATAAAAATGAGAAAACTGCCGTAAATGCATGCTTGGTTTGAACTCGCAGTCATTAACTTTCTGGCTACCGCACTAATTATCTCCGTGAAACTGACGGTAAAATTCAGAACCCAGCCCTAGGTGTAGATCCGCCCTGGGATGACATCCGAAGGTTGGACTCCCTCCTCTTAAAAACAAGCACATATAGGTCGAGTTCAGGGGCTAACTATTGGTGTGAGTTAGAATTTAGGTTCAATAAAAGTATTAGGGTTTAATAGCATTTGGATCTGTAGTCTAATTAGAGTTTGTGTTAGGGTTCGGTTGTAATCTTGGGCACTATAAATAAAAGGTAGGAGGTCTTATAGGACAATACACAATTATTCTGTAAATTATTCTACATGGTATCAGAGTCGATGCATCTAAAACCCTAACCCAAGCAAAGCCCACACCTCAGAACCACACCGCCACCGTACATCCCATCCATCACGCCATCACCAAAGCAAATCACGTTGTCGCTACTCAGTTGATCCACCAGCCGTCACCCCATCATGCGTAGTCCGCCACGGCCGCGTCACACGGGAGTAGGGCCACGACCAGCTGGGTTACATGATGGACATCAAACTCACCTCGACTGCCGCCGCCATTCCTATTCACACCGTCAGCTTTGTTACAACCATAGCCGTCACTGCCCTCACCCATGCGTAGGCATGTAGGAGCGCGGGCCACTGTTTCACAGGCCGCGGTCGCTGCCGTCGCCTTGTGGGGCCATCGCCTCGTGAGTGGGTCGTTACTAGGCCTCGAGGTCAACCGTCACTGTTGAGTTGTTGACCCTGCTAGGACCACGCCTAGGCTACTATGTCTGGTTTGGTGGCTGCTAATTTGGAGAGAAGAGGGAGTGGTGCTAGGATCTGAGAGAGGAGAGAAGGGAGAGATTTGGAGAGAAGGTTCTTGACCTGCTAGTGCTTGATGCTACTCATGTGGAAGAGAAGGTGCTTGGGAGTAGACCTGTTCAAATGGGCAGCACGACATGGCTCAGCATGAGCCCGATACGGCATGGGTCCATTAGGCACAGCCCAAACGGTCTAAATGGGTCGTGCCGTGCTGGCCCATGGGCCGAGGCGGTGACCCAGGCATGGCCTAATGGATATTTATGTTGTGCTAGACCAACATGCGCCCGTTTAGTCCAATGGGCCAAGTAGGCACGGCTAGCCCGTTTCGGCTCAAAAATTTGAAAAAATGTAGTAGATCAAAAAATGTGTAGAATACAAAAAAGACAAAAATAAATTATAGAAATATAATAATGAGCTTTATCAATGTTTAAATGGATGTCTCATTAAAAACTTTGCTAAGTAAAAAACTTAACCTGAGAAAACATTGGCAAAGAAAAAAGAATGCAGCCTATAGCTCAGCAATACATGCACAAAATCAGAAAAGGTACAATATATACATCGATGCGCTAAGGTGTCATCTAGATAGGGATTGTGGAATGCGTGTTTGGATTCTTGAGCTCACCCATCAGCTTATTTCTAGTTTTTCACTGTGAGAAGTACTTCCATCATCTCATTCGTGAGACTTGTTCTTCTCTCCTCTAATATTCTTCCAGAAAGACTAAACGTAGACTGAAAAGAAACAGTCGAGACATGAATAGCTAACACATCCTGTGCTAATACGAATAGCACTGGATATGTTAGCTTGTGCTCATTCCACCATTCCAAAATATTGAAGCCCTCTGCGTGGTGATCCATGGGATCACTATTCAGGAAGACTGAGAGTTCTCCATGGGTATTGACATGGATTGCTCCAGCATTTGATGTTGTAGAGCTTGATCTTTCGGAGGGTCTTGGTGCACCAAAGGCCTTGCTCCACATATTTGTCTTCTTTCCTGTGATGGGTGTTGGTGGAGTTCGTTGCAACTAAACTCCTTAAAACTTATGTTTGCACTTCTATTAAGCTTCAGACAATTTGGAATGAACAACTAAAAAATAATTAGAATAATTTATTCCTGCAGCCTCACCTAGAAGTGAAAGGACATTAGTGAATCCTATAATTTTAGCTCTTAGATATAAAATAAATGCAAATAAATACGAAATCTCTTTCGAATATTTTAAATATTTAGTTTTCATAGCACATGCAGCCTATCGTAACACTATGTCAGTTTCATTAACTTTCAAGTAAGTAGCATGAGATAAGTTGAGTTCCACTTTACCGGCATGTCCACACCAAACTTACATAGATGTACACCCATTGCAATGCAGAAGTTCTTATATGCTATAATTCATTGGCTAGAATTATTAAAAAATAAATTGCATCGTGAAAAGCTTGAAGATATGGATCCAACCTCTTTAAGCCATATTCAACTATACGATTAATAATATGGCAGATGCATCGATGATGTAGCAAGAAGGATTTGTCATATGAACTAAATAATAGAGTAAGAATATCCATTGCCATGCAGTTTGCTGCAGCATTGTCTAGGGTAATTGAAAAAATTTATTTATAAGACAAAAATATTCCATGACTTTGATACTATATTCTGGTATATTCTCACCCATATGTGCTACGCCAATTAGTTTAAAGCCTATGATTCTCTTTTTCAATACCCTGTCATCATTCACATAATGAGCAACCATACTAAGATAATCCTCTCTAAACCGACCACTCCATATGTCTGAGGTCAAGGCCACCGAAAATGCACAAGTTTCAAATAGTTCTTTTATTTTAGAACTACCATTATTGTAGTATTTAACTAAATCTCTAGTCATTGTCTGTCTAGAAACTAAAGAAAATCTAGGATGATTAGCAGTTCTAATGTACTCACCAAAGTTTAAAAGAAGATCCTGTGTGGTAATTAAACAGACTAAAGATTCATGAGCTACCTCGGGATTATAATTCTAGTTATGTACCGTACCGTCAAGGTTAAATTGCAGTTGCATCTGCATCATGGCTATGCATTATTTCTCTTTACATATTTGTCCATGTTTGTTCAAGTGCCTAGTTCCACCTGTAAACTTTGTAGAAAATTCATGATGTCATATTTTGCAAACAGCATATCTTACCTACGCTCCAACCTCATCTTGCTTCATTATTTAGTTGAAATCTTGCCACACCACCAACGTGCTGGGTCTGGACCTCTTTACTTCGGTGCTTATAGATGCACTCATGGATCCTGATGATGGTATAGGTAGGGTCTACTCTCCCATTTGAGGTAAAGGCAGAGGTGAAGACGTTTCATTCCTAAAGGATGAAAGATCTTTCATATCAATTTCGTATTCACTCGTAGGAAAATTATCAAAAATTTTCATATAGAAATGTGGAAAACTGCAAAATGCAAATAGAAAAATACACTATTACCTATTTTACATTGCAACAAAGAAAAGTAAATATATGAAAATTAGTATTGTTACCTCTTTTCTTTACTATAGCCGAATTTTGAATTTTTGGATTTTTGGCAAAAATATTTTGAATTTTGTGAAATTATCACAATGTGTATCAAAATTTTCACAAGAGAACTCAGAGAAGAGATTGCAAGTTTGAGTGTGGTTGAATGAGGAGGGTATATTGCCTATTTATAGAAACAATTTGAGATTTTTTGAATTTTTTTTGTATTTTAAACTCCTAAACGGTTCTAAAATGGTTAAAATTTTGAAAAATCCAACCGTTTTTTAGGCTAAATGGTCCACATTCATGCCAAAGTAATAGGCCATGCCCTCCATACCATACTAGGTAACTGTGCCTAATAGTCAGATTTTCATGCCTAACGGGCTAATCGTGCTACCGGGCTTAACATGCCTAACGGGTTGTCGTGTCTCTTGGGCCTTGCCATGCTGATCGTGCTCATCTCGTGCTTGCACGCTAGGCTAGGGTGATGGCCCAGTCACCGTCCAGCTGCTTGTGCCGTGCCAACCCTACACCATACCATAATAGGCTGTGCCTACAGTAGCGGGCTTGGGTTGGCACGATCCATTTTGCCATCTCTACTTGGGAGGAGGTTAATGAATTATTGGGATTTGGTGTGCATAGTTTACTTGTGTGGCTAGTTTGGTTGATGGTCCAAGAGGTGTTACCAATTGTGTTTGACATTGGAGTTGCCATCTTTTGATGCGTGAAGGATTGCCATGGTCGTGGATACGCGTGGCCACTGTCATCATGGATATGCGCAGCAACAGTTCACTAGTAAGTGAAGGGATTGATTTTTTGAAGGGCAAGGAGGAGGACAAGGTGTTGTTTGTCGTTGTTGTTGACTTGATCGACTGAGTCAATTTGCAGGGCTAGGCATTGAAGTGGGTTGTTGCTTGTGAGTAGTTAAATGCTAAGAGGAAGATCCGTTGGAGGGTGAGGAGGAAGGAGATAGAAGGAAGGAGTTTGATTCTACTACTGTTTGCTACAAGGAGAAGTAGAAGTGTTGTGTTTCAGTTTCTATTGGTCTGCTTGGCTAGGTGCACAAGGAGGTGTACCAGGGGTGTTCCAAGCTCTAGGATTTGGTGTGAGTGCCAATTTTGTGTTGTTTGACGTTGCTTGGTGTGATGGTGGTTTAAGACATTCCAAAGGCATTGAAACAGGCGGAAAAGGCTATTTAGGATGTGGCTTTGGTGATCATGGCAGAGGTTATGGAGGAAGGTATGATGCTAATGGTGAAGGTTCAGGGCAAGATAAATACCTTGAAATAGGGGGCGAAGACTGGTCAGACAATTGTTTTGGTGGTTTCAGAGGAGGTGGTAAGGCAGTGTGAGCATGCTCGGTGGTGATAGTGGAGCAAGGGGAGGTGTGGTGTTTGTTTTGGTGGTATTTGGTGTTAGATGTGTAGATTTGGTAGCATCTCTGATGGTGCATTAGTGTAGGTATTGGTGTCGATAGTGGCTATGGAGGAGACCTGAGGTGGTGTTGCTAGAGAGGTCCAGAGATGTGTTGGTAGAAGGCAGAGGTCAAAACGGTCGGGGTGTGTTCAAAGAGGTGGTGGAAGCTGAGGTGGTCATGGGCATGTTAGGGAGATGTGGTAGAGGTCGGGGTGGCTAGGGCCTAGAGGTAGAGACAATGGAGGTGAAGGCTTAAGGCATGTGGGTAGAGGTGGAGGAGACCAAGACTGAGGGTGTGATAGAGAAGGTGGAGGATTTGATGTTGGTTGAGGCTAGGTTAGAGCTGGTTGAGGTGATAATCATGATGGGTACTGTGGTCGTTGGTGGTGTAGGTGATGTCACTCGAATGTTGCATCTGTGTGGTGGAGTTGGACATGACGTTGGTGGTGCAAATGGCAAGGACAACAATCTTGGAGGTTGTGTTGATCATGGCTTCGGAAGCAACTTTAGGAGAGGTGGACATCTTGGTTTTGGTATTTGCTATGGAGTTGGCGATAGATTTAGTAAAGTATTAGATTCTAGTGAGGTATGTGTTATGTAACAAGACGACTATGATTGTATCTCATGCCCACCTTGAGGGGGAGTGTTGGTGTGAGTTAGAATTAGTATCCAATAAGAGTATTAGGGTGCAATAGCGTTCGGGCCCATGGTCTAATTAGAGTTCGTGTTAAGGTTTAGTTGTAATCCTTAGCATTATAACTAAAAGGTGAGAGGTCCTATGCACAATTATTCCTACACAAACCACTACACAGTCTAGTCTACACCACAAAGCTTATAAACAAGTCTTAGCGCAGACTCGTCTGATCGATAGTATGCACACCTGCAACAGGGGATCGATATGCATGATTGGTTAGTAGGCGAGCCAACTAGTTGGGGATCGATTCATCCGTGGGGCATGCCGATAGTTGGATCTTAGCTCATTATCTTTAGGAAGCACATGTAGCGATTCAGCCGAAATGGCCGAGGCAACCCGAGTAGAAAAGGTGAGCAACATGGCTCCAAAACATGCCCATCCCACGTTGGCTCATGCCGCGCCAACGTGCCATTGTGCGCAGGAGCGTATGTGGGAATCGGGCTAGGTAGGCTATAGTTCGAGGCCTAGAAAAATTAGCAATGCTACTATTCTGATATGGGCCCAAGAAAAATCAAGCATTAGTGGCCCAGCCCATAGTGCCTCCCTCTATCCGTTGGCTAACCCTTCGCGGCTTCACCTGACCCCGACACCCTCCAGTCCATCACCTCCCTCCAGGCTCCGGCCGTCCAATGGCCTCCCCCAGGCAGCGTCGCCTCCCTCAAGCATCGCCAGCCTCCCTCCAGCGTCGGCACCATTGCCTTCCTCCAACCATCTAGTGCATCCTTGCTCTAGCCACTCCAGCACCTCCTGGCCCTCCCCCGGCATCGGCCCCTTTCGAACTCCCTTGTCCCTACTCATCCCTTCCTAAATTGAAATATTGAATGCCATCCTAATTCGAATTGTGAATGAGAAAATGAATTAAAATATTGAATGGTATCCTGATCTAAATTTTGAATGAGAAAATGAATTGAAATATTGAATGTTATCCTGATCTGAATTTTGAATGAGAAAATGAATTGAAATATTAAATGCCATTGTGCCATTCCGATCTGAATTTTGAATGAGAAAATGAATTAAAATATTGAATGCCATTATGCCATCCCAATCTGAATATTTAAATGAGAAAATGAATTGAAATATTGAATGCCATGTGTTTTGTATTTTCTATTTAGGAATTAGGGATCAATGCAGCAAGATCATAGCGTTTTGAGTGGGACGGAATTGCAAAAGCTATGACTCACTAATTGGCAACTTGCACAGACTAAGTCCCAGACGATGGTCGTATGTTCTTCTCCCTCAATTTCCTGCAAAAAAAACTTTACATTTTTTTTCTTAGTTGACGTCTTTGCTATTGTTGTTGCATTACACATGATCTCTTTCGTAAGCTTGTCACGGGACTTATTTGTCGTTCGATGTTCTTTTGCTTGTCTTTATAGATTCAAGTTGTTGTACCTTTGTTGTTGAAGACATAATAGGCTCAAATGAGCCAAATCTTTATTTAGGTACTAACTTTTGTATTTCTCTACCGTGCTACATCGTTTTGCCATGTTCTTTCCTATTTTGCTTTATCATTAAGCACGTGGCTCAAATTTTATTTCAATTGTGCATTTGTGTTGTACTTTTATCATGACTTGCTATGAGTAGTATTTGGCGTTAGTTATTGCCTATTAGCTTTTAGCCCGAGGCTTGGGAGAATCTTGGCTCCGCCATAGGCTGCGTGTGCATCCCTTTGTGTAGGATCGGTATGGCAATAGAGAGAGTAAATGGTGTCTTCAAAATTTTCCCCAAAGTATTCATTGATCTTCACTCCAATAGCTATGATAAGGTATAAAGATTAAAGACCAATCACCATACAAAAAATCCAAGTGAAATGGAGCAAAACAACCCTCGACATGCCCAGAGATCAAACCGAATAAACAGTAGCTGGTCGAACCGTTACAGTAATTTCAGCGTGGGAATAGTAAAAAAGTGCTATTTTAAAATTATAAATTCATAAAACTTTTGACCCAGTATTTTGGTCAACTTACCAAAATACACCTTCTTAACCCGGTCTTCACTTTCCCTTGCAAGTAATTGCCATGCTTGTCACGTGTAGGTACACTACTGGCTTGCTTCGCATCGGTAAGTCTCTCTTATTCTGGTTCCATCGGACCATGCCTCACTTCGACCAATCAAGTCACATGGCGCAACCCGTCACTCAAACTTCCATTCAACATTTCTCACATTTTCATGCCATACTTGAGCTCAGCCATCTCACCTGGCATTCTTGATCGTTTTGGGTCTTGCTCTTCTATGAGCATAGTCTAATCCCCGCTATTGACTATGGTTGACTCCAAGTGGCTCTGAACATCCAAAGATTAATAAATTATTTCTGGGCATTAGTTCTTCATAACTTGCCCCAAGTTAGTTGTAGCATGCATCATGCAACATATATGTATTGACCTAGGTCAACCCAACTCACCCCATAACCAAAATTCACAAATTCCAAAATCCAGCCAAAACCAAAACAACACAGCCGGTCAGACCGCCAGCCCTGGCCGACCTAACTGCTGATGGTGGCCGGTCAGACCGCTAGGTGGGCCGATCTGACTGCTGGTAAGGGGCAGTCTAAATGCCGCCTCTGGCCGGTGAGATCACCTAGACTACAAGCAGTCCAAAAAATCCAACAAATTTGCATATTTAAAATTTTCACTCTCCAAAATGACTATGATTCATCACAACATAATTCTGAACCTTTTCACATGGCCCTTCAATTTGATTGGTTTCGTTCGCGCGTTGGTGCCATCACGGCTTGCCCGATTTGTTGCTCTATCCATGTAGACAAGTGGCAGCTGTATGATTGATTGAGATCTTGTGAAAGTCATCCTCTCCACGTACGCACGGTGTAGCCCGCACATATCAACTAATCTATTCGAAGTTTTGAACTGTTCATGTATCTACCATTATTGCAACGCTTTTTTTCAATTTTAGCCCTCTAGCATCTGTTTTTACAAAAATAACTCCCTCTCTGAACTTAAAAGATATGACAGATGATACTGTCACCTATCCTACCGACGTAGCTTGATAGGAGGCTAAATATGCAGCTAGATGAGCTGGCGTGGCCAGCGGAGCCAAGGCACAACAGTAGACGGGCCTCGGGTGACTACTGCCGAGCTGCCACGGCTCAGCAGCCACCCAGCAGCACATGGAGCAGTGGAGGCGCATGCAATCACGCACCCAAATAGGATGACTTCACATGCTGCAGTGCCTAATAGGATGACTTCACATGCATGGGCCTTAAAGTTTCTGTGCATGCAAGTGATATAACATTTGCAAAATTAATGTACTGGTATGTTGGCAAGATTAAGCTCTAATTAACCATGCAACCAATGCATCATATACAAACATATATATTCCCAAACATTTCGTAATCCCTAAAACATCCCAATATCTCAACTAATTGGGGCAATCAATGCATCATACACTGCTCCCTGTGCTGCCATGCGGCTGCGGAGCTGTGGCAGCTCGGCAGGAACCTGTCGAGCCAAGGTAGCTCGACAAGTTACTGTCTGAGCTATCGCGACTTGGTAGTCGCTCGGGCCCGTGTGGTGCCGCGCCTCGGCTCCGTTAGCCACCCCAGCTCGCCCACCCATGCGACTGGTCCTGCCGAGCAACAGCGGTATAGTATGCAACTAGGGCTGTGCACATCTCAATCGAACCGAAAAACTGGATCGAAAAAATCGAACCGAACCGGTCAACTCGGTTTGATCGGTTTTCGGTTCGGTTTTTATATTTTATGTTTTTTTGGTGTTCGGTTTTTTCGGGAAAAACCAATTAAAAACCAAAAAAGTCGAAAAACTGAATCAGTCCGCGTCTCCGCAATCCGCATCTCCGTCAGTCCGCGTGTAGCAGGTGAGCTTGGTCCTTTTTGGCGACTTGCCCGCTCGGATCC
Organism: Dendrocalamus latiflorus; assembly: GCA_017311315.1. Classification (NCBI taxonomy): domain Eukaryota; kingdom Viridiplantae; phylum Streptophyta; class Magnoliopsida; order Poales; family Poaceae; genus Dendrocalamus; species Dendrocalamus latiflorus. The sequence continues at coordinate 8,271,391 of CM029664.1, forward strand.
CCCACGGCCCACCGATTTACCATTTTCCTTTAAAACAACTACCAGGTAGCGCCAACACTACCGCATAAATGTCACCAAGTCCTCGAGAAAGACTGGAAAATGCAGCATGCAAGGTAGTTTGTTGAAGCACCGAAAACAAAACCCGTCAAGAGATGAAGTGATGAACATTCGCACGGCAACAAAACATCAACACAGTTACATATCTAGTGAGCTTGATCGGCTGTTCCCTCAGCTTCTACGACTATGATTTTTCAAGGCTGAACTTTGCGTCCATAAACGACGCCCAAAATGCAGTCACACACTTGACTTCTAGCAAGCAAACAATGGAGCACATCAACATTCCGTGGGCAATTACGTAAACCTACTCGTATGATAGAACAGAGGGTTAAAATCCAAGCCGTCCATAAACAATTGTTTGCAATTTGCGTTAACTTTAGTAAATATGGTATTTACCGATACCGCACCGAAATAAATTGGGATTTACCGATACCGAACCGTATTTTCAAAAATACTGTATACTACCGAACTAACAATACCGTATTTACCGTATATACCGTATTTACTGAACCGATTTTACCGAACTAACCGAATGCATAGTCCTATATGCAACACATGTCGTCTGCCGTACCTTTCGAGCTTGAAGAGGGGCTGTTTTGTAAAAACCAGTACTAGAGAGTTAAAATTGAGAAAACAGTTGTAACAGGGGTAGATATGTGAACAACTCCGAATTTTCGAATACTATACCCTGTTCAGAAATCACGAGCACATCTAAAAGCGTGGCCTGTATATATAGGACTAGGAACAATGTATAGAGTATAGAAGAAATTTTTTTCAGTGGCAATTGATTTCCTCCATGCTTGCTTGATCAGGACTTTATTTGTATTAGCTTCTAAAAACTGTTTTTTTTAGTAAATGATTTTTCTATAGTAACTAGCTTTCAAATAGAGTGTCTTTTTAAGATAAGATCTACTAATCGATTATAGCACATATTATAGTAATTTTATTTATATCGATCAAAATCACATGTAAGTATCTCTATCTATATATTTTTCTATAAACTATTACTATTTATAAGCTAAAAGCTAAAACTCGACCCCGATATGAACGGACACAGAGGAAACTTGGACCGGCCGGGATATTTTTTTCCCTGTAGCAGTTGCAGGAGATTGATTGATTGAGACTTTGAGAGGAACTGACACAATAACACGATTTTGCATCCAAAAGAGAGATGTAATGGGCTCTGAGTTTCCTTGTCTCCAACGGCAAGAGACAGCTACGTTCGCAGCTTAGAAAAAAAAACCCCACGACTTTGGGGGTGCGGTGGCCACGAGTCGGAGTCCTCGCTTTGGGTCATCTCCTGGCCCATCACGCTCCCGTGGATCGCTGCCGTTTTGTCGTTGCAGAAACCGGTTGCTCGGGACTGATCTCAAGAGGTGTAGACAAAACTAAGCCACCAGCTTCCTTTGAATGTTAACACATGCGCCACATGGCACACGCAGTTATCGAGACTATGAAAGAGTTGCAAATCCGTGCTTCTGGACACTAAATATCTCTTCCTCTTTCTTTTTTTTTTTTTGAGAGGAACGAAATCTCTTTCTAGAAAAATACTCTCTGTGCAGGACATGGAATATGGTGTCAATCGCTGAAGCTCGGTCCACGAGTTGGTGTTTGTTTGGATATGTGTTGGGCCGTACGAAAGAATTGCACATGGGCTGGACTCGTGAGAAGCTCAACAGCTCGAGCGTCATAACAGAGTAATCGGAATAACGCTTCGCTTGTCGAGGGAGTAACTCTTGGTGATCTAGTTCTTCTTAGGATATGTACAATACAAAATATTTATATATAAATATTTAAAGAGAGAATATAGTTACATCATCAAACATTTATGTAAAAGTTATTTTCTCTAATACAAATATCTCTTCTATGAGTGCTTAGATGCTATATTATCTATTAATTAGATATAGTTACGCACATAAGCACCTGCTAAGCATCAATGCTTATTTAAGCATCGATGCTTCAAAATAAACTTCTTACCTATCCTATGTAGTAAGAAAAATCAGTTTTTTATTACTAAGTATCTCTCTAAGCGTCTACATTGTACATACTCTTAGGCAGGTGTCCAAGTATAGCGAAAGAGCACTAGAGAATTTTAGGTCTCGTCTATTCTAACTTCTAACTTTTAGAAGTTAGAATGAATATATTAATCTCTTAACAGCTGTTACAATATAGTTTCAACCAAAAATCAACGACTGAAAACTAGAAGCCAATAAAACAAACTGGAATGAACGGCAACGCTAGTAAAAATATGATAGTTTGGGCCAGTTGGGATTTGTTATTTGCGTAACGAATGCTAGATATGTGGTGTTGATGATCTAGGTAAATGGCGGGCTGGTAGCTCCTAGAAACGTTGTAGTAAAAATTATAAATGGTACTTCGTCCTACGGTATAAGTCCAAACTTGTCACACGTATATACTAAATAAACACTAAATCTAAAAAAAGAATTATTATTATTGGACCATATATACCCATATTAGAAGGCATATTACAACTACTTAATTACTTTTTCTGCATTAAAGTATACGTATAAAGTGAAAATATTACAATAACTATACATTTATTTTCTCAATAGATTTACATTGTGGGACCCCGTTTTCCAAGAGAAGAAACTTATATTACGAGACGGAGAGAGAGTACAAACAATTTTATGCAAAACTCCTGCATTCCAAACAATACTTTTATTATTTATCAAGCTTGCAGCACTCCCAATTTTGGGAATAGTAGCATCTATTATTATACTAAATAGCTAGCAGATTTACCCATATAGTTACATGGCTAGATATTATAATTTAGTTATCTTTGATATGCAACTTTACTTTTTATAATTAAAAATATAATTGTATTTATTATATAACTCTGATATCTATGTACAATTAATCTGCACCGTTATAATCTGGCCTCATTAAAATAAGTAATGGAGATACTTCTCTTTTTCTTTCGATTAATGTAAGAATTTGTAGGATTTTTTTAGAATTATTGTAGGATTTCCCCCCTCAAAACGAAGAAGGTACTTTATCTATCACTGGTTATTTTTATTTATATAACTTTTATATGGGTTTTATTAAACATCATCCAGATATTTTTTCCTAACTATCATCTAAATTTAGGACTGTTAGATTAGAGATTCAATGGCCATAATTTCCCTCTCCTCTCAGTTGAATTCTACCTCCTCCCCCCTTAAAAAAATCTTCCTCCTTAAAAAATAAAGGCTCCTTGATCTCTAATCCAAGGGTCACAAATTTGGATAATAGTTAGGAAGAAAACATCCGGATGATGTTAAGTAGGGGTGGAAATCGAGCCGGCTCGGCTCGGCTCGGCTCATGAAAGCTCGTTAGGGAGGAGGCTCGGCTCGGCTCGTTAAACTAACGAGCTAAAAGCGAAGCTCGGCTCGGCTCGTTAGGCTCGTTAGGTGGAATATGCAAATTGATTTTTCTGAAAAGCTCGAGCTCGGCTCGTTAGGCTCATTAGGCTCGTTAGGTGGAATATGCAAATTGACTTTTCTGAAAAGCTCAAGCTCGGCTCGTTAGCCTCGTTTTGATTTTTGAGTGTCTTTAGCCTTTCTTTTTATGTTTCAGATTTGTTTTTCTAAATGATAAGTTCTATAATTTCCTTTCCATATGTGAAATTAACAAAGAAAAGAGTAATTTGTACTTTAATAATATCTCTCAGTGACAAAAGAGGTGCGAAAATTGGCATGCATACATATATACTACTACTGCCGTACTGAGCCGTTCACACATAATGGCCCGGAGACGCTGCCGAGCTAGGCCGACCGAGCCTACCGAGCCTAACGAGCGGCTTGCGAGCCGGCTCGGCTCGGCTCGTTAACGGACCGAGCTAAAACACTGGCTCGGCTCGGCTCGTTTGTGCCACGAGCCGAGCTAGCTCACGAGCCTCGAGCTTTTTTTTCCCACCCCTAATGTCAAGACACACCCATTTTATATACTTACCTGTTCAGCTAGCAATACAAGAAGTCTTCAAGAAGCTAATGAGGACCTTAACCACAAAAGGTTTAAAGCGCCATGCATGCAGAAACACGGTACAAACATCCGAATAAAAGCACTGGATGCCTTGCTTGTGGTAGCAAAAGGCTTAAAGCGCCATGCACGCAGAAACGCGGTACAATTATGCGAATAAAAGCAAAAGAGAGAAGATATCGAGCGAACACAACCTGGATCACCAGACGGCTAACTTCGTCTTCAGGCTGCGCTCGAACTGCACAATCCGACGACTAGCGCATGGAATCCTCGCTCTGCGCATTGCATGCCACGGTTACCGGAGCACATGCCGCACCGGGCGCCCCGTGCCGGCGCGGCGCCCGTGCCACGCCACGCCACTGGAGGGCTCGCGCCGTGCTCGCCCAGACGCCGGCGCCGGAGCCGGAGCCCCAGGGGCCGGCTAAGGGAGGACTGGCGGCGCTACCCAGGACTGCGCTGAGGGTGGGCGCCGGCGTGGCGCTGGCGCTGGCACTGGGCGGCGCCTCGTGGGCAGCGCGCGGCGGGGGCGCTGGCCCCGTCCTCCTGCAGCCGGCCGCGGTGTGCACCCTCAACGCCGTCACCGACGTCGCGTCCCGCACCTCCGTGGAGCGGGGCGGCGCCGCGGTGGCGGCCATGAGGACGAGCGTGGACGCGCTCTCGGACTCGCTGTTCCGGCGCGACGACGCGTCCAGGGACCGCGCCACGCTGATGGACCTCGTCTTCGAGCAAGTCACCAAGGAGGTCTCTCTTCCTCTCATATTGATCCATTTGTCCGTTCAACTCGCATCTCTTTACGTGGCGAGTTCAGCTTGATCAAGAACGTGTGCCATGTATCAAGTGCGTGTTTCTGTCGTGCGCAGCACATCAGCGACAGGGGAAAGCTGACGAGCCTGCTGCAGAAGGAGTGGTCGGCGTCGCGGGACTCCGAAAGGAAGCTCGACCTCGGCCTGCTGCTCACTGACGTACTGATCAATCAGGTGAGTTCTTACTTCTTACGTCTTCCATTTTTTGTGTTTTAAGCTTGCCTATCTACTCTATTTAGCAATGTTAAGCCATGCTCTGTAAATGATGTATTAATCACGTCAGCACCCTGTTTAATCTTGTAGAGAGAATGGCAGAGGGCAAAGGAAGTTTGCCAGCAACTGACCGGCCGCTACCAGCGTGACTCAAGGCCTTACCTACACTTGGTAATGTTCTTCGTTCTTACTACTTCATCAGATCAATATCTCAACTCAACTTTTGTTCTAGATACCTGTAAACCTTGCGCTTAATGCTGTTTTCTTCAGGCTGTCATCAACATGATGATGGCAGTGGAGACCATGCTATCTCCGGAGACGGCCACCACTGATGACATCGAGAAGACGTCCAAGAATGCCATGGACGCCTGGAAAGAGTTCAAGAACAAGTACGAGCTAGCCAAGGGGTCAACAGATTCCAGCACCTGACCTGATACAGTGCTGTAGTTGCCAAAGCTTTCTGTTGTGCTGACAATTCTCGTGATGAATCTTTGTGTCTTGCCCACGTGGTTGCGTGTGATGTTGCTTCAATGCTTGTGACCGAAATGTACTCATTAAGACATACCTGTTTTACATTCTATAATTGTTTACCAAAACCTCAATTTGTGTACTTGTGTTTACCAAATTACCCCCCCCCCCCCCCCCCCGGGGCCATATTTGCAAAAAAACAATCTTCAGAACAAAAAGGAAACTTCACGCAGCTGCTTCCGGTGATGTCTTCTGACGATGCCATCCTGGTGATCCCTTGCTGCTTCCGTCCTCCCCCACCGTTGTCGCGCTTCAGGTTGTGCCGGTGCTAGACGGCGATGTGCTCGAACACCTCGACCTCGAACATGTTCATGCTCACCTTGGGGCTCATCTGGTCCCGGACGTAGGCGAAGGCGAGCTGGTCGCAAGGGTTGAACGCCTCCAGCTCGTTGAACAGCAGGCAGGAGAAAATGTCCTGGCCAGGCAGTGCCTCCTGATGATGATTGCAGTGTCCGGCACATCTGCATCATTCCAAGACAAGATGTGCGCAACGCTCATGATCTCATCTTCTGATCTCTGACTGACACACACACACACACACGCTACTATATGTCATCAATCTTGACCTATTATCTACAAGGAATTTTCACAACGATTGTCTGAGGGGGAACTCTCTGAAGGATCCACAAGGAATTTCCACTGCAGTGTCAGCGTGACTGAAGAACGACCTCCGTTCCTCGGCGGATAAATTCCCCACAAACGAGTCCCTCCTGCCAATCTGGTACCTCAATACGGGGGATGTAGAAAGAGATGCCGAGAGGATGCGGCAAAGACCATTGATTTCTTCCAAGACAGTCTTATGGACTGCTCCAACAACAAAATTTATGAATCACTCTTTGGGGCAAATGATTTATCACATCGGTTTCTAAAGAGTAAAGCAAAAGGTGGAAAAAAAAAAGGAGGTGATTCATGCAGCCGAAAGAAAATCCAGCGTTATAAAATGTGTCGCAACAACTCGTTGCGAATCGTCCATCAAAAAGTATGAGACCATGTGTAGATCATCCTATAGTTGTAACGAGTAATTTACCTTTAAATTGGAGTTTATGTAGAGGTTGAGTTGGATTTTTTAGATTTGTGCAAAAGTTTACTTTCTATGACTTCTGTTGTACGACTTGGTGGTCGGTAAGAGTTCTTACAATTTGGTGGTCGGCAGGAGTTTTTACGATTTTGTACGGTTCACTGATATGGTAGAAATATAGGAAAATTTTTAGTATGGAGTTTATAGAATCCCTCAAAAAAGGAAACCTTACGGTACAATATGATATACCATGAGCTGTGGTATCTTCTCCCTTGCGTAAAACTGTAGCTTTTTATGAACTGAATTATTGTTATTACAACTTACAGAAGATATTAAAAGTAAATTTTACCCGATATTTCTGTCACTTTCGATGCTGAATACTGTACATATCGTACATTTTTAATAATTGTAGTTACATTATTAATTAATAATTGTAGTTACAGTATTACTTTCTGTGACACGCTGGAACCATCATTGACTTACAATCATTGCCGTCACTGTGGGCAATTCGATTCAAAAGACCAGAAATGATATATTTTTCCAGGCTTCCAGCTGTGAGATGGAAATATTTTAGTCACGGGATGGTTTGAAGGTCTGATTGTATTCAGCTATAATAGTGCAATGATGATGGGCTCAGAGTTGGACTGGGGAACTCGCTTACTAAAGTTATATAATACCATATTGACTATTTCAGATTTATCAGATATGTCACTAGAATCTTGTTCTATGATGCCGAGGCCTGGGCGATCTATGTCCGTCTCTGATTGTTACACGGTATGTAAAATTGTTATGGGATAGACTATTGCACAGGTGACTGAATTTTTTTTAATTTTCAGTCATCTAAAGTTGCACTTTGAATCACTTAAAGTTGCACATGTTTTTTTAGGGGGACTGCAATTTTAGTTGATTGATAGTGCAATTTCAGATCACCTGAAGTTGCACTTTGAATCACCTAAAGTTGCAGCTGTTTTTTTTTGAGAAGGGCTGCAATTTTAGTTCATTGAGAGTGCAATTTCAAGTGACTGAAACATAAAAAAATTTCAATCGCCTGTGCAATAGCAAAACTGAATTGTTATTGTTGTGTAAGATCAATACGTTGTTACGACATTTCAATTGCATTCATGCTTGCGGTGTCCAGTCCAGAGTCTAGACCCAGCAAAATCGAGTCGCAACCGGCCCCGTAGCAGTTAGCAAAACAGATGATTGCAACACAACGCGCAGCGCGCGGATCGCGAGGTCGCCGTGGTCCAGTTAAAACTTGGGGTAAATCATTGGATAATTGGCCGATCTGACTGACGCCTGTAGGAAGCCGGATCGAATGTCGCTTTCCCTGGCCAGTAGCCGCCTCGCTGCCCCCTTCACCGCCGGCCGACGCCGTGTGCCTGTGCCCCCTTAGTCCTTGCCAGCTTGCCGCCTCTAGCCTCTAGGGTTAGCGTGCCTCTGCTCGCTTGGGGGCGGCTCGGCTGCACTGCACAGTTCGCCTCGCCTCGCCCGCATCTTCTACTCTCTTGGGCTCTCAGAGCTAGGCTGCTCCACTGTTGGGCTGAGGCTAATGGGCTCAGGTGGCCACCGGAATGATATGTCTGCCCCTGATTTGTCTGGAAATGGAGGAACTTCTTCGTTGCAGTGCACGAAAGGGGCACTTCCATTGTTTCAAACTTTCAATGCCTATGTCGTAGGTAACGATGGGTCTATTTGATATTCCTGCGACTTTTGATTTTTAGCTGAAATTTTTGAATTTTAGCTGTTTACGACAGAGATTACAGAGAGAGATACTCGCTTACGATTTTGGTTGATACAGATGTTGAGCTTTTAATGTGTACTACAATTAACTTGTAGACCCTATCTGAAAAAATACTCTATTTTAAAGTTAAATACTGTAGTAAAAACTAAAAACTACTTTAGAAACCGTAAAGAACAGGACCCATATTTGAGGAAGTGCTAGCTAGTTAGTTACGACGTTGTCCACTTTGTTTTTTTGTACTCTCTTCCTTTTGTTTCAAACTTTCAATGCCTATATCCTAGGTAGCCATATTTGACGAAAGTGCTGGTCATGCATGGCTAGCTAGTTAGTTACGACGTTGTCCACTTTGTTTCTCTCTCTCTTTCTCTCCTATCAGTCACACTGTGGTTTTGTAACTTCCTAAAAATAGAACTTTTATAATTGCGAAAATTATAAGATCTTTTAACTTATTTTTCAGTATATCTCAAAAATTTTGGCATTATTCGAGTTTCTTGATTTGGGTCCTTACTAAAAATCTGATTAATAAAAATCAAAATCTCGAAATCAAGAACCAAGATTGAAAATCAAATCAAGCAAATTTCAAATTTCCTTTGAAAATCCTAAAAACCAAATTAAAATTTTAAAACTAGAAAATTTAAGATCAAGAATGGAAATTGAAATCAAAGTTAAAGGTAATATTAAAAATTTCCCCACCTAATTAATTTAGCCAAGAAATCAAATTCTGAAATTTCCAGAATTTTTTAAAATCTTCTTCGGCCTTAGCCCATTTTTCTTTCCTCTCTCGGCCCTTCCTCCCTACCCCAGTCGACCTCTTCCTCCCTTCTCCTGTTTCCCCCAACTGCTGGCCGGAGTCCTCCGTTGCCCGAACTCTGCCCCCACGGCAGCCCTCCAGGCACCGTCACCCGTGCACGTCACCAGCCCACCCTGGCCCACTCGGCTCTTCTCTTCCTTCCCCTTCTTCCTTTCTTTCATCGCCGCCCTGTCCTGCCCCTAGCGTCCGCCCGCCGAGATGGCCCAGCTCTGGCGCTCTCACGCACATACCGTTGGCCCGGCCGACCTTCCTCCTCGACCTTCGGCCCACCTCAGCGCCCTCCCCTGCACCAACAACACCTCCCCTACCAGAGCCTCGCCATTATGTCACGGCCTTGCGCCAGCTCGAGCCGTCGCTTCCCACGAATCTCGCCATCACTGTCCCCCTACCATGCTTACGCCCACATGCGTTCGTGCGACGCCGTACTCCGCGCGTTGCTCGTCGGTCAATGGCAACAGCAGTAGCTTGGCCCCCACGACACCATCCCATACTCCAAGCCGTTCACACCCGTGACACCCCACGCCCGCACGACCATCCCATGGCCCTGCCATCCCTGCATCACGCCACACACTCGCGAACGCCCGAGGAGTTGACCCCCATTTAGCATCGCCATTCGGAGCCATCGCTTCCCGCGAATCCTGCTATTGGTCGTCGCCTCGTCGTTGCTTCACCCTACCACGCCCTACTCCTGGGTCAATGGCCACAGCAGCAGAACAAACCCTCCTCTTCACAGCTATAAATAGTCTCAGCTCACTTCTAGCCTCCAGCACCCCTGCCTTGTCCCCTTTCCTCCTCTTCTTGTTTCTTGCCTGGAGCTAGCGCCAGCCGCTGCATCGCCTCAAGGACCCGGCCGTTCCAGCGAGTTCCCTTGTGAGCCAACCACGTCATGACGTGTTCCTAGGCCTCATCTCTCTCCCCTACCAATTAATTGAAGTCTCAGCCACCAGAGCTCGCCGGAGTCGCCATTCCTCCAATACTGGCCACCACCGCCTTCCTTGCCACCATTTCCAACTCAGCTCAAGGCTCCTTGATTCCTCAGGTGTGGAGCATCACCATGTGGCCCTAAAGATTCCCCAAGCACCGCTCCAGTCTTCCCCTCACCTCAGCTCACCAGCACCGTGCCCCTGCCTGTGCCGCCGTTGGCCACCGACACCAGCGCTCCTCGTCACCTCCCTGCCTCTATGGGCGGCATGGTAAGCTTCCCTACGACTCACTCTTGCTCATTCTCCTCTCCAATTTTTCCTCTCCCACCACGGCGGCACCGCCTCATTCCACCCCTGCTCTAGCCACCGCGCGCGCACCAATGTTGGCCGCCCATGGTGCCTCCTCGGCCAAAGATGTGGCCTCCACTGGCTTCCTCACCCCATGAGCTCTCTATTTTCCTACTCGCTGCCTCCCTCTGGCTGCCCTCTCGCCGGCAGCGAACCCGCCACCGTGCACCTCCCCTCCTCCCCTGTTTCAGCCAGGTTGGACTCCGCTCCTCTGCTCTCTATTTTTTGTTTTCTTTTGGTACTCTCCCCCCCCCCCCTCTCTCCCTTTGCATGGCAAGTGGGCCCTTTAATCCACAGCCCTTCAAGTAGCCATAAGTCAGTTGTGTTGGTCTCTAGTATCTATTTTCTTGTGACCAATTCCTTTGGGTTCAATATCAAGTAATACTCAAAAGAAAATTTGATAGCATATAGTTTATAATCAAAATGTGGGTAAGAATTCGACTATAAAGCTAATTCGAAGGTTTATACAAATTAAAGATCTAATCTAAATTAATTTCATGTCAACCAATAGATAGTAAGATAATTATTATGAGTATGTTCAATGCAAGCATTTAAATCCTGCATATTATCTTGAAATTCAAGGATTGATTCATGTCCTATCTTTCTCTTCTAATCTAAAATTATCATTTGCAAGTTAAAAACAATTGGTGTAGCAAAATTTGGACACATAAAATAATAGTCATGAGTTGCTCATCTCCAGAAATCATGAGGCCCCTCCTTTAAAACAATGCTTAAAATAATTTTTAATAAATCATTTAAGTCTAAGTATCCAAAAAATTATCTGTAAAATGTTGAGATTTAAATCAGGGGTCACCTTATATTTGTTTAAAACATTCTCAAAATAACTGGAGCATCAGTAATATTTTTCTCAGTATCCTGGCTAATCTCTCCCAACCATCCATAGGTCTTGCCTATCCTATGGAATTTTCTTAATAAATATAGATTAATTAAAAGAGCTATTAAATTAAAAATCGAGCCTTGGGTCTTGCAACCGGCTATGTCTAGCCATACTCTAATCTAAAGCAGAATATTCCTTCGACATCAATCTCTTTTTTAATCCTTCTAGGTGAAGTTACTCCGTCGCTTCGCTTCCACTCAAAAATTCATTTGACTCCGTCTCTATCCCGCAATTTGCTAAATCTTCTCTCATATCCTTAATCATAGCAAATTATAAATAAACTCAATTGAATTTAATTGGAGTTTCTTGTGTTCTTGGTTTTATTTGGTTGTCAATTGATTGTCACGTAATTAGAAGCCAAAGCCAGAAAGAGACGACAAGTTCGAGCGCGATCGAGATTCAGGGAAGAGACAAAGACCAAGAACTCAAGACCACTAACCGAGAAGGCTTTGAGTAAAATTAGGGCTACGGTAAATTGAGCAAATTGATCCTACATTTTATGCAAAATTATGTTTCTTTAAATTATCAAATTGCATGCTTAATTTATTATGCAAATGTATGTCAAACCTTAAGGTAGTTACATGCCTACTTGATATTGGAATAATTGTAATATGCCATCCTTGACACTTGAATCACCTGATCCTCGTCACCATAGATGTTAATGATAACTTTACTAGCTACAAGTCATATTAAATGCCATGCTAGTCATGTCAAGGCCAAGGCACTAGTTTGCCATGATCATCAATATTTAAATATGAAAACTTATTTTGGGACAGTCACGGGATGTAAATGACTGATAATTTGTGACAACTAGATTTATGCTTCTCAAAACCATAAAAACCTGCTATATCTGTTTGGGCGGATGGTAAGAGGGGCTGGTGCTAATATCGCATAAGAAATTATGGTTTGTGGTATGAACCGCCCAGACAAATTAAGAACTTAATCCTGTGATGACCTTTCTGTGTACAACAGTACAACCACAAACTGGCAAAATATAGGTTGGGTTGAATAATTTACTAGACCCTCTAGTAATCTCACGGAGGCCTGGTGTAGGCGGATAATAAGAACCCCGCATTGAATGGGACACCGGATAGAGGTGACGCTGCCAAGGCTAGCATTTGTGGAGAGTGTAGTCCGACTGAGCTAATCTATGGTGGACATCTCGCACAACCTATAGAAGCAACCCCATAGGGGTGAGATGCTAAAGGGCGAGGTATTGTAAAGGTCTCGTGATAATCTTTCAATCTGTGTAACTAAGGAATCACGTAGGCCCATCGGGTCGATTGTCTCTTATGGGTAAAGTTTTACAGTCTCTGCAGAGTATAAACTATTCGGATAGCCGTGTCCACGGTCTAGGACAGACATGGGAACTTACTCGAGTTAATTCTATTTCAAAAATCTTTTTGGATGGGATAAAAATTAGTTAGACAGAGATAAACTTGACTTTTTTTTTTGGAGAGAATTGTACTCCAGTGGTGAAAGCTAACATTTGGTGGAGGTAACTATGCACTATAGAAGGTGGATGTAACCTGGGCTATAATAATATTGCATTCTCATATCAACTTTAGAAAAGCTGTTTCAGTTAAAACCGCTAAGTCTTAGGAGTTTTTCTATTTATTGTATTTTTCAAACAATGCTTTTGGCAACTAAAGGAACCTCAAGCGTCACTTGATAGCCTTCCATCTATTATTATTTGCATTCTATGCAGTGGCTTGCTGAGTATTATTGCAGGGGCGGATCTAGCGGTGGGGCGGGGGGGGGGGGCTCGAGCCCCCCCTACCGCTACCGGACCCATGGAGCCCCCCTGGAGCCCCCCCTAAATTTTTAGCCATAGATGTATAATGTAGAAGGGGCTGAGATCGAGCTGAAGGTACTTCAGCCCCTCCAAAAAAATTTTCCTGGATCCGCCACTGTATTATTGTACTCACTGTTGCTCAATTACCATCATTCAGTCAATAAGAAAAAGAAGATCAAGCCCTACGATGTCTTAAGGGGATCGATAGAGCTGGAAGATAAAGAGGCTAAGAATTATGTCGTGAACCCCAGTTGGCTGTCTGTGGGTAAGTCCTGAGGGTCCCACCTATGTGAAGTTTCTGCTGCTGTATTTCATTGATTTTGGCCTGATCGGCCCATGAGTAAGTTGTTACTGTATTATCTACGCTTTCGTATGATATGTTTTTGATATACAATAATGTACGGGGAAAACTATCTATGAGCACTATCTGCTGATTCAGAGAATAGTATGATAAAATTATAGAGGATTCTAGATTGCTAAACCTAGGATCCGACAGGTTTGGATTGGACTTCCTTTATGTACGGGGAAAACTATCAAAAAGAAAAGAAAACATTTGGAGCAGTAAACGCAGGACGCTCTTTCTTACAAAAACAGGAACCAGATCGGGTGAGTGCATGGGCCTACCATCTGGGACGTACATTATTAGTCCGGAACTACAGCAAATTGAGGTCACCCGACACGTATCGATCGATCGGTTGACATGCCAACAGCCGACTCAAACAATTGGTTTTTGAAAACGGCTTTTACAATATCTTGAATACAATTTTAGAAATTTCTATTTATTACAGCTTGTATAGATCTATTTTTTGTCATTTTCTTTTTTCCTTTTTATATAGACTAATTGCTAGTGTAACAATGAAATTGATTAGTTGTGTAATTATGTAATGTGATGATTGTTGTTAAGATTTACATGTGTAATTATCGGTATCAAATAAGCTATCATTTGCCTTAGGGACAATTAAGACATTTGCTAAACCAGCTCAGCCAAAAGTAAAAGCTAAAGCCGAATCAAACACTTTTCACTTTCAATTGCTTCTACTTTTAGCCATTACTATTTAAAATTAAAAGCTCCAACCAAAAGCTAAAAAATTAAGCCATTTCAAACGCACGAGATCAGTGGCGGACCCAGGATTTTAAGATGGATATTCAAACTTCGAAGCTAGGTTGCTCAGATATGTCGATACCGCAACTCACTGTTTCCCTAAAACATCGATACAACGATACATATATATAGATACAATAAAAATACAAAAAATATAGAAATTAATGATTTCTTACGAGAAAATGGGCGATATAAGTTTAGCATAATGACATAAATTAAATAGCAAATTATGGAGATTAATGGCAGTTGCATACCTTGTTGAGCCTGCTCTTTTCAGCTCTCTCCCACAAATATTTCAAATCTACAGACTTTTTCATTTTTTTTAAAGCTCAAAGATCACCTGTCAAATGTCAATAATGATTTAGAAAGGCCAAACAAAAATATTGTATGCATGATGCATTAGTATATTATCCATACTTGTCGGGGCATACACTAATGTTTAAGGGCTGGTAGCAAAGGGCCAGCCAGTACAACAAACTCAAAAGCTGCAATTGCATAAAACAAAACCTAGAGAATTCATGGGTAACGGGTAACCATTGTTGGGTAATTCGTACATGACCAAATATTGAAGAGCATGCAATCACAAGCATAACCTAACTTGGTTGAAAACAGAAGCCTAAACAAGCAATGCTGGATTTAAATTATGAAGATACAGGCTGAGTAAAAATGAGATCATAAGTTTCTACAAGGAAAAACAAAGAATTTCTGTGAATTTTCAACAGAAAATACCTATCAGAATTGCAAAATCCTTGCACAATACAAACATGTTTTCTTAACAAGTTTACTCCTGGTATAAGCATCATAAGTCACACACCAGGACCTAGTTGTTCAATTGGGTCTCTGCATTTCCAAACTGATCATAGGTTGCATCTCAGACTACAATTGTTTACTTGTTTCAATGTACATATTATCTTCCCCTAAGTCCATATCTAACTGTTGGCATGTATCAATATGTGAGCATGAGTTTATCTTTCTTTTTAACACCTTGCTGCAATAACAGAATATGAATCTGAGTACAAAACATCATCTTCCTGGGCATGCAAAGCAAGTATCTTTGGATCAAACATATGCATATAACATTCACATGTCACAACAAAACTCAGGAGAACTAACACTATTTACTACTCCACTATTAACAAAAGTTACCAAGATGCACTGTGAACCTATTAGCTCCATAGGTACAATATTGACAGCACATATTTCACGTAGGCCAAAGATTGTATGGAGTCAAGTTAGCATTCAGCTCTGGAGCTTAGCCATTAGCACATATCTACAGCCTTGACATTACTAAGCATGCATGCGTCATATTCACAAGCCTGGCTCCGTAGCTTGCCAATTATATACATGGGATTGGGAAGATCCGAAGATGCCCAATCTGAAAAACTTTCCTAACTCCTAAGGCTGTGCTAATTATGAATCTAGATCTCCCATTCTAGGCTTCATAATATCAATAATTGTTGCTCTAAGTCTCTACAGCTACAGGCAATTTGACCGTCCAAATATCCAATGCAATCGACACCAAATTGAACTATGTCGAGAGACGAGAGCTCACCTCAGGCTTGCCGGCTTGGAGACTTGGAGTAGACGTCGGCGCTCCCCATGACGGGGTTGGCGGCCTCGACGATCACGATGACGACGTTGGTGCCTCGGTGGTGCCCAGTGGTGGAACCGGGATTTGGTTACGCCCTGAGCTCAGTGGTGGAATGAACTAGGTTATCTGGGCTGAACCATAAAAATATTACTTAGGCTGGACTGAATTTACTCGGACTATATACTAGATATTTTTCCATACCTCGGACCGAAGCCTACTCTGCTCGGAGTGTAGTTCTGCCCTGGTGGTGCCGAGCAGCTCGGGCGGGCCGACGTCCAGCATGATTTTGATAGCGTCGAACACGTCGAGCTGGTGCAGCCGCGTGCTGGTGAATGGCGATGCTTGCGACGCGCAGTAGATTCTGCATGTCATGGCCCATGGAGGCGTCGCGGAGCGGCGAAGGAGGTCGGCGACCTCTGCGGCTCCGCCTCAATGAGCTCATCATGCCGTCCCGCGTCTTGGGCACCATTGCCTAGGGTTTCGACAAGCGTGAAGGGGAGATCCGAAGAGACCGAGAGCGAGTTGAGTAGACGAGTAGTTTAGCGGAGAGAGCAAGGGGAATGGGCCAGGCGGCCAGACCATTTGCACGGGGATAGGCTATTCAGTTTCAAAATATATTTGGATTGATTGGGTGTGAAAATAATAAATTTTGCATAACTAAGTGTATATATGTATTATGTTTTATATATAGTAGTTTTTTGCTAAAAAATTAAAATATTCAATTAAATATCTTTGAATCACTCTAGATTCGTCCCTGCACGAGATACGTACACACCAATCAACTGCAGCCTGCTTGCCCTGATGCTTCGACCGATCTGGTCCAAACTCCCAAGGCTGGATTCGTCGGACGTGTCATCAGGCTGGGCTGGGGCTCTCGCGAAGGGACGCGTACCGCGCGAGCTTTTTTATGTCACGTTTTAGTGGTGGCGGCGCGGCAAGAGAGCCGAGCCGACCAAACGGCAACAGCGCCACGACGTTTTCGGCGAGCCGCGCGTTGCGTTTGGTGACGGACAACGCGTTCGATATGGGCATGCATGGCCGTGCCAACGTTGTGTGCCCCCCTGGCCCCTTCCGTGCGTTCACGCAACACGTGAAGGGCACGAAGGGCCTCTCCTTTTCAGTTTTTAAATTTTATTTTTTTATTTTTCTCTCATAACTAACTTTTAAATAAACTATCTTTTAAGATATGATTTATAATTTAACTATAGTACATATAGCAGCGATTTTATTTATATCATCTAAAATCGTACGTAAGTTTCTATCAGTTCGTACTCTCTTTCATAGATAACTCAAATATTATAAGTTAAAGTAGAAAAGAATATGCCCGAGTGCATGCACGCAAGCAACAGATCCTGCGTATAAGCGAATGCGAAGGAAGTCAGGAGCTAGCCCATACCGTATTCTTTTTTTGCTTCGACTTATGACTTTTAGCTGCAACTTATATTTTTAGACTGCTCATAAGAGAGAGTACGGAGTAACAGAAACTTATGTGTGATTTTAATCGATATGAATGAAGTCACTATACTGTATACTATAATTAACTTATAGACTTTATTTTAAAAAAATATTTTATTTAAATTTTAGTTATTATAGAAAAAAGAAAAAACTGAAAACAAATGTACATGCTATGTTCGCTAGCTTGAATGAATGAATCCAGAATTTTCGGTAGACAAGAAGGGACGTCGTATAACGTACGTAGTAATGCCGTACGTGCGATGGGACCCGATCGGTACGGTCGATCTTACAGTTACCTGGCAATTGGCTGGGATAAGGATAACGATTGACCCTCGCCCTGTCACACAGCGTGGCCCACCTACCAACAGCGGGATGTGGGTCTACCGTCCCCGTGTACATGCCTTGCTATTCGAATTTTTGCTATATAATTATTTTTATATGTGTATATGATGGTATTTACAAAATACGTTAAAAATTATGGACTCCTTCGTAATTTTTTTCATGTGGTTCACATTGGAGTATACTCGTAATTTTTTCATATGGTTCACATTAGAGTATACTCGTAATTTTTTAGTATACTCGTATACTAATTATAGGGCTTGTTCTTTTGGGCTTTTGAAATCGGCTTTTGGTTTCTGCTACAGTACCTAACTTTCAAACGGAGTATTTTCTCAAGACGGGGTCTACAACTTAAACGATCTACACGTTAAAAGCCCAACATCTGTACCAGCCAAAATCGCAAGTGAGTATATGTCTCTCCGTAATCTGTACCGTAAATAGTCAAAATTCAAAAATTTCAGCCATAAGCCATAAGCCGTAGCCGAAAAGAACAGGCCCATAAGATACTCCAATGTGAACCACATGAAAAAAATTACGAAGGAGTGCATAGTTTTTAGCGTATTTTGTAAATACCATCATATACACATATAAAAATAATTATGTATCACACACACACACATATATAGTCACTGGACAGCAGCGCTCCGGAGGTGACATGTGGCGCCTACTGCCCGGCTACCAGATAGCAAGTAATTAAGCCAGCTAATTTTTCAAAAATTTTATGTGCTCCAAATTTTTCATATTAATTCATGATAATTTAATCGTAATTAGCAATATGTGATGTTTAATTACGCACTACCATATAATAACGAATTATGGGCACCGTACTTACTCAAAAATACTAAAAACTATATCTAAATTAGTATAACCTACTTACTTCATAGTACAGACTACATTAATTATGACTAACTAAATAACAGTAATTAACTAGAACTGCGAGAATAACGTCAAAAGCATGTGATAAAAAATTATCTGTCTTTTGGGAGAAACAATCAACACTGCTGTGTCCTTAATGAGCTATGCACTGACTTCTCAAAATAATTAGCTATGTGCTCTTAATTTTGAGCGACGATCGCGAGAATGAGCTTCCGCGATGAGCGACTAAGATGACCGATGACCAACTACGAGATATTCATATTTATGGCCGAGCAAAAAGGGAACCCAGTGTGCTCACCCCGCAAATTAAAGATTCCTTGTCGATGCGCAGCACTTCGGGCGAGGAGAGACAGCATGGTAATACTGACAAATGTGAAAACGGGGGAGCGGGCGAGGGTGGACGGCACGGACATAATGACATCAGTGCGAACGAGAGAGTACGCGAGGGGGACAACACAGACAAAGTGACAATTGTGTGAAGAAAGCAATGGAAAAGGAAAGATAGCAGTAACGGGCCAACATATGTGTGAATAACAGAATTCACGCACTGTAAAAGGTGCGCAAGCATCTCATATTGTTAATTATGATTACATTAATATGAATTAACATAGTAAATTCAAAGTACATAAAATTTTCAAAAAATAACACAATTATGTCAACTGTGTCGGGAGGCTTCACATAAACTTTTGTTATTTTTGGAGCTCGTGTGTTATATGTAACGACTCTTACAAATATCAAAATCTTATAAATTTTTAAGCAACATTTAGAGTGGATAAAATTGTTAAAAATTATACAATGAAGTACATTGTGTTGGAAGGCTACATATAAAATTTTGTAATTTTTAAAGCTCATTTGCTATATTTAAAATTCAAACAAATATGGTATAAAATTATGAATTTAGACAGGTAATTAAGCCGGCTAATTAGCCAACTTAATCACCTGTGTGGGTGGACGGTAGGTGTCCTGCCGTTTGGTGGCTAGGCGACAGGTGCCTACCACCCAGCGACCGAACAACAGGCGCCACGTGTGACTTCCGAAGCGCTGCCGCCCGGTGACCAGACTGTAGAAGCGCTATTTTTGTCAATACCACACACATACGGCTATTTTTGTAAATACGAGTTCAAAAGGTGCTATATATGGCAAAAATTCTTATTATTCACAGTGCTTGTACTAATACCGTTCAGGGATACATACCTATCACTTTTGATTAATTTTTTCAAAAATATTTGTTACTACACATCTATCTATCTATTATTTATTTATTTATCTTACTAAACCAAAGAAAAAACAAACCATCATGTTCATTCTTAAAGGTTAGAAATTAGTATAGTGGATCTAGATTATAACGATGCTAATCAAATAGATAGACATAAGAACTTTGTAATGAATACAACTATTATAATAAGGTAGGAGAATACAATCCATAACATATAAATTATAATCCATAAGTTGAAAGAATACAACAGGGCAAACCAAACCTCAGATGATTATACATGTAGGATTGAAGAATTTAGGCCTATCCACGGGGACAGATCAGGAAGTTTGGGCTTCCAAACAACACCTTAGAGTTGGAGCGGAGAAGAGGCGATCGGCCATGGATGTCGGCGACGGCCGGAGCACTACAACTACTATATGGAGGTAGCGCACAACTCAGTGGAAACATCGATGCTCTTGAGCAAGCATGATGGTTGACGATAGCTTGACCCGACGTGAAGGCGGTGCGCCATAGCCAGGGACGGATGGACTAAGGGCTATGCGGAGGCACAGTCCTCAAGCCGATTTCAATTTTTCTTACTTAGAGTCTAAGTTTACACAACGTGCCACTATATAACTAAAACTAGTGCTCACAACTTGCAGCCAAGCTACCAAGGTCAGTGCGTGGACCAGAACTTCTCCCATGGCCTTCTCCCCCGCCCCTGTGGCCTAGGCCAGCGGGCAGCCAGGCAAGGGCATAGCCATGTGCCCGCCAGTGAGTGACTCTTCACGACTTCTATTCACCAACATCTCCAGTCCCAGATGCCTTACCTTTCCGGCATCATTCCCCAAGCAACCTCCTTTCCTCTGCAATGGGCGACGAGCCGACGGCAGTTCATCCTGTGTTCCTGCCTCCTAGGTTTTGTTCCCCAATGATTCTATAATAGATCACTTCTAGAACTTGAGAAGTTGTTGGAACCAACTGTAAAATATAATTTGCTTCACTTTATTTGGTTATTCTGTAATTTTTTTACTTGAAATTTTACTCACTTATTGTTTTATTATCCATTTTGTAGGCAGTGGAGCTAGATGTTATTTTTCTTGCTGATGCTAACCATCTTTTATTCTTGGATTCACCACAAGGCGCATCGTTCACACATGTGTACTGTTTTTTAATGCATGAACATTGCCCATTGGCTAATCATGAGAATTGACTACATAAGTAAGGGGACACACATCTACACCCTCTTTTGTGTTAAAGATTAAGTAAGACAACTGATATTCTAATAACCTGGTGTTAGTACTTTTGTTTTTGTATTCGAGGAGAATGCATGTCATAGAAAATGGATAACTGAAGGGTTTTTAGTCAAATGAAAGAATTTAATTTCTATTTGTTTATGTCTTCACTTGAGTGTGGAGATTTGGATTGCTATCTAGTGTAAAGTGCAGTTGTCTTGGAAATTAACACTAAAAACTGGAATCTGGTAGTTCCTTACACGAGTTGGGTTTTAGAAAATTATCTACAAAACCGGTATGCATAAAACTGGCATGGTTTTTTAGAGGAACTGGAGTGGTGTGCGTTTGGGTTGGCACATGTGCATGCTTGTGCTACCAAACCAAGCAACCCTATTGGTCGCTGATTACGGGAGGCTACCGAAGGCTGCTGCTGTCTTGGAGATGGGCCGAGAGAAGGGAAGCGGCTGCCGAAGCTAGGATTTGATTGATCTAGTGCTGCGCAATTGTTGGAAGAGTTGGTGCTGCCGTCTACTTGTGCCGCAAAAGCCAGGATTTGATTGATTTGAGTGCTGCGCAATTGTTGGAAGAGTTGTGCTGCCTTCTACTTGTACCGTAAAAGAAAGGATGCCTCTTTCGTTTAAACTTATAGTTTTTTTGACTCATGGTTTAGCTTACTAATTAGATTTTGAGTGAAATATCTTTTTAAGATAGAGTCTGCAATTCAATTGCAGTATACACTATCTCAACTTCATCTATATCGACTAAAATCACAAATAAATATCTTTCTTTATACTCTCTTTTACGAATAGTCAAAATTTAAACAAAAAATTATAAAACACAATCTAAAAGAATCCACCCAAAGTATATAACTAAAGTCACAATTAACAATACGTTCATTCTCCAGGTCACATGCATGAAAGATGAAACAGTACAGCCACTTTGTCTTGGTGTCATTGCCCCATTGGACTATCGCAGGCGCAGCCCATCCATTGTCTGGGGAGGGCCTCACCCGAGGCCCCCATCAACCATTGATTCGTCTTTATCAACGGCTGCTGAAGAGGATCTCACCTTGAAGAAATTTTGTTATATCATGGTACCACAAATGGTTTGTACCACGAATCAATCCAGCGCTGGTACTGTAGAAACACTGTAACATGTACAAGAAAAATATTTTTCATTGATAGTATAGAAAACAACATTTTTTACACCTGTTTGCTACAGTACAAAATACTTTTTATTAGTTGCTACAGTAATGTATACCACATGTCACGGCCGGTTAGCTCGTGACATAAATCACTTTGTGTCACCGTGATACAGTAAAATTTCTCCGTTGAGGCCAACCTCTAGCAAAATCCCCTCCTCCATTGTCGGTGCAGGTGCAGGGAGTCAGGGACAACATATTAATATTATAAGTTTAACGGTCGGAGCTTCTTTCTGAGGGAGGTGCTGATGTTAAAACATACTACTTTTCTTTTGAAAAATTGCCTGTTTATACACCATTCAACTGAATTTGAGCCGTTAAATATTTCGAAATTTAAGCCGTTAAATCTAGATCCAATCACTCAGCACATCTGGACCCCCACTGTATATTCTTACCTCACCCACTCCTTTCACCGCGGCCGTTAACCTGCGTGTCGTTGGATGTGTGGCAATCACCGGAGCAAATACAACCGCGAGAAATTCGACTGAAATCACCAAAAAGAAGACACAGACATATGTACATCAATGTGTATCTTAGTACAAATGTTTTTCTCCCCTGTTTCCCTCACTTGTATCTTAGTACACTTTGAAATAAAATTTGTTCAGGTCGGCCATGAGTCTACCGTAGACCGTCCATAAGAAAGAGAAAGATGTACATCGAATCCAGACCGAAAGACCAAACATGAATGAAGGGCAGAACAACCGAGAAAATTCATTGCAGATATGGCCCAATTTGGAGACACGCCAACTAACCCAACCAGGACACCACACATGCCGCCACCAAACCCAGCTGAACTGTTCATATCTCGCCTTCCTCCTCCACCCGGGACCCAGCCCAACCGAACCCAATTACGAACAAAATAATTGATGAAACGGAGACAAATCATCACGCATCACATCGACCCGACCAGATGGGGAAAAACAAGAAAGGAAATTGGAAATGGGAGAGGAGCCGTGGAGGAAACCGAGGGGGGCAGGAGGACAGAAGAACCAGCTCACAACGATGGGAACTTGGCGCAGCGCTGCTTGAGGTACACGGCGCAGCCGTCCCTGGGCACGATGGTCGGCATGTACACCGGCTCGTCGCACCCCTCCGTCCTGTCCCGCCGGAAGTCGGCCACGGACACGAACAGCGCCATGAACAGCACCAGGTGGTTGAGGGCGTAGCGCTGCCCGACGCATTGGTGCGCGCCGGCGCCGAAGGCTAAGAAGTTGCGCTTGTACACCACGTCCTCCCTGCGCGCCTCCGAGAAGAAGCGCTCCGGGTCGAACGCGTCCGGCTCCGGGAAGCCCTGGAACGACGACTCGTACACCGACGGGAACACGATGGCGCCCTTGGGGACCGTGTACCACTCCGTCAGCTGGAACGGCTCGCCGGCGATGTGCGGGACCAGCGTCGCCGGGGGGCGGTGCCGGATCACCTCGCGCGCCACCGCCTGGGTGTACTTCATCTCCGAGATCTTTTCGGCGGTGATGGGCTCGCCGGACTCCGGCGACCAGAGCGCGGCCACCTCGGCGCGCACGCGGTCGAGCACGTCCGGGTGGGAGTCGAGCGCGGACACCGCCCAGCAGAGGGAGGAGGTGGATGCGTCCTGGGCAGCGAAGAGGAAGTCGAACAGGAAGCCCCCAATCTCCTCGTCATCGTTGTGCGCCGGCGGCTGCCGCTCCGCCGCCGCGGCCTCGTCGATCTCTGGCACCGTCTCCTTCATCCAGTAGTCCACGAGGCACTCCGGCTCGCCGCCGGCGCGCATGCGCGCCTTGCTCTTCCGCGCGCACTCTCCGAGCGTACGCACCAGCCGCGCCACGGCCAGCCTCGCGCGCCGGAACGCGAACCCGGGCAGGTCCACGGGCATCGCCATGAGGCCAACATTGAAGAGGTTGTAGTCCCTCTCGAACCTCTCCCTCGCCTCCTTGGTGAGGTACGGCCCCGCGAAGACCGTCTGCGAGGTCTCGAGGTTCATGTCGCGGCAGGGCACCCGTATCGGCATGGCTTTGCTGGCGGCGGCGCTCCGGTCGAGCCACCTCCGGAGGTGGGCGAGGATGACGCGCTGCTGGATGGCGGCGTACGTGGAGAGCGCGCGCGGCGTGAAGTTGGGCGCGATCTGGCGGCGCAGGTTCTTGTGGTCCTCGCCGAACATGTAAATGAGGTTGTGGTCGCCGAAGAGCTTCTTGCCGAAGGGGTGGCCGATGAGGTGGAAGGCGTCGGGGCGGACGTTGGCGAAGACGCGGTGGGACAGCTCGGAGTCGCGGATGAAGACGATGAACCGGCCGATCAGGAAGTCGGCGGCGAGCCCCGCGCCGGACTCCCTTGCCCGCGCCGCCTGCGCGTCCCAGAACCCGGTTGGGTCGCGCATCATGTGCGCGACGCTGCCGAGGAACGGCACGACGAGCGGCGGGCCGGGCAGGGGCCCCTTCTTGCGGTGGTAGGACAGCTGCTCCACCAGGAAGTAGAACGCCACCGCCGCCGCCACGAACGGCGCCGCCGCACGCAGGTCCAAGAAACCGGCAGACAGCAACTCCACCATTGCGCCCGCCCGCCCACTGCTGGTTCCCTGAGACTCGCAGCCGAGGAGCTCAAGCCTCAAGCTCTCTTCCCCCTCCTCTCCCTAACCTGTACACTACAAGTCTACAACTAGGAGCATTCGTATTGGTTTCCCAAAGAAGGCATATATTTATGTCATGTGCGAGGTGGGGGTGGAAGCCAAGGGAAAGTTGGAGTGGGAAATTGGTGGTCAAAGGCTGGCTGGGAAAACGAAAGGAGGCGGTCTCTCGGGGCTCGGGAGGATTGGCTGATGGCGCCCGCGCGCGCGCGGCGGAAGAAACGAGGCGCGCGCGCAGGCGGCCGGGGGAAGAACGCCGCGCTTGTGGATAGGGATAGGAATTTCACGGAATGGGAAACGGCGATCCCAGGTAGGTGGCGACAGGGATGGGTGGGTTCGCGAAGGGTTCTTTTCTTCGTTTCGCACGATTAGTTGCACGGGAATCGTCATCGCGTTGGACGATTAGTTGCTGTTGCTGATTCCTCCAGGCGGCAAAGTTCGTCGGGGGCTTCTGACAGCGACGTTTTCTAGTTGTCCGGCGGCCTTCGAGCTGGATTGACCTTGACGAGGGGTTTCTACGAGCGGTTTCAGCTGAAACTAGTCTTCTCCAAGCGATATAATTAGTCGAGCTTTCTAGAGTGGCGGCTTGGATAAAAAAAGGTCAAAGCTGGGGAAAATTCGGTCTTGTTCCTTCGTTCCTATCATCATCTGTTCAATTTTAACTCCTCTGCTTTAGAGCAGGTACAATAAGACTTAGTCAGTAGGCTATAGCAAATATAATATCAACCAAATCTTACGTGACAGAGAGAGAAAGGAAGAGAGAGAAGGAAGATGGCTACTAAATTACAGCTAGCTATAGCACGTAAAAATATGCATTTCACTCTCTTACACGTGGAGCCAAATAGTTATTGTAATAGCTACCTTATTGTATGAACTATTTTTTTGAAGACTATAGATAAAATGAACAAATGTTATAATCACTAATTGGCTATACTATTGTACTTGCTCTTACAGCCGGTCAACCCGTTCCTTTTACTTTCAGAACTGGCTTAGTTTACTCGCTTTGTGATGTTGCTAGTATTTCTTTCACGAAAAAGTGACACCTGGTGTTGGTGGGCTGTGATGTGAAACTGGTCGACGGGAGACAACACATGCGTGATTTCGTCGAGACAACACATGCGTGATTGCGTGGACGTTAGACCGTTACAGACCTGAGGGGGCTGGATCTGCCTCATCCTCATGCCGTGCTTCCCACATATCCAAGCGAGTACGTCACACCGATTGAATAATTTATTATATATATAGTTTTAATATGTAATTAAGGTTCAAAGTTGTTATTATTGTAGATCACTTAAAATAATACTATACGACTATCTCTAATCGGAAAGTTACTGTTGGAGTAGGATTACTACCCAAATACCCCTGATCGAAAGATTACTGCCCAAGTACCCCTAGTTAGAGGATTACTACCTGACCAACCACATCTCATGATCCGATAACTGGACTTAACTTCATGCAATTTTCCATATGGTGATATAGAGCACGTGCACCCATAACCCTAATAACCGCATGATGATTCGGCCATTTGCCTCCAACAACAACCGTCATGGTTGTTGCTACGATCTTCTTCCACTGAAAATTAATCAATCGACGGTTATTTGTTAGATCACTCTCGCTGATAGCAACCGCTTGCTCGGTCAGGCGTGAGGAATCGACAAGGTGCATGTTCCAGTAAGACATCCGACATATCCATGTTCCAATAAGACATCCGACATATCTTCGGTGTTGTTTAAGCCTTACGGGAGAAAATCAATCAAGAGAAAAGGAGACATAAGATCAAGTACTAGATAATGGAGGCAAGAAGTAGCGAAGTTAGGCTAGCAACATCCCATTTGTAATTGCTCTACGAGAGCATGTTGTAATCCCGGTATAGCAATAAAGATAGTCCCCCTTTCTTATTTTCAATCCTTCTGTGAGGCTTGTCTTTTCCCTACAATATGTAAGATCAATGATTTGATCGTCGCGTCCGCAGGGAAATATCATCAAATCCCTCAAGGTTCTCATCAACATCATCATTCCACCTTGTTTCTATTGACATTGACTATGCAATCATGGCAGGAACCTAGCATGAGGAAAATTGGTTCGATTTGGCAAACTACACCAACCTTGACATGAATGAATGTATCCACACCATGAAACACGATACCTCCTTGTCATCATCCGCCACCCCAAGGTCATTAGGCTTTGCACCCAACAAGGTTGACCGAGTAGAAGAAGACACGCCACCCCTATCATCAACACTTCTTAGGGAGTCAGGCGTGCCAACCTTGTCGAACTACCTAGGCACCATGACAAGTTCAGCACACTCGACTGAAAAACATGGCTCTGAGTATGCAATGCCGTAATCCGAGAGTTAGAGTACTCTTAATTCGATTGTGGGCAATCGTTATTGGCCAACATCTTCTATGCATTACGGGAGCTGGTCGACACCTAGTCACGGTGTTGATGAAATTACCCTCGGTGAAAAGCTGGGTGAAGGCAATAACATTCACCATCCGAACAACAATTTGCTGAATCAAGTTGAATCCACCACGCAGTCCCCCGAAAACTGTGGTCTCCAATCATTCTCCATCATGAAAGCTCCTTGCTGAAGCGATGGAAGACTCTTTCCTAGTTTCGATGGGATTTCTTCGGGAGATTTCTATTGGAAGCACGAGGTAAACACAATTGGTGATAACGCTACAAATACCATGCATGACTCTCCACGATAAGTCCCTCCATGATCCATTAATCAAGATGGTACAGACTCTTCAATATCACCTGAAGGAGCTAGAAATGATGGAATTGGTGGACATCGACCACCTAATCCATAAATTCCTACCCCTCCACGTTTGCTAAGCCGCATGGAGCAAGCAGAGAACTTGGGGCGAAACTAGGGTCATCGTACTCCTTCCGCCAATAGGAACGACTTTTCTTCTTTGTTTAGTGCAATTTCAGGCAATCAAAAGCTGAGAACGACTTTTCTTGAAGAAGGGGAGAATGATGCAGATACAGACATGATTAGTGATTTTCAGTTAAATATATTATTTGACTGGAAAGAATTATTGAGTCATATTAAATATTATCAAGTGAACTCTAATTTAATTGGGTCTTTAATAATTATACTTGGAGATGTGGAGCTATTACTATTTTATTTAATTATATACAGGCCCATACTCGATCTGTATAAGGCTAAAGTAAATATGCGTTTAGAAGGTCTCGTCGATACTAGTGCAACGTCCATCACTTCAAGTGCACAAGATGATGCGGGAGATTGCCCGATCTTCACAACGTAGAATCGATGAAGATAGTTTGGATCCGTGTAACCTGACAAATCGATGACACCAACCATTGTTAGAACAGCAACCTGCGACAAAAGAATTTGCCCAACCACACGCTCATGATCCCGTCTATCCGACCACCAAGTAGACGTGTCGTCGCTCCGGCCAATCACAAGGAAACACAAGAACGACGAGGAAGAACGCACGATTCCCCTCTAGATTGCAATCATATGCCAAACCCTAGGAGGTACAAGCGTATAACTCTCTCTGAAAATAATAGATTGATTCATGGTGGTCTCGATCATGCATGCACATACTTCTTTCGATTTTTTTGTTTGTCTCGATTCACATGCATATGCATGATTTTCTTGTTCGGCTGATTTCTTCTGGCTTTGGCACCCCAACATCTCCACATGTAAAAACCTAAGACCAATTAAAATACTAACATTAGGTAGTAGCCAATTCTCATGTAAATTAAAGCTAAATTTAATTATGAGTGAGTTCACCTGTTGATTAATATTTTTAGCTCATGCTCGTGTAATCGGACCAATCGAGATGTCCTCATCATCTTGTGCACTTGAAGTG
This sequence comes from Dendrocalamus latiflorus, assembly GCA_017311315.1. Taxonomy (NCBI): domain Eukaryota; kingdom Viridiplantae; phylum Streptophyta; class Magnoliopsida; order Poales; family Poaceae; genus Dendrocalamus; species Dendrocalamus latiflorus. Next base: position 8,299,945 of record CM029664.1, read on the forward strand.
ATGGACGTTGCACTAGTATCGACGAGACCTTCTAAACGCATATTTACTTTAGCCTTGTACAAATCGAGTATGGACCTGTATATAATTAAATAAAATAGTAGTAGCTCCGCATCTCCAAGTATAATTATTAAAGACCCAATTAAATTAGAGTTCACCTGATAATATTTAATATGACTCAATAATTCTTTCCAGTCAAATAATATATTTAACTAAAAATCACTAATCATGTCTGTATCCACATCATAGGAACTTGGGTACAAAAACTTCCCTCTGTATTATGGGTTGTTCGGACTATGGCTAGTCATGCAACCGGAGAAGCACCTTTCTTCCTAGTTTATGGGGATGAAACCATGCTTCCTCCAAAACTAAAAATTGGCTCTGTATGAACAGATCATTACAATTACAACGATCAAGAATATTGTCAGATCGATTACATCAATTTCCTAAAAAAATGTAGAAATGTAGCTCTTAATTGATTAGCAGTTTACCAACAAACCGTACGACAGTACCATAGTTGTAAAGTGCAACTTTGTAGCCTAACCGTAGGTGACCTGTTCTTAGGAAAATTCAGAGCCAGCCAAATTGCAATAAGCTTTCCCCTAAATGGAAGGGTCTTTACACTATGATCAAAGTCACCAGACCAGGCTCGGTATGACTTGCCATGTAGGATGGGCACATTCTTTCAAATTCTTGGAACATTGATCAGTTGCGTAAGTTCTAAGTATAATATCTCTTTATGTTATATAAAGTTCTTTTTAATTATGCCAATTTTTTTATAAGTATTTCTATTGGTACTTTCATGTACTGCTTCTGGTCTTACATTATCAACATTGTCTAAGTTCTCGAAGAATACCCACACTTCTCTCAGACTCCTTAGGGATATTTTCACTTTATGATATATTGGCTTTGACATTGTCATTAAATGTCATGTGGAATTTTCTTTTGACCTTGACAGCCTAGGACTTCATAATAATGTGCTTGTTTTCTCAGTAGGAAACAAGTGAAAAATAGACAATTGGTACAAGTCATTAACAGCTCAGGGGCTAAAAATATTTCTTACTTCTTTATTCTGTTCTTCTCTTGTTTCCTCTAGTCGAGACACAGAAAACCTCTTAGTCAAAATCTCTCATCTCTGCATGTGGTCACACCCACTGGAAGGATTTTTCTAGCGACAGTTTTTTTCTATGATCTTTTCTACTAGTAGAAACCAAGGGATATAATATGTTTTGAGAAATTTTATTCATGCCTTACATCCTCAGCTATTCTACGACCAAGTTAAATAAGAATATGAATAGAAACACTTATCTTGTTTTTTAAGCATGTTGTTGTGTAGTTCTTATTATAAATAGACGTGACAACATTTTCACAGTATTTGTCTCCTAACTGTTCCATGACTATGTTATATCATGGTTATGGCCAAAGGTACCAACGACTAGTTGAAATCTTTCACTCTGGCTCTACCCATCATGAAAATTTCCTAATACTATCTGATCCTTTGCAGCCTTATTACCAAAAGTGTCGATATATCTAAGTCTACTGATCGGGGACAACAATAATACATCTTCCTTTTCTACTGCCAGGGGAGATAAGATCACTCTTTTTCTCAATCAAGGAAGAATAATAAGTAAAACTACCTCATTGCAATCAAAGGTAAGTATTTACATTCAAATATTTACAAAAGTTTACATTTTAGTAAAGCTTATATAAAGTACTCATCGAAACTTCCCAACTGGCTACTGTCTGACAGAGATCTAACCTTCATCTCATCTGCAGTCTTTTCCTGAAGGGTATTTCCTCTTCAAAGAACTTAGTTGCTTCTTCCTCTGAAAAGTCAAACTCTGCTTTGAGCAGATGAAAATTGAGAGAAGGGCGATGCCATGACTTTCACTAAGGCAAAGCTAACTCCATCTGCTACAGCATTTTGCATAGTCTATTTGTGGTTGCTCCTAGAAGTAGTCAGCAAGCCTTGAAGGTTCTTGACTTGCTACCTTATGCATCGCACCTTCATGACTGGGTTCTCTGAGGACGAGGTAGGTGCTCTCATGCCTATCTTAGCGAGCATGGTATTGAGAAAAAAAAAGGATTTTGTCTTATAAGTTTTCTTACACTGCCTTCTTCCTCTCCTCCTCGACCCTAAGAACTTCCTCAAGTTCTTGAAGTTTTAAAGCTCGCTCTGCACAAGTAAAATAAAATTAGCCAAGAGAAGTATGAACGACTAAGAAAATGATTGGATGTACAACTAGTTACCTTAGGTGAACTTCTCATGTGCTTAAATATGTTCTTTGTGCTTAAAAGCGTTGGCTTTAAATTTGCTTTTCCAGTCTTCAATTGACTAGTCCTTTGTTTTCCTCTGGTTTTTGGATGACAACACTCAACTTTTGCCTCTACTTCAAGGCTCTCCAACCTATCGACCACGACAAGAAAAGGAGATAAAAAGAAAGCAAAAACAAACAAACATACGAAGTAAAATTGAAAAGGAACTTACTTTTCAATTAAAGGTTCATCAGCTCAAGAGTTTTGAGGAGTTGTTCATTCTCGGTCATTGTACACTGGAACATTTCCATCTCTTCTTAAGGGTCTCCTTGAGCACTTTCCCTATGCTTCACGACCTACAAAAAGGACTCATAGAATCTCATAAAAAAGAAAACTTGTACAACAATAGAAATTAAGAAATACCAATCGTCTGCTTGTCAGTGAAGAGTGGCTCTCTCCTTCTCAAGAGCTAAAGATTGCCTAGATGCTTTTGTAACCAAGGTGACCACCTCCACCATGTGCTAAAACAAAAGACAAGAAGAAAAACTTAGGGGAGTTTTCAATCATGTTGAAAATAGTAGGAGTGATCTTAAGTACTTACCGAGACCATCTTATCAAGTCAAAGTTTGATACTTTCCTCCACCAAAGATCTAAAAGTCTTTGGTTGTTCAAAATATAGCCCTGATATCCTTAAGATGAGGAGATATCCCAATCATAGAAGATAGCTACCACTAGGCCTCCAAAGAAAGGAGGAAGGATTTCAACTTCTTCCTCCTTGACCACAACTTTCTCAGCACATGCAGGGATCTACTAAGTTTTCACCTCCACCTCTATGATCAAATCCCTTGATGTGGTCGGAACCACCAAGGGATTTCTGATCAAAGCATCTTCCATTCCTCCAGTCGACATCGCTGCCAACTGAGGAACAGAAATGACCATTTCCTCCCTCGATACTTCTTTGGTAAAAGCACTTGGGGGCCTGCGCCTGAGGTGGCAGATGCACTTCAAACGAAAAAGAAGAAGGAAGTAAAAAATCCAAGATATTAAGAAATCAAAAGGTACAATTTTTTGACAAATATTTCATACCACGTGCCACAAAATTAATCCCTTAGCCCTCAAATAGTGATCCAGAAGGTAGCCTGGGTGGTTACCCAGGCGCTATCTAGCTGCTGGGCGGCATGGCTCCGCCACGCCTTGGGTGTTAGTCGGCTGCATGGGCGACTAGGCAACGAGGCGATCAAAGGGGGTGGTAGGTAGGCTTGGCATGGCGGTTGGCCGGGCGGCCAAGCATCGCCGAGGCGGTGGAGTCGGCCACCTAAGCGCGCTAAGCAGAGAACAAAGGAGAGGTATAGCTAACAAAGGGAGGGAGGGGAAAAGTTACCAGTGGAACGACCACGAATTGGGGGCATCACACAGGGGATTAAGGTTTCCTCACTCATGCATAGGGCAGCTGCCGCTGACTTGTTGGATTTCCCATGACCCAGGTATGCCATCTTCTCTGCTTCGCCTTCTTCTCTCCGCCTTCTTCCCTTCGCCTTCTTTTCTCCACCCGTGCCGCCATGCGTTGTCTTCTCTACCTCCCCTACCCTCCGTCGTCGCTCCCCTCCGCTCTGCTCAGCGTAGCCTACGAGGAGAAATACATGACCCTAGCCCTAACGGCCATGAAGGCACCAGCGTAGGGAGAAATAGAGAGCGTCGGCCACCGACAGCAATCGGGAGTTGGCGATGGAGGGAGGGAGAAGGGGCCAATGGATTGCAATGGATTGAAGTAGAAGGCACTGGTGAAGATGGCGCCGTCGGTGTCGGGCTTAGTCTCTCGGTGACTCAACCCATTGGACAGATTTTATTCTCGTACACTCACTCAGAACTCAGTTAATTAGTTCACTTTCGGTACTACAGTACTACTACATGGCATTTTTTTGTCAAAGTTCTTGGCCAGTTAACTACATGCTGGTTTTGCAACTGAGTATACTAGTAGTAAATTAATTAGGAATTAGGATATGGCCAATTTTATTTTGTTGGAGGTGAATGAGGAACTTGAGGATATTGAGTTCGAATCTGATCAAGGTGAAGTTATTCTGTCAAAGGATTACGGTTAAGAGGACGAAGATTGATATATGGTTTCTACCTTATTGATATTTCTTTAGGAACTATTTTGCTATCTTGCTTGTGACTTGTCACTTGTGAGAAATTTGCTATGTGTGGTTGAGAACTTTTGGTGTGATATGCTGTAAACTATGTCTACATGTGGTTGTGAACTTGTTTTATACTTTTATTTGATCTATGTGACTATGTGTTATTGTCTTGTAGTCATTTCTTATTTCTTTCATTCTTTCATACTTACATAGAAGTCTAAAGAACAATAGTTGTGTCGTATATTCGTATTGTCCACATACCAAGAGTCTCATGTATTACTTAATTCTTAATGTGTAGATTTACATGAAGCATTTACATCAAGAATTTACTTCAAATGATAAAGTGTCCATCTTCATCTATGAAATTTACAACATTACAAGTTACTTCAAGTAACAATATTCTTCCTTCAAATATCACATATGTCTTGACGTTATTCACAGCATACCATACTAAAGTCGGCCGCCTAGGCCCCACCTATTTCCTGCCTAGGCGGCCTAGGCACTAGGCCCCTGCTTGCCTCCCGCCTAGCACCTAATGCCTACTTAAACCTTGCCTTCAAGTACATGATGTGTCGACCAGTCGTTGTATCCTTCCTTCTTAGAAGAGGATCTCCGCTCTGGGCTCTCCACAACAACTCTTCCCACAAATGATAGGTTGTCTTCCTTGCTTACCGTCATGTAGAACTATAGTTTCTTCCATGATAACTAGGAAGGCTTCAAGTACATCGGAATATACTCTTTCACATTTCCATCATGAAGACAGAGGGAGCAGTTCCTGGGTGACAATCCTGCCTTTCTAGCTCTTTCAGTCATCCAATAATAGTATATGAAGAGCTCTAAGTTTGTCGGAATTCCCAGATATGCCTCACACATATACACGAAGATATTGAGTATGGCAATCGAATTAGGTGCCCGATTCACCAATTCGATCCTGTACAACTCGAGCACCTTTGATAAGAAGGGTGCGCTGGGATTCTGGACCTGCATTCTACATATGTCCAGAACGTAGGTATCTCTCCATCTTCGCCATTCAAAAAGCTCTTCCCCATAGTTGATTTCCATGGGATCAAGACTGGGTCAAGAATTAATTTTGCATCCACTAGGGCTTTCAATCTCTTCAATCCTAATTCGAATCCTGGCCATTCGGTGATAAGTCCAGACATTTTCATTGCAAGTGGCCTAGATCTAGTAGAGACCAAGGGAATTTGGGGAAAAAGAACATAGAACTAAGAGCGCTATGGCAGAGAAAAATAGGGGAAAGATGGGGAATTCGAAAGATTTTCTAGAAAGTGTGAAAATCGACTGGTACCGCTTCGGTTTATAAAGGCTTTCCCCATAACCAAAGTTAATGGTAAAAGGAACCGTGCCTAATGAATATAAACTCTTTTATTCCATTTTCCTCCTGGATGGCTCTTCAACTTTAAGTGAAAAAAGTTCTCTATCTTTCTTGACTATCGCCAAAAAGACCTTCCAACTTGTATTCCAATTGAGTAATTGTAAGTCATGAATTCATTTAAATTCATTATCTTTCTTAACTATCGTCAAAAGACCTTCTGACTTGTATTCCAATCGAAAGATTGTACATCATGAATTCATTTAAATTCATGGGCTAGCTAACAATGATTGAATAATCCATTAAATACAGCTTTAATATATAATTAAGACTCTAAGCTATTGTGATCATAGATCACTTGAAGCAACACTGCCCGAGTACCCCTAGTCATAGGATTATTGCCCGAGTGCCTATGGTCGGAGGATTAATACCTTATCAACCACTACTTGGAGATTCTATGATCTGATAACTGAGTTTAACTTCACGCAATCTCCCATGTGGTGATATAGGGTGCGTGCGCACCTAACCCCAATAACCATATGATGATTTGGCCATTCAACTCCGACAACAACCGTCTCACGGTTGTTGCTATGATCTTTGCCCAATCGACAGTTATTTATCAAATCTCTCTCACTAACAACAACTACTTGCTCGGTCAGGCGTGAGGAATCGATAATGCGCCTATTCCAGTAGGACAACTGACACCTCTTCAGTGCTATTTAAGCCTTACAGGAAAAAAAATCAATCAAGCAATCAAGAGAAAAAGAGACACAAGATCAAGCACTAGATGATGGAGGCAAGAAATAGCAAAGTTAAAGCTAGCAAAATCCCCTTTGTAATTGCTCTACGAGAGCATAATGCAATCCCGATATAACAATAAATATAGTCTCATTTCTCCTTTTCAATCCTTCTATGAGAGTTGGATTTTTTTTCTACGATTCGTAATTACGATTTTAGCTTTCACACTCTGTCTTGTTGTGCCTTAGAAAAATTGGCCCGGTTTTGGGATTATGCATGCCCTAGGCTGGCAAATCTAGACAACTAGGCCCTACTTGGTTACAATCTAGTGTGTTGGTAGGACTCGACGAAAGCATATTCCCCAACCTGCTCTAGGCGTATCTCGTGTTTGCTTTGGTAATTTTACTAGTACCTACTCGCTCCCGTCCATAAAAGTCGTTGTTTTAGTTAGCTAGAACTAGAATACGTGAATTTTATAATTTTGGTAGGACTCGACGAAAGCATATTCCCCAACCTGCTCTAGTTGTGTATCTCGTGTTTGCTTTGGTAATTTTACTAGTACCTACTCGCTCCCGTTCATAAATAATTGTTGTTTTAGTTAGCAAGAACTAGAATACGTGTTGTCAAGATTTTATAATTTTGGCCAGTAGCATACACGAAAAATATTTATTACGTAAAAATGACATCAATACGTGTTGTTGATGGTGTTAAATATAATGGTATTAGAGATTGTGTCCATGTCTGAAACACGCACTTAGAAATGGAGTTATACTACTTGTGAGTTGGGATCTGTTTGTCTTGTGATGGATGGTCTAAGAACCAGGTTGGGAAACACAGCCCGTGACGACTAACCGTGATTATATAGGTCATACGTGGGTTACTGCTGTTAGATTGATGCAGCTTAAACAAAGTGTCTATTCTTTTTGGTTGAAGTTTCTAGCTTTTGACTATAGTCTGTGGTTTTTGGGTTGTTCGTACGAGAGATTACAAAGTAACAGAAACTCACGTGCGTTTTTTGTCGATATAAATGAAGTCGGTACTCGGTACAGTATATACTATAATTAACTAGCATATCTTATCTTAAAATAATACTCCGTTTAAAAGCTAGTTACTATAAAAAAATCGAAATACAGTTTTAAGAAGTTGAAAAGAACGGACCTAAAACCTGGGGCGTTCGGGTGCGGCCTGCGGGTTGGCGCGGGAGATGGACAAACAAAGAAACGCCCGCCGATCTGCGACGGTACGGGCGGCCCCGCTCCGACCCCGCCTGCCTGCACGTGTGATAGACACACGCGCCAATACTATATCGTCGGCGGCTTCAAGGGAGCACACGCACCAACGCAGGCTCAGCTCCCTGCTGCGCAGCCTTCGGCTGCTCAGATCGAGAACGGCGTCCAATGGGGAGCCTCCATGGGCCAACTGGCCGAGACGTCGGGAAATAATCAAACAGGACAGGAGCCTGCAGCCTTGCACTGCGCGCGATGTAACGAAGGGCGTGTTTGGATTCTCTGTCGAGGCTAGCCTAGCTCATCGGCGACGACGACTTGAGTGGCCAGCGATGGCTCTGAGGCTCGGATCCAACTGTGAAGCGAGCGGATCGAGGCTGGCAGCGAGCAGATAAGGCGATGCGCCGACGGATGGACTCGATGTGGTCGCAAATGACCCGGCCGGAAGAGCTCCCAGCGCTGCTTGAAGGACTCGATTTGGCGGAGGAAGAGCTCGATTGGCTGGCGCGGGGGCTTGATTGGACGACGTGCGAGCTTGATTCGTCCTCGATCCGGCGTCGCTTGAGCGCGCGCGTTGGCAGTGGACCTTGCCCATGCAGGGGAGTCAATTTGGCTTGCGTAGGCGGGTCCTTGCTCAGGTAGGCAAGTTTGCCTAGCAAACCAGGGTTTTTTGGTGCTACCAAACGCCAAAACTCGCCCCACTAAGGTGAGATAAGGTTTGGCAAGAGATTCAAACAGCCCCAAAGATGCGTGTGCAGCCAGGTCACGTCTCGGCGAGTTGACTTCACCCATTCTCTGTGCCATAAGACTTGCTATTCCCTTTTTTTTTTTACCATAAACTCTGGCCTTGATTTGCTTTTCAACCTTAAAGTATGAAACCGTCCAAATCAGGACCTCGAGCTGACGAAACCGTCTCCTTTACCTCTCGATTGAAACCTGAATAGTTTTCACGTGACATGTTACCAATGTGGATTCATGCTGTCAACTTGATCCTTGTCGCCACCCAGAATCTCTTGAGTTCACATGTCATACTAAGACTAATCATTAATTAACCTCTAGTTAATTACATGATTTTTACTACTAATTAATTACATGCTTAACACATTTATCACATGGGCCTACACGTCAGCGGCTAGGTTCCATAACCCTAGTATGTGCGTTGGGCTTTATGCTGTGAGGTCCAACTGGATATGACTTAACTCCCTAATTACTTTCTAATAGGGCCAAGGTGTCAGCAATAGGGAGTCATCTCCCTCCTTCTCAACAGAGGACAAGATAGAGAGTGTAATGACCTGAATTTTTCAAAAATTTGAAAAACAATTCAATTCCCAAATCTGGTTGCAAAGTCTTAAACTAGAGCCTAATTCTCACCAATCTACACCCAAATTCGCGCACGAATCTTGAAGCAATCTCCTCCCTCCACCGATTTCGCGCTGTCCCTGTGCGTTGTCCGAAAATATCACCGCCGCCTTGCTCCCCAAGTCGGCCACCGCGCCACCTTGCATCTTCTCGCGCCTGCGCATCCGCCAGCACGTGCACGAGCTGTGCCACGCCTCCCCTGCCCCGGCTGAACGCTTAATTGCTGCCCGGCCAGCTGCTCCTGCCCTCTCTGCGCGCTCTCTGCCCCGCCCTCGGTGCCAACCTCCTTCGAGCCTCTTTAAAAGCCAAGGGACCCTTCCGACCTCCCCCTTGCACACCAGTGAAGCTCCCCACCCACCGAATTCGCCTCTTGCCCCCTCCATTGCCGGTAATGGCCGAATTCCCCAATCCCGTGCCCTAACTCAATTCCAATTCTCCGGCCGACCATTCCCCAATTACTTTCACTGGTAGCTTCTCTAAGCCCCTAGGAACCTACCCCGCCCGCCGCCTTAGCCTCTCGGTCACCCATCTCCCCCGGCGCCGTGAGCCGCCCCACCTCCAAAACCAGTCAACGTGGCCAGCATAACTCCGGCCACCCTAGCCTAAACCACCACCTCCACTAGCCTCAACTATCCCCAATGATGCTTAAACATCGGCCCAATCTCCCCAGGAGCCTCCCCTCCACCTGCAATTTCAAAAACGGCCGTGGGAGAAAAGTCCTCGCCGCCGGCGAATGCCACCTCCGCCGGCCCTCCAACCGCCAAAAATGGACTCTTATCACTGCCACGAACCCAACCATACCCTTGGTTTGTGTCGCAAGTCACCGGAGCGCCGCCGCCAGCCGCCGCCACCCTCCCCTGTTCCCTACGCGCGCGCTCGCCTGAGGAGGAAGAAGAACAGTGCCGTTCGGCACTGTTCCTCCGACCCGGCCCGCCCGAGCTGGTTGAGCCAAGCCGCCTCCGCCCGCACCAGGCGCGCCCGACCGGGCCAGGCCGAGCTGGTCGCGCCGAACCGCATCGCCGAACCCGAGGAATAGTAACCGACCGAGTCCAATGAATAGTACTTGACCCAAATTCAAAAATACATGTTTATACTCCCCGGATCCGTTTCGAGCCCGCCAATTCATTTCTTAGCTCCAAATATTCGTGCCAAGCCTCCAAAAATCCCAAACCTATTTTAGTTGAATTTTAATTAAATTTATTTTGTTATTTCCATTTCTTTATTCCTAGCTCATTTTCGTCGAGCGTGGAATTAAATTAATTTCTTTGCTTTACGCTAGCACGTGACGTCGAGGATCAGCTGATTCAAGACGAAGCTTCAAATCAAGATCAAGGCCCAGAAATCGAAGAATACGAAATGGTCGAAATCATAAGTCTGCAAGGCAAGTCACATGTTTTTGATCATATTGAATCCCATGAAATTTACATTAATTATTTAATGTATTTTCATTGTTGATAGTTGCGAACTGATAATTGCTTAAAACAAAGGTTTAGAATGGCATGCTATCTAGATAATCCTACCACCGATAAAGAGCCCTGTTTACCTTGATGGCCATATTCACCTTGACAACCTTAGTAAGAATTAACATATGATGTAAATGTATACAAGATCATTTCATTCAACATGATACACTACTAAGTGACTTTGGCCGTTGGCCGGTAGGTTTGAAAAACCCGGATCTAGGTTAGGGTGGTATGGGACGCCGTACCCTAGGCCGGAGATGCTGGTGGACAGTGTGGGGTAAAGGTGTTGCGTGAAACCGTGTGACAGTTTTCGCCCACCGCTTTACCCTTCAACATGTTACACTATTAAGGTGTTGGCTGCGAGCTAGTAGGATTTGAAAATTGGCTCTAAGGTGGGAGTCTGGATGTGGGAAATCACGACGTGATCTACTCCCACGACTTGACCTTAGAGAGTTGAGACTGGGTAAGGGTGTACTGTGGGGAATCACGCAGTGATCTACGCCCTGACCTTGCCCGAGTGGGAGGCTGGTATGGATGGGTGGTGGTAGTGCCAGTGGGCACAGAGGGAGACGTGGTTGGATGCCTCAGGTGAAAAATGTAAGGACGAGAACCTTGTGCCAAGTAAAAGACATAGTCAACGCTCAGGCCACAGGAGTTGACTTGTCAACACTAGTCTAGTAGCTGCTCCATCCAATTGAAACTCTACAGGCTGTGATGACAGGTAGACGGGGAGTTAGGTATGCTACGGGTACCTAACAACGGTAGTATTCACTCACAAGCGACTAGAGAAGAGTATGTGCGCAATTGTAGCCGTGACTGAGTGATGCTATCGGGTAGAATCTATATAAAGAATGGAGCAGTGAACCGACCTGGCTTTCTTAACTCTGTCGCGGTAGTTAAGGGATCGTGTGGGTAAAGTTGAGCAACTCTGCAGAGTGAAATAAATGGTATTCGAATACGCCGTGCTTCCGGTTAATGAAGCTGTGTTAATTGGGTGATTCCAACAACGAGGCATAAGTAGTGTTTCTGAGGTTGTTAAATTGAGTATTGATGAGATTTTATCTGATAACAGAAAACCCCTGATCTTAAGGAGCAATTGTTTTAAAAGTTTATTTGTTTGCAAATAAAATTGCATCCACCTCTTAATAAAACACTATACTCCCTTCCCTTGAGAATACTAGCATATAGTTAGATATATTATTTTCCACATGTGATTTGCTGAGTACGGGGTCGGAGTACTCAGGCTTGCATAATTTTCCCCCAACAGATACCAGAAGAAAAAGGAAGCAATTCAAGATTTCACATTAGGGTTACGACCGCACTCAAGCGTTCCTGTGGAGTTTTCTTCGGCTCTTCTGTATGTAAGTTAAGTTTTGGGCTTGGATGCCCTTATTGTCGTTAAAGCTGGCCATTAGGTCTTACTTTAATCAAATTAACTCTTTTTAAGTGGCTTATAAGCAGGCATGATACTTCTGTGGGCCGCAACAGAACTCCTGGGCTGTTGCAGGCCGTACGACGTCCCTGGTCCCAAAAATTGGGGGCATTACAGAGAGAGAACACAACAATGCTATGGGACCTCTGGCTGAGGTCAGTGCTAGCAAGGGGGACCACGGTGGCCGTATACGAGTAGAAAATGGAACCCTACGGTCTCAGCAATCCCATGCGTGGCAACTGTGCGGTGGGGGTGGACTACAGTAGTGACACAGCTACGTATGACAAATTGGTGACATTGCTACACCAGCGAGGCATTATGATGGATAATCTCTAAAATTTAGGCACATCACGAGCATTTATATGATGAGGGAAGCTTACTAGAGTGGTTGGTGAGGACAAGGATGCATTAAGGCGGTGCAGCGGCGATGACCTGAGGCCGTGAGGACGGCTCGTCATTGGTGGCAATCTAAGGTGAGAGGAAACCTGAATAAAAAAAATTGGGAATAAAAGAGAAAGGTGTAAGAACGGTCTAGAAGGAAGGAATCAAAATGAGTCTCATCGGAGAGGGGATCGTGTCAACGGTGGCGGTTTTGGCTCTACCTGAGGAAGATGATGGCAGGTAATAGCTCGGCGGTTTTGCTTACGCTCCAGTTGTCCGGGGGGGCTGACTTTCTGTACTCCAATATATGCTCTTGCTGGCTGCTAGCAGAAAATTCTAATAGGACGTTTGAATATTAAGCGGGTTGCTACTAGCACCGTATCAAATTAGTCTAGTAGCATTATATATCTCTGATTTGTGGTTTATATATGCTGAGAAAAATGCTATAAATTATCTGGAAAAATATAAAACATCTTACCCTAAATCTAGTGGTCCCTAGCTACTACTAATCCACAACCACTCAAATGTCATCTACAACATAGCATTCAAATTCCCATAAAATTAGAAAGAAATCATACATACAACATAGAAGAAACAATTCTCATTAATATATGCTCTGAACAAAAATTAAGTTGTGAAATATTGGAGTCTCTATATAGTATACTACTCAGTAGATCACGCCGCTCATGAAACAAGTTTGTCACTACAAGTTCTATTATTTGAATCCTTACGCTTCAGAACTTCGGGAATACTCTTCTGGCAAGGAAATTAAAGTCCCCTGGTGCTTTTAGGAATGGTCCTGGGTTATCGAGATCCCAGGTCACAAAAGGCCAATAGAGGTATAGTCTATAAAGCTTGAATTTGTTGGTGTATTTGCCTGCTATGGAACTAGCATTCTACATATCTCTTAACCAACTCTTTAGCATCATGAAGGGTTGTTGGCTGGTAAAAACCTTGCCAGAAGGTTTTTCTGACTAGTGTTTTGTAAGAAGCATGTGCTCCACAGATGCCTCCATGTATGTCTTGATGGAGATGTAATCCTTTTTTCTACGATATGCATCGCATGAGAAACCCCTTGAGTACCCTGTTTATAGAATACTCCTTCGACCAAAGTATACATTTTGGTCTTTTGGGATAAACGATCTGCCTTGAGATAGTCATCAGGTACTGTAATCTTCTGAAGATACTCGTAGATGGGTCCAATCCAAGTATCCTCATATTCCAGAGAAGCTATCTCATTAGGAGGTGCCTCTGGTGTTTCGACTAGAGATAGCTTCTGGAGCTATTCCAAGAAGACTCCTTTCGGCGATTATGATCAGGAAGAAGCCATTCAAGTCAACTAGTCAGCGAGAAAATTATCCTTTTGAGGGATATATTGTATCTCGAAACCGAAAAAATGCTTCTCAAGCTTTCTGACTTCTGATAAGTACTGAAATATGGTCAAATTAGAGCATTGGAACTCTTTTCTGATCTAATTCACGACCAGTTGAGAGTCTCCTCTTACGAGTAGTCCTCAAATCCCAAGTGCTTTCGCGACTTGTATGCAAGCCAACAAACCTCCGTATTCAACCATGTTATTAGTGCTGGAAAGTTTAATTGAACGGCAAACTTTAAGGTCTGTCTCGTAGAAAATTCCAGGACCACCTCAGCCCCTTAGCCACTAAGCGTAAGTGACCCATCAAAGTACATTATCCACTAGTCGTGAGAGTTGCACTAGGGATACTTAGTAGGTTTAGGATTTGTCCATTCGGTAACAAAATCTACCAAGATCTGGGATTTAATGGCCATTCAGGACAGAAATGGAGGTCGAACTCCTCAAGTTCAACCAACTTTTTTGCCATATGACTTGCTGCTTTCCTATTCTGGAGGACCTTTTCTAAGGAAAACTCAGACGATACAATAATTTTGTGTGCCTGAAAATAATGCCCCAGTTTTCTCGAAGACATGAGGGGGGCATATAAAAGTTTTTGAACCTGTGAGTAGTGCTCCTTAGCCCCGTTTAAAACTTCGCTTACGTAGTAAACTGGTCATTGAACGCCTTCACATTCTGCAACCAGTACCGCACTTACTGCTTAAGCGTGGCAGCTAGATATATTAAGAGCGTCTCTTTTGGTTTTGAAGAAATCATAACAGGAGCACTCGTAAGATATCTCCTGACATCCTCGAAGGCTTTGTTAGCATGCTTTGACCACTCGAAATACCTCTTGACATCCTCGAAGGCTTTGTTAGCATGCTTTAGCCACTCAAAATTCTCATGCTTCCTTAGAAGTTTAAAGGAAGGGAGTTCTTTTTCCCTAGTCATGCGATGAAATGGATTAAAGCCGCCATACACCCTATTAATTTTGGACTTCTTTCTTAGAGGTTGGAGGGCACATTTGCTCAATGGCCTTTATTTTTTCCAAGATTTGCTTTGATACCTCTTACAGAAACAAGGAATTTGAGTGATTTTTCTGAAGAAACTCCAAATACACATATCTCAGGATGGAGTTTCAAACAGTGTTTTCTGAGGTTGTCAAATGTTTCTTGCAGGTCGAAAATATGATCAAGCCATTTGATGCTTTTTACTACTATATTATCAACATAGGCTTCCAAATTTCGTCCTAGTTGAAGTGAAAAACTCAATTGCATCAAACATTGAATAGTAGGGCTAGCATTTTCAGACCAAATAGCATTTTGATGTAGAAAAATATCCCAAATTGTGTAATAAATACGGTTTTCTCTTCATCCTCTAGACACATTCTAATCTAATAATAACTAGAGCATGCATCTAGAAAACTTAATACCTCACAACTAGCAATAGAATCAACCAATTAATCGATACGAGGGAGAGGAAAATCATCTTTTGGATAAGCTTTATTAAGATCATTATAGTTTATAGACATACACCATTTACCATTAGACTTTTTAACCATTAAACAGTTAGACAACCACTCTGAATGATTGACTTCTCTTATAAAGCCCACTTTTAGTAGCTTGTCCAATTCTAACCTAATGGCGTCCCGTCAATTAGGTGTAAATCTCTGTAACTTTTGTTTTACGTGCTTCTTGTCAGGCTGTAAAGCTAGTCTGTACTCGATCACCTCCCTGGGACCCCAGGTATGTTGGATGGTTGCCACACGGAGACATCTGCGATAGCCCGGAGGAACATGGCGAGGGCGTCTTCCTATGTGGGATCAGATATGATCATGATGCGAACGGTCTTTGAAGGCTCCTCTGTATCCAGGGGAACTTCTTTGACTTGTTCGTTCGGGTTTGGTGCAGCTTTAGGTTTCAAGTGCTCGGTTGAAGGATGCGCCTTGCTTACTTCTCGAGTTGGTAACTGGCCTACCATATCAAGAGACTTGCGGTCACATGTAAGCACCATCTTTTTGTCAGAGTGGACTATGATTACTCATTTGGGACCTGACGTCTTAAGACATTGATATGCATAGTGAGCAACAATTAAGAATCGTGCCAAAGTTGGTCGTCTGAGTATAGCATTATATGCCATGTCGAAATTGACCACATCAAAAGAAATTTTCTCTTTTCTGAAATTGTCTAGAGAACCAAATGTTACAAGAAGAGAACTTGGGACATCAAAAGAGATTTTCTCTTTTTTGAAATTGTCTAGAGAACCAAATGTTACAAGAAGAGAACTTGGCCAACAGGCTTGGCCGAAGATCCCGGTATGATCCCATGGAATGAGTGCCATACTGGTTTTATTCTTGTTCTAGGAACTTGCATCTCATCCAAGGTACTCATAAATAAAATATTTAATGAACTACCACCATCAATCAACACCCAATTTACTCAACAGTTATTGATGGTGGGCTTGACCACAATCAAAAACCGACATGGTCGAGTTGGAGGGATCGGGCAGTCGTTCTTCTCAAAGGAGATGGTGACTTTCAACCACTTAGAAAAATTATTGATAAGAGGAGGGTCAATAAAGTTTACCTCATGTTCGACAGCTTTATACTGTCATTTTGACTCATATACCGAAGATCCTCCGTAGGTGTGCTTAATGGTCTGCTTCGAATCTTGGAACGACATCTCCCTGTCATGTTCTGGGTTTGCCTTAGCATAGTTTTATTTCTGGTCGTATTGACCCTTGCCCTCTAGGGAAACTGTTTTCTCCGTTGAGCGTAACGTTGTGGGGGATAAAGATCCCTCCTCAACTTTATCCGCGGTGCAATCTCTAGTATCTCATAAAGGATCTCTAGAGACAGTCTCACCATCGGATGAAAGCATGCTCTGCTCATAGTCATAGCAGGCATCCATGCCAAGATTTGCATAGTCGGCCAGGTCGAACCAATTCTCCACATTGCATTCTCCTACAATGAGGACATCAGAAAGGAGAGAAATTGTCAACAAGGAATTACTGGAGTTTGGAGGATCCCCACGGATGGTGCCAACTGTCAATGTTTTAATATCGATTTTACGTATGATTATTTAGATTCGAGGGATCTCTCAAATACCTGACCACACAGAGAAAGACATAGGGATTTTATACAGGTTCAAACCTTCTCCGGAAAGAATAACAACCCTACTGTTGTGTGGCTATTACTAAGTGTACTAATTACAATCAAGATAAGGACTAATGCAAAATGTCTTGTGCTTCTTGATCATCTCTCATTTTTCCCTTTTCACCCTGACGTCAACCCTTATATAGCATAAGAGGTGTCAGTTGCTCCATGCCAAGAGATGTCTTAATCTTTCAGATAATTAGCGTCGGACGGAAGTTATTGTTAGAGACATGGTTTCCCTTTGTCCCTGGCAGTTATTGCTAAAAGCAGAGAGAAAAGTTATGTGCAGTTATTCCAGAGAATAACTGCGCACACTAACTGCCTTGTCAGACAAACCCACAATATAATTGGCTGTTGTAGATAAGGTGGTCAAAATCAAGCTAGTCGTAGAAGAATTTACGACTATATGGTAGTCGTAGAATAACTTATGATTATATTATGGTCATAGAAAAGACTTACGATCCTAAAACGGTCGTGGAAAGGCTCACGACTATGAGGCGGTCGTGGAAAAGCCTACGACTACCTGGTTTAGTCCCTCTCTTATAAATAAGAAGTATACTTAAGGAGTGGAATGACGTAACATACTATTTATAGATAAATAGTAAATTGAGGGTTATTATATCCTCATCACCTTGTTTATCTCTTACTTTCTTATCATTGAGTTAGTTGCTTAATTACTACTTTCGAGATGTAAAAGGAAGAAGGAATTGGAGTCCGATGTGTTTCGATCCGTGTGGGTTGGGCGTGTATGTGTGTGTTGTGTTTCTGTTCGAGTCGTGTACGGTATACAACATAGGATGCTAGGGCGGGCTAGCTATATAACCCCAAGTTTGTGCTCTTTTGAGGGAGTTGGAATTTTGCATTTTGTTGAAATAAACAGAAAATCTCCATTTTTTCGCAGCCATATTGTCTCTCGTGTTCCAGAGAAAAGTTATGTACAGTTATTCCAGAGAATAATTGTGCACACTAGCTGCCTTGTCAGACAAACCCACAATATAATTGGCTATTGTAGATAGGGTGGTCAAAATCAAGCTAGTCGTAGAAGAATTTACGACTATGGGGTGGTCGTAGAATAACTTATGATTATATCATGGTCATAGAAAAGACTTACGATCCTAAAACGGTCGTGGAAAGGCTCACAACTATGAGGCGGTCGTGAAAAGGCCTACAACTACCTGGTTTAGTCCCTCGCTTATAAATAAGAAGTATACTTAAGGAGTGGAATGACGTAACATAGTATTTATAGATAAATAGTAAATTGAGGGTTATTATATCCTCATCACCTTGTTTATCTCTTACTTTCTTATCCTTGAGTTAGTTGCTTAATTAATACTTTCGAGATGTAAAAGGAAGAAGGAATTGGAGTCCGATGTGTTTCGATCCGTGTGGGTTGGGCGTGTACGTGTATGTTGTGTTTCTGTTCGAGTCGTGTACGGTATACAACATAGGATGCTAGGGCTGGCTAGCTATATAACCCTAAGTCTGTGCTCTTTTGAGGGAGTTGGAATTTTACATTTTGTTGAAATAAACAGAAAATCTCCATTTTTTGGCAGCCATATTGTATCTCGTGTTCTTGATCGTCTTGGTGACCAGGATTCTAGTTGTGGTGCTAGAGTTTTAATGTTGATCTTGTGGTCTTACCTCCGTTCCTTGTATTGTGATGCACTCAGGAGGAAGAGCTATTTAAGGATTGCTACGGATACCGTGAAAAGTCGGATCAACTCGTGTGCAAATTAAGGTTGCCAAACTTGTGCCGGATCACTGTACGTGCTCCCGGTGGCTACAGGCCAGTGATGGCTTCAGATACCTGCATGAGCATGTTATGTGGCTTAATTTCCCTGATATAGTACACGAGCATGCAACTCTGTACTCTTCAGTACTTCCATACGCAGAAAACCCAAGGGATCGACCATCTCCTGCCGCGATCTAGCCAGTTTCACGCGGTCGATTCGACATGCATGCATGATGCACCAGCATTTGAGGCAGCGCTGGCTAAATGCAAATCCTAGCAACCCTTGTCTTCAATCATGCCGCTACGATGAGATGGCGTCACATGTGATGATTCAGAGCTTAATGTGTTGCTTGTTGGGCTTTCAGGCTAATAATCTAGTACTCGACTAGATACTAGTGAGGGGTATTATGTCACTGATTACTTTTAGTTAAAAATAAATAGTAGTACTCGAAAAAAATAGCTTTACAAAGGAGGAGATAAGTGATGAAAAAAGTAATGGAGAAATGCATGCACGAGATGGAAGTAAGAGAAGTGAAGCGCGTGATATGCTCATAACCCCTTACTTTATCCTTTAAACAAGATAAGTAGAGAAGTTGTTTTAAAATACTAGATATTTATATTAACTCTTGCCTTACAAACACCTCATTAATTAGCTAGCTGGAGGGCCCTAATCAATTCGGCTTCTGTTTCTGGCTTATTTTTCACTATTCATAAGTTTCGTCTTTTTCTGAACTTTTGGCTTTTTGTTGAGCTTTTTTGCCGATTCTTTTTTTCCCGTATTTGTTTGTATTATACGTAATGGGCTAACATATTTTTTATATTTTTAAATTTTTTAAATTTAATTATGCTAAATAAGCCTCTGTCAGCTACGGTGCTTTTTTCAGCCAGCTACGGTGCTTTTTTCAGTCAACTACAGTATTTTCAGCCATAAGTCATGAGCTTTTTAGCCGAACCGATCACCACCTAAACCGCCATGTGGTACGTACCGAGGTAGTACCTGATGCTTCAGCCTCAACCAATTTACAGTAACACGTACCAATCTGCGTGCGAATTATTTTTATAACGCGCATAAGATTCGAGATTTGCGGTAGTCTCGATCTGACAAGGCCCGTGAGGCGACTGCGGTTCTGCACGTGAGATGTGTCCAGACGCAGATGCTAGTACTATACTACTAGCCAAGTTGAGTGATGATCTGAGCGATATATATACATAGGACGCGTGAATATTCTGCAGAGGTGCTGAATCTGACACAGGATTCGATCGTGTGCTAGGCTGTCTGTTAGATCGATCGAAACGGCATGAATTGTTTGGGATCGGCGACATCGGGAAGGTCAAGATCGAGAGGATGCATTGGGATCAGTGCACGACGACAGGCAGCTGCTACCTAGACGGCGGCAGATCGGCATGGAAACTGGAGTTGCCTATGCAAGAAATCCAGCTAAGTGACTGCATTGCTGTCGTCCAGCCACGATCGCGAAAATATTCAGATTCCTCTTCGCACGTGCACGTACGATCCATGCAATGGCCGGCCAGCCGGCCGGCGCGGCACAGCCGGATGATCATATACTAGTGTTTATGCTTAGTCCGAATTGCAAGACCGTACTAATGCTTCCAGTTCAGCTACATTTTTGTGCTTTTCTGCGTTTGATCTGATGCTGGTTGGTGAGTCCTTCAGGCAGGATGTTTGGGGTACGCTCAGTCAACGAGCAAGAAAGTCACCGAGATCTGCCGCTCGTTCTCCGCCGGTTCTCTCCCACCAAAAACCTCACCCTTTCTTACTCAGTTCCGGCCCCCCTCCCCTATCTTCACCCCGGCGAGCTCGCCGGTCGAATGGGAGGGGGTTCCGTCCCTTTTCCTTTCTTGTATATTACCCTAGCGTAGTTTCTTGTTTTCCTTGCGTAGTTTCCTCTCTTCTTCGGGGTCTACCTCGACAACATTTGTTGAGTTAAGTCCCACATTAATTATAGAAAAAGAAAATATACAATTTATAAGTGTGACGGAGACCTCTCCTATTAGACTAGTCTTTTAGAAGAGGAGAAAGCCTAATACCACTTATAAGGTTGATGCTTTAGGGCTTACATAAATACAACATGTGGGCTTAGACGCTCAGCCCATGTGGACCTGTGGCCCGAGGAGTAAACCTGGTTGGACCCCAGAGGGTCCGATCCAACAATTGTTATTAGAGTCTAAGGGGACAAAACGATGGCCGATAACCCTATTGATCCGTCGAAGTCAGGAGCGCTCGTCAAGACCACTGGCAATCAAGCCAATGACAAGAAGCGCCACGATCCCGATTCAATATCCGATGTTGAGCGAAACGAATTACGGCATATGGGACACCAAGATGAAGTTAATCTTACGTTCGCTAGGGGTTTGGTCGGCGGTCGAAGATAGAGACGACTACGGCGGCAAGGATCAAGGCGCGATGGTGACCATCTCACAAACAGTGCTAGACAACGTGATGATGTCAATCACCGAGAAGGAAACGACCAAAGAAGCCTGGATCATACTCAGGGAGATGTGAGTAGGCAAAAATCGCACCGAAAAGGCACGCGCCCAAGTGCTGAAACAGCAACTGAGCAAGTTGCAGATGGGAGACTCAGAAATGATCACCGAGTACTCCATGAAACTCACCACACTAGTGGGTGAGATCCGTTCACCTAGCACGAAGATGGAAGGGAGCGACATCGTTGAAAAACTGTTCAGCTCTATTTCAGATCAATTCCTCCAGATTATCGGAATGATCAAACAGTTCAGTGATGTCACAACGATGTCGATCTCAGAGGCGATCGGTCGTCTCAAAACTTTTGAAGAAGGACTCAAAGGTCGATGGCACTTGAAGGGCGGAAGAGACAAGTTACTCTTTACCCAAAGTAAGTAGGAAGAGAGGAGTACGAAGACTAAAAAGAATGAGGGCTCAAGCAGCGCTCAGAGAGGAGGTCGTAACGAAAAAGGTCGGGGACATGGCTGTGAACAACGTGGTGGCCAAGGTAATGGCGATCACGTTGTCGATGAACAAATGCCGCCACACTCCGACAAGACAAAAGTCAAGTGCTTCAACTACAACGAGTATGGGCATTTTGTGAAAGAGTGTCCAAATCCAAATCGACGTCAAAACGGTTCTAGCTGGCCATCAACGTCATCTCCGGTGACTCTCTCAATGGTCAGCGCCAGCCTTCCTCTTCACCTCAGGCGAGGTCAGAAAGCACAAGCAAAGAAGATGCGTGTTGGTCGTTTGTAGTTTAGAGGTGGGTTCGGCAGGACTTGCTTAGGCTTCGGCATTTTAAAGGTGGGGTTTACAGGTAAATTATCGTACAAACTACACCAAGTTTATCTATATCAGTCAAAATTGATGCGACTATCTCCCTCTACATACTGTCTCTCGCGAATAGTCTAGAATTCAAAATTTTCAGCCAAAAGTCACAGCCGAAAAACCCACCCTAGTCTGTTCAAACCTTCTTATAATTTTATTTTCTTCACTGGACTGAAATGTAAACTTGGGTTTGTGGCGCCGCTCCAAACGGTTTCAGTTTCTAGCTAATTTTGGCTTTCAGTTTTTTTAAGACAGAAGCCATTTGGGACGCGTCGGCTTCTAATCTCGCTTATTTTGGCTTTCTGGGGGTTTTTTTTTGCCTTTTTCCTTTATTCCTTTGCATTGTTTGTGACAATATAATGGTTTTTCTTTTTTCGTATATTTTTTCTTTAAAAAGCTATCAGCCGCTACATTGCAATTTCAACTTTAAGCTAAAAACCATAGCCGGAAGCTTAAGCCGTAAGCTGGTTGGAGCGCCATCAAAAGTATCATTTGTCTCATTGATATAAACCAGTGTTGTTTCTTTTAAGGAAGTTAGCCTATGGCCACATACTTCAGACTTAGCATTGGTCTCCACTAATTTTATAAATACCATGCGTATATATTCAGTGAGAAAGCGTGTATCTATACTTCATAAAGTCTTAGATGCCTCTAATACATTTTAAACGTATAGGGGATATACACAGACGTGTGTGTGCTGGATGATTTAGGTATGATGTGTGTTGAACATGTGTACTCTCTGAAAAAAAGTTTATTT
Organism: Dendrocalamus latiflorus; assembly: GCA_017311315.1. Taxonomy (NCBI): domain Eukaryota; kingdom Viridiplantae; phylum Streptophyta; class Magnoliopsida; order Poales; family Poaceae; genus Dendrocalamus; species Dendrocalamus latiflorus. Next base: position 8,322,572 of record CM029664.1, read on the forward strand.
CCTTAAAACAACGGGCAATCAAAAGAGGAAGGTAAATTAGTCACGACGGAGAGAGGGAGAGACAGAGGGACACAGATAACAGCACTTCCAATACCCACTATATGGGTTTAGGTACCGGGCTTGCAAATGATCCATTGGAACCGGCCCATCATGCTTCATTTTTTAGTTCGATAGTCGGGTTGGCATCCCATATGACTTATTTGAGGCTTCACGACGTGGGCTGATGTTGATAGGTTTGGGCTTGTTCACCGGCCTAAACTTTCCTACGCTTATGAGTAGGGCTATGACTTGGGCCTATAACTTGTTACTTCACCATCACCGAGGTCCTTGGTAGTGGTACCTCTCAGAAAAAGAAAAAGGACCCTTACCAAGGAAAACAGTACACGATTTTACATTACAGTCATCTTACATCAAGACTCACGAGCCGTTAGTTTCATAAAAGAAAAAAAAAAGACTCAAGAGCCGTCGGGAACCATGAACTATCACCATCTCTCTGAAGTCTGAATTGCAAATTCTTATTTAGTAATATGTATTATCATCGTGCTGGTGCAACCCCGGAATCGTATTTTCGAGCCTACGCACATGCACGCTCTTTTGAAGGAAACTTGAGCAAACTGCAAGTAACATTCGGCAGGTTGTGTTCCTTGTACAACTATTTACTCGGCATTTTGGAAACAAAGTTTTTTTTTTGAAGAACCGGGAATGAAAGTTAAACGTGAGATAAGTTCGAAGAGAAAAGTACAACGTGAGAAGCAACACGAATTATACAGCAAAGCAGTGTATCAATTGCTGGCATGACCGCATGAGTGGGTGCTTGGGGGGTTTGTCCGTAATGTTTGTCCCTCTTGGACAAGCTGACGAGAACCAACCAACAAAGCCGGGCTCCAAAACAAGCCAATGGAGTGTTATTTTGGGCTTGCGACAGATGGTTTTTATCTTTATGATTTCAGCACGACAACTGATAACCGAGTCATTGACGTAGATAACATATATAGTTTTAGACTTAAGAAGTTGTTTGAAAAATCCGTTTCAGGAGGCCGTCTCATTTTAACGTTTGATTTTTTTAACTTTCGAAGAAGCCAAAAAGAAACTGGGCCAGCCCAAGGATATCATCATCATAACTAAACCTAACCTGTCTGATTGCCGGAGCAACTTGTACGGGTACAGCACGCACATGCACATGCCACAAAGGAACATGTCTATCCCTTGCTGCAAAAGGAAGGCACCTCCTCTTATTGTCACTATTTTAAAAATCCTGTGAAGAAACAGCAAGGAATGAGATGCTTGCATGTTTGGTTGACGGCCAATTTGCCTTGCATGTGACAGAGTAAATCTGCTTAATTGTAGAGTAGGGACATCCACAATACACCGAGAAGAATTAGGTATGCAGTAAGTTACACATGAACATTACATACAAGCTTCATTACAGTTGCCAATTAGACTAGCAAGAGTAAGAAGAACAAAGAAGGATTGAAGGGGGAGAGAAAGATAGTTGTACATACGTACACTGGATACAGGAAACCATACATTTTGATTGATTAGATACAAAACCAGCCAAACAAAACACTTGACCTCAACCAATCTGAATTACAATTCAATTCTTAGCTACAACCTTCGCCCAAAATGCCGGAATAAAATTACAAATCAGGGAAGTAGAGAAGAATCAGGAGCAGCAGAGGATGCAAGAATGAACAAAGCAACCGGAATGAACAAATCGAGTTACATTACACACCAAAGAATCGCAAACCCAAACAAATGCACCAATCCTAACAACAAACAAGAACAACACTTCGTTGTCATGAGTCAGACACCTCCGCTACAGCGGCCGAAACTCGATCACGAGGGCGGGCAGGGCGCGGGGGTCCCCTCGCTGGCGATCATGTCCTTGTCGCTGCGGACCGGGGGCGCGTCGGGCGGTGGGGATTCCGCGTTCTTGAGGCTTTGTTGGTGGTAGATTTGCCGCAGCCTCTCTATCTCCTTCTTCAGCGCCTCCTGATGAGCTGAGCAGGGAGAATTCAGACGGTGTTAGTAGTAGTAGATTTTGAGACAGCATCATGGCTGCAGCTGCATTCATGCAGCGTGAATTGAATTCGGACAGTGACCGGTGAGAATTGTGGTAATAATTGAGGTGGCAATGGCGGTCACCATCTTTGAAGATCTTGTCCTGCGCGAGCGCCGCGATGCGCTGCTTGAGGTGGCTGTTCCCCAGCGTCAGCAGCGAGCGCTGGTGGTCGAGGAACGCGACGCGCGGAGACAATGCGGACACCTCGGTCTGGTCGGAAGCACACAAAATTTCGCGGTCAGATTCACGGTGTTGTTGGCAAGATTCAGCTCGAAACGCTCGCGGAATGCATAATTCACTTGCGGAATGCGTAATTTGGCACGCACCTGGAGGGACGTGACGCTGCGCTCCAGCTCCGAGATATACTGCAGCTTGCGCACCCGCGACCGCTGCGCGGACTGCCGGTTCGCCAGGATCCTGCGATTGTGGCCACAAGAACGCTTAGAAATTGGAGAATTCTGACGCGCCAAGATGTACATTGTCAGAATTGTGTGATGCGGGGGCAAGAAAAATCACCTCTTGACCCGCTTCGGATCAACCATGGCGGGGGAGGCCGGCTGCCCCGGCGCGGCGCCGTCGCCGTTGCACTCGCTCTGCGCCTCCTCGGCCTCGCCCTTGTCCTGCTTCTCGTCATTGATGCTGTTGTGATCGGACGGCGACGACTCGCTCGGGGCTGCCTGCTGCTGCGGCGGCGGCGGCAGGTCGTCGGAGAACATGGACATGAGCTGGTCGTCGTCGAGGCGGTCGAACTCGTGCGGCCCGACGCCGGCATTGTCGTCCGGGACGGCCTCAAGGAAGGCCACGGATTCGCTCACCGAGCGGCGGTGCGCGCCGCGCTTGGCCGCCGAGAAGTCGACGAACTCGTCGACCCACGACGGCTGCTGCTTCTGCGCCCCGTTCGCCGGCGGCGGGAGCGGCGGCATTGGCGCGGCGAGGAACGCGCCCATGGAGGGGCTGCGCTGGTGGTGGTGCCCGCCCCCGAACTCCGGCCAGGCCGGCGCCATGGTGGGGATCTTGGGCGGCAGCTGCGCCATGGCCGGGACCGCGCGCGCGCCCAAATCAATCAACGCAATGCGCGCGATCGACGGCGCAACGCCCAAAACCTTCTGCAGCGCCGAGGGCTCGAGCGGTAATGTAAGGGGTGAGCGGTGCCGGAGCTTGTACGGTCCTCGTTTTAGCTCGCGTTTTTGTTGCCGCCGCCGCCGCCGCGCAAACAATGGCGAGTGGACGGTGAGGAGGGCGGCTCGGTTCGTCTCTGCGCTAAATCGGGCAATGGGAATGATAGAGACAGGAGAGAGAAGATCGGGTCAGATTGTGCAGTGCGGAGAGAGAGAGAGAGAGAGAGAGAGAGAGAGAGAGAGAGAGAGGAGGGAGGTCACATGACAAGGGGAGAGAAACAGCTAGCACCAGCTGGTTGTTTGCAGGTGAAGAGGCGGGGAGGGAGGCGGAGGGAAGGATGCTGCGTGGGTTAGGCCTACAGGGGTGAGTGGGTGACTGGTGAACCTTCTCATCGACATATGAGGCCGTGTGTGTTTCTTATTTGATGATTCGTACCAGATTGCGTAAGATGTGAAATGATCATAACATATTTCAGTGCATGTTTGAAATGAATGGTTTTTTTTGAGGAATCCGTAGATTTTACGGTAATTTGACGACAATCGTAGGGAAAATACAATCTAAATCTCATTCTTGCGGCACATGGAGTTCCTTGGGTACAAAAGAAGCCTAAAAGCACAACGCTACGTCCGGTCAGTTGTTGTCTTTTGAAAGGAAAAAAGAGCGTAGATTAATTAACACAATGGATTTTTTTTGGTTGTATCGAAAAGATAGACCTTATGGACTCCAAGAGAAAAATGAAGCAATTACTAGCTAAGAATTAAAAAAATCACTGAAGCACCTCCAAAAATAAAAGGGGATTACTGAAGTACTCGTATGTTTTCGTACCTTAGAACACTTTGTTTCATGGTTTGCCCTCTGACGGTGTCTTAAACCTTGGCTTTGGCTCTGGCAATCGATGGATGAATTCTGGTGAGGTTAGGGCTCTAATTCATTAGATATATTTTGAGATTAACCGGTCCCCTCGCCTTAAAATTTTTATGGTGTGAGGTGATAGTGCGCGGCTAACACGAAAAATGGTAACAAGACGAGGTTTTTTGGGACGGTGATCGACGGTAATGACATCCTCTAATTAAGTTGGTAGGGATGGCAACTGGCCACCAAGGAGACAACAAGACAACAAAAATAAGATGGGTGTGTCGTAGACACGTCAAGAGGCACTAGCAGGTTGCCAATGGGCAGTGCTCATGCTGAGAACGGTGGCAGCGGAGAGGTGGAGTGTAGCAGCTTAGGTTTAGGGGAAGGAGGTAAGGAATAGGTTAGTTTATACAAGTGGAGGAGATGATGAGATTGGTTACATCCAGATCTACGGTCTTAGAATATATTTCTAATTTTTTAAAAACCTATTGTTTACTATACACCACCTAAGCACATGCATTTTAGAGAATCGGGGTCAGGTTGTGGGTGAGCAAAGCTTTTTTTCCTCATGTCTAATTGTATAAAGATCCTTCCAAGAAAAACTTTGATGAGAATTAGACGCCAAAAAACATCCGAGTGTTTCCTATACATACACCACCAAGTGGAAATGCATTCTAGAGAAGTGGCACCGCTTTTTAACGGCTCGTTTTTCTACCGAAGAAATGGTGGTGCGGTGGGCTCCCAGGACCTTCACGCGCAAATCAACCCATCGATGGTCGAGAGGTGCACGAAGGCGGTCATGAACACTGTCCGTGGGGCGCCGCCGATCGGATAAAGCCATGCTCCCGGGGCTTAACGGCCACGCTCAAAAGTCATGGGGGGCGGGCGGTTAAATTAAGCTGGCGGGACCAGTCGCCACGTGCTGACGTGACCTCTAGGTTTTCCGGCGGGCCTACTTCGCTACGTGGCTCAAATTTGAGGCTCTGATACTAGTTTCCCTGCACCGAAAAAGCCTTTTTTGGGACAAGCTCCGTAACTCTCTTTGTAGCCAAGGAGATACCAGGAAAAAAAAGAAGGCGCTCCTCTAAACATTTCTCATAGCTCAAAGATCAGCCAGCGCGACTCTCCCCTCGTTGTTTCTCTCTTGGATTGTGACAGGATATAATAATCTTTACTTTATTTATTTATAAATAGTATTGTTGCATCATTATGCTCTATAAAGTATACCTCTTATATTCGTAAGAGAGAGACCTAGCCACATGGTCGTAAGTCTTTTCATGACCACCTCATGGTTGTGAGGCTTTTCACGACCGCATTATGATCGTAAGTTTTTTTACAAGTACGACATAGTCGTAAGTTGTTCTACGACTATCTTATGGCCGTACACTCTTCTACGACTAACGTGATTTCGACCACCTTGTCTACGACAAACTATCACGTAGCAGGACTATCTGACAAGACACACAGTTAATTTTCTGGAATAATTGCTCACAACTTTTCCTACCCTTAGCAATAGCCGTTTGACGGCGAGGAAATACCACGTCTATGACAATAACTTTCGTCAGATGGTTGTCATCTAAAACATTGGGACATCTTTTAGCACGAAGCAACCGCCACCTCTTCACATGCTATATAATGGCTATCAAGGAGAAAGGGGGACATGCGACAGACGATCGAGAAGTGCAAAACATTCTACATTAGACCTTCTCTTGATTGTAATCAGTACATGCAATAGAGCCACACAGGAGTAGGGTTGTTATTCTCTCCGGGAAAAGGCTTGAACCTGTATAAAATTCATGTGTCTTTCTGTGTGATTGGTCAGGTGTTTAAGAAATCCCCCAATCCAAATAATTATACGTAAGATCGGTATTAAAACACCGATAGTTAGCGCTGCCCGTGGGGATCACTCCAAACTCCGGTAATTCTCATCGACAAATTCTCTTCTTTTTGATGTTCTCATGGTAGGATAATGCAATGAAGAGAATTGGTTCGACCTAGCCGACTATACAGATCTCGACATAGATGCCTGCTACGACTACAAGCAGAGCATGCTTTCATCTGATGGTGAGGTTGTCTCTAGACGTCCTTCACGAGATCCCAGAGATCGCACTATGGATACGGTTGAGAAAGGATCTTTATCCCCCCACCCCCACAACATTACGCTCAACAGAGGAACAACATTCCCTAGAGGACAAGGGTTAATCCGACCATACATAGGACTCAGAACATGATGAGGGATCTCTCTCTAAATGTTCGAGTCCCTCAATGGCTATCCGATCTGGTTCAGTAAGTCCTGGAATCCCACATCCTGGGGCTTCATTGACATCTGGTGGTCGTCACTCTCCGGTTGTCCCCGCAGGGAATGTGGGTGGGCTCCCTACGAATTTGCCCATACTCTCGTAGGCTACCAAGTCGAATAATTACATATAATGGTAAGCAATTTTCAAGTATAAAATTTTAAGATTTTTGTGAAGAATTGAGTACCAATTGTGTTGTGCTTCTATCGCCCATCCATAAAGCAATGGAACAGTTGAAAGAGCGAAATGCCAAATAATGTAAGGGATTAAAACTTGAGTCTTCAACTAACTTGTGAAGCGTTCGGAGACTTAGGTACAAGAATTACCTTCCGTGTTATGGGCAGTTCGCATGACTCCTAGTCAGGCCACAGGTGAAATACCATTTTTTTCTAGTTTTTGAGGCTGAGGCTATGCTTCTACCAAAACTAAAGATTCGGTCGACAAGGGTCAAAAATTCCATAACTCCAACCAAGAGCAATTTCAAGCAGATGACATTAACCTACGTAAATTCTATGTATATAATTTTCATGAAAGAACTTGTGGTTCTACATGATGCTCATCAAGGACAACAGCCTTTGTTTTGCCGCTTAGGTGACTAGGATACTCGAGGAGCAACCTCTGAAGGCTTACGACCATATGTCCCAGAGAGAATGTATTTTCCCACTTGAGATTTGGGAACCGAAGAGGTAAATCCCACCTCATGCACAAAGTTTCATGACCTGTTTGGAACGTAGAAGTTTGACATAAATTTTGCATCATGCAGTACATGTTCCTTAAGATTATTGTGCCAATTATCAAATCTAAGCGGACCCTTGGACCAAAAACTGTTCACCTTTAAAATACAACGAAGGCTCTAAGTACATGATTCTGCCGCCGGCCGGTACATATATAACGTTAACTAATTACCTCCAAGTTCAGTGTAAATACACACACACATTGCAGTTACTCATATATATGGCCTATCATGTGAGAATTTTAATTTGGTAGGGGCAGACAAAGCGTTAGTATGATCAGTGGACGACAAACGGCATGATCAATTTGCTATTTGGCTTGTTATAAGCTCGCTTTAGATGCGCGCGATGAGTGGTATATATAAATTTGAGTCCCCTGCATGCATGCTCCACCGTGCTAGGCTCAACTTGTCTGATAGCTCCGGTCCTTCGGATCTACTACTGTGTTGCTGAGCATTTCCAGCTAGCTAACTGTTCACTGCTGGATAATTGGAGTAATAGTGTTAAAGCCTGCAAGGCTGCACCACATGCATGCTTTATTTCTTTCTTTCTTCCTGCTCTCTGCCTTTGTCAATTTGATATTATAGCAGTAATGCCGTGCTTCCATTTCATCCTAATTAACCACGGATTAATTGCTGCCGTGCCCCCTTTTTTTTTTGTTTTAATGGCATGCATATGCATGCATTGATGGGCTCACCACTGGCAGCAACTTGCATGTGGCCGGGCCCCTCGGGAGCTTCCATGCATGCAGGGGTGTGTCCAGCTTGTCCCCTCGTTTTCGCATTTGCTGCGCCCTTATTGGCTGCCGCCCGCAGTGGTTGGGTGCTCGTCGATCAGTCGCGCGTGATTGTCCTAGCGTGCATCGCCGTGTATAGCTAAGCAAGAGTTGAGGTGGGCATTCTATTTTATACGGTTTGATTTATTTAGTAAAAAAATATTTTGATTTTTAAAAGTTGATAACTGAATTAACTAAACTAAAATAGAAAACCGAACTTAATTAACTGAATTATTTTGGTACGGTTAGTTTGGTTTTTTGGTTAATCGAAATATACACAATGCTTTAACGTATGATAATATTCTTTAGTCTAGTGTTATTATACCAGAATTATTTTTGAGTGAATATATCTAGTGGTTACTAATGTTCTTCCTTTTGAGATGTTGAAAAATACCTACAAAATTAAATTAAGGGAAAATAATATTTTGGTTAATTCGGTTCTCATTACTTAAAAACTACACCAAAAACCAAATAGCATAAAAATATAAACCGTACCGAATACTATACACCGAGTAAATCGTATTTTTTTTGTTTTTCCATTTGGTTCAATTTGGTATTTCGGTTTAAAAAAAAAGCCCCTCCCTAAGCAAGACGGTGTGAGTGATGCATGATCGACATGTCTGTGCATGGGAGTGCGTGTGTTGATTGATGACTCGATGGTGAAAGGACGAGTGCGCGCATTGCATTTGCACGGCATGGGGGGGTGAGGCAACTTAAGGAAAGAAGAAAGTGACGAACCGTCCGGCGTTTTGTTAGATTGTAAAAAATTTTGAAAATTTTTGCACCTTGAGTTTAGCTAGTTTACTAACTAATTTAAATAAATTTAAACTGAAATTTAAATTATAGTTATCTTTTTTATGATAATTTGATTGTAGGTACATGCTGATTATACATATAAATCAGCTAAGTATGTGATCTAAATACATTCAAAACTTTGAAATTGAGTATATGTTTTCAAAGATATACATTTTATTTGAATTGTTATAGATGGGTATATACCCTAAAACTGATATTTTAAAAAATACACCCGAATTTGGATTGAATTTGCGTATTTAAAATAATGGTGCCCAGACACCATGGTGCACTATTTCAGTGTAATTATATATATATATATATATATATATATATATATATATATATATATATATATATATATATATATACACACACACACACACACCCCCTTTTACTCCTGAGTGTAATTACACCCACCTCTAATATACTACCTAAACAAACTTGAAATACTCCTTTAACACTTTAGGTATACTCGTACACTAATTATAAGATACTTTAGTGTGAACTACATGAAAAAATTGTAAGGGAATCTACAGTTTTAGCATATTTTGTAAATACCTTTATATACGCACATAAAAAGGGGTATGTTGAAAAAAATATATATCACATTTGAAAAATTATTCATACCACATATATGATATTAAATACTCGTATACTACACGTACATACCCTCCGTTACACGGGATACTTTCTATATTGTGAGATATGATATAGGGTGTAAATACACTTGGGAGTGAAAAAGAGACTTTGATATATGTATGTATGTATGTAATGAGGTTCATGGTCAGGAAAATGTTGTTCGCGTTCGATCTGCGGCATGCGCATGGCCTGAAGAACGACCCTTGGATCGACGCCATATACGATCTGAATCGACCATTCCTTGCCGACGAGCCTATCAGTGAACGGGCAACATCTTAGCTTAGGCTCCGTTTGGCATTTGTGGTGGCAGCATATATGTAGTGTACAGTCCAACGGACACTTGAGAAATCTAATTGACTCTGTATTGTACCTAGAGGGGAACTGGAGAAGTAATCCAAACAAAATTAAACAGCCCACCTCTTTTTTAGACCAAAGATTAACCCCCCCCCCCCCCCCCCTCGATCATCTAATTAAGCAGGACCTCTGCTTGATTCCTGCAAGCAATTAAGCAGCTCTACTAGCATAGTTCTCTCAGCTAGCTAGCACTACGCCAGGGACGGTGGTGTATGGCTAATATTAACATGCCTTGCGTGGGGAGGCGGCTGTCATGCTCTCCCACGTGCCGCCACCAACCGGCCATGATCGCACCCGCGGAACCCCGCCTCTTTCGCAATCCATCCATCATCTCTCTCCCTCTCTAGATACGCCAATCAATTCCTCCATGCACGTGCCACAGTAGCGCCCAAGATGCATTTCTCAGCACGGCACAATCACCATACACGTATCCTTGCTACTACCGATTGATCCTTCATAATGCTAAACCTAATTAATCTTCTGTTCAGGACAAGTACAGCTCACCCTATGCATATTTAATATACGACAAGTACGGGTATATAATGGTCAGCCAGGTCATGTATTTTTTTCAATTACAAAGAAGACGTGTGTGTATATATATATCTAAGTATATTTGCTTTGTATACATATAAATAGATGGAGGTTAGAAATAAATCCGTGATATCATAAAATTTTTACCAAAACACACTTACATATGCAATATGTGAACATTAATATTTGAATCATAGTAGATAGAGTCATACTCCACGACCCACCAAAAGATGATTTCTTAGTCATACCCTACCTATTGAGTTGTATGCACCAAAGCAGTATCAAGGATAACTGACTAGAGAGGGTGAATAGGAGCTTCTAAAAATCCTTGCCTTCTAAAGTATGCGCGCGCATGCCGGGGGAGGGGAGGGATTCAATTAAGAAGGCATCATCAACCTATTTTGAACATGCGCGCGCACGCCGGGGGGAGGAGGGGAGGGATTCAATTAGGAAGGCATCATCAACCTATTTTGAACTTTTGATTAGAAGGATTTTTAGAAAGTACAAAGCATATCCTGTCCTGCTCCAAGAAGAAGCACCATTCCATTGGAAAAAAGATATAAGTTTTAACCTCAACATATTAAAATCTGTAAGATGTTAATGCACGTACTGGGGGCATGGCCAACAATATAGGGGTAAGAAACATGGTCAACAACACTCTATAGCATGTTAACAAACATGACAATGATAAAATTTCCGTTTATCATAACAACAAATCAAGGGCAAACTTTTGCTAATTCATGTGGTAAGCACCCAGATGCTAAATCTGAGCTCTGGGTTAGATCCCTCCAATACATAATGTATGTTGGTAGTTTTGCACTTTGATCCAGTGATCCTTCAACCAATCTACATCAGAAGGTAAGTGTTGGGTGTTCCTATCTCCTAGTTCCCAAAAGGTGATGTAAAGTAAAAATTGAATTATCTACCGCAATGAGCAAACAATACTTACGATATCATATTACCATCAGCCCATTTTCTATCATGGTTGCCAACACAAAACTATTATGAAGCTAGAAAAACCGATATTGTAGTTACTAACAATAGCAAAACAATAATACAAAATTGTTACCATCATTTACTTGCAGAGGTAGAAAATGGGCATTGGCAGGAACTCCCCAAATTTCATTGCACAAAATATTAAATACAACTCACCCTTTTGCTACCCTTTTGCAAGACAAGCTCAGATTTGGCATTGTAGCGAGGGGAAGGGGTTATGGGCTAGGGTTTGGGGGCATTGGAGTTAGGTAGAGGTGTGGGAAGGTCGCCGCGCGACTTGGTTCCTGCACAACAGTGCCGATGAATTGACACCTAGATTTGGGAGGACGGGAAGGGACGTAGGGTGGATCTGGAAGAGAGGGGTGTGAGGTGAGAAGGGGTGGTGGATGAGATATATGAAGATTGTAGTAAAAAGTGTACTGAGATCAGCTATACCAGTCAAAATCGTATACGACTATTTTTCTTTGCGTACTACCTCTTGCAAACAGCCAGAATTCAAAAATTTAAACCATAAGCTACATCCCAAAAAAATTCACCCGTTATTTTGCTATTGTCAATTTGTCATCTACTGTGTTATCAAATCGGAATAAGTTATTATTTCACAGGAGTTTTCAGGCCATTTCGGCTCAATGCAACTGCAACATACTGACTAGAGAGTGTGCGACAAGCTGATGGCGAAAATGCATAAGCTTGCTTGCAAAATCATGCATGGGGAAAGGGGTGTGTGTGAGAAATGGGTGTATGTTGTGTTGCATGTACTAAATGTTGTACGAATAATTTGATTTGGAGAAATTATGACTAGAGGTGGATGTACGAGCTAATAAGCTATTGGTGACATATGTGGGTTTGAGTACGCTGAAAAATGGACAGATTATGACCCTGTTTTTTAGCTTGTAAAAGCTTTTTTTCCCTATAGTAATTAACTTTTAAATGAAGTATTTTTTAAGATAGGGTCTACTAGTTAATTGTAATATATAATGTACCGACTTTATTTATATCGGTTAAAACCGCACATGAGTTTTTGCTACTCTGTAATCTTTCACACTAAAAACCACAAGTCGCAGCCAAAAGCCATAAGCTTCAGCCAAAAAGAGCAGGCCCTATGTAAGCAAAACTGTGTATCTGAATTTTTTTTGTTAACAAGACAAATTTTTCTGACGGTGACCATCGGGGAAAACAATACTTGACGGTTTTTGCTGACAGAGTGACAGCTATCCAACAGGAATCCTGTCTCCAAAACTTGACGTGGGCGAGAAATTATTTTTCTGTCGGTTTACCATTAGGCAAATAGAATTTTCGCATCCTCAAGCTCCTCATGGCTATTTCGTCGACAGGAAAATAATTTCTACAGGCAATCCCTAATTTCCTGATGGTTTTTAACCGTCGCGAAAACTCACCATCTGGTAGTGTCTGAACTTGTGCTCGGCTACCTTCCATTGTCACCACCCACGAGGAACCAATTAATGCCTAGTTGAAAAGCTAATCTTGTGTCATCTTCTTCTGCAATCGTGTGACGGCTCATAAGAGCAAGTATAATAAGAGGCTGTTAGTAGGCTGTATGCTGAGGTGGAGGAGAGAGGAGAGGAGAGAGAAGAGAGGTGGGCTGTAAGTTTACAGCCAGCTGAAGCACAAGAACCAAGAAACTTTGTGAGAGAAAAGGGTGGGTCATACAACCTTCAGCTGGCTGTAAACTACTATATGAATAAGCTGATAAGTGAGCTGTAAGTGTCCATACAGCCAGCTGAAGGCTGTATTATTAGCCTTACTCTAATTGTGTTTAGGAACGTAAGCAACTTGACCCGGACCTGGCCGATCCCATACATGGATTTTTCTGTAGCACATAACATTAAGGCTCAGTTTAGGGCACGGAAAATTTCCCTTCCCTGATCTATACAGAATCAAATTATTTTCTATACAACCCTGACAAAATTCCTGCGAGGTTCTTGCGTTCCAAATGATCCTACGGTCCAAAGTGTACGAACAATAGCATTGAGGAAGGCCACTGTAGGTCCTACAACTCTGTGCTAGAGCCGGGTTTGTAGGGTACAGAGGTGAGAACCAGTTGCATGTGGAGATGATTAGGGAAGGACGAAAGCAATGACACGATTAGCGCAGTGCCGATCGGTCGGTCGGTCCATCGATCGACGAGGCCAAGCGGGGGACGCGCGCGCGGGCGACACCGAGACACATGCGACAGCACGAGTTGCGCCCACTACGGGGCCTGTCCTGGCTGATTAGTTTTACCTGTCCTGTCCCGTCTCTCTCTCTCTCACGCACGCTCGTACGTGTACGTGTCCCTGATTGCATTGCATGACTAGTTTTTTTTTTTTGCGATTTATGATTTTTACTTTAAAATTTTAGCTATTTATGTGAGAGAATACAAATATAGATATTCATACATGTATAATTTTGATCAATATAGATAAAATCAGAACAATATCTACTATAATTAAATTAAAATTTTATCTTAAAAAATACTTTATTTAAAAATTCATACAATCAGCACTGCATCAATAAGTAGTGTTACCATGCCATTGCATTAGTACAATTGAGTGTTAATTTGGCTATCTCCTCTCTCTCCCCGGGAGTTTATATTCATGAATTCAGTAGCTAGCTCTATCCAATCCATGCATCTAAAAGCTAAATGGAGGGAGGGGGAGAGAGAGAGCTCGACAAGGACCTCATGCATGTACTAATTTGGCTCAGCTTTTGCCGTGCAACGACGGAAAGCAAATGATGAGGCGACGTGCATGGAACCTCGATTGGCAATTGACGCCTCTCCTTTTGACACGTCCCTTCGATCAATCGATCGACATGATATGAACCTGATCACCGATTAACTCATGTGATTGGAACAACGTATATATGTATAAAGAAGCTAGGCTAGTCTGACATAGATGGGGGAGAGTGGCTAGCTGTCATTTTAACCTGTAGGCGTTTTATATTTGTAGCCGCTCATCAGCTCTATGGAATACTGATCGAGAGGTGCACACTGTTTTCTGAACGGAAGAGAGCTGCACACTATTGCCGAATTTTTTCTATTTTAACCTTTTTTTGAAAAATATTCACATTTAGACCCCTCGTAGTTTTAATTCCGATTTTGGACCCAGGGGGTCGGCGCCGTGACCCACAGGGCCGAGGTAATACGTCTCGGCGCCGTGGACCACGGCGCCGAGGTCCCAGGCCCGCTCCAACGTGGCGGCCTGCGTGGCGCCGACGTGGCAAGCACCTCGGCGCCACTAGTCACGGCGCCGTGGATCTTGGCGCCAAGCGGTGGCCACCGGGCCGCACGCGGCCTTCTCCTTTCTCCCTCTGTCGCTTTCGTTCATTTCTTCCTCTCTGCCTCACCGCCGCCGCCGCCGCCTCGCCTCCCCGCCCGCCCGCGTCCCCGCCGGCGGCCGAGCCCTCACCGCCTCCCCGCCGTGGCCGCCCGGCCGCGTCCCCGCCCGGCGCCTCCCAGACCGCCTCCCCGCCGCGGCCGCCCGACCGCGTCCCGGCCGAGCCCGCCCGGCCGCCTCCCCACCCGCGTCCCGGCCGCGCCCACCCAATTGCCTCCCCAACCGCGTCCCGGCCGCGCCCGCCCGCCCGGCCGCCTCCCCAACAGCGTCCCCAATCAGCTCAAGATCACATTCTTAGAGGTTTGTAGAGGAACTTGCCATTTTGTTCTAGTCTACTTTTATTGCTCATATTTACCCCTGAATTTATCTGTTTGTGCAACATTTATATTGTATAACAGTAAAATAGTGGCATAGCATAAATCAATATATATATATAGGACGCTGAAATGGGACACCTAGGTGCCCAGACACCTAGGCTCCCTGCCGTTAGATTGCTTTTAGATACGTACTAGAGCAATGGTATGTATGGTATGTAATATATTAGGCAAGCTAAATCAATCATGGAAGGAAAGTCTTAATCATGGATGGAAAGTCTCAATCACACTAGCACGCATCTAAAAGCAATCAAAAGGTAGAGAGACTAGGTGTCCAGACACCTAGGTGCCCCTGTTATTTATACTATATATATATATATATATATATATATATATATATATATATATATATATATATATATATATATATATATATATATATTGAACGGGACATAGCATAAAACAATATAAATTTTGTGATCTCACCTCTGTGAACAGCATGTGCCTGCACCTCCATTTATTCATTATTGATATAATTTTGTTAGAACTTAGATACACCAAGCATTACTTCAGGTCTCCCAACTCACTAGACTATGGTATGCACTAGCTAGAGTGAATCGAGTCAAATGACAATAGATGGAAGCATTTAACAAGAAGAAAGGCATAGTTATAGTCATACCATTCTTGCATGCGTATATCAAACAAATAGTGGGTTAAAAAGGTTTCTATTAGCAGTTGTAGTAGTGTTGCTGTTGATTACAAAGAAAGTAAGCCTTTTTTTTATTCAAAATTTGTATATTTTCTAAATAAGCATTTAGTTAGTGACTAGGCACGTATTAGTTACTATCTAGTATCCAATTTCGATTAAAGGTATTAAGTTTGGTTTTCTGTATGAAATAGATGGACAACCTAGTCACCCTATATCATGGAGGCAGTGTGACAAGTGATGATTATAGAAATGTTCGATTTGTTGAAATGCAAAGGGTGCCTCTGATATTCAGTGATCGGCTGTCGTTTAGTGAGTTGGTTGCTAGGGCCCGGGAGGAGCTACATTGTCATGCAAACGAGGAGAGCATCACAGTTGAGGGGTTACTTCACTTCGGTTCGAAAGACACAATTCTAAGGCGGTTGATCTTAATTGGTTGTGAAGATCAGTGGACAAGTATGTCAAATTGGTTATGAGAAATGAGTTCCAATGTTTGGATCTTGTTGTGCGGAAGGTGTCCATTGATCCCACCCCTCATGGTTATTCACCAGAACTAGGTGATCAGGCACCCTTTGACCCTCCGTTACCGGAACTTGTGGTGGATGTGGAAGAAGTGCCTGAGGTGCCCGATGCTCTATCTGCCCCGAACGATATTCAGATTTCTCAACCACTTCGAGTTGAATGTCAGACTGATGATGTCGTGTCGGCCCCTTAGGAGATCCCTTTGACCCAGAATCATCCCAGTAAGTGTCGAGCAACACTTTAGCCTTTTCCCGTCATTCCATTCTTTTGTCTCAATCCATCGTTTTTGTGCTTATGATGCAGGAGACATTCGTGATAATGTGGGTGTTCCTCCCGTTGCTCCATCTGGCAACGTTGAAGAAGTCTGCAGGGACTCCAACAGTGTGGATGTTGAAATTGTGGATGATCTGGAGCCTTACGAGATCGCAAGTGCCGTTGATTCTGAAGATGACCGCCCTTTTGGAGAGCTGACCGAAAGTGATATTGAGCTGATAAGGCGTTATTGCCCTGGCCGGGATCCATCAGTTCATGAATTCAGCGATCTTAGTCATTCTCATGAGACTTATGCAGAAGGAAGGGATGACGAGCTGCTAGATGCTCCTAAGGCCGGGTCAAGCATGACAATTGAGAAGGGCATGGTGTTTGAGGACTTGTCTGCATTGAAAAGGTGGCTACAGGAGTATTCAGTGATTCGTAAAAGGCCATTCAAGGTGAGGCATTCTTATGTGGAGCGGAGGTACACAGTTATGTGCGAGAAGGAAACATGTGAATGGAGGGTTTGTGCTAGGAAACAGAAGAACACGAGAAAGTTCAAGATCACAAGAATCGTTGGCCCACACACTTGTGCCGAAGCAGAGCTCAAACAGAAGCATCGACAGTTGACCTCTACTATTATTGCCAAGTCACTGTGCCACATAGTAAAGGAAGAACCCAATATGAAGGTGACGACACTTGCTGGGATTGTTAAGGAGAAATTTGGATACGAGATAAGGTATGGAAAATCATGGAGGGCAAAGCAACGCATTTGGAAGATGATATATGGGGACTGGGAAGATGAGTACTTGCAGTTGCCAGCACTTTTCAATGCAATCAAAGCGGTTAATCCAGGCATGCATTATGAGTACGTCCCGAAACCAAATGAATGGACACAAGATGAGATGCAGATATTCTTCCGTGCTTTCTGGTGCTTTGCTCAGTCCATCGAGGCCTTTCGGCATTGTCGTCCCGTCTTCTAATTTGACGGTACGTTTCTTCTTGGCAAGTACCAGGGCACACTTCTGATAGCCATTTCCTGTGACACAGACAACGCGTTGGTTCCTCTGGCGTTTGCTTTGGTTGAGAGGGAGAACAAAGACAGCTGGGGATGGTTCTTGCGGCTCGTTCGGAGGCACGTTGTCGGCCCTGGTAGGGAGGTTGGTGTCATATCTGATAGACACTAGGGCATACTTGCTGCCGTACAGGAGCAGATACCGGGGTATCCAGCTTTGCACCACCGTTGGTGCACTCGGTATCTTGCCGAGAATCTACTCCGTAAGGATGGTACGAAGGATAACTTTTCTATGTTCGAGGAGGCCGCGCGAATGCTTGAGGTCAAGTTCTTCCAGGAGAAGTTGGAGCAGCTTAAAACTGCAACAAACGCAGAAGGTAGACAGTGGTTGACGGGATTGATGAGAGATGTCGACAAATGAACAAGGGCTCATGACGATGGTGGCTGGAGGTACAAGTTTTAGACAAGCAACATGGCTGAATCCTTCAATAATTTGCTTAGGGGTATACGTGGTATGCCCGTTAATGCTATCGTATCCTTCACCTTTTACAAGCTTGTTGCCTGGTTCAACAAAAGACACGCACATGTAATGGCGCTACAAAGTAAACAAGAGAGATGGGCACCAAAACCGAAACGCCACCTTGAAAAGGCAAAGGCGAGGGCTGAGGCACATGAGATACATTGTTTTGACAACGGCACAGGCACTTACGAGGTTGTAGAAAGGGGTGGTACAACGACCGATGGAGAGCTCCGGCCGACGAGGAGGCATAAGGTTGTCCTTATTGATTTCTCATACTTATGTGGTAAACCGAGGCAGTACCACTTTCCGTGTTCTCATTATGTGGCAGCAGCAAGGCATCGCAACTTTGACTACGAGAGCAAGATACCTAAGGAATTCAGTGTTGACGACCCACGGCGCCGAGCTCGGCGCCACGACCCACGGCGCCGAGGTGCCTGCCACGTCGGCGCAACGCAGGCCACCACGCTGGTGCGGGCCTGCGACCTCGGCGCCGTGGGCCACGGCGCCGAGACGTGTTACCTCGGCGCCGTGGGTCACGGCGCCGACCCCCTGGGTCCAAAAACGGAATTAAAACTATGAGGAGTCTAAATGTGAATATTTTTCAAAGAAGGGGCTAAAATAGAAAAAATTCGGCATTATTATAACCCACGTATCAAAAACGATGCATTAGCTTAGGCATATTGGACAAATAGGAATTTTGTCTGAATTTTACCCACTCGGTATTAGTTTCCACGAGACCTATGAAATCCCCGTGTTCTAAACGGAAGCACGATGAATTTGTTAGCATCCCGCTAGACGCGATCTATAAGTTTTGTGTTCCAAACATACCAATGTAAAGAAGATCGATCAAATGCAAACAACCTTAATCTGGTGCAAACCCTGGTAAACCCCTATAAATCATCTAAAAAATTATAAGTAGAGACCATAATGACCATCTATACTGCAAATTTCCAATTTGTAACTCGGTATAATAACAGGATAAGGAGAAAACGAAAAGAGAACTTGAACTATAAGCCCATTGAATGGGCACACCCAGGAACCGACAAAAAAAAAATCCTAAGCCCACTAGCCCATCCGTCACGGGCCTCAAAAGAAAAGCCCATTAAAAACGCCTAAACCACCAATGTGCTATGACCCATTAGCCCTCCCTCCCGCCTCCTCTCCAGCCGCACGCCCGTCATCGCCGGCGACCAGAAGCGGCGGTCATGTCGAGATTCTGGAAGCCGGGTTCGGAGAAGCCGAGCGCCTCGCTCGTCGACGATGAGGAGTATGGCGTCCTCTTTCTCCCCACCAGCACCAACTCCTCAGCCTCCTCCTCCGGGTGCGCCCCCCCCAATCCCTAAACCCGCCTGTTCCACTCTTTCCTCTCGCTACCTGTGGTTTCTGAATCTGTGGCTGGGTGCTGA
This sequence comes from Dendrocalamus latiflorus, assembly GCA_017311315.1. Taxonomy (NCBI): domain Eukaryota; kingdom Viridiplantae; phylum Streptophyta; class Magnoliopsida; order Poales; family Poaceae; genus Dendrocalamus; species Dendrocalamus latiflorus. The sequence continues at coordinate 8,341,799 of CM029664.1, forward strand.
TGATTCTGTTGCGGCTGGTGGTAGGTTCGGGTACGCGTCCTTGGAGAGGCAGCGGCAGCGGCTGCCGGTGTACAAGTACCGCAAGGCCATCCGGGCATCCTCTACCTGGTGGAGCGGCACGCCAGACCATCGTCGTCGGCGAGACCGGCAGCGGCAAGTCCACGCAGATCCCTCAGGTACGTGCTCTAGGCGTTTTTTTTTTCTCTCGAACGGGCCCGTGGGTGCGAATAGCAGTGGGGAATTTTCTGTGTGCTGCGCCCTATCCGAGGAATTTGGTCGAACAGCTGGTGCGCTTGTGCGAGTTCAGTGCCCAGGCGAACTGTGTCTACCGTTCGTGCTGTATTTTTGGTGATATGGGCGTTTGTTTGGGTGCCTTAGGTGCTGTAGGGGAAGGGATGGTTAGGAATAGTGACTCTATGCTCAAACAAGAATGATACTAATTTCAAAGCACACGAAGAGGTAAATAACTACTATCCACTATTTAGTAGTTTTGCTTTAAATGTTGTGCAAATCATTTTGAGAAAAACATGAAAGCACCTCCCGCTCCACCAAACACCTTGTGTGCCCGGTTGGCCTATGTTATGCGTGACTGGATGAGAGCACGGGCTTTGGCTTGTATCTGTAGTTATTGTTCCTCCTTTGTGCATTTGATCGAGGTCCCTAAGTGGCGTGTACTACTGTGTCAGCATCCGCACCTGCTATTATTGTCTGTGTTGTGCTGCCACACCCTAGGGATATAGATCAACATAAAAGGGGGGAACAATGGCCTACAGATCACCTAGAGGCATTATAAGATAAAAGGGGGGAAGATATGGGACAAAAAATTAGCAATTGAAGTGATAAAAATGTTTAGCATTTTAGCAAATAACTTTTGTGCCTTTTGAATATTACTAGCTGAATGCCCGTGCGTTGCTACGAATTTTAAAATTTTATCATACTACATGTTCTAAAACTAACGGGTGGTAAAATTTGTTGGAACGTACATACAAATATGTTCTATTTTTTAAATCCGTAACAACGCACGGGCATTCAGCTAGTTCAACAATAAAACTTCACTCAACCTTACAAAAAAATAGAATACCTCAATGAAAAGTTGTTCTTCAATACGATCCCGACGCCGAATGGAGCGATCATGAGAATTTGTCACAATAAAACCACCACGCCGAATAGCGCACTACCTTGCGCCGCGAGAGACATCTATCGATCCTATGTTTCAGCAATCATCACATAGTAGTAACTCTGCACTATAACAAGAAAGAAATAAGAAAGCATTGGTTGGCAATAGCTAGTAAGTAGTGAAGAGGTCAAACCTAATGACCAATATCAAATGCCCTTTGTTTCTGTCTTGATTCCACGTACTGACCCAGCGTTCAAGAAGGCGGCCTGGGCGGCCGCCTAGGCGGGCGGCGAGGCGGTCCAAGGCGGGGGCAGGCGGCCTAGGCGCGGCGCGGAGGGAGCGGCGGGGATGGAGAAAAAACTTACTGCACACGAGGCCGTCGCCGCCGCCGTCAACTCGCCGGACTCCCCGCGCCAGATCTCGCCGCCGCCGCTCCCGTGGCCGCCGGTGAGGGAGACATCAGGTGGCGGGGGAGGCGCGCGGAGCGGGGGACGCCGAAGTGGCGGCGGGGATGGGGCGGCGCGGAGGGAGCCGCGCGGAGGGCGCGCGTGTGGGAATTGGGATGGGAAGGGCCGAAGGGGTTAGGGTTAGGCGGCGGGGTCGGGTCGGGTCGGGGTCAGGCGGCGGGGTCGGGTCCGGTCGGTTAGTTGGTTAAGTTTTTCTGTTTTTATGATTTAGTCCTCACATTTTTAAAAATTACGAATAAACTTTTTTCTTAATAGATTTCTTTCAATCTAGACCTCTTTAAATATATATATTAGGCAAATATATATATACAATTGTTTATTTTCACCTATTATCCTTATTTTTAATTCGCCCGCCTAGGCCCCCTAGGCGCTAGGCCCCACCTCGCCGCCCGCCTAGCGCCTAGCGCCTTCTTGAACATTGTACTGACCAATGCGAATAGTGCGCACAAAAAGTAGAGGACTCATTCAAAACCTGTCCGAAAGCAAGATGAAAAATTGATTATCAACATCTTCCAATGCATTAGCTAACAGCCTCTTCTGTGCATCAACCATTGAAATTCTCCCCCATACCACCTGCATTACAAAGACAGTGTTTTACTTCTACAAGAACAAATATGTAGCACAAATTAATAACACAATATGTTGGATGTAGAAGAAATGACAGGAATCATGTGAGATTTTAGAAGCTGAGCCAGTTCTTTTGCTGCATAGGGGTACTAAGTTCTTCTTAGGAGAAACAACCCTATATATCCTAAAACACAGCAAGCTAGTGCCAGACAAAAAAAGCCTGCCTTGTATGCATGATTGCAAAACCAATGTCACTTAGCCCTTGAAAGCTAATCCAGTTGCGCTATATGAATCAGCTCTATCTCAATTGTCATGAATTCTACGAATTGACCATTTTATTCCTACTCATTTTGTCTCTGCACAGTTGTACCATCCAATCTTGTCCATAATCTCACAATACCATGTGTTATATACTTATATTTTAGTTAGTTTTAATCCTGCAGTAGCTTCATAAAGCATGAGAGATGGATCGTGAATATTACAAGGTAGAGAAGTGAACATACAGTAAAGGATGTAACTTGCAAAACAGGAAAAGCTTTGGAACTTGCAATAAACTGCCAATGGAGAAGTCGACCTCCAGTGAGCACACATAGAAGAACCTCCTGGCTGCACAAAAGAATGGCAAAGACAAGGGAAGACATATTTGGACCTAATACAGGAAAAAGTGTGTTTCTAAGATCTCAGTGTCAGGGTAAACTGCTGTCGACAGCAACCAAGCGACACCCTTCGTGGTGAACTAATGGCATGCAGATTAAGGGACCACTTTGAATATACTAGATTAAGCAAGCAACTAAAATAATTGGAGAAACAATAAAACATATTCTGAAATAATATATGTGAATTGAATAGGCTGAATAGAATCATCTTGTACACATGGGTAGATTTTTTGTGAACCAGGAGATTCAAAGTCCATGCTAGGTTAAATAGAGATACCATGAAGCTAGCAGGAACAAGAGTAAAAGAACGAGGTTATTCTTTACGAACGTTGTCGGGATTTGCATCCAATGTCCAGGGGGTGACGGGGTCGGTAGGATGTGCAAACCGAGTGTTGTCGTCGCCGGAGCACCGCCGCCGAAGCCATGCGTAGGCAAGAACACGGGCACCGCTACCTCTACCGCTATCGATGACGACCGGATCTGGGCGCGGAAGTGCTGAGGAAGCGAAGGAGGATGGCGGATCAGTGGCGGCAGTTCCGCTTAGGCTGTGGTAGGGCTGAGGCTGTGGCCAAGCGAGGAGGCTGAGGGTGGGGGACACCGGCGACTGGATTTGGGCATGGATGCGCTGAGGAGGATGCGGCTTTTTAGGTGGTTCCTGGACGTGGTGGGGAGGCGTAGCGCGCATGTGTACAGGGAGTCAGGGAGCGGAGGAGCGGGGGGAGGAGGCGGCGGTGGCACGGGGTGGGGTGGGGAGGAGGAGGCAAGGGGCGGAGCGGAGGAGTGGAGGGAGGAGGAGGCGGTGGAGGTGAGGGTGGAGCGGAGGAGTGGAGGAGCGGGGGAGGAGGCGGCGGCGCGGGGTAGGGAGGAGGAGGCGGCGGCGCGGAGGAGCGAGGGAGGAGGCGACGGTGGCGGTGCGGGGGGAGGAGGAGGTAGGGAGACGCGGAGAACGGGGGAGACGGGGGACATGGGGAGAAGATTCGGCGCGGGGTGGGGAGGAGGAGGCGGCAGCGGCGCAGGGTGGGAGGGAGGGGAGGAGGCGGCGGCGGCGCGGGGGGAGGAGGCGGGGAGACGCGGAGAACGGGGGAGACGGGGGACGTGGGGAGAAGATTCGGCGCATGTGGTTTTTTTAGTCGGGCCCACATGTCAGCGTTGGTTTTTTTGTGAGAAGGGGTGGGAGAGAACGGACGTGCCACCAACTCAAACTTTTAAGATAGTAAAGAAAATGTAGAGTACTTGTTTTTTTCCTATTAGCAGCCTATTTCTTATATCAAATTTACACCCACTTTGCACTTAATCTCCTGCTCATTCTTTTGGACTCCCACAACTTGGTACCAAAACGGATTCTTCACTCACATCATGTGGTATTACTCTCCAATTAAGTTTCTGCTTATTCTCAAGCTACTGCTGTCTGGCAAACAATTTACAGGGCTGCTGTGTTGGCATTCTTCACGTTTATGGCTGCAGAATATCGTATGATTGTTGGACTACTTGGTTGTTACTATCTGGCAATGGTCGTCTAGGTTGCTCGGATACGCTGATACGGATACGGATACGGATACACGACACGGTGATACGCCATTTCTCCAAAAACATGGATACCGCGATATGTATGTATATATATGATAAAAAATAAAAAAACAGAAATGACTGATTTCTTATAAGGAAATGGGCAGCCCAACCAGGTCATCACCACATCGTAACCAACCAGCCTACCAACAAAGAGCAATCCACCGGCCCACTTGTACAAAACAATGCACCAGCATACCACTCCACCACAGTCAGCCACTTAGGGTTACCCATTTTGATCTCTCTCTACTCCCATCTGCAGCTGCCACCCCATACTAATCCCATCGCTCTCTCTCTCTTCTTCTTCCTCAACAAGCATAGGGTGGAAATAAAGAAGAGAAGAGAGCGAAAAGTGGAGACAAGAGCAAATCGGAAGGAGGCAGTGACGAGCCAACAATGCCCACCAAGTGGCGACGTTTGAAAACTAGGACTCTTCCTCCATCTCCCCTCTCCAAATCTAGTCGCCGGATTTGGGGACTAGGGGGAACAGGAGCGACAAGGTCCAGCGAGTGCAGGAGAGTAGTGGTGTGGGCAGGGGAGGGCGTCGGGAGTGAGAGGAATTACGTGCACTTGTGGGAACAAAACAAGCGAATAGACGGCTTCGTAACGAATGGAATAAGAGGTAAGGGTTGAGAGGTATCAGGAAAGTATTGGGGAAGTATCCACCAAGTATCGGAAATTATTTTCTTTTTTTGAAAAATAGGAAAATCACCAATATGGACATGACATGTATCCGGCCGTATTGGTGCCGTATTCGTATCCGATACCGATACACCGATTTTTAGAAGTATCCGTGCAACGTAGATGGTCGTAGTAATATATGTTAATTTTAAAGGAAGCATATATAGTGCAAACTCAAAGGTAGGTGCAATCTTGCAAATTGTTTTATTTTTAGTGCTAAATGAACACCAAACGTTATAGAAATAAATTAAGGTGATAGTCTATGGAGTGTTGCGGCACGTGTAAAATTTCATTTTGAAGCTCAACTGTTGTAAAGAGAAATAATAAAAAGAGATTTTCACTGTAAACAGTACCTTTTGCCATCTTCTATTTCCTTTTAATTTGCAGTTCAGGAATTTCTCCTTTTCTTGTATCCTAACACGTGTTCAATTTGGGCTTGAAAATTGAAATTTTGTATGAAGGTAGACTGAGTTGAGAACTATCTTCTTAATTTATTTTGGATTGTTTTGTATTGATTTTGTTCTCAAACCAAAGTACTTCGCTTGGTTGCACCTACATTTGAGTTTGTTCTAGATATGTTCCAATTTTAGAATTTCAACTTACATGTATATAACTGGAAAGTTGTACGAAAAGTTTAGTTTTTGTTGGTTAAAATGTTAATTTCGTAATATTTGAAAAACAGGTAAGCCGCAAAATGCTTATGCCTAAAAGCCCCTGAAAACAGCAAGCACCATATAATATATCATTATCTTACTGGCAAATGATGTGCAGGTATCAAGTGTTTTTAACATTCAGTTGCACATCCTTCTCTGGATGCTACACAAAACTACTTATCAAATGATCTTTCTGTTTGACCATCTGATGAGGTTATGATGCATGTTATTCTTTTTGGGTACTTAAAAGCATTCCATTTTGATCTTATATGATGCCACAATTATGCTCCATTCACATGTTCCTTATTGGAAATACATGCTTCTGTAATTCTGTATTATACTTGGAAGACTTATTCCAATACTTCAAATAAACGTGCCTGCTGAGTGGAAAAACTCTAAGTAGGCATCATAGTGCCAGTCCTAGGTGGTATTTTGCTAGCATGTCCTGCAATTACTCATCAAACATAATACTAATAAAAAATACATTCAAGTCATGGTAGGTGCTTGCGTGCTTGGATAAATATTTTAGCGCTGAAAGTCTGAAACTTTTACTGTCTTATGGTTATTTTACCTCAAATATGTATATACTAAATAGTATTTCAACTTTGGGCTATGTCCTGGCAAAATGATGTCCATTGAAGAATTACTCTATGTAGCAATGCAGCATGGAAAACATTCTGCTGAAAACTTATTATTGTGGTCTTATGGCGATTTCTCACATCCTGTTATAGAGCAGTCAGCGGCTAAAATTGTATCCTTGCTGACTTAAAGGATAGTAGCTAGGTATAAATTTTGCTGCTATCACAAACTGCTTTTTCACCTTAATGTTCCTGTTCTGAAAGATCTTTTCTGTTCTTAGACTACATTTGCATATGCTTCTCTTTTTTTTCTTCCTCTGATCATTCCCTTTTAAACTCATCCTAATTCTTAGTAATTTGAACAGACAGTTGCATCAAGAGTAGCTGAAGAAGTAGGTGTGAAACTTGGAGAGGAAGTTGGTTGTACAATCCGATTTGAAGATCAAACAAATCCTGTATGATCAAGTTTTCCTTCTTTCACCGCTTTTTATCTGAATTCTGCAATATGAAATGTGGTAGTATGTCTACAGTTTTCCTTTGTTGCTTTGTTATGTCATTAAGGTAAAATCAACCTAATAAAATTTGGGTATCAAAGTGGAATTTATTGGTGTTCTTGCGATATTACTCTGCTTATGCCTTACCTGTTTCGATAGGGTATGACCATGATCAAATTTCTCACAGATGGGGTACTGATTAGAGAAATGATGGAAGATCCTCTTCTGACCAAATATAGGTACCAGCTTATTACCCTTAACATTGCTATGACCATAAGCCGGAAGTCCAAACTGTTACCTGTCTCTGTCATGATTACTCAACCATGTTTGATCTAATTATATAAGTGGCCCTCTTTATCCTGATTATACATTGTCTGATATTCATAATGGATAAAAACTCCTTTTCTAGTAGAAGAAAATGCATTGCTAAATTATTTAATTTGTCATCTTGGAGGGTTCTTTTATCCAGACATCAATCCACGTTTTTCTGTTTTATTAGTGTAAGTGTGTAACTATGGTAGATGAAGCTCATGAAAGATCCATTTCAACTGACCCGGATCGGCTCGGTGACCACGGCCAGCGGTGACCCGGCCGCTCCCTCAGACGGCGACGGCAGTTTGCGGCGGCCAGCGGAGCAGCAGCCGGCTGTCAGATCTGCCGGCGGTCCAGTGGACTAGCAGCCGGCCGTCAGATCTGCCGGCGGCAGCGACCTGGATCCCGGCGGCGGCAGCAGCAGCACCAAAAGAAGGCGGTGGCGTCAGGTTCGGTGGGAAAGAGACCGGGTCCGTGACGCCGACGAGTTGCGGTGAAAAGAGGGAACTCCGCATGGGAAAGAGGCCAAGCAAAACCCTAGATATGAACGAAACCCTAGGTATGACGAAACCTTAGCTCTGATACCATGTTGGAATAACGCTTGCATTCATCATGTGGCCAAAGGGCCAATATATATACATGTACAGGTCTGGCATATATGCAGGAAACCCCTCATACAATGGGGTAAATACACAGCTATGTAATACACATCTAACAGTATAATTTGATTATAATTTGGTTCTACAGGGTAAAGGGTACACAGTGGAAATTCATTATGTTGAAGAACCTGTCTCAGACTACTTGCAAGCTGCTGTGAATACTGTTCTTCTTATTCATGAAAAAGTTAGTCATTTTTGCTGTCTAACAAACAATCGATGTCATGTAGGTTATTATGCTTCTTAGGGTACTTTTGAGTTTTGACCATTTGGTACTTTTGGATTCCTTTATATCCTAGATTAGACTTGATCTGTCTGGTCCATCGATTCATTGTAATGTGTTAACTGTTATTATTTACTTCTTTTAGGCTGTTTTTCTTTTTGATAAATGTCAAGATGATTCAGATTACTGTTTCAGATTTTAGATGCAGCTCTGCAGCTAACATAAATGTATCTACCACTGGCTTATATGAGTGGAGGTCAATTGTCGTTACTCTATTTTAGCAGAAGTTATATGTGCAATTACATGCTCAGTCTTGTTAGCATTGAAAATCAAATTATATTTACCAGCTGCATAAAGATACATATCTGCCTACAAATATTTAAATACAAAAAAATGTAAACATCAAATCAAAACGATTGTTGTTGATTAAGAGACATAATTACATAATTCATCAAAATAGTTACAGAGGAAGCAAGGTGAGAAAATATATCTTATTATTTCTTGTATTTGAGACATTTGTAGAAATATTTACCTTACACAATAAGCATGGTCTCTGTCAGTCTCTTCAGTTATTAGTTTATGATATCAGACAAAGTGGTTAAAGAAAACACTAAGCTGGTACGATCGTAGTCCATCGGATAAACATGCATAGTTTTCTTATTCTTTTGATGATGTTGTAATCTGGTGAATATGGAGCTGCAATCATTCATATTTATAGTATTACGGTAGTGTGCATTGCCATATTCTTCTCCTTTTATATTTAAATTCTCTCTCTTTTTGAAGGAAAAGAATTACTCTTCCCATTAATCGAATAGCTTTCTTTATCTTCACTCATTGATTAATTTCTGCAGGAGCCACCAGGGGATATTTTGGTGTTTTTAACTGGCCAGGATGACATAGATGCTGCTGTTAAGTTGCTAAATGAAGAAATTCAACACCTTGGAAGACACTATTTTGGTGACTATTTTTCTGCATCATATAGAATAGTGAAATAAACCGTGCTAATATTTACTAGTCACTGTTAAGGATAGAATAGAAAATAGATTAGGACTGTTATTTATTTCCTAATATGCCTTGTATTCCTTCTATGTATCCCCCTTGTACCTTTATATATATTGCCCTTTGGGTCTCATGAATATACACACAATATATTCATAACATGGTATCAGAGCCCTAGCTCTGACCTGTTCTTCCGCTGCTACGTCGCCGTTCGGGTCGTCCCAGTCCAAGTCGCCGCCGCCGCCGTGGTCCCTCTGCCTGAGCCGCCGCCGCCGCTGCCTGGATCGCGGACGCCCGAACCGCCGCTGCCTGGATCACGGACGCCCGAACCGCCGCCAGATCGGATCTAGATCCGATCTGTTGCTGAGGCCGCCGGGTCGCCATCGTTGCCGGTCGCGTCGGGTCGCCGCCGCCGTCACCCGCTCTGCCGGCCGCGCCAGATCGCCGCCGTCGTCACCTGCTCCTCCGGCCGTGCTGGTTTGCCGCCGCCATCGCCTGCTCCTTCGGCCGAGCCGGGTCACCGCCGCCGTCGCCCGCTCCTCCGGCCGAGCCGGGTCGCCGCCGCCGCCGCCCGCTCCTTCGGCCGCGCCCGGTTGCCGCTGCCGACGCCCGCTCCTCCGGCCGCGCCCGGTCGCCGCCGCCGCCGCCTGCTCCTCCGGTCGCGCCAGATCGCCGTCGCCGTCGCCTGCTCCTCCGGCCGCGCTCGGTGGCCGCCGCACTCGCGCCTGTCACCCGCGCTCGGTTGGTCTAACTCTTCACTGGCTTAACAGCCAGCAGAGAGCTAGAAGAGTTTTATAGCTTTGTAAAAAAAAGAGCAAAAAAAAACGATTGTTCTAACCGCCGCGCCGTCCAGCGCCGCCTGTTAGACTTCGTTGCCTTGGTCGCCGCGCCGTTCAGCGCCGCCTACCGATGGCTTCAGTTCCATCTACTGCGATCCCATTCTCGGGAACAAAGCTTCATGGAACGAACTACAGGTTATGGTCTTCTCTCATGGAGATTACGCTTGATGGTCTCCGTCTTTGGGGACATGTTACCGGTGTTGTAATATTTGCGGTATAAGCAAAGATATAAATATAATTCCAATATAATTATATAAGCACATCAAAGATATCAATTCATATATAAATGACATAGCAAATATGAAACTATATGAATTGAGCATATCATCCATGGTATACCACATATTCAATAATAGGAATGATAACATTCTAGACATGAATATGTATGTCAAAGTATAAAGCTTGTACCAATTAAGACTAGCAATAAGCTCAAGTTTAATTGATTATTTGTGCTCTCAAATGTAGGGTTGCACAAGACTAATCTCGGCCGTCCCGCTACTAAATCATAAACTTTTCATCGATTGGTTGTAACAAATTAATATTCAATCTTTGAGCTCTCAAGTTGTACCCACATTAAGCAATATAATCTTCACATGTGAGTATTCGGCTGACAGCCAGAAGTTAGCTAGAGCAAGTCCAACCACATATAAAATGTCTATTGCAGCAACTGAATCAAATTGATAGTAAACTATAACTTCTAACAGATCTGCAGCATGTATGTGGGATTTCTACAAGCTAAATACAGCTTCAACCAAATCACACATACACAGAAGATATATGACCAGAGTATGTCATTCAAAGTTCACAATTAACATTAATCACAGAACATGAGTATGACTGCAAGTAACAACAACTAGAGCCCAAAGATTAAATCTACCAATCTCAGATTATGATTTCATATATCATTGAGCAACAGTGTAACCCACAGCAATCTTTGTCTCTCAGTGCTAGGTAAGGAAAACAGATAATCAACCTAGCACAGCATACAAGGATTGCATGAACAAAGGAAAATCACAGGATCACTCACAGCACAGGTGATATTCGAAACCACCAGAAGAACAGGGGCTAGGCACGCTTGCGCGCTGTCCCAGAAAACCTATTGCCCCCACACCACCGTGAGAGAGGTCAGTAGGTACGGAGATACAAAGCCCTCTCGCCGAAGTGAAGCACACGCCGGCCGAGTCGAGGTAGAGGTACGCCGCACAAGCACAGGGGAGGAGCCGGCCAAGCACCTCACCGGAGCACCAGGAACCGAAGTCGTCACACACCACAGGCAAAATCAAAGAGAGAGAGAGAGAGCACTATGCTTCCGATATTCCAATCACAAGAGCCGGCCGCCATTTATAGCCAGAAGAGGGAGAAGGGATGAGCATTCGGCGGCGCCACCAACGGCCAGAGACCGAGTCTCCCGCGCCACCACCACAACCCAAACTCACCTCACATGCCGGATCTGAGAACCGAGTCCCAGGGGAAGGAGAGGAGCCGGCGCAACTCACGAGGGAGATGGGGAGGCGCGAGTCGCAAGGGAGGAGAGGTCGCAGGGGGACCAAGTCGACCCGCCGAGCTCGCCTGCCTCCACCGCGCAGCCCCCTCCGCCTGTATCGCCGCCGCCATCGCCTCCCTCCAGGCGCCCGCTTGGTATCGGCAACGGGGAGGCAGCGGCCTCCCCTTTTGACTCCCTTCGGCCCACCGACAGGTGGGCCCTCTTTCTTTTTTTTTCCTTTTTCTTTTATCAAATGGGAAATTACCCTTTTGCCCTTGGTATATACAACAGTCCCCACCAATTTCTCAATTGATAACTGATGCTCAAAGTCTTGTTCAATATACAGCTGTTCGACAATGGGTACCTTTCGGGTTTGAACCCAAAGCCTAGCGACAAGGACTACGACTCTGCACAGACAAAGGAGGACTACGCCTTGATCCAATGCCTTGGTGTGAGAATTTTTGCCCAAGTCACATTCTGTACTGGGCGGCTTGCCCTTTCCCTCTCGGGTTGGGACGTTCCGGTCATGTCCCGTATCTTACTCATGAGCGATTAAGAAAGTATACCCTTATCTTTCTTCGATTGCGACCCCACAATCACACTCACGTAGGTGAACTCTTCTAGGAATCCTGTAGGACGATTCCATAAGTCATATAGACCTAGAGTTCATTAAGAGCCAAAGCTCAACCTTCCATACAGACAGAGCACTGCAGCTAATGGGACCCGTTAGATGTGCTCTCTAAACCCACACAGTTTGTTGTCCTAGAGCCTAGTTCACGGGATCTCCGATCTACTAGGATAGGTTACCACTAATGTGAGCCTTTATACAGGTATAAGCCCCATTCCCTGTGACGCTGCTTGGATGACCTTCCGCGCCAATCCTTTAGTGAAAGGATCTGCCAAGTTCCTTTCAGACTGGATGTATTCTACAGAAATAACACCCGTCTCTCTGGCATGCCTTACCGACTTAAGTCGTCGCTTTATATGTTTTGAGGACTTCATATTGTCCTTCCTACTCTTCGCCTTAACCAGAATGGTTTGGTTATCGCAGTAGGTCAAAATAGCTGGAATAGGTTTTTTCAGCACAGGTAGGTCAGAAAGGAGTTCTCGAATCCATTCTGCCTCTACAGCTGCTGAATCAAGCGCTACCAATTCAGCCTCCATAGTGGACCGTGTAAGAATAGTCTGTTTAGAAGACTTCCACGACACGGCCCCACCCGCTAGAGTGAATACGTAACCACTCGTAGCCTTCATGTCATCCGAGTCACTGATCCAGTTAGAATCACTGAATCCTTCCAAGATTGCCGGATGACCAGAGTAATGTATTCCCAAATTAGGATTTCCCTTCAAGTATCTTAGTACTCTTTCTAGTGCTATCCAATGATCATCTCCTGGATTGGACGTATAACGACTCAATCTGCATACAGCATATGAGATGTCTGGCCTCGTCGCACTAGTTAGGTACATCAGGGATCCTATGATTTGAGAATACTTAAGTTGATCCTTCCCATGTCCGGTGTTCTTATGTAGCTTTGCATTTGGATCATAGGGTGTAGCTGCTGGCTTACAGTCCATAAATCCAAATCTGGTTAGGACTTTATCCACATAATGGGATTGTGAAAGCGTAATCCCATTCTCACCCTTTATAAGCTTAATGTTTAAAATAACATCAGCTTCACCCAGATCTTTCATATCAAAATTCTGGGAAAGGAAAGACTTTGTGTTATTGATCACATCAATGTTGGTCCCAAATAGCAGTATGTCATCTACGTAAAGACATAGAATGACACCTTCGCCCCCACTAAACCGATAGTAGACACATTTATTGGCTTCATTTACACAAAAGCCGACCGACGTCAACGTACTATCAAATTTCTCATGCCATTGCTTGGGAGCTTGCTTTAGACCATACAAAGATTTAATCAATCGACATACTTTCCTTTCTTGCCCCTCAACCACAAATCCTTCAGGCTGCTGCATATAAATCTCCTCAACCAGCTCACCGTTAAGGAAAGCAGTCTTTACATCCATTTGATGTACTTGGAGTTTATATGCTGCAGCTAGTGCTAAAAGCACTCGAATTGTGGGTAAACGAGCCACAGGAGAGTATGTGTCAAAATAGTCTTCACCTTCTTTTTGCGTGAAACCTTTAGCCACTAACCGGGCCTTGTACTTTTCAATAGTACCATCAGGTCTACGCTTTCTTTTAAATATCCATTTGCAACCTACTGGCTTACAACCAGGCGGGAGATCTGCAATTTCCCAAGTTCCGTTAGCAATGATGGAATCCATCTCGCTACGGACTGCCTCCTTCCAGTAATCCACATCCGGAGATGCGTATGCCTCTGAAAGGGTTCGTGGTTCATCATCCACGACATAAGTGACAAAGTCATCCCCAAGTGACTTCTCGGTCCTCTGTCTCTTACTCCTCCTCAACTCCAAATCTGGAGCGGTGTTATCCACACTAGGAGAGATAGAGAGATCATCTATGCCGACATGTCCACTGTCATCATTCGGAAACACATGCTCAAAGAATGTCGCATCACGAGATTCCATCACTATATTAGTAGAGATGTCACTTACCTCGGATTTGACCACTAGAAATCTATAAGCCGTGCTATTAATAGCATATCCTAGAAAGACACAATCAACGGTCTTAGGACCAAGCTTCCTTTTCTTCGGCAACGGCACATGCACTTTTGCAAGGCATCCCCACGTTCGAAAATAGGATAAGTTGGGTTTTCTCCCCTTCCATCCTTCATAGAGTGTTTCCTCCTGATTGCGAGGTGGAACCCTATTCAGGACATAGTTAGCTGTGAGAACTGCCTCACCCCACCAATAGTCCGACATACCTGAACTCTGAAGCATGGCGTTAACCAAGTCACAAAGAGTTCGGTTCTTTCTTTCGGCTATTCCATTAGATTGAGGTGAGTAAGGTGGAGTAACTTCGTGAATTATTCCACTTTCTTCACAGAATTGGGAGAACTCATGTGAGACGTACTCACCGCCTCGGTCCGATCTTAACCGTTTGATTTTCTTTTCTAGTTGATTTTCAACTTCAGCTTTGTAGATTTTAAAGTATTCAAGTGCTTCATCTTTCGACTTAAGTAGATAAATATAGCAATACTTAGTCGCATCATCTATGAGAGTTAAGAAATATCGTTTGCCACCTTTCGTTAATATTCCATTCATCTCACAAAGATCAGAGTGTATTAGTTCAAGTGGAGAAGTGTTTCGCCCTTCAACGCTATGAAAAGGTTTTCGGGGCTGCTTGGCTTGCACGCACACTTCGCACTTTGAACCCTTCTCATAATTATAGTTTGGAATTAAACTCATCTTACTTAACCGCGTAATGGCTTCAAAATTTACATGACACAACCGTGAATGCCAAATATCATGAACTTTATTGCAATGGGAAACATTGTAAACGTTTACATTATTCAAATCAAGAATGGATAAGCGGAACATGCCTCCGCTATCATAGCCTTTGCCCACAAAATTACCAAACTTGGTCAAAATGACCTTATTTGATTCAAACACAAGCTTTATTCCTTGCCTACATAACATTGACCCACTAAGAAGGTTGCGCGTCATCGCAGGCACGTACAGCACGTCTCTTAGGATGAGTGTTTTGCCCGAAGTAAGCTTCAGGCAAACCTGTCCAATCCCACGTACTGTTGCGGCGGCTCCGTTGCCCATTAGGACGGATCCACCACCTTCACCCTGAAATGAAGAGAAACAAGATTGATCAGCACATATATGTCTAGTAGCACCTGTATCAATCCACCAGTCAATAGATGGACTTGCCATAAAGGCCATAGGTACGTACTCTTCTGAGCTGGTGTTAGCCAGCGCGACATGAACCTCAGCCTTTCGGCTCTTGTGCTGACCCGGGGATGGACCCTTGCCCTTGCGATTGCGGCAATGATTGGCCTTATGGCCAGCCTCACCGCACACAAAGCAGACGATGTCCTCCTTCTTCTTCTTCATATTCTTAGGCTGGAGCTTGACTTGGGAATGATTTTTGAACTTGGGTTTTCCAGGGCCTCCAGCACTCTTAACTTGGACTTGATGAGCCTGGACTTGAGCCTTCCCTGCACCGTCACCGGCCCTAGCACGTTCTTCGACATTTATAGCTGCTGACAGCTCATTGAGTGTCAAGCGCTCCTTGATATGTCGTCGTGCAGTCACAAAGTCACGCCATGATGGCGGTAACTTGGCCAGGATGACGTTTACTTGAAACTTCTCTGGTAGGGCGCAGTCGTACTGACTTAAGTCACGTACGTGGAGTTGAAGCTCGTGGAGCTGCTCCATCACCGACCGACCCTCTACCATCTTGTAGTTCAAGTAATTTGCTGTGATAAAGGACTCATTTCCATTATCTCCTTCAGAGTACTTCTCATCGAGCTCATCCCACAGTTGCTTGGCATTCGTGAAGTTGACATAGACGTCAAACAAACGATTAGACAGTATGGCCAGCAAACGGGCTAAGACTGCATTATTAGCATCTTCCCATTTCATCGTCTCAGGGATCTCCAGCGGAAACGCCGGTGGATTTGAGATGATCCAGAAGAGCTTAAGATCAGTCAGCCAAAGTTTTGCTCTCGCCTGCCAACGCTTGAAATTGACTCCGTCAAACACTTCAGGTTTCACGACATCAGATGAGGAAGCCATTTCTTTCAATATAGGTTTTCTGGATTGTTGTAATATTTGCGGTATAAGCAAAGATATAAATATAATTCCAATATAATTATATAAGCACATCAAAGATATCAATTCATATATAAATGACATAGCAAATATGAAACTATATGAATTGAGCATATCATCCATGGTATACCACATATTCAATAATAGGAATGATAACATTCTAGACATGAATATGTATGTCAAAGTATAAAGCTTGTACCAATTAAGACTAGCAATAAGCTCAAGTTTAATTGATTATTTGTGCTCTCAAATGTAGGGTTGCACAAGACTAATCTCGGCCGTCCCGCTACTAAATCATAAACTTTTCATCGATTGGTTGTAACAAATTAATATTCAATCTTTGAGCTCTCAAGTTGTACCCACATTAAGCAATATAATCTTCACATGTGAGTATTCGGCTGACAGCCAGAAGTTAGCTAGAGCAAGTCCAACCACATATAAAATGTCTATTGCAGCAACTGAATCAAATTGATAGTAAACTATAACTTCTAACAGATCTGCAGCATGTATGTGGGATTTCTACAAGCTAAATACAGCTTCAACCAAATCACACATACACAGAAGATATATGACCAGAGTATGTCATTCAAAGTTCACAATTAACATTAATCACAGAACATGAGTATGACTGCAAGTAACAACAACTAGAGCCCAAAGATTAAATCTACCAATCTCAGATTATGATTTCATATATCATTGAGCAACAGTGTAACCCACAGCAATCTTTGTCTCTCAGTGCTAGGTAAGGAAAACAGATAATCAACCTAGCACAGCATACAAGGATTGCATGAACAAAGGAAAATCACAGGATCACTCACAGCACAGGTGATATTCGAAACCACCAGAAGAACAGGGGCTAGGCACGCTTGCGCGCTGTCCCAGAAAACCTATTGCCCCCACACCACCGTGAGAGAGGTCAGTAGGTACGGAGATACAAAGCCCTCTCGCCGAAGTGAAGCACACGCCGGCCGAGTCGAGGTAGAGGTACGCCGCACAAGCACAGGGGAGGAGCCGGCCAAGCACCTCACCGGAGCACCAGGAACCGAAGTCGTCACACACCACAGGCAAAATCAAAGAGAGAGAGAGAGAGAGCACTATGCTTCCGATATTCCAATCACAAGAGCCGGCCGCCATTTATAGCCAGAAGAGGGAGAAGGGATGAGCATTCGGCGGCGCCACCAACGGCCAGAGACCGAGTCTCCCGCGCCACCACCACAACCCAAACTCACCTCACATGCCGGATCTGAGAACCGAGTCCCAGGGGAAGGAGAGGAGCCGGCGCAACTCACGGGGGAGATGGGGAGGCGCGAGTCGCAAGGGAGGAGAGGTCGCAGGGGGACCAAGTCGACCCGCCGAGCTCGCCTGCCTCCACCGCGCAGCCCCCTCCGCCTGAATCGCCGCCGCCATCGCCTCCCTCCAGGCGCCCGCTTGGTATCGTCAACGGGGAGGCAGCGGCCTCCCCTTTTGACTCCCTTCGGCCCACCGACAGGTGGGCCCTCTTTCTTTTTTTTTCCTTTTTCTTTTATCAAATGGGAAATTACCCTTTTGCCCTTGGTATATACAACAACCGGTGCTTGTCCTTCTCCGCTACCGCCAGTTCAGCCTCCTCCTAGGCAGTCTATCTCTGCACCTCCTGGGGCAGATGAGGCTGCTAAGAAGAAGGCAGAGACTGCTGCTGCTGTTGCTGACGCTGCTGATGAGGTTTTTCAGTATGCCATTGACGCCTTCGAGCGCTGGTGTGCTGATGAGGCCCGTGTTCGTGCCATCCTGGTGGTCAGCGTTGACGACTCGATTCAGCCAGATATTGTTGGTCTGCGTTCTACTCGACAGATCTGGGAGTACTTGCGTGAGCGATACCAGCAGAGCAGTGATGCTCAGTTCTTTTCGCTTCAGCGTGAGTTGGAGACGCTTCGCCAGGGAGATTCTTCCGTCGACGACTTCTTCCGAGCTCTGGCTAGTCTCTGGCGACAAATAGATGAGCTGGCTTCTCCGCTATGCCAGGAGTGCCACAAAGTTCAGAAAGCGGATCATGATTGCCTTCGTCTTTATGATTTCGTCTGCCGTCTTCGCCCAGAGTTTGAGCCTGTCAGAGCTTAGCTGCTGAGCCGCTCGCCACGACCGACTGTCACCGAGGCTCTTTCGACACTTCGGGCTGAGGAGCTTCGTCTCGGGCTAGCAGCACAGTCCGTTCCGACTGTGCTTGTTGCTCCTTCTTCGACTACATCGACGATTCCTGCTACGACTACGGTTCCTTCCCAGGTGCCTGTTGCCGCTCCTGCCTTTACACCAACTGGAGTTCAATGCAACTACTGCAAGAACTTCGGGCATGACTACCAGCGTTGTGCGGTGCGAAAAAAGCGGAATAAGGCGCGTGGGGATGGACGATCCAAGGGGGGGGGGGCAGGGAGGCCCTTCCTTCACAGGAGGACAGACCAGCTCATCAGGATCTCAGCGAGATGACTCTGTTCAGCAGCTTTGCCAGGCTCTTCTTCAGCAGCTCTCTCACAGCTCAGCGGGTTCTGCTAGTCTAGCTCAGACGTCTCCCTCAGGTACCTCTTGGGTTCTAGATTCTGGTGCCTCTTTCCACATGACACCAGATTCCACATCTCTCACTTCAGTAGGACCTCCTGCCCTCCCTATTTCTGTACAGACTGCTGATGGTACTTCCTTATCTGTTAGCTGTCAGGGCACTCTTTTGTCCACTGATTTTTCTGTTCCAGCTGTTTCTCATGTTCTCCAACTAACCATGCAGCTTCTTTCAGTGGGACAGCTCACTGACCTTGGTTGTAGGGTTGGTTTTGACTCTCACACATGTTTCATTCAGGATCGACAGACAGGGACGATACTTGGGACTGGCCGGCGCCGTAGGGATCGTCAGGGTCTCTACATTCTCGATCGTCTTCATCTTCCGTCCGCTTCAGCTGCTCCTACCACGTCTCCTGTCACGTTTACCTCCACTGCCACTTCTGCCACCACCTCTGGAGTTTTTGCGCAGTGGCATCACCGTTTAGGTCACCTGTGTGGGTCTCGTCTTTCGTCATTAGTTCGTCAGGGTGTCCTTGGACGTGTTACTGTTGACACATCCATGTTTTGTCGAGGTTGTAAGTTGGGCAAGCAGCTATAACTTCCTTATCATTCTAGTGAGTCTTTGTCTTCTCGTCCTGTTGATTTAGTTCATTCAGATGTATGGGGACCTGCGCCTATTATCTTTAAAGGCGGGCATAAATTCTATGTTATTTTCATTGATGACTATTCCCGTTTTACTTGGCTTTTCCATATGTCTAATCATGGTCAGTTTCTTGCAATCTATCGTAGCTTTGCCATGATGGTTCGTACTCACTTTGAGTCCTCTATTCGTACCTTTCATTGTGATTCTGCTGGCGAGTATTGTTCTAGTGCGTTCAGACAATATCTTTCTGAGCAGGGCACTCTTTACCAGTCTTCTTGCCCTGGTGCCCATGCTCAGAATGGGGTTGCTGAACGCAAGCATCGTCATCTGATTGAGACTACTCGCACCCTTCTTCTTGCTTCTCACGTTCCACCACAGTTCTGGGCTGAGGCTGTTTCTACGGCTGCCTATCTCATTAATATGCAGCCTTCCACAGCTCTTAAGGATATCAGTCCTATAGAGCGTCTCTACTCTAGAGCCCCCAGTACGATCACCTTCGTGTTTTTGGCTGCACCTGTTTTGTCCTGCTGTCGCCTCGTGAGCGCACTAAACTGACAGCCCAGTCAGTTGAGTGTGTGTTTCTTGGGTACAGTTCTGAGCATAAGGGTTATCGTTGTTATGATCCTTCTACTCGACGAATTAGGATCTCACGAGATGTTGTCTTTGACGAATCTCGACCTTTCTTCTATCGAGATTCGGCTCCTCACCCTGCTTCCACCATCGAGACGATCTCCTGGTTGTCTCTCTCTGACTCCTCACCTATTTCCCCCCTTTCCCCGCCTTCGGTACCTTCACCTCATGTGTTGCCTCCTGCAGCACCGCCTCCTGCTTCTATGGCACCACCGTCTCGTTTCTCTGGGGTGCACTACTCCAGACGTCCTCGTCCTTCACCAGATTCCTCTCCTGGTCTCTTGCCGACACCGATGTCTGATTCCTCTGATGATGCTCCTCGTTACGCCCTTCGTGACCGAGCAACCATTCGGCCTCCTGATCGTCTTGTTTTTACTTCGACAGCTCATGCTCTCTCTGTCACTGAGCCTAGTTCTTATCGTGAGGCTGCTTCTCATTCTGAGTGGCAGCTCGCTATGGCCGAGGAGCTTGATGCGCTTCATCGTATGGAGACTTGGGATATTGTCCCGACACCTGTGCACGCTCGTCCTATCACGTGCAAGTAGGTGTACAAGATTAAGACCAGGTCTGACGGTACTATTGAGCGCTACAAGGCTCGTCTTGTGGCTCGTGGCTTTCAGCAGGAGTATGGTCGCGATTACGATGAGACATTTGCTCCTGTTACTCATATGACCACTGTTCGCACTCTTGTTGCGGTTGCTTCTGTTAGCCGGTGGTCTATCTCTCAGCTGGATGTTAAGAATGCCTTTCTTAATGGCGTCTTGCATGAGGAGGTTTACATGCAGCCACCACCCGGATATTCTGTTCCAGCTGGTCATGTCTGTCGTCTTCGTCGTACTCTTTATGGTCTAAAACAGGCCCCTCGTGCCTGGTTTGCGCGTTTTACCTCAATGATCACCGTTGTCGGTTTCACTGTCAGTGCCCATGATCCTGCTCTATTTATCCATGTCTCACCTCGCGGTAGGACACTGCTTCTTCTATATGTGGATGATATGCTCATTACTGGTGACGATCCCTCGTTCATTGCATATGTGAAGAAGCATCTCAGTGAGCAGTTTCTGATGACTGATCTTGGCTTGCTTACATATTTCCTTGGGATTGAGGTCTCTGTCACGCCTGAGGGCTACTACCTCTCCCAACAGAAGTATGTTCAGGATCTTCTTGATCGATCTGGTCTGACTGATACTCGCACTGCTGAGACCCCTATGGAGCTCTCTCTTCAGCTTCGTGCTACTGATGGTGATCCTCTTGAGGATCCTACTCGGTATCGCCATCTTGTTGGCAGTTTGGTATATCTTGTGAGCACTCGTCCTGATATTGCTCATGCTGTCCATATCTTGAGTCAGTTTATGGCTTGTCCTACTCATCTTCACTACAGTCATCTTCTTCGTGTTCTTCGCTACTTGCGTGGGACCATCTCTCGTCGCTTGTTTTCCCTAGCTCCACCTCACTCCAGCTTCAGGTGTATTCTGATGCGACCTGGGCTAGTGATCCTTCTGATCGTCGTTCTCTTTCTGCTTACTGTGTTTTTCTTGGCTCTTCTCTGATTGTCTGGAAGACAAAGAAACAGACTGCAGTTTCCCGTTCGAGTGCAGAGGCTGAGTTGAGAGCTATGGCAGTTGTGACAGCAGAGATTACTTGGTTGAGATGGCTACTTGCAGATTTTGGTGTACCTGTGAGGGGACCTACAACTCTTATGATTGACAGTACAGGAGCTATCAGTATTGCCCGTGATCCAGTGAAGCATGAGCTCACCAAGCACATTGGTGTGGATGCTTCATACACTCGCTCCCAAGTGCAGGAGGGTGTTCTTGCTCTTCAGTTTGTGTCCTCAGAGTTACAGATTGCTGACTTCTTCACGAAGTCACAGACTAGGGCACAACATTTACTTGCCCCAAATCTGTACAGTTTGGTTCCTAAGAGATTAATAAAAACTAGGACAATTGCGCAGGCCCTCAACAATCGTGGATGGGTGAAGGACATCAGAGGTGCTCTTTCTGTTCAGGTCTTGGTGGAATATTTGCTGATCTGGGATTTGGTGGATGGGGTAATTTTGCAGCAAGATACTCCTGATCAATTTCGTTGGAAGTTGACACAATCCGGCATCTATTCCAGCAAGTCAGCCTATGCTGCTTTTTTCCTGGGAACGATCAGTTTTTCTCCCTGGAAAAGGATCTGGAGGAGTTGGGCTCCTTTAAAGTGCAAATTCTTTATTTGGCTAGCCATCAATAACCGTTGTTGGACAGCTGATCGGCTGGCTAAACGTGGGTTACCCCACCCTTCAGCCTGCCCTTTATGTGATCAAGCAGAGGAGTCAATTCAGCATATCCTTGTATCTTGCGTCTTCTCTCGACAGGTCTGGGCTCTGATCTTGAGCAAATTGGGTTTGCTAACTTTTGCTCCTCAGCCTGGAGAGTCTCGATTTTCCAATTGATGGTGCCAAGCAATCAAGGGGTTTGATAAAAAAAAAATAAGAAAAGGGCTGAATTCTTTAATCATCTTGGTCGCTTGGGAAATATGGAAGCATCGTAATGCTTGTGTGTTCGAAGGAGCTCCTCCAAATGTCCATTTGGTTCTACAAGCTGTGGCTAATGAGAGTGCCTTGTGGTGCATGGCAGGAGCCAAGCTTATCAAGGCGTCGCTTAGGCGTCGCCTAAGCGGTAAGGCGCTCCCAGGAGGCAAGGCGTCGCCCCCGCCTTGCCGTGTCCGCCGTCGCCGCAGTGGATCCGCCGTCGCCGCCGCCAGATCCACTACCTCCGCAGCTCCGCCGGCTCCAGTCTCTTCCGCGGTTGCCGCTTGGGGGCTGTGGAGCGTGGCGGCAGGAAGAGGGAGCGGAGCCATCGAGGGGAGGAGGCGGAGGCGCGGAGCCACCGAGGGGAGGAAGGCAAGAGCTGCGCGAGAGATGAGTAAGCGAGAGATGGGAGAGCTCTGCTGTCTGCTCGGATGCAGCGACGGCCGACGAGTGCTGTGTATGCTAGGGTAACGGGTTAAAAAGGATGGAGCGATGGATATGTTTGGTATTTTTGCAATTTACTCTCTAGATTTCTATAAAATTGTAATTAGATCCTTTTAGGTCCTTCATCCTCTTTGGATTTCTTCTAATTTACTCCTTCAGAACTCAGTTTTTCTTCGCCTTACGATATGTATAAGGCGTCGCCTCGCCTCACGCCTTACCGCTTAAAAGATGTGAGGGGGGTGGATCGCCTTACCTCGCCTTACCGCCTTAATAACCTTGGCTGGAGCCTCTGCTCTTAATGAGATGTTTCTTCAGCTGCTTTGCACATAGGCTTGATGTGTGCTGGGGTGTTAGTTTTTCTTGGTTTTTTAGTGTTGGGTGCGGGAGTTAGTTTTTTCCCCCTTGTACTTGGAGTAGACTCTTGTCTCTCCGTTTTTTCTTTCTTCTTAATGAAATGACACGCAGCTCCCAACTTTGCTAACCAAACAGGTCTAACTCCAAAAACTCTGCTCCAAAAAAAAGGTGGAGTTAGAGGCCAACTCCACGTTTTTTATGGAGCTCCTCAAGGGGTACTCCACAAACAAAGGTTTCCAAATTCCTTGTGGAGTTGGTGCAAAATTACCCACCACTGCCACCATTACACAATCCCCCCCGAACCCCACGCCCCGTCTCCGCCCCCACCCGCGCCGGGCCTCCTCCTCTCCGCCCCCCACCCGCGTCGGGCCTTCTCCTCTCCGCCCCCACCCGCGCCGGCCTCCTCTCCGCCCCCACCCGCGTCGGCCTCCTCCTCTCCGCCCCCACCCGCGCAGCACCTCCTCGGCGACGACGGCGACGTCGACCAAGACGTGACGACGCTGAGGCGGACGAGGAGCGGGAGAGCGTTCCCGCCGCCGATATCGGTGATCGGCAAGGGCGGGCGGTCGTGGCTGAGCCTCCGGGCGCACCGGGAGGCCGACCGGCTTGTGCTGCGGGAGATGCGCCTGCCGTCGCAGGAGCTGCTTGACCGATCGATGTGTTTGACCGCTGTGTGTGCATTTTGATCTGATATGCGCTGTTTGCATGAGAATGCTGCATAGAGTACAATTGAATTATTTTCAAGCACTCTAACATAAAACAACCACAAAAGAAACATACACCAAACATCATTCATGGGCACATTGGACCTTTCTCAGCGAAACCTCACATTCCTGGAGTTGGAGCTAACTGCGTGCCAAACAGGACTACCTGCTCCAGGAACTCCACAGTGGAGCTGCTCTATGGTGGAGTTGGTGGAGCATTGCTTGCTTTTTTTGTAAAGCTGCGAGTGACAGGCTAGTTTCTTCGAAAGCCACACGGTAAGTGTACAAAGAATAAGATACTAGCAGTAGCACGCTACGTAAAGAATGTTGAGCGTCTTTAGCAGCCGAGATCGATTCCCGGATGGATCCGCTTCTTCCCATACCGAACGGTCTCTTTCCGCCATTGGGTTGATCCCGAAAAAGGAAAATTAAAATAGAATTCCATAATGGCATGAAAATAGAAGATATTTTTTTTGTACTTTTCTCATTTATATAATTTTTAAAATATGATAAATAGTGAATAAATATTATTTATTTTTATATATATTTCAAAATTAGTGTTACTCCTATTGTTAGAGGGTAAATACAGAATCAATCTCTCTGATCGCAGCATCTATATAAAGCTACGCGCATCCGCCCTTCCCACCAAAAACGAACACCTCACCCCGTCGTCGCAATGGCGACTACTCGCCGGCAGCGCCGGCCCTTCCCGCTTGTCCCCCTCCTCTTCTCCCTCCTGGCCGACGCCGCCTACGGCCGCCTCATCTCCGAAGGCTCGCCCGCCACCCCGGCCTCCTTCCTCCTCTCCTCCCCCGCGTCCTCGGCCGTGATCAGCCTCTCCTCCTCCTCCTCGCCGTCGCCGGCCGCGGCGGACGAGAAGTGCCAGCAGTCGTACGGATTCGTTCCATGTACCACCACCGTGCTCGGCAACCTCTTCCTGGTGCTCGCCTACGTGCTCCTGATGTTCAAGGCGGCCACGCACCTGTCGGCCGGCAGCGAGCTGCTGCTCGAGATCATGGGTCCCGGCCTCGTCGGCGGCCTCCTGCTCCCCATCCTCGGCGCGCTCCCCGAGGCGCTTCTCGTGCTCGGTACGCTCGTTTTTGCTTCCTTAAATTCCGTCGTTCTTTGATGAACTGCGAAGTCTTTCGTACCCAAGCCTGCACACCTGGTTAAGAGTTGGGAAAATCTGTTCAGTAGCACTGAAAATACACCGTTTTCGGAAAATACCATTAAAAGATTCGGGCTCCGGAAAATACCACCAAAAAATTCAATTTGCTTCGGAATCTAGCATTATGGACAAATATACCCCTCTCCCTCCCCTCCCTCACCTTCTCTCCTCCTGCGGGGGCCTGCGCCGCCCCGTCCAACTCCCCGCCCCCGCCTCCTCCTCGCCGCCGGCCTCCCCGCCTCCCCCCTCCTCACGCCGTCGCCTACCTCCGCCTCCTCCTCGCCCGCGCCTCCCCGCTCCTCTCCCCGCGGCGCCCCGAGCGGCAGCCCCCGAGCGGCAGCCTCCTCCTCGCCCCCGCCTCCCCGCTCCTCTCCCCGCGGCGCCCCGCGCCGTCCGCCCCCTCTTCCCCCACCTCTTCGCCGCCGGCCTCCCCGCCTCCTCCCTCCTCACGCCGCGGCACCGCACACCAGCTGCCTCCGCTCGCCCACAGCCGAGCCGCACGCCGGCCACCATCGCCGCGCCTCGGCCCGCAGCCGACCGCGCCGCGGCGTGAGGAGAGAGGAGGCGGGGAGGCCGGCGGCGAAGAGGTGGGGGAAGAGGGGGCGGACGGCGCGGGGCGCCGCGGGGAGAGGAGCGGGGAGGCGGGGGCGAGGAGGAGGCTGCCGCTCGGGGGCTGCCGCTCGGGGCGCCGCGGGGAGAGGAGCGGGGAGGCGCGGGCGAGGAGGAGGCGGAGGTAGGCGACGGCGTGAGGAGGGGGGAGGCGGGGAGGCCGGCGGCGAGGAGGAGGCGGGGGCGGGGAGTTGGACGGGGCGGCGCAGGCCCCCGCAGGAGGAGAGAAGGTGAGGGAGGGGAGGGAGAGGGGTATATTTGTCCATAATGCTAGATTCCGAAGCAAATTGAATTTTTTGGTGGTATTTTCCGGAGCCCGAATCTTTTAATGGTATTTTCCGAAAACGGTGTATTTTCAGTGCTACAGAACAGATTTTCCCTTAAGAGTTGGGTGGGCTACAGTGGTACTGAAGGCGAGGGCTAGATTTATAAAAATAAATATTCAAAAACTAAATTTTAAAAAGAGTAGCATAGAAAGAGGATAAATTTGCAAAAACACACATTCAAATATCAAATTTGAAAAAAAGTGACGTATGAAGGGGCTAAATTTACAAAAGAGGAAGCTCTAAGGAGCACTTTATTTTTTGAGATTAGGATCACTTAAATTTTAGAGTGTTAGATCTTCATCTAACGAATCCTTCCTATCTCCTTCAAAAAACAAATCTAGACCACTGAATCTCTATCCAATGAATCCCCAATACCATCCCTAAAAAAAAAGGATCTTGTACTCATAATCAGCGTGGTACTTTGTGGATATAACTGGGCCCTATCTTTGATATTTTATCCTTGTGAGTTTTGAGTTATACCGATTTTTGTGACCGTATAACTTCTTGTTTCCCCCTTTGTTTTTGTAGATTGTACTTTCTGAGGGGGTTCTTTAGTTTGTAGTTGTAATTCAGCTTTGTAGAAATTAGGCTTTCTTGGTGCATCGTCTTCCTTTCGAGATAGTTGCAGACCATCTTATCTGAGAATAACATTGGAGCACACCCCTTCTTCTTTTTACTTGCCTCACAAAAGAACCTTTTTTTACTATTGAAAGCGGAAAGAGTTCACGCAATGCTTAATTCAGTTGGCCAGGACGTCATAAATACAGTTGGGATTACAATAGATGGAGAAGGATCCGGAGTTCGCATCCGATCCTATTCATGCCTAATATAACCGACTGGCCGTATCTGTAGCCGATCCGGCAACGGCAATACGTCCGTGAGGTCCTGGGGCAGCCGTAGCGTGTACAAGTACAATTACTTGGCTAACACTCCCCCGCAATCGATACGGTAGAAGGACGAACGTTGAGGCTGGAATGAAACTCCGTGAAGACAGAAGTTGGGAGCCCCTTAGTGAAGATGTCGGCCTACTGGGAGGACGTAGGCACATGATGAACATGAACTTGGCCAAGGGCGACGCGCTCGCGAACGAAGTGCAGATCAATCTCCACGTGCTTGGTCCGCTGATGTTGAACTGGATTGGTGGAGAGGTAGACTGCACTGATGTTGTCGCAGTAAACAAGTGTGGCCCGATGAAGTGAAGAATGGAGCTCGGTGAGGAGTTGACGTAACCAGCTTGCCTCGGCAACACCGTTGGCCACGGCACGATACTCAGCCTCTGCACTAGATCGGGAGACGGTGTGCTGCCGCTTTGAGGACCAAGAGATAAGGTTGTCACCGAGAAAAAACACCATAACCGGACGTCAATTTCCGTGTATCGGGGCACCCGGCCCAGTCAGCATCGGTGTAGACGACCAGTTTTTCTGGAAAGGTCCGATGGAGCAGAAGACCATGATCAAGTGTACCACGGAGATACCGAAGAATGCGCTTCACTAGCGTAAGATGATGCACACGGGGATCGTGCATGAACAGGCAAACTTGCTGAACATCATACGCAATGTCGGGCCGAGTGAAAGTCACGTACTGTAAGGCGCCAGCAAGGCTGCGGTAATGTGTGGCGTCTTCGACGGGAGCGTCGTTACTGGAAAGCTTTGAATGTGTGTCGACTGGAGTGCTACACGGCTTGCAATCTGACATGCCAACACGCTCGAGGATCTCAAGAATATAGTGACGCTGAGAAAGATGCATGGAGCCATGTTGTCTGGTCACTGATAGTCCCAGGAAGTGATGCAGCGGACCCAGGTCTTTCATAGAAAATTCCTGCTGAAGAGCAATGATAGTTCGACGAAGAAGAGCATCCGAGGAGGCTGTCAGGACCATGTCATCCACATATAGTAACAAGTAGACCATGTCGGCGCCGCGACAAAATATGAACAATGATGTATCGGACTTGGCTTCAACAAAGCCTAGAGATAGAAGAAAGCCAGCAAAACGACTATACTATGCACGTGGAGCCTGCTTGAGCCCGTAGAGAGACTTGTTGAGGCGGCATACATAATCAGGATGAGCCGGGTCGATGAAGCCAGAGGGCTGCACACAGTACACTGTCTCAGATAGAGTCCCATGCAGAAAAGCATTATTCACATCTAGCTGGTGAATGGGCCAGTCACGAGAAAGAGCCAGAGTCAGAACTATCCGGATGGTAGCTGGTTTGACCACAGGGCTGAATGTCTCATCAAAGTCAATGCCGGGGTGCTGTGTAAAACCGCGGAGAACCCAGCGGGCCTTCTAGCGATCAAGAGACCCATCGGGATGAAATTTGGGACGATAAACCCACTTGCCAGTCACAATATTGACGCCAGGCGGTTGAGGAAGAAGTTCCCAAGTGTTGTTTGCCTGAAGAGCATTAACTCGGACATGGCGGCTCGCCAATTTGGATCGGCAAGGGCCCCGCGATACATCTTGGGAACAGGCGAGAGCACCGAAGCATGGAGATTCAGCCGGTCGACGGAAAGACAAAAATCGGTCTTGCCTCGAGTGGTCATGCGGTGTGCATTGACGACAGGAGGGACAGGAATCACCACGGGAGGGGCACTGGTGCGACTGTGCGCAGCCGGGGCCAGGACAGCAGGTCCAGGTACAGTGCCCGAGCCAGGCAGATCAGGCGCTAGGGCAGGAGACGGGCCGGGGTCCTGGGAAGAGCCGGGCACGGCGCCAGCAATCCCAGCGCCCGAGCCAGGCGCCAGTGCAGGAGGCAGGCCGGGGTCCTGGGAGGATCTGGGCGTGGCGCCAGCGGGCCCAACGCCCGAGTTAGGCTCAGGGCCGGGACTGGCAACACTCAGGTCAGGCGCGCCGAGTCCAGGCGCAGTGCTGTGACGAGGCAGGCTCACGGGTGGCGGGCTGGCCACCGGTGACGACAGGTCCGGCGGGAGTGGCGAGACCGGTCCGGCGGGAGTGGCGGGACCGGGCCGGCTCCGCTGGCAACGACCCGAGGTGGCGATCCAACGGGGGCAGTAGGGCCAGACCGGGGGGTACCTGCAGGGAGACGCGACCCAATGGGCAGTGGCGAACACTCCATGTCCAATAAAAAATCAAGGTTAGCATCATCAGACGACGATGTAGCCGCCATATCACCAAAGGGAAAAGAATTCTCGTCGAAAGTTACATGACGAGAAATGATGATCCGATTGGAGCTCAAATCTAGACACCGGTAACCTTTGTGCTCAGAGGAGTAACCAAGAAAGACACACAGCGTTGAGCGCGGTGAGAGTTTGTTGGCAATGGTGGCGGAAAGATTGGGATAGCATCGACAGCCAAAGACCCATAGATGATCATAGGAGGGAGGAGAGCCGTACAGGGCAAGGTATGGAGTGGCAAACTGAAGGGTTTTCGTGGGGTGTCGATTTATGAGATATGTGGCGGCATGAAGAGCTTCAACCCAATACTGAGGCGGCATGCGAGCTTCAATTAAAAGAGTGCGAACAACATTATTAACGGTCCGAATGGAACGTTCAGCTTTGCCATTCTGTTGGGATGTATATGGGCACGACATGCGGAGTGCAATGCCGTGTGTGAGAAAGAATGAGCGGGCGGAGAGATTATCGAACTCACGTCCGTTGTCACACTGGACTGTTTTAATGGTGGTGCCGAATTGAGTTGGACGTATGTAAAGAAGTGGGAAAGGGTGGGAAAGGTTTCCGACTTCAAGCGCAGGGGAAACGTCCAAAGAAAATGAGAGCAGTCGTCAAGAATCACCAAATAATACTTGTAACCTGAGACGCTAGTAACAGGAGAGGTCCAAAGGTCACAATGAATTAGAGCAAAATTTTGGGTAGCACGAGAAGTAGAAGAAGAAAAAGGTAGACGAATATGCCGACCCAGTTGACATGCATGACAAAGAGTATCAATGGTGCTCTTGTTACAAGAGATAGCTGTGGAGCTACCTAAATGATGAAGAGCTTCGGTGCCAAGATGACCAAGATGACGATGCCAAAGAGTGGAACTGATGGCGACCATGGTGTGTGGACTGGATGGAGGCGGCAGTAGAGGGTAAAGATCTCCAGTGCTATTGTATCTGGCGATTTCGCTCTTAGTCCGAAGGTCCTTCACAGAGAGGCCATATGGGTCAAACTCGACGGAACAGTTATTATCGATGGTAAAGTGACGAACAGAAATTAAATTCTTGATAATCTGAGGGGTAACTAGAACGTTCTGAAGAGTGAAAGGACCATGTTTAGCAGGGATATGTGTGGAGCCAACAGAGGTGATAGGAACCAAGGAACCATTGCCAACTATAATACTGGAAGGAGAAACATTAGAAGGTGGATGAGACGTGGAAAGGTTACCGGCATCTGATGTCATATGGTTGCTAGCACCGGAGTCCATGTACCAGCTAGTCGATGGAGGTTGTTGCAGCTGCATGGTGCTGAACGCGTTGGCGAGTGCAGTTTGATCCCAGCCGCCGTGGACACCAGGATCGCTCATGGCAGGGGTGGTGTACTGGGGAACTCCGGGCATGCCTGGACCCATGGCAGGGGCGATGTACTGGGGAACACTGGGTTGACCTGGGACGTGCAGAGGCAGACCGGGCGTGTTTTCGGACAGCGCAACGTTGGAACCGTAGGGGACGCCGCCGGGTGGCAGGCCGGCATACCCGGCGTGCGCGGCCAGCGCATGTGGAGGAGTGTGTGGAGCATGGACACCGGAGAAAGGGCGGGGCGCACTGGCGGGCCAGACCTGCACGGTGCCCATCCAAGGGTTAAAGAATGACGGCGGCCAGCCGCCTTGCTGTGCGCCGGACCTCCCATCACCGCCTCCATTGGTGCGATTATTGCGACGCCGGCGATTATTTTGCCGATTGCCGCCGGTCGTGGTGTTGGTGCCACGTGCAGTACCCTGGGTGCTGGAGTCACCATGGGCAACGCCATGTGCGTTGCCGGACGTGAAGCCTAGCGCGCTACCAGAGTAATGGCGAGCACCCTGGCTGCCAGTGGAGAGGAGGGCCGTCGGCGGTGTGGAGGCCCGGTCGTTGAGGGTGATTTCTTCGAGAAGAAGGTCATTGCGGACGGCATCAAACGACGGGAACGGCCTCTGGCGCTTAAGGAGGGCCGCCATATGAGTAAACCTCTCGTTGAGGCCACGTAAGGTAGCCATAACAAGGGTTCGATCGAGGACGGGTTCGCCCAAACTCCCGAGTTGATCGGCCATGGTTTTAAGTTTGCGACAGTAGTCGGAAATATTGAGATCGCCTTGGACGAAAGTCCGAAATTCCGTGTCGAGGATCAAAGCACGAGCCTCTTTGTTGCCGACGAACATGTCCTCAAGAGCAAGCCAGATTTGGCGACTGGTAGCTTGCCGGTCGGTGTTGCTAGGGGTCATGAGCTCGAGGAGATTGGCAGAGATGGTGCCAAAAATCCAAGAGACCACGACGCAATCCATGCGATGCCACGGCGCGACGTCGGGGAAAGTGGTGTCAGAGAGGACGTGATCGGTGAGCGCGTATTTGCCGAGGGTGATGAGATGAAGACCGCGCCACTTGGGGTAGGAGATGGAGCCGGCCTCGAGGACAACGGGAACCAAGCCCGGATGTTCGAGACGGCGACTGCCTGCGCATGCAGATTGGCAACGAGAAGAGCGTCGGCCTCGGCCTCTCGGCGGCGACGGTCGTCTTCCTCGCGCTGGGCCTCCAATCGGCGTTGGTCAGCGGCAGCAATTTCAGCAGTACGCCGCTGTTCTTCCTCAGCACGCCGCTGGTCTTCCTCGGCGCGGCGAGAGGCCTCCTTGCGGAGCAACTCGACCTCCTGACGCAGGAGCGCGAGCTCGGTCAGATTGCCGGCCATGGGGACGCACAGGATACGCAGGGGCGGCGAGATTAGGTGCGGAAGCGGTAGGTCACAGGAGCGACACTATCTGATACCATGAAAGCGGAAAGAGTTCACGCAATGCTTAATTCAGTTGGCCAGGACGGCATAAATACAGTTGGGATTACAATAGATGGAGAAGGATCAGGAGTTCGCATCCAATCCTATTCATGCCTAATATAACCGACTGGCCGTATCTGTAGCCGATCCGGCAATGGCAATACGTCCGTGAGGTCCTGGGGCAGCCGTAGCGTGTACAAGTACAATTACTTGGCTAACAACTATGGCTGTTGCTCAGCATTCATAACACATTACTGTGGCCCTTATGTAATATCTTGGTTACTTGGATGCATCACGAAGGATCTGAATTCTTCTGAGATCATTGGCAAGGTTACTCAGTGAAATCTGTAGTCAACTGTATGTACTAATTGCTCCTAATTAAAAAACAAGAATACTGAGTTGCTATCCATTAGTACAACGACGTGGATGCAGACTTGGCATTGTTGCATTTAATATACTTAATTTTACAACACAACATGGTTGCCAAATTTGCTACATCCATCCCAATGAGATCTGCATACCACAGTGTATTGATGTGGTAGTCGGGTAGTGGCCTACAGATACTTAAATATTGATTCTGACAAAGCACCCTTTCATGTGATACAACTACATTTGATCAACTCACTCTTCTGGTTTCAACACGACAACACCATTAGCACGTTAGCCTAATTGTATTTGTTTTTCTTCTGCTTTCTCTTAATAAAATGGAGCAATTCTCCTGTGGCCTGGCCACTTCAAAAGATCAACTCAGTACAAGAACTTGTTTGTAAATTCCATTTTCATGGATTTTTAAGGGATAGGCCACATATTTCTGTGATAGTACGATCTATGATTAAAACTTTGATTTTGTCCTTCACACACTGCTCAAAACAGATTTATTCCGGTCCATCTGCTACAATCATGAAGCTATTTTCGTTTTACTGCTGTATGGATATTCATCTCTGTGCAGGCTGTCCTTCATGTACACTTCTAACTAGAATTCTGATCTGCTTGTTCCATCACATAAACAGTATCTGGTCTCTCCGGGAGTAGAGAGACTGCGCAAAGTCAGGTCCTGATCGGCATGGGGCTGCTTGCTGGTTCGACCATCTTTCTTCTCACCCTGCTTTGGGGAACCTGTGTCGTTGTTGGCAAGTGTGACATTGGGCCAAGCGGTGTTACAATTGATGAACAGGACAATAAGGTCTTCAGCTTAACTGGTAAGTTGTTACTGGAGAGTTTCTGATACTTGATTATTCTGTAACTTCTGAATTACAGCAGTGAAATGTCATCCATCTCAAAAAGGGAAAAAATGCGACAGTTTCACAAGTGATTTTGTAGTAATGTTTGGCACGATTACATAGATTTAACAACTCTGTAGAATTATTCAAACACCCAGTCATGGCTGCTCCTGTATAGGGATCTACCATAGTGTCACAATTCTCAGTTAAATGTCAAAAACTGCCAAACTAAAGCTGCTAATCCTGAACAATGTGTTAGGCTTGCCCTCCTTTTCACTAACCGATAATTAGTGAATTCTAATATGTGCGCACTTTCTTTTTGCAGGCTCCGGTATTTCAACTGATGTGCAAACCAGCTACGCAGCACGAATCTTGGGAATATCTGTTCTTCCCTTTGTGATTGCTCAGTTCCCAAAAATGTTGAAGACTCACCATGGGCAGCGCCTAGCCATCTTGCTTGCCCTTACTGTATCGTTCTTGCTTGCACTCTCCTACTGCTTGTATCAGGTAAATTTTCAGGGGCGTTGTCAGCCTCCTGAAAATGATGACAAGATTGACAAATCTATGTCACAAGAATCAATTTTGACAGTGTTAGATTCTACATTTTGCATCAGGTTTTCCAGCCTTTGATTCAGAGCAGGAAGCTCGCATACGCAAAGCACAAGCATGTGATATCTGGGATCCTAAGGCATGCACAAATGGAAGCACTGGGTCGGCTGCTTAACGAGGACGGCACACCTAATGAAGAAGTCATAAAAAAGTGCGATGCTCAAACATCTTATTGATCTTGCAATGCCAACAGAACGTTCATGAACATGACATGAACCTTGTCTACGCTCACACGCAGGTTGTTCCACAAGATTGACATGGATGAGAGCGACAGCCTGTCCCGAGCTGAGCTGCATGCGCTTATTATCGGGATCGACTTTGAGGAGATTGACTTTGACAAGGATGATGCTGTCAACAAAATCATGGATGACTTCGACACGTCAGGCAATGATACTGTAGAGGAGGCAGAGTTCGTCCAGGGAATGAAGAAGTGGCTTCATGAGGCCAAAAGCAGCGTGCCGGCTAGTGGTGCCTTCTCCAATAAGTTCATCAATGACTACCACGCGGTAATTTGTTTAATCTTGATCCTTCTTAATGGTAATGTGCACAACATAGAATTTGTGCTAAGAAAAGAATACTGAGAATACACAAACGAGTTCAGATAACGAAGAGATAGACCTTTAGTTAGCAAATTGTCTGAATTCTGCAGAGAACAAGGCAGGAGCATGACCTGTTGGTGGACAGATCCGACGAGGCAGTGGAGAGCGTCGAGAACCCCGGCTGGTGCATCGCCAAAGCCTTGGGGCTCCTGCTTCTGGGCACTGTCATTGCTGCTGCATTCGCAGGCCCGCTTGTTGACGCCGTCCACAACTTCTCCAACGCCACGCACATCCCGTCCTTCTTCATCTCTTTCATCGCCCTCCCGCTGGCGACCAACTCCGGCCACGCCGTCTCCGCCATTATCTGCGCCAGCAGGAAGAAGAATAGGACATGTTCCCTCACTTTCTCCGAGGTACATCACTGACAGACAGACACAGCTACTCCATTTAGCTTCCGAAACCGCCTGTATCTCTACTTTATACCTAATAACAAATGTTTGATGCTTCGTTTGCAGGTATATGGCGGTGTGACCATGAACAACATGTTGTGCTTGGGTGTGTTCTTGGCTCTCGTCTACATCAGGAACCTGACGTGGGACTTCTCATCGGAGATGCTCATCATTCTGCTCGTCTGCGTCATCATGGCCCTCTTCACAAGCTTCCGGACCACGCTCCCGCTCTGGACCTGCCTAGTGGCGTACATGCTCTACCCGTTGTCGCTCGTCGTCGTCTACATCCTCGACTTCATCTTCGGCTGGTCATAAGCTCATGCTTCTAAACCCCTGATTTTGGCGGCCACTAGTGTTTCTGTAGCACCCCACATACCGATGTGAGATACTACTATGGAACATCATCGTCAAAGTGAAGAATGAATAATTAAAGCAATAATAGAAATCACGAATTAATAAACTTTAAAGGTAATTTACTAAGTAATCAACAGAGGCAGAAACAAATGTTTGAAACATAGGACCGGTTCATTTCTAACCAAATAAAAAACAAATAAAACAACAAAAAGTGGCAAGCCACGGTACTGAAACTCGAGTGCTCCCACCCATGCATAATGCTATCACTCCACTGGCCTTTTACCTAAGAATAGAAAGAGTAAGCATGATATTTGAAAATCTCAGCAAGTACCTAACAACGGTCGTAACACGGCGAGTAAAAGGACAAGTAAGCAAGCAAGCAATTGATACAGGTTAAGTGTAATGAAACTATTTTCCCGAAAACATTGATATAGATCGATGATGGAGATCGCAGAAACAGTGTAATTAAAGAAAATTGTTATTTAGCAAGTTATGGCAATGGCGCTGACGATTACTCCCCACATACTTGGTCCTCGACTATATAACGGCAGACATGGTGTAATATCCTGAGTAACGAGAGTGTACGCCCCCCCGTGCGTTACCAGGTGGGTGGAAATCTCCCCTATATATGGATAATCCCAGACCAGTTAACTGTTATATAATTAACATGTTATATGGTGTGAATTTAAGGAACTAAGAGAAAGTTAAGATAAAATTAGGAAAAGTGACAGGATTTGCTAAGGCTGGAAATAGAAACACATAATTCCCGATATGAGAATGATAGGGGATGATAATATGGTGATAAGGTAACTGATACATTATGAACAGATTATATAGTATGAATTTAAGGAAACTAAAAGATGGCGAGGATAAGGTTACGATAAAGTTATGAGAAGTGAAAAGAGATTCTAGGGTTGAAAATGGAGAGACATGGTTCCTGACATGAGGGCGATGTGGAATAATGAAAAGGTGATAGTGATATAGGAATTATCCTAAAGTGGTATTATAATATAGCTTAAGCAAGATTATCAACCAATCAAGTTTTATTATGTGATAAGTGATTATTAGTCAGATTAACGAGTTTAATACATACATCCTTTGTGGCTCAAATACAACATCATACAATTATTGGAACATAATATTAGGAACTAAAATATATCAACCCTATTATCAAAAGAGTGCCAATAATTTAAACTTAAGTTAAAGCATGTTCATAAACTACCCCCATTAACGATTTAAGCATAGATTCTAAAACACTAATTAAAAGCATGATCTCTAGAACATTTTAACTGAGCATCCTAATAAACATAAAAGCAGGTGAAATAAAATAACCTAGAACAACATGGTTTGAGTACAATATTAAAAGTCTATAACCAGGCAAACATGAATGATATGATAATAACCAGACATCATTAGTAATATCATATTGACCAGATAAGCTTTAGTGATATGCTAGTAGCCAGGTAACTTTAGCTATATAATGTTGGCCAGGTAAGCTTAGTGATGTGATTTTAGCGATATGATATTAGCCAAGCGATATGATATGGCCAGGTAATTGTAGTGATGTGATATTAGCTAAGCGATATGATATGAGCTAGGTGACTTTAATGATATGATTTTAGCGATATGATATTAGTCAAGCAAGCATGGTTGACATGATAATATACTCAATGACAAGGTGACAAGTAAACTGGAAACATGTGATTTGCGAAACAGAAAGGCTACGGCCGCGAGGTACTTGCCTTGAGCACGGTCAGCAGAATCGCTGCATGAAGCATCTGAGATGCACAACTGCCCAAACATTCCTCAAAGGCTGCCCTGTTCTGTGTTGCCCTGGGTGTCGTCCTAGTGATAAAGTAAGCGGTTATAACACTGAAAGGTTAGCATATGGTGCAGAAACCATGTAACGGTGGATGGAATCTGGATCGCTATTATTATTGCATTCTTTCATACACTATGTTTTAGTTCAAACTGCTAGATCTCAGGAAATTTCTATGTATCATATTTTAAAAGCAATTTATGGCAAATAAAATAACCTGAGCTTTCCCTTGATAAGCCATACATGTTATCTAATTGCATCCTGTGTATTGGCTCGTGGAGCACGGTGGTTTGTGCTCACCCTCGCTCACTCAATTAATCCAGAATCAGGAGTCAGACTGCTACGCTTTAGCAACACTTTTGGTCATGATGGCGAAGAAGATGAAGATGTCAAGGACTAGGTCGCAAACCCCCAGTTGGCTGCCTGTAGGCACGTCCTGAGAGTCGCACATGTGTGCTTCGTTTCCGCTGCTACATTTTATTGATTTCGGTTTAATCGACCCATGAGTAAGTCTGCTACTATATTTACGCTTCTGCATGATATGTATTTTTTATATTCAGTACTGTATCTGTGAGCACTATCTACTAATCCAGGGAATAGTGTGGTGGAATCACAGATGATTCCGGATTGTAAAATCTAGGTCTGACAGCGCTGGTATCAGAGCATATCGATTGCAGGTCGTGACCTAGTTAGCCTGGCTATTAGTTTCATGATTAGAATTATTTCTTCAATATCTATTTTCAAAATATAAGTTGTATTGCTTATGCGCATCTCTCTTAGATGATTCTCTCTCACCTATATGCTGCCCTAGTCATTTTTATTTTTAAAAGCTCTCTTATCCCGAATTCGAAATAATAAAAATCCAGTACTCCTCTTGTAAGCTCTCTTGGAAAACCTACTTGGGCCAAAATCGCAAGACTTAAATTTAAAACTCGATTTTAAAGAAAAATGTTTTATCCCTGGAAGATCTATTATCAAATTATTTACAAAATTCATTTTTGAACTTGTAGATAAGATTATTTAAGATTTAATATTGGGTTAATTATCGTATATGAATGAATAATGTGACTTTATTAGTTGTTTTAAATCTAATTATTAATGAAAGGCATTAATAAATAATGGTTTTGGTTAAATGTCCAAATTTAATAACGATCCCAATTAAAGAGACATCCAAGTTAAAGTTAAAAGAAATAAATTGGATATTATGTTCAACTATAAAAGCAACACTTTAAATTAAAAGATTACCCTTAATTATAATTAAAATATATACTCTAACATTTAACATGCCGCCATTAAATAAATCTCAGTGGTAGATTTAATCTAATTAACAATATTGAAATATAACTCTGTATAGCAAGCTCAGCCTCATTTAAATAAGAGCTTAGTTAAGATTAAAATTATGCCAAATGCTAAGTAAAAGTATAAAATGTCAATGTTAGTTGGTTCTCAGAATGCCTCCTATTAAAAGGTCATATTAGTGTACAGGTACTAAAATATAGTAGCCATGGGTCATCAGTAATTAAAATAATCTCGCTAATATGTAACCTGAAGTCCAATGATACTAGGCATAGCTAGGAGTGGTATTTTTATCTGAGTTGTATTTAAAACCTAGAATAGTTCAGTGGTCACCCTAGAATAGCTTAATGGTCACGAGTCAATGAAAAATAGAAATTAGTTAGTGTTAACCATTTAAATAATAGTGACTAAATAAACAGTCCCATGTGATAATAAATTAGGGTGTTAATCATTTAATTAATAAATCGATTAATTGACAGTGAAACTCACATAAAATATCACAGTGTGAAATGCCACAAACACAAACTCTGAGATTAATTCGATAAGTTAAATTGATGTACACCATGAGCGAAACTCATAACCTAATTCTTAAAAGATAACCCCCGGCACATAATACTCAACACCTCCAGACAACTTTTACACCTGTTCATAGGTCTAACTTGACTCATGGAATTTCCTTAATAAATATAAAAAAAATAATAAAAGAAGTATTAAATAAAGGAATCAAGTTATAGTATTCTACCATTGGCTATACCTAGCCATCCTCCAAAACCGAAGCAGAATATTCCTTCATTATAAACCTTCCTTGGATCTTCCTTAGCCATTTATCACTTCGCTCCAACCCCTTTGACTCCATCAAATACTCCGTGCCCAACCAACCTCAAATCACCTGTTTAATCATAATAAAAGCTAATCAAGTTCAACTGGATTTATTTGGATCTTTTGAGTTTTTGCTCTTATTTGGATTCAATTGTTTAGCGCGTAATTAGAAATTGGAGTCCTGAAGATTCATTGGATCAAGTAAGACCAAGATCTAGACAAAGACGAAGACTAGAACTCAAGCCCATCAAATGAGAAAGCCTTGAGTGAGCTCAAGACCGCGGTAAACCACGCGAGGCGAGTCAATACTTTGATCATATTGAACCTACCTTTTTTGCAAGTTATTTCCATTTTAAATTATGAAATTGTATGCTGTTATTTTATGTGCAAATATATGTTTGATTTTAAGCTTCTAGTTATATGCCCATTAATGAACTTGTTAGTATTACACTCATTTGGAACACTTGAATATCCGAGCCTTATCACCTTAGCAAAAACTATAATGGTACGACTTTTGAAAATAAGTATGTAATTATACACTACTGCTTAGTATTGCCTAGGTAATCAGGGGCAGCAAAATGTCTCAAGCATCACTTTTAATCATGATAAACTGATCATGATAAACTGATTTGGGGAGTCATGGTGGTAACGACTGGTATATTTTGATCAGATTATTTTATGCTCCCAAAAACTCCAACTTGCTTAAATATCTGGGCGGATGGTATGAGGGCTGATATGTGGTGCAGTGGAAGCACGGTGTGTGGATTGTGGTAGAACCGCCCAGGTACCACTAAGGACTGAATCTTGTCATGACCTCCTGCCTAAAACAGTATAATCACAAGTCTACAAATTGCAACTTAGCTAAGTAAATCTATCAAAACCCCCGGACTCATCTCACCGGTAGTGGAAAGGAGTGGATATTGCAAAGGAAAGGGGAGGCCAAAAGGGACACCGAGAGGAGGGTGAAGTTTCCCAGTCTGCTAGCATTGTGGAGAGTGGAGTCCGAATGCGCTAGTATCAATGGTGAACATCATGTGCAACGTATGGGACCCACCGCAAGTGGGAGCAGTCCATAGGGTGAGATGACAAAAGGGGCTAGATATTTTGAAAGATTGCTGTGATGGTCTACTCAACCACATAACTAAGAAATCGTGTGGAGCAACGAGCGGATTGTCTTTTGTGGTGAAAGTGTACAAACTCTGCAGAGTCAAAAACTATTCGAATAGCTGTGCCCACGGTTAGGGGTGAAAACGGATTGGATACAGACGGATAATGCCTCTACCATATTTGTTTTCATATTTTTTTTCTGGATACGGATACGAATACGGATAACTCGAATACGAATACAAATACGAATAATATCGAATACAGATACGGATCGAATATGAATCGAAACGAATACGGTTACGAATATTTATCGGAACATAAAAACCCCTTAAACTATACATTCAAAATTAACGAAAATACGTAAATAGTTCATCTTGTCAAAACATTCATGAAATCACCACACTATATAAATATTCATGAAACATATGGTAGGACACAGTAAGATAGGGAAACACTATATAATTCCACTCCCACATGTTATTTTGCAATATTTTTTTACGGGAAACCGTAGGGAAGTCCCTTATTTTGCAACGATGGATACGGGAAATTAGATCCAGTGGAGCCAACGCTAGGATCAAAACAGAGAACTACCGATGATGAAATGTGAAACTTGAGTGCATCAAATGATGACAACTTGGGCACGCTATGCCTGCTATTTAAGCAATGTGTGTACAATTATTCCTGACAGTTATCTATTGTTCCTGTAGACTCTACTATATGCATGACTTCCTAGATTACGGTGTATAACTATTATATTTTCTTAACTGATGTAGATCTTTCTTTGTCGCTCAAAAATCTGTGTGGTCAAGTGACCCACAGGCTACGAGTAGGTGATGAAGATGCCTTCGTTTTGTGACGTCAAAGTGGGAATGGGCCGTCTGGGCTTCATTATGGGCTGGCTGGTTATGCGTTAAAATCCCGGATATCCGGTTTCGTATTATTCGGATTATCCGTATTTGTATTCGATGGATACTAGGCTTACTGTATTCGTATCCGTATCCGATAAAAAAATCTGTATCCGTATCCGATCCGAGAACTATCCGAAAAAAAATCCGATCCGACACAATCCGTATTCGTATTCGTCCGGATCCGATGGAAACTATTTGATCCGTTTTCACCCCTACCCACGGTCAAGGGTGGACATGGGAACTTAACCAGATATAGTTCTATTTCAAAAACTTTGTGGGTGGGATAGGAAAAATAGAGGGCAGTGGAAAGCCTTGTTTTGTGTTGCCCTGGGTGTCGTCCCAGTGATAAAGTAAGCGGCTATAACGCTGAAAGGTTAGCATATGGTGCAGAAACCATGTAACGGTGAATGGAATCTGGATCGCTATTATTATTGCATTCTTTCATACACTATGTTTTAGTTCAAACTGCTACATCTCAGGAAATTTCTATGTATCATATTTTAAAAGCAATTTATGGCAAATAAAATAACACGAGCCTTCCCTTGATAAGCCATACATGTTATCTAATTGCATCCTGTGTATTGGCTCGCGGAGCACGGTGGTTTGTGCTCACACTCGCTCACTCAATTAATCCAGAATCAGGAGTCAAACTGCTACGCTTCAGCAACACTTTTGGTCATGATGGCGAAGAAGATGAAGATGTCAAGGACTAGGTCGTGAACCCCCAGTTGGCTGCCTGTGGGCACGTCCTGAGGGTCCCACCTGTGTGCTTCGTTTCCACTGCTGCATTTTATTGATTTCGACCTAATCGGCCCAAGAGTAAGTCTGCTACTATATTTACGCTTCCGCATGATATATATTTTTGATATTCAATACTGTATCTGTGAGCACTATCTACCGATCCAAAGAATAGTGCGGTAGAATCACAGAAGATTCCGGATTGTAAAATCTGGGTCTGACAACCACCGCCACACGCTGACCATGACACTAGGCCTCCTGAGTCGTGCGACCGTGCGGCCAGGTCGTCTCGGACGGCGCCGCGCCCAACCAACACGATCGACCACCTGCGCCACTAGTTGCCATCGCCGCCGTTGGCCACTGGCCATGGGCCACGCCGCTGCCGCACTGCCGCTTCCCGGCCACCCACGCCACTTCGGCCAGCGCCTGCTGTGTGCCATCTGCCTGCGCCGCCTCCCGTCTTGCTGCGCCGCTCGGCCCGTGCCGCCTGCGCACCACTTGCGCTGGCCATGCCCCACCGTGTTGGATCCTCGCCATGCACCGCCATCGAGCCGCCGTTGGATGCCCGCGCCGGCCGTGCCTAGCCGCCGTTGGATGCCCGCGCCGGCCGTGCCTAGCCGCGCTGCCACGCCACCGCCCACGTCGGTCGGGCCCAGCTGCACTGTCGCCCGCGCCGAGCCACGCCACTGCCTCCGGTGCATCGTCGCATGGGGAGAGGGAGATTGGAGACGTGAGGGAGAGAGAGAGAGATTAGAGACGTGAGAGAGAGAGATAAAAATGGGCGAGGTTCGATGAGTAGAGAGAGATAATGGGAGAGGGATACACAGGAGAGAGGTTACAGATAGATTTTTTCTTTTTTTTTGGGTGCTACAGTTTCAGTTTATCTTCTTGAAATTTGTCTGTCTAGACTTTTAGACGTTTATGTTTGTGGTAACCACGCTATGCATTGTGTATCTATGTATCTATCTTAACGTGCCATCTGGGTGTAGCATTCTGTGTGTTCTTTCAATACTGATGTTCATCAGAGATGAACACAATATGGAATAAACTGAGAGCTACCTGCTACAAATGAACCAAGATTATTGTAGGACGTGATAGGTAACAGAGGAGGTCAATAGTGTCTTAAAAAATTTCCTTCGAAGTATCTAAAAGACTCGGCTGGTCGACGACCAGTGAGAGTCTAAAATCTGAGTGGTCGAAACACGACCTGTATGGTCGACGACTAGTGAATGGTCGAAAACCAGTATAATCGAAGCAAGTTGAAACAAGGCCAAAGTGGTCGAAGACCAGTGAGTGGTCGAAAAACCAACGTGGTCGAAGACCAATAAGTGGTCCAAAATCAACGTGGTCGATAACCTGAGTGTGGTCGCAAACCTGAGTGTTCAAAGCAAGTTGAAACCCAACCGGTGTGATCAACGATCAGTGACTGGTCGAAAACCAAAGTGGTCAATGGCTAGTAGCTACGGAGCTATCGCTATGAAACTAGCGGTACTATTGCTTCTACACTAAAGTTAGAAGGAATATGGGTTTTCAACACGACCGCAAGATCTCAAATTCACGTAACTTTTGATTGACTGATCCCAAATTACACAATAATTATGACTGTGTTGGGAGGCTTCACATAAAATTTCGTAATTGTT
Source organism: Dendrocalamus latiflorus (assembly GCA_017311315.1). Lineage (NCBI taxonomy): Eukaryota > Viridiplantae > Streptophyta > Magnoliopsida > Poales > Poaceae > Dendrocalamus > Dendrocalamus latiflorus. The sequence continues at coordinate 8,385,132 of CM029664.1, forward strand.
GGAGCTTGTTTGGTATATGTAAAAACTCATACAAATATTGAAATTATATGAATTTTTGAGCAACATACACAATGGATAAATCTACCCAAAAATTACACTGTCAAGTACATTGTGTCGGAAAGCTGTATATAAATTTTTGTAATTTGTTTAAGCTCATTTGATATATTTAAAAATTCAAACAAACACTAAGCAAAAAAATTAGGGCAGGCAATTAAGCTGGCTTAATTACCTGCCGTCTCCTCACCGGGCGATAGGCCGCCTGTTGTCTCCTCACCAGGCGGTAGGTTGCCTGCCGTTTGCTAGCGTGTCGGCGGCAGGCGCCTGCCGCCGACACGTCGCCTCGCCGGCGCTGTCGCCCGCCCACCGGACAGCAAAAGTGACATTTCTGTAAATACGATGTGCATACTGCTAGTTTTGTAAATACTGTGGCCAATAATACCAAATCTGCTAAAAATTTGGGATAGACCGACAAGAGTTGTACTTCGCAACATGTACGATAATAAGGGGAGGTGGTTTAGCCAGATTAATTTTACCCTAGCCATGATGGCAGGATTTATTTCAATCTGTTTATCGGATAAATTTCCACATCCTTAATTTGTCGGAGCTAAAGCATTGGCTAGACTTCTTTTTTGCTGTAACTAATGGTTAGTTTTAACATAAGTAACTTAAAAAAATATTCCGATATACTGCTTTAAGTACAGGTTTTGCCCTCGGGTGACGGGAACTGCGGTACATGCAGTACAGGATAGTAGAAGAACACATGAGCCCTTATCCGCATTGGCATTGGCATCGGCATCCGTCGGCGGCAGCGCGTAAATCCCGCGTGCGGTTCACCGGCCCAGCGGCCTGACGGATGCGGTGTCGGATTGGCGCGGTAGAGACGCGTTAAGGAAGCAGGCACGAGTCACTGTCGGCAGGGTGTGAAATCTAAAAAAAAAGGCGGTGGATCTTGTTCCTACAGCGATGGTTAAAAAACCGCGGGAGCTGACCGTTCTTATGCTCTTTTTCAAACCAGGGTAATCGAATCTACCACTCGTACGTGCTGTCGTATCCGGAACACGGTTCACTTTGTTGGGGAGGTCATCTGTCAAAATTAATGATAAACGTTAGGCTTAACGCGGGAATATTTTTTTTTCGCCCTGTCACCGATATAGTCACAACATCTTTGAAAAGGAAAAAAGAAATGGTAAGGCTTTGCAACAGAGAAAGCCACGCAAAGTGTTTAAAAAAATTACGGCCCTTTTCAGATTAGATGTTATAACTTTTCCTATACACTATCTTATTTTTAGAGCGGTTTATCAGGATAGCTTTTAAAGCGGCTTATCCGTATTCAATTCGTTCACACAAACGATTGTGTTAGAGTCAAATGCCATCAGTCGCAACCGAAAAGAACCCATCTACACACAAGTTCACTTATTTCTAGGGATGGAAACTAATCGATACGATCGAATAGTCTTAAATATGAATCCATATTTTTAAAATGAATTCAAATATTCTCGAATACAAATGCGAATCGAATTTTGTAACGGATACGAATTCAAATCGAATATGTACTTAATTCGATCGAATACGAATATCCTCCTACAACTTCTGTAACAAATCTTGGTACAACAAATTCCTAGCGGTTTTGCCAGTTTTTCTCCGGTTTTTGACCGGTTAATGGAATGGTTAACGGTTTCAAACTGTCCAAATTCAAATTTCAAATCACAAAATTCGTCCGGGTTTTTTTTTCCAGGATTTCCGGTAACCGGTCAGTTACCGCTAAGCATAGAAAATGGATCGAATACGAATCGAATAGTCTTGAATATGAATGCAAATACAAATATTCTCAAATACAGATATGAATATTGTCGAATACGAATACGAACATTTTCGAATACGGATTTTGCTTATCACATTCACGTTTTCTCGAATACGAATATCGGATAAAATGGATTATCTGTTACCGTTTCCCACCCCTACTTATTACTGTGTAGCTTGAGAACTTCAACGACCTCTGAGATCTATTTGGAACTGTTTACATATTTGGCCATGTAGCAACTTTTTTCAATTTTGGCCTCCAAACCCTGTTTTTCCAAAAATTGCCTCCTCCCGAACTCAGAAGGTGTGGCAGGCGATACGTGTCACCTGTCGCGCCCCATAGCTGAGTGGTGTGTGGGAGGATGATCGACAGGCGCAGTAGTAGGTGGGCCCAGCTCAAAAGTCGATTGGGAATCGCGGGTGGGTAGTGCAGGAGCAGCGGGGGCTGAGGAATCACAATGGCAGCACACACGGTTTGCCTTCTGACTCGAGGGAATCCTGTGGATAATTACACGACACGACGGTAGATTCTCGTTTTATTCACGTGTTACTTGCACTGCATTCTCGCATGCACGTACAAAACACGAACCGTGGCCGATTTGCTGCTGAGGGAGAGTGCAACGAGGGAGGGGAAGGAAAGAAAAGAGATTTCCCGCTGAGGAGAGCATAGTGAGGGAGGGAACGGGGACGAGGGAGCACTCTACTTCTGTCCTCGTCACGTAGATAGCCTGACACACAGAACACCATAGGCACCGATATTGACTCTCCTGTCCGAGATTGCGATGTGCAGTATGGCACGTATGCACCCATGGACTACCCTCATCTCCGGTAGTATGGCGTGGACTACACAACATCGAGCAATTACGTGGAGGACTGGGTATAGTAGATGATCAGCGTGCAAGAGATTGGGTCCAGTCAATTATCCAATGCACCCATTCCCACTTGGTCACCATCGCAATACTTTTTGCACGACGTATGATGCTCTCCCGATAGGCTGACCTTCCCTCAGGACCAGCTTCGCCGCTAGAGGAAATGGATAGTCGGCAGCTCTTGACCCGCTACTACGTTCGGTGCAAGCTCTTCAGTCCTAGCAGGTCGAACTTAATTACGTACTCATTAATGATTTGTACCTATTTTAGCAGTTATAAATGAAATCTGTTAGTACAAAAAGCACGCATTTTTTAGCAATTTAGAATCAAAACGCGTGTTTTTACTAGCCTCCCCTGCCCCTGCTCGCATGGCCCTACCCCCTGCTGCCCGACCTCTTGCAGAGCCACAGATGCTCGGCAGCGGCTTGCCGAGTATGGGCGGCTCGGTAGACTATTGCCAAGCAGTGTTGGCTCAGCGTCAAGCCCACTCGCTGCTGCGCCTGCCAGTCGTCCTCCCGCGCGCCAACGCCCTGCCGTGCGCCATACGGCCTGGCGAGCAAGGGCGACTGTCGTGCCTTCCGAGCTTAGGAGGAGGCCATTTTTGTAAAAATGAGTGTTTAGAGACCAAAATTGAAGAAAAAAGTGGCTACAGGCCTCACACATTGAACACATGGTGTCAAACTTGTTTGACCACCGGTTATCATAACATAGGCTAGGTTCTTTTTGGTTTTGGTTTATTACTTCCTACTACAGTAACTAGCTTTTAAACGGTGCGTGTTTTTACGGCAAGTCTATAGACTGATTATAGTGGACATTGTACCGAGTTCAGTTATATCAACTAAATAGCATGCGACTGTTTTTCTTATATATATTGTTTCTCACAAATAGTCAGAATTCAAAAACCATAAATCAAAAGACAAAGCCACATTACAAAGCACCCATCCATAATAAATATCACTCCAGCAAATGGCGAGATAACACGGGATTCTTGTTTCTTGCGCGTGTAACGCGGTCGCTCCGCTGATCCAACTCTGGCTAGAGTTAATAATCCGAGCCCTTCCCTTTTCCGAGTATTGCTTCCTTTTTTGTAAAGCTGCGAGCGACAGGCTGGTTTCTTCGAAAGCCTGTGAGCCTTCTCTATATGCTAATCTGTCTAAGTTGTGCCCACTAATCGTTGTCAGTGAGACAGATAAGGCGTTGGAGGCTTGCCAATGTGGAAAGCGACCATGGGTGTTGTCAACCTGTCATGGTAGCTGTGGACGTAGCAATATGGGGCCGGGGTTCGTTAATCATGCCGGTATCAATTGAGCTTATCCTGACCAGTCAGTGAACCAGAATACACGAGCTACCTGATTGGTTTGTGTTAGCTATGCTTTTCTTAAAAAATAACAGGAAGACAAGGTGGCTACACAAAACTTTGCTTAATGCGCTGGGGACCTGAGATGGGATTTCTGCCCTAACAAGCACTTTGATAAATAATCTCGATCAACTAGATAAATAAGAACATGGTACACCTGGACGGTTAGATTGTATACTGCGAAAAGAGGGACGCCGTGAGTTCGACGCTCACCTCTCTCAATGCGTATGGGGTGATAAGGTTGATATATATGGGCAAGGGGTCATGCACATGGCTGGAATGGGGTATATGGTTGATATATATGGGTAAGGGGTCATGCACATGGCTGGAATGCTGCATTACCCATGATTCATGGCACAAGTTAAGATCTCAAATTTAAGCCGAAGGCTAAAATGCCTCAGCCATTACCGATCTACTTATCCGGATCAGACAACCCAAAATCATTAAAGAAACCGACCGTCCACCGGTGCTGATCTCACGTCCAGGTAGCGTTGGACCAATAGGCTGCATGACGTTCAAGATCTGGCAAGTATTTAATCGGAGTAGATTTTACGTACTTTCTCTGTTATGTACTTGCAAGAACAGTGGATTTTTGTGTTAATATATTGTGTTGACAGACTATGTATAAGAGTGGGTGATCTGCATGACCTTTACTGATTAGTATTTTCATACTGGCAATACGTAGTTTATAAGGTTGAAAACAGTCTCCAACTCTCCATCAAATGTTTAATGGGGTGCATAACAAGATATTTTTTTTCCTTGAGGCCCTCATTTTGTCAAACGTCCTAGTTACCGAGTCAGTCGAGAAAGATTCAAGTTCTTGAAAATTGCGGTGGTGTTGTTGTCATATTGCTAGGTACTAAAAAAGGACAAGGTGATTAGTAGTACTACGAGCTGCAGAACAACACCAGTGTGTCAGTATTGAATGCTATTTTTCCATTTATATATCTTTGCATTGTTATTGAGCTAGTTTTCCAAAATAAAAAAAATCATGTTGCTGGGTGGCATCACAACTGCTTTTTTTTTTGTGTTACAGAGAAAAGGATAGTGTCCCGCTTTTCTACTTTTTTTCTCTCTAAATTTCCTTGAAATTAGTAAATTTTTTCCTTAGAAACATAGTAATATACCCTATCAACCGAGCCAAAATTTTAAGCTATATCCAAAATCAAAACCGCGACACTCACACCCCCAAGATATTTCCAAATTATCTTTGGATCCCAGCCGATTTGGCAAACGGAAAACCAATCCCTTCAATTTTGAAAGGAAAAATCTTCTTTTGTAAAGGTGCCGCGTGGTAAGTGTACAAAGAAGAAGTAGCAGTAGCACGCTACGTAAAGAATGCTGAGCGTCTTTAGCCGCTGGGATCGATTCCCGGATGGATACGCTTCTTCCCATACCGAACGGCCATTGAGTTGATCCCGAAAAAGGAACATTAAAATAGAATTCTATAAAGGCAAAAAATAGATATTTTTCTACTTTTCTGATTTATATAAATTTTAAAATATAATAAATAGTGAATAAATATTACCTATTTTTTTGTATATTTTAAAATTAGTGTTACTCCTATTATTAGAGGGTAAGATCACAGCATATATATAATGCTACGCGCACCCGCCCATCCCACCAAAAACGAACACCTCACCTCCGTCGCAATGGCAACTACTCGCCGGCAGCGCCGGCCCTTCCCGCTTGTCCCCCTCTTCCTCTCCCTCCTGGCCGCCGCCGCCTACGGCCGCCTCATCTCCGACGGCTCGCCCGCCACCCCGGCCTCCTTGCTCCTCTCCTCCCCCGCGTCCTCGGCCGTGATCCGCGTCTCCTCCTCCTCCTCGCCGTCGCCGGCCGCGGCGGACGAGAAGTGCGAGCAGTCGTACGGATTCCTTCCATGCACCACCACCGTGCTCGGCAACCTCTTCCTGGTGCTCGCCTACGGGTTCCTGATGTTCAAGGCGGCCACGTACCTGTCGGCCGGCAGCGAGCTGCTGCTCGAGATCATGGGTCCCGGCCTCGTCGGCGGCCTCCTGCTCCCCATCCTCGGCGCGCTCCCCGACGCGCTTCTCGTGCTCGGTACGCTCGTTTTTGCTTCCCTACTTAAATTCCGTTGTTCTTTGATGAACTGCGAAGTCTTCGCTACCCAAGCCTACTCACCTGGTTAAGAGTTAGGGCTTCACAAAACAGTTCTTTCTCGCTTGAGGAGAGGATCATTTGCTTCTTTATGCAAACTCCGAGTTGTTGTTGGAGTTAGAAGTGGTAAAACCGTAGAAATCAGCGGTCTAATGAAGAGTAAAAATCTTTTTTTTCCCGTTTATTTTGCGCTTTTCGTTTCTTGGTCTGTTTCAGATCTGAAGTTTCTGGCTTGGTTTGTGATTGGATGAGAGCATAAGCTTTAGTAAAGTATGCTTTTTGATGAAGCCTCCTGTTTGTTCCAGGATTTGATCTCTACTGAGCTCTGCTTTCTCTGAGATGTGTCAGTTTGTCAGCTTACTGAAGTTGCACCAGCGCGTGTCGTCGATGGCCTTTTGACATTTTCCATTTTTTCTTTTGAGTTTTTATTCTTATCTTCTTTGCATGATTGACCTTTATGTTTTCTTTTATGGGCTGCATATATTATTTGATTAGCTGATGGGTTCGACTTGCTTTGCTATCTCTCTTTATAACTGAGGTAGCCGCTTTTTCAAATTTAATATTTGGCCTACCACGCGTTGTAGCAGACCTAGCTCGTGCGCGGTAGGTCGGCTATAGTGCTACTGCGCCATTGATCCGCAGGAGGTTAGATTTGTAAAAATATATATTCAATAATCAAATTTGAAAAAAAATAGCGCTGGAATGGGCTAAATTTGCAAAAATGGATATTCAGGTACTAAATTTGGAAAAAAAAGTGGCGTATGAAGAGGCTAGATTTACAAAAAAAGAGGAAAGAGTACTTGAGTGTTTTTTGAGATCAGGCGTATGAAGGACGTTGGATCTCCATCTAATGACTTCTCCATACCCCCTAAAAAACGAATTTGGACTGTTGGATCTCCATCCAACGGATCTCTGTACCATCCCTCCAAAAAAATATAAATCTTAATTTACTCATAGTCAGCGTGGTACTTCGGGGATATAACTGGGCCCTATCTTTGATATTTTATCCTTGTGAGTTTTGAGTTATACCGATTTTTTGGGACCATATGATTTCTTGTTTTCCCCTTTGTTTTCGTAGATTGTACTTTCTGAGGGGGTTCTTTAGTTTGTAGTTGTAATTCAGCTTTGTAGAAATTAGGCTTTCTTGGTGCATCGTCTTCCTTTCGAAATAGTTGCAGACCATCTTATCTGAGAATAACATCGGAGCACACCACTTCTTTTTTACTTGGCCTCACAAAAGAACCTTTTTTACTATGGCTGTTGCTCAGCATTCATAACACATTACCGTGGCCCTTATGTAATATCTTGGTTACTTAGGCCCCGTTTGGCACAGCTCCACCACCGGCTCCTGGAGCTGTTTGGAGCTGTTTTGTGCCAAACGGGGTACAACAAAATAGCTCCACTCAAGGAGTCCTTTAAAATCCGCTGAGACAAAAGTAGCTCCTTGGGTGGAGCTGAAAAAAGTAGCTTCACCCAGCTCCACTTGTGAAGTAAAAAAAAAAACAGCTCCACTTGTGAAGTGGAGTCGTGCCAAACGGGGCCTTAGATGCATCACGAAGGATCTGAATTCTCCAGAGATCATTGGCAAGTTTCCTCAGTGAAATCTGCAGTCAACTGTATGTACTAATTGCTCCTAATTAAAAAAAATAAGAATACTGAGTTGCTATCCATTAGTAACAACGACGTGGATGCAGACTTGGCATTGTTGCATTTAATATACTTAATTTTACAACACAACATGTGTTACAGTCCTACTGACCGTGCCCAGGATCTTTACGACCACCTCCTGCAGCCATGCGACCACGTTGAAGAGGCTACGATTACCTCTTATGTCGTTACGACCGCTCTGCTGGTTCACCGATCACGCTGACAGTCGTTACGACCATGTTATGGCCCCTTCGATTACTCCTCGCTGCTCCGACTACGTTGTCATAACCTTCAGTTGAAGGTGCGACCATGTTCACCGCGTCCTCGTTGTATTTCCTTCGACCATAGTCGATCACTGTAGTCGTAGCTCCTTACGACCACACGGTCATTTTGTCAACCACGTCAAAAGCTCTGTCGTTGGTGTAGTCGTAATGCTTTACAACCACGTCTCCCTGCTGTGGTTGCTTACGACCACGCCTTCTCGCTGTGGTCGTAACTCCTTATGACCACACTTCTGCTTTGTGACCATAGTCGTAACTCCTTTACGACCATGTCTGCTTCTCCTGCGGACACCTCCGCTCGATCGTCGTGGTCGTAACTCCTTTATGACCACGCCTACGATTCTCTACATTTGAGAACACACAATCGAACTCAATACTTTTCCCCCAGAGCCAAACCTCTCCTTTTTTTTCTTTATTTCTTTCTCTCGATTACACTAATCGCTACGATCACACCAATCGCCATCACTGCGATCACACCGATCGCCTCCGACCACACTGGTCGCCTCTCTCTTCTGCGATCACACCGATTGCCTTTGACCACACCGGTTGCCTCTCTTTTTGCGATCACATTGATCGCCTCCGACCAAACCGGTCGCCTCTCTCTTCTACGATCACACCGATCGCCACGACCACACCGGTCGCCTCTCTCTTCTGCGACTACATCGCCTCAACTCGGTGCTACCCTTCTCGGTACAAAGCTCTGTCCTTTTATACCCTGCTCTTCGACCATGAAGCGGACTCGATTACGACTCGGATACAAAGTCGTACTCGATTACGACTATGACAACTGACTCGAACTCAGACTACGATAAAGTCGTCCTCATACACAACCACCAAGATTGACTCGACTACGACTTTGACCACCAACTCGTACACGACTACGACTTCCAAACTGAAAGCAAGATTATAAACTCTAACAATCACCTCCTTAATCTTGCCCTCTTGATCACACCGATCTTCTCTCTTGCTTCCGCTTCTTCCTGAGCCTTGCTACTCCTCTCACTTGGACATGCTCGACTGCTTCGACCCCTTGTGGCCATGATGACCACGGTCCTGCCCTCCACGCTGTGCTTCCTCCTGCCTCCTCGGGACCCATGCTCCAAGTCTACGACTACCTTCTGTTGCACACGTGAGAGCTCCTCCTGAGCCCCTGCTCGCTACGACTATGCCTTCTGCATGTGGTCTATGCCGACCACCCAAGCCATCGCTTCACTGTTACCTGAGCCTCCCGCTCCTCTCTCTTGGACCGTGTGCACCTCCTCCAGACAATCACCACCCTTGTGCATCATCTGCAACATCTCCCACGCCTTTAAGTCGATGCTTCACCCATGAGGCTTCACCATGTCACCCATGCTCTGATACCAATTGTTACAATCCTCCTGACTGTGCCCAAGATCTTTACGACCACCTTGTAGCCGCTACGACCACCTCCTATAGCTGTACGACCACGTTGAAGGGACTATAACCACCTCCTGTGTCGTTACGACCGATCTGCTGGTTCACTGACCACACTGGCAGTCGTTATGACCACATTATGACCCCTCCGATTACTCCTCGCTGCTCCGACCACGTAGTCGTAACCTTCAGTTGAAGGTACGACCATGTTCACTGCCTCCTCGCTGCACTTCCTTTGACCACAGTCGATCATCGTAGTCGTAGCTCCTTACGACCACGCGGTGATTCTGTCAACCACGTCGAAGGTTCTGTCGCTGGTGTAGTTGTAATACTTTACGACCACATCCCCTTGCTGTGGTCGCTTACGACCACGCCTTCTCGCTGTGGTCGTAACTCCTTTACGACCATGCCTTCTGCTCTGTGATCGTGGTCGTAACTCCTTTACGAACATGTCAGCTTCTCCTGCGGACACCACCACTCGATCGCCGTGGTCGTAACTCGTTTACGACCACGTCTGCGATCCTCTGCTCGCTGTAGTCGTAAGTCGTTTACGACCACGTTTGAGAACACACAATCGAACTCGATCCTTTTCCCCTGGAGCCAAACCGCTCCTTCTTTTCTTTATTTCTTTCTCTCGATTACACCAATCACTACGATCACACCGATCGCCTCCGACCACATTGATCGCCTCTCTTTTCTGCGATCACACCGATCACCTCCGACCACACCGGTCGCCTCTCTCTTCTGCGATCACACCGATCGCCTCTCTCTTCTACGATCACAAAGTTCTGTTCTTTTATACCCTGCTCTTTGACCACGAAGTGGACTTGATTACGACTCGGATACAAAGTCGTACTCGACTACGACCATGACAACTGATTCAAACTCAGACTACGATAGAGTCGTACTCGCACACGACCACCAAGATTGACTCGACTACGACTTTGATCACCAACTCGTACACGACTACGACTTCCAAACTGAAAACAAGATTACAAACTCTAACAACATGGTTGCCAAATTTGCTACATCCATCCCAATGAGATCTGCATACCACAGTGTACTGATGTGGTAGTCGGGTACTGGCCTACAGATACTTAAATATTGATTCTGACAAAGCACCCTTTCAAGTGATACAACTACATTTGATCAACTCACTCTTCTGGTTTCAACACGACAACACCATTAGCACGTCACCCTAATTGTATTTGTTTTTCTTCTGCTTTCTCTTGACAAAAATGGAGCAATTTTTCTGTGGCCACTTCAAAAGAGCAACTCAGTACAAGAACTTGTTTGTAAATTCCATTTTCATGGATTTTTAAGGGATGGGCCACATATTTCTGTGATAGTACGATCTATGATTTAAACTTTGATTTTGTCCTTCACACACTGCTCAAAACAGATTTATTCCGGTCCATCTGCTACAATCATGAAGCTATTTTCATTTTACTGCTGTATGGATATTCATCTCTGTGCAGGCTGTGCTTCATGTACACTTCTAACTAGAATTCTGATCTGCTTGTTCCATCACATAAACAGTATCTGGTCTCTCCGGGAGTAGAGAGACTGCGCAAAGTCAGGTCCTGATCGGCATGGGGCTGCTTGCTGGTTCGACCGTCTTTCTTCTCACCCTGCTTTGGGGAACCTGTGTCGTTGTTGGCAAGTGTGACATTGGGCCAAGCGGTGTTACAATTGATGCACAGGACAATAAGGGCTTCAGCTTGACTGGTAAGTTGTTACTGGAGAGTTTCTGATGATTATTCTGTAACTTCTGAATTACAGCAGTGAAATCCATCTCAAAAAGGAAAAAAATGCAACAGTTTCACTAGTAATTATGTAGTAATGTTTGGCACGATTACATAGATTTAACAACTCTGTAGAATTATTCAAACACCCAGTCATGGCTGCTCCTGTATTGGGATCTACCATAGTGTGAAAATTCTCAGTTAAATGTCAAAAACTGCCAAACTAAAGCTGCTAATCCTGAACAATGTGTTAGGCTTGCCCTCCTTTTCACTAACCGATAATTAGTGAATTCTAAGATGTGCGCACTTTCTTTTTGCAGGCTCTGGTATTTCAACTGATGTGCAAACCAGCTACGCAGCACGAATCATGGGAATATCTGTTCTTCCCTTTGTGATTGCTCAGTTCCCAAAAATGTTGAAGACTCACCATGGGCAGCGCCTAGCCATCTTGCTTGCCCTTACTGTATCGTTCTTGCTTGTACTCTCCTACTGCTTGTATCAGGTAAATTTTCAGGGGCGTTTTCAGCCTCCTGAAAATGATGACAAGATTGACAAATCTATGTCACAAGAATCAATTTTGACAGTGTTAGATTCTACATCTTGCATCAGGTTTTCCAGCCTTGGATTCAGAGGAGGAAGCTCGCATACGCAAAGCACAAGCATGTGATATCTGGGATCCTAAGGCATGCACAAATGGAAGCACTGGGTCGGTTGCTTAACGAGGACGGCACACCTAATGAAGAAGTCATAAAAAAGTGCGATGCTTAAACATCTTATCGATCTTGCAATGCCAACAGAACGTTCATGAACATGACATGAACCTTGTCTACGCTCACACGCAGGTTGTTCCACAAGATTGACATGGATGAGAGCGACAGCCTGTCCCGAGCTGAGCTGCATGCGCTTATTATCGGGATCAACTTTGAGGAGATTGACTTTGACAAGGATGATGCTGTCAACAAAATCATGGATGACTTCGACACGTCAGGCAATGATACTGTAGAGGAGGCAGAGTTCGTCCAGGGAATGAAGAAGTGGCTTAATGAGGCCAAACGCAGCGTGCCGGCTAGTGGTGCCTTCTCCAATAAGTTCATCAATGACTACCACGCGGTAATTTGTTTAATCTTGATCCTTCTTAAATGTAATGTGCACAACATAGAATTTGTGCGAAGAAAAGGGTACTGAGAATACACAAACGAGTTCAGATAACGAAGAGGTAGACCTTTAGTTAGCAAATTGTCTGAATTCTGCAGAGAACAAGGCAGGAGCATGACCTGTTGGTGGACAGATCCGACGAGGCAGTGGAGAGCGTTGAGAACCCCGGCTGGTGCATCGCCAAAGCCGTGGGGCTCCTGCTTCTGGGCACTGTCATTGCTGCTGCATTCGCAGACCCGCTCGTTGACGCCGTCCACAACTTCTCCAACGCCACGCACATCCCGTCCTTCTTCATCTCTTTCATCGCCCTCCCACTGGCGACCAACTCCAGCGAGGCCGTCTCCGCCATTATCTTCGCCAGCAGGAAGAAGCAAAGGACATGTTCCCTCACTTTCTCCGAGGTACATCACTGACAGACAGACACAGCTACTCCATTTAGCTTCCGAAACCGTCTGTAACTCTACTTTATACCTAATAACAAATGTTTGATGCTTCATTTGCAGGTATATGGTGGTGTGACTATGAACAACACGTTGTGCTTGGGTGTGTTCTTGGCTCTCATCTACATCAGGAACCTGACGTGGGACTTCTCATCGGAGGTGCTCATCATTCTGCTCGTCTGCGTCATCATGGCCCTCTTCACAAGCTTCCGGACCACGTTCCCGCTCTGGACTTGCCTAGTGGCGTACATGCTCTACCCGTTGTCGCTCGTCGTCGTCTACATCCTCGACTTCATCTTCGGCTGGTCATAAGCTCATGCTTCTGAACCCCTGATTTTGGCGGCCAGTAGTGTTTCAGTTTGATCTTCTTGTAATTTGTCTGTCTAGACTTTAAGACGTTTATGTTTGTGGTAACCACGCTGTGCATTGTGTATCTATGTATCTATCTTAACGTGCCATCTGGGTGTAGCATTCTGTGTGTTTCAATACTGATGTTCATCAGAGACGAACACAATATGGAATAAACTGAGAGCTACCTGCTACAAATGAACCAAGATTACTGTAGGACCGAACTAAAAGACTCGGGTGGTCGACGACTAGTGAGAGTCTAAAATCTGAGTGATCGAAACATGACCTGTATGGTCGACGACCAGTGAATGGTCGAAAACCAATATAATCGAAGCAAGTTGAAACAAGGCTAGAGTGGTCGAAAGCCAATGTGGTCAAAGATTAGTGAGTGATCGAAAACCAATATGGCCGAAGACCAATGAGTGGTCCAAAATCAACGTGGTCGATAACCTGAGTGTTCAAAGCAAGTTGAAACCTGACCGGTGTGATCAACGACCAGTGAGTGGTTGAAAACCAAAGTGGTCAATGGCTAGTAGCTGCAGTACTATCACTATAAAACTAGCGGTACTACCATTTCTACATTAAAGTCAGAAGGAATAGGGGTTTTCAGCACGACTGCAAGATCCCAATCCACGTAACTTTTGATTGACTGATTCAAATGATGTGAAACTTCAAACATAAATTGCTTAAGGTCAAAGAAACTTATTCCATTCGACGATCGATAGAATAATTGCCAAAATTTCCACCTTTTGTAATTGAATGAAAAGAGCGCCAAAATAGAGCCAAAATCCCGATCGGAACCTGCTCGTGGGTAGGTGATGGCCAAGATGGCTCTAGAAGTAATCTCACATGTCACAGTAGGCTAGAAACACAGAAGAAAATGATCCAAAATCCCTTGAAATAGAAATCACTCGATGGGTAGAGTTGTATTCACAAGGATTATCTTCATCTCTTCTATGTCCTTAGCACATCAAGATTGCAAGAAGAAGAGATGAGAGATCAAAACCAACCAAAAGTCAAGCACATCAATCAAGAACAAGAGCGACTCAAGAGTTGCATAGAGATTGATGTATTGCTAACTTAAGAAGATAAGTTTTACAGCCACTCCACCTTAGAGGGCAAAGAGGACCCAAGGTACTCACTCTATAAACTCAAACTCTAACAAAAAGCACAAGAGAGATGTGTTGGATGGATTCACCATCTTGTCTCACCGGGTGCAAAACATGGCACCGGGTGGCTATAGCCTTAACCCAAAACTTTATAGGTGTAGCATACTTGTCTAGCATCGTATTAGCCATCTCGACCAAGGTACGGTTCTTCCTCTCCACAATGCCATTTTGCTGAGGGACGTTTGGAGAATAAAACTGATGCTCTACACCTGTCACATCACAGAAGCTCTGAAAGTAGGAGTTCTTGAACTCAGTGCTATTGTCACTGCTGATCGCTCGTAAGGCACCAGGGAGCTCAACTGACAACCTACTGAATAAACCAAGAAAATGACTGAAGGACTCATCCTTCAAGGTCGTGTCCGCTCACTCGAGTCAAATGATTAAAGCCAATGTAACCAAGTCTCTTATACTAGAAGGAGAGATCACGGGACTCAAAAGCAACTAAGGATCGGAGAGAATCACTAGATGACTCAATAAAATCAGCGCAAAAGATTCTCCCAAACTTAGAAATCCTACAAACTAGACTTCCCAAGAATCAACGATTTTATAACCATTTTTCTTAAAACTTATCTCAAAATCATCATCGGTAAGCTAAAAAATAAATAGCAAATTATAAAGCATCTTACTCACTAAGGCAACATCCTTAAGAATAAAAGAATTATTAATGCACACAATACCTTTAGCGATGACTCGATCTGAAGAAACGTCTCTAAAGGTGATCGTCTCATCACCTGGAACCCGGACTAGGGAAGAGACCAACGGAAGTCTCCGGTCATATGGTGAGAACAGCCGTAGTCAACCAACCAAACATCTCCCTTTCCAGACCGTTGACCCTGAATTTGTGAGAAGTAAACATTAATGGTTCAGTACTAGGGTAAATGAGAGCAAATCTAGGAACCCAGTACTAAGTCACACGACGAGCAGAAGATACAGTCATAGGACCCGAAAACTGACCTTTAGCCACTCTACGCAACTCTCCTCCTACAGAGTCAGTCACTCTAGTAGTAGACCTCAAACCTTTGCTAGGTTTGATCGCTATCGAAGAGTTGGTCTGACTAAAAGCTGGGTACTGATCACACCGTAGGTAGCCACCTTGACCAGGGAAGCGAGGTCTATCCTCAGGATAGTGGAACCCTGACCAGACGCAACTCGAGGACCAAAACCTAAAGAAATATGAAAACCAAGTCCTTGAAGCAGCTTAAAGCCAAAAAAGTCATGAGAGTTACTCTCAACTCTAAACCTCGTGTCGATCTTAGAAGCACTCGAAGTCCAAGGTTGACTCTGAATACCCCTACGAGCATGACCATGGTCATGATGCGCGACCTTGGCATGCCGGAAATAGAAATTGACCAAATGTCCATCCTTCTAATAGAAGGTGCAATGATATTTCACCTTCTGAGTGGTCGAAGTAGCAAGAGGCACACCCTTACTATTAGAAATCCCCTGGACAAAGCCTGCAAACTTAAACACTATCTTTTTAGTCTCGAGTGCAACCTTGATCACACCTCCGACTACAGATCTAACAACTGCAAGTGGATGTTTCCTCACATCCTCTAAGAAATCATATTATAGACCTTGATTAAACTTACAAATCTTGACTTTGTCCAGATAAGATTAAGTATTTTTTATTAGATCGAGAGTGTTCATGACATATTCGCACTCCCAAAAAAGCGAGGCACAATAAGCATAAGGAGAAGCAGAGTGTGAGGAACCAGAAGGAGAGGATGAAGAACTAGAGGGAGAAGATTGAATAGCACGTGCATATTTCTCCTTATGCACGGCCGCCTCAACTTTGAGGGCTTCGCAAGACACACCGGGGGTAGTTATAATCCTAGCCATTTGGGCCTCGTAACTCTCTCTAAAGGTCTTTTGCATATTCTACATTTTCTCCCTAACTTCAGCACAGAACAAGTAATCAGATTGTGACTTCTCTAGTAGATCCTTAGTTAGCCTCACACATTTTTCATCCAATGCAATCAATTCAGATTTTAGTCTTTCATAATTATTGCATGGTGCGCTAATAGGGGCTTTAGAAGTATATTGAGCTATTTTCTTATTGCGATCACACATGTCTTAAAATTGTTTAGAAACAGATTCAAGCTTGGCAATTAATTTAGGATAGTTAGCAGAAGAAGCAACAGGCTCCATCAGGTTAGCTTTCATTTTAGCGATTTTATGATCTATCTTCTTTAAATTAATCTTCAAGTTGGTACGGCTATCACAAATTTCAGGCAGATCAAGGAGTATGGTATACAATCCTCTAAAAGTATTGTCCTTATCCTCACATGAGGTACAAAATATAGTTTTAACAGAATCAAAATATAAAGGAACAACTCTAGACAATTCTAACTTAGCTAATAGACTAACATTCTTCATCTTAAGCAAATCCAGCTTAGAAATGATATTATCATGCGAGGTCCTTAGCTTTTCCATATCTCTGAGCAAATAAACACATACATCACAGTCGTCACGGGAGGAAGTAGATCTAAGTGAAGTAAGCTCCTATGACAATCTCTCTACCTTCTTCTCTAATTCACCACACCTAGTCCTAGCATAAAACTTTCCTAACTTGAGAAAAGCATCATTGAGCTGGTCATAGGAAGGACATACCTCATTAGAGTCGCTATAGAGATCATCATCGCTGATGTCATTCTCGTCAACCATGAAGCACATCCTAGTGAAGTCGTTGCCATCCTTGGTGTCCTTCTGCGGATCGTCCTCACAGTCGTCGTTGCTCCAGCCCTCCATGTCGCTCAAGTTGAAGTTGTCAAATGCAATGAGGACGTGGTGGAAGAGCTTATTTGCCATGCCGAAGTTGATGTACTTCTTTTCTTTACCTAGATCACGAGCTGCTAGCTTCTTATTGTGGTTCTTATTGATGTGGTCATTCTTGTTTGCCACATTATAGTTGTTCTTCCCTTTCTCCAACTTGGGATAGTTCGCTCGAATGTGGTTGGGACCACCACACTCGAAACAGATCACCGGACCCCCTCTCTTCTTCTCTCTGACCCTCTTATATGTATGAGAGAATTTTCTAGCTAAGAGAGCTAGATCACTCTCAGAAAACTGCTCGAATTGGTTATCATCCATCTCACACAGAGCAACCAAGGAAAGACCAGAGATACCATCAGAAGATGCTCCAGAAGTAGATGTGAAATCGGTGATCAAGGTCGTCAACTGTGACTTCGTCTTTCGAGAGACGATGTCAATCTCATGAGTCTTGAGGCGTGAGTATAATGCGTCAAGAGTCAAGGTCAACAAATCAATCGTGTCCTTGATGGTGGTCACCTTCATCTCCCAAACTCTTAGATCTAGTGCAGACAACATCTGTCGAGCGTTATCCGAATATGAGTATGTAAGACCAACAGTTTGGAGGTTACTTAGAATCTTGCGAAATCTACCAAAACACTCATCTAAGGACTCACTAGCAAGCATCTTAAACTTGTTGTATTCTCGCTTGTACTGGTTCTGTCGAGCAGTCTTGATCTGAGTGATGCCCTCATGGTATGCATGGAGGGTCACCCAGATGTCATATGCCGACTTTAGATGAGAGATGCGATCAAACTTGCTTCGGCTAAGACCTTGAATGATGATGTTCCTTGCCTTAACATTGCCTCAACATCAAGCGTATTCAAAACTGTGATGTCATCCTCGGCAGGAATGACGAACTGAATCTTAACCTTCCTTCAAATCGCATAGCCTTGAGCCCAAATGTAAGACTTCATTCTACTCTTCCAAAAGGGATAGTCGATCCCATTGAAGATAGGAGGCTTGGTGGAATACTTATTTACTGCCATAGCTCTAAAGACTAGTTAAGATCTATATAAAGAGATAAATGGGCTCTGATACCACTTGTAGGACTGGACATGCAACAGAGAGGATGAATGATACCTTAAAAAAATTCCCCCTAAGTATCTAAAAGACTCAGGTGGTCGACGACTAGTGAGAGTCTAAAACTTGAGTGGTCGAAACATGACATGTATGGTCGACGACCAGTGAATGGTCGAAAACCAGTATAGTCAAAACAAGACCAGAGTGGTCGATAGCCAATGTGGTTGAAGACCAGTGAGTGGTCGAAGACCAATGAGTGGTCTAAAACCAATGTGGTTGATAACCTGAGTGTTCGAAGCAAGTTGAAACCCGATCGATGTGATCAACGATCGGTGAGTGGTTAAAAACCAAAGTTGTCAATGGCTAGTAGCTGCAATACTATCGCTATTAAACTAGTGGTTCTATCGCTTCTACACCAAAGTCAGAAGGAACAGGGGGTTTTTAGCATGACCACAAGATCCCCAATCCTCGTAACTTTTGATGGACTGATTCAAAAGCTGTGAAACTTCAAACATGAATTGCTTAAGGTCACAGGAACTTATTCCATTCGATGATCGACAGAATAATTGCCAAAGTTCCTACCTTTTTGCAATTGAATGAAAAGAGCACCAAAATAGAGCCAAAACCCCGATCGGTGAATACAACTTACTCATGGGTCGGTGATTGCCAATATGGCTCTATAAGTATTACCACATGTCATAGCAGGCTAGAAACACCGAAGAAAATGATCAAAAACCCCTTGAAACAGAAATCACTTGATGAAGCCAAGAACAAGCAAAAGTTAGGTTTTCTCATGAATCTTGCTATCAAAGTGTCTCAATGGGTGGAGATGTATTCACAAGGATTATCTCCATCTCTTATAAGTCCTTTGCACGGCAAGATCATAAGAAGAAAAGAGGAGAGATCAAAACTAACCAAAAGTCAAGCACATCAATCAAGAATAAGAGATATTCAAGAGTTGCACAAAGATTGATGTATTACTTACTTGAGAATGCAGGTTTTACAGCCATTCCACCTTGGAGGATAAAGAGTACCCAAGGTACTCACTCTCTAAATCATAACTCTAACAAGAAAGTACAAGAGAGATGGGTTGGATGGATTCACCATCTTGTCTCCATACCAATTCCCTTTTATAGGTGAGCAACCAGCAACCTAACTCTTAGTGGATCCAATCCACTACCACAATAGGGAAAACCTGTTAACCACCCCCACACACCGGATTTTACTTTCTCTTATACAAGACCTAAATCACTTAGACCAACGTTGTGGTTTCACACACCATCACATTTCCGGTATTGGACAATTTACCAAAATATCCCTCTGCCAGTTTGCACAAAGCTTCCCTTTGAGTATGATGAGCACCCGACTTTCTTGACAGCACAGGACCTCGCTTCTCCCCGAGCCTTGTCCTGGTCCACCTTGTCGTTGTCCATCATGTCCACCACCGGCAGTTTCTGCTCTGGTTTCTCGTCGTCCTAACTTGCAACCACTCCGCATAGCCTCAGTCATCTTTGGCATCTCCTTGACCGTTCTGGACCTCAGCATCACCCTGTGTCTAGTACCGGTCCTCCAACGTCATGCCACGACCAAGCTCCGAAGTCCTGCAACAAACATAAACAAGCAAACCATCACGTAGCACCGCACCATACACAAAGTCATCACAGTGCAAAATGTATGCAACCAAACCATTTATCCTAAGCTAGGACCAAACAATAACTCTTATGCACATATGCAATAATCTAGATTAATCGAACACAACTTACGACTCAAAAACATCAAGGGTCATATCTTGGTAAAAAATCCACTATCTGGTTGATCCACAGCTGGTCCGACTACTAGCCATTGGGTGATCCAACCACTGATCCCAACCGGTCAGACACGAGTACTTGAGGTACTTCGAAGGATACAAGAATTGAAGCACTCGAAGCCTACGAGTACCGACCGTGAGGCCTTCGGCAACCGATCGCAAAGTCTACGACTACCGATCGTAAAATCTACGACTACCGATCGCCGATCATCGATTAGGTACTGAAGCTGCGACCATCCATGGTCGTTTTGCTGATCAGACCGCCCAACACAAGGCCGTTTGGATTGCCTATCACAAGACCGATCGGACTACTAGCTACCGATCATAGTCTACGCCTTCGATTACCTTCTGTGGTCGAAGCAAACAGCCCAAGCAGAAAGCAATATTTGGAAAAACACTTATCCACTCTAAAAACATTGCAATGGTTCATCACAATATTATGCTGGACCTTCTCATATAGTTCTTCAATTATGATATTTCTCCTTTTATTAATCCGAAATTTACATCCTAGATAGTTAAGTTCTGCCCAGACTTTTTCCTTTTTATGAAGGATATCGACAATGTCATTGCGCGTTACATCAACATCTGCAGACTTCTTTGCATTTCTTGGCACACCCTTTCTCATCCATGTCTAAAAATTTTCAGTGTCACTGTGCCGCTTTCTAGATCTGCACAGAGCCGACCCCATAGGTTAGCTGTAATGCTCATCCCGCACATGCTCTCCTTTCCTTATTGAAACCCTTGCCTGTTCAACACTACATCATCTCTGCTGAGTTTGTACTACATTGGGCACAAAGTTATGTGGACCGTATATAAATGCTTCTTGCTTCCATCATGCACACACTTTGCATTTGCTAGAAATGAACAGGGTGGCTAAGTAACCATCATCAACAGAGGTTTATTGGAAGTGAAAACATCATCTAAAAGCAACTCTTGATACATGGAAGTGAAAACATCTTCTAAAAGCACCTCTTGATACATCTGAGCTTACTAATTAAACACATCTCTACCCTTTTCCACAAATTACTAATGTTCATTGCAGATTTAGTTTCGTGTTTATCAGAAAGCAACAGGAGTCCAGTGATCAGCCCTTCCATAGCTTCAGCTCTAAGTCGACGCCATCAGACACGTCGGTCTTGCACTCGCTCAGGGCCCTCTCGCAGCGAACTGGACCGACTGGCAGGAAGCTGTAGAACGGCTGCGACGACGCTGAAATGCTCCCCTGCTGTTCAAATTCATCATCAGTTAAGCCACTGATCACAGCCAAGTCACACACACATTACAGGTTTCAGAAGATGGCAGAGCATTTTCACTTGCCTGAGATGGCATGGCGCTGAAGTCGCTGTACTCCGGCATGTGTATTGATGGAACCACATGAGGCTGCTTGATGAGGTGTGGAGGCTGTGAGCTCAAGGTGAGAGAGGCAGCGTCTCTGGCACGGCCGTTCTCCTTGTTGCTCTTGCAGTGAGCAAAGTCAGATGTCCAGTCTGAATAATTTGCATACGCACTTGCACAGCACAGATGAAGGTAAAAATCAGATTATCCGTGGAACATATTAGGTTGATATCAGAAAAGTGCACCCAAAATTTCTACTTTTCTTCGGGGAAATAATGTACACAAGTCATTCATTTGTTCTTAACTTTTCTCACTTGTGTGTTGTTGGGACAGAGAAAACTCATGTTGAAAAAAGGCGGAGGAAACCCAGTAAAATTTCAAAAGAAAAAACGTCGTAATTTTAAGCATAGGAATAAATGTGACATGTTTCCCCCCATTTTTCCTGTCTTACCTAAACCAACTAGTAGCTACCAGACACAAGAACAGTAACAATTCTGAAAATAATGCAATGAAATGACTAGTCCAGAACATGGAGAGCAAACCGAGCCAAGAATCAGTGTTCTGTCCGCCTTAAACCATAATTTTGCTTGATGCAGAATTTTAACTCAAATTAAACCAACAAATTAATTGAAGCAAGTGTATTAACATTGGAAATTTACCTCAAATAATTCGTTGCTCTGAACTCGTATCTACTCAGGTCAGGACCAACATCGGCCAAGCCAGACTCGCTCGCCGTCCTGACGGCGAAAGGCGCCACCGGAGGAGGGGCTTTGCTCGCCGTCCTGAAGGCGGCCGCCGTCATGCCCTCGAACATGAAGGGCCAGGACCTATCCACGCCGGCCTTCTCTACACACTAACCAAATCTACATTTAGCGACCATCCACAATTACCACGCACGCAGCAAGAAAGAGAGCTCGTACCCTCTCCTCCTCGGCCGGCGCCGGCGACGCCGCTCTGCTCCTGTTTCTGCTGCTGCTGTACATTTGGTTTGAAGGGGGCTCCGTTGGGTGGCTCGACGACGCCGTCAGAGACAAGCCGGTGCTCACCTGATCAGCGAAATATTTGCATGGGTTTGAGACATCAAGCACATCAGCCGTGCCCAGTGGCATGAAGAGCGCACGGCACGTACCATATGGAGTGGAGGCTGCGGGCACAGGCTTCTCTTGTTCGGGTGTTTCATGGGATCCACCGGGTTCCAGAACACCGGCGAGAAGCCGCAGTGTGCGCCGCCGTCCGTGGGCAGCCTCGACCGCGTGCTCAGTGGGTGCGACGGCGGATGGTGCAAAGCGGGGAGGTGGCCTCCGCCGTTGAGCGGGTGCGACGAGGACGGCGCGGCCGCCGACGTCACGGTGGCTCCTCCCTCCATCTTCTTCTGCTCCTCGATGCGGAGCTTCTCGAGCTGCGCCACACCGAGGCCGCGCTGCGGGATCTTGGGCTTGTTCTTCCTCGACGCCCGCGCCACCCCAGTGGCCGCGCCGCCGCCGTACTTACCCAGCTGTTGCCGCTGGTACTGATGGTGATTGCTGCTCTGTTCTTGCACCATCTCTTCGCACCAAATCAATCGGACATGAGATCGAGTTTGGTGGTTCTATTGACGGCGGCACACCTCACAGAACGCGAGAGGGAATCAACAAACGGGCCCTGAGACGCGTGATTCTTGACGCTTCCCGCATCAAAAACTCATGAGCGAAAGAGACACAACCACATATGCAACGAAATGATCGAAAAATTAACGATCGATGCGTGGCTCTTGATCGAAGGATCAAGGAGATGATGAGTAGGTGGGGGGATTGATTGATTCAGTGGTGCCGCAATGAACAAGAAACTAACGCAGCGCATGCAGCACGGTCCTTGCAGGCTACCAACCTGTGGCTCTGTGTGGGATCGAGGCGCGTGAGGTGGGGTTTATATAGGTGCGCGGGAGCCGAGAAGAGTGTGCGAGCGAGTGGTGAGTGGTTCCAGGCCCGGGAGACTCGGGAGCGGGAGATCTAGAGAAGAAGAAGCAGAGAGAGAGAGATGGATCGAATCTTGTTTCTTTTGTTCGGCTAATTTTCCGCCCAAATCCTCGCTCCACTTTGCTCCCTATTCTCTCGAGCCTCGAACCACACACTCTCTCCCCTTCTCCGAGGTTGTAGGAGAAAAGCAGCAACAAGCCCTGCCCTCTGAGCGAGGTGAGAGAGCCTCTGTTCTTATTTGGCT
This sequence comes from Dendrocalamus latiflorus, assembly GCA_017311315.1. Taxonomy (NCBI): domain Eukaryota; kingdom Viridiplantae; phylum Streptophyta; class Magnoliopsida; order Poales; family Poaceae; genus Dendrocalamus; species Dendrocalamus latiflorus. Next base: position 8,408,631 of record CM029664.1, read on the forward strand.
TTTTAGGTTTTTGGTCATTTGTTTCTCTCATCAATCACTATTTATTAGACAAATAAAACACAGTCAAAATCATAAGTCGTAGTCCAAAAGGATATGTCCAAAGTGAATGGCTGCAGCCACATAAGCATGCGAGATAATTGGGCTGAAATTTTCTTGACAAACTGTCAGTTTGCCATGATGAGTGCCTTGTACACACACCAATCAATAAACATGATGGGTCTCACATACACAGATTTGCCATCTTAATAGACTTGTTTGGAACATAGGAATTGGGTAGATTTTTAGAGAGTTTATGCTATATTGTGATTTTTTGTAAAAAATATTCATACTTCTTTAAGTATTGGATCCCTTCTATAGTTCTATGTAAAAAAGAATTACAGAATAATCCCTCACTCCCTTAGTCTGCAAATTTTATGATTGTGGAGGGTTCAAGTGTACTACTTCAGAGAACTCAGATCCCACTGCCCTTCGCCACTGACTTTTTGAGCTTACTGTTAAGGGAACATACAGCTTGCCGGTGTACAGTTGTTTCAAAACCCACAAATACTACTAGCATTGTCAATTTTTGCTCTCTTTTGAGCAAGTGTAAATTTAGAGATTTCAGAAGTTATTTATAACGTATATTAACGAGGGCATGGATATTAGGATCATTTCGTTAAAAATCAGATTTGGTGAAAAGAGTGTTAGGCTCTGTTCTTTTCAGCTTCTAAAAGTTGCTTTTTGGCTTTTCTACAGTAACTAGCTTTTAAACGGAGTATTTTTTCAAGATAGAGTCTACTAGTTAATTGTAGTACATACTTTACTGACTTTATTTATATCGGTAAAAACCACACGTGAGTTTCTGTTACTCTGTAATCTCTCATACAAACAACATAAAAGCCACAAGACGCAGTCAAAAGCCAAAAGCCACAAGCCACAAGCCACAGCTAAAAAGAACAGATCCTTATAATTAATGAGAGCTTATTAATGATCTATTATGCTATGGTATGTTCTAGAAACAAAAATGAACATAAAAACATTGTGCAAAATAAAGCACTGTGTCCTGGTCCGCTGGTGGGCCTGACAAGGTTTCCATACACAGAGCACAATTATAGACCCAAATGGTCTAATTCCCACATTTGGTGAGTGAGGTGGTGGCCACAGAAGCATTTCAACGAACCAAGACAAAGGGCAGCTCATCCTGTGGGCCCACCCCCCGAGCTCTCACAGTTCTCCCATCCAGCCCGACCCCTCTGCAATCTCCTCTGATTTGGACGCCCTCCCAGCACGATCTCATCCTGATCTCCCAACGCTTTCAGTGCCTCGTTTCAGGCATCCCGCTTGGATCGGCAACGGGCTCGGCTCCTTTCTGCCCCCTCTTTCAGGTTAGCCTCTCTCTGTTCTCTCGCTCCAACCACCTGCAAATTGCAGGGTTCAGTTCAGAGGATCGTCCTTGAACTCACCTCCTTCACTGCGTGAGGTGCATGTGAGTGACCTAACCTTGTCAGGGGATCTGCAAATTGCAGTGGCCGAGGGGATCATGAAGCATTGATCGGTCGATGTGATGCTTCTTGATGCGGCTTGGCACGAGACTTGTCTGCGTGTTTGCAAGCATGGTATATGCGTCTTCTTCTTTCTGTTAAGTACGTGTGTTGGGTTTCTGGCTGGCTTTGTTCTCTGAACCTGGCGGGGCAAGCTAAGCTGGTGGTGATCACACATGTCGAAACATGTACTGACGTGTTGGAGGATTTGTTCAGCAGTAACTTGCAGGTTGGAGGATTTGTTCAGCAGTAACTTGCAGGTTGGCGATTTGGCTATTTGTGTGTATGGACTGCATCATTAGTGTGCAATTTCTCTCTCAAGATTTGTGGAGAGTTGTACGTACCTGACCCAAGTGTCATTAGCAATTTTTTAAGATCAACTTTGCAAGTGGTCCAAGTGCAAGGCAAGCTCGTGAAATGCTCATCGTCCACATAATTGTAGGATTTATGTACATGAAAGTTCCCTTCTTTTTTCTTCCATCTTAATAAGAGAAGTTTCAAATGTCTAAAATCTTGCATGTCCACATGCAACAGTACCATGCGCTGCTAGTGTAGATCAGTCTTATCACATCCGGACCGCCATTGACCTGGCCAAGGTCTTAGATCACTGACTCGGTTCATTGAGTTATCAGTCGGACTACGTGTTTTTAAATGAAGTATATATATGTGGGACAATATGGTACTTGAGCACTATAATTTAAAATAGATATTTCTCTTATGTATTGTGTGCAAAAAAATTTGGATTTTTTTGGATGACAAGTTTAACTAGTTGATCTAAGTTTGAATTGAAATTCGAATTATAGTTACCTTTTTTATGATAGTTTATTATAGGTATGTTCTGATTATATATATAAATCAGCAAAGCATGTGATCTAAATTCGTTTGAAATTTTGAAATCGAGTATATTTTTTCAGAGGTACACGCTTTATTTGAATTGCTATAGATGGGTGTATATATCCTAAAACTGATATTTTAAAAAACACCCTAATTTAGGTTGTATTCACGCATTTGAAACCATGGTGCCCCATTTTATATATCAAAAAATAGAAAAAAAATCAACAATACAATAATAGCAATAATAATTAAAGAGAGTGAATGACAAATAACAAATAGCCAATGATACTAGTAGAAACAACTATGAGGTCCATGACAAATATCTCCGTCATTTTTCTTTTGAAAAGTTCTTTAATTTGAGGGTAATTTTATCTTTTTGCCTTACGGACAAAACCCGGCTGGGTCGATGCAAACTAGTCGGGTCAACCTGGTTTTTCTAGGTCAATTGCATCTCCGGTCCTATGAGTGTGACCGGCTGGCGTAGCTTCTTCTGATTCAACCGTTGGGACGGTCCGAATCTAATAATTATGGTGTGATGCATCACTGCAGTAGTCAGTAGGGCAAGGATGCATACACTACTACAAAATAAGCTATATTAAATGCCTCATTACAGACGGTTCATGGGAAACCGTTTGTGTTGTTATTATCACAGATGGTTTTACAGAAGTGACCGTTTGCCATCTGTGATGAGCCACTATCACAAACAGTTCGTATTAATAATCAATGTGATAGTTGAAGACATCACAGACGGTTCGTATTAAAAATTATCTATGATAGTTCACAGACGGTTATTAACATAAATCGTCTGTGATAATTACGTATTATGGATGGTTTGTGGTTGGACGTGTGTAGGATATGCCGCGTTATTAATTAATATCAAGCCAGACCAGTCTCAACAGGTCTATCTTCATTGCACTGCATTGAAGGAGGCGGCCGACTTTGGGGGAAGAATTCCGATTGTAAATCTAGCTGCTTGTAAATCGATTTGTTCTAGTTTGGTGATTAGAGGTTAGTATTTGTTTCTAATTTATATACCTTGTAATAAAGATAAATGATAGCTAGATTTAGATTTAACTTAATTGGTAGTTTGCTATAATTTAAGAACGGGTCAGTACTCCTAGTTTATTTCAACATTTTAATTCTTGCTTGATATATATATTGCTTCATGAATAGTACGTAGCTGGCTAGCTATATATAGTAGCATTAATAATCTAATTTGTTACATGCGTAGTGTAGATGAATCAAAACTAGATGTACATTAAGAACCATGTGAGTGAAGAGTACATTAATGGCGTGTCTGCTTTTAGAAGAGCGGCCGAGTAGGATATGTTGAAGAAGGGGATAGAATATATGTACTGTCCATGTATTGTTGTGATAATTTGAAGATGTTTACCAACTCGGCGTAGATTGAAGTTCACCTGATTCGAAGGGGTTTCAAAAAGGAGTATACAAGTCGGACCAATCACGATGAAAGATTTTATAGGAAGGTGTCGATGGAGACAACGATATACCCGTTGTGGACTATGCTTTCGATGAGGATAGATCGTATGATGACAATCTAAATTAGATGCTACATGATGCAGAAGAAAAATATAGTGAGAGAGAGTTTGGTAAATTCGAAGGCCTGATGGAGGACCTGGAGAAACCTTTGTTTTCGGGTTGTAAGCCGCAATACACAAGGTTGTCATCTGTTCTTAAATTGCTAAAATTGAAGGCAAGCAATGGTTAGTCTGGCAAGAGTTTCACGGCGTTGTTAGGTCTCCTAGCGAACATCCTTCCAGAGAAAAATGTTTTGCCAAGAACCACCTACTGAGCCAAGAAAGTTCTTTGTCCATTGGAAATGAAAGTAGAAAGAATACATGTATGTCCGAATGATTGTATCCTCTACCTTTAAGAGTATGCAAAATTACATGTTTGTCCAGTGTGCAAAACATCCCAATACAAGCGTAAGAATGACTCTAATGACGGCGAAGACATCAAGGTGAAGCAAGGATCTCCTGCTAAGATGTTGTGGTATCTGCTTATAATTTCCCGTTTGAAGTGTTTATTTGCGAATCGAAAAGATGTAAGATTGTTGTGTTGCCACTCGGAGGAGCGTAAGAAAGATAGAATGATAAGACATGTTGCTGATTCTGCCCATTTGAGGAACATTGATAGGATATTTGTAGACTTCACTACAGAATCGAAGAATATAAGGTTTGGGTTGAGTACAAATGGAATGAATCCTTTCGATAACATGAGCAGCTGAGATAGCACTTGGCTCGTGAATGTATACATGTACAACCTTTCTCCTTGGTTGTGTATGCATCTGAAGTACATTTTGATATCACTACTTATCCAAGGGTAGAAGCAACTTGGGAACGATATTAATATGTATCTAGCACCATTGGTGGAAAATCTTGTGACACTGTGGAACTAAGAGGTACATGTATGGAATGTAGACAAACAAGTGAATTTCACTCTGCGTGCCATATTGTTCTGCACCATCAATGATTTTTCTGCCCTTGGTAACCTATCGGGATTGAGTACAAAAGGATCCAAGTCTATCCACACTGCTAGATTATACCGAGTGTGTGGTTGAACAACTCACGTAAAATTGTGTACATGAGTCACCGCAAGTTCTTTCCACAGTATCACCTATACCGCAAGATGAAGAAATAATTTGAATAAAAAAAGAGGATGACTCGACACCAAAGCTTTTTAGTGAGAAAGAGGTCTACATATGGTCAAGAATATCGATGTTGTGCTTGGAAAGAGATGTAAGTTGAGGACTCGTCAAAAGGACATGTGGAAGAAGAGGTCAGTATTTTCGAACTTGCCTTACTAGGAACACTTAGAAGTTTGCAATTGCATCGATGTCATGCACGTAGAGAAGAATGTATATAATAGCATGATTGGTCTCTTAATAAACATTCATAACAAAACAAAGGATGGTGTCAACGCATGGCGTGATTTGGTTGCTATGAATATCAGGATCGAGTTAGCACTGATAGAGACCGATAAAGGCCAAACGTACCTTTCTCCAGTTTGTTACACTCTATCAAAGTCTGAGAGAACTAAATTATGTCAGTGCTTGTATGGTGTGAAAATTCCGTCTGGTTAATCCGCCATAATGAAGAAACTTGTTTCCATGCAAGATTTAAAATTAATTGCATGAAGTCTCATGACTGTCATGTGCTAATTACACAATTTATTTCTATTGCAATTAGAAGTGTTTTACCGAACAAGGTTCGAGTGACAATCATTATGCTGTATTAGTTGTTGAACACAATCGCTCAGAGTTATCAATCCCGATGTACTAGATGTTCTGCAGATCAAGGTGGTGATGACTCTATGTTATCTTGAAATGTATTTTTCCCCGTTATTTTTCAATATCATGGTCCATCTCATTGGCCACCTTGTGAAAGAGATAAGGATATGCGGCCCCATGTTTCTGCGTCATATGTACCTGTTCAAGAGGTACATGGGAATTCTGAAGTCCTATGTACGCAATCGATCTCAGCTGAAGGGTAGCATTAAGTTCTACATCGATTACATAGCTCAGATCGAACCGATAGGTGTGCTTGTATCACGTCATGAGGGGAGGCTAGAGGGTATCGGGACCATCGAAAGGAAAGCAATAACTCCGGATCTAGATATGTACATTCAAGCCCATTTCACGGACTTGCAACACATGATGAAGTGTCCTCGTATATTTAAGAGCACAAGGACATGCTATGCGAAGAGAGTCCAAGCCGGCCGGAGGTTTGGATCACAAAACATTACAACCGTCGGTTCAACGAATGGTTGAGGGTGTGATTCACTAGGAAGTCATCAAGTGAAACACTGCAATGGTTAGCAAAAGAGCCAAAATTTGCAATTGTGATATAGTAAGCATATGACATTAATGTGTACGCATTTTATACAACAGATCAGGATAGAAAGACATAGTCCAGAACTCATTTGTCCACATAGATGCATTTCGTGATGAGCAGTTCAGTATCGCTGGCCTAAGCTCCTACTATGAGCTTATAGAGGATATTTAGGAGCTCGACTACATAATTTTCAAAATCCCTCTATTTCGGTGCTGTTGGGTCCAATCCCATAGGATGTAAAGGTCGACAAGTGCAACGTCACTACTGTGGACCTTGAACACGTAGGATACAAAGATTAACCATTCATACTTGCGAGGTAAGCTGTTCAAGTTTTTATGTAACCGACCCGACAAATAAGATGCGCCATGTAGTTTTTTATGGAAAAATAAGAATTGTCAGAGTTAAGAATATCGTGGGTGAGAAAGAGTACAATCAATTTGACGAGTTGCCTCTATTCGAAGACAGCATTAGGCTTAGGGAAGAACGAAGCGATGAAGCAAGCTATTTTCATGTTGACTATCAAGAAGGGCTTTATTTAAAAGGAAATAACCAAGTGTAATGATTCCACATAGTGAACACCTATTTGGGTTTGCACCCTTACTCATCACTTGTGTGCCCCCGTCGTCCGTTCGCCGCCGCCTCCTCCCCAATCTCCACCTCCCATGTAGATCCGGCACCGCCTCCCTGTCCGGCCACCTCCTCATGCAAATCCATCGTAGCTAGCCTCCACGTGTCTCTATCTTCTCAAACCTCGGTGACCTCGGGCTCTTCTTCCCCAACCACAACGATGTCTTCGTCACTGGCATCCTCGATCAGCCTCTTCTTCCCCAATCATAATGACATCTTCATTGACTTTCTCTGCTGGTATTACTCCCCATCGGTATGTGAGTTAGCAGTTTATCTATATGTGCTTGTGAGTTAGCCATGATTACTTTGTCTATGTTCTAGGATTTGGATCTAGGATTTAGACCAATGGAAGGAACCCCTTTTAACAGTATAGTTAAAAGAAAAATAAGCCCCGAACTAACAATATGGTCTAACCAGTAAACACATCAAAAGACATTCTTAACCTTCATTTGTATTATTGCATTTTGAAACTTGACACATGGTTTTGCAATAGTTTTCACAAACTACCTGTAGCTTTGCAAATTTTAATCATACCAATATAAATAGTCATTGAGACTAAATTAAGGCATATCATTTTCTGTGAGAGGTAGGAATTCCCACGGATAACCTAAAAAACCCTGGAAATTACTTGTTAGTCAAGTAAAAGGGTTTACACTATTGAAATTGTGGAGCTTGATTTTAATTGGGCAAATTAGTCAAGTAAAAAAATGGTTTACACTATTGAAATTCTTATGAAATCAATGCAAAGATGAAAGATTTAAGGGAAGAAGAAATCAATGTAAATTGATACTAATATCATAGACGATTCTTTTAAGGAGAGATGTCGTCATCGTCATCGATGTCGCCAATTGGGTCTGATGATATAAAGACTGGGGTAACTAAGCATGGCAGAGGAGTATCTAAAAGGCCAACAGGCCGAATAACCATCACGTAGGTCTCTCCGGATGGGGTCCCCCTGCAACCGAAGAAGGCAGCTACAGTATTTCAAACTAGAAAGGTTTGATAGAAGACGAGCGAAATGTGCTGTGGACAAAAATTTCAAATTCGTTCAAGATCCCAGTAGAAGTCTAGAAACACGTGCAATAGTATGCGCTAGGGGTCATTGGATTTTGATTGTACCAAAGTGGAGCAAGGTAATATACGGTAATTTCCTACTTAGGAGCAACTATGACTTCACCCATGTGCAACAAACACTTGACAGGTAAATTCATTTCCTCTTGATCCATACATAACTCTATTGTAGTTTTCCCTTCGTTTGCAATGGCTGAGGCTAACTTTTTAGAATCACGTAGGTCATTCAGTGCTTACGTTCCCAAGGAGGGAGACACAATAAATCCAGCGCCACACTGTGACACAGGACGTGATTTTCAGCACCCGCTACAACACAACAATCCTATATCACACTTCGTAATAATGCCTCTAGAACTGACAATACTTATGTAGGTAATTCTATTTTTGCAGTGCCACCAGTAGTTATAAGGCAACGTATATGGATTCTACTTTCACCGCTATATGGAGGACATCATGGCCACTAAGACGAATGATCCAGAGGTTTGTCAACTTGCCAATACTTATTTCGTGATTATCAATATATATATATATATATATGTGTGTGTGTGTGTGTGTGTGTGTGTGTGTGTGTGTGTGTGTGTGCATGCTAACAACTTTAACACTCCTAGCGACAACGTGTGGGATTCGACGTAAGTACATTTGATATTGACAAACTCACTGAAATTCGAGGAAAGCTCTGCCAATTCTTGATAACGGAGGTCATAAATAAGACTGGAGAGTTCTACTCCGGCGATGAAGATTAGATGCTGAAACATTTGATATAATTGTAATAACTCAATTGTGTTTAATCAAATAATTCATTGAAATGTACTTCATTTAGTTGTTTAATTCATTTGTGAGATCTGTATAATGATTGTCGTGTGCTATATATGTAATATGTTTGCTTGTTTTCAGATGGCGTGGCTAGCATCTCCTGAGGCTAGCCGAAAAATAGGAAATAATATAAATATTCAAATAGCTATCATAGACAATTTGTAGCAATAAATCGTCTGTGTTATATGAATTCACAGATGTTTTTTGGTATTAGTCGTCTGTGATATCTTACATATCACAGACGGCTATGTTTGAGAAGCGTCTGTGATATATAACATATCACATACGGTTTTTGACATTAACCATCTGTGATAATTAGCATATCACAGACGGCTATATTTAAGAACCGTCTGTGATACCTGATATATCATAGACGTTTTTTTAAAAACCGTCTGTGTTGTAATTATTACAGACGGCTCTCAAACACATAAATTCACATACATATAAATTCAAATAATTTGATAAATATCTGTGATAATAGTTATGAACCGTGTATGATGATTCTTTCTAGTGGTACCTACTGTAACACTGTAGATAGTATCGCACTTGCTTCGCAACTGCAAGCCTATCCCTCATCATAATGGCCAAGCTAGCCTAGGTGGCAAAGACGAAAAACCCAATAGGCACCTAGACGAAAAACCCAATGGGAGCCAAAGCTACCTACTACGTACTAGTACGATGCAAGCAAATTTCAACCGAGGGAAGAGTAGATCCATCTTTTTGACACGGCATCTCAGCCGCCCATGTCACCGTATATCTAACAGCCATATATTCCTCGCGTCCACCTAAGAGTGACCAAAAAAAGGAGAGAAAATTTCTTCCTAGCCAGCTAGCTAGGGTCCAATAACCACAATGCCAAACTAACCCTCTCCCGGGCCGTCCGATCGACGGTCCGGAGACGACGTTTCTCTCGTAAGAGAGACGCCCATGCCGGTGATGTTGAAGGTTTGCGAAAAACGTGGAGCCTACACGTCCTCCTCCGGTGGCTATTGGGGCGATTTACGTGGTGTTCGGTTGAACTGGTTTTGTATAACTTATGACTAAATTTTTGATGTAGCTGACTAAAATTACACTGTAGCTAATGGTGGTTTATTTGGCATAATTTAATTTTAAAAATTTTAAAATAAAAAAGTATTAGCCTAGCACGTATAATACAAATAAATACGTAAAAAAGAAACGATAAAAAACTCAAAAAATCTAAAAAGTAAAAAAAATTAAAATAGTAAAAAATAAACTAGAAATCAGAAACTCAAACCTAAACGTGCCGAGCCTTAGCCAATGGATAAAGGGGGAGCGTTGTGTGTGTCATACATAGGACCACTCGAATAGATGGGCTTGGGGATGGGAGCTTCGAGAGATTCACCGAGATCGGATGACTCCATCGCGATCCACAGCTAAGCTAACTACTAGCTCGATCGCACGCACATGCGTCCATGAATCCCAGCAGTTTTGTGGTCGCGCGGGGCGCCATCGTTCGCGCGCGTCGAGTGTCTCCTTCCCCGTGCTGAATTTCCTGATCGGCCGAGCCGTGTCCTACCAAATCCTTCCGCTTTCAACCTGCCCTCATCATGGATCTCGAGTCGTTTTGGCACACAGATACACTGCTCATGTTTCGCTACTAGTTAATTCTACCCAAGAACTCAAGGACATGCACGTAGATGTATATACTGCGTGCATGGATGCGCTCTGCACACTGTAGTTGCAGTAGTTCATGACCATAGATGAAAGCAAACTACGAAACTCTTGCAGTACTGCCAAGTGCAATTAGGTCTTCGGCCGTTTGAAACACATAAATTTCACTGGAAAATAGTTCAATACATCCCCATATGAAATAGATAAAATCCCGGTGTTTCAAACGGGACCTAACATCTGTAGCTCACTTAATTCTGTGGTGAATAATTCTGTCAGAGTGGTTACCTGCTAGCTCATGGCTCTCATAATTTGTGGTCCGTTTTCCTTGCAGGCAACACTGCTTCTTTTAGGTCAGAACGGTGCGAAGCATGCACCCATCCTGTCACTGTCTGTGCCGTCATAGTAAGTGATGCAGAGGCCTGTTCTAACTGGTTAGGTTTTCGGTTTTTGTTACTAGTTTTTAGCTAAAATTATACTGTAACGACCGTTAATTTTTTTGAATCATACAATTAAAAAAATAAAAAACACTATTACATCTTTACAAATAATAAAAAACAAAAACCAAAATTAAGAAGCCGGTTCATCCTGGCTTTCGAAAACCGGAAGTCAGAATCCGAGGCACTTAGAACGAGCCAAAGACCTTTGGTGATGGTCCACACTAGTCAGCATGGGAGTCTCACATAGCACGTCCTTTGTACCAACTCCATGGGCCATGTGGCTCTTGAATAGTGTTCACTTCGGCTCAGGTTGTCTGTTTCAGCACTTACGTGTATATGTACTCCAGTTGATGATTACTATAATGATCTAGACGCTGGATATAATGGAGTTATTCGAAATGTGTTAGTTTGCATTTCCTTTTTCGAGAAGGAAATTATCGTGCATCAAGTTTTACATATTTGATTGATTTCCACGAACTCGTTGATTTTGGACAAATTGCAAACAGAATTGCAAGCCTGGTAGGAAGGAGCTGCAACAGAAGTCGCAAGCTGTTCCAGTGGCAGGCTAGGTGAATCGGCCAGATGGAGGACAAATCTAAGGCCACTAGATGAAAAAAAAGAATAAAAAAACAATAGTGAGAAAAATAAACACGAGGGAAAAAGGACTTACTACAATATTCAGCAAAAAATACAATTAAATGGAAAATTAAAAAGAAAGAAAAAGTGCATGTACAGCGCACGGCTGGACGCCCTTGTGAAGCAAACTCCATCCATAGCTGAATGTACTTGCGAGGCTACACGTGGGCCAGGCTATCGTGGGAAGATGTGTTTATATATTTTTCACAATAGTGATTTATATAATTTTTAAAGTATAATAAAAAATAGATAGATATTATTTATCTTTTTATATATTTTAAAATTAATGTTATTTTCATCGGAGAGGAAAGCACTGTCGGTGAACAGGAGCGTTGCGAACCAAGCGGAAGGCCCTCCATAGCGCGTTAGCAGGCCGTGAGGCACGGCCTATACGAGTGGGCGGCATGAGTCTGGGCGCCGCGCCGCCCAGCCCAGTTTCATCACGCGAAACTATTTTGCGGCCCGCAGCTACAGATCTGTCGAGTCAGAGAGCCGCGCCAACGGCAGCGCAACCCACGACGCTGCACGCAGCACGGGCCGTGCGCGTGCGCCGAGCGGCAGCCGCACCGTCCATCTCAGCTGCGTGCCCAGTGCCTATACCGGCGCGCTGCCGGGCGGCCGGCACGCACGCCGCGCGCGCGGGGTCACATCACATGTTCCGCGCCGCGCCGCGTGCGGAAGTGCTACCGCCGATGGCTCGGTGGTGGCCGGCAAAAGTGGGGTGGTTTTGGAGGCGCGTACGCCGGTGTAGGTCCGCGCCGTTCAGAACCGCCGGTGTAGCGTGCAGCAGCCCAGTTACACATGCTGCTTAGGCTCATTTGCTCTGGCATACGTCGTGTCTGGAAAAATCAATTGCTGCTCTGCTGGGTCCCGCTCGTACTGAGAAGGGATAAACATTGCCGGCCTCGATCATTGTTGGAATTTTTTGTACGGATAATCCGTTTTTTATTCGGAAATACATAAATATACCCGCGACAAAATTTTTTACAAAAATAATCTCCAGTCGCCACCCCATTGGGCGACTGCTATTTTTCGCCCAACCGGGAGGCGACATTTAGGGAATCTGTGTACCGTTGGGCGACTACTGCAATCGCTGTACGGTTGAGCGACTTTGATTGCAGTCGCCCAACCGTTGGGCGACTTCAATTGCAGTCGCCCAGTGGATGGGCGACTTTACTCAGTCCCCGTGAATTTTTAGAGTTTTATCAATTTTGTAGTTTTAAACTGGAAAAAAATATGGTATAGTTGTAATAAAAGTTTATGTTTATTGTATGTTGTAGGTGCATTTAAAATTTTGAGAAATTTTTTGTAAGTACAATTGACTGTAGAACGTTTGATATATACATTGGTATGTTTTAAGGGTTTGCAATCCGCGTGATTTTTGTATGTTTTGTCAATTTTTTAGTTATAAACTGCGTAAAAATTAGATAAAGTTGTAATAGAAGTTTATGTTCAATGTAAGTTGTAGATGCAAAAAAAAATTTGGTCAATTTTTTTTAGGCACGATTGACCGAAGAACGGTCGATACATAAAGTGATAAGTGATGTGACCAGTGGCATGTGTGGAACTCTGTACTTGTAATGTTCAGAACTCCACCACTAGTCGTAACATGCCTTAGGGAATATTACATTTTGTCTACTGGGTGTAGCGTGGTTGTTTGCCCTTTTTGTCGCGCCCTGAAGATGGCTCCGCTGCATCTTTCTTCCTGTCAGTCTTGGTCTTGAGAGCTGCCTCACGAGCTTGAAGCTCTTCCTCCTGACGCTTGATGGCTGCTTCACGCAGACTTAACTTCTCCCGCCTCCTTTGCAGCTCATCCTCCTTGCCCTTAAGACGGATTTGGTCCACCCTCACGCGACGCTCTTGCTCATGCCGCATTTGTCGTTCCACCTCGCGAGCCTGATCCATCTTGACAAGGTATTGTCCTTTGTTTTCCACCTCGCGAGGGTTCCGTGGCCATGCCGGCGGCACCCGATCCACCCATTCGATGAACTTGCAAGCCTATGTGTGTCGTGGTAGATGTCATGGATAAAGTTGAAGAACGATAACGAGAAACAAAGGATTTAATTGTCGTCGTTACCACGAAGTCGTCATCCATGTCTGGACATTTGAAGTACCTACGGCCGTAGTTGGCTCGTGGTAGTGGATCCGTCCAGACGCACAACATCGTCCTAAAACCGCAATGGCACTTCGGACGCTCATGCCACTCCGGCACTCCAAAAGGGTCGGACCTCCAGGAAGACATTGTTGTGTAGTAGTATTGTGATGGCTTGAGGAGGAGGTTGTGTTGTGGTATGTAATACATGGGATGCCTTTATGTAGGCAGGTGAACTGGTGAGTGGGCATAGTCCATGGAGAGTACATTGAATCTTTTTGCTTTTTCAGGCTTTTCAGAGGCCAGTGTAGCAATAAATGTCCCTCCGTAGGCTTTTCAGAGGCCATTGTATGTAGGCTTTTCAGAGGCCAGTCTATGTAGGCTTTTCAGAGGCCAGTGTATGTAGGCTTTTCAGAGGCCAGTGTATGTAGGCTTTTCAGAGGCCAGTCTATGTAGGCTTTTCAGAGGCCAGTCTATGTAGGCTTTTCAGAGGCCAGTCTATGTAGGCTTTTCAGAGGCCAGTCTATGTAGGCTTTTCAGAGCCCAGTGTATGTAGCCTTTTCAGAGGCCAGTCTATGTAGGCTTTTCAGAGGCCAGTCTATGTAGGCTTTTCAGAGGCCAGTGTAGCATTAAATGTCTCTATGTAGGCTTTTCAGAGGCCAGTGTAGCATTAAATGTCCCTCCGTGTTGCTATAAGTAGCACGGTTGGGGTCCCATGACATTGTAAATCGAACAAAGAAGAACCATCTCTTTCGTGGTGAAACATACCATGTCGGAAGCCGAGGGGCCAGTGGGATTTGGGTCACCGAAGGACGACATTCCCTTAGAAAGGAGGGATATGTTCGGTCCACAGTACCGATTGATATCAAGTCGGCGTGCTCAACCAGCGTGGCCGAAATGCAGACACAATGAGTACGCGGTCGTCCAGATCTTAGATTCCCCGAACGATGGCGGGCGACGTTTCTTCCGATGCTCACGCTACGGGGTACAAAATAGTAATAATATTACATTCTTATATTGCTTATGGACCCGCGAAGTTTACCGTCCTTTTTTTTGCAGATTGCAAAATGCGACTTCTCCCGCTGGATCGACCCTCCTCATGAACGTTATGTTGATCGTTATGTGGGTACATTATGGGATCGAATATGGGACTTGGAGAACCGAATGGAGAGTCTGACTGAGGAGAACAACGACCTCCGCGAACAGATGCAACGCGAGAGGGGCAACGAGGAGGTCGTGAATATAGGAAGCTCTTACGATCCCACATGTTGCTGCGCGAACCCGAGCTGCATATGTGCATGCCACTCCCACGACGGCCAGCCACGTCCGAGGCGGCCCCCTCAGCAATTCTCCATGTGGGTGCCACGAGGCTCGTTTGGCGTGTAGGTAACGAGGGTTATGGTTGTGTCGTATTTTATTTCATGTAGTTGTTGATGTGTTGATGCTGTGGCGGTAGGACTGTTGTGTTTAGTAAAATTGTTGGGTGTAGTACTTTCCATAGATCCTGCAAGTGCAATGTATGTGTTGTTTCGTGTTGTAAGTGCGTGACTGGGCAAAGCTGGCATCTTTTGTCATCTCGCAATAAATTACTCTATGTAGGCACTTTAGAGCCTGTAGTTTCGTAATAAAAGTGGATTCGTAGCCACCAATAAATTGCAATACTTAAAAGGGAAACAGTACGTTCAACGAAATAAGTGCATTACAGAAAAGGGATGTAACATACAAGGTTTACAACTGGTACATGAATTTTAGCATGCATTACAACACCAACTACTGATCCGGAAATGCATTGCATCGTCTAGCTGTGTGCCCCTCCTGACCGCATCGCCCACAACGTGCACCAGATGTTCCAGCTTGTGATACGTCCATGTCATTTCTAATACGTCGGCTCTGTCGCCGACCCTTCCCACCCTTCAGCATGTTAATATCCGGAACCCAGGTCCTCGCTGAAATGTCCAAAGTGGCGAAGTTTCCCACTGCCCTGAACCCCCGGAGCTCCCCACACCAAGCTTGCAGTATTCTCTCCTTGAAAAAGTACTCGGACATGAAGTTAGAAGGATCCATGCGCACGGTCCCGCATGCAGCGAGGACATGAGAGCATGGCCTGTGTAACAACTTAAGCTTGTTGCATGTGCAGCTAGGTTCGTTTGCATGATCTCCAAGGCATACATCGTGAGTAACAAGTGAACGAGATGTCCCAAATCCGGCTCTATCACGGAGTACCACCTCGAAACGATGCTCCCTGTTGCCCATGACATGCACTGTGTGCAATTGACCCTTCTGTGCCTTCGCCTCCATGTACGCAGTAATTTTTGACGAATACTGGGCTCCGGGATTGGCCGCATGAAGCGCGGCACTCGCGTGCCTCTCCCTGAAGTAGCGGATTGTGCTGTGAAGAACACCTTCCACGATGGCGACAAGGGGCTGAGAACGGAGACCCCTGAGAACCCAATTGTACACCTCGGCAAGGTTAGTTGTCATTATTCCGTACCTTGCGCCATCCGTGTCGTGCAACAGCGACCACTTCTCCAATTGTTGCCCCTCGATCCACTGCGAGAAGCACTTGATGTTTCGCGCGCTCCTCCTTCTTGAACCACTTGGGTTAGACTCATCGATTGCTGGCAAGCATTGCGGTTGTGCCTCCCCAGGAGTGACCGGCCCCTTGCTCCTCTCGTCGACGTTCTTCCTGGTGTGCTCATCCAACAACCCCCATAAAGCATCAAATTTTCTCTGCTGGTTCTGCCTAGCCAGCCTCTTGAATAGCTTCATCAAAGATT
Organism: Dendrocalamus latiflorus; assembly: GCA_017311315.1. Classification (NCBI taxonomy): domain Eukaryota; kingdom Viridiplantae; phylum Streptophyta; class Magnoliopsida; order Poales; family Poaceae; genus Dendrocalamus; species Dendrocalamus latiflorus. Next base: position 8,424,924 of record CM029664.1, read on the forward strand.
GTTTCGGGAATTGCTTGAAAAAGTTTGCCCCTAAGTGACGACTGCACCACCGGTTTCTCATGTCCGGCCAAAAAGAGGTCTCCTCAGGGTCTTCCTGAAGTTTTCGTATCGCCTTTATAATACCGGCGTGGCGATCATGGATTATGCACACACCAGGTCGGGTGCCTACAACTCCACCCCTCACATGTCTCAGAAACCACAGCCAGCTCTCATAATTCTCACTCTCCACAAATGCAATGGCCAGCGGCAATATTTGATTGTTACCGTCAACGCCTATGGCCGTCAGGAGCTGCCCTTTGTATTTGCCTGTCAAGAAGGTCCCATCTATTGAGATAACTGGCAGCATGTGTCTGAATGCTTCAATGCTAGCACCAAATGCAAAGAATGCTCTCTGCAACACTGCAAATCCCGGTGGACTTATGGACGGCTTGTCGTGCACCGCGATGTACGTGCCGGGGTTCCTTTGCTGCAACACCTTAAGCATACGAGGAAGGTTGTCGTACGCCGCTTCGAAAGTGCCAAAACGTTTTTCCAACGCCTTTTGCTTCGCACGCCACGCCTTCGCGTAGCTAATCTTATACTTGAATTTATTCTCAATAGCTAGCATAATATGTGTGGCCGCAACATCTTTCTTCTCCACTATCTCCCCATACATCAAATTGGCGATAAATCCGGACGTCAGGTTACGATGCCTCGCCAAGACTGTGTTTACAATGCAGGAGTGCGGCTCCACCTTGGACACAATCCAATGAGTCTCATACTTGGGTCTACGTGCGTGCACCCTAAAAGGACAACCAGTCTGCTCGCACTTCACAGTGTACTGCTCCTGGCTTGATTTGACGACGCGAAATGTCCGTTGCATTGAAAGGGCCCAAAGTTTGATGGCATCCTGCAGCGCTTCCTTGTCAGCAAACATAGCATGCACCCGAACCTCTGTTTGATGATACTCCCATGGCGATTCATGCTCATCATGTGCGGAAACACCCTCCGCATTATACTGGTTCCATTCTTCGGGGATAGGAACTTCTTCATCATCGGAACTGTCCTCCTCGTCGTCCTCTACAGCTTGCTCTTCATCCCATGCCCTCTGGTCATCAGATTCCATCTGCTGCACGATATACTCATTATGCTCTCCTTCATCAGCTTGCCCAGTTCCCTCTCTATAGCTTGACAGCTGTAACTCTCCTCCATGTACCGCATCGGCTTGCCCAGTTCCCTCTGTATAGCTTGACGGCCTTAACTCTCCTCCGTGTACCGCATCGCCTTCATCACGAGCAACTTCATCAGCTCCACCGACGTGCGGCCCGCCCGAGGTGCTAGCACCCCCCGAAGCATAGGCGGACGCACGAGCTTGCGCAGCTGCTTGTAGTGAGCACGGTTGCACAAGCAGGACACACTCGTATCCACGGCGCCGGCACCCTTGCACAAAGCCCTTCCACGAACCAGAGCGCACCAATGTCTTCAACTCCCATCTGATGTCAGTGGAAGACCGGCTCCAAAACCCTTGCACAACGACGCTGCACACCTCGGGGTCCAATGAAAAACTCTGTGTCAGCCAATGCTGCACATCTGTCATTTGAGCATTCTCGTCATCCGGAAGTACGAGAGTGACTTGCGGAAAATCGCTCAAATCCACACCAGTCGGACCATCACGAATGATTCCAACACCATAATACACTCTCAATGTAGTACTGGCCATTAATGATGTATGCCTACATGTATGATTGAAATTTACGACATGTCAAATAACATGGGAGTTGAAGACTGTAAATACAACATAATTAAAAAAAATACCTGGATCCAAATCGATTGAATAGCTTCGACTTCTCTTCTCTCCTCACCTCCTTTTCTTCCCCTCCTCCCTCTCTTCTCCTCTTCTTTTCTTCCTCTTCCTCCTCTCTTCTCCTCTTCTTTTCTTCCTCCTCCTCCTCTCTTCTCTCTGGGCAGAATGAATGAGTAGAATGGCAGAACGAGGGGAATGTGCTCGGGGTTAGTGGGCGGCATAATTTCAGTCGCCCTACGGTTGGGCGACTGCAATTGCAGTCGCCCAACGGTTGGGCGACTTCAATCGAAGTCGCTCAACCGTACAGCGATTGCAGTAGTCGCTCAACGGTACACAGATTCCCTAAATGTCGCCTCCCGGTTGGGCGAAAGGTAGCAGTCGCCCAATGGGGTGGCGACTGGAGATTATTTTTGTAAAAAATTTTGTCGCGGGTATATTTATGTATTTTCGAATAAAAAAAGGATTATCCGTACAAAAATTTCATCATTGTTGTGCCTTGTGTAGTTGGGTACAAGTCCGGACTCCGGAGTGCGATATGGATGTTTTCCTTTCTCTGTACGAAAGACAAATCGATCGATCAGTGCGTGGCAAGGCAACACATCGATCGGCCAGGCCTACTGAAATATCTTGCTGGACCCTACTAGTGCCTTCTTCTTATCCTCCCGCAGGGACATGCATATTTCGCACCCAAGGTTCTCTTCTCGTTTAAAACTAAAGCGAGATTGGAACAAATGTCATGCTTGGTGATCAGCGTACCCCCAAGAAATGATTCCAAATTGGGTTTTGTATAACATGTGAATTTGTCCTAACATTCTCATTCTGCGCACCTTCTATTACTATGTCTTATCGAGTAATGGGTTTCCTCTGCAGATATTAGTATCATGGATTGAGATGACCAGCTTGCAGTGGAACGCAAGAGAATCGCTGATAGGGAAGGCCCAAGGAAGTTCCATCCCTTCGAGGAAGAAGTAATGGAAAAGAATCAGCCACTTATCCGGACTGAAAAAAGAGAGTGTACAAACGATAAAACGGCAAATAGGGAACTGCCAAGTGGAGTCTTCCACTGTAGCAAGCAATGCAAAGCAAAGCGCTTTGAAGTTTGTGAGCATAACCTGCGACCACCACCTCTGAGGAAACAACCTCTCAATTCCACAACACATTTCGTAGTCTGACCATTCCTCAAAGCATATCCTCCATTTCTTCGGGTTTTTTCTTTATGAGAGGAATATCCTACGTCCTTCAAGTCATTCTACCTTCTCTTTTATGCTTCAGACATCAGTGAAAACTTCCAATTTTTGTCCGTCAGTGTTGGATCTTATTACCGTTTCCAATTGGTGCTGCCACTACTATAGCAATAGTACTCTTGCATGCTCTGATCCAATTAAGCCAAGGAGAGGCTCATTCCAGGATGACAAAGATTATTCTGTATTGCTTATGCATATGTAGAATGCTGCCACTAATTCCATACCTGTGTTGCACTTCACCATGCATCTGATGGTTAAGCAAATGATACATAAAACTGTAAAAAAAAAAGCTGCCCCTTTTTGCTTTCCTGGAGCTTAATTTTTCTTTGCGACAATTTCAGAAAAACAACAAATTAAAGAACCTTTTTTATATACAATGCACATTAAGCAGATCCATGCATACGTAGGTTGCGTATGGGCGCAACCCATACGCCATGAAGAGTGTCTAATACTACTCCTACAAGATAGAACAATCTGGTCACATATGTATGTGATTGAAGATAGGATCTCAAGTTCTCAACCCTACCATGCGTAAATCCTTAGCGGCATAGAGCTTAGTTAAAGTTGGGTATTCCAAGGTCCTAGAAAATCATCTCCATGCATATTCAAGAGTCAAGACGAGAGTAGGAAACTAGCTACTGCTACAACGTAACTGTAAGATCCCTCAACATTACATAATTTTGGTAACGATGTACACTATGTTTAGACGTGGCTCTGCTCATAAGGCAGAAGCTCCAAAAAACTCAAAAAAAGCCAAAAATCAGAAAAAAGACGAAATTATTGAATAGTGAAAAATAAACCAGAAGCTAGAAGACCAAGCTGAAATGAGCAGAAAATGAGACATCATACATGTTAATTAAAATACTGGCTTGGGATGATCAATAAAAAAAAGGATATTGATAAACATCATCCGGATGTTTTCTTTCTAACTATCATCCAGATTTGTGATCGTTGGATTAGAGATCCAAGGGCCACAAATTCTCCCCACCCCCTCCAAAAAAAATTCACCTCCCTCCAAAAAAAATTCTCCCCCCTCCAAAAAAAGAGACCTCCAAAATTTGGATGATTGTTGGGAAGAAAACATCCGGGTGATACCTATACACACCCATAAAAAAATAGGGATGTCTATTTTTAAGGTTGATTTATTATTAAGTCACTTTTTTGCACCATTAGATCAATCTAGATTTAGCTGACACACGTATCAAATCTATTCCAAAGCTCAAGAAAATCGGCTTAAATTTTTTAAAAAAGGCGACTTACAGATAGTAAACCAGATAAAAAAATCATTTAATTCTTTCTAATGAAATAGTGTAGATTCTTTGAAACATTGACCCCATTCGTTTTTGCCTTTGAAAGAAAACACACGTACATGAAGCATCTGAGCAACTACAGGCGAGAAACAAATGCCAAAATGATAAAGACAAACGAAAACGACAGTTTGTTTCTCGCAAGAAGGTTGTACACTTTGACTTCTCTACGCCTCCATGAGCGATCGTGATGCTGTGTGCGTAGCACAACAACAGAATGTATAACGTAACTGGCTTTCGTTGTCAGGCCAAAACAATAGCTGAAATTCAGTTTCCATAGAAAACGATCACGCTGTCGGAACCTGGAACTAGCTTGCTACAGAGGATACGAATCCGTTGCCATAGGAACTGGCCACACCGCCTGTAGCACCCCATATACAGTCAAACGGGGATACTACTAAGGAACATCATCGCTAAAGTAAAAAAGAAATAATAAAAGACAACAGCAGAAATCAAAAACAAATTAAAACCTTTAAAGTACTTTATTTAAATAATCAACGGAAGCAGAAACAAGTGTTTGGAATATGGGACCGGTCCACTTCTAATCAAATGAAGAATAAATTAAATGGCAAAAGTAGTGGCAAGCCACAGTGTTGAAACTCGAGTGCTCCCACCCATGCATGCTATCAATCTATTGGCTTTTTACCTGAGAAGGGAAAGAGCAAATGTGAGATTTGGAAATTTCAGCAGGTACCTAACAACGGTCGCAACACAATAGGTAAAAACAGGTAATACAACCAAGTGAAATAAGGGACAAGCATCATAAGCAAGCAATGGATACAGGATAAAGGTAACAAACACAGGATACCGAAAACACTGACATAGATGGGAGACATATATCATGGAAACTACACAATTAAAGATAATTATTATTTGACAAGTTATAGCAAGTTATAGCAAAGGCGTCGGCGATCTCATCCTATATACCCGGTTATACGAGAATAGTCAGGTACATCCTTGTCCTCGACTGTATAATTGCCGATGAGGTGTAATATCCTATGTAACGAGAATGTATGACCCCCCGTACGTTACCAGATTGGGAGGAAATCTCCCCTATATATGGGTAATTCCGGGCCAGGTAACCGTCATTTTCTTTATTTAGTGAATTATCCATGATGTAATTAGAAGGTCGAGGTTAATTAAAGTAAAGTTATGAGGATAATGGTTTGATATAATTGAGAACGGAGAGTCATGATTTGTGATACCAAGCGATGGAGAACAAGATCCGTTGATAGCGTACTAGAACCTGTCCTAATTAGAATACTAGAGGGAGTCACACAAGGGTTGTCAATCATACAATTTTATTATGTGATAAGTGATTATTAGTTAGATTAATGTATAACTAAATCAGCCAAGATTCATAATTAATAATGAACAGTTAAAGAATCATAAAAGTAGGACAAAACAAGCCGCCCAATGTTAAAAGATTACTAGTGGTTAACCTTAGATTTGAACATGCTTATACGCCACCCTATCCATAATTTAAGCATTTATTTCAATTCTTAACTAAGCATGAATTCTATAGTTGAGTGTTATACCAGCAACCAACATACAATACTAACTAGCCCGGCGCGTTCGAATTTAATTAATTCTACAAGCAACACACAACCGGTAATCCATCCAATGCAACAATCAGATACTAGGCTATTGGCGATAGGTAAACACAAAACAGTAATGTGCAAAGGAACGGGTTACGGCCGCGAGTACTTGCCTTGAGCACACTCGACGAACGCGCTGCACGATGGATTCGAGATGCACAACTGCCCAGCTGCTCCCTCAATAGCTGCGTGTGAACCTACAGGCTCAATAGCTGCGTGTGAACCTACAGGGTGATATGGAAGACAGCCAATCAGATAGGATGAATTTAGTAAAGGAATGATAGGAAATAAATTGACTAGGAAGGAAATAGCCGTTCGGTCGAGCGAACAGACGTTCGGTCGCACGAAAACACGTTCGACCGCGCCTCTGCACTCGGCCACGGGCTGCCGCTGCCAACAAAGCCATGGCCGCACGTGCGCGTACGGCTAATGCCCTACGCCGCCGCTCGCCATCCGGCCGTACGAAAACACGTTCGCCCACATGAATGGCCGTTCGGCTGAGCGAAACGCCGTTCGGCTACGCCTCTGCACCCGGCCACTACCAACAAAGCCGTGGTCCGTCGCCGCCGTGCCATGGCGGCGCGTGCGCGTGCGGGCGTACGCGCCGCCTACGCTCGCTGGCCGGGCGCCGCCGTCGGCACGCATGCAAGGCGCACGAATGAGAGGAGAGAGGTAGATGGGAACCTAGATATGAAAAAGTTGCGCACTGAAAAGAACATAGAGGTCCCCTTTTTAAGGTCATATTTAGATTAGGGTTTATTATTATTATTATTATTATTATTATTATTATTATTATTATTTTCCTTGAGTGCTACACAGCCTCTGGCTCACGTTGCAAAATGCAATATTTCTACGTTCCCAAAAGCTAGCCATTGCTCACCTACCTTCAACAAGCGTAGGCGAGGGCCCCGCGCAGGCATTGTCTAGGGCAGATCAACGTACCTAGAGAACCCGAACAAAGCAAGAGGCATTCAATTTCCCTCTGTCCAACAGAAGCAGCTCATGACCACAACTCGGTTCCAGTTGTCCGCGCTCACCCCGTGCAATGCATGCCATCCAACCAATCTACGGTTGGCAGCATGCATAGGTTTCCTGCGGCAAGCATAAGCCATGTAGTTATTGCATTTGCACTCATCCTGGCGAATCAAGGAACCGGCCGGAACAGACGGGTCCAAATCGATCAGACACCACATATGCACATACGACCGATCCGTGAAAGCTTTAGATATGTTTACACCATTAGCAGGAAAAGGAGGATCTATCTCGGTCGACCAAGTCGGTGCTAGGTGATTGAATGAATTGCGTAAAACTCCAGCTACCTAGTGGCATCCATGTAGTATGAAGCATCGAAGCCAATCAATGGAGAGCCCAGTGGCGTCAGCTCGATATAATCATAAATATAAACAGCTTCCTCACAGCGAACAATACGCAGTACGAGATACGCACGGCTGGAGAGGCTAAAGCCACGGGCAACAACGCAAAATGGAACCGACGATGGAGGGAGAGGAGAGCCACGATCGATCGCTTTGCGATAGATGGAAATAGAGGGGGTCAGGGAGTCTCGTGTGATTCCACCCCCACACCACTTGACACCCGGCACATCACTCCCAAATAAAAGGCCAAAGTATTGGGAAGGAAAGGTGATCGCTGTAAACCGACAGTGGACAGATTTTCGGACGGATGCCGGGTGCTTATTTGGGCTTATTTAGTACTATTTAAGATTTTTATATAATTAAATTTAAAAAATAAAAAAGGTTATCTAATCTCAGACAATACAAAGAAATTCGAAAAAAAGATAAAAAAACCAAAAAAAGAAACTAAAAGAAACTAAAAGCATAAGAGCTCATTTGTGAAGAGGGTCTACGACTCGTAGTACGCACGCGAAACGAACGGATACCTGGACTTCGCCGGCGGCGACGACCCGGAAAGCGCAAGCGAATTAGCTGACTCGATCGATTCCGCTTTGCCTCTCGCAGCAATAAAAGAATCGGGGAGATTTTACGGCCGACTAGAAGCGGGCAAGCAAGCGGCCGGCCGGGGACGCGGTTTCGCACTTTCGCTTTGCCCATGGACCGGTGTACCGAGTCGGCTCGGCGCGCATATGCTGATTCGCGCAAAATGGCTCGCGGAGACCGAGAACTTACGGCGGAACTGCGCCCCGCTCGGTTAGAGTGAAAAAGGTGTGATTTATAACTAAAAATGTACTGTAGCGATTGAAATTTCACTGTAGCTAAAGATGACTTATTTGGTATAATTAAAATTAAAAAAATAAAAATAAAAAATATTCTAACTCATCACGGACAACGCAAACGAATATGAAAAAAAGAACTAAGAAAAAAAAGTTAAAAAGCAAAAAATTCAGAAAAAAGACAAAATTTATAAATAGTGAAAAATAAGTTAGAAATAAATAATAAAAAAAACTGAAGCTGAAATGACCGGGAAACCGCGCAACAGAAACGATCGTTCCCGGCCGCGAAAGTGAGCCAGAACGGGACAAAGCAAACGAGAGGCTGGCGACGAGATGTCCTGTCTACATGTGGTTATACGCTTGCTAGATTCACTCATTCAATCAAAATTCAGAACAGCTCAGCTCAGAGGAACAGGAGGTAGTAGTACTAGCACAATTGACGTCATATTATCGCTGTACACGTACGCACGAACCAATAAATCTCCGTACTTAGGCCTCTATATCGTGGGTTACACCCTAGTCACTACAGCTATTCTCCACTCATGTGCTCACGCTTCCCTAGGTGGCAATCCAGCCACACGACGCTAGACAGGTGGCAGTGCCTCCGCCACCGCCGCAGGTGTCGTGCCGGTGCCGGCGCCGGCGCTTGCCTTCTTGGCGTGGGCGGCCGCGGCCGGGCCGACGGCGGCGCGGCATATGGGGCACGTGGAGTGCGCGCGAAGCCAGGCGTCGACGCACTCGGCGTGGAACAAATGGGCGCACTTGGGCAGCTGCCGGACCTTCTCGCCGGCCTCCACCTGCCCGAGGCACACCGCGCAGTCCAGCGCCGCCGCCGCAGGCACCCCCGCATCGGCCAGCGCGACAGGGCCCTCGTACGCGAACGTCGGGAGCGCGGCGATCGCGGCGGCGCTCATGCCGCGGTCGGCCGCCGCAGACGCCGGCGCGTCGGCCTGATCCTCCGCCCCCACGCTGCGCTGTTGGTGGCGGCGGCGACGGCTGCAGGTGTACCAGATGGCGATGTAGAGGAGGAAGGTGAGGATGCCGATGGTGAAGGAGAGCCCAATGAACAGCAGCCGCGCGCGGGCGCTGTACCTGGAGTTGTCCGCGAAGAGCCACGAGTTGGGCGCGCTCATATTAAAAACCCCTCGTCTCCTCCCACCAAATGGCGTACTCTTGGCTCCTCGGTGCCGGAAGAAGCAGCAGCAGCAGCCGCGGCCGCGGCCGCACCAGTTGATGTATACTACTCCCCTAGCCGGAGACTTGGATGGAATTCCGGGTGCAACGCACGCGAAGCTGTGGGCTTAGCGGCCGGAGCAAGCGGAGATGTTTCTTTTTCTTTAGGTCGCGTGTGCTGGGGCAAAGGGACGCCGAGGCAATATATAATGGGAGGTGTTGGTCGATCCGAGGCTTCAACAGCACGGCGCGCGGGCGCAACAAAGGTGAGAATGGAGATGATGAGAGCGCGCGTAGGCCCCGGCGCGTCAACGTCTCTTAAGGCCAGTAATTTTATTTTATCTCTCTTTTAGCTATATTAAATAAATAAAATTCTATATAAAAAAATAAGAAGAAAAATATATTGTCTCTTATATAAGAGATAACCTAAATCTGTAAATGAACGTAAATAATAAGAGATTGTAAGGCAAGAAATTATGATAAAAATATAAAATAGTTAGATAAATAATTTATTATTGAAAAAAATATTTTTAGTACTGTTTTTAATAAAATAAAAAATTTAAAAATAATCTAAAGAGATAAATTATTGTACATATGGCGGGGGCGTGAGCGAGCGAGAGTGCGAGATATTTAACACCGCGCGACACGATCCTTGCTGACGCCGCCCTCTGGCGATTGGGTTCTGATTTGTTTGTCTGCACCATGAGACCGGAGAGGATTAGGATTGACAGAGGAAGGGATGGATAACAAACGAGCCACTCAACCAGAGGTTAATATTAATTGCTTGTGATAGAAAAAGTTACCTTTGTGCTTTCAGGAATTTTATTAAAATTTTATAAGAATTTCACGTTGAACAATTGATACGGAACAATTCAATTCCCCAAAACAAAAAAAAACTCCTGTGTTCCAAACCAAACCTAACATTTATTGAAAGTTGTGGTTTTTTATCATTGGAAAATCAAATTTATGTCTACTCTGAAATCTGAATGTAACACAAGATTAGGGGCAGTGGAACAGAATTACAGTACCTCACTGAGTACTCCCCCTGAGATCCTTGGAGATTGATATCGAGGTAACAATGTAGATCGAGAAGTTGAAAAGTTAACCCGTGTCGATGGAGCACCTCACTGCGAAGATCGCACCTTCTATTGAAGGCAGAGCGAGGGTGTAGGCGGCGTGTAGCTGTGAACATAATTCGCATCTCCCCAATATCGCATATTCTTACTTCTAAAGCCCAACAAACTGCAGAACAGCTTGCATGTATTTTTTTTCTTTTCGTTTTTAAAAGCAGGAGGATCTAACCTGTCAATTGTCGTCAACTCATCACGCCTCATTTGGAGTATTCCCAGTACTTGAATTACATCGTAGGTTCAATTAGATGGTGCTCATTTGGACTTTAAAGTTTGAGGTACTAATTTTTTCACTGTAGCGGTCTTTTTTACACTGTAATAATTTTTTAATATAGCTATTGTTAGCTTTTTTTAGCGTAATTAAATTTTTTTAAAAAAATAAAAATGTTATATTATCACGGATAATATAAAGAAATAAGAAAAAATTACAAAAAAACTCAACAAACCAAAAAAGTAAAAAAAATAAACTTAAGAAATTAGAAGCCAACCAGAAGCTGAGGCTCTATTGAGCTCGACCTAAAATTTGTGTATAACACAAACGGAGATTTATGACCGTCGACGTGGCGGTGAGTGTTCATTCCGCCTTAATTCCGTACATGGCCCGACTTCTTGGCTGCGTAATGTGTACTGATTAGCCTTCACTCGGTTAGCGTTCCGGCATGATGTTTAAACTCGATCGTTTTGCTAGCTGGTGCTGACTTGAAAGTTTGCATGTTGGAATTGGACACTGCATGCTAGTATGATTTGATTTCCATACCAACAAGCCATCGTGACAAGTGTAACATCCCGCATTTTTTATTAATCTTAAGCAGCAGATTATGAAGTTAAGCAGAATTAGTTAAGTAACTAATGATGTAAAAAGTAAGGCAATTTAAACTTTTCTGTGTATCTATTTAAATTGTAGTCTACAAGCGGTAAATAAATACATCTCTTTCACGATTCCACCGGAGAGAACTAAGAACAATATGTAGACACCAGAATAATAAGCAAAATGTAACCGAGCGTCAATTCAAAATTGTTCAACTCGAATAAAATATACCAGTCCACATTATAATAGTTAAATTAATTACAATCCTTTTACAATAAATAAATTAAATTCGTCGAGCGATAATTAATTTTTTTTCTCAAACTAAATAAAAATACTATGGCTCTCGTTACATTAATAATGACAATACAACTGCAGTGAATGTACACTCCTTACTTCCAGCAATGACTGTCTAACAAATATAACTAAATACAACACAATTACAATTAATTGGGAATTGCATGATTTACTTTACACTGAGCCTATCTCATACCAAACCCTAAGTATTCGTTGCAAGTAATTAAATATTGAAATACTAAAAAGGACCGAACAAAAGAATAGAACCAAAAACAGTTGCCGTTAGAACCCTAGTTAGATATCGGAAAGAGGCAATTCGCTCATCGAGATACCAAACCGTCCAGGGTTAGTCGGCACCTCTTGCAGCTATAGGGTTTCATCATCCGACATTAAAAATCAACCTGAATCCATTCCGAAGTTCTATTTTGTAGCCAACCCACCAAAAATATCCAAATCCCATCTCTCTATGTACAATGAGAACACTGATGTGACAGGAGAGCATTCGAGGCCACAGGGCAAGAGATAAGACCAAAGCCAACCAGAAGAGAGAAGAGAGAGAGAGAGAGACAGCGAGAGCATTACATTGCAAGCCAGCACAGCTAGTAGCTAGCAAGAAAGCAGTGGCAAAGCCAAGATCAAAATCGAGGATGTGCTCAAAACCTCATAGGGCTAAACTAGATTGATACAAACATAGTATTTTACTCTTGTGCAATTCAAATTCGTACATAAATAGAAGAGAAACGAAGTAAAAAAAAAGAGAGAAATACAACGAAAATACCTTAGTAATAGAAAGCGCATTCTAAAAATATATAAGTATGCTCTAGTGAGTAGAGATCAATCATCCGCATATTAAAAATAGCAAAATTAGTGATACGATAACTAATTGTAAATGATCATGAACATCTAAGAAAAAACATGACATACCACTAACACGTAAGTTTAAATTACGATTCTACAAGATTTTATGCATTGGAATCATCTTATGACTTTATCATCATCAATACTTTTAAATTTCTCTCGCTTGGTATCATAGTGGTTGCTAACAAGCTTGAAAGTCATTAATACAACTCAAAAGTATATGAAGTGTTGGTTGATGCTAATGAATGTGGCACATACCTGTCTAAGGCCCAAGATAAAAATTAATGATGTGACATAGTGTAACTCATAGCTTCCCTGGGCATCGATCTGAAATTTGTTCTTTGATTAGCATAAAATGCTTCTACGTCCCAAATCCCAATACTACTCATCTCTTCGACTATGCTGATAATAGCTTGGATTATGTCTGTCCCAAGTCCGATAATCCCGACATTTACTTCTCTCCTTGAACATGTCATGCATGCGCCTGATGCGTTCCTACAGAAAGCAGTAACGTTGGTTGAGGATTAGTTGAAACATATCAGCACGTAAATACAAAAGAAAATGAGTGACTAACATAGTGAAACCATGGCTCTATGCTCAAGTACATCTTGAAATTGCTTCACCAATATTTTCCTAATGATCAACAATCTATTTAGGAACAACCTGAGGGAGGAAATGCTCCAGCTGGTACATAACAGCAGTTTATTAATCTCTAAAGTGATTGATGTTTGTATGGAAGTTAATCTCAAAAGTTCAAGAGCAAGCATTGGGAGTTTGAGACATTGACAACACTACATTTTTAGCATGTATAGAGCGAAATGACAACATAATTGTCAAAATGTGACTATTCAAAAAGTACATTTCTAATCTTTTATGTGCAAGCAGTGAACTGACCACTCTCTCCCTTTGATCCTTGTCCTTCTCACGCATCCTCTGGTAATACCGGCCCCAGGCTTCACCACACCGATTTGGCCCATGAGGTATGTCTTTCCAGTTCACGTACGGTTCCAACCTACTATGCTTCAATTTAAAGGAAACAATTTTAACAATCTCTCCCAAATCTTGCATTAACGCAATGCTGCTTACAAAAACCATTGGATAAAAATTAACACTCTTTTAGAATCCAAGATGAGCATTTCGATATACCTGCGTGTAGAACTAGCTAAACGTCCAGTGCAATTGACCAACCTACAAATTCCCAAACAAATGCACGATTAGTTGACTACATATCCAAATGCATCAATCACAACACAAATAAAGGAACAGTTCAAGTAAGTAATCATTTCAGTAAGTTTGGTTTAGTCCAGCTACATTGCAGTGAAGCACCACACTGACCACACAACAAGCAGCGTAATGCGCTGTAACACCTCCATTTCTGGGGCCGTTAAGATACTCTCGTAACTGTTTAGGATTATTCAGCTATGAGTATTGTAGACAAGTGCACATCATTGTCAACACAAGCTTAAGCATAAAAACCAAGTTTTATTACAAAATTAAGGCTTAGCAGCCAAGTTTTGCACAACGGGGCGTACAACCCAAAGTTATAATATAATACAAAAAGAAACTCCACGGACATGCCTGAGTGTAGAATAAACCCTAACACCAGACGTCGTCTACATTGTAGTGCTCCTCAGCATCGTCTTTGTAGATTTCTTTATTTTCTTGGCAAGCATTTTCTGTTTATGAATTTAGCAAGCATGAGTACAACCAACCATACTCAACGAGTCACATGGAAAAATACTATATAACTATTTGCCAGAATTTCCAAAAGATAGGAGCACAATGGTTTTGTTAAAGTATTTGTGGATGCAATTTTATTTGTAAATATTTTGTTTTTAAACACAAGATAACAAATCATAAACTTCTTAAGGAATTTGGAGTTTCAACATCTCGATTACCAAACTTCAACATTTCCAATACGTTTCCAAATCTATTTATGCTTCGCTATTGGAATCACCTATTAAACACAGCTTTATTTACCGGGAACACGGCATATTCGAATACCACATATGACTCTACAGAGCTGCCCAACTTTACTCACAAGATTTCATAACTCCTGCGTCTAGGTTTAAAAAAATAAGGTTGTTTCACTACTTATTTCTTTATGTAGCCTCTACCCGATAGACTAGGCACCCCCTGTCACAGAATACGGCTGCCTGACAGGGCGGAGCTTATCGTTGTAAAAGTATGGTTTTACCGTTTTCATACCACATTCTTACGTCGACTGTTCCCTCCTTTGGAACAATATATCATATCCTTATAGTAGATATTTAATCGATTTGAGCGGTTACTAAACCAGGTTTGATAAGTCAACGCTTGTGGTTAGGCGATCGCTATGTTTTTTACTCAGCATAAGGATCTAGTCCTTATATTTTCACTGAGGCAACTCTCACCCCACAAACCCATATTGCAGTGCCCACTGCACTGCCACCATTCCATTCCAAGCCTCTACCCTAAGATAAGGTCATGGGACCCAGTCATCTTATGGTCTCCCACGATCCTTCCTTATCCTAGAACCACTTTTAAAATTCTATCAACAAAATACCATGACTCGTAGTAGTGAAAAATTTGTTGAGTTCCTAAACTACCATGATTACATTAATAATATATTTAATATTACTAAGTCTTGTCAAGGTGAATATGGCCATCAAATTAAGCAGAGCTTTTTCGGGTGTTAGGACAATAGCTAATATCATGTCATTCTAAACATTTATTGTATAAGAAATAACAATGCATAAATAACATAATGAAAATACTGATAAATAATAATTAACAGAATGTAGGTTCAATATGATAAAAAACATGTGACTTTCCTTGCAGATTAATGTATTCTACAATTTCATATTCTTCTGATTTTTGTGCTTGATTTTGAGCTTCTCCTTCTTGAACTAGCTGACCTTCGACGTCATGTGCTAGCGTAAAGCAAAGAAAAATAATTCAATTCCATGCTCGAAGAGTTGAGCTAGGAATAAAGAAATAAAATCCAAGAAAAAATCAAATAAAATAGGTTTTAGTTTATAGGTGTCTAATACAGGGAGACGGAGCTGAGGGATGGATTGGCGGGCTCGAAACGGTTGAAATGGGTATACATATGCATTTTCGTGTTTGGTGAACAGTAACGGGTCTGGGGCTATTCACTGTAGGTTTTTACTATTCATCATTGGTTCAGACACTGTTTACTAATGGGTTTAACTATTGGGTCAAAGAGCTAACGGGTCAAATGAACAGTACTACCAGTTACTGTTCATCTTCAACCTCTCGCGCACGCATGGGAACCCGAAAACAGACCAAATGGCGATGGATTTAGGAGGTGCTCTAGAGGTTTGCGATGGAATCTAGTACCACGAATGGACTCTTGGGACCTAAAGGGTTCCATTTTTGGGTTGACAAGGGTAGAGGAGGCGGCGTTTGCCGACGGTGAGGTCTTTCCTCCACAAGACGTTTGAATAGCAATGGTGAGTTTCAAGGGTTAAGGGGGGGGTCAAAGCGTTGGTGTTTGAGCATCCTTGGGGTGAGGACGTGACAGTGGTAGGATTGGTTTGGGCTAGGGTTTCCTGTGGTGGCTTGTCCACAACGGCCTGGTTTCAGCGAGCGGGGAGCATGGTGGCTGACAAGTTATGAGGTTCGGCTAGCCATGGCGCTGCTTTGATTATGTTCCTAGGGTTATGAGGAAGGTATGGGAGCAAGCAATTGAAATGAAATCAACTGGATACAAAGAATTTGAAATCGGGCTCACTTGGGTGGTCGATGATGACAATGGCAAAGCGACATCTGACAAGGGGAAATCAGGATGTATAGAGCTACCTGGATGTTAATGGAACCCAATGGAGAGGCTCGATGCCTTTTATAGTGGGCTTAAGGTGGTTGGCTACAGGGCAGGATCCACTCGGGTCTTGGCATGTGGCCCAAGCAAGGAGGCATGAGAAAACTCAAGTGGTAGCAATGTGATGATCTTTGCTTTGCCTTGGACTTCACATTGCGGCAGTCAAATGGCAGTTGGGTGTGGCTTGTCGGCTATGAGATGGAGGAGAGTGGCGACGGCGAAAATATTAGAGGCGGTGGTAATTTGTAGCCATCGGCACTTTGCTGATCAAGGGAGCTGGCAAGGGCGAGCAGAGGAGGGGTACGGTAGCCTGCCAGGTTGCCGTGGTGACGAAGCACCGAGAAGGTGTGGCAGAGCTCGGGTGGCGATGGAATTTTTCGGGTGATGAACAGTGATCACGCAAATTGATTCAATGGTGGTGATGCAGTAGGGGTTTTAGGGCTTGAATGGTGAGATTTGAGTGTAGGATTTGGCTAAGATTCACTAGGAATCAAATTCAATCAAGAATTCAGATTCTTTTGAAATTTTAATTTCGTTTCATGTGCTACGAATTCACGCATCAGGCAGCCTCACAGCCGCAGACCGCAGCAGCTCGAATTAGGGATCGAGGAATGCGAGTAGAATAATGGGATAGGCGGGTTATGGGTAGTAGATGTACCACGGAAGTGGAGGCGGTGGTGCCGATGAGGGTGAAGAGGAGGATGGCAACAAGGAAGGAGCTGAAATCCCTCTCTTATCGCTCCGAACTAGGCGAGCATCGATTTTCCGCCTCCTTCTTGCCCTTACGACGACCATCCATGGCGGAGGAGGTCACTGCCGCCGTGTGCATGCGTAGTGAATTGGGGATATGGTGCTTGTTCAAGTGGTCTGGCGAGATGAGAGGAATGTGTTCCGGGGAGAGTGGGGGAGCACCTCCGTAGCTCGGCTGCCACCGCCATGCTGGGATCTGGTTAGCGGCGCCTCGACCATCGCCCACATCTACATCATCTGGTCTCTGGTGTGCCTGGGGTGGATGAACTCATGGTTGGCCCATCTTGGAGGGGGGTAGGGGGTTCTGGGAGGGCTGGAGGGTGGGCTGAAGCCTGACGAATCCCACTCCATGGCTTCACCCTTGCAAGAAAGCCACTCCATCCCCATTTCCTTCCCTCAACAATCCCTCCATTTCCAAATCCATCAGCCAGCCGAAGCACCAAGGGGAGAAGCAACTCAGCCAGGGGAGCACAACCACCTCAAAGAAGGAGCAAGGAACATGGGAAGCAAGCACTGGAGGCCACAAAAGCTGGCGTCTAGCACCCCAAGCCGATCACTTCACCACTAGGCCAAGAAAGCAACAAACCACATCAATCTTCCATTTCTTTCCCGATTCAAAATGACAACCCATTGACAAGGTAGACTACATCTCCTTTCTCATTTCTTTTGTCACCATTTTCACAGGACCACACATGTGAACCAACATGCACAAATAAATCATCCAACCCTAGCATCAACTGAGCCATCATAGAGTAAGGGAGGAAGGGGACAGAGGAAGGGGGAAGTAGAGGAGGTGAGTAGAGAGGGAAGTAGAGGAGGTGAGTAGAGGGTGGTAGTTGGTCGAGCCACTGTCGTACCAAGAAATATGAGGTGGATGGAGGGTCCACAAATTTAAAAAGGGGGGCAGGTTTGGATCATCTATGTAGGGTATTATACAAGGGCTTACAAACTTAATTTGTGTAATAGACCATATAAATCGTATCAACCATTGTTTCGTTAGAAAGCGAGCATAATTAGTAACTCTATCAGGGTTATTATGCACTCCACAAACAGGTAAGTGGAATTATTTAGAAAGAAAGTAGGTAAGGTCTCAATTGGACTTTGGGCCATAAAGGATAGGCATGGTGCATATATTTAGCGATGTGGTGTGTCGGGTGAAGGTTGATATTCGGCCCGACCAACGACTGTCTTATAATTGTGAGAGTGCCTGGAGAGGGTAGCAAACTGC
Source organism: Dendrocalamus latiflorus (assembly GCA_017311315.1). Taxonomy (NCBI): domain Eukaryota; kingdom Viridiplantae; phylum Streptophyta; class Magnoliopsida; order Poales; family Poaceae; genus Dendrocalamus; species Dendrocalamus latiflorus. The sequence continues at coordinate 8,443,108 of CM029664.1, forward strand.
CTAGATGGGTGGAGGTATAATATACTGAAATAGAGTTGAAAATTCTGTGCTCTGGTTTGGGCATCGCATTTAAGGAAATATAAATATCCACTTGCTACAAAAATTAGTGACCATGGGTAAAATGATATAAGCTTGTGCAATGTTATATAAATAATGAATTCATGTCTGTCTCCTGGGCTGGAGGATAGAAAAAACAGTGGAGGTTTTATCCATTTATATGAGTGTTTAGTAGATTTCTAAATTAATAATCTAAAATTATTTCTCAACCTAAGAATAGTATTTTCTAAATGACCGAGAATGAGTATGAAAGTGAGAAATGAGGATGAAAATGGATATTTCAGTGAATGTTAGATTATGAACAAAATAGATATTTCGGTGAATGTTAGATTATGAACATGTAGCGCATTATTGTTTAATGAGCTTGCTGAGTACTCTGTACTCATTTTTGCTATTATTTTTCTTTGTTAGAGTATAGCTATTGTAGAATTTCACTTGGTGTGAATGAGGCCCACCCGCAGAGATTCTTTTCTTATGGGGAGAGAGATGGTATTGAGCACCACCCATATAAGGGGAAGCCCTTATATGAGACCTGGAGTGACTAAGGTGTTACCGTTATCATGGACATGACCCCTCAGGGTATTTGTAATGTTAGTGTGCTGCCTTTTTATTCAGTACCCTTGTATAATTAGAATTTGAATTAGAACTATTCAATTCTAGTATTGTATTATTCAAGCCTTGTGGTTTTGTATTAAACTTTAGCCCTGCATGACATGATCATGTAATGATATGTATGGCTTTAATTATTGTTTTACTGTAACACTCTTATAGATTTATTATTTATTAGAGCGGTGTTTTATCGGGTAAACGAATAATAATTTATTGATTGATGTTTTTACCCTTAGTAAAAATACGATTCATCACAACAAGGTGATTTTGTGGACAGTTCTGCTAGTAATTTAGGACCTGGTGTCCACAAGCTAACTAAAATTAGGCGCATTATGTACGCCATGATGGCAAAGTTCATTGCTGCGGGTGGAGCCGGACGGCAGCAATATTCGAGTGCGCAAAGTTACACGCGCCTTTTAAGCTTTTAGCACACAGAATTAGTGAACGGTGTTGCCAATTTAAACTAAAATCCCAATCAAATCCTTCTCGTCCGATCCAAATAGCCCCTAGCTAGCTATAGCAGCTGTGCAGCACCTTTTTACATCCTGATCCTAATGTTAGTCAAAGCGTCAAATTCTAATGATCATGTCGTTGATTGACACCTCAGAATTGGAGTGTGATTGTTGCAGAGGCTGGCTGTTAGGTGCGGCACCTGATGACCCACAAGCGACACCACTGATGACACGTAGCTTTCTGTGAAACAAAAAGGGCAAAAGCGGCACCAAACGAGCGGGAGGCGAGGAAGCGCACGCAGACTTCACGGTTGCGGGGACGGAGTGCGGACAAGCGATACTGACAGCTAGCGTTCGCATGGCATAGCTTTTCTTTGGGTTCATGACAGCTGCATGCTTCATCATTGTCTCATCTTTCAACTGATTAAGCATGGTACAATGATGAACAAATTCGAGTCATGCGTTTAGACGTGTCCTTTTTCAGACTTTTGTGTGCTAACGTCGATTCTATATGCTAGAAATAGGCCATGGAAGTGTCTTTTTTTTTATAATTTCAAAGTATAAATAATTTAATACTATATTACCTAGCTAAGTGAAGCGAATATAATTTATAAGATGAAATTCTTACCACTCTTTAAAATATATGACACATAGATGGTATAAAGAGAACTTTGGTTAAACACGCGTGCACACGTTTTCGCTTGAAAAATCACGCAAGTCTACTTTTGTTTTTGCACGTCACTTGACAGACCAAGTTCACCTTTTTTTTATGAACTGTGCATTTCACTTTTGTTTTTGAACTGTCCTGGAGCTGATAACCACACATAAATATCATTATATAGTTTGATGAGACAGTTGCCAGTGAGTTAATTCTGTTTAATCATGGCAGTTAGTAGTGAGTGATTGCAACACCCTTAAAAAAATCCAGAGAATTCATCCTCCATTCTTCTACCTTTTCTCCGTATAGTTGTGTTGTAATATCAAACTGCTCAATCACGCCGCCCTTTCTTCTCGGCATGCACCGGGACACCGAGAAGGGAGGAGAGTAGGATCTCCGAACCATTGCCGCAGAGAGAATCTATCTGGGACGGCAATAAAGTTTCTAGATAGCGTACACTTGTGTAGCCGCTCGTTTTACTGCCACGTCTACGTTCCACGACTGTATTGAGCCTACGCTGTTTCTTGTTCTTCATCAGATTCAACTGTAAATCGTTTGCATGATCGATCGATTTTGTTATAAATTTTTTATGTATTTTCTGAACTACAATGAGTAGCCTATTGTTAGATTCGTTTGTTGCATCACTAGTTATTCACATTATTTGCTTCCTAGTATAATCTGAAATTAAAATATTATCTATATTTCTAACACTATATATGTGTGGTAATTTCTTGTAATTTTAATCTAAGAGTAAGATTAGGTGCAACTGACAGAAACACCACATATATAGACCCCAAAAAATTTTGTCGGTAGTTTGATGCATAGCTGTCATTCAATTTACCCACAACAATAGAGAAAATGGAAATGGTTTGTTCGGTGCTTGTAAGTAGGATTTAACATGCAGATACTAGTATAATATTCTTTCTGCTGGTCCTAAAAGATAAGGGTTATATAAAATGCGGTGTCCCGGCTGCCCCGTAGGGCTATCTAGGCTCAGATGCCACCATAGGTTGGCGGGTGCTTCCAGTACGCCAGAGTAGCTGCAGAGGAGGGAATTGGGGGAAATTGGGGCGCAATTGTCCCCCGGTGGCAGAGAAACGCAGGAACTGATTCCATTCATGCAGAACCACACTTTTGGCCCTTTTTGCGCTGCCACCACCCGAATTTTGGACACATCTAACCCTGTAGCACATAAAAATTCCAAATGTAGCCTCCTCAGCGAAAGAATTACACTTTTGGCCCCCGCCCGACCGCGGCACCGCGCCGACCCGACACCTGGCCTGGTCGTGCGGTATGGTACCGCACGACCGCACTGTAGCTGGGTCGTGCGGTACCACACCGCACGACCACACTGTCCTCACGTTTTTTATTCCGGACCGCACGACTCGCCGTTCGACCGCACGAATGATTTTCCGACCGCATGACCGAGTTGCCGACCGCACGTTCACACTGTAGACGGTAAATTTTTTTTAGGGTTTGTTGTCTGTTTAGGGTTTGCAGTGGTGCGGGAACCGTAATGTTTATAAGTTTTGTTAAATTTGTAGTTGTAAATTGGAAAAAAATCTGATAAAATTGTAAAAATAGTTTATGTTGATTATAAGTTGTAGATGCATACAAAATTTTGGTAATTTTTTTAGGAACGATTGAGCGTAGAACGATCGATATATACAGTGTTAAGTGACTTTTAGTGTTTGGTATGTGTTGTGGTTACAGACCAAACAGAGAGAGAGTGTGTGGTCGTAGAGAGTTGAGTAAAATGAATGGCTTGGAGCAGTGGCGAAGCTAGAGCAAATCAGAGGGGGGTACGCCTGCTTTATAGATCGGTAGACTTGAGCCGTAGCTATGGTGAAAAATTGATCTACTCAATGGTATTCTATTTTTGTGTGGGTGCATCCGCATCCACAATGTTGTATATAGCTTCGCCACTGGCTTGGAGACTTCCTCCCGTGGCCTATGCCACATATATATTCATATGGGGAGTGTTTGTACAGTTATACCCTTACACATGAGTATTCCCCTCGGGGGCTCTTATGTCATTACACATGTCCTGTTTCGGACCTAACAGACCTACTGGGCTTAGGTGGGGGCCACCCCTACAACAGGAGCCTCTCATGGTGAAGGGCTTCACGGGCCGAAGCCATGCCGCTGGGTCCTTTGGCCCCCTCCGTCCCATCGGCCTGTGATGCTTTGATGACTTGGATAGTTCGCACGTCCACCTGTGCTTGTGCGAGGGCTGTCTTCGGGTCCCGAAGCTCGCGCGGCCTCGAAGCCGCAGGCGCCGGGAAGTCTGAAGGCTTCGACGAGGCCGAGGTGCTTATGCGAGGGCCGTCGCCCGCACCCGGGGCGGGCGCGGCTTCGAGGCCGAAGACACTGAGTAGGCCGAGGGCTTCGATCGGGCCGGGGTTCGGGCATGCCCTACCTCGCGCTCCAGATATTTATGGGCGAAGCCGGCTTGGTCGGCTGCCCTTGGCGGCCGAGTCTCGGGAAATACGTCGCGCGATGTGGCGCCCGCGCGGGAAGATGGTTGCTTGATCCGGGAATGCGCTTTAATGACACCTGGAATCGCGCCGGCCTTTGTCAGGGGTAGGCTGGCACGGCTGCCCCGCCTGCCCCGCACTGGATGTGGGCACGTGGCCGGCTGTAATTGGAGCGTTGTGGGGTGCCAGCGTTCCCACGACCGCGGCCGTTCGCCTCTTCCCCAGGAAAGGTAGCCACGTGGCGGAAGCGTATGGGTGCATTGGGCGCTGAGCAGCCACCTACCGCCGCCTACCGCGGTTTCCAGCGGTTGCACTGCCCGATCGTGGGTAGCGGAACCGCTGTCATTCTGTCGCTCGATCTTCTGCCTGTAGGGGAGACGAGGGGCTTTATAATCCGCCCCTGTGGGCGTGCAGTCGTTCCCCTTGGCTGCTTGATCGCTTGTGCGTTCCTTGCTACTCCTCTTGCACCCCCTGCTGCTAACCTTGCCTTCGCGCCTGCCCGCCGCCGTGAGAGAGATGGCTGCGCGCGACGACCTCCCAGTTAGCACGGGTGCCGCCCTTGACGACCCTGCGCGTCGCCTTAGCGAGAGCGCCTCGTCTAGCCAACGCTGCCTGACGCCACCACCGGCGGAGTACCGCCTGGTTCCACGCGACAGGAAGCAAACTCCCCAGCACTGGGATGCCGTGAAAAGGTCCAAAGGTCGCTGCTCCCGTGTGCTGGGGCGGAGCCGCGTCACGGAGGAGACCCTCCGGACCCTTCTGCAGGAGAAGAAGCTGGAGGAGCGTGCCGGGGCTCGCCTACCCGGGCGTGACGAAGTGGAGCCAAACCCAGGGGAGTCGGAGGCGATCGTCTTCGTGGCATTCTTCGACGCTGGGCTCCGGATCCCCGCGACATACCTTGTTCGTGAAGTGCTGCGAGCGTATGGATTGGAGCTGGCGCAGCTAACTCCGGCCGCGATCGTACGGTTGGCCATCTTCATGTGGGCGATGCGGACGGAGGGTACGCGCCCCCGCGCCGAGCTGTTTGCCATTCTGCACGACGCGCGGTGCCACCCGAGGAGAGTAGAAGGGGGGCTTACTCGAACTTCGGCGGCGTGGACTTCGTGCTGAGGCCGGAGTGCTCGCACCTGTTTCCCGCGTTGGCTATGCATGAAAAGTGGGAGACCGGCTGGACACGGCGGTGGTTCTACTACACCGTGACGAGCATGAGCGGCCTCCGGAGCCGTGGAGAGCCGATGTCATTCGACCGCTGTCCGAGTGTGACGCCTCGGCCCGGCGACGAGCAGCAGGCGCGGAGACTTGCTGGGGTCGCACTCCGGTTCAACATGCGTGACCTCGCGGAGGAGTTCACCATGTACGGGATATCCCCGCTTGCTTGCAACTGGAAATATGAGAGGCGAGGGCCCGATCGGAAGGACAGCCTCCACCCAGGGGTGTCTTCGCTTCATAGGCCCTCCGCGCCCTGTAAGTGTCCCTGCGATATGCCAAGTACCACGTGTGTGGTTGCAAACCCCTAGGTATGACCCTCCGCTTATGCCTGCAGTACGCCGGTTGGAAGATGTGGAATGCGTCGTAGCTACCATACTTGGGCCGTACACGGCGGAGGAGCACAAGGCCCGCGAGTCCGCGACTTTCCTGGCGAGGCAGGGGCGGATTAATCGGGTGTGCGAGGCCTTGGAGATCCCCGTGCCGGAGCGCCCAGTGCCTGCGGGATCACCGAGCGGTGCGACGGTGGCAGCGCCATCTTCTCAGAGCGGGGTCCCGTCGGTGGTTATTGCCCTTAGTTCGCCGGCCGTGCCGCCGGTCGAGGGCGTGAGGATGGGGGCGAGACGGGCGCTGGGCTCAGACCGACCGGTTCGGGGGGTCGCGTAACTTCCGACGAGGCCGTATCCGGTGCCCAGGCGACGAGCATGCGCCCCGCCGCTCTTGAAGATGACGCCTCGTCGCCTCCCGCTGCAGCCGCCGCGCTGTCGCTAACGGCGGCTTCCGCGGCTGCCGAGGTAGCCACGGAGGCTTCACCCACGACTCCGAAGGCAAAACGGCCTCGGGTGCAATCGCCGCCATCTTCCCGGGGCTGATTCAGTGTGGCGGGTCCGGTGACTGCGGCCCTGACGGCTAGCGGGGATGCTTCTGAAGCCGGGAGGGTTGTCGCGCCTCAGGCCAGCGGGGCGCTCCCAACCCAGGTGGAGGTCGCGGCAGAGGTGACCTGAGGTAGGCGTAGTTCGTTTTCGTCGCGCGACTTCGCGAAACTCTCCCCGATTTACTCGCTTATTCCGTCGACGCCAGGCGAGACAAGGTCTCCCAAACGAGGGCAAGAATCGAGCAATGGGGGGCCCCGCGATGTCGCCGGCCTGATTGAGCCGGGGCCTGTGTGTGCCCCAACTGCTCCGGAAGGCACTAGGGCGGGGGCTGTAGGGCCTGACGTCTCCGACTTCGTACCTCGGTGGGAGGCGCTTCGCGCCTGGAACGAGGTGGCAGAGTATGCTGGCGCCCGCCTAGATCAACAGGCGCTGCATTCCTGCGGGGGTGACCTCTTGGCACTCGCGTTGGGGGCCTCCGAGATGAGGGTAATGGTCTCCGTTCTCGCTGCATACCCCTTGTTTGTCTTATAGGTAACCCTTGCTATACGCCGTGTAGACGCTTGCCATTAGAAAAGCCCTTGAAGAGGCTCGCGTTCGCGAGTGGAGGGTACTGGAGGACCAGCTGCGCGTGGCGGACGGCACCAACGCCACCAAGGACGAGGTCATTTGAGTGCTGATGGCAGAGCGGGACGAGGCTGTTGCCGACGCACAGTTGGTGGGTAGGAACGCGAAGAACGCGGCAGTAGCCGCACACCTTGTGATGGAGGAGGCCCAGCGCACCGCGACGGAGGAGCGGACCGCCCTTCTTCAGCAAATCTCCACGCTGGAGGCGGAGAAGGAACAGCTTGCCGCCTCCGTTGCGGAGAAAACGCTATCTTGGGATAACGCGTGCTCTTCTGCGTGGAATGCGATGGAGTCCTTGGAGCGGGCGCTCCGGGGGCTTTGTGTGCACGTGGAGGATGCCACCCATAGCCGCCAAGACCTGATGGAGACGCTTGAGCGAATCGAAGAGGGCTCGAACGTTGCCCTTCCTGGCGCCAAGGCCTTCAGCACGCACTGCGGCTATATGAGTGCTGGGCTTGCCCTCGCCCTGCTGCAGGCTGGTGGGTGCGAGCATGTCGATGAGCTGGCGAACCCTCAGCTCGACTTGCCTACCGAGCCTGGGGTGATATCTGATGCCGTTCGTGCCACCGAGCCCGCGACCCGAAACTTTCATGACCGGATTTGGAATTATGTCGGGGAGGGGGCCGCCGCGGTTGCTTTGCGGTGGACGCTGCGGAACGAGGGGGACGTGCTTCGCTGGCTCGAAGAGGTCCCTCGGCGCGGCGCAGGCGACGCGGGCGCTCGACGCGGCGAAGACGGCGCGGACTCGTAGGAATAGTCAGGTGTTGGCGCATTCCATGCCACGCGTGTCTGCTTCTGGAATGTAACTGTCTTGTTGGGGCCAAACAACGATCTTCCCATGCACTTGTTGTTATGTAATATGCTGCGAGCTGGTGGGTCGTGCAAGGCGCGGGTATCGTGTCGCCCCCCATTCTAGTATGAGCAAACGGGCTTGCGAACACTGTGTATCTCGGGCCCAGACTAGCCGAGGTAGACGTGCGAGCGCTTCGTCCCCTATCCTTCGAAGTGGTGGCAGCGGAGCTGGCGCCTAGGCGAAGTAGATGCACGAGCGCTCCGTCCCCTACCCTTCGATGTGGTGGCAGCGGAGCTGGCGCCTAGTCGAAGTAGACGCGCGAGCGCTCCGTCCCCTACCCTTCGAAATGGTGGCAGCGGAGCTGGCGCCTAGTCGAAGCCCCTTGTTTTGTGCCGCGGTTGCACGCTGTAAAGCGTGCGGAGATAGCGCCCGCGTTGGTAGAGGGTGCGTGGGATCGACATCCACGTCTCATTTATAGTCCGAAGAGTACGCACTGGGGCAGCGCCCATGCGTGCGCGGGGTTCGCGTCTTGTTTATACTCCGGAGGAGTGTGTGGGATATACATCCACGTCTTATTTATACTCCGAAGAGTACGCACTTGGGCAACGCCCATGCGTGCGCGGGGTTCGCGTCTTGTTTATACTCCGTAGAGTGCGCAGGGAAAGCATCCGATTCTTCTTTATACTCCGGAGGAGTGCGTGGGATATACATCCACGTCTTATTTATACTCCGAAGAGTACGCACTGGGGCAATGCCCATGCGTGCGTGGGGTTTGCGTCTTGTTTATACTCCGTAGAGTGCGCAGGGAAAGCATCCGCGTCTTCTTTATACTCCGTGGAGTGCGTGCGGAGGCGGACCTCGCGCTACGTCTTATTTAAAGTCCGTGGACTGCGCGCGGAGGCGAACCTCCGCGCGTTGCGGGCGGTGAAATTGCGTGCGGAGGCGGACCTCGACCCTACGTCTTATTTATACTCCGTGGAGTGCGTGCGGAGGCGGACCTCGCGCGACGTCTTATTTAAAGTCCGTGGACTGCGCGCGGAGGCGAACCTCCGCGCGTTGCGGGCGGTGAAATTGCGTGCGGAGGCGGACCTCGACGCTACGTCTTATTTATACTCCGTGGACTGCGTGCGGAGGCGGACCTCACGCTACGTCTTATTTAAAGTCCGTGGACTGCGCGCGGAGGCGAACCTCCGCGCGTTGCGGGCGGTGAAATTGCGTGCGGAGGCGGACCTCGACGCTACGTCTTATTTATACTCCGTGGAGTGCGTGCGGAGGCGGACCTCGCGCTACGTCTTATTTAAAGTCCGTAGACTGCGCGCGGAGGCGTCCCCCCACGCGTCTTTATTCATGCTTATGCGTAGTGCACACGAGGGTGACCCTTCGCACGCTTTTAATATGAAAACGGGAGAAGTTGCATGAATGATGCACTTTATTAAATTCCCGTTTGCGCGGGTGAGCGGTTACAAGGGTTAAGGCACTAACCGTTAGCCGCTTACGTCTGTCGAAGCCGGGGAAGGCCCTTAGCCTTGTGTGCTTGACTCAGGCGTAATACCGCCGTAGCTTGTCTGCATTCCACGTAGGGGTGCAATCGGATCGGATTCGAACGGATATTGCTTAAACCGTATCCTAACCCATATTTTTTCTCCGGATTCGAAATCGGATTCGGTAAGACCGGATACGAATACGAATTCGGAATATTCGGAGTTTCGAATATGGTATCATCGGGACGGATATATATCGGTTACGGATCGGAAGCGGATAATATAAGCGGATATCACGGACGTACAAAAAGAAACATTTTCAATAGTGTCTTCTCATTAATGGACAAAGAAGACAATGGAATAATTAATTAATTGGCCTAGCAATACTAAATCCAAAATGTTAAGGAATTTCTTGCATATATCCAAATGCCTCTTCACATCTGCATCATATTTCCTTGTATATCAGATTTCCAATGGTATGACCAATGACCATCATTTGCTAGCAGAAAGTCTCTTATTAGTAAATATACAAATCACACTACAAATCACACTACAGAGTAATTGGCCAACAAATGCAAGCAATTCAGTGACCGCATAGAATACTTAGCATAAAGTACAAGCAATATCTCGAACACTGTAACAATGTAGAGTAGATGCGCAATCATTCATCCCGTATGTTCAATCAATTTGTAATATCTGCATCGATGAGATGAACAGCAATACTGTAGATGCAGAGAATAGAAGTCCCGCAGATATACAATTTTAAGCAGAGTTTCTCCATGACGTTAAATCGGCACTACGATTCCCCGTGCGGCATTCAGATTTAGTATTTCGTTATTGCAATACGACTAAGTGCAAGGTTAGCGAGCTCACTATGCAGAGGAGAGGGAGGAGTCTCCCGCAGAGATGTGGCGAGAGGGAGGAGTCTCCCGCAGAGATGTGACCGGCGCGACGCTGCAGCAGCAGCTCCCCGGTGCTCTCGCTGTCCTACTGTCCCGGCCACGAGTCCTTGCAGTCGGCGCAGCGCTGCAGCAGCTCCTCCCCAGTGCTCTCGTTGTAGATCCACACGTGCACCGTCCGGTGGTAGTCACCGTCCCTATGCACCTCCGACCTGCAGAAAACAAGCAACAACGGAGGGGGGAGAGGTGAGATCGGTGAAGGAGGAGCGATGCGAACACCGGGGAGGAGCAGTTATGGATTGGGGGTCAGCCGATGCGCTGGGTCGCTGGGAGTAGGGGAGGTAGCGGCCGATGCGGATCTGGATGGGGAGCTGGAGCAGCCGAGCTGGGGAGTGCCGGAGTGGGAACTGGGGAGGGCCAGAGGGGATCGGATGGGGATGGCCGGAGGGGATCGGATGGGGAAGCCCGAGAGCGAGAGGAGGAGAGGCCGCCGAGAGCCGAGACGATAGATAGATCGGATGGGGAATTGGGGAGGCGGCCGAACCGGTTAGGGACTTAGGGTTAGGGTTACCTGCTTGTCTCACTTTCGGATATCCGACCGGATATTATCCGAGAATCCGCAAACCGAAGCAATCCGGTCGGATTTTTGCGGTCCCGAATCCGGTACCGAATCCGACAGTAAATATCCGAATCCGGTATCCGAACCGCCCGGATTTTCCATTTTCTTCTCGGTTTCGGTACAAATCGAATTCGATACCGGATCGGTCGGGATTAACCCAACCCATTTGCACCCCTAATTCCACGTGTGTCGGAGTGTGTGCCCTTCCAAGGTGGCTAAGCGATACGCTCCCTTCTGCAGGGCCTCCGCGACGATGTATGAGCCTTCCCACTTGGACTTGAGCTTGCCTACTGTTTCCGCGTGGAGTGCCATCTTGAGGACGAGGTCGCCCGGTCTGAATTCGCGTGGGTACAGCGAACGATTGCGACCGCGCACCATCTGTCGCGCGTATTTTATGACGTGCTGTGTTGCGCTGGCCCGGTCTCCATCAAGGAGATACACGGACAATTGGCGCTCCTCGTCTGGTGCTTGGACGAGGACCCGCCGCGAGCCCGCCTTTATTTCTTCGGGTGTGACCGCCTCGTCGCTGAAGAGGAGCTTGAAGGGCATGAACCCCGTTGGGCGTGTGACCGTTGTGCGAAGGGACCAGAGGACGCTGTGGAGCTCGCCCGGCCACTTCCCTTTTGGTAACCCGACGAGGCGCTTTTTGATTACGGCAGAGATGGCGCCGTTTGCCCGCTCCACCGCCCCGTTGGACTGTGGGTGGCCAACCGAGGCGAACCGGAGGGTGATGCCCATGTTGCCGCAGAATTCTTTGAATGGGGCTGCATCGAACTGCAGACCATTGTCGACGGTGATCTCCCTGGGCACGCCGAACCGGCATATGATGTTTTGCCAGAGAAAGCGCTGCAGAGCTGCCGAGGTAATCTTGGCCAGGGCAACTGCGACGAAGCGCAGGTCCCCGGGGCCCTGGGAAGTGGTCCCACGACGTCGATGCCCCACCTCGCCAGCGGCCACACCGGGGTATGGGGTGGAGGCTTGTCGGGGGCCTGTGGATAGCCCTTCCCATCCATTGGCAACCTTGACAACGGCGCACGAGGTCCTGGGCATCCGCGACAGCTGTTGGCCAATAAAAACCCTGCCTGAATGCCTTGCCCACCAGAGACTTTGGTTGGAGGTGCGAGCCGCAGAGACCCGTGTGAATTTCCGCGAGGAGGCGCTTGCCTTCTTCGCGCGGGAGGCACCGCAGGAGCGGTGCGCAGACCCCCTTCTTGTATAGCGCCCCGTCGAGTACCTGGAAGGACCTAGCGCGGTGCTGCAAACACCGGAGCTCGGAGGAGTCGTCCGGTTCCGCAATGCCTTGCAAAAAGGCGAGAAGGGGCTCCCGCCAGTCGCCCTGCTGGGTGATCTGGTGGACGAGGGTCGCGTCCCGATTATCTTGTGCTATGGCCGCCGCCGGCAGGGTCTCGTAAAACGCCCCTTTGGGAATTGGGAGTTGCTGACTGGCAGCCTTGTCCAGGACGTCAGCTTGCTCGTTGTCCGCTCGAGGGATGGCCTTCACCGTGACACCCAAGAAGTGCCGTTCCTTCGCTCGTACGGCTGCTAGGTACTTGGCTAGCTCCGGGTCCTTGGCTTGATATGGCTTGTCCACATGGCCCGCCACTAGCCGAGAGTCAGTGCGGACGAGGACTCGCCTTGCTCCCATCGCTTTGAGCTTCCCGAGGCCGAAGAGTAGTGCCTCGTATTCGGCCGTGTTGTTCGTGGCCGAAAACGCTAGGCGCGCCGAGTAAAAGAGGTGCTGCCCCTCTGGGGTAATGATAACGGCGCCCACCCCTGCGCCCGCAACACCGTACGCTCCGTCGGTATTAAGTGTCCACACCGGGTCTTCGAGTTGGAGGGTGGGCTGAGCTGGGGGGTCCATTCCGCGTGGAAGTCCGCCAGAACATGGGACTTGATCGCCGTCCGAGAGGCGTATGCTAGGGAGAACGGGGCCAGCTCTGCCGCCCATTTCCCAATTCGCCCCGTGGACTCCTTGTTGTGGAGCATCTCTGCCAGGGGGAACGATGATGGCACCGTTATCGGGTGGGCCAGGAAGTAATGTCGGAGTTTCCTTGACGCCATGACCAGTGCGTAAGCGAGCTTCTCGAGCTCGGTATATCGCGTCTTGGCACCCTGAAGGGCTTCAGAGATGAAATACACTGGCCGCTGAAGCGCGCCCTCTTCCAGGACGAGAACGGCGCTGATCGCCGTTGCCGAGGCAGCGAGGTAGAGTAGGAGGGGAGCCTCTGGTGTTGGGGCCACCAGAGTGGGGAGAGCTGCGAGGTGCTTCTTGAGGTCGTCGAAGGCCTTCGCGCAGTCATCGTCCCAATGAAACCCGTCGCACCCGCGGAGGGTATTGAAAAACGGCAAGCCCCTCTCTGCCGCTCTAGAGAGGAAACAGCTCAAGGCCGTCATGCGTCCTGCCAGCCTCTGGACCTCCCGCGTTGTCTTGGGGGGTTCCATGCCCAGGATAGCATCAACCTTGTCGGGGTTCGCCTGGATGCCTCGCCCGGATACGAGGAAGCCCAGTAGCTTGCCCGCCTGTACGCCGAAGACACATTTATCCGGATTGAGCTTGATGCCCACTCTCCGGAGGTTGTCAAAAGTCTCCTGAAGATCCCTGGCCGTGTGAGGCGAGCTGTCGGGTTTTTACTACCACGTCGTCCACATAAGCCTCCACATTTCTCCCTAGCTGGACGGCCAGGGCCAGCGCGACGAGGCGGGTGAAAGTTGCGCCCGCGTTCTTCAAGCCGAAGGGCATCCTCACAAAGCAGAATGTTCCCACCGGTGTAATGAAGCTGGTTTTCTCCTCGTCGTCCTTGGCCATGTAGACCTGGTGGTAGCCGGAATAGGCGTCCAAGAAGCTCATGAGTTCGCACCCGGCGGTTGCGTCGACCAGCTGGTCTATACGTGGTAAAGGGTAATTGTCCTTCGGGCATGCCTTGTTGAGGGCGGTGAAGTCGATGCACATGCGCCAGGCGCCGCTGGCCTTTTTAACCAACACCGGGTTGGCAAGCCAGCCTGGATGTTGGACCTTGCGGATAACCCCCGCTCGAAGGAGCTTCGCCACCTCCACCTTGGCCGCTTGCTACCGGTCCGCAGACATACGGCGAAGTTTCTGCTTGACGGGTTTGGCGTCGGGGCGGATCGCGAGGTTATGCTCGATGAGGGCACGGTCCACTCCTTGGATATCCTCCGGGGACCATGCAAAGACGTCTATGTTGTCCTGGAGGACTCGGAGCAGGTCTTGCTAGACTTGCGGAGGGAGGTCCTCGCCTATGGATACGAACTGCCCTTCTGCTCGGAGCGGCACCCTCTTCACTCCGCCCTCCGGGTGGGGCTTAGGCGTCCAACCTGGGACGGATGGTGTTGTGTCCGCCCGGTATTTGTTGACGGCGTGCACCTTGCGGTGCAAACGTCCAGCTTCGGTTTCGATGCTCCGAGCCATATCCTGATCGCCGAAGATGGTGACAACGCCCCGCCGCCCTGGAAGCTTCATGCATAGGAATGCGAAGTGTGGGACGGCTTCGAAAGAGTTGATGGCGGGCCGGCCCAGTATGGCGTTGTATGGATATGAGACGTCCACGACGTCGAAGACGACCTCTTCGGTCCTGGCGTTGTCAGCTTGGCACAAGGAGACTCGGAGGCAGACCTGGCCCAGAGCCTTCAGAGGTTGCCCTCCGAGGCCTTGGAGGGGGGGCTTCCGGAGCTTTTAATAGACTCCGAGGTATTCCCATACGATCAAGGGCCTCCGCGAACAAAATGTTGGCGGAGCTCCCTCCGTCCACGAGAATACGCCTGACGTCGCATCCCGCTATGTCGGCCTAGATGACCAAGGGATCTTGATGGGGGAATTCTACGCCCTGCGCATCGGTTGCCGTGAAAGTAATGCTGCAAGGGGATGCCCGCCGAGGCAGTTGTGCCGAGGAAACGCTTGATGAAGAGCCTCCCTCGATGACATTAATGCCGCGGTACTGGGTCTCTCCGGGGGATCCCGCGCGGGAGGGGTGGGCCGCCGCCTGTCGTACTGCCGCGACTTCGGTGCATGCCCGCGTGAAGTGGCCCCCGTAGCCGTGCACCTCGCACCATCTACCGTATTCGAGGATTTCCTACTCCGCGCGCGGCTTGGCATCGCCGCCTCCTTGGCGTCCTCCTGCGATGCGCGAGGCTGAGGCGGCTCCCCGGGGAGTACCCTGCGCGGCCAGGATGTGGCGGGCCTTTTGGGGTCTTCGCTGGTTGTGCCGGGGCTTACGAATGTCGCCTGCGGCCACTTGCTTGCGGTCTGTCCTCGGGTTGTCTCTTGCGCTACCTCTGTGTGACAAGCCCTCCGCTCGCCTGGCGTCGGAGTCGTTGTCGTGGCGCCTCCGCACGTCCTCTTCGGCTCGAGCGTACGCTTCCACTTTGTCGAAGAGCTCTGCCTCCGTCTTGAGCGGCTTCCGCGCGTTGTACTCGGCGAGTGGTCCCGGGCGGAGGCCTTGTGTGGCTGCGTTGATGACGGTCGTTTCATTGAGGTCCCTGACCTGGCAACGCACTTTTGCGAAGCACTTGAAGTAATCCCGAAGCCTTTCGTCAGGTTTTTGCTTGACTGCGAAGAGCTGGTCCGCATCGACACGCTCGACGTAGTTTCCCTGAAAGTTGCTTCAGAGTTGACCGCGGAACTGCTCCCACGCATGGATGGATTGTGGCGCGATGGAGAAGAACCAGGACAGCGCCACGCCTTGTAACGCGAGGCGGAGCCCTCTTGCTTTCGTGGTGTCGTCTCCGCCAGCGGCCTCGTACACACGCACGAAGCCTCGCGGGTCGGAGTCACCCTTGTAAGCGTCGATGACGTTCGGGAACTTGAAGCCCGCGGGCCAAGCCGCTTGCTGCAGACTCGCGGAGAGCGGGGACTCCGGATCTATTCGCCGCGATGTGACGCGACTAGACGTAGGGGGTTCGGCCGCCACCGCCGGAGAGGGGGGTTGGCTCCGAGCCTCTTGCATGTCCCGCACAGCTCCGCGGAGGTTTGTTAGCTCCTATTGAAACATGCTGAGGGCCGCCAGCGGGGCCGACTCCGCCGCGGGCGCAGCCGGGGCCGTCGGTGTGCTTGGCGGCGCTACCGGTACTGCGGTGGTCACGGCCTGCGCTCCCAGGTTGCCCGCCGTGCTGTCGCGGAGGACCCTAGAGCCGTTCGCCGCTTCTGCGCTGGGTGGCGAGGTGGTCGTTAGGGTGGTTCTGGTGGGGCCGGTCGTCGCGTCGGTGGCGGGGTTGGTTGTCGCGTCGGTGGCGGGGTTGGTCTCGTGCCCACACTGCTGCTCATACCTGCGGTTGCCAAAGCCGAAGCCCTTGTGCTGGCGCGAGACTTCGCCGCCTCCACCTTCTTCTTCCTCGCCGCCGACGGTGACACTTTCTTTGGTGCCATCCTCCTTCGGATCTGGAGGCTTGCTCTTGTCCTCCCCACGGACGGCGCCAACTGTTGTGGTTACAGACCAAACAGAGAGAGAGTGTGTGGTAGTGGAGAGTTGAGTAAAATGAATGGCTTGGAGACTTCCTCCCGTGGCCTATGCCACATATATATTCATATGGGGAGTGTTTGTACAGTTATACCCTTACACATGAGTATTCCCCTCGGGGGCTCTTATGTCATTACACATGTCCTGTTTCGGACCTAACAGACCTACTGGGCTTAGGTGGGGGCCACCCCTACAACAGTATGTTTTTAGGGTTTGCAATCCCCGTGATTTTTGTATGTTTTGTCAATTTTGTAGTTGTAAGGTGGGAAAAAATCTGATGAATTTGCAATAAAAATTTATGTTCAATGTAAGTTGTAGATGCATAAAAAAATTTTGGTAAATATTTTTTCGGAACGATTGAGCGTAGAACGATCGATATATACAGTTGTAAGTGATATTTTGATGTTATTGAGAATTCGTGTACGGTGAGAACCGGTATGTTAATATTGTTAAGTTAGTTGCTACGTGAATCATGGAATGCGAAAAGACGAGATAATAAACTTCATAATACAGTTGGGAGTAACATGCCGCGTACATTTTATTACATGCATAACATATAGCATGATATGCGACTAACCCACCCAATTGCTCGTACCACCTACTGTGTGGACCGGGGCCACTTTCCCTTCCTTACCCACTCAGCGTCGAACTCCTCCGCGGCCTCTTTTGCCTTAGCCGCCATTTCCCTCTTTCTCTCGCGCTCCACCTCGCGAGCCTCCCGCTCCCTACGCGTGCACGCTTCGAGATGAGCTTGCGTCTCGCGTTGTATACGCAGGGTGTGCTCGTTCTTGCGGCGCTCCTCCTCCAGCAACTCTTTGTCCCGTGTGACATTCCACTCCTCGAAGTCGAGGGTCCATTGGTCCGCAGGGTGGATCTCAAGATCGATCCATTTACGGTAGCCACATAGGGGCTCCGGAGACTATAAATACAGGGGAGAGATAGTTAATGCATGCTATGAAGGAGAAAAGGTAGGGGAAAATTAGTGCATGTGGTCGTTACCGGTTGCCGATAGGTTGCGGTATCAAAACAGCGGTCGGGATAGTCACTGGAGTAGTTTGCGCAACCCCAGTAACGCATACCTAGGGTGATGCGGTGCTTAGCCTTGAAAAACTTGCACATGTCCCCGCACCAACAAAGGGGGGTGTCTCCCCCTCAGGCGGGAGTTGCGATGAACGCTCAGTGGAGACGTTCGGGATGGGGTTAGTGCAACGCGGCGGCTCATTGCGGGGAGCTGACCTTGTAGCTGCAGCAGCCCTTGCTTGTTCCTCGCGAGCCGCCGCAGCCCTTGCTATCTTGCGGGTCTCCTCCCATTGTGCCTTCTTGCGGGCCTCCTCCCTATTCTTCCTAATTTTCTCATTTATGTTGTCCGCGAATTTCTGTCATTCCTTTAGATGCTTGTTGTTCATCTCGACGTGGAGAAGGAAGGTATGATGTAGTGTTAGATTGTGTAGTGTTCTCTTGCGGATGCATTGCAGCTCATTTTATAAGCCAAAGGGTAGGCATGTGATTTATTTTTGGTCGCTGCGCAAAGCTGCCCTCTTTTGTTATGTCACCTGGCAGAGGTCCTCTCTTTTGTCATGTCTCTGCACAAAACTGCTCTTTTTTGTCATCTCACTAAGCAAAACTGCCCTATTTTGTCATCTCACTGAGCAAATCTGCCCTATTTTGTCATCTCACTGCGCAAAGCTGCCCTCTTTTGCCATCTCACTGAGCAAAGCTGCCCTATTTTATCATGTCATTGAGCAAAGCTGGCCTATTTTGTCATGTCACTGAGCAAAACTGCCCCGTTTTGTCATTTCACTGCGCAAAGCTGGCATATTTTGTCACGTCTCTGCGCACAGCTGCCCCCTTTTGTCACGTCTCTGCGCAAAGCTACCCCGTTTTGGTATAAATAGCACGGTTAGGGTCCTATGACATTGTACGCAGAGAACCCTGTAAATCGAACAAACAAGTACCTTCTCTTTCGTGGTGAAACATACCATGTCGGAAGCCGAGGGGCCAATCGGATTTGGGTCACCGAAGAAAGACCTTCCCTTCGAAAGGAGGGAGGTGTTCGGTCCACAGTACCGATTGATACCAAGCCGGTGTGCTCAACCAGCGTGACCGAAATGTAGACACAATGAGTACGCGGTCGTCCAGATCGTGGATGCCCCGTTCGATGGCGGGCGATGTTTCTTCCGATGCCCACGCTCCGGGGTACAAATTACTAATAGTACATTTTTTGTTATTGCTTATGGACCCTCCATGTTTACCATCCTTTCTCGCAGATGGCAAAATGCGACTTCTCCCGCTGGATCGACCCTCCTCATGAACGGTATATTGACCGTTATGTGCATACATTATGGGATCGAATATTGGATTTGGAGGACCGAATCGAGACTCTCAATGAGGAGAACAACGACCTCCACCAACAAATGCAATGCGAGAGGGGCAACGAGGAGGTTGTGAACATAGGAAGCTCTTATGATCCCACATGTTGCTGCGCGAACCCGAGCTGCATATGTGCGTGCCACTACCACGACGACCAGCCACGTCCGAGGCGGCCCCCTCAGCAATACTCCATGTGGGGTGCCACGAGGCTCTTTTGGCATATAGGCAACGAGGGTTATGGTTGTGTCGTATATTAGTTCTTGTGTTTGTTGTTGTGTTGATGCTGTGGCGGTAGGAATGTTGTTTTGATTTAAATTCTTGGTTGTAATACTTTCCATATATTCTGTATGTGCAATATATGTGTTATTTTGTGTTGTCAGTGCGTGACGCCTTCATATTCTGTGGCCTCTTTCCATATCGAAATAATGTGCAATGTTGTTAAGCATGTCATGGATTGGTTGTTATCTTCGTGCAGTTGTTATCACGAGGCACAAAAAAAATCGCAATACTAAGCAAATACAAGTAGTAAGTTGTCATCTCACTGAGCAAAGCTGCCCCGTTTTGTCATGTCACTGGGCAAAGCTGACCTCTTTTGTCATGTCACTGAGCAAAGCTGCCCCGTTTAGTCATGTCACTTCGCAAAGCTGGCCTCTTTTGTCATGTCACTGCGGAAAGCTGGCCTGTTTTGTCATGTCATTGCGTGACCTCGTCTTATTCTGTGGTCTCTGTGACTGAGGCTGCCCCCCACAGCCTATAAAAGGGAGCCCTTCCTCACCTAGTCCCTTGCATTGTTATCACTCACCTCATGAATTAGTTGTTCCCAATCTGTGTAGTTTTCTGTCGTGCTAACTCCCCCCGACAAGGCAATGAGTCAGCTCAGCACCTCTTCACATACACCCACGGAGATTTGCCCGAAATGCAACACGGTTGTTAGACGTAAGACCTCACAGCCGGCCGCGAATCCTAGGCGGCACTACTACAAGTGCCCCTATCACTCGGTGAGTAAGATTGTTTTGGGTTCATTCAAATCATGGTGGTGTGTTTAAAAATCTTCGTCTCATGGAATCGCAGGAAGCCCCCGGTGGTTGCCGATTCTGGGTGTAGGAGGATGAAATGGGCACTAGGACAGACATTGTTCGCCATGAGAGAGTTGTCGTGGGGGGTTGCGACCCCGTCGGGATGCGGCATCGAATCAATAGACTAGAGTGGAAGATAAATTTAATGTTGTGTGCTATTTTCTTTCTTGTGTTTATTGTTATCGTCAAGTTGTAGTGGTGGAGGTTATTCTCGTCTATGTTGGTAATGTTTCATGCTCTGTTCTATGTTGTGTTTATTGTTATCGTCTGTTGTAGTGCCAGAGGGTTGATGTATGTATGTGCGAAGCAAGCTGTAAATAAATAATTTTGCACAACATTGCATAAATAATTGTAGGAAACCATGCAACGTTATGCAATCTAAATTACAAAAAACTCATTGTGAACCCTCTCATCGTCGTCTCCTCGGACGGCGTATGTGATAATCCGAGAAGGTGAACCGGGTAGGCGAGTGCGGTGCATCCCGAAGGTCATACTGCGATGCCTGCGTCCGAGGTGGTCTTGCGTACGGCTGCGTGGGGACTTGCGTTGGCGGCCCGAAAATAGAGCTCAGCCATTCGGTCGACGAGGGGTCTATGGGCTGCTGAGATGGTATAGGTGAATTAGGACATGGGCAGCGATGTTTGTAATGAATCTTAATATCACAAGGCATTTACCTGGGTACTCTGAAAAGCGGATGACCCACCGTGAACGCCATGGCCCTGTTGCTCTGAGTAAACCTGCATTTTTTTGCCAGTGCGATTAGATGGCTTTGAAATAGACATGTTTAGCTTAGTACGTTAGTGCATACCGGGGTATGTGGGTGTCGAAATGACAATGTCGACGGGTAGTCGCGCATGTACTCCTGCGATGTGTATCCTTGATAGGTCTGCCCAAACCACATATCCCGGTCTTGTAGGTTGGACTGCACGCTAGGGGTTAACGAGGGCATCACCCCCTCTGGTTGCTGCGCCGAGTCAGGGTCGTTCTCTGGAGTGGGCCCCCGTCGGCCTGGAGAGCGCGCTTGCTCCTCCGTCGCCCTCCGTGATGACGATGGTTGTAGCAACGAGCTATCCTGTCGCAATTGCTGCAAGAAGAACATGTGGTTAGACATAAATGGCAATTGAGTGGATGAACAAATAGTTGGCAATTGTACAACTGCCGGTCCGAAGCGCGTGGAGGCCGAGCGAGCGTAGCTGGGGCGACTCCCGAACTGTGATGGACGTGACAACGATGGCTGTGCTGATGGTGGTGCTGACGGCGGCGCGGAGGGGGGGTGGTGGTCCCTGGCCACGTCCGCCACCGCGTCGAGCAACAACGTCATCTCGGTGGGGACAACAACTCATGGTCCGTATCGTAGCCCTGGCGTCATCGTAGATGCTGCGCATCGAAGTGAGCATCCGATCAACCATATTTGACCTCCCACGGTGTATAGCTTGAGCAGCCTCGTCCTGGATACGATGCAGCCGGTCCAACTGCAGTGAAACAAACAGTGAGTTAAAACGTAATCCTGCACTGGTTAATGACATACTAATCTCGTACCGTCTGGTCGTGCCGTGCCGCTCGATGACGGTCTGGACCTGCCTGTATAGCGGCCTCGTGAACGACCTCAAGTGGACGATGTGGCGGCTCCCCAGTAAGCCTAATGCGGGTGCGTGGAGCGTACCACTCAAGGTATGTCCTATACGTCGCGAGGTCGTCTGGCCGTGTCTCGTCCACAACCATCGTATCCGCCTGGTCACACCACATGTCTGTCCACGGCCGCTGTGTGGCTCTCCAGTCTTCTGTCGCTCGCCCTCTCATCGATTGCCTTCAAGTTCATTGAGACATTACACAATTAGTAGGGGCACATACTAATGCATTAATTAAATTTATGGTGTAATGACATACCGGTGGGTGTTGTCTGCAAGACGGCGTCCTCCAAAGGGGGACATGCTGGTACAGTCCAAACTGCCTCATGACTCGCTGTGGGTTGTATGGCTCGACGCAGTGCGAGAACACCAAGTGGCAGGTCGTCAACCAATACATGTGATCCTGCCCGCACTGAGATGATAACGCGTGGGGGCCGTGTCCATAATGAACCGTGGAGTCCATGGCCACCAGACTATGTCGGCCTCGTGCAGAATCTCGAACCTATTGTGGAAATCCGTGTACGCACGTCTCGGTCTGTCCCTAGCCCAACGCAACTGACTATGTGTCCAACGTGTACCCATTATGGGCCCATCAACGGGGTCGTCGCCACCACCGAGGCCGTAGAACCGCGGGCCGAGCTCATAAGGGTGCACAACACTACCAAAGTAAGACCTGCCAATGGGGAAGTGTTCCCACGACCACAACTGAAGGAGAAGGTAGCAGACCCTAGGACCGGCTCGCTGGCCGCGCTACGCTGCGAGGCGTCACACAAGCCTCGGTATGTCGCGCTAAGAACTGCTGATCCCCAGCTATACTGTGGCACCTAACCAGGCCAGCCATCCGCCAAGGACTCCGCTAGGTGTATGTAGCTAGGCTGAACGGAGTCTCTAGTGGTGCTAAGGAACAAGACCCACCCGAACAGATATAGCAGGTACGCAACGAAGTGTGTCCGCACCTCCTCCTCATGTGCGTGTCCAGGACAGGTCATGTACCGATGAAGCCATCCATGTGGCACACCAGCCGCGTTGTCTGGGATCGGATGACCGAACCGGTGACCCAGACGGACCTTCTAATCTGCTGCCTTTGGGGGTGGCACTACAGCAGCACCACGGACGGGTAGACCTGTAAGCATCATCACGTCCTGCAGAGTAACCGTCATCTCCCCCCACCGGAAGTGGAAGGTGTGAGTCTCCGGCCTCCATCGATCAATGACAGCGGACAGCAGTGGCGCATCATACTGGAACGCATGCGGTAGATCCAACTTGCGGGCAATGGGCAGCATCCCGGTGTCCCGCAGTAGTGGGATGTACCGCTGGTCGAGAGACCAGTTCTCTCGAGGGCCCCTAAGGACGAAGCAAGGAGGCCCTTCTGCGTCTCCCGACGACCACGCATGGCATCGGTGGTACTCATCCCAACGGGGGTCTAGCAACTCGAACGCCATGTCCTGCCAAAGAAGGATAACAAGTGAGTCTAAATTTATAACAAAATGTGCAACAAATGACAACATAATTAACAACAAATGTGCACACGAATATGACCCACACGACAAGGAAACATATGGAATGTACGAAAACATACATAACATGATAATGTGCACGACATAGATACATGGAACCAACAATGCAGCGTACACCTCCTGAATAATGCAGGGTACATCGCAACACACAGAACACATGGAAGCAACAATGGGTACAAGAAAACATTGTGGCTCGTACTACGGAGCGTTGCTTGATGTCGGCCTGTTTGGGCACTGGCTGAGGGAGTGGTCAATCGTTTTGCATAGCCTACACTTCGGGCGCCGAACACGATCCCCTCGCTGGCTGTCATCCATGTCATTGCGGATGTGACGGCTTTGTCGTCTTCCACGACCGACATGCTTCAGTGCATCGTTGGGCACCCACTTTATCTCCCCTGGCCATAATTCCCTGTAATGCATGTCTACCCCGTAGGAATGGAACTCTGCACTCCAGGTTGCATACAAGTGCTGCATGTCGTAGTATTGGAGATGTACTGTGTCGATGCCTGCTGCCATACAGCGCAGACCGCGTACATGGGAGCATGGCTTGTGCAGAAGCTGGGGCTTGTTGCAGGTGCAAGATGCAAGATGCTTTATCATCAATCGTGCATACATGCTTGCGCTCCCCTCTAATGTGACCCATGACATACTTCTGTCCGAGGCGGACCTCAAACTTCCTCCTTAAGCCATCAATGGGCTGAGCAATGTGGGATCGACCCTTCTCCATCTTCCTGTCTATGGAGGCCTGCATGACCTCAAAGTATTGCTTGTTTTTGTCCAGGTGCTTCTTCGCCATCATGGCTCTATTCACAAAGTACCTGACGGTACGGTTCCAAGTCTCGCCCACGATTGTCGTGATCGGTAGGGATCTGACGCCCTTCAAGACACCATTGTAAACCTCGGACATGTTGGTTGTCATGATCCCATATCTTGCCCCACCGGTGTCGTGCAACAAAGACCACATTTTCAAGTCAGGTGCATTGGACTGAACCCATTGTGTGAATACCCCGACTCTTGTGGAGCCCCCCTCCACAGCCCCTGCTTCTGTATGTGCATGCTTGGTAGCATCCTGATCAAGCTGCCTCCATAAGGTGTCGAACTTCCGCTTCTGGTTCTACGTGCATAGCTTCTTGAACATCTTCATTAGGTCCTTGCTACGGAACCTTTTGTGGAAGTTCGCTGCAAGATGCCTGCCTCATGCACCACCCGTTCTTCACATCGCTCCACTGGAAGGGGGGCTACGTTCCATTCTGCAACGTTCGCAACGCAGACAGCAAACCTGCATTGCGGTCGGAGATGACACACATTTCAGGGTGATCTTGCACTATGGCATGCTTCACATTGGCAAGGAACCAAAGCCAGCTATCCGTATTCTCATTCTCCACAATTGCAAATGCCACTGGGAGTAACTGGTCATTTGCATCAGCTGCAACTGCGGTGAAGATAGTACCCTTGTACTTGCTGGATAGGAACGTCCCATCTATAGTTAGCACTGGACGGCACCACCTGAAATCTTGTATCGCCTGATGGAAGGCCCAGAACACTCTGTCAAGAATGAAATAATTCGGGCTCTCCGTAGGATGAACCCTCTCCTGCTTGTTTATGTACGTGCCTGGGTTTGATTGTGCAATTTGCTGCAGCATTCTTGGGACCAGGTCGTACGCTTCCTCGTACGTCCCATACATACGGTGCAACACCTTTCGCTTCGCCCGCCATACCTTCTTGTAGCTCACTTCGAATCCCACCATGTTCGCTACTTCTGCCATTAGAACCTTCGGGGAAATGGACACATCCGCCTGGATGAGGTGGCTGACCAACTCCGCAACATACGATGATGTCATGTTGCGGTGCCTATGTACTGGCCCCACAAGCTCGCAACTGTGATCTTGCAGCACCATTATCCGGAACTCCGTGCCAACGCCCTTTTACCGCTGTGCACGAACTTTGCCAGGACAGGACCCGTCGACACACTTCACAATGTACGTGTCCGGCTTTGACTTGTGGACCCGATACGTCCGGCTTATGTTGAAGGTATGTCTAGCAATAGCCTACCAGACAGCACTCTTATTACGGAAGCACTGCCCCAAAATGAGTGCGCCCTCGCTGAACCCCCATTCTCCCTTCTCCGCTTGTGGCAGAACTAGGGCTGCCGCTGTGTTGTTGTCCAGTCTGGATGACACGTACGCACCGTCCGTGGTCACAAAACGACCTACCACCCCTCCAGTTGCAGCTTTACCATCCTCATCCTCTCCAGAACTGCCTGTTTCCACCTCCTCATCCTCCTCGCTGCCCACTTCTTCCGCCTGGTCCCCAAGGTACTCATGACAATCAATACGGGCGGCCCACCACCTCTCGTCCACACCTTCGTTGGCCTGGAAATTCTCCACACGCCTCCTGAGGTCTTCATCACCCACTTCCTCGCCCACATGTTCTCCCGCAGAAGCGTCTTCATGACCGCCAGAGATGAACCCAGGCACTACATCTCCACCAGCGGCATCAGAACCAACCATGGCGGATGATTCTGCCCTCTCCACGAACTCGACATACACCATTGGCCTGGCATATATCGCAGCAACAGGGTTGCACACGACCTCCATGTAGTTCGCCCATGAGGCATCATTGGTCACCTTCAGAAGTTGCCATATGCTCTTCCTTCCATCACCCACCATTGAGGCATAGACTGCCTCGATCCGTAACTTCTTCCTTGCGTTGTGTCGATCGAACGCCGAACGGACACACCTCCGTAGCTCAGACAAGCTCATGACGTTCAGACCGGGTGCCTGGATCACGGTCCGGTCGCAATTTGACAGGTCCGCCCCATACGGCCCATCGCGTACGAGACCACTCCCATAAAACACGAACAAGTCTTGAATGTCAGCCATTGCGTACCTACATAAGTGCATAATCAACCATTTTAGTACACAGCATGTAACAATCGTACCATTAAACAAATTCTAACATACATCAAATTACATATTCATTTCATTTTTATTTGCGTTGGTCTTATTTATAAATCTTACTTTCTAATTCGTAAAATTTCTTTCGTTAAATTTTACTTAACGCCGGCTTCCATTAACCAATTTCAATTCCATTTTTCCCCGATTAATGCAAAATTTCTATTACTTAATTTTCTTCCTAAGGCGGCTTTCACTTATAAAATGGTACATCAATCAACAAAATAAATCTTTGTAATTTCATGTTCTCAGTTTATTTACTTTTACTATACCTTCGTACTACTTTCCTCGTATTTCTATTATAATAATCCAAATTTATTCCCAATTTTAATTTTACACGTTGTCTACGGCCATTCACTAAGCCTACTAATTATCCTAATTGTCTCTAATCTAACTACTTTTGCTATCACCTACAAATGCTCCAATATAAATATGTACTTTTTCAACACCTACACATGTAAGCACATATGTTCACCAAAAACTAACTACATTATAATTCGTAACTTCAACATAAAATACGACATTATCTACACTACAATAAAGCATGCATCATATGTGCATGTTTACACATGCACACCGTATGACACATTGGCATGGCGTATCAAACATTGACATAAAATAACATTACCAAACGATGGTTTGTGCTAATGGACTAACTATGGACTAATGACATACATAAAAATTTAGTTTCGCAGGCACAAGACTTACCTCTTCTTGAAGCTCACGACGCGATCTACAACTTTTATACTTGCAAAATCCGCTGAATCCAAACGAAAACAACTCAAATCTACGTGTTTTCACTCCTCACTTCCCTTCACTTTCTCCCACGCTCTATCTTCACTTCAGCTGCAAATGAACTCCCTGGCTTCGACAGCAGTTCTTCTCCCTCCCTTGCGCTGTGGTTCCGGTTTTTTAAGTGTGCATTCAGCACTCATGGAGAGGGGGCCGTTTCCGCGCTGAAGACGCGTGTGCGAGCGGACGGGAGAAATCAGTGCGCGCGGTGCTGCTTTCCAGCTTTCGACGGACGGACGGGACGCGACGTGAGGCGTGGAGTCATGCGGTCGGGCAAAACAATCGCGCACTGGGGGATTCGGTCACGCGGTCAGCAACAAAACGCGCGGGTGGGGGCGGAGCATAGTGCGATCGTGCAGTGTGGTACCGCACGACCCAGCTACAGTGCGGTCGTGCGGTACCACACCGCACGACCAGGCCAGGTGTCGGGTCGGCGCGGTGACGCGGTCGGGCGGGGGCCAAAAGTGGAATTCTTTCGCTGAGGGGGCTACATTTGGAATTTTTGCGTGCTACAGGGCCAGATGTGTCCAAAATTCCCCTACCACGTGAGCCTCCCGGCGTGGCCACCCACCGGGCAAGCCTTCCAAGAGCGCCCGCTACCGCATGAGGCCTCTAGTGTGGGCCCTGACCGCATGACCTGCTGATGTGGCCACCGACCACGTGATGTACCCTTCTGACGTCAGTGGCGAATCCAGAATGAAAATAGAGGGAGAGCTCTACTGTTGAGACTATAGCATAACATTAATATAACAAAGCTACATCTATTAGTTTTTTACCATTGAAATATCAAATTCATATATAAATAGGAAGAGAACAAATTAAAAATGTACAATACAATACATTTAGTACCATGCTAATGGATAATGTGCCCCAAATATTCATAAATATATGAGTACCGATCTGTAGATAAGAAATATCAAATGTAGTGATACAATATTAAATTGTGAATGTTCATAAATATTAAAAATGAAATGAAAATATACCACTAAGTCACTAAATCTGATTACGACACAATTTAACTCTACGAGTTTTCATGTCTTGAAAGCACAAATTGACTAATCGACTAATGCCTAATGGCTACTGTCAAGTATCAATTAAACAATAATTTGCAATTTTGCATCAGTTGAATAATAACTTAGTGTCTTAGATAATCACTCGGTACTTACTTACTCAGTCCCTCACGCCTCACAAAGACAGTCACGACTTCACGGGCAGGGCAGCAGTACTGACGGGCAGTCGGGTAGACCTCAGATGACGGGCAGCTCACAGAGACACAAATCACAGCACAGCCACACAGCTCACCCGTCACCACTTCATTTTCATTCGGCAGATGAGGAATAGCCTCATCGACTCATCATCTTGTCGGTGTCATCGCTCACTCGCTCATCGCCTCGTCCGCCGCTCGGCCTCGCCCGTGCGGCCGCGCCTGAGCCCAGCCGCCACCGAGTGGCCGACAGCCTCCCCCTTGGCCCCTCCGCCTCCACGTTGAGCCACCCTCCATGCCGGGCCATCGAGGCGCCGACCGATGATCGCCCTGGCCTTCCCCTCCGCGGCTCCGCGCCGACCGACGACCGCCTCCCCTCTCTGGCTCCGCGCCGAGTCGCCGACCGGCGACCCCCTCCCCCTCCCCAATTCCCCCTCCACTGCGTCGGGCTGCGGGCTGCGGCGACCGAGGCTGGCGCGAGCGGTCAATCGTGCGGCGACCGAGGTGGGCGCGGGCGGTGCTTTGGGTGCACGGCTGATCGGGCAGGGAGGCCGAGGCGGCGGCGCTACGGGCGGCTGCGCGTAGGCGGCGGCGCCTCGGGTGGCTTCTGCTGCGGGCCGGCGGCCGACGGGAGCCAAGCCAGCTTCGGCCATGCAGGACCCAAGGCTTTCGGGCGGCGGCCGGCAATGAGCACAGGGACCGAGACGTCCTCGGGTGTGTTCGGCTGGTTCGGCAGCGCGCACAGAGGTCGACTGTGAGGGGAACGCAGCGGCGCGAGCGACTGTGCGGTGGCCGTGCGCGGCACGGAGACCGATGCGGCGGTCGGGTGGCCGTGCAGTGGCGACCCGGCGGCTTCGAGCTGCACGTGCGAGGCGGCGCCGGCTGCGGGCCGGCTTCGAGAGTGTCTTCCTCGGGCGATCGGCGGCCGGCGACTTCAACGCGCGTTCGGGTGGCGGCCAAGCGGCCGACAGCTGGCGACTTCATGCAGTGCTCATGCGGGTGCGGTGGCAGCCGAGTGGTGCTTCTGGCACCTCGGCCGACTGCTGGCCGGCTGCCGGTGGTGCGCATGCAGGCGCGGCGGCGGTGCCCGATCTCCTTTTTTCTGTGTAGAGGCCGTGCGAGAACCATGCAAAATATTTTCTCGTTTTTTTTTCATTTCTAATCTACGGTACAATCAACATCTACCCCGTGTTGCAATCTACCGATCGACATTATGCCGCGACTTCAGGTCTGCTCGCGGTTGATTAGGGCGGATTTGCACCGTAGAGATTCAATCTAGAACGCGAAAACTTCGAATTTAAAGCGATCTAAAAAATTCAATCTATTTAGGGCTTCGATGATTACCTTCGATTCACCGGAGCGATCTCGTACTGATAACGTGTTGAGAAACTGTTGCTGGCGACCAGTCCGATCGATTCCTCTATTTAGAACAAATCGAATCAATCACAGAAAACAGAATAATAGATTGAACACACTGAGCGAGATAAAGAGAACTCCTAGTCTTTCTTTATTGCTTTTCATTTATGTGTACAAATTCTGCCGATACGACTTCCTATTTATAGTCTACAATGATATGCCCACCATGGGCCGGGACTGCTAGCCCAGGCCCAGATTTCCTAACAGGTACATCAGATTCAATTCGTTAGAATGAAAATAAAAAATACAGAGAAGAAACCAGCCGTCAAAATGAGCGAAATTAAAGACCTAGCACTAAAGGAACACAAGAAGTCTCACGGTGGGATTTCTCACCCAAATAACCGACTCACTTGAGCTGAAATCGCAAGCGCCAACTCCAATGCGCGCGCCTGTGCCCGTGCCCGCTTCGTCGGTCTCACTCTCACCGGCACGTCCCTCGGCACAGGGGGCACGTCGGTCGCTGGTGCAGCCAGGCGTCGACGCACCGCGCGTGGAAGGCGTGCCGGCAGCAGGGGAGCGCCCGCACCGTCTCCCCTTCCTCGATGGCGCCCAGGCACACCGCGCAGCACTCTGCCGTGGTGTCGTCGTCGTCCCCGCCCCCGCCCCCGCGGCGCACGAGCACGAAGCATGGAAGCCGCGCAATGGCGGCGCCGTCGAGGCCCGAGGCGCGGCCGCCGCTCACGACTGCCGCGTGAAGGCCGTTCAGGCTGGCGACCAGGTGGCTCGCGTAGAGCACCGCGGCGTACAGGACGAGAACGAGGGAGAGGACGACGAGCTGGAGTGCCAAGCCGTCGTACTCACTGGCCAAGACCCTTGCCGCACCGACGCCGTCCACGGCCGTCGGCATCGCCGAGACGACGTTCGCACTGTGCACCGGCAGCCTTGCAACGGGTGCAATGCAAAACGTATGTTGTTGACACGTCTCGCTCTGGCGCTACTCTGGCGTTCGGCTTGGCGATGAAGCACTGGGCTAACGGGAGAGCGCTTGGCCATTGGGAGTGGCTCCCTTCTTTTTAAGCTCCCTTATTGGGAGATATGTAAGTCGATTGTAGTAGACAATATCTCGATTTCATCTACAACGATCAAAATCACATACGAATATCTTTCCGTACTATCTCTCACGAACAGACAAATTTTAAGTCAAAATCCACAGCCGAAAGGAACCCATCCATCATCATCGCACACGAGTTGGGCGCGGTTGTTTTCGTCTGGCTTGCAGAGTGGCACTAGCTGCAGCGGTTTTGGGCTCTGCTTTCTAGATCACAAGAGGAATAAAGGGTGGGGGTTTTTTAGTTATAGCTGATAGCTCTTTATGCTAGCGCGAGTGTTTGTGCGAACGTTCCGAATACTGATAAATCATTTTTTTAGCTACGGTTGATAGTTTTTAGCACTAGTATGAACGCTTGCGTGAACATACGGAATGCCGATAAGCCGTTTTAAAAAAAATTATCACGATAAATTATTTCGAAAAAAACAACGAAAAAACTATCTTATTTATTTATTTAGAGAAATTTATAAATTATACGCTATAAATAGAAAAGAAAAGGGTCAAGTATCAGTTTGCTAAACTCTGGCGGAACGTAGTTGGCACTTCAGTTCAGAGGTATAAATGATAGGCACTTAGTCGTCAATGGTTGCAGATTTGCAGGTTGGTGCGGTTTCGGTGCCATCATGGCATCGGTGGGCAGCGCAAATTGGTGCCTGGTGGCCCATGGAATGGGAGTTTGGGGAATAGGCGGACGCTATGCCGCTATCAGGCAACGGTCGAGTTATTGTCGACGTCGAGTAGTGCACCGACTGGAACATTGGAACAGTGTCTGGTACATGTGGTTCTTGCGGCGCGGGCGTGGAAATCCGGTGCCGCCGACGCTTATGGTTGTGCTAGTAGCGCATATACTGGTGTTTTGCCCACTTTTACATAGTGTCAAACTATATACTATATAGAGGCTATTCTATAGTTGTGATGAGTAATTGATTTTTAGATTAGAATATTTATGGAGTTTAAGTTTGGTTCTTGAGAGTTTATAAATTCTTCGGTTGATTATGTTGCTGACGGTATGACCGGCATTGAGGCCACGATCATACCGGCCAGGTGCAGTAGTACCAGTCTTGAACAACGGTCAAACCGGGGGGCGTGGTACTACCGGTGTTGTACGGGCAGTACTACTAGAGTGAGGTGGTATGACTGGCTTTTGGTTGGCAATCATACCAGCTGAGGAGCTGTTGGGTCGTGCGTTTGTTTGAATCAAGTTGTTGGAGTGTGGACATGATATAGATGTTGTTGCTTGTGTGCACTTGGATTTATTATTTTGTCCTAGGTTTAGAATCACTAATTTGGTTGCATACATTTTGCATTGTGCATTGTTTAGATTAATTGTGCCAATTGATGATTTTGTGTATTGTGTGATGCTACGTGACGGTTTGCTTGTTGTTGTTAGTTATAGAACTTTGGATTTAGATCATGGTGAGGCGTAGGAGGACCAAGAGTAGGCACAGGGTGGTGCTGAGGTCCAGAATGGCCAGGAAGACGGCGAAGATGTTTGAGGCTTGTGGAGTGGTTACGAGCCAAGAAAGCGGGAGATCGGAGTGGAAGCTACTGGTGGTGATCATCACGAGCAACGGTGAGGTGGATCGGGACAACTCAGAGAGGAGTTGAGGTCCAGACGGTCGAGGAAGCCAGGTGCAATCATGAAACTAAGAGATGACAAGTGGTACGTCAAGTCATGACTTGAGTCGTTGTGCAAGTGAGAATGGTTCAGTGGGATCTGGACGTGTGAAAGCTTGGTGGCAAGTTATTGGGACCATATGGAAGATGACAAAGCATGGACGATGCTTTGTGAAAAAGGAAACGGAAAACTTCATGGAAAACGATAAAAGAGCATTTTGGTAAATTGCCCAATACCAGAAAAGTGACAGTATGTGAAACAGTGGTGTTGGCCTAAGTGATTTTGGTCCTGTATGTGATGAAAATATGAAGTGGATCAAGTGTTGATTCACTATAGGTTAATGGTTGTAAGTCGCTTTTAGAAGCGTGCGTGACAGAGTAAAACCTGGTATTAGGTGGGGTTAACGGGTTATCCCTGGTTTGGCCTAACGAGTAAATCCATTAGATTCTGGTTTAGGTAATAAGGCTATATGAGAGGAGGATGCGAGGCAAGGGCTAGAGTTTGAGGATTTTGGCTAACTCTTTGCGGCAGCTAGCCCTTCCTCTCTCTCGTGGGTGATAGATTTGAGATATTAGGGTTATTGTTTCCTTTTGTTGGAGCTTTATATGTGTGTTCTAGTCTTAGAACTCTACTATCCTGAGGGAGTGGCTGTAAAAATACTTCTCTCCAAGTGAAATGGACATTCAAACTTCGTTCTAGTTATGCCATGAATCCCCTAATGTGCTTTTGATTTTCTTGGCTTTCTTGTTTGGATTTATTTTCTCTTGAGCTTTTCTAGTGCCAAGGACATGTAAAGGGTGGAAATATTCCTTGGAGACAAAATCCCATCCATCTAGGCATGATCTAGAGTAAATTCTTGAGTTTGCTCTGTTTCTCTTAAGAGAGATGTGATTTTCGAGTTTTGCTCTTATGAGTGTTTTGGGTTGGATTCGTGCTGCGTTCTAGCTTGCTATGATATGTGAGAACCCATCCCAGATCATCTAGACCATCTACGACTCACGAGTAAGAGCAGATTGAAGTTTTTCTCTTTTGCCTAGTTCTTGTACCCTTTCTACTCAAATAGAGAAAAGTCTCAATTTTAGCAATGATTTTCACAATCGTTTGTTGGAATAGGTTTGTGATATTTTAGAGAAGATCCCTGCAATGTTTTAAGTTATTTGGATTAACCAATCAAAAGTTAGATGGATTCTCAGTTTTGAAATAGGGCTGAAAATAATATTATCCCTGAATATACTGTAGCAGCGATCTGACTGAGGTTACTAGAGCATCCCTTGATTTTATTGTTCATAGCTGTCTGACCGTCATTTAAATAGCGGTCTAACCGGCCTGGGGTTAGACCGCCCCTTTCATGGAGGTCAGACAGCCATGTATGTAGAGGTTAGACCGACAGGGGTTTACAAAGCACATTTTGTTCCGACAAGGATTCCGACACCCTTGCCAAGGCAACCACCCAGCGTCCCATCGCTGAAGGCTGTGCCTGCCCCAGCCACCCCTCCCTAGGTGGCCACTCCCCCCGCGGCGACGGCTCCCACCGTAGAGGCATTAGCAATCGCTCCCACGACGCTCGTTCCTGAAGTGCCAGCCATCGTGTCTACCCCGGTGACCAAGCCCACAGAGACCCCAGCCCCTGCGCCCGCCAAGAAGAAGAAGCCATCGTCATCGTCCAAGAACAACAAGAAGAAGAAGGGCGCCTCTACCCTGGCTCTAGCCGCCGAGGCCCCTATCGCCAAGGCCTATGAAGTGCCCACCTCCGCCGCAGAAGCACCCTGGCCCAGGGACAACTCCACCGTAGTCGACACCATGGTACGCTCACTTAGTTACTTGCCATTCTCCACAGCTAGTGCGCTCGATGCATATTGATTAATCTTACATCGGAAACATTAAACATAGTGCCTCTACGGTGGGAGTAGTCGCCTCAGGGGCAGTGGTCACCGGGGATGGGGTGGTTGGGGCAGGCTCAGCCTTCGGCCAGGAGGGGAGGGGCACCGGGGTGGTTGCCTTGGTAGGGGGTGCCAGCGCGAGGGCCATAGCCTTGGGCTTGATGGAGCCGTGGCCGTCGCTGGGGTGGCAGTGGGCGCGGCAGCTGGTGCAGGGGAGGACTTAGGCGCGGGTGTGGCCGAGGTGGTGGCGGAGCAGCGTGAGGGGAGGGCACATCGACCGGCGGGGTGGGGGTCACGGTGGGCATGCCAGCCGGTGCCAACGTTGCCTTGGAGGACTTGGGCGGCGTGTTGGCGGGCGCGGCCATGAGCGACTGCGTGAGGGAGTGTGTCGTCAAGAGACAGAGTAGCGCAACGAAGAGGACGGCAACACGTACCATTGCAATCAAACGTGTGTTTCTATATGCCACATGATAGTTCGTCATTGATTTGTTATATAAATTTGACTATGTAACCGATACACAATAAAATTTCTTGCTCTCGGAAGATGCCGTACCGTGGGTTTGTTTGGGCTGCTAGAGAGCAAAGCTTTGGGGAAGAGAGCAAAGTGACAGCTGGCAACGATGCATCCGGTTCTATCGGGCGTGAGCACTTTGTTGTGAAAGAATATTGAGACAAGTGTTTGAGAGAAAGATTGATTCATTTTATTGATTCTGAAATCTGTACATTATTTATACATGATGGAATGGTGGCATGAAGAGGTGTCTGTTTGGACAGACATCTGTACATTGGGCATTCTTGCTTTTTCAGTTTGTAACTGGTTATAACACTCCCCCTTGACCAATGCGTCTTCATATGATCACCTTGATTCATCATATTGGGAAAAACTCCTCTAAAACCCTGTAGGGAAAAATATGAGGAGAACTGATAGAGTAGATATGCCATGAAAAACTCCTTTAAAACCCAGTGGGAAAATTTAAGGAGAAAATTTGATATGGCATATATTTGATTATATCTCCTTAAAAACCCCTGTGGGGAAAATAGAGATATAATATATTTATGATTACGTTGTCATATTGCCTCATTAAAAACTTTAATGAGAAACCTTAGAGGAAAAACTCATAAAGGGAAAAGAGTACAATATTTATATTGAACGGGTTAAATCTTAGGAGATTTCTCCCCCTGATATCTGCAAATCACGTAGTCTTCGCATACCAATTCCATAAACACATTTCTGGAATGTGGAAGTTGGTAATGACTTGGTGAATAAGTCTGTGAGATTATTACAAGACTTAGTTTGCAGAATATTTATTTCCCCACTCTCTTGCAATTCATGTGGGTAAAATAATTTAGGTGCAATATATTTTGTGATATTGCTCTTTATGTAACCCGTTTGCATTTGGACAACGCAAGCAGCATTATCTTCGTAGATAATGGTAGGTGATGCGATAGCACCTATACCACACGATTGTTGTACGTGGTTAATCATTCTGTGAAGCCATACACACTCACGTGATGCTTCATATAATGCAATTATTTCAGAATGATTAGTGGATGTAGCCACTAGAGTCTGTTTCGAAGACTTTCAAGAGATGGCTGTTCCACCGTGTAAAAATACAAAGCCTGTTTGAGATCTGGCATTATGGGGATCTGATAAATAGCCAGCATCTGTATATCCTATTAAATCCATATTTTTATTCTTCTGGAAGAATAGACCGAGATCTTTAGTGCCTTGAAGATATGTAAGGATATTCTTCACTCCTACCCAAAGTCTTTTGGTTGGAGCAGCGCTATATCTAGCAAGTAGATTTACCGCAAATGCGATATCCGGCCGGATGAAATTTGCAAGGTACATAAGCGCTCCGATGGCACTGAGATATGGAACCTCCGGTCCAATAGCTCTTCATTGTCATCTCGGGGTCTAAATGGATCTTTGTCCCTGTCGAGAGATCGAATAACCATGGGGGTTTTCGATGGATATGCTTTGTCCATATTGAATTTCTCCAATATTTTCTGGACATAGGCTGATTGATGCACTATGATGCATGTATGAAGGTGCTCAAGTTGTATACCTAAGCAAAATTTGGTTTTACCCAAATCCTTCATTTCAAATTCCGTCATAAGATGATTACGTGCTTCATCTATATCTTGTGTGTTATCAATGATATTAAGATCATCAACATACACAGATATAGTGCAAAATCCTGTCGAGGATCTTTTAATGAACACGTATGGACAATCATCATTGTTGGAGTATCCCTTTTTGGTTAGGAACTCACTTAGCCGGTTGTACCAAATTCTACCCGACTGTTTTAAGCCGTATAAAGACTTGTTCAATTTTACACAATACATATTGTGATTTGCGTTTGGATTCGGAATTGAAATTCCATCGAGAACTTTCATGTATATTTCCGAATCAAGTGACCCATAAAGATATGCAGTCACTACATCCATCAACTGCAAAGATAGATGATTTTTAACTGCCAATGAGATTAAATATCGGAATGTTATTCCACTCATTACTGGAGAATAAGTTTCATTGAAATCAATGTCGGGTCTCTGCGTGAACCCTTGTGCTACAAGCCTTGCTTTGTATCTCACCACCTCATTGTTTTCATTCCGTTTGCGGACGAAAACCCATTTGAAACCGACAGGGAATACTTTGGGAGGTGTATGTATCACATTGGTGAATACATTTCTTTTCTTGAGCGAGGCTTACTTCTCTTGAATTGCATCCTTCCATTGAATCCAGTCCGAGCGCTGTTTGCACTCTGCCATGGTCTTGGGATCTGGATCATTTTGAAGGTTGTTTGCAATTGTTGTGGAGAAATAAATGTCGACAATTGTAGTCTTACGATCGTATGATTCTCTAGAATCAGTATAGTTTGTGAAAATTTCTTGGACCCCTGATGACTCAATGTTATTTCCCAAAACATTTGAGTCGGGGTATTCCGATGTCCCAGGATCAGATATTGAGTGCACTGTTGATCTGGGTTTAAGGATCCTTTGGTGTCTATCAACTTGAGGTTGATCTGCATTTACATTCTTTTGTTTCCTTTGTCGCTTGTTAGAAGCTGTATCCGCCATTTGTACCGTACTTCTCCCCCTCTTATTTTGAACTGGGAGTTGAGTGGTATTTTGCGGTACCTCCACTCTTTCAGGTACATATTTGGCAGGATTATAGGATTTTGTGACATCCTTATAATCAGTAAATGCATCTGGCAGGTTATTTGCAATGTTTTGCAAATGAATGAGTTTCTGAACTCGAAGTTCAGTCTCTCTGGTACGTGGGTCTGAGGCAGGAATGCCTTGTACATTCCAATTAATTTCCTGGCATTCAGCTTGGTACTTGTTGTCTCCCCTAATGCCGGGAAATGTTCCTCATTGAATATGCAATCAGCGTACCGGGCCGTAAACAGGTCCCCTGTGAGGGGCTCGAGGTATTTTATGATTGACGGAGATTTATACCCAACATAGATCCCAAGTTTCCTGTGCGGTCCCATTGAGGTACGCTGCGGTGGTGAGATCGGTACGTATGTAGCGCAACCGAACTTTCGCAGATGGGAAATATCTGGTGGATTTCCACGTACTAATTGTAGCGGGGAAGTGCTATGATAAGCAGTTGGACGCAATTGTATTTAGTCAGCGGCGTGTAAAACTACATAACCCCAACATGATATTGGAAGTTGCAATTCTGTAATAATGGTCTTGCAATGAGCTTGATTCTCTTGATAAGAGATTGTGCTAAACCATTTTGTGTATGAACATATGGAACAGAGTGTTGAACTTGTATCCCAAGAGCCATACAATCGTCATTGAAGGCATGGGATGTAAATTCAGCAGCATTGTCCATTCGAATTGATTGAATTTGATATTCAGGATAATGTGCTCGTAATTGGATAATTTGACCAATTAATTTAGCAAATGCATGGTTTCGTGTGGATAAAACACACACGTTTGACCATCTAGTAGATGCGTCAATAAGAACCATGAAATATCTGAACGGTTCACACAATGGGTGTATAGGACCACATATATCTCCTTGAATGCGTTCAAGGAATGTAAGTGGTTCAGCTCGGATTTTAAGATAAGAGGGTCTTAAAATCAATTTTCCGGTGGCACATGAAGTACACACAAAATCTGAGGATTCCGGAAATTTTGTTTTGTGGTATGTGTGACCAATTGAATTGCTAATAATTTTCCTCATCATTCCAATGCCTGGATGGCTAAGGCGATCATGCCATATTTGGAATGTGTTAGCGTTTTGGAAAATTACTTTGTACGCAATATGTTGAATGAGTTGGATGTATGTATAGTACAATCCGGAGGGTAATGATGGAATTTTTTCTAGTACTTGTTTGCCATATCCGTTGTGTTTAGTTAAGAGGAGATATTCCTCTTTGTTGTCATTTCGGGTTTCAACATGGAAACCATTTTGACGGATATCTCTATAACTAAGTAGGGTACGTGTTGAATCGGGATACAAAAGTGCATCCTCAATTTCTAATTGTGTACCAATAGGGAGATTAATAGAGGCGCGACTAGAGCCTACTATCGTTGCATCGCGTCCAGCGATTGTTAAAACATTTCCTTTCCTCCTAGTAAGAGTTAGGAAATATTTTGTGTCCCTATGTATAGAGTTTGTGGTACCACTATCCACAAGGCATAATTCCTCCTCCATTGGATTAACTCCAAAAATCTATATACACAAAGAAGAATTTAATGAAATTCTTATAGTAGTATATAGAATACATACAAACTTCATTTTCAATACCAAATATGTTCGATATGAACAGCATGGTTGAACTCTCCCACAGATTTAAAATCTGTATGCGGAGGTGGTTCCACTCATTGACAGCCTCCGGTAGGATGACTGCTTTCTGCTGTTCATACCGTGTTTGAAGAGCAAGCCACAGAGCGCGTGGGTCTTCTTTCCATCAGATACTCAGCCTTGAGATCAGGATGGATGTGGTTCCTTATGATAAATAAGGCATTGTACTTGAGAGGCTCAGCCAAAGGAGCTACACCCTCTTGGGGGGCTGCAATTGCCTGGTACATTCCGCGCAACGATAGACTCACTTTGAGATCCATCGCCCATGTGGGGAAGTTGTGGCCGTCAAGAGCGAGAGCCTCAAACTCTTTAGTAGCCATTGTGCCTACATATGTAGGGCCACATATTTGTTAAAATCTTTGGCAATGTTAAATAAGCAATGCGAAATGCAAGTAATCAAGGTAAACTTGAAATACATAAAGGGACATTCTCCTATTGTGGAACAACAAAGTTAATCACCAATGGTATTAACATTATTTTAATTCATTTTTCAACATTGAGTACGCACTTTGAGGATGATAATCCCACAGTAGTACTTTGATACTACCTTGTGTATGGCCAATGTGAAAAAGAACCATGGTAATCACTTAGGTGTAGACCTTGTATAATTTATAATCAAATTGGGTACGCACGTTGAGGATGAAATCCCACAGTAGTACTTTGATACTACCTTGTGTATGGCCAATTGGAAAATAAATAAAGGTAGTCACCCAAAAGTGTAGACCAAATTGTTTCAAAACTTGATATTGGGTACGCACGTTGAGGAATAAATCCCGCAATAGTATTGTGGTACTACCTTGTGTATGGCCAATATCAAAGTTAATAAACTTTGTGTTATTCCAAAACGAGAGAAAATCAACCTAAAGCATTTGCATAAAAAAAATATTAAGTGCTTGTATGGTAAGCTAGTAAACGTAATATTTAAATTGCATAAGATAGATTGCAATAATTGATGTACGCCATAAAGAATTAATTTACATGAGGTAAATTAATGTGTATGGTAATGTTGTAATAAAATGCAAAATATGTGGAAAACAATATGAGTATTGTAATCCGAATGAAGATATACCCAAATTAAATATAACATGAGGTTATATTTATAATAACGTGTAATCACAATATTGGTGGTGAACACCAATTTATTGTATGGCATATCGTACAAGCAAAGTGCCATAAATTGTGATTTTATGATATTTATGGTAGGTATAATATTTTGCAAAAAAATTCCAAATTATTAAGTACAATGGTACTTACTAAATGGGAATTTTAATTTTAAATTTACTAGCGAGAGCAAATTTAAATATGGTCGCAGTTTATATTGTAAATAAATTGCAATAATAATCCTAAATATGTAAAAGTTATAGAAATGTGCCTGCACATTTATTTGAACAATTACATAATTTTCAGATCCTGTAGGGACTGAAATGCGAATTTATAAATGTACAAACTGACGGGTACAATTATAAATAAGCGCAAGGACTATATTGCAAATATTAAATTACAAATTTATTAAACATAAAAATTCTGCATTTTCATGAATTCAAGGGGGGAAACTGCAAAAGTTCTAAAACTTGGGCTGCAGCCCTTTTGGCCTTTTAGCCCATGTGGGGAGGTGGGGGTATTGGGCCAAAAGCCCAAATGGGGGCAGCCATATAAATGGAGGGAATGGGTCCAAACCCTAACCCTAACTGCCGGTCGGCCACATGGGGCGCCGCTGCCACCAGTCACCTCCACCGCCGGCCGCCTCCATCGCCTGGCCGCGCCGACCGCGCCTCGCGCCGGCCGGATCCCGCCGCGTCGCCGCCGGCCACGGACGCCGCCTCGCCTCAGGCTGCTTCAGGCGCCGCGCCCCACCATCTGGCCGTCGGGCGCCGCCGGCGTGGGGAGCCGCCGCCGGCCCTTGAGCGCAACCGCCACGCCGTCGCGCCGTCTTTCCTGCGTCGGCCGTGTTTGGGCGCCTCCTCCCGCCGCTGGGCATGCCGTCGCCGGCCACGGGCGTCGCGGGTTGCCGCGTCTTGGGCTGCGCCACCGTCGGAGTCCACTCCGGGCTGCGCCACCGGGCCTCGCGCCGGACCTCGCCGGTCGCACCAGCCGCGCGCCGGCCGCGCCGACTGGGCTGCGCCGACCGGGCTGCGCCGCCTCCGCCGCCGCCGCCGCCGCCGCTGCGGGCGGTGCCGCGCCGCCTCGCGCCCCTTGGCGCCGAGCGCCGGCCCTTTGGGGCGCTGTCGGCCGCGCCGAGCGCCGGCCTCGGGCTGCGCCGCCTTGGGCGCCGTCGTCGCGAGCGCGGGCGCCACCGCCGGCCGCTTCGGGCTCGGGCGCCGCCGCGCCAGCCTTGC
Source organism: Dendrocalamus latiflorus (assembly GCA_017311315.1). NCBI lineage: Eukaryota > Viridiplantae > Streptophyta > Magnoliopsida > Poales > Poaceae > Dendrocalamus > Dendrocalamus latiflorus. The sequence goes on from CM029664.1 coordinate 8,483,996, forward strand.
CGCGCCTGCGGCCACGTGCCGTCGGCCGCTTCGGGCGTGGCCACGCCGTGAGGGCGGGCCGGGCCGGGCGCCGCTCGCTTCCGCGCCGTCGGCCGCGCTAAGCGCCAGCCGCGCGCCTCGGGAGCCGCCTCGGACGCCGTCGTCGCGAGCGCGGGTGCCGCCGCTGGTCGCCGCTTCGGGCGTCGCCATCGCCGGCCGGGACTGGTCGCGCCGCCGCGGGCACTGCCGACCGCGAACGCCGCGCCGCACCCCGCCGCCTTGCGCCAGGCCACGCCGGCCTCGGGCTCGGGCGCCACCGGCACCGGCCGCTGCGGGCTCGGGCGCCTTGCCGGGGGCCCGCGCCTTGTGGAGCCGGGGGTTGCAGCCGGGCGGACGCCACCGCGCCGCCGCTGTCGGCTCCTCGGAGACGTCGTCGACCGCGAGGACAGAGGCGGAGGCAGCACCGTTGGGCGCAGTGTAGGCGGTCGTGCGCTCCGCCGAGTTCATCGTGATGACGATTGCTGGGAGGGGATGCATGATGGTGGTTCTCACCTTTCTTGCCGCTCTGTTTTCTCACTTGTGTGAAATTGGGTTGAGCGCGTGCTGATAACGTATTGTGAAAGAATATTGAGACAAGTGTTTGAGAGAAAGATTGATTCATTTTATTGATTCTGAAATCTGTACATTATTTATACATGATGGAATGGTGGCATGAAGAGGTGTCTGTTTGGACAGACATCTGTACATTGGGCATTCTTGCTTTTTCAGTTTGTAACTGGTTATAACACACTTGTCTGGATTTTGGCAGAAGAAGATTACGGGTCCGGATGGCAGCATGGTGAAGTTTGGGTGGTCTTTACGTGTCACACGTCTAAGCGGTCCATGATGGCACAGATGCGGTCTGTGACTTTGCTTCGGTAGGGCCGACCGTAAATTAGTGATGCCGCAATTTTAGAATTGAGCAGTGCCAATCTAATATGTACTTAAAAAGCGATGACATATCTTTTAAAGTTGCTAAAAAATAGCAATATTTTATAAATTTTTACAAAAACCAAAACATTCAACGCTTAATTTGATGGACCCAAATTATAACGATTTAGATTAAAAGAAAAAGTCATTGTCAAGTACAATTCAAATTAAGACATATTTAAAATTTAAAATAAAAAATTAGCAATTTAATTTTTATACGACTTTCAAAGTAACATCGACAAATAACTAAAATTCATAATGATAATGAAACAAAAGTTAGCAAATTAAAAGAAAGAGTTCAAGTACAATCCAAATTAACTAAAATTTGAAAAAATTAAAATAAAACTAGCAATATAATTTTCATATGAATTTTAAAGTAAACCCCTAACTACTAAATTCAAAATAATAATTAAAAGAAAATAGAAGTTGGTTTTTTTTGTATGAATTCAAGCCTAAAACTAAAAAGAAATCTATGGCAAGTATGATCCAAAAATATGCAAATTTGGAATAAAAATTTAAGGATGATTAGATATTTGATTTATAAATAAATTCATAAATTAATTCCAAAAATATTAAAATTTATAAACCTATACTAATTAGACATTCAAGGAAGCTCCCATATTAACCAGAAAAATCTAGCCATCTATCTCACAGACCCAAGTTAGAATAGCTCAGATTAAAAGAAAGAATCACATGTCAAGTACCATCCAAATTAAATAAAATTTGGAATAAAAAATAAAAAAAATTAGCAATTTAATTTCATACGACATGTAAAGTAACATCCATAAATAACTAAACTTTGGAATAATAATTAGATTAAATTACAAATTTTAAAAAAGTCTATGTGAAGTACAATCCAAAATAACTAAAATTCATGGAAAAATTAGCAATTTGATTTTGATACGAATTCCAAAGTAACCCCCCCCCCCCAAATCTAAGTATTATATACTAAAAGTCAATCACATGAGTTTTATAGTTGCTAAAAAAGGGAAATAAGTAAGAAATTCTCAAAAAAAGAGAGAAAAACATCTATACCTCGATTTAGACCCTTATTGTGGTTAGTAAACAATCACTAGTGGATGTCTTAGATAAAACATAAAATCTTATAAGACAAGGCTATCAATTATCGATTCTAAATGAACCTAATAAATAAAAATAATCCTGGATAGCCCGCACAAACATCCATGTACAAGACAAAAAGAAGAATATGGACGTGCAAAATAAATGAGTAAAAACCATGCACGAGGGGAAAAAGGAAAGGTGGCAGTCGACAAGAAAGAAAAGGAGAAACTAAAAAAAGACAAGATTTATTCTACCTGCATACTTTCCAACAATATGTATTTTACAACGTTAAATTTTTTCTAGAATCACCATTGATGTGGTGGATTCTAATTAAAGTTGAACTATATCAATTGTTGGGCGTTATCTATCATACAATAAAAAACTTACATGATTAATTACATCAGCTGAAAGAAAAGAGAAGTATTGTTGAAATTCTCCTAAAAATAAAAAACATCTGACCATTAATTTGGTAGACCCTAATTATGTTTAGTAATCCATAACTAATTGATATTACCTGATAAATGTAAATAATTGCTAGAAATTCTAAAAAAAATAAAATTATCTAGCTCTTAATTAGGTGAACCCATTTTATGGTTAATAAATTATAACCAATAATTTTTCTTAATCTATGTAAGTGCGCATGAAGTTAATTTGTACCATGGTATGTATGCACATTTAGTTGAGGAACTCTTGTATAAAATTAAGACATGATATGCTGGAGATTGAATTGAACTCAAATGATCCACACATAGACACAAACTTACCTACAATACCATTATAATTTGCATTCTTTTAATTATATTGCAATAGATACAACTATTGTCTCTATTATTAGAGATTTCTATTATTGGAGATGCTGATTAAATATTATAAAGACCAAGTATTTCCTCCAAAAGATATAATCTATATTATTTGTTTTAACATATACTACTATATATTCATATCACAAATGAAACCAATTCTATAAATATGGAAACCAAATCAAATTGATAACGTTCTAAAATTTTGAATTCTTTCATATCATCTACAACCCTTTATTTTTCACATATAGTTCCTTCATTATCATCATATATATGTCACTAAACTAATTAAATATACTTTAAGAAATACCTGCACATATGTGCGAACCACCGTGCTAGTTCAGTCTAAAAAACTACAAACCCTGAGGAAAAAGTCAAGAGCTAGCGTCGAGCGCAGTTCTCTTTGGGCTGGATAGGCAACGCTTAGCCCAATCGCTCCGCACGTCTAGGTTGACTCGCGTGCCCCCCAAAATCTAAGCCAGCCTGACTACCTGGCTGTGAACTCGGCTTTGGCCCGTTCTTGTGGATTTATAGCTCCTTCAAAAATTAAAATAAATAAATAAATTTGTTAAATAGGATTCTTTAAATAGATTTTCGAGTTTAAAATTATATACACCGTTTACGTTGACATCTCTGTTACAAAAACCACCCATCATACCTAAAAATCATTAACTGTCGGAACAAAAAACAGAAACTTCTTTCCTCCTCTTCTTAAACGACTATAAACTCGAGCTTCCGCCGAGCCGCTAGGCTGATTTTGCTGTCTTCGAAGTTACGCGCTATAACTTTTTTTTTACTCAAACAAATGCTAAAATCAAATGATCTTTCTTTCATCTTTTTTTTGGGGAACCGGTTGACTGCCATCAAATGGTTCAAAATCACCTCCCTAACGGGGCGCCAAAACTATACATACACACCCAGGGAAAAAAAGAGAGGAAAAATTCGGAGTGCAAAACAAACGCGCGCGCCTATCGCGTACGTTACTATTGCGCCTCCAAATCCCTCTCGCCACTCTCCAACCTGGCCGACGCCGGCGCCGGCGCCGACCCATCCTCATCCACCGGCTTCTCCGCGTGCTTGTCGTCATCCACCACCTCGCCGCGGCACACTGGGCACGTGGTGTGCGCCATGAGCCACAAGTCGATGCATCCCAGGTGGAAGAGGTGCATGCACCTGGGCAGCTGCCTGGCCATCTCGCCGTCGGCCATGACGCTGATGCATATCGCGCACTCCCACCGGTCGCCCTCGTCACCGGTGTCGCGGTACTCGAACTTGGGCAGCGCGGCGATGGCGTCCTCGCCGAGCCGTGCCGGCCGCCTCTCGCCCACGACGGCCGCCGCCTCCACCGTGACCCGGTTCCCGGCCCGCCGCATGAGGTAGCACCGTATCATGCACAGCACGAAGAGGATGAGGAGCAGCGACGCGAAGGAGATGCCGAGGACCTCGAGGTAGGACGTCGTCGAGCAGCAGGGGTGCGGGCTGTTGCGGTAGGAGTTGGACAGCCGGGAGAGCGCGAAGCAGGGCTGGTCGACGGGGAGGCAGCCGGTCGTCTGCTCGTGCATGCCCTTGCCGTCCATCGCGAAATTACTCCAGGACGTTCGGTGGAAACGACGATGGATTGGGAGAGGGCGCGCGGGGAGCTTGTGATAAATAGGCCGGTGTCTTTCTTTAGGGTTTTAGTTTGTGGTGATGGGAGCAACATGCGGGGGAAGAATGGGGTGAGGGCATTTTGTTACATGCCGACCCTTCGACAGAAATAGCTTTTGCTTACAGATACTACGTACTGCTGTATAGGAACATATGAACCACGCATGCGATTTGCTTTGATTGTGTCGTTGCGCACGTTCTTGTCGTGCAGACAGGCTTTTTCCTTGGTTTGTGATAGTATCATTGTAGTGTGTGTTCTTGTGAGGAGTAGTAGTCATTTGAAAAGATGGTCGTTACTGTTGCATTAGTCAGGAAGCAGCATCGGGTTAAAGTTAGATCGTGCATATATAACCAGTACTTGCGCATGCACTGATGCACGCCAATCGGTTCAAAGTGGGTACTATCAGTATTATATTCAGTCCTAGCTAGATCGGGGTCAGTAAAATTAGCAATGCAAAAAAAAGAATTCAATGTGTAGCTTGGGATTATATTAAAGAAATTTTCAAAGGAAGAAATATTGGATGTCGTGGTTTCCAATAGCCACCCTATGTTGGATGTAAATTTTCTATTGAGACCCCTCCCCAGATGCTGCCACGTACTCCACTAGAGCCACGTGGCAACATCTAGAGGAGGGTCTTATGTGAGGCCCTTCTCTATGCACCTTATGTTTAGTCAACTCGAAAAAAAAATGCAGTGGGAGTAGCCTCTCCTGAGGCCCCCTTCTCAAATGCTGCCACGTGGTCTAAATTGCGACGTGACAATATATGGGGAGGGGTCTCTCCTATAAAATTCTTTTCCGGTCAGCTCTATGTGAGAAAATGATATTTTAGCCTTGGTCAGTATGGCAAAAGTAAACAGGGCTATAAACTATACATACGTGCTTCCGTGTCACCTCCTGCCATCGATTTGTTGATCATATTCAAACGGAAAAGAGGAATTGTGGGTGGGCTATTCAATCTGAGCTAATTCTGCAGCACTCAGAGAACAGTTTTTCCCAGGTGAGGACATCGAAGCTAGCACATAATGGAAGCGCACTCCGTATCTGTGAACCCAAAAACAAAGCAAAAAAAAGAACAAGAAATTCATGGACGAGGAGCTTCGGGCAAGCAAATGTTGCAATCTTGAGCGACAAATTCGAACCAAATTAATGCGTTAGCCTCCCGACGAGCTCTATCTGCATATGCATCACGAAATGTCGCTAGCATATGCACGAGTCACGGAACAACAACTGCTATTGCCGCTCCAAGTCCGTTTCGTGGCCGGACGCCCGCGCGCCGAGCCTCTCCGGCCGTGGCGGCACGGCCCCCGACGTTGACGACGAGGAAGCCACCATTTCATCGTCCAGCATCTCAACCGGCACGACAAACGCCGCGGCTCTCTCCTCGGCACGCGCGGCCGGCTCGACCTTCCCTCGGCAGACCGGGCACGACGCGTTGGAGAAGAGCCACACGTCGATGCACCCCTGGTGGAACACGTGCTTGCAGCCCGGAAGCTGCCTCACCATCTCCCCCTCGTCGACGATGCTGAGGCAGACAGCGCATTCGGCCGATGCCAAGGTCGAGCACTCTCGCCGGTACGGGAATAATGGGAGGAGCGCGATGGTGGCGGCGTCGAGGCCGCGCTTGGGCTGCTGTTGCTCCTGCAGGAGCCGTGCACTGTGGCGCCGGCTGCGGCTAAGGTGGAGGAAGCGCAGGCAGAGGAAGACGCATACGAGGAGGAAACAGCAGGCGAAGGATGCCGCCAACGCGCCGAGCAGCGTCGTGGTGCTGCAGCATGGGGACACGCCCGCTCCCGGCAAGGCCGTGATGTTTGAGGACATCGTACACTACTGCAGGGAAGGGTTTTGTGAGACCGTAAGCAGTAAGCTACTACTGTGCTATACTAGCTTATATATAATGTAGACCTTGGTGTTTTTTTTGAAGGGGTTCAATTCCATGATGTGTCTCCTGTGGGAGAGAGCATTCGTGTGTTGACTTCTGATGTGGTAACTTGAGATGAACAGTCTCTTTGTGTTATATTTTATGATTCGAATCTGATTAGATCAGATTACTTGAAAAATCCGATCACATTTTGCTCAAAAGATATATTCTAATCAGTATAACTGATCGGTAAGACGAATTGACCAGAGGTTATGATTGGAATCATCTTCGAGTCCATGATGGACTCTGTATCGACTTGCAACAGTCGTGGTATCTAAAGGTGTTTGCGCTGACTGGAGTCATAAGTGGCTACTCGAGTTACTTTTGACTACAGCTCTTTACCGTCATCTTCTGAGATCCTGTTTTATCTCTGAGCAGGGTATTGTTTCCGTCTTCGAGCAAGTTGTTATTCCAGTTTCTGAATAGATCTTTATTTCCATTGCCGACTAGGACTATGTTCCTTCCTCATCTGGGACTCGTATTCCCAAGGCTATTTATACCCCCTGTAAATATGCTAAGAGCGTCATGTAACTTCTCCTCCATATAGTGATTTCGTTGATTATGTATCCGTAGTTTTTTCCCACAAAGGTTTTTTACGTTAAATCTTTGTCTTGTGATATTCTTCATTGTTTTTATATTTGCCATGTATTTCATAACAAATGGCATTAGAGTTTGGTTCTTTGTCCGATCAATTTAGGGCATACTCATCATGGCATTAATAAAATATAATCTTTCGTTGTTGGATTGCAACACAAAATTTCTCTCTAGCAAGTCAAAATGCGAGTTGCTATGTCATAGCTCAATTTGGATGATGCGTTATTGAAAATGGACAAGATGCGTATTGCATGGTCTATTGAGGAGAAGCAAAGGAGATATCGTAAGGCTCTCTCCCAAATTCGTCTTCATCTTTCCAATAATATCCTCTAGAGAGTTATGGAGGATGCCACCGCTATTGTGTTATAGCTAAACTTAGAACATATTTGCATGACTGAGGATCTGACCAGCAAGATACATCTAAAGCAGAAGCTTTTCTCACCCAAGTTAGCAGAAGGCAAATCGGTGTGAGATCATCTGACCACATTTAAAGTTGTGGCCACTGACCTTGAAGCCATGGAAGTCAAATAAGACGATGAAAATTTGGGTCTCATTCTGCTCTATGCACTGCATGTTTCGTTCTCTACATTTAGAGACACAATTCTCTACAGTCGATATACTCTTACTTTGAAGAAGGTTCATAAAGCTCTGTATTCCAATAAAAAGATGAAAAAGTATGGTTTAGCTCGAGTTCGCATACAAAAGTTGGTAAATTCGAGATAAACTAGTGGAGAGGTCGACCAGTGATTCCAAAGGTAGAAGCTTGAGCAGATACAAAGGTGTTCAAAGTCAAAGACCAAGAAGTCACATCGCTACTACAAGAAGGGTGGACATGATATCTCCGAGTGCTAAAAACGTCAGAAGAAGAAGATGAATAATAGTTCTAAGAAAGATCAACAAGATGACAAAGCTACGACCACCATTGTCACAAAAGAACGTTCCATAGGGGAGGAATTCGGCTCAAGGTGGAGATTATTGTATTTTGTGATCTAAATCTAATCGGATCTGACCACTTGAAGAATATGATCAGGTTTTGCTCAAAAGATATACACTGACTAGTATGACTAGTCAGTAATATGAACTGATCAAAGGTTACAATTGGGATTATCTTCATGTTTATGATGGACTCTGATAGGAACGGGGTCCCGATCTTCCAATAGGTTCTGGATATGTTCGATTTGGTGGAGGCGCGACATAATTCGATCCGGCTTCCGAACAACACGTTCCGAACCCCGCAATCGCAGCACCACGTCTCCTCATGTTATCAACCGTGCGTAGCCCGGTTGACCTCGCCAAAAAGGCTAATCCTCGCCTGCGAATCGAAGAACACAAGCTAGAACAAGGAAGAACACAACTTAATTGCAGATGTATTGATTTAGCACTCGAAAGTTGGGGTCTCACAAACCGATGAACGGCGAAACTGTTCAAAGACAGAATAATATAAGCAAAACCCAAACCCTAATGGTGGGGGTGGCGGCTGGATATAGAGGAGTAAGGGGCGTGTAAAACCCCTGGACGCGCCCTAATGGGCTCCAACACGATACAAAGCCGAACGGCCCAAAAGACGGTGGCGCAGCACCCTGACAGATTCTGAACGCCCACTTGTTTTGACGATTCCTGTTGACTCAGAAGGAATTTTGATATGGGACCAGAGCCATTGGAAAGGTCGTCTTCTCAGCTTTCCATCCGTATGTAGAACGTCCAAAACGGAGCCCGGATGCGATATGGGCGTCCGTTGTAGTGCGGTCTGGTCCTGGACTCCGAATTGGATTCGAAGTCGGCTTGAGTTGGGCCTCCAACATGATTCGACCGCCCTTGCTGGACTTGTGTGCCTCGTAGCCCTTCTCCAAGTACTTCCAGGTCCTCTCCATGGTTCCTAATCATAATTAAATCATTAGGTAGCAATCGATTCTCAAATGAACAAAAAGTACTTAGGAATGAGCTCACCTGTAAATTCAATTGTCGGGTGCGAGCTCTAGTGATTGGTCCTTGAATGTCAAGTGGAGGCGTGTTGTGTGTATCCGGAGAAGTGATGTCCTCATTAGACTCTGCATAGACTTGCACCAGTTGTGGTGTCCAAAGGTGTTTGCATTGATTGGAGTCAAGCGTGGCTATTCGAGGCGCTTCTGACTACAACTCTTCTCCATCATCTTCTAAGACTATTTCATCTCTGAGCGGGGTGTTGTTCTTGTCTCTAAGCAGGTTACTGTTTCAGTTTCTAAAAAGGTCTCTCCATTGCCGACTAGGACTCTGTTCCTTCATCGTCCAGGACTATTGTTCCTAAGGCTATTCATACTTTCTGTAAGCCTCATGATAGTGTGCACAACATAAGTTATCTACACATGTAATACGCCAAGAAAATTCTATAACTTCTTCTCCATATAATGATTTCGTCAATAGAGTGTCCGTGATGTTTCCCTGTAAGGGTTTTTCACGTTAAATCTTTATCTCATAATCCTGATTACTCTCCATTGTTTTTCATATTTGCTGTGTGTTTTATAACACTTTGCATAACTGCATCCTATATGTCTCGAGACAGTGGCAAAGCCAGAAAATAGATACAGGGTTGGTTCTTTTTTGCTACAACTTATGTCGTTTGGTCCTAGCGCGAGCGCCTGTGTAAACAAACTGAATGTTGATAAGCCACTTCAAAAAGACTGTCCCGACAAGCCACTTTGAAAAGATGATAGAAAAACCATCCTATTTGTTTATTCAAGAGAAACTATAAGCTATAAGCTGAAAAAATATAGCCATAGTGAGAGCCGATAAAATGTAACTACCTTTTCGTACCGTACACATAATAGAAGATAGTGCAATTATATATACATGCTTTAAGTGGTAATAACATAACAATTTACAGTTACACGATACAGAAAAACACATTATAGACAAATAAAAGATAATAGGACTAGCATATATGCATCAAATATATAGACCATAGACATAATGTAGATGCTTAGAGGAGGCCATTAACGTGCATAAAATCTTTTGGCATAGAAGATCAAGGGTAGTAAAACACTTTTTGGCAGAATGGGGGAGCCATGGCTCTACAGCAGCTCCACTACTGTCTTTCAGACCTAATCAACACTTGGATAAAAGTTTGTACAGCAGCTGGATTATAAATAAAAAGCATTGAAGATGTTGGATATAGTCTGTTTCATCAATAATTTATTTAGAAAATGGTGTGTTTGAACTATATGTTTTGAGCCTTGTTTATATTGACTTCTAAAAATTATTTTTCTATAGTAAATGATTTTTTTATGTTACTTAACTTTCAAACGGTATCTTTTCAATACGGAGTTTACTAATTGATTATGGTACACACTATAGTGACTTCATTTATATTCGTCAAAATCACACGTAAGTTTCTCTCTCTTTGTACGGCTATCTACAAACTGTTACTATTTATAAACTAAAACAAAATACCATCAATAAAACCTAATATGAATGGGTCCAATAGGCTTGGCCGGATTGTGAAAAATATATAATCCGTACAAAGTTTTGTCAAGGAAGGGGTCTAACTTGGTAATGTAGTTCTAAAAAAACTTGCTAATGTTTTTGTACCCTTTCTTTTCCTTCGAGGAAGAGTTGACTGTTGACTTGGGATGTATATTAGATGGAAAATAAGCTGCTAGTTGGATGTTCATGTGTGGAATTGCAAGCACGATAGATGATAACTATTTTTGAAGTTGCAGTTGACTTTCTGATAAAGGAAGTATATATTTGAATGTTGTGAAAACTATTATTTTCATGTTAACTTAACTTCATAGCACTAGAAAAATATATCGAGTACAGCCATACCATGGATGAAAATTTCTAAATAGATAATTAAAAATAGCTGTACACAGAAGCATGTACTTTATTTCTTTCATGATGTGAAAAATAATGATCTTACCAAACAGATGTTTCAATTTTCTCATTTCTATGAAGGAGTGGCCTTTACATACATACATATACATACATACATACATACATACATACATACATACATACATACATACATACATACATACATACATACATACATACATACATACATACATACATACATTTAAAATAGTCATATGTTCCTTCACCTCACTTGCACCTCGCTTATAATCCCAATCCATATAAATGGGCCTATTTCTACATACCATGTCAAAACGTATCCATCTAGGCTTCTGACCGGGTGGCCAAATGCATGGGCTCAGGCAAATAGAAGCAGCCCCAAATAGTTAGGCTTTTCGAACTCGCCATGACCGGCTTCATCAAAATTTATCTGCGCGATTGTAAGGCAGGAACAGATCAAAGCCCAACCATATATCTGGATGGTAATAATTGAGGGGTTGCATTGCATCCGTGACAATTTTTTGTGTTGAGCAGAAATTTTCAATTAACTCCAGTGAGGAAACAACAAATAGGTGTATATACTTTATAAAAAAAAGAGCAGATAAGTGTCTTATATCTAAGTTGTGGAATAATACAGCGTACACTGTGAACACAGTTATAGTTACATTTTAAAAAAAATTCCTAGTGCTAGCTAGCCATTGGAAACAATCAGTGTCACATTTCGCAATCTACCCTACAGCACATGATAGAGAATTAGAGCTCCTAGCAATCGTTTCCCTGCAGAGAAGTAGAAGTACCGGTCATTTAACGTTAGTATTTTCAATTTCTCTGATTTTTTAAGGATCCGATTTCAACGGTTAGTTTTCTTGTGTGGGGTATAAATACTCTCTTGTGACCGGTTAAAGATGTTGTTGTTTCACTCATTTTCACTCTCTTGAGCTAGTGTGAGGTCCTCCTCTCAATGATGCATGTGTGTGCACTTTGTGAGTAATGAGAAGATATCTAGATTGTATGTGTTACATCTAGAGTTGGACTTATATGTATATTCCATACTTCTAGGAGTATGTACTTTTACTTATCATATACCACGTAAATAATATTATTATATCTCTTTATCCTTTTTAGCATACTCTAATAATTATTATAAGATATTTCAAAGTGAGTTTCACAAAAAATTCATCAAAGTCTACTTTTCATAGTATAATTTGTGTATTACTCCTTTTATGTATACAAAAGGATATATAGTAAAAATAAAGAGTTCCAATGAAAAATTTTCAACCAAGTCCTATTGGAGTATCTTAGAATTAGTATTTAAGTATACCGAAAACGATAAAGAGATATAACCTGTTCGTTTAAGTGGTATATTGAAAGGGGAGCATGTACTCCCGGGAGTACGAAAAAGGCTTCATACACACACGGCTGCACTAACGAGCGCGCGCAACCTGACCAGCTGGTGCAGTTCATGCTAACTCGGTTGGATAGTAATTCCATGGATTACAGATGATAACTTTTTATGCATAAGATAGTAATTTTACAAATGTAAGTAATTTGATGAATTATACATGATAACTTTATATTCAGAAGATAGTAACTTTTTCATAACTAACAATATGCATACATGCAGTAGGAGAGAGAAGAGATAAGTGCACTTGTATTTTTTTTATCTTGTTTACAAGCTAAATAATAAAATAACTTTTTCACCAAAAGTCTGATATGTGATCTGTTTGCACCATTGTGTTTAAAATTATGGGCTTAACAAAACAAAATCATGTTGAATATATTTCGACGGTGCAAAATTACTACACGTACAGACGATCATAACTTCATGCATTATAGATAATAACTTTATGTGCAGTGATAGTAACTTCATGCATTATAGATGATAACTTTATGTGGAGACGATAATAACTTCATGAATTATAGATGATAACTTTATGTGCAGATGATAGTAACTTTTCCTATAATTAACAACTTTGCTAGTAACCATCTGTGTGGTGGGTTGGTGAGGGCAATTGGATGATTGGGTGGCCAGATTATATGCTTATTCTACACATAGCAACTAAATAATGTGTGTGTGTATAAGAAAAATACATTCTACTCCTAGGTGTAGTTACTCCCACCTGTGATATACCACCTAAACAAAATCAACATACTTCTTTATTACTTTCGGTATACTCATGTACTAATTCCAAGATACTCTAATACCTGTCACATGAAAAAAAATTGCAAGGAAGCACATGTTTTTTTGTCCTATTATGCTAATACCTTCATATTCTTACATAAAAATAAGTATGTTAAAAAATTTATACATATCACATTAAAAAGTATACATACCACTTAGATGGTCTTATATACTCATATACTACACATACATTCCCTCCGTTACGTTAGATACCTCATACTTTGTGAGATGGACATAGCGAGTAAGTACACCCGGGAGTACAAAAAATATTTCATATGTGTGTGTATGTATGTATGTATGTATGTATGTAGAAAAAATTGATCATATACCCTCCATTTAGATGGAAATTGAGGATTTACCCTCCTGGCCCACGTGTCAGTGACTTATAATGACCCCACGTGTCATTGAGATGTGGAGGGTAAATCCTCAATTCCCAACTAAAGGGAGGGTATATGATCCAATCTCCCGTGTGTGTGTGACGCTGAAATGTATGTATGTATGTATGTATGTATGTATGTATGTATGTATGTATGTATGTATGTATGTATGTATGTATGTATGTATGTATGTATGTATGTATGTATGTATGTATGTATGTATGTATGTATGTGTGTGTGTGACGCTGAAATGGGGCACCATGGTGTCTGGGCACCAAGCCTCCCTGCCCTTGGATTACTTTTAGATGCGTGCTAGTGCAATGGTATATAATATATCAGGCAAATCCGTTAACATTCATTAATTCGAAAAGGCATCGATTTGGAAAGAAAGTCATTGATTAGCATGGTGCTCATGTTATTTATACTATATATAAAAAGAGAAAGAGACCACTACCTCTTGAACAAAAATTGCAACTGAAAAGAACCCAGCGTTAGCTCAGTGGTGGATTTAGATGTTTCGAACCCACTGATCCTGAGTTCGATCTCTAAATCGAACGACGGATTTTCTACTTATCCCCTTAGGTAAGGTCCCGAGAAGGGATAGTATACGTATACGTGATCAGTGGGTTCAATGGTTAAAGCATGTGCCTACATTTTGTGAGGTGTAGGTCTCTAATCTAGTTAGACGTGTGCTAGTAGATACACTGACGTATATTAAGTTGGGATATGCATGTAAAATATGTGCTCGTGTAGTCGTGTGCGTCTACCGCTATACTTAAAAAAAATTGCAACTGAAGGAGTGACCGGAGCCCAGTTTGGCCTCGCCACTGGTTGATTCCCAGTTAGCTCGTGATATTCAAAAATACTGTTTTGCAGACGTCCACCGCTGTCATACTTACCATTGATTGGCTGGCTAATGCATGTCAAGAAAGCGAAGTAGCTGGATATAGTTCATCAGCACCTGAGATATGATTAACAATTTTTCTTTCAGTTCTTGTCTCGCTAGAAACTGACGATCGAACTTCATACGTAGTTCATCGTCATATTTCTTGCTTCTGTGTTTTCAGTAATCAGCACCCGCACGCAGATGCGAATCACTGCAACGTACGTACGATTTATCTCAAAATTCGCGCGTAAATCCTCCCCTTATCGTTTTTACTTTAATCGATCCGTGTTTACCTCCAGCGATCAATGCGTCCTGGCAAGCTTTATTGGTATCGTGATATTTTTTTTGTCGTTGCGGGAGTTAGGGAGCTATCTAGCTAGCGCTCTGACAACATGACAGCGTGAGGTCCCAGCGAAGGTGCAGGTGTCACACACCCAATGTATGGTAGTTAAATGGACTCACAAATAATTTTACATTTTAGTCCTTCATTTTACTATTTCAGCCTTTACAATATTTCAATTAGCACTTTTCTGGAAATTTTTAGAGAAGGAACCTTAGAACCAAAAAATTAAATCACATATATACCCCTTGAGCCACCTGTGAGTCTAATACTAAAACCCCACCCACATTTTCTTTTTTTTCCACCCTTCCCCCCTCTCTCTCTTCATCCCTACCTTTCTCCCACATCCTCCCTCCCCTCTCGGCTCTCCCGTCCTACCACCGTCGTCCTCGAGTTGCTGTCATCGTCAGCGCTCCCTGGCCAGATCTGGTCACCACTGCCGCTCTTGAGCCCTAGCGCTCCATGATGTTTTCTTGTCTAGCCCTAGCGCCGTCGCCCTCACCATCATCGTCATCTGCGTTGTCCTCCATTGTTGGTCTTCCTCAACATCGAGCCACAATTGTCATCCTCGCTCGGCGCCGTCGTCTTTGTTCCAAGCATTGACACCACCGCCATTGTCGGTTGGATTTGTTTATTGCCATCGTCCCCACTCGGTAGCCGCCATCCCGTTTCTACTTCACCGGCCACTCACTTGCAGGAGATGAAGGTGTGATGAGGTGTGGGGGTCTTTTCCTCTCTCTATGGACTACCTTCTCTCACCCCCAAGCCACCGTAGCTTTTGCAAGTCTCTCTGGCACCTGTGAGACACCCATCTAGTGCACAGGCTAGCATCCAAGCTATAGGTCTTGCAAGGCACCCAGTTGGCGCAACGCTTTGTACATGCTCTAGTATGCATCTTGTTGTCATCAGAAAGCCACGTGATGAGGATTAAATAAATCTCTTAAATATGGCTTTAATATTTAATTAAAGCCCTAAGACCCCTGTGATCATAAGTTTCCTATAGTCGTTCCCTGAGTACCCTGGTCAGAGGACTACTATATACTATGCCCGACCAGTTGACCACTTGGAGGGTTCGTGAACTCCAGGGGATTCCTCCAGTATGATTAATAAGACATGTGCCTTATCCTTCCTAAATAGCACGACGTTTCAGCCTTGTATCTTTGATAACAACTGCCATGCAGTTGTGTCGTATGATTATCTCCCACTGACAACAACCGAATGTCAATTACCTCTCGGTATCTCTCTGACAACAACCTCTCATCCGACCGGACACGATGATTCCATGAGATGTCTCCTCAGATGGATAACTAGCGCCCCTTCAATGGTATTTAAATATTGACGAGAGAGGACAGAAGGACAATCAACAACCTACACATGATTGCTTAGAGACAATCAATTGATATGCAATCCAAAGAATAAGCCAAGACAATTAGAATCTTCCAAGCAATGGAAACAAGATAGATTAAGGGATAGTTAAGTTCCTTTTGTAGGCCCTTTGTAACCAGTTCATAAGCAGTAAAGATCAATCCCTTCTCTTGCTGATCTATTCCAAGAAATCTAGTCATCTTTCTCATATTATTCATAAGATCGGCAAATCGATCATTGACACCATGCTAAACTGTACCTGGTGGGAGGGAACCATGTTCTTGGGCCATAATTTAGCACTATATAGGATAGCAGATGGACCTATCAACTAGATGCAAACATGGATACCAAAAAAGGAACTCTTGTTGTATCTAGCACTATTGAAATATCATTTTTCAATTTTTGTCCCTAGCACCCTTTTTGAAAAAAAACGGATCTCTCCCCAAGGTCAGAAGGTGTGACAGATGACACATGTCGCCTGTCATACTATAGTAGCTCAGCAAGTGGCCCTACCGCTTCACCACTCAGTAGGAGACCTACCGCTTTGCCACGCCTTGACAGGGGCCATTTTAGTCATGCTTATGATTAACACTAAGTGCCATTAGCACTAATTAACCACCTGTCATCCTGTTGAGCAATCGTAGCATAGCAGGTGACACATGTCACCTTTTGAGCTCGAGAAAGGGGTCATTTGTGCAAAAATGAATGCTAAGGGGCCAAAATTAAAAAAAAACATTACAATAGTGTCATATATACAAAGGCTTAAAGAAAGTCGAGGGCCTATGCATTGCTCTGTGCGACCTTGTGGGAAGCTTGTGTCCTTCCATTTGCCTGCAGATCTGATGAATGGTTTAGTTTACCTACGTCAATGTATTGTGCGTTGTGCTACCAAGATCCGTCTATATTTCTTTTGGGAGACATGGAGCACATTTCAGCAATTCAGATTCTTCAAATGGAGCTACACTTTGTTACCTTTGAAGTAATATTATATAAAAAGATAAAACTTGTTTCATACACCTATAAAGTGATGGACTTGGTGGATAATGTTTTAAAGGGAAAGAATAGCATCATACATCTTTTGCAACAAAGGGCAGGTGGGGGTGGAAAAGCAGTAGCGAAGAACTCAAATGCTGCTATAGCCCTACACAGTGGAGTGGCGGATCCATTGAGATCCATGGGGGTGCATTGGACACTAGGTCTAATTTTGTTTCTTATTGTATATTCCATGTAAATTTTGATGTGAACCCACAGTCCAAATCGAATGACATCTGATTACTCCAAAGATTGAAGCTCTTGATCCATTAGCTCCCACAGCTGGGCCCAAGACGACACCAATCAAGGCCCAGACACGTGTCCTAACATACGCAAGTGCAGCCCAGCTGACATAAGTATAAGCCAAGGCGCTCAGTCAGCCAAGCCACTCTACAAATGGAAAATAGCAAATAAAGGCTACACTACACGTATATCACATTGCCCCAGTCACTCACATCTCGTTTCATCTCTCCATATGTCCCACCTTGCGCAAAAGCAAAATTCACTCTCTTGCTTGGTCACAGCTCGCAGCCACTAATTGCCAGAGCCTAGAGGCCTAGGTTGCAGCCTGTTGGCTATCGCATCTCCTGGTCATCATCATCCATCGATTGTCTCGCTAAGCACTTGGTGGTATAAATTAAGTTCTAAATCGACATAGGGTATTGCTAAATTTTTCTCAATTCTTTCACTTTTTTAAGCAAATGGACTAAATTTATGAGTTATGGTTTAAATGTTATGATTGTTGATTGGTTTTTTGTCAAATTGTAGGGTTCAAAATTAAGGTTTCAATTTGGGTTTTTGAAAATTGGAATACCCAACTACTTCATTGTAAATTGGAAGCAAAATTATACATGTAATTATGGGGATGTTCTTTTGGGCTATGGTTGATGGATTTTATCTGCGTTTCTCTACATGGCAGCGGACAATGAAGATACTGATATGGATGACGCACAAGTCTTTATACCCGGGAAGATGTTTGGAGAATCTGCTTGAGGAGACCGTACCATTTCAATGTTTGGCATACATACATACATACATACATACATACATACATACATACATACATACATACATACATACATACATACATACATATATACAGTATAAATAACAGGGGCACCTAGGTGTCTGGACACCTAGTCTCCTTACCTTTGGATTGCTTTTAGATGCGTGCTAGTGTGATTGAGACTTTCCATCCATGATTAAGACTTTCCTTCCATGATTGATTTAGCATGCCTAATATATTACATACCATACATACCATTGCTCTAGCACGTATCTAAAAGCAATCTAACGGCAGGGAGCCTAGGTGTCTGGGCACCTAGGTGTCCCATTTCAGCGTCCCATATATACATACATACATACATACATACATACATACATATATATATATATATATATATATATATATATATATATATATATATATATATATATATATATATACACACACATATATATACATACATACATCCATACATACATATACATATATATACATACATACATGTACATATATATACATATATATACGTACATATACATACATACACACACATACATACATACACATACATATACATACATATGTATATACATATATACACATACATATGTATATACATATATACACATACTTATGTGTGTGTGTATAACCCGGTCATTTTTATTCTGATTCCCCTCTGGCCCTATGCCAAGATGCTACAATCACTTTTGTGCTCTAGCGACATACTAGTATATGGACAGTTTGTAGCCCCGTCCGTTTTTCAGGCGTTCAACCCCGTCCCGGTCCCGACGTCCTTATTTCCTCGGTTCAGAGCCCTCGGCAGTCGGGCCCTCACCCCTCGCCCCTCGGCTCACCACGCGGCGCTCACCGTCCTCCACTCCTCCTGACCTCCACTCCTCCAGTCATCCTCCCTCTCGGCTCCTTCACTCCTCCTTAGCTCCTCGCCTCCTCCAGTCCTCCTCCCTGGCGTCCCCGCTCTCCGTGCTCCCCGCGCAGCCGCGCAGCAGCGCAGGAGAGGGGTCGTCGACTCGGTGGAGGTGCGCGCGGCGCAGGCAAGGCGGCAGCCGGCGGTGGGGGCGCGGCGGCGCGCGCAGGAGTCAGATCTGATGCCTGATGGGGCGATGGGCGGCTGGGGCTGGGTTGCCGGGTTGGGGAATGGCCGAATGGGGATTAGGGTTTTACACTTTTGCTGGTGGATGTCTCTACTGCTGACTGCTATGGGCTGAATTGTGGGCTGAAATGCTGATTTGTTGTGTGGGGCTGTGGGCTAACATGGGCCTCGGGCTGGGCTGTAGGGTAGATATTTTTTAAGTATATATTAGTGGTTGGTAGTATTAGAAGTTTTACTGGGCCTCGGGCTATAGCCTACCCAGCCCGAGGCCCAGTTCCGCCCCTACCCCACCCCTGTTGGAGCTGCAGTAGGGAGTAGACTCAGGTACAACAATGCCCCTCGCTATCGTGAGTGATCCATCACCAGCTCTTCCAGCGCTGTCCATCTTCTCCGTCTCCGTCTCCGTGGACACGACAGCGATGTTTCCCAGCAATGTTGCGCCCGTCCGCGTAGCTAGGTAACACTCCACGCACACGCCCGGACGGATTCTTGTTTTGATTGCAGAAAATGGCTCCCCTCACATACGCCACCATGTGTTCCCGGCCGTTGTTCGTGTTCCAGGGATCAGTAGTACTTGATCAGGTTTTCGGTCCGTTTCGCGCTGCCGGTCGGTCGGAGGATGCGCATGCAACCGAGCTATATCTATCTGAATGCATATTGGCTACTATATATCTCTAATGCTGCATGCATGGGCGACAGAATCTACTGGTTTCCAGCGCGCGCTTGAGGCTCCACTTGCATGGCATATAGCTCCTCATTTATCGTCTCCAGCAAGGCGTCGTACGATCGAACGCCGGCGGGGCCAGCCTCCAAGCACGCCAACAATCCGTCAGACCTTTCAAAGGTATGATGCCGATCAATCAATCAGTTAATCCATCGGGCGGTACGCGCGACGTACGCGGCCGCGCAGGCCGCATTTATAGTCTCATGTGCTTTCATGTTCCGATCTGAGGACGCTACTGGCCGATGAAGATCATCAAGTGCCTGACTGCCCGCCCGCCTGCCGCTGCCGGGGATGGATGAATTGCGCGCACGATGGGAACATGGCCTGAGCTGCCTCTCGTGCGTGGCGACCCTGCCGGCCATCATTGTGTCGGGCAGCGGCGAAGCTAAAAAATTTGCAAGGGGTGTACATTTTGCACGTACAATTCTATAATCCTGTACAATGATTTCATAATATTATAACTCCAACATGTAATTTTTATATTTGCTAAAAATACAATACGAATAATTCAAATAAGGTCTTACGTAAATAGAGGATTACAAAATATGTAATGAAAATTATAATTTTACTTTACGCGTTTTCATCCCTTAAAAATGTTTGATTATATCATCTACACTAATCTTTAAGAAAATATCTCGCTCAATAAATACAACTAAACAATCATTCAAAAATTGATCACCCATACTATTTTTCAATTTGTTATTCACAAGATTCATCGGAGAAAATACTCTTTCAACACTCACCATCGCCACCAGTAGGAGCAATACTAATTTGAAAAACAAGTACACCAACTTGTAAATTTCATACTATGTTTCTGCCAGCCTTAAAAACCATCTATGAATAGGAAATATCACAAACAGTTTGAGGTGAAAACCGTATGTGATATTACCAAATATCACAGATGATTTTTTATTTTAACTATTTGTGATACTTCACAGATGGTTTGTATTGAAAACCGTCTGTGATAATTAAGTCATCACAGACGATTTGTATAAAAAACTGTCTGTGATAATTTCACTATATTAATTGCACGTAGATCCATCGACTCTCTGTCTTAAATTCCAAATCTACGCTATTGTTTTGAGCTAAAGGTAGGACTTTGAGGCTATTTGGTGAAAGGAGACTATTTGGCAAGAGTAATTGTAGATCCACTAAGTTTTTGACTACATATGGTTAGTAATTTGTTGCTAATTGCTTTATAATTTAGATTTATAACTTTTCGAGAAAGGAGAATTGAAGATGGTTGATCTACCTAGCTTGATGTAGAGAGAAGATTATTTTACATCTAGCATGGTTTAGGGTTTAGTCAATTCATAGTCTATTTGTACTTAATTCAATTTAATTAATTATCATTGCTACATATAACTATTTAATTTAGATCGTATATATATAGTATAATAATTAATTAATTGAATATGTTATACTAAATTGTTATATGTGCAACGTAGGGCTGAACCTGGATGTACGCTGGGAACCGTGTGAGTGAAGAGTACATTAATAGCGATTCTGCTTTTACAAGAGCCGCCGAGGAGAATATGTTGAATAGAGGGGTGAAATATATGTACTATCCATGCATTGACGGCGAGAATCTAAAGATGTTTAGGAACCGAGCATAGATTGAAACGTACTTGATTCGAAGTGGTTTCAAAAAGAGGTATGCACGTTGGACCAGTCATAGTGAGGAGCAGATTACATAAGAAAATAGTAATAATAACATCACCGATAAAAATCGATGATATACTGTCAGATGACCACGTTGATTGTGGTTCCAATTTGGACAGGCTAAATGATGACAATCTCGATCAAATGCTTCGCGATGCAGAAGGGAACTATAATGACAGAGAGTATGTTAAATTTTGGGGCTTCATGGAGGACCAGAGAAACCTTTATTCATGTGCTGCAAGTCAAAGTACACGAGGTTGTCAGCCGTGCTTGAACTACTGAAATTGAAGGTAAGCAACGATTGGTCCGACAAGAACTTCACGGCACTATTATGTCTTTTAGCGGACATGCTTTCAGAGGGAAATGAGTTGCCCAAAACTACCTACAAAGCCAAGAATGTTCTTTGTCCATTGGGAATGGAAGTAGAAAAAATACATGCATGTCCGAACAACCGTATCCTCTACCGTAAAGAGTATGTAAATATGCATGTATGGCCGATGTGCAACGCATCCTAATTTAAGCGTAAAAATCAATCAGATGACGACGAGGTAATAGAGGTGAAGACAGGACCTCTTGCTAAGGTGGCATGGTATCTTCCTGTAATTCCCTGTTTGAAGTGGTTTTTTGCGAACCCAAGGAGGTAAAACTGCTGTGTTGGCACTCAGAGGAGCGTAAGAAGGATGGAATGCTAAGACACCTTACTGATTCCACATAGTGGAGAAACATCGATGAGAAGTTTGCAGACTTTGTTGCATAACCAAGAAATATAAAGTTTGGATTGAGTACAGATGGAATTAATCCTTTCAGTAACATGAGCAACCGACATAGCACTTGGCCCGTGACTCTCTACATCTACAACATTCCTCCCTGGTTGTATATGAAGTGAGAGTATATTTTGCTATCGATACTTATCCAAGGACCGAAGCAACCTGGGAACGATATTGATGTGTACCTAGCACCATTGGTGAAAGATTTAAAAATACTGAGGATCGAAGGGGTACAGGTATGGGATGCGTACAAACGAGAGAACTTCATTTTACGCTCCTTGTTGTTCTGCACCATCGATGATTATTCTACCCTTGCTAACCTGTCAGGCCAAAGTACAAAAGGGGTCAAAGTATGAACTCATTACTTAGATGATACTGAGACTATGTGGCCGAAGTATTTACACAAAACCGTGTACATACATCACCGTAGATTCCTTCAGAGGGCTTACCCATACCACAGGATGAAGAAACAATTCGACAGAGAAAACAAGGACAGTTCAGCTCCAAGGCATTTAAGCGAAAAAATCTATGATATGGTTAAGCATGTAGGTGTTGTGCTCGGAAAGGGACGTAAATTGATGACTCATGAAAAGAACGTCTGGAAAAAAAATCAATATTTTGGGACTTACCTTATTGTGAGCACCTAGAAGTTCGCCACTGCATCTACGTCATACACGTAGAGAAGAATGTATGTGATAGCTTGATTGGTCTCTTACTGAACATTCGTGACAAAACAAAGCATGGTGTCAACGCACGGCTTGACTTGATTGATATGGACATTAGGCCTGCTTTAGCACCGACAAAGACCGATAAATCCAAGGCGAAAAGAACTGAGCTGTGCCAGTGCTTGCATGGTGTAAAAGTTCCACTTGGTTACTCTACCAACATGAAAAAACTTGTTTCGATGGAAGATTTGAAGTTAATTGGCATGAAGTCTCATGATTGTTATGTGCTGATAACACAGATTCTCCCTATTGCAATTAGAAGTATTTTGTTGATCAAGGTTCGAGAGACAATCATGAGGCTGTGTTATTTTACACAATATCACTGACGATTTTTATTACAAACTGTCTATGATAGTTTACATCACAGATAGTTCAAAAGTCGTCTGTGATGACCCGTATTATTACTAATCCATAAACTCAGGCGGCTCATGAAACCATCTATAATGACATTTTTGAACCGTCTGTGATGACCATTTGTGCACTAGTATTAGCAGATGAAGGTTGACAAGAAATTCTGATATCCTAACGAAAGGAAAGTGTTTTTGGGTGTATTTTAATTTGTATGATCAGGTCCAACATTGTAATCAATCTCTCATGCTTACTGTGATAAATCAGTTACTAAAAGAACTCCCAATGTTTGCTTATGGGATATTGGTCAATTATGAGTTCACTCAAATGGTCCACGCATATGCATGTGTGTAAGTTCGATCCCACCTTGAGAGTATAAATTGAAGAATGTGTGTGAATGTGACCGCAACTGAAGTAAATCCGCTAGCTCCATGCTAACATTTTTGTGTAAAGTTACGATGAAAACCCAAGCAAATTGGTCCTTATGTTGTGGCGTTTGGACTTCGAGATGTCCTCCAAATTTAAATGTACCATTTGAATTTTACTTGACCATTCGGTGAATGTCAACATAAGAAGTTAATTCGTTAGGGCTCACAAGTCACAGCAGCTGCCCCTAACACCAGCTCTATATATGACAAGATCATTCAAGCTAGGTAGATTGATTCCGTGACGATCAACATATGATATGTGTGCTCTCCAGCAAAGCCAACTTATTGTTTTGGTAACTTTGGCACCCATCTATTAATATAACAAAAAAAAAAGAGGAATAGGATTGTCCACAAAAATTATGGAATAACACCATGATGGACCAATCTATCCTATGTTCAGATCAATATTCCTCAATTCAAACATGCTTGTAAAATCTACAGCAGTCACCAAGTACTTTACCTCGCTGTGGAGACTTAGATGAACAGTACACTAGATGTCTGGTGAACAACCTAAGTCATTCAATGTCGTTTTAATTGTTTGGAGCAACTCATACTGGACCAATATATTCTTCATCACCTACTGGAAAGGATATTCTAAAGTGACCACATATAGGAGAGTGAATCACCTAGCTCATAGACGAGATGCGTCTACACAAGGTTTCTATACCAGCTACTGGAAGGTATTAAAAAACACAAACAGCGCAAATCGTACTACATTTTATGCAGAGGGAGACAAGACAACATCTAAGAGCACAAGCCAGAATTATATTTTTATTCATTAAAAAAAGGAAATGTAGCTTCATGATCCAACATCAGCATGAACAAGAGATGGGTTTCACTTAACTCATACGGAGTATCCAATTTTTTAGCAACAATGTGCTTCATTGGTAGTAATTAACTGTGGTAAATGAAGCAGTAGCACATGTTTTGCTACAATCTATTGATGCAATTGTTACAACAACTAAATTGTAGCAACCAGCAATACGATATTTATATACAAACTACTCTATCATATTTTAGTAACCCATGCATTCAGAATTTTTTTTTTGAACGACCATGCATTCTAAATTGCATGCAAGCAACCAGACATGCTTACATATCACCCAGAATAAGCACACAAAGCGCAAAAGGAGTGGCCGAAAGGGGAACTCATTGGACAGAATTCTTCTACCTTAAGAGATCAAGAAGTATGAGAAATTGATGTGTTCAAAGCTTCTCTTCCATCACTCACCTGTCTTGATCTTAACCATACAGACTTCATTGAACGATACAAATAACGGCTCGTTTAGAATGTAGGAATTTCACAGAAAATAGTCCAAGAATTCCCATGGGAGTGAGGAAAAATCCCGTTCCAAACAGTTCGTAATTAAACCCAAAGGCAAAGATACAGGATTTGATTGCCTCTCGTGCTACCACAAATCCTAACGCAATATTGCTATATACTTTACTGCCACAGACGTCTTACAGCATACTTGGCACTAACAAAGCTGTATACTTACTGTCACAACATAAAAATCTGCAGTCTGGTAACCATCACAAGTACTCACTGTCGACCAAGGCTTAAAGCCTGTGAAGTATGCTTGTGGTAACCACTTGTAGAATGGTGTTGAAGCATGTACGTATACACTGTACTATCGTATAACTATTGCGTATTCCATGCATCTCCCCAGCAAAGCACTCATTTATGGCGACTCCCTACAGGGAAAAGGGAAGTGAGGGGGCTCCGTGCATCATGACATGCCTCTGGACTTCCATCTCTCCCCAACAACTAGTTACCAGCCTTAAAGTTTCAGTACAATCAAGGGAGTCCATGTGGAAGCCAATCAGAGAGGAGGAGAAATGAGCAATCAAGGCCCCATCTCCACCTCTCTCCTCAAGGATGTCAACTTATCAAATACAAATTAAATAATCTATACCGTATAGATATTAGATAAAACGAACAATACAAATATGATTGATATTTTTAAATCTTAATATATAAAACACGAATCGAATAGTCCGAATATAAACACCAGATAAAATAAATAACATGAAACCCTGCTCTTCTTGTATCTGTCTCGAAGTGCCGCGTCAGAGAGCGCAAGCTAATTCCTGAGGTAAGATGGTTAAAAGACGCTTGTACTGTGCCACTGGCGGCGCGTGTAAGACGGGGCAGATAACTAATGAGTAATGACACACCACAAAACCTTTTCCCTTTAAAGCTTAAAGTGTGATGGGAAGTGAAGGGGGGCTACTGCGGTTGGAAAGCTGCGGCCGGCCGCTGCCTCCGCCTGCCCTGCTGCTGCTGCCGCCGCAGTGAAAGAGACCCAACCAATCACATGGATAGGGTAGGGGAAAACAGTGTGAGGCCACCGGAGTCTGCACGTTTTTTAAAGCTCAAAGGGTGCATTAAATCCGACCCTTTTGGTTGTTTTGAGGAAGGTCGGGGGGCCAACAGCATTGCCAACTTCTTTTTCAGCTCATGGTTCCTGGCTTTTGACTTTTCAAGATTTATAAGCATCTTATTTATTTGCACGAGCGTTCGGATCAAAACTATCAATTGTAGCCGAAAAGATAAGGGCCATTGTCATGCAGCTTCTTCTAAAAAGGACATTGCCAAGATAAAAATAAGGAGGCTGGGGGTTGGATGCATGGGCGACATAAAAAAAACAGAGAGAACTTTGGGAAGATTTGTGACAGGCACATCTGTTTCCCATCACAGCGAAGAAAGAATATGGAAAGATGAAAGATAGACTCCTCTCCCCATCATCGATCATCCACTTATCAGTTCAAGAACAACATCTAGTAGCAGCACTGCTCCTGAACCCACAGGAGGAAGCGAAGCATTTCATGCAACACCAACAAGAACAAGAGAGCAAGCAAAGGTCGACCTACAGCAGCTACAACATCCTACTGCAATGCAATGCAACAGAGAGGCTGGCTAGCCAGCCAGGGTGCTGCATTCTCACAAGCCTAATTCTAATTAAGAAGCTCCGAGTGATGGGATTCTTGAAGCAAAAACAAATGACATACACAGCAGAAATAGATGGAAAACCAACCAACCAAAATTAGTACTAGCTCCAAACTTTCTCCCCCTGGTTGCAACTTGCAATCACCAATTCCTGTCAAGCGGCAGAAAATCGAGTACCTAACAAGAGGATAAAATCACATCAGAAATCCGGTCCAAGAAAGGAACAGCAATGCAGCATCGGACATTACAGTAGGATTGTAGCAGAAGCCGGTCAGGCCGTGAGAATTCTCTCAATGATGCAAGTGGAGGAGCTGATGGCTGATGTTACAGGTACATGATGTAGTGCTCATGGTGGTTGGTGGTGAAGCCACTATGCTCCACTGCTGCTGTCAGTGGTGAGAAGCCGAGGACACGGACGGCGGCGGCTTATCGCCATTGCCGCCGTTGTGCTCCTCCTCGCCCTGCATCCTAGCGGGGAAGCGGAACCCGGAGAAGCTCATGCCGGGGGCGAACCCGATGGGCGACACGGAGGAGCTCGGCCCCCCTTGGTGGTGCTGCATCGGGTTGTCGGCTTCGACGGTCTCCGGCCATCCTCGGTCGGAGGGCTGGTTACTGGACTGAAGGGGTCCCCTCTGGAAGAAGAACTGGCTCTGGCCACCGAGCGCCGCCTGCATATGCCCCGCCTGCTGTGACACGTTGAACAGGTAGCCGCCACCGCCAGTGCTCCCACAGCCACCGCCGCCTGGGTCGGGCACGTTCCACGGCACCATGCGCTGGTTCTGCGCCTGCTCGGCCCACATGGCACCGCCGCCGAAAGAGTAGTTGGCGGCGCCGGGGAAGAGCGCCTGCTGTGCGGTGCTATTGCCGCCGTGGCCGTGCGACCGGTGCTGCTGCTGCTGGTGGTGGTGGTGAAATATGGGGTCTTGTAAAGGCTGCAGCGACAGCCGGAGCTCTTGGCTCTGGCTCCCGGTGCGTGACAAGAGGTCCGGAGTGTAGCTCTGGAAACCCATGGCCGACGACTGCGCCGCCGCAGTGGACGACGACGCCTCTCCGCCTGCGGTGCCGCCCATGGGGAAGAACGACTTGATCGTGTCCGCAATGGCGTCCGAGTCGAGCGACGGCGGGAGGAAGCTGGTGCCGCCGGTGGACCCGCCAGCGCCGGCGCTGGTGAACTCGAACGCCGCCTGCGCGACGGTGATGGCCTGCGCCTGGTCGTCGGAGTTCTCGGCGGAGTCCTGGTGCGTTGAGGAGCACGGCGGCGCGGCGGCATTGCTGGCGGCTTGGGCGGTTGCCGTGGGCTGCCACGCGGGCAGCACGTCGAGCTTGTCGATGGCGTCCTTGGCGTTCCTGATGAGCCAGTCCACGGCCTTGCTGGGTCGGTCGTAGCCCAGGCGGTCCTGCACGTCGTAGAACTGGATGGCCGTGTGGGCCGACAGCCGCACGCGCCGGTCGCGCGGCCCGCGCGACGTGCAGACCTTGCTGTGCCGGTCCTTGCGCCCTGTCGACCGCACAATGTGCCCTCCTTGCACCGCCACGATCTCCCCGCCTCCGCCGCCCCTCACCCGCGAGTGCGACGCGGGAGTCGCCGCCACAATCTCGTCGCCGGCACCTCCCCGCGCCCGCGTGTGGGACGCCGCGGGCGGCTGTGGCTGCGCTGCCTGTGCCGTGAACTGGTGCAGGTGATGGTGCCCGACGTCCCCGAAGGACAGGAGCTGCGGCTGGAACCCGTGGTGATGGGACTGGCCGGCGTCGCCCATGGGCGCGAGAAGGGCATACTCGGCGGACGAGCCCGGCTGCCTCACTGACGCCGCCTGCAGGTGCTGCAGCTGGAAGACGGGGACCGGCGGCGGTTCTTGGTCCTGCACTTCTTGGTGGAGTTGCAGCAGCCGGTGGTGGTGGTACTCATCAGCTTCCTGCTGCCCACCGCCGCCGCCGCCTCCTACGCCGTCGCCTCCGTACGGAACCCGGTGGTGGTGCCTCGGATCCAGATCCCCCGCCTGCTTGGCCTCCGCTACTGCTGCTGCTCCAATGCGCGTCCATCCACGTCGCCGGATCCCATAACTAGGACGACAAGAAACACAAAAACCATTAAAAGAATCAAGAAGAAGGCGGATACATACATGCGAGGGAGAAGTGGTTGCCAGGGACTGACCCAGGCCCCGGGGGGGGGGGGGGGGGGGGGGCTTTGCTTCTCTCTCTCCTCTCTTCTTGGGTGTGGGAGCTTGGAGAGAGCAGGAGCCTGAAGGGAGGCAAGAAGACAGGATGGTAAGTGTAGGATTTGGGCTTTAGTGAGGAGAGTCCGTTTCGGTGCTGTTGCCACTCTCTGTGAATGTGTGTACGTGTGTGAGAGACGGAGACGGAGAGAGATGGGGAGGGAGAAAGAGATTGGCCGAGTTCTTTTTTATTTTTAGCTAGTTTATACTTATGAGTAGCTTTTAAACGGTGTGTTTTTTTTATTTTTAGCTGGTTTATACTTATACTGACTAGCTTTTAAACGGTGTGTTTTTCAAAATAGGGTCAACAAAAATATTGTAGTAAAAAGTGACTGAATTCATCTATACCGGTCAAAATCATATGTGCTTATTTTCCTACGTACGAATAAAATTTAAATATTTAAGCTATAAACCATCAGTTTAAAAGAACTCACCTGATGTTTGCTTGCTTGCTTGGGAAGTTCCAGGCTTCCAGCTGAGCGAGAACTGCTGGAGCGCTGGGGCTGGAGCCCAAGGGGTGGGTGATTGAGAAGCCAATTTGGGAGGTGCTGTTATGAGTGTGTATGAGTATGCATGGATGGCCGATTTGTTTTGCCATTTGGAAGATTTGTGGGCAATATGTTGGCTATGAGATAAAAAAACACGGTGTAAAGAGGATAAGACTCGACAGAGCCTAATAGGTATAATTGAGGCTCGAATCTAGATGGGTGTATTCTCAACCTTGTGCGCCCACCATTGCACCCAGGGAGATTCCTCTGTTGGCTAGAGATGAATATTTATGCTCTTTGTATGCTTGCTATAATTAAGTTTACACTGTAATTTTTAGAATTCTTGTAATACATGCTTAAACTGTAGGGCCAGATAAAATGACAGTTCGAAATTCTGAAAGGGTATATACTTGTGGTTGTGGACTTCGATCCTTCTTTTTGAAAAGTTGAGATTTGTAGCATGGTATGAAATGCTTGTGTTCTGATACATTGATGGCGTGTCTTGTTTGTAGTCCCACCTTGCTAAAAGCGGTCCTAGCAAAATTTGGCTCAAATCAATGTTGATAACATAATTGGTCGTTTCTAGCTCAAATCAATGTTGATAACATAATTGTAGACGATCAAATCGTCGGTCTTATACGAATAGTATGGTACTCCGAGCTCACAGAAGAATGAAGAATAATTCTCCAAATTCCTTGTTTCTCCTCTTTTTGATGTCTCTTTTTGGTCACGAACAAAATTACGCTAGTAATAAATTCGGGCTAGGTGGTGTCCACATCTCACGCTTGGGCCGCTGGCTGGAGCACAAGTAGAAATATATTCACAGTTCGGTTTTATTTACACCATGAAACGCAGTTGGTCATGGCTCATGACGTATCCCTCTCAGAAAAATAATAAAAGAAAAAGAAATGCACGGGCGCCGCAACTGACTCGACAAGGATGGCTGTTTCTCCGCTGATTTGGGTGATTTCCAATCAGCCGGCCGGCTCCGACAGCCGCAAGTGCACCAAATCAGGTCGCAAGTTTGTGGGGAGATCTGAATCCGTAGAACTACACCAACCGTGTCTGCGTCCATGCAATCAATAGATCGATCGACCGGCCATCTCTCTCTCTCTCTCTCTCTCTGAATGCATGTGTGCAGTGCTGCGTTTGTGGACAGTGTGATTCTTACAACTTTTGGCTTCCTCCGGGCTGCCTTTAATGGCTTTGCCAAAAGAGACATGGCCTTTTATCCCACACATGGTGATGCACTACTGCGAGAGATCGAACACGTACGCACCAGTCACGCGCACCAGGGCTCAGGCGCTGCCCCTCCCATCGTCTAATTCAACAAAAGGGCTTAAAGAATTCGATCGGGAATCGCCGAACAGTACACTTGCAGCTTCAGTTCTCCTCTCCAGCCAGACAGGGACGTTCCAGTAGAGAACTTGCCTTCCCACACGAGATTTATCTTGGGAGATGTCCCTCTGCTCTCTCCTGTCCCCGAATGTTTGCTGTCCGACGCACGTGAGTCATATATATAGCTATCTAAAAATTCAGTATTTGAAACGTATAAATTTTTTAAAAATAATTATAGATTTTATAAAGTAAAATTACTACAGCAGCAGCGACAATTTCCGGGTGGAATTGTATCCTTCCGGTTAGAAAAGGTACTCGCATTTGGGAGTCGTTACTTAAGGATGTGTCATGTCTAGCGTCGCTTGATTTGATGGATGGGTTTAGACAGGATCGGCGTCCTTCCAGCGGTCAGTGGCGCACCCAAAGTACCCAGCAGAATCCAGCCAGTACAAACGCACGCCTGGCAGACGACCCTTTTTCTTCTCTCGTCACCTTTTTTTTTGTAACCTTTCTGCGTTCGGGCAAGGCAAGGCAACACCTGCGCAGTGCACTGTACACCTCCCAATCAATGATTGTTTGGCCGTGATCACGCATATGCTCACATGCATGAACCTGGAAAGTGGAAATCATACGCATAAAAAACTAACCGCGCGCGAAAATCATTGCTAAAAAATTTAAACTATTTATCTTTTCATAAAGGGACTATAATAACTAACAATAATGGCTATGTGTGTACACCATATCTTACATAAGTAAACTTGAGATTAATTTTGAGTCTACTTATCAGGGCCGCTATCAATAAGGAGCCTTTGGCGGTACTTTTATAACGGTTAGATTGTGGATGGTAGATAAAAGAAGCAAGGTTGTAAATAGCTGCCAAATCTTCTACTAGTATATGGTTAGCTGTTTAGATGCTATTTTCTGGATAGCATAGCTTCATTTGGACTACAAGAATTTTATAAAAATTTCGCATACATGAATTTTACAGAACACGGGTTAATTTTTCTAGGATTTTTTTCAAAAAATCTTGCATTCCGAGCATGGCATATATCATTTTTTGTATGTCAGACATCCAAGATGCTGCGTGTCGTGTGCTTGTAGCGAAAAACACAAAGACCACGCAAAAAAAAAAAGCGAGTGGAGGCCGACATTCGAAAACCCCGTGAATTTTATATTCTGACGCATATTAAACAAGGCAACTTGCAGCTCCATGCAGATTGGCCGCATGAACAGTAGCATGCTAGCTTTAGTCGTCGACTGACCGTGCAAATACTCTTCGCGAACCGTGGTCGCTACTTGGGAGTTGGGACAGAATATGAAGCGTGAGATTTGAGGTTGACTGGAAAGTTTTGTTTACGTGTGTAGATCCATTTGCTTCCTTGCATCATTGCATGCACCAAGTTGATTATTAATTGAGTATTATTAGGTTTACTTCCTTTCTTTCGTGGTCAGAAATAAGTCGTACGTGACTCGTGAAACAATGTATCTACTATTTGTTTTGTATTGAATTTTGTGCGGAGGTGATATTCTAAGCAATCATCACCAGGTGACTGAAAATTTAAGTTAGTCAGAACTGAAGTTCGTCGATAGAAAAACGAAAATACGTACGAGAAACTACCTGTTTCTAAGGAAAAGTGTGGAGACTTGAACCCATGGGCGATAGCCTCAAACATCACACTAACTACATCCATTAGTAAGTGACAAGTATTTATAGTTGAATCAATTGCATATTGTAAAATAATATGGTTTCCACAATTTGCTTCAAGGCTCATGTTTTGATTTTTTTTCTCTTGGTTTCATCTAGCCCTAGCATTACTTTTTCTCTAACAGTGTTGATACTATTGCGGTTGCTACGTACATTGCTAGTAAGCTTGTCTAAGTTTGATGGTGGCCGCAACAACTGTACAACATCGGTAGGGCAGTAAAAAAAAGCTCGAGACTTATGAGTTACTCAAGCTCAGTTCGCTCTAGGTTCGATTCGAGCTCGGCTCGAGCTTCAAACGAGCCGAGCTCGAGTAGCTCACGAGACTCGAGCTTTTTTACAGCTTAGATGCATACTAACTCATACCAAGCTTACTCGAGCCGAGCTCAAGCTCGAGCTTTTCTATTTTTGAAAATTAATGTATGTTGAATTATTTTTTACCGCTATCAAGCTTACTCGAGCCGAGCACGAGCTTGAGTTTTCTTATTATTGAAAATTAATACATATTAAATTATTTTAACTATTATCGAGTTTATTCAAGCCGAGCTCTAGGCTCGAATCTGAACTTAGGCTCGCTCAAGCTCGTCTCGAGTTTCTACTGAGTTCGAGCTTAGCAGACCAGGCTCGCTCGAGCTTAACTTGTTTACAACACTAAATGTCAGGACCAGAATTGGACACCTATATACAGTGTCCAGTATATATGCTCATATTTCTATGGAGTCTGTTAATTAGTTTGAGTTTTAGTAACTTTTTAGTACATCTCTATACACATTAGGAGGTTTTCTTTGATGAGAAAATTTATGATACCTTCTACTACTAGGACGGATATTAGCATAAATAACAGAATAAGGAATGTTGTGAGTGTTAGTTTTAATAACAGAAAAGCGCCCCATGTAATTTACAGGTTTAGTTCTAAGTATAAAAAAATATAGTATGATGGTTGCTAGATTTAAAGTATTAGAATTATTGGGTTTAAAATCCCTGTTTTCTCCCTTATAAAAGTTTTATATGTGTATTCTTGTATGAGAGAATATTAAAAGAAATAGTGTAATATTCAGGGTATTTACATTAAAGTAATGCTTTGTCACCCATTAAGAAGGCGTATCATCGTGCAGTGCATTCAGTTGGTGGTTGCTGAACAGGAGGCTTCTCGCTGCCCAAAAAACGCAGCTTCTTGCACTACCATACAAAGGGTTATTACAGACGGTTCTAAACCCTCATCACAGACGGTTTCTCAACCGCCTAAATTTTTGCATCTGTGTGGTTATCACAGATGGTTTGTGTACAATCTATAAAGGCTGACTATCACAGACGGCTATGACCAAAATCCATCTAGATATGTCGGACATCACAGACGGTTCTATGTACCAACTATCTGTGATAATCAATATATTACATATAGTTGGTACATACAACCTTTTGTGATGTCCGATATATCACAGATGGGTTTTGGTCGTAGCCATCTGTGATAGTAGGGTCATCATTGATGGTTTATACCGCAAAATCGTCTATGATAGTTCATTCTATACTTTTTTTTCTTCTGTTTTTCAGCTAGCCTCAGGAATGTCGTATCACGGACAGTTCGTATTAATAACCATCTGTGATAATTCACAAACAGTTATTCATACAAACCATCTGTGATGTCCGCAATATCACAGATGATTTGTTATAAGAACTGTTTGTAATAATGCTCATATCATAGATGGTTTTTATACGAATTGTCTGTTATGTCTGCAACTTTCACAGGCGGTTATTAACAGGAACCGTCTGTGATGTAATCGTCCAATTTAGCATCTTTTGTAGTAGTGTATGCGCTTTCTATTCTTAAGATACATGCTTTGTATTTCTCTGATTTTCGTTGTTTCTCTCCAATTGCGTAATTTCTGTATGAATTTGAAATTCTATAGGAGTGAAAGACTATATTTATATCAACTTAGTTTAGTCCTATAGATGATTCGGCAACCTCTAATTTTATTTCTGGCTTCGCCACTGCTTGTATGAGAGAATATTAAAAGAAATAGTGTAATATTTAGGATATTTATAAATACATTAAAATAATGCTTTGTTAGCCATTAAGAAGTCATGTCACCGCGAATCGCATAGCAGCAAGCATTCGATTGCTGTATGCATGCCGGGCAGTGCATGCAGTTGGTGGCTACCGAACAGGAGGCTTCTCGCTGCCGAATAAAGGCGGCTTCTTGCTGCTGAATAAATGCGTCTTCAGGCTGCCATACGAAGCCAAGCGATTGGCTAATTAACTGCAGTATTTGTGCAACTATAAATAGTGCTCATTTGTCAAAGGAAAGATATTAATCAATCATTGAATTACACTAAATAGACTTCTCGTACAAGTTGTTCTCTTTCCATCAAGAAAACATGAAAAAGGAAAGGCAGAAATAAGAGAAAAAGGTTTACTACAGCATGGTCAAGGTATGGTATATTTATATATATATTTGAGGTTGAACAAAATAGTATTACAATTATGGTGAGCTCGGAGAAAGCCTTTTTATGGTCTACGACAAGCGATCACGATAGAACCAGAACTTCAGCTGTACAGGATCATATAAGTAATTACTTATGTTTGTGTGGCATATTCCTATAAATTTTGCATTGTATTATGGACTTTTTCATTACTCACATTTCTCATATATGTTAGGCGTTTTAAAACAAAAGTACATTGCGACGTTAATTGACCACACAGACTTCAAAATGGCTTCGCCACAGCAGACAAGCACCCATGCATAGCATCAAATGCAAAATTAAAGATGGCGGGTTGGGATTAGGATATCTTGGATAAAACTTGATTCAGTTTGAATGTGAGTTAATTAAATGAAGGAGCCCGCTCGGTTGGATTGAAAAGCTGTGGCTTATGACTGAAATTTCACTGTAGCAGCTAAAATTTTACTGTAGCTTAAGGTGACTTATTTGACGTAATTAAATTTTAAAAAAATAAAAATAGAAAAAATATGCTAGCTCATCACGGACAATGCAAACGAATATGGGAAAAAAGAATCAACAAAAAAGCTCAAAAAACCAAAAATTCAAAAAAGATGAAATTTATAAATAATAAAAAATAAGTCAAAAATTAAAAACTGAATCCGAAACAAGCAGGAACTAAAACCGAGAGCGTCGATTTGCCAAACGGGTGACGATATGGATCCTACAGGTCGTTGTGGTAAAAAAAAGCACACGTACATCTTGATGCGGTGCACGATGACAGTGCTGTTTCGGAGCTGTATGGTACGGATCAAACACGAAGCTTCTCCATAGTCGATCCGTACCATAAATCGCTCCAAGACTTTGGACCCACACTTCTAGATCCGGTGATAAGTCCAACATCTTCAAATCTGCTCGGTTTCATAATGATCGACTAAAAACAAAACAAGATTTCGGTTTTGCTCCTTCAGCTGATACAAAATTTACTTAGGGCCCGTTTGCACACACGATTTTTTTTCATGACTCCGGTAGGAATTGAACTTTTTCATGTAAAATTCTCTTACCCTATTTGGCTCATAGGTATTGGCTCTGGAATTGTGGAGTTGGAATTCAATTATGATGGTGTAGCTATTTGGCAATTTGGCTGCCACCGAGAATTGAATTGATGATTCTAAAACCAATTCCAATAGACATCATAAAGCTAGAAGCAATTATTAACTTACACATGTCGTTTATCTGAAATTCACTATACAAAAAAAAGTAAAAATTCGGTATTTATAATTTCAACCTCACGTTTATACCGTAAAATTTTCAAAAAATTATCTAAAATTTGTTGGAAATGATTTACCTAGTAGAGAAGCTACTTTGTGCATATTGATGGAACTAGGTGCATATATATGTTGGCCTCACAGTCTTATAGAATTCCAAATGACATCTAAATAGAAAAAATTGGATTTTAAATTATCTTGAAATCAAATTAAAATCAACTAGAATAGAATTTGGAATCCAATTAAATGAATTAAATTTAATTCTAGGTAGCCACACACGGTGTAAGGGTTACCTTCTGTGGAGGTGGCGGGAGGCGAACTGATCATGTCGGCATGTATGAACCAGGTTAACATACAAGGTTAGTTCTTCCATCTATTACATATTTAAGGCAACATTTTTTTAAGACTTGACAGCACCTAGATAACATACATTCTATTCTACTAACTTTTTTTTTAAGAAATAAAGTTATCATGCGATTGCAACCAGACGAGAAGATGATGGTGATCATTATTCCCTTCCCGCAGCAAGCATGTATTTCTAGTTCACTATTTCTAATTTTATCTTTTTTATTTTTTTCCTTTTCTTTTTTCCTATGCTGCTTTGCATTATTCATAATGGGATAACCTATTTTTATATTTTAAAATTTAATTATGCTAAAAAACTACCAGCTGCTACAGTGCAAAATAAGCCAGTTACAATAAAAAAGCTAAAAGCTACAAAAAAATCCAACTGAGCACAAGTAGTAGCTAAAACATATGGCTTTTAAAAAAACGGGACGAGTGGTAAAAAAAGTGAGGGAGAGATGCATGCACGAAATGGGAGTGAGAGGAGTGAGGTGCGTGATATGCTCATGACCTCATGACTTATCCTCGGAACGAGATAGGAGCGAAATGAGTGGAGAAGCCATTTCGAGAAACCATGTGTTCATATTGGTTTCTGGCTTCTCCAAGCAGAAATCAATACGAACACCTTGTATATATGCATGCTATCTTTTCTCCTTTATAGTTGGGCTACACATATGTTGTATCAAATCGAGTGAAACAAGGATAATACCATACGAGAGAACTTAAAATGCATTTGCTAGGTCGCCAATAGATGACACTCTAGGGGTACCAGGGTTGCACCCAGGGGCGGATGCATATTGGAGAATGCGGGGGCACAGGCCCGCGCTAATTTTAATTTTTATTACTTAGGGTCTAAATTTACATTGTGTATGCCCCACATACCAAGACTACATCTATGTAAAAGAAAGAATGTTTAAACACATTGACAAACAAAGGAGAAAAGAAAAAAATATGCAGGACATTGACAAAGCAAGATATTCCAAAAAATACATGTAAGTTGAAGTTGCCACAACACAGCATATCAACCGATAGTAAAAAGAGAACAAAATAACATGAGCTACTAGAACCAATCGAGCTAGGCCACTAGCTGGTCCATCCCCAAGCGAGCGCCAGCC
Organism: Dendrocalamus latiflorus; assembly: GCA_017311315.1. Taxonomy (NCBI): domain Eukaryota; kingdom Viridiplantae; phylum Streptophyta; class Magnoliopsida; order Poales; family Poaceae; genus Dendrocalamus; species Dendrocalamus latiflorus. Next base: position 8,521,602 of record CM029664.1, read on the forward strand.
CAAGGCCCAAGCGACCAAACCAGCACCAACCCAAAGCCAACCAAGTAGGCAATGCCAGGTCTAGATGACGGCTTACCTACATTCCCCTACTCCCCATGCCACGCATGTAACCTTTGGTGAGTTGGTCCTTTCATCTGCAGCGACGATGGGCCCGGCGCCGGAGCTACTGTCATCCAAGAGCACACCGGCTGCTTCTCGCCTACACCTGCGTGCATTGGACTCGGATGGTATGGTTAGATTTCTCGCTGTGTTGATTTCACTGCACGCATACAAATGGAGTAAATCTTGAGGTATGTATCAATGTATGCAGTATAGCCGATAGTCACAACAATAGTTGAGATCGTCCATTGACCACTCGTTGTCTCGTCCTAACTGACTGGCTCCTTAGTTCAAAGTTCAATGATCTTCATAGCTAACGAAGTAATGATCAGCAGACCAGAATATGTACTAAACTTTATAATTTAGATTTTAGGGTTTCAATTCTATGATATGAAAATATTTGTTAGGGGTTTAATATTAGAATGTCCTGTTTCAATTTTTAATATTTACCATTGAATTTTGTTATAAAGTTAGTTGATGTTATAAAATTTAAAATACATTACTATTTACTACATTATTAATGAATATATTGATAAGTATATGTATGAAGCATAAGACTCTTATGTTATTTTTGTTCTAAATTTGCCACTGATTGCATCTAATGTAGCTAGTGCTCCCGCCCCAGCTAACCCCCCGTTTGGTATACCACTGGATGAACAAAAAAAAATCCAATTGCATTCGTGTTGCCTAACTATCCAGTCAATCCAAGCTTAGTTCAATGTTCTGGCAAGCATGTACCTTTTACTATCATGTACCTCTGTACCTTTACCTATGTTCCTCTATATTTCCTTGCAACTAGGAGTAGTTTTTGGTAGTAGATTCGATCATTCCTCCGTAGAATGCCCAAGCGGTACGTAGGACCGATAACGTGCCTGACTAGCTATGACAACTTGCTTAAGCTTCTTCTCTGACGCATTGCCCGTCGACGCCGTGCTTGCAAGCAATTAGGAGGCGGAAATAAGAAAAGTTGGTAGAAGAAAAAGGGGGTGAATCGTAAGGAAACGATCGCAAGGCTTCATTGGACGCGTACGTAGTAGTTGAGGATGAAATGTGTACCCTCAGAATTAACAAAGGGCGTCAGTGGCTTCGGCCCAGACGCACGGAGAATAACCTTCCACCCAACTCAAAAATTAATGGAAGCTCAGGAATAAAACCCTGTTCGATGTACTTCTCATGCTATTGAGGTCGCGGTTAAAGCTGGTACTCTGCAGGTACGGAACCACATTTCAGATAGAATAGGTTTCGGTCTGAGATGTAGAAAAGTATCTAGTGTACAGCTCAGTTAAATTCAGTCCAGCCTAGGTAACATTTTCATGATCCAGATTAGCTAGTCTAAATCATTCCACTACTAAGCCCAGGGTGTAATCAAATTCTGGCTCCGCCACTGGTACTCTGGTACACGACGAGCGCACACGGTGCGTACTATTACTAATAAAGTGTGCCTAATCAACAGCGCGATGTTCGATTCTAATTAATCATGATCAGTTAGTTAATTGTGCCACAATCTGGCCGTCTTACTCTCATCCCTTGTATGCCAGGCGCAAAGCACGGGTTTACCAGATCAAAAGGAGAAAAGAACGTACTAACTGCTCCTTCGACGCGACAGATGGAGCAAATCATGTTAAAATATTTTGCATTTTTTGTGACCAATTTAATTCTTAAAACAATGATCAGATAAAGAGTAGCATGTATATATACTAGATACATTAAACAGCAAGATCGCAAAACCATATACACCTATCTCATATATATGTTCAAACATAGCAAAGTCTAGATGAAGAACACTACTAGCAGCGGCGAGCAACATCATCACAGAAATAGTTGCTAGCATGTAAGATTTAGCATGTAAAAGAAAGATCACCGTGACTTACAGAGTATCGCTCCGGCAAATGGTCATGGTAGGGTCTGGTCCATCGAAGAAGACACGAACAAATTGAAGAAGCAAGCCGTTAGAAATTGCATGAACACTTCCAAAAAACATAATTCGCCTCTTCCTGTACAAGATCAAAATGGGGATGGATTCGGAGACACTTCTCTTCCCATATCGGTGTAGGATGGAGTAACAAAGGCAGCGCAACGCAATGAACAGAGGACAAAACAAAGTGGTATGTTTTTCTCTCACGCCGTGGCCTGTGAGGACATCTCTAAAATAGAACACAAGCGTCACGGCAGGAAACCACATAAAGGCCTGTTCTTTTAAGTCAAAGGGGGTGTTTGGTTGCTAGCCATATTTTACCAATAAAAATTGCCACACTTGCCTAAGTTGAGATGCTCAAATTCTTTACCACACCTTAGCAAACCTAAGGGAATCTTGCCACACTTTTTTGAGTCATTGACGCGTGGGACCTAGTTTGCTGGAAGAGAATCTTGCCGCAACTGTGGCTGCAACCAAACAGCTCCCAAAGTTGGTCAAACTTGCATAACCTTAGGCATGGTAAACTGTGGCTGGCAACCAAACACCCCCAAAAGCTGACGGCTTTTAGTTTTTGCTACAATACCTAACTTTCAAACAGAGTATTTTCTTAAGACGGGGTCTACAAGTTAAACGATCTACACGTTAAAAGCCCAATATCTGTACCAACCAAAATCGCAAGTGAGTATCTGTCTCTCCGTAATCTGTACCGTAAACGGCCAAAATTCAAAAATTTCAACCAAAAACCATAAACCACAGCCGAAAAGAACATACCCTAACTCTGAAGCAAGCGCATGTATTCTTTCTTTCTTTACTTTTCGTAGGCAACATCAATCCTTACTTATAGTGCATGTTTCTTTACTTTGATTCACCTAGGCAATATCTATCCTTACTTATAAGACCATGTATAATCACTACTATAAAAAAGATATCCTAGACATCTCGTTACAGACGATTAAACACAAACCGTCAGTGATAAAGTTACGATAAATAGTTTTACAAGATAGATCGTCTAAGTTTATCGTGATGAAAAGAACAGTCTATAATGACCTATCTATCATATATAGTTTTTGTTTCGATCATAGACGGTTCAAAATAAAAACCGTTTGTGGTGTTTGTACTTATTACAGACGGTTTTTGTTTCGAACCATCTGTGATACATAGAATTTTACTTATTTAATATAGCTAAAGTGGTTCTCAAGTTGGCTTATGCTTTTGGGTTTTGGGTTTATTGGTACTACTTGATGCTTTTTTACTGTAGTTGATGTAAGTTTTTTTAGCGTCATTAAATTTAAAAATAAAAAAGTTCTCTCATTTCAGACAATGTAAAGAAATATAGAAAAAAAGAAAAGATTAAAAAGCTCAAAAAATTAAAATACTAAAAAAGAAGAAATTAAAAAGCTAGAAACAAAAAGCATTAGTTCTAAAAGATGGTTCTGATGTCTATAAGACTTCCACATCATCTATATAGTACACACTAAAGTTAGCATTCTAAAGAACTATCTATAAGGATAGCTATTTGATGCTTACATGCACACACAGAATTTATGGAGGCTGCCTCGTTTGGCGCTATAGACTATCTCTAGAGCTGTAGAGAGCAGCGTTCTCTTTCTTCATTTAATATCTTCCACGTAGGACAGTTGATGACATGGACTCTCTTGTAGATAGCTGCTATAGACCCATTGGAGATGCTCTAAGGTGATGCGCTTAGTGACCCGGGAATTAACTCGCCGTTTGAATGATTGGACACATCGCTTTACACGGCGACCGGTCAGCCGAAGGACGTAGAAGAACAAAAGATGGAGATGCTCCAGTGGGGAATCGCATGCTCTGCCGTGCCCGTCCAAAAGGCACGGATGATCTCTGGATGCTACTTCGATGCTTCCAATCAGCAGAAACCGAGATTTCCAGGCCATTTCTCGCGAAATAATCGCAATTTCTTCGGTGCATCTCAGCAACTGTTGGATCCATATCTGCATGTTTAGGATTGATGTGCCCGAGAAATTGCGATCATGTGTGCACTCGTAAACCAAGGAGATGGCTACAGCTTCGCTTCTGTAACAGTACGGCCGGAGCGCTAGGGAGCAGCAGCTGGCACCACTGGTGCTTCTCCCCAGATGTGCAGCGGATCAGATGATGGGGATAAGTCCCCCACTTTCCACGACACGCACAGGCCACAGGGGCGCAAAAGGATCGGTATAGTAGTAGTAGTAAAACAGAATAAAACATGCTGCTCAAAGCTAATAATAAAGTTAATTTAGGAGTAGCAGTACTACTCCACGATCCCTTGGTGTCGCGTGTGCCTGCTGCAATCGCATGCACGGCAGGTTAAAGGGAAAAAAACAAAAGGAGAGATCGGGCCTAGGGTCCCGTGGGTCCCACGTGTCAGCGAGCCGTGGCGCGGGTGGGCTCCCTGCTCTGCGTGACTGCTTTTCCCGAGGGGCGCGCGCACCACATCCTGAGGTGATCTTTGCCGTACACATGGCCCGCTTGTTTACACTTCAGATGCAGGGCCTTCTTTTCAGCTCATCAGCCCTTGTTTTCATTTTTATCATGGGTACGTTCGAGTTGGTTTTATTTTCTGCTCAGGAAATAATATAAATTTCTATTTTTAAAATGGTTTTTCTCACTCTGTTGACTTTTATCTCACTCTAGAGATAAGATAGAGCGTTACTGACACATTATCATCCTGATCAATATGGCTTCAGCTTCTGGCTTCGCTTATTTTTGCACTATTTATAAATTTCGTCTTTTTCTGAACTTTTGGCTTTTTTTGAGTTTTTTTACCGGTTCTTTTTTTCCTCGTATTTGTTTACATTATACGTGATGAGCTAATATGTTTTTTCTATTTTTAAATTTTTTTAAATTTAATTATGGTAAATAAGCCTCTGTCAGCTACAGTACTTTTTTCAGCCAGCTACAGTGTTTTCAGCCATAAGCCATGAGGCTTTCAGCCGAACCGATCACCACCTATGTTCCCTACTCTTCTAGCTCTCTTTTCACGAACGCATATCTTTCTCACTTTTCTCACCCGCCTGCGAAAGCCATCAGTTATAGCCAATATAAATAGGCCATATGGCTTATGGTTTTCCTCGAATAAACAATCGAGACGATTTCTTCGTTGTTTTTTGAAACGGTTTATCAAGGTAGCCTTTTAGAAGCGAATTATCAACTTATCAGCATTTGATACGTTCGTATAAACACTCACACTAGAGTTAAAAAAATATCAGCCTCAGTAGAAAAGAACGTATCCCTAAACTAATCCAGCTGATACTAGATTGTTTTTATCGTTAAGTTTCCTACTATTAACTAGCTTGTTTTATCATTAAGTTTGGTTAGTTGATTAACAACTCGCTCAGTTGGGCTGAAAAAAGTGGTTTATGACTGAAATGGTACTATAGCTGGCTAAAAGTGTACTGTAACTGATAGTGACTTATTTGACATAATTAAATTTAAAAATTAAAAAACAGGTTAGCCATCACAGACAATGCAAGCGAATACGGGATAAAATGAACCGGCTAAAAAGCTTAAAAAGCTAAAAACAGAAAAAGAAGACATCTAAAAATAATAAATAATAAGTTAGAAATTAGAAGTTTAAGGTAAAATAAGTTAAACCTAATTAACCTAGGCCGTAGGGATCAGTAACGCATGCATACGGGTACGGAGTCCCTAGGCCTTTTTTTTTCATGGTACGCTGATGCCTCCGCGCATGGATCCAGCGAGGCATGCAGGCAGCTGACAGTGGCTGCAGCATATGAGTTCTGCAAAACGGACAGTTCTTTGTTTGGAAAGCGAGGCCACGTTTTGTAGTTTCTGAGCTAGGGTAGAATGAGCCGTGCCCGTGCATGCTCATGCCCGTCTCACCATCTGTACTAGCTTTTTTCGTTTTGTGAGGAACCATCTGTACCGTATTAGTTTTTTTCGTTTTGTGAGGAACCATCTGTACCGTATTAGCTTTTTTTCGTTTTGTGAGGAAACATCTGTACTGTACTAGCTAGATCCTTCTCTTCTTGGGGTCATAAATTTTTTGTTTCTGGATAGAGCCGTGGAAGAAGGTATTATGCGTGGGTTCGGTTGGGATTGGATTTTAGCTTTGGCTTATCATTTTTTTATTACAGAAATTAATTTTTAAATGATGTATTTTTTAAAGATAAAATTTACAGATAAATTATGGTATATATTGTACCAAATTTAGCTATATCAATTAAAATCACATGAAACTGTTTTTCTCTGTGTACTATCTCTCGCGAAAAGACACGGCTCAAAAACCATGCGACTGTTCCAGGCCTGCAGCCCACTTGGGCCGAATCCGTCTAGGAGAAGGGCCAAAAACGGGAATGCAGGCCGCCGCTTCTCGAAATGGGCTGAAGTTGTGTTAGGCTTTTCACATGATGGCCGTCCACTGAAGACCCAGAGTCCTTCTTTTTCTTTTCTTTTTGCAAATTAACCCTTAATGCTTTCCATGGGCATGTTTAATTCCACTCTGTTTTTGGTGAATATTCACGCTCATTTTCGTTGGAACGTGGAACTGTTGGCAACGCTCGCCGATTGTCCCCACCGTCTCAAAAAACAACAACAGCAGTATCATGAACTATGTTTGCAGAACCAAGGACAGAATTGGGTCCAAAAAAGAAAAACCGTGACGCAACATCACATAAGAGTTGCGAATTGTGCAAAACTGTGTACTGCTGACCGCTTAGTAGAAGCTGGCCCATTTGCCGATCTGATCTCCAAATCAAACGCGAACAGCGCAGCACCAGCAGAATCAGAGCTTCGCTGCACCACAGTCAAATCTCACATGTCTGAAGAAGAACTCGATGAAATCCTATGAACACTCACGGGGATTTTCCCTAAAACCATCGTGACTAATCTCTCAGTTCATAATAAAAAAAATAACCTCCTCATACATGGCGCATGGCATTGGCTTTTATACCCGACTTCAAACCCCTAACGCAGCTCCGAATCTCCTAATTGATTAAACCGACTCAACTTAACTAAAGCAATGGATACCGAATAATTAGGCCCTTTTACATCCCGTGCATTCTAAGGAAATATTTTGAGCTAACCGACTCAAAACTTTGATCTTTTCCGTGCGTTCCATGGTGGGTCCCATGTGTTGGATGCATACGGGTCAATTCTCATGTACACATGAGTAGGGGATAATTGGGCACTATCAAATACTTTCCAGTGTCTTCAGCACCTCCTCGAACAAAGTTTTGTTTCCGAGCGAGGCGAAATGCAGCACGTCACTGCATGTTGTAAAAAGGTTATGTAGTGCTTGAGGTTAGAAAATACGACTACTGTTTCACAACTAGATCATAGTCTTCAAAAAATAACTAGATCATCGTAGAATAGCAGGCGTGCATTACAAAACACTAGGGCATAAAGAACTGAAGACTGAAGAGTGAAGGAAACAAAACTGCGCTAACATATTGGCCCATTGACAATCCATACTTTAGAAGAGAACCGAGTGAATTAGATTAAAATGTTTCTTCGCTCTTCAAATTTTTTTCCTGGTCTATTGGTCTTTGGCAATAGAGCATTCAAACATATACAGACGTCCTTTGTTCCCTTCCCTATAGTACATGAGAACATTGCTACTGAAGAATTTTCCTTTTGATGAAGGGGAAATCTTCTCACATGGGATGCTGATTATCAACACATTCTTAGCTTGGGTTGTCAATTCTGTTTCATTATCAACATAACCAATTGTTAGAAATTGGTCTATATAAGCTAGGTCTATTTCCTTAATTTCAAAATATACATAATTTAGTACCATATTGCTAAGACAAGATAGATGATACCAATTTATAAGGTGAAATCTTCACCACTCCTTGAATATGGATAGAGATGGCATGAGAAGGGCTTTGACTCATCATGCACGCGCGTGCGTTTTTGTGTATTTTCACATAAAAATCGTGTGACTCTCTTGGTAGATCAAGTCCATCTTTATTTTTCTAAACCGTGCAATACACACACTCTTTGTTTGAATGAGATTCAAACGTTTGAATTTGAGGTTTTATTAGGTTTTGATGATAGACAGTTATCAGTGAGTAAATAACTAGTTAAATGTGTCAATTACCAGTGGATAAATAGTTGTTTAATTTTGTCAGTTCACAGTTTGTCTATATATATAGCTGGCGATGTCCAAAGAATATAGCAGAGAATCTCACTGCCTCCATTTCTCACTTTTGCGAACTTGTGCTGTTATACTGCGTCATCTGAATATCGTCGACTCTTCTTCCCAGCGTGCACTGTGAAGAAGAGGAGCAGTATCCCCAAGTTGTTACTACCGTGAAGACCTGCACGGGGGTGGCAATAAGGTTTCTAGGCAGCGCACATCTGTGTGACCGCTCGCTGCTTTGCTTTATCTACGTCTTGCACTGCATCGAGCCTGCACTGTTTTCTGTTCTTCATCAAGCCCAACAGTAAGTCGTTCGCGCGTTCGATCGATTTTGATATTATATTTTTCTTTGCGTATTTTCTAAAAATGAGTAGCCTATTGTTAGTTTTGTGTTTGGCATTACTAGTTTTTTTTAATGTATTTGTCTCTGAGTAAAATTTGAAATACAGCTCATGCTTCTGATACGATGAAACCTGAGAGTTTTTTTGGTCAGATATTTCATAGATAGTAGACTAGAGCCAAGTTTTGACTAATGTCTTTGGGGGCTGTGGTGGGTTATCCACACCGTAGTATCAATTTACGATTGAGCAGCTCATGTAGTTTGAAAATGCGAACAACACTGATCTTGGCTACATTCTAACTATTCTGGCAGATCAGCTCTATGATGTGTTAATAGACTACAAGTCCGCCACAGAGTTGTGGGATGCACTAGAGCACAATATGCAAAGGCAGAGGCCGGTCGCTAGCTCTATATATGTGAGCAATTTTTCGACTTTAGCATGGATGAGGCTAAGTCCATAGTTGGACAAGCTCATGACCTCCAACTACTAGTCAGTGAGATTGCGCACCTGGGTTGTGTGTTACCTCCAAAGTTTGTGGCTGCGGGCATTGTTGCTAAACTCACTGCCTCTTGGCGGGATTTTGCCACCAGCTTAAAACATAAGAGAAAAGATATTTCTGTTGAGGATCTAATTGCAGCTCTCGATGTGGAAAAAAGAGCAAGAGTACAAGATGCACCCAGTATCTCTGGCCAGAACAATGCAAATTTCATAGAGAAAAAGACTGATGCAAGTACAAATCCAACAAACCAAATAAGACAACTAGCTTTAAGACGAAGAAAACTGAGAAAAAGGATTTGAGGGACATTACCTGCTTTGTGTGCGGAAAAGACGACCATATGGTGAAGGACTATCGCTTTCACAAGATCAGAAATAGTGAACAGCCAAAGAAGAAGAATGTTAACGTGATCATAGGCGAGGCCTTGACTTCAGGAGGGTGTGGTAATTCATTTGTTGTTTTTTTAGCATGTCAATCTACTGATTGGTGGGTTGATACTGGTGCTAATGTTCACATATGTTCTGATATTTCCTTGTTTTTTTCTTACCAGACAGCAGGGGCTTCCTCCGTCCTAATGGGAAACGGGTCACATGCTTCTGTTCTTGGTGTTGGCACGGTGGATCTGAAGCTTACTTCAGGGAAGACTGCCCACTTAAAGAATGTCATTAGTGGTTCTATCCTATACAGGGATAGTTATAAACTAGTCTTTGAGTCAAATAAAATTGTCATGTCTAAGTTCGAAAACTTTGTTGGCGAAGGCTTGTTCCGCCTAAGTACTTTAGAGTCTTGCTATAATCTGAATGTTGCAATTGGTTTAAATAAATGTGAGGCAAATATTTGATATTCTCATTTCCGTCATACTGGTTTTGATAGTATTGCTAGAATGTTCATATTAGATTTAATTCCAAAATATGAAATTGTTAAAGGATTAAAGTGCCAGTCATTTGTGCAAGCAAAGCAATCTTGAAAACTCTTTAAGGGATTAGAGGATGAAAAGAATTTGGCACCATTAGATCTTGTTCATTCAGATTTGTGTGAAATAAATGGATTGCTGATAAAAGGAGGCAAAAGATATTTTCTAACTTTTATTGATGATGCAACAGATTACTGCTATATGTATTTGCTAAAATCTTAGGATGAAGCTTTGAAATACTTTAAGACTTATAAGACTAAGGTTGAGAACCATCTAGAGAAGAAAATAAAAAAATTAAAGTCTAATCGTGGAGGAGTGTATGTCTTTTATGAATTCTCCCAAATTTGTTCTGAGCATGGAATAGTCCATGAATTTACATCACCATATTCACCCCAATCAAACAGGGTAGCTGAGAGGAAAAACCAGACACTAACAGACTTGATTAATGCCATGTTAGAGAGTACCGGTATGCCTAAGGCATGGTGGGGGAAGCTATATTGACAGCAACTTTCGTTCTAAACAGAGTAATCACTAAAAAGAGTGAGATTACTCCATATGAGGGATGGAAGGGAGAGAAAACATAATGTCAATTTTATGCGAAATTAGGGATGTTTGGCAAAAGTCAATATACCATTGAAGAAAAAGAGAAAGCTTAGACCAAAAAACAGTCGATAGTGTTTTTCTAGTATATGCTCAAAATAGCATGACCTATATATTCTTAGTAGTTAAATCAGAAACTCCTAAGATTATTGCTAACACAATAATGGAATCTAGATATGCTTCATTTTTTAAGAATATCTTTTCCTATGAGAACAGTAGGCAGTACTTCACAATCTGAGGTGAGGCTAGCTTTGTCCTCTTTTGCTACTACTCTACTCGGTTGATGAAGTCATCCATGATGTGTGTTGCTTTTTGGGGGTGAGATGTGGAGGACAAGGGTGTGGTGACCTACTTGATTTGGTCGGGTCAGGAATGGGTGGTGACAGTGGTGGTGGTTCTCCCCAACATGCTCCCCCCGATGGTTGACTTTTCATATGGTCCCTTTTGGTCTTGGCTGGTTCTTTGCTCCTAGTTGTTGGGGATGCGGTGTTCTCCTTCTTTAGTTCTTCCCCAACTCCTCTTAAGCCTCTTCCTCCCTCTATAACACCTCTGGTGGCGCCAACCCTCAGCTCCCTCTATAACACCGATGGGATGGGATCTGGAAGGGAGGTTGAGTGGGGGAGGCATGGTGAAGTGAGCTCTCCATCTCCTAGTCTCTTTGTTGGCTTGGTGAGGCAGAAAAATGATTGCCTTCTCTTCTCTCAAATGGCTTGGTCTTATCTACTCCCTCCTCTTGTGTTCCTGTGCGATGAGAGAGGGGGAATACCCCAGCTGGTACGATGGGTAATGGAGGTCCCTAGTTATTGTGGCTTGGTTCCCTAAAGTGAGAGGTGCTGGTCGGCTCCGGCTGGTCTTGGTATCTTGATGAGTGCTACAGTTTGGAAATCTAAACCAGACGGGTTCTAACATCAATCTTCTCTCCCTTTCTTATTCTTTCTTTCGCTAGTTGAAACCCTGGTTTTTTAGTTTATCTAACCAGTGCAAGTTTTTGGTGTCGACTCACTCCTAGTGACACCTACGACCTTCTCTGCTAAATACTATTGCACTTAAATGAGTAATGTATGTAATTGAGAATGCATGATGAATGTTGTACTCCTATACTTTAATTATTACAATGATGTGATTGATGTCGTTGTACTAGGGCTTGATCTTGTTGCTTTGTGCTCTGCAAATGTTTGAATGTTGTAATATTTCTACTCCATTGTTTGAACAATGATGTAATTAAATGTGTTGTAATTATGTCATTTGTTTCTTAATTAAATCTGAATTAAATTAAATATGTTGCTCAAGTCCATTAAGAGTGAGGGTCGATTGAAATAGATTCATACCATTGTGCAGATGTTTGCCAATCAGGAAATTACCGCGTCTTTGTCCAGATGTCTATGACTGGATGATTCAATTCTTTAGCAACAGCTATGCATGCCTGCGCATAAGTTCCAGCAGCTTCATTGGTTTTTTCTGGTCGTCTTGAAAGGTCATCATCTCCATAGATATCTCTTATGGAAAGACAAGTACAATTGCTTTTACTGGTATCTTGAAAAAAATTCTTCAGATCAGCCCAAGAGCCACCAAGTGGATAACTGGATATACCTAAAACCAAAAGATATACACACCCACAGTATAGAATTCGCGTCCTTATGCATGTAATATACAAAACATTTAAAGAATTCTACACCATGGACTCATGGTAAAATATGTACAGGCAAAATATATAAGCATGCTCTGGATACATCTAATGAATTCAGCCAACATTTTAACTTCTTGAGAGTGAAATTAGCGGTTTGGACGATGTAATCCAGAGATCAAACCACAAGCAATTTCCCGATTGTTTCTCCCCTCCCATTATGTTCATTACAATTGTGAGGTATACTGTGTTGTAGTATTTGTGAAATGAGCATATTTTCAACTTTAATTCCAACCAATTTAAACATGTATTCAACATATTTCCAGCATAACATGAATGACATATATTGCATACAATCATGTAATTCTATCTTGCCATTCATAATTATGTAAATATTCAAAGAATATAAACACCAATATGTTGAAAATAACATGACAATCCTCTAAGCAAATAAACAATTAAATCTAGCATATAACAAATTAATTGTTTTAACATTGCTCTCAGAACAGAGTTGCGCAAGATTGCAAATCTTGGCCTTCTCATGCTAAAATCGAAACTCTAAATAAATGATCTAATACCAGAAATCAGAATTTGAGCTCTAGATATGTCCCTACTGACAAAACCGTGCGTAGACATGAAAGTCTACTTGTATTTTAGTTTTAAGTGTTCACATACTCTCACTGGATTCTGATAAATAAGCAGTAAACAGTAACTAAACAGATCACAGAAGAACTGAATCAACAGAGTCTACTGCACAGAAATAACCTGATCTGAACAGAACATAACCAAATTTACTGCATACTCTATAGTTTCAAAAGCATGACAACAAATCAGCACAACTGAAATGCCACTAGCTACGGTACAATCAGTAGAAGCCACTCCTCTAGAGCTCAAGTCTAATTTTGTTATCAAGATCAAAATTCAGTTTTTGATTTGTTCATCACAGAGCAATCACCGAGCCCACACACATAGCATTCTCCAGTATTTGAACTGAAAAATAAGAACAAATACTGCTGCCACAGTTAGAAGATAGATCAATATACTTACGGCAGGGGTGATACTCAAAATTACCTGAAGTAACCGAAATGGGCAAGGCATGCGTTCGCGCTGTCCCAGAAAACCAATGACCCCACAAAAACCGAGCAGGGAAATAGTCGCCGGAGATACAATGCCCTTCTTCTCGTCTCAGCCGCAGCCAAGTGGAAGTCGAGGTAAGGGTTGCCGCACAAGACCACAAGAGTGTTCCGGCCAAGAACACTCAAATCACAAATCAACACTCCAAATCTCTCAGTGATTTTCTCGGTCCAAGCTTAGATCAAGACCCCTAATCAAGGGTCAAGTCCCTCGGCTGCCGGCGGAGCACGAAGAACCGCCCAACAACCCAAAGACCAGAGATCGCCAACCGAAAGTATAGAGAGGAGGGGAAGAGAGCTCACTCTATTTTCAGATCCGCAGAGGAGAGGAGAAGCCCGAGCTTTATAGCGGAGCGGAGAGAGGAGGGGTCCGGCGGGCTGCAGTGCAGCTGGTGCCGAAACGCCGGCGCCGACGCCGCCTCCGTCGCCAACGCCCCCCACGACCTGGCCGCCGCCGTCGCCCCGAGGGAGTCGCCAGATCCAGACGGATCGCGCCCGCTCGTACCGGCCCGTCGGGAGGAGACGAAGTCTCCTTATTTCCTCAGTCGGCCCACCGACAGGTGGGCCCCACCGGCACTCTTTTTTTTTCCTTTTCAAATTGAGAAATTACCAGAATGCCCTTCAGAGTTCAACAGTCCCCACCAATTTGTCAATTTGACAAAGTAGTTCGAATGTCTTGTTTGATATACAGCTGTTCGACTATGGGTACCTTGCGGGTTTGAACCCAAAGCCTAGTAACAAGGACTACAACTCTGCACAAACAAATGAGGACTTTGCCTTGATCCAAAGCCTTGGTGTGAGAATTTTCGCCCAAGTCACACTCTGTATTGGGCGGCTTGCCCTTTTTCTCTCGGGTTGGGACGTTACGGTCATGTCCCCATATCTATCTCATGAGTGCTCAAGAAAGTATACTCTCAACTTTCTTTGATCACGACCTCACGATCTCACTCACGTAGGTGAATTCTTCTAGGAATCCTGTAGGACGATTCCCGAAGTCATATAGACATCGAATTCATTAAGAGTCAACGCTCAACCTTCCATACAGATAGAGCACTGCAGCTAATGGGACCCGTTAGATGTGCTCTCTAATCTCACACAGTTTGTTGTCCTAGAGCCTAGTTCATGAGATCTCTAATATCCTAGAATATGTTACCACCAATGTGAGCCTTTATACGGGTATAAGCCCCATTCCATGAGATGCTGCAAGGATTGCTTTCCGCGCCAATCCTTTAGTGAAAGGATCTGCCAAGTTCCTTTCAGACTAGATGTATTCTACAAAAATAACACCCGTCTCTCTGGCATACTTTATCGACTTAAGTCGTCTCTTTATGTGTTTGATGACTTCATATTATCCTTCCTACTCTTCGCTTTAACCAGAACAATTTGGTTATCGCAGTAGGTCAATATGACTGGAATATGTTTTTCCAGCACAGGCAGGTCAGAAAGGAGTTCTCTAATCCATTTTACCTCTACAGCCGCTGAATCAAGTGCTACTAATTCAACCTCCATGGTGGACCGTATAAGAATAGTCTGTTTTAACGACTTCATACTGATATAAGTCATACAGTGTCATGAACAAATGCAACAAGTATGGCATATAGCAGAAGGAAACCGATACGGGGATCAGCACAAAGACATCAAGTGATTTCTCTTTGATTGACCACTAGCATCACCCTCGAGAGCTAAGGAAAGTAGACGTTGCATCTACGGGGTTATTCCTTCCTTGCCGGATTCTCGCTGGTTCATAGATCGGCGGGGGTGTGATGAGTATAATAGCAGTGGAAGGCCATGTCTCCTGCGAAGAACCAAACCGCAAATAGATAAGCAAACACATGTATCCGAGCATTACACCGCCAAAGCCAAGTCACGAACACTGCAAATATTCCCTGTTCCATGAGAGCATGGCCTAGCTAGGACGCAACCTTCAAGCCGGCGCAAATGGCGCGGAGGTTGTTCTGGTACTCCTCGAGCGGCACGTGCTGATGCGCCTGCGCCTGGCCGGGCAGGTTTGTGGGGCTGTTCTTAACAGCTTCTAAAAATGGCTTTTGACTTTTGCTATAGTACCTAATTTTCAAAAAGAGTATTTTCTTAAGATATGGTCCACAAGTTAATTGTAGTACACGTTAAAAGCCAACATCTGTATCAACCAAAATCGCAAGCGAGTATCCCTCTCTCCGTAATCTCTATCGCAAACAGCTAATATTCAAAAATTTCAATCAAAAACTATAAGCCGCAGCTATATCAAACAGGCCATATCAGATGCGACACGCCGGGATAGTGTTCATATAATACAACGACCTGTTGTAAAATATTGAACACTTTAGGCAGGGATATACCTTACTACTGTTGGATTAATTGGACTTGGTCCATTTTAATTTAGCAATTAATCAAATGAAATTCCTAGGCCCACATGAAAAAATTGTTTAGTCCCATATGGAGAGTTGAATAGGAGTTACACCACTTTAAAAGGTGGAACGTGGTAACCCCCTTGTGGAATTGGAGAGAGCCATTACACGCGCGCGCGCTCGCTCGCTCGCTCGCCTCGCCACGCCACGCCGAGCCGTGCCGTGCCGTGCGCGTGCGTACGTACGTACGTACGTACGCGTGTCGGGTGCGGGCGCGTTTTTCTTTATCTATTCGAAAAACGAAACGCACTGATGGCTGGCTGTAACGGTGCACGATTATGGCTGCGGTTACTTTCGAGTAATGGTTGCTGTTTCTAGTGACTAATGGCATACCAAAGGGACACGAAAGAACAGAACTCTCTCTGTGTGTTGTTGCTGCTCTCTGCAATCTCCGGTCCAGAACCTTGCGCGCACAAGTTTCTGGGTGAGTAGGCCTCCGGAACTTCGTCCGCTTGTGTACCTGCACGGGTAGGCGGGCGATCAAGTTTTTGGGGAGCGCATCGGCGCGACTACTCAATCTGCAACGTCTACTTCCTGGTGGTGCATGGGTAGGCGGGCGATCAAGTTTTTGGGGAGCGCATCGGCGCGACTACTCAATCTGCAACGTCTACTTCCTGGTGGTGAACCGTTCGCGGGGCTGCACTGCGAACATCTTCCTGCATCAAGCTTCGTCCTGCATCACGCTTTGATCGACTACATCGAATAGGCCATCATGTCGACTGATGGTAACGGCGCCTCCGGTGTCTCCGGCACTGGCCCCGCCCGAGGGTATAACTCTGTTACTTTTCTGGTGTATTTGTTTCTGTGCGCTATGAATATGTTAATAGATGTTTCTGTTAGCTTGTTCGTTAGCGAATATGAATACATCATTGATAGATCACTCATGCATGTTTATGTCATGTTTTATATGCTAAATTTCTGGATAAAAATATGCCGAAAATTGACTAGATGTCCAACAATCCAAAAACTTGATAGGTCTTTTTCGGTAGTTGGCTTTGCTGCGTCGCTTAAGCCACACCCTCCGTTTGATGGTTCAAATTTTAAGAGATGGCGTGCACGCGCGATCCTGTGGTTTACTGCCATGGAATGTTTTCATGTTGCACAAGGAAAGCCCGCTGAGCCTCTGTCTGATGAGGATGAACGCAAGTTCAATGTAGCGGATAACTTTTTTCGAGGTGCACTTGTCAACATACTGGCAGATAACATTGTGGATGTGTACATGCATTTGCCTACGGGCAAAGATATGTGGAATGCACTTGAGGCCAAGTTCGGAGTTTCCGATGCTGGCAGTGAGCTGTATGTCATGGAGCAGTTCTATGACTACAAGATGGTCGATGACCGTTCTGTAGTAGAGCAAGCTCATGAGATTCAGGCGCTGGCAAAGGAGCTTGAGAACAATAAGTGCGAGTTACCGGACAAGTTTGTGGCTGGCGGTATTATCGCTAAGTTACCACCCTCTTGGTCGGATTTTGCTACTTCTCTAAAGCACAAGAGGCAAGAGTTCAGTGTTACTGATCTCATTGGCACTCTTGGTGTTGAAGAGAAGGCGAGGGCAAAAGATACTCGTGGCAAGAAAGTTGCTACTGAGGGAGGTTCTAGTGCCAATTTGGTGCAGAAGAAGAATCCTCAGGCTTTCCACAACAAAAAGAAAAATAAGCCTTTTGTCAAGCCCAAGGCTACTACTGAGTTTAAGAAGAAAGGCAAAGGAAAGGGCAGCTGCTTTGTGTGCGGTGATTCTGGCCATTGGGCTAAGGATTGTCCAGATCGCAAGGATAAGCAGAAGAAGTCTGCCAACATGGTTATTAGTGACGCTGGAGGAACATCGAGGTACGGTAATTATTTACCTACAGTTCTTTCTGTTTGTCAATCACCTGAGTGGTGGGTTGACACTGGTGCTAATATTCATATTTGTGCTGATATTTCCTTGTTTTCATCTTATCAGGTCGGTCGAGGTTGCTCCTTGTTGATGGGGAACGGTTCGCATGCAGCTGTTCATGGTGTTGGTACGGTCGATTTGAAGTTTACTTCGGGAAAGACCGTGCAGTTGAAGAACGTGCAGCATGTCCTCTCCATAAAGAAGAATCTCGTTAGCGGATCTCTACTATGTAGAGATGGTTTTAGGCTTGCTTTTGAGTCCAATAAATGTGTCGTGTCTAAGTATGGAACATTTGTTGGTAAAGGCTATGAGAGCGGAGGTTTGTTCCGTTTTTCTTTGATGGATTCCTGTAATAAAATTGTGAACCATGTGTGTAATGATGATGATGAGTCTAATGTTTGGCATTCACGACTTTGTCATGTTAATTTTGGGTGTATGACGCGCTTAGCTAATATGAGTTTAATCCCGAAATTCACTTTGGTCAAAGGTTCTAAGTGCCATGCGTGTGTTCAATCGAAACAACCTCGCAAGCCTCACAAGGCAGCAAAAGAGGCGAGGAATTTGGCACCGTTAGAACTCATTCATTCTGATTTATGCGAGATGAATGGCGTGTTGACTAAAGGTGGAAAGAAATATTTCATGACGCTTATAGATGATTGCACTAGATTTTGCTACGTGTACTTATTAAAAACAAAAGATGAAGCGTTGGATTAATTTAAGATCTATAAAGCTGAGGTAGAAAACCAACTTGAGAGGAAAATCAAGCGGGTAAGGCCTGATCGTGGGGGAGAGTATTTTTCAAATGAGTTTACTTTATTCTGCGAGGACCATGGAATTATTCATGAGAGGACGCCTCCCTATTCTCCCGAGTCAAACGGGGTTGCCGAAAGAAAGAATCGCACTCTAACTGATTTGGTTAACGCCATGTTAGACACTGCGGGACTTTCTAAGGAATGGTGGGGTGAGGCTATATTGACCGCGTGTCATGTCCTGAATAGAGTTCCTACAAAGAATAAAGAAGTAACACCATTCGAGGAATGAGATGTTTGGCCAAAGTTAACGTGCCAATTGTCAAGAAGCGCAAACTTGGACCAAAAATCGTAGATTGTGTATTTCTTGGTTATGCTATGCACAGCGTGGGTTATAGGTTCTTAATTATAAAAGCTGGAGTACCTGACATGCGTGTTGGTATAATCATAGAGTCCAGAGACGCTACATTTTTTGAGAATGAATTTCCTATGAAATGTGATGTACCTAGCTCATCTAGTCAAGAACCTATAATTTCCCTTGATTCCTTTGTGCCGATAGAACATGTTGAGGAAACGCCTATAGAAAATCCTGAAGAGGATAACAATGAAGTTACTCGAAAGAGTAAGAGACAGAGGATTGCAAAGTCTTTTGGTGATGATTTCATTGTATATCTCGTGGATGACACTCCAAGAACCATGGAAGAGGCATATTCTTCTCCTGACGCTGACTATTGGAAGGAAGTAGTACGGAGTGAGATGGACTCTATTATGTCTAATGGAACTTGGGAGGTCGTTGACCGTCCTTATGGGTGTAAACCTGTAGGATGTAAATGGATTTTCAAGAAAAAGCTTAGGCCTGATGGTACAATTGAAAAGTACAAGGCAAGACTTGTGGCCAAGGGTTATACCCAGAAAGAAGGCGAGGACTTCTTTGATACTTATTCACCTGTTGCCCGACTGACCACAATTCGAGTACTACTTGCCCTGGCTGTCTCTCATGGTCTTCTCGTTCATCAAATGGACGTTAAGACAGCTTTCCTAAATGGAGAGTTGGAGGAGGAGATTTATATGGATCAGCCAGACGGGTTTGTGGTAGAAGGTCAAGAAGGAAAGGTGTGCAAGTTGTTAAAGTCTTTGTATGGCCTAAAGCAAGCACCTAAGCAATGGCATGAGAAGTTCGACAAAACTTTGACATCTGCTGGCTTTGTTGTGAATGAAGCTGACAAATGTGTGTACTATCGCTATGGTGGGGGAGAAGGAGTGATCTTGTGCTTGTATGTTGATGACATACTGATTTTTGGGACCAACCTCAATGTGATTGAGGAGGTCAAGGACTTTCTGTCCAAGAATTTTGAGATGAAAGATTTGGGAGTGGCTGATGTGATTCTTAACATTAAGCTACTGAGAGAAGGTGATGGTGGGGTTACACTCGTGCAATCCCACTATGTGGATAAGGTCTTGAGTCGCTTTGGTTATAGTGACTGCAAGCCTGCTTCTACTCCTTATGATCCTAGTGTGTTATTGAGGAAAAACCGAAGAATAACAAGGGATCAATTGAGATACTCCCAGATCATTGGCTCATTGATGTATTTAGCTAGTGCTACGAGGCCTGACATCTCGTTTGCTGTGAGCAAGCTAAGTCGGTTTGTTTCAAATCCGGGAGATGATCATTGGCGTGCTCTTGAGAGAGTAATGCGCTATCTAAAGGCAACCGTGAGCTATGGAATTCACTATGCTGGGTACCCAAAAGTACTGGAGGGCTACAGTGATTCAAACTGGATCTCTGATGCTGATGAGATAAAAGCCACGAGTGGATATGTGTTCACACTTGGAGGTGGTGCTGTTTCCTGGAAGTCTTGCAAGCAGACCATCTTAACGAGGTCAACAATGGAAGCAGAACTCACAGCGTTAGATACCGCCACTGTTGAGGCTGAGTGGCTTCGTGAACTCCTTATGGATCTGCCGGTGGTTGAAAAACCGATACCGGCTATCCTGATGAACTGTGATAATCAGACTGTAATTATCAAGGTGAACAGTTCTAAGGACAACATGAAGTCATCTAGGCATGTTAAGAGGCGGTTGAAGTCTGTCAGAAAGCTGAAAAACTCCGGAGTTATAGCACTGGACTATGTCCAGACAGCTAAGAATCTGGCAGACCAATTTACAAAGGGTTTATCACGTAATGTGATAGATAGTGCATCGAGTGAGATGGGCCTGAGACCCACATGAGTCATACCACAGTGGTAACCTGTTCTACGTGATCGGAGATCCCGTGAAGTAGGATGGTGAAACAAGCTGTTGGTTGACTGGGAGGAGAGACCTTTACAGGGCTCATTTCTTCAATGATGTGCTTCTCTCCTATTCTGTATGGCAGGTTGGTTTTTACCTTAATGTGATCTGAGTGGCTTATTTAGAGCAGAGATGTCGGCCTACAGGACATCTTAGAAGGAACACACCTATATGAGTTCGACTGCTGGTCACAGTCTATGAGATTTGGGTGATCTCTAAATACTCATGAATAGGCATGGAATATGACTTATACGCTCCAACCAGAGGGGATGCTTTAGGCAGCCTAGTACTAGTAAAGGAATTGGGTAAAGCTTGTTCGCACAAAACTGTCAATTCAAGGCATAGTCCATTGTTCAGTTGTGGATGAGTGTAACTCCTTTTCTAGGTGGATGTTCAACTTAACAGTCTCCATCGAAACACTGGTATATCAAACAACAGCAGAACTGAGAGTTTTTCTCGTGTGCCTTGAAATTTGGTGGGGATTGTTGGATTAATTGGACTTGGTCCATTTTAATTTAGCAATTAATCAAATGAAATTCCTAGCCCCACATGAAAACATTGTTTAGTCCCATATGGAGAGTTGAATGGGAGTTACACCACTTTAAAAGGTGGAACGTGGTAACCCCCTTGTGGAATTGGAGAGAGCCATTACACGCGCGCGCTCGCTCGCTCGCTCGCCTCGCCATGCCACGCCGAGCCGTGCCGTGCCGTGCCGTGCGTGTGCGTGTGCGTGCGTACGTACGTACGTACGTACGCGCGCAGGCGTGTCGGGTGCGGGCGCGTTTTTCTTTATCTATTCGAAAAACGAAACGCACTGATGGCTGGCTGTAACGGTGCACGATTATGGCTGCGGTTACTTTCGAGTAATGGTTGCTGTTTCTAGTGACTAATGGCTGCAGTTACCAGTCTCTTCGTTTTTGCTGTTACAAAAGAGGGCTCTCCTCTCCATACCAAAGGGACACGAAAGAACAGAACTCTCTCTCTGTGTTGTTGCTGCTCTCTGCAATCTCCGGTCCAGAACCTTGCGCGCACAAGTTTCTGGGTGAGTAGGCCTCCGGAACTTCGTCCGCTTGTGTACTTGCACGGGTAGGCGGGCGATCAAGTTTTTGGGGAGCGCATCGGCGCGACTACTCAATCTGCAACGTCTACTTCCTGGTGGTGCACGGGTAGGCGGGCGATCAAGTTTTTGGGGAGCGCATCGGCGCGACTACTCAATCTGCAACGTCTACTTCCTGGTGGTGCACGGGTAGGCGGGCGATCAAGTTTTTGGGGAGCGCATCGGCGCGACTACTCAATCTGCAACGTCTACTTCCTGGTGGTGAACCGTTCGCGGGGCTGCACTGCGAACATCTTCCTGCATCAAGCTTCGTCCTGCATCACGCTTTGATCGACTACATCGAATAGGCCATCATGTCGACTGATGGTAACGGCGCCTCCAGTGTCTCCGGCACTGGCCCCGCCCGAGGGTATAACTCTGTTACTTTTCTGGTGTATTTGTTTCTGTGCGCTATGAATATGTTAATAGATGTTTCTGTTAGTTTGTTCGTTAGCGAATATGAATACATCATTGATAGATCACTCATGCATGTTTATGTCATGTTTTATATGCTAAATTTCTGGATAAAAATATGCTGAAAATTGACTAGATGTCCAACAACTACCAC
Source organism: Dendrocalamus latiflorus (assembly GCA_017311315.1). Taxonomy (NCBI): domain Eukaryota; kingdom Viridiplantae; phylum Streptophyta; class Magnoliopsida; order Poales; family Poaceae; genus Dendrocalamus; species Dendrocalamus latiflorus. The sequence continues at coordinate 8,543,827 of CM029664.1, forward strand.
ACGTCAGCTCTTCCAAACAAGTTCCTAAAACATTTTAAATTCTTTTGGGATATATTTGTATCAGATGTGACACGTCGGGTTAGTGCTTACATAAACCAAACAGTGGTCTTTGGTGTAAATATTGAGCACTTTACGTAGAGAGCTCCTAAAACCACACAGTAGCTCTTCCAAATAAGTTACTACAAGTGCTTCTAAACTTTTAGGATACATTTTTATCATACTTGTATACAGTGTAGTTGATTGTAGATATTAAGTACTTTTAGGTTTGTTTTGACTCACAAAATACAACTATGTAAAAAAAACCATGACACGGGGGTTTAGTATCATCCGTAAAATAACAATGCTTTTGTTTGATTTTAAGTGACAATTTCACTTCCACTAACATGATCTAACCATAATAACCTCGTGTGCGTGTATATATAGACAATTTACAGTCTTGTAAGAACATGTAGATGAATTCTACTTTGATACACATCCTTGAACCCTTCTACTCTATAATCTTAAAAATACACAGCGAACGATGGACAAATACGATTCGAAGCGATAAATTCTTCTCCTCGTAATAAGCACGTAACGAATCTCATAATAGCAGTTAACTAACAACGAGAATAATCTTCTCTACATCGTTATTTCTATCCATTGTTAACAACGAGAGTAATCTTACGTAATAAAATCAGAACTAGATCTCGGTGCCGGAAGAAGTAACATGCTAATTATACTCGACAGTGAGAGCTCCCTAATTAAAAAAACGCAGTGGAACCAAACAGTAGATAACCGGCATTTTTACCGGCAAGGGAAAACTGAGCTCAGCTCAGTTGGCCCACCCGTGTTCGAGCCTAGCTCGATGCGTGAGCTTATCCGGTACTGTTCTAAACAGTACCTTTCTAGTTTGTTTGGTCTTCTGCTTTTAGCCTTGCATATATAAGGAAACATGCATACGTGTGAGTGGGTGGGTATGCGTAGCTTAGGTGTGTGCGTCGCATACCTCTACCTCTAAAAAATAGACGTTTTGGAGGAGGGAAAAAGGCGGCCGTCCCTTGCACAGTAGAAGCTGGCCCACCACCTCCGGCTACCCACGCCAAGCCCTCACCGAACCCCCCTTCCTTTTCTTCCCTTCTCGCCTCGGCCCTCCGCGAAATCCCCAAATCGCCGCATCCGATCCGCCGCCGCCGCCGCCTATTCGCCGCCGCCGTTGACCCGCGCACATGGCCTCCGGGCCGCCGTCGCCGTCCGGCAAGGCGTACTCGCGCAAATCTCACGGCCACGGCTCCAACGCCTCCAAGGCCCCCAGTGCCGCCTCCTTCGATGCTCACAACGGCCAACACATCCCCACCGTCACCTTCTCGCTCCCCTCGTCGCCGTCCACCCGCCGAGAAATCCGCCGCCGCCTCACCGCCGAGCTCGCCCAGGTGCGCGCCGCCTCCAATCGACTAAACTCCCTCCCCGCGCCCGCCCCCTCCTCCGCCCTCTCCGCCACTGACCCCTCCACCCCGCTCCCCCCGCACCCGCCCGCCTCGAAGCACAAGTCCAAGAAGGGCCCGCCGAACCCGTCCGGCTCGGCGGAGGCGCGGCGCAAGCTCTACGCGCCCGTGTTCAAGACCTGCGCCGCGTTGCTCGCCAGGCTGATGAAGCACAAGCACAGCTGGGTGTTCAACACACCGGTCGACGCCAGCGTGCTCGGCCTGCACGACTACCACACCATCATCACCAAGCCCATGGACCTCGGCACTGTCAAGTCGCGACTGGCCGCAGGGCATTACAAGTCGCCGCGGGAGTTCGCCGCTGACGTGCGTCTGACTTTTCAGAATGCCATGAAGTACAACCCCAAGGGGCAAGATGTGCACTTCATGGCCGAGCAGCTGCTGAATATGTTCGAGGAGAAGTGGCCAGAGGTTGAAGCTGAGATAGCACAGCTGTCACCACAGCCACCGACACCATCGTCGGCTGCACCCAGGAAGCCGAGGGAGATAGACAATGCTAGGGTGTTAGAGAGGTCTGACTCGACAGTGCCTGCTGCAGGGATGGAGGCTACACCAAAGCCGAACACTGGCAGACCCCCCGTTTTAAAGAAACCCAAGGCAAGGGAGCCTAATAAGAGGGAGATGACCTTCTGGGAGAAGCAGCGGCTCAGCAATAACCTCCAAGACTTGCCACCGGAGAAGCTTGACAATGTTGTGCAGATCATAAAGAAGAGGAACTTGTCGCTCAGCCAGCATGACGATGAGATTGAGGTTGATATAGATAGCTTTGATGTTGAGACATTATGGGAGCTTGATAGGTTTGTGACAAACTACAAGAAAAGTATAAGCAAGAATAAGCGGAAGGCTGAGCTTTCTGTGGTAAGGCAGGATTATGCCGAGCATGATCCAGAGCTGGAGAAGATAGAGCATGCAAGGCAGGATGAGGCAGAGCCGGATCAGATGACCACAGTACAAGAGATGGTATGCTTTTTATTGATGGAGTAATAGTTGTGGGTTAATTGTTAGGTGATATTGTCCGTTTAGTACTTACTATTGTCCTGCAGGTACAGATTTCAGAACCAGAAACAGTTGATATTGAACCACCTAAGGAAATTGCAGCAGGTATGCTAAATAGGTGCTTTTAGAGCATGTTTGTAACTGTTATTGTTGTCTTTGAGAAAAGAACAAAAGTATCAGTTTTTACTCTAAATGTGATGGCTACTTGTGTTTGTAACCCACTTTTATTACTAGTGTAAGTGTAACAGCTGAGCTTTCTCAACTACAGATGACAATGAGAGATATGTGGGTTCATCATCACCGGTTCATTTGGAAGATCGGAAGGGAGAGAATGCTGGTAGATCAAGTAGTTCTGGAAGCTCGAGCAGCGATTCAGGGTCTTCCTCCAGTGGTAAACATCCTCTTCCTTTGCGGAAATTTATAACAAGCAGAATACCTTTTATAATAAGCTTTATAAAGGTTTTGTTTGGAAGTATCTGCAAAACACATGGAATTTACCTTGAGAAGCATGTGCAGATACGGACACTGATAGTTCATCAGCAGATGGCTCTGATGCTGCACAGTCACCCAGAACGTAACATCTATAGGCCAGGTATATTTCATATTGCTTCAGTGAGCAATCATCCTCTCTCATTTATTTTCCAATGACTTAACTGGTGAATTCTTCAAATTCAAGACAAACTTATCCAAGCTGCAAAACATAGTAGGTATGGTGACTCAATTGTTTTTGTAGAAATCTTTATTGACTTAGGTTTCTTACCTGACATACAGAAGATGCTAATTTTGCTGATAATCAGCAGCTAACTTGTGCAAGCCAGAATAGGTCTACCTGTGCTGTTGTATTTTACTACACTTAACTACCAATAATATAATATTTTACATTTCATTTGTCTAAGTGTGTGGCTAACTGGCTACCTTTATCTTTCAAAGAAGTAAGAGGAACCAAAGTTTGATGATCTGATCGTCTTGGATAGTTGGATGTTCTGTTTTACATTATCACTGCCAAACACTAGCAGACATGCATATCATTGGTGTTGTGCTAATGCTGTTTGCACAAATCGTATGTAAGAAATAAGGTGCATATGCTAGGGGACAACCTTCTTGGTTGTTTGACTAGGACCACATGAAGCAGTAGCTTACCTTACAGGCTGGTAGAAGATATGAGTAGGACCACACTTATTACTAATAATATGTTGATCTACTGAATAAGGATAACTGTGGATTTAATATATGATGGGGTTGCCATGTGATGATGCAAATGATTTAAAGCTAAGAAGGTTTCTAGTACTGTGATCTTAAAAGTATCCATGATAATAATTTGCTGGTATATGGTAAAAGAAAGAAGCCTGTACAGTAATAGAGGAATTTCCTTCATAATTTTGTAAAAGGTTGGCAAAGTTTCCGTCTTCTTTCTTTCTTTGCATATGGTCCGAAAAAAGTGGGTATTGTGTGTTAACCACTTGTCTTCTTGCATATTGGGTGTCATATGTCTAGCCCATGTCGTGATTTTTAAATATGAACTTAGTTTTATGTTTATAATTAATTTGTCATGTATTTGACTTACTTCACTGCTATGGAACTTCTTTGTGCTATGTCAACTCAAAAAGTCAAAATGTTTGAAAATGATAGATCTTTTGCAGAAAATTTGGATATTGCACATTTTTAGTACTATGTACTTGTTTAATTTGGATTTTAGTACTTTAATGCTTATTTGGTGAATGGGTTTGTCTAAATTATAAATTACAATAGTCTTACATAGACAAACTATTCTATACCCCCCATAGAATAAGCTATTCTATACCCCTCCCCATCCCATGGGCCAAAACCCACCTCCCACCTTGGTCAAAGCTCGGTCAAAGAAAACCCACCACCGTCACCTCCCGTTAGCCCCCACCACTGATTTCCACCCACTCCCATGTCACCCTTTAGCGCTTAGAAAAGTGTAGTAACACTCTTATGGTAGTGCAGCAACGCGACTTTCTTAGCGTCAAAACATGTCCAACATGGATCTCATTTTGTTAAGCTCATAATTTCAAACACAAGATGTAAACGGATTGCAGATCGGACATTTGGTTAAAGAGATACTGCAATTCAAAGTTTGCAAGCAAAAGAAAAAACTCCCACGTCTCCCCTCCGCGCTTAGAAAAGTGCAATAACAATCCTGCAAGTGTGCAATAACATGGCAAGTTTCGTGCAGTAACACGACTTCCACTCCTTTCACAAGATGTTACTATATGTTCCTTTCAACATTACTACGAGACGGAGGTGCCGTATTATTGCACATTTTACTGGATGTTACTACATGTTCTTTGCAATGTTACTACGAGGCGGGAGTATGGTTGGATTCTAGAGGTGTAGTATACCGACGTTACTGCACAACCTGTGTGCCATTCCAGTTTTGGCATACAGTTTCTTCTTGGGGACTAGTTTATTGGTGTTGATATATGTCTGTCTACCTGTATGCCATTCCAGTTTTGGCTATAGTGTCAAGCACCCGTACTACAACATATTCTTATTGGAAATTGATGAATGGTTCTTCGATGAATTCAAGTTACAGAGAGATTACATGTATAGTTGTATGGCTGTTGCTCCATGGAGTATGCCAATCTGGTTGTTTATTATTCCAATTCTAACTGTAGGTCGACCTTCGAAAACTGGGAGGGATTCACATTGAAGTTCATTTAAGTTTACCTGCTTTGCTTATTATGGATTTCAACTTTTCAAGTAATACAGAGAGAGCTAGGTAGCCTTTCCTATTCTCATTAGCTGCCTATAGATGGCCATGTGGTTGAGCCCATTGGGAATTGGCAGTATCTTTGCCAGTGGCAGATCAATTCAGGTAGGAATGTTCTACGGTTTTATTGTGGATCGTTGAAAAACATAAACATAAATATACATGAAAAATTCAATTAAACTAAAACAGGTGTAATCCTGCTATAGTAATGGGTAGCGATATTGATCCCTATTAGCAGCTGAGGGAAACATGCTGTGATTTTCAAACTAAGACTAACTAATCACTATATCATAAAATGTAGTGTAAATTGTAACATACCTGTTTTGCACCTCGAATATTGTTACTTTTCTACTGCAGTTGTGATGATCCTGTCATGTGCTGAAATCACTGTTTATGTGCACTGTTCATCCATGTAAACAATAGCGCAGTACTGTTGTAGATGTGTTTGGCATGATTAGATGAATTAAAATAGAGATAAGAATAGTTAGTTTTTTTATTAGATGGGTTTACTATCTTATAGATATATTTTATTTATTAAAGATAAGTTTTCTTAGAGATAGAGATTATTTTTGGGAGGTCAAGTTAAGTTATCTCTATAAAAGGGCTATCATGTATCTATTATCAATCAAGTAATGAAGATGAATTAATCTAGTCCATAGTCAAATCTCTTATCTCACCGAGCCGACGCCGCTCGGCGTTCTTTCTGATGGTGTTTACCCCGATGAACTAAGGTTCATCACATTTGGTATCAAAGCAGTCGATCCTTCCCACGACTTCTACCATGGTTCCTATTGCCAAGGCGTTGGCCAAGATAATGGCTAGCACCAACAAGATGGCCGCTAGTATCAACGACGCCAACAAGATGGCGGCCATCTTTCTCAACATTCATGCCACCTTGGAGAAGATCGCGAATCAGAAGAAGGCGCAATAAGAGGCGGCAGCGGCGTTGTTCCCAGCAACCGCCATGGTGCTGCCAGAACATGTCATGGCAGCCGCGGTTCTGTCGACATGTGCCGCAACCTTGCCGCGGCCTGCTGCAGCAGCCGTGTCGCTGCCGAAGCCTGCTGCGGCAACCATGTCGCTGCCGTGATGTTGCGGTATTACCGATGCCTGCAGCGACCGTGCCATGTCCTATCACGGTGTTGTCGAAGGATGTCGTGGCCTTGCCAGAGCCTGTCGTGACAACTGTATCGTGGAAGCATACCACAACGCTGCCGTGGTTGCCACTGCGCCTACCGTGGCGATTGCAGATGTCATCAATGTTATTGCACTTGTATGTGGAGACCACGATCTTCAAGGTCATCGGTAAACATCGCAGTCTCTTGTCAACTTGGGGTCTCTTAGGGCTGTAGCCATGGCCACCACCACAGCTCGAGTACGAGCTGTCGCTGAAAGGGGCAGAAGTTGTCACATGCTGAAATTACTGTTTACGTGCATTGTTCATGCATGTGAATAGTAATGCGCTACTGTAGCAGACGTGTTTGGCATGATTGGATGAATTAGGATAGAGATGAGTATAGTTAGTTTCCTTATTAGATATATTTACTATCTTATAGATATATTCGATTTATTAGAGATGGGTTTACATAGAAATAGAGATTATTTCTTATAAATCAAGTCGAGTTATCCCTATAAAAGGGTTAGCATATATCTATTATCAATCAAGCAATGCAGAAATTAATCTAGTCTCAAGTTCTATTATCCCAGTCTATAGTCAAATCTATCATCTCACCAAGCCGACGCCGCCCGGCTTTCCTTCCGATAGTGTTTATCTTGATGAACTTAGATTCATCACAGATCCTTAGTTCATCGGGGTAAACACCGCTGGGAGGAAGGCCTAGCGGCATCGGCTTAGTGGGATGAGGGGCTAACCATAGATGAGGAAGAAGAAACTTCGGAAGAGAGACTTGATTAATTCTTCTTGATTGTTTGAGAATAATAATTACAATAGATAAGATTAATCTAAATAATATCTTTCCTAACTATAGATATGATGCCAAACAACTAATCTTATCGAAAGGAAACTAATCTTATCTCAGTTCTAACCAATCAAATACAGCCATACTTGGCCGCTACAGTACGGAGGGTATTGTTCACGCACATGAAAAATGTGTGTGAATAGTAATTCCAGCACGTGGCAACTTCTCTCCACCTTCGGCGACAACTCGTCCTCGAGTTGTGGTGGCGGCCATGGTTACAACCCTAAGAGATCCCAAGTTGACGAGAGACTGTGACCTTTACTGGTGACCTTGAAGACCGTGGCCTCCACGTACAAGTGCAACAGCATTGATGGCATCTGGCAACCACGACAGAGTTGTGGTAGGCTTCCACAATGCAATTGTCGGGGCAGGCTTCGACAGGGCCATGGCGGCCTTTGGCAACACCGCCGTAGGACATGGCAGGGTCGCGGCGAACGTCAGTAGTACCCTAGTAGGTCGCAGTAGCGACATAGTTGTTGCAGCAGGCTTCGACAACAACATGGCTGCCACGATAGAACGTGGCAAGGTTACGGTAGGAGTCAGCAGAACTGTGGTTGCCATGACATGTTCTGGCGGCATTGTGACAGCTGTTAAGCATAGCGCCACTACCACCTCTTGTTGCGTCTTCTGTTGATTCACGAGCTTCTCCAAGGTGGCATGCATGTTTAGAAAGATGGCCGTCATCTTGTTGTCGATGTCGTTGGTACTAGTGGCTATCTTGTTCGCGTTAGTTTTTATCGTAGCCAACGACTCGGTAATAGGAGTCATGGTAGCATGATCCTTAGTTTATCGGGGTAAACACCACTGGGAGGAAGACCGGGCGGTGTCGGCTTAGTGAGATGAGGGGCTGACTATGGATGAGGGAGAAGAACCTTGAAAGGAGAGACTAGATTAATTCTTCTTCATTACTTGATTGCTTGAGAATATAGGCATGAACAATGCGCATGAATAGTAATTCCAGCATGAGACAGCAATGGAAAAAAATTCTCATTTTGTGAGGAAGCTTTTGAGGAGGTTATCAGATTATCATAACGAAAAGATACTTTTTGTACCTTACTATCGTAACCTTTTCTTGAGCTTAGAGGGATACTTTGTTTTTTTTTTTGTTCTTTTCTATATTGGACCAGGTCAGGAGCCTTGATGCATTAGAATAACCTTTTAGCCAAATGTCACATGCATGATACATCTATTGAACCTTGGTAGAACTAGGTGCAACAATTTTAGTCTCTGGCTACTTTGTTTGATGGAAAGCGTGTCATGGGACATTGTTCTCAAGTCATATGTAATATAGATGAATTGGTTTGTTGGAATTTTGCATGTTATGCTAAGTTTTATTGTCTGAAAACTATTGTATTGCTATTTACTAATGAAAGGCTTAAGCTTATATCTTGATTGCACCTTTTGTCATTTTATAGTGGCTGTTTGAGATAGCTAGTTTTTAATTACCCTATATAAAGTTTTCATGTGAGTACTCCAAACATATTGGGTTCTAACCATACAACCTGTACTATATTGCAAAACTGCAAAAATACTGCATGACATAAAATTTTAATATTTGATGACCTACTATTTGAAAACTGAGTTTTTGAAATTGTGGCATTCAGCCATTCACAAACTTGTGCTGTCCAAAACGACCTCTGAAACCTTGCTTCTGAGAATTTTGTTTTGACAAATTACAATATGATTGTCCATGGATCCCACTAGAAATGAAAAATTCTATTGTGCAACCATTACACAAGAGAGTTACACAAGAGAGTTTGTGTAACTAGCGAATCAGACGACGACACGTGGCACATGTGCATTGTAGCAGTACTGCAGACGACTGTAGCAGTACTGTAGTCCGTACGAAAATAATATTTTAGATTTCTGTTGTACGAAAAATAGCTGCTACAGTAATTTTGCCACATGTCATCGTCTGATTGGCTAGTTACACCACAAACTCTCTTGTGTAACTGTTGCACAATAGAATTTTTCGAAATGAAAAATGATTGGCAATTGGCATTGACTTTAATTACTTACCATTTCTACTCCAGATTCCAGCCACTTGTTGAGGTTAATGTTCAAAAATACATCTGAGTAGAGCATTTAAAATTTGATAACGTGTGTTCTAACGACATGAACATATTGTGGTGCCGTAGGACAAACATTGGTGCGATCCCATTAGTTGCTTCTGAAATGCATCTTGCTTTGAGTAGCAGTCAAGCAGATGAATTGGTATCACAAACTTCGTGAGCCACAGAACATAAATTGACGAAAAATATAACTAATAATCTTATGATCCAAAGTGATGAACCTTATATCTCCAATTTTCTTTTCTGTGCAGATCTTGACGTCAGACTGGAAAGATCATAACTCATAAGTTCACTAAAGATTCTGGCATGATATTATCGGCGAGATTCGATGTTGTCCTGTAAATTTTGGTTATGTAGGAACCCTAATCAATGCTGCTGTCCGTGCCGCTGTTTGTTCTTTTAGTCTCAATAGGGGATGCCGGAGATTGCACATGCATTTCATGCATCTGTACCATTATTTGCAGTTATGTACTTATTGTAGAGTTGCTGCGTTTACCTAATCATTGAGCTGGAAGTTATCCAACATTGGATAGAAGAAACCTGCAAATTGGGGAAGTAAAACAACCGGTGAAGACCAGTAACCTGGAGGCCTCACCCTGTTGTAAGATTGTACAATTGTTATAGTTGGGTAATTTCTGTTATGCTGGATTAGCATGGATAATTCATCTTTCCCATTGCTCTGCTTGTTCTAATATTTCTGCACGTGTGTTTGTTGCTGGAACCTTTTTCTCAATGATGGATATCAGCTGTCCTTGCGATTCTAAGGTTTCATGTAGTGGAAACATCGTGGATGGATGCAGGGTAAAGCGAAAGAAGCCAAAGTACCGCAACTCTCGTTTCTGTCGAAATTCTCACCAAGAACCGTGCGTCCGTGCTGAGCCGTTGCTGCTGTCACGGTTTCATGCAGATTCAAATGGCCACGCACCGGTGGGCCGATCGGTCGAATGCAAAGAGAATTTTAAGGTGCTCCACGGCCCCAGCTCCGGAACCTGTACTCTGCAGCTGCAACACCCGTCGGATCTCAACGTCAATTATTCCCACACAAGGAACTCCAAATCTAGCGGGTCACTTCTGCGCTGTAAAAATTGCGAAATTCACTGTCTTCTCGTGAAGACTAGATTACACGTGCTTTATCAAACACATGCATTTTAGCTTGAGCAAATGGTACTTCACTTTTGTCCCTCAATATTACGGGCCGAGGCAAAGGTGGATGTTGCGAGAATTCGGTAACATTACCCGTACAAGACTAGAGATGTTCTGAGCCTGCTAGGCAGCATGGTTGTTACTTGTTAGATGCGTTAAATGTGTTTTTTATATGGAAGACACACACGTCATGTGCTGTAAACGAGCCGATCTCGAGCGAGCCTGGTCTTCTAGACTTGAGCTCGGTAGAATCTTGATAACAATTAAAATGATTTATTATGCACTAATTTTCAACAATAAGAAAAGTTTGAGTTCGAGCTCAGCTCGAGTAACTTCAATAATAGTCAAAATAATTCAAATATACACTAATTTTCAAAAAAAAAAAAGCTCAAGCTCGAGTTCGGATTGGGTAAACTCGGTAAGAGTTAATATATATAACTATTTAAGCTCAAATTGAGACTCGCGAACTATTTGAGTTTGGCTCGGTGAAGCTCACGAGCTCAAGATCAAGCTCGTGTTTGGCTCATTTAAAGTTCGAGCTAAACTCGAATCGAGTTCAGAACGAATCAAGCTCAAATAGCTCATGAGTCTCGAGCATTTTTTACAGTCTTACACATATGCACGTACGACCACATATGTTAGAAATTTTGTGGAGACTTTATGTCCTATACATTTTCCCAAGAAATATTGACAGGATGATATATACATTGACCTATGAATCTATGATCCATCCCCATTGACCTGGCCTTTTGTACATTATCTCAGCCATAAACCTCCCACCCTACCCCAGCTCTGAGCTCAAAACTAGACGGCTCCTCTGGCCAAATGCTCTCGCTCCGGCTGCCTACCCCGCGCTCCCACTGATGCATGGCCCCACACCCCACTGCCTTCTCGCCACCGCGGTCTTCGTCTTCTCCCAGGCTGTAAAAAAAGTTCGAGGTTCATGAGCTGCTCAAGCTTGGATCGCTCTAGACTCGATTTGAGCTCACCTCGACCTCTAAACAAGCCAAGCTCGAGCTCGTGAGCTTCAATGAGCCAAGCCCGAATAGTTCGTTATAGCTCAATTTGAGATTGAATATTAATGCATGTTAACTCTTACCGAGCTGACTTGAATTGAGCTTGAGCTTTCTTCTTGTTGAAAATTAGTGCATGTTGATTATTTTGACTGTTATCGAGTTTACTCGACCCGTGCTCGGGCTCGAGTTTTTCTTATTGTTGAAAATTAGTGTATTTTAAATTGTTTTAAGTATTAGCGAGCTTACTCGAGCTGAGCTCGAACCTACTCAAGTTTGGGTTGAGTCAAGCTCGAGCCTAGATCTAAACTCGGATCTTAACTCATACTCGTTCGAACTCGGCTCGAGTTTCTAATGAGCTCAAGTTTGGGAGGTTTGGCTCGTTTCTAGCCCTACCTCTGCCGCCTCGCCTCTCCGATGGCCAGGTCTCCATGCCTAGTGTTGGGCCCCACCCGGTGATCTTCGCTTGTGGGGTCCGCATGTGCCCTATGGTACAGACGCTGATGAGGCGGGCCCACCCGAATCCATCGTTGGCAATAGCTCGTCCTTGGTCAAGATGGGCTGTAGGATTGAGTGTGGCGAGTTAGAGAGGGAGTGAATAACTCTTTTAAAATCTTTGCTTAAATATCATCAACAATATGCAACAGAAAGCCAAATTCATAATCTCATCAAAGCCCTAGCCAAGGAATGCAAAAACTTCATAAATCCAAATCCTTATTGGTCAGACCTCAAATTGCAATTGAATAGACTGGAAATGGCTACCGGTCAAACCGGAACATGGGGCCAGTCAAGCCTCCAATTCAATGGTGGTCAGACTTCCGGTGAATAGTAGTCATACTGGTATGAATAATAAAAATAGGTGCATGAACAATAATTTCAACACTATTTTAAATCATAAAATCCACATAACTTTTGATCCAATGATCCAAATGATGTGAAAGTTAGCATGTACCTTCTCTGGGATGTCATGGTCCTATTTCATCAATGATCAAGATAATCGTTACAACAGTTTTGATATTTTTTCCATTTGAGTGAAGGATGCACCAAAAGTAGGCAAAGGAGGAAAATCTTGATCTACTCTTACTCGTGAGTTCTATATGGTCTAGGTGATCTAGGATGTGTTCTTACATGTCATAGCAAGCTAGAATACAATACGAATTCAAGCGAAAACACACACAAGAGCAAAATCTAAAAATCATCTTTACCTTGAAGAAAATCGAGCAAACTCAAAACTTCATCTAGATTGTACCTAGATGGATATAATCTTATCTTCAGGAAACATTTTCACCTTTTACGCGTCTTTGGCATCAGAAAAGCTCAAGAGAAAAGAAATTCAAGAAAATAAAAAACACATGAGGAGATCTATGGTATAACTCACTTGAGTAAACTTTAGATTTTCATTTTACTTGGAAAGAAATATTTTATAACCAATCCCGCGGGATAACATAGCTCTAAGCTTAGAGCACATAAACAAGGTTCCAACATAAGAAAATTCTAATCCTAAACCACATAACAGACACAACTCAGCAACACCTCACCAGGCCCACTTTGATTGCGGCTAGCAAGCCGGTCAAACCGCCCAAGACCCACACTGATCAGACTTCAAGACAATGCTGATCTGACCGCAACCTGTTAGTGGTCAGATCGTCATTTCAGGCCGATCTGACCGATGCTTCCAGACAGCATGTATGACACTTCAAAAATTCACAAAATTTAAACTCAATTAACTAACGCGAATCATAAGTAATATCAAATGAGACGTGCTTTTATGTTTTTCTCAAATTGATTTGCATAACTTTTAAAATAGAACTGAATGATAGATAGTGATTACTTATCTTTTTATGTGTTTTAAAATTAATACATAGAGTAGAAAGCACACTACTCGTATCAAATACTTTGATCCCATCTTACATGAGCTTGCTCGTGCTGTCCACCGCCGATCCCCTCGCCAAGGCGCGGCTCACCCACGCCGCGTTCTCCCGGTGCGCCAGCGGGCTCCCCGATGGCCTGTTCCGCGCCCCCGACCACCCCGCCAGGCCCGACAAGTCCGTCGTGGTAGTCTGGTAGATGCTCATTCACCTCGCCGCTTACCTTAGTCTCTCTCTCTTCGTCGTTGGGGCATTTCACCGAGCAGGTTGTGTGTGGGTGGGGTGTTGCTGCTCTTGCTCCTGCAGGTGACTTAGGAGATTACCACGCACAAGGAGATGGGGGTGCCGCTTGACGCGTACATTCTCCACGACCTGGCGCACGTCGAGCTCAATGCGATCGACCTTGCTTGGGACACGGTCGTGCGGTTCTCACTGCTCCGGGACACCCTGGGAGATGGCTTCTTTGCGGACTTTGTGCGTGTGGCTGATGACGAGAGCCGCCATTTCCGGTGGTATTCGCAGCGGCTCGCTGAGCTTGGGTTCAGGTTTGCGGCACAAAGAATGAGGCACCGGTTATTATTCAGTTCTGTTGTATGAATATTGAATAGGTGTGTCATGGTCAGATGATGAGATCACTATTCACTGACAATATTGCCTGTAGTTATACATGCATAGTCCACATTGTTGTAATTGCAATAGTTTTTGTGGACAGCTATGGCGATATGCCTGTTCACAATCTTCTGTGGAGGGAGTGTGCAAAATCCTTGAGTGATGTTTCTGCACGGTTGGCAGTGATTCCTCTAGTTCAGGTGCCACATCACTATAACTTTCTTCTGTTTGATGCCTGTCCAAAATATGTACTTTATTTTTGTTATTGACCTGTGCAGCTAGTAGGCTTCAGGTCTTCAGATGAGAGTATTTGTCGAAGAACTTTGCTTTATTACAATTGGCCAATATGTTGATTATTAGAACCTTAATAGGAAGCTAGAGGCCTTGATGCCGGACCAAGACTGGTCCAAAAGTTACTTGGTTTTGGGGATCATAGATCTGCAGACATTGTGGCAAAAGCTGCAGAGGAAGAGATTGCACATGTTTCTGTAGGTTTATACTGCCGAATTTTTTCTATTTTAGCCCTTTTTTTTTGAAAAATATTCACATTTAGACCCCTAGTAGTTTTAATTCTGATTTTGGACCCCGGGGGTCGGCGCCGTGACCCACGGCGCCGAGGCGCCAGGCCCGCACCAGCGTGGTGGTCTGCGTGGCGCCGACGTGGCAGCACCTCGGCGCCGTGGTCAGTGGCGCCGAGCTGTGAAATTCAGAACTGCCGCCGTCACCGGTGGCGCTCCAGCTCGGCGCCTTCAAAATAATCCGTAGCTTTTGGAAACATTCAGAAAATTAATGAACTGTATGAAACACAATTTTTGTTTCCTGCTACATTTTTTGATGATGTCGTGTTCAATCTGAAAATTTTGGGTGCTAGTAAGGTAATAATGTTTGTAACTTTTTTCCGATGGTCAAACACTAATTGTTAGAGAAGGGGATAATGGTGTTGCTTATTCATGGAATTCAAAAGAGCTAAAATGGGGCAAGGTAAGAACCTATGTGCCTTAGACTTTTCCATTATATTGCTCATAAGTAATTATGTTGCTACCTCAAATCACATTGTATAATCTGCGAAGTTGAGGATATAGTTTAATGTCTTGTTGTTCTTTTGCAGACATTTGTGTGCTTGAAAATGTGAATTTTCCATGTAATGATTTACAATTTTGAACTGAGTAGGCATGATTTCCCTGTTCTTTTCTATATGCAAACTAATCCATTATGCAGACATTCTTTGGAGCAAGCATGAGTGGGCAATATTATGCACTCTATTAAATTGTAGTTTTGTGAAGCACCGATACGCAATACCGTCATACCGGTAGTCTCAAGTGCAGTCGATACAGCTAGGCAAACACAATACAGCGTATAATAATAGGATTACATAGACCGTAGATAGTGTGGGTCTATTACATTTTTGTCTACTGGGTGTAGCGTGGTTGTTTCCCCTTTTTATTGGGCCCTGAGGATGGCTCCGCTGCATCATTCTTCCTGTCACTCTTGGTCTTGAGAGCTGCCTCACGAGCTTGAAGCTCTTCCTCCTGACGCTTGATGGCTGCTTCACGCAGACTTAACTGCTCCCGCCTCCTTTGCAGCGCATCCTCCTTGCCCTTCAGACGGATTTGGTCCACCCTCACGCGGCGCTCTTGCTCAAGCCGCATCTGTCGTTCCACCTCGCGAGCCTGAGTCATCTTGACAAAGTATTGTCCTTTGTTTTCCACCTCCACTGCCCGGTTATTTGGCCATGCCGGCGACACCCGATCCACCCATTCGATGAACGTGCAAGCCTATGTGTGGTGTGGTAGATGTCATGGATCAAGTTGAAAAACGATAACGAGAAATAAATGATTTAGTTGTCGTCGTTACCACGAAGTCGTCATCCAGGTCTGGACACTTGAAGAACCTACGGCCGTATTTGGTTCGTTGTACTCGATCCGTCCAGACTCCCAACATCGTCCTAAAGCCGCAATGGCACTTCGGGCACTCATGCCACTCCGGCACTCCAAATGGGTCGGACCTCCAGGAAGACATTGTTGTGTAGTAGTATTGTGATGGCTTGAGGAGGAGATGTGGTATGGAAGACATAGGAGGCCTTTATGTAGGCATGTTAGCTGGTGCAGTGGGCATAGTCCATGGAGAGGAGGTCGTACGAATCTTTTCGCTTTTTCAGGATTCCAGTTTAGCAATAAATGTTCCTATGTAGGCTTTTCAGAGCCTGTAGTCTCGTAATAAATTCATAGTTCGTAGCCTTTTCAGTCGTTTGCAGGAAACAGCTCGTAGGCTTTTTCAGGATTCCATTGTAGCAATAAATGTTCCTATGTAGGCTTTTCAGAGCCTGTAGTCTCGTAATAAATTCATAGTTCGTAGCCTTTTCAGTCGTTTGCAGGAAACAGCTCGTAGGCTTTTTCAGGATTCCAGTGTAGCAATAAATGTTCCTATGTAGGCTTTTCAGAGCCTGCAGTCTCGTAATAAATTCATAGTTCGTAGCCTTTGCAGTCGTTTGCAGGAAACATAAATTCATTGCAGGAGTTCTCCATCGGTCGTTGTACCACCCCTTTCTACAACCTCGTAACTGCCCGTAGCGTTGTCAAAACAATGTACCTCATGTGCCTCAGCCCTCGCCTTTGCCTGTTCAAGATGGCGCTTAGGTTTTGGCGCCCATCTCACTTGTTTACTCTGTAGCGCCATTGCATGTGCGTGTCTTTCGTTGAACCAGGCAACAAGCTTGTAAAAGGTGAAGTATACGATAGCATTGACGGGCATACCACGTATACCCCTAAGCAAATTATTGAAGGATTCGGCCATGTTGCTTGTCTGAAACTCGTACCTCCAGCCACCATCGTCATGAGCCCTTGTCCATTTCTCGACATCTCTCATCAATCCCGTCAACTACTGTCTACCTTCTGAGTTTGTTGCAGTATTAAGCTGCGCCAACTTCTCTTGGAAGAACTTGACCTCAAGCATTCGAGCGACCTCCTCGAACAGATGAAAATTATCCTTCGTACCATCCTTACGGAGTAGATTCTCGGCAAGATGCCGAGTGCACCAACGGTGGTGCAAAGCTGGATACCCCGGTATCTGCTCCTGTACGGCAGCAAGTATGCCCTGGTGTCTATCAGATATGACACCAACCTCCCTATCAGGGCCGACCACGTGCCTCCGAACGAGCCGCAAGAACGATCCCCAGCTGTCTTTGTTCTCCCTCTCAACCAAAGCAAACGCCAAAGGAACCAACGCGTTGTCTGCGTCACAGGAAATGGCTATCAGAAGTGTGCCCTGGTACTTGCCAAGAAGAAACGTACCGTCAATGGAGAAGATGGGACGACAATGCCGAAAGGCCTCGACGGACTGAGCAAAGCACCAGAAAGCACGGAAGAATATCTGCATCCCATCTTGAGTCCATTCGTTCGGTTTCGGGACGTACTCATAATGCATGCCTGGATTAACCGCTTTGATTGCATTGAAGAGTGCTGGCAACTGCAAGTACCCATCTTCCCAATCCCCATATATCATCTTCCAGATGCGTTGCTTTGCCCTCCATGCTTTTCCATACCTTATCTCGTATCCAAATTTCTCCTTAACAATCCCAGCAAGTGTCTTCACCTTCATATTGGGTTCTCCCTTTACTATGTGCCACAGTGACTTTGCTATAATTGTAGAGGTCAACTGCCGATGCTTCTGTTTGAGCTCTGCTTCGGCACAAGTGTGTGGGCCAACGATTCTTGTGATCTTGAACTTTCCCGTGTCCTTCTGTTTCCTAGCACAAACCCTCCATTCACATGTTTCCTTGTCACACACAACTGTGTACCTCCGCTCCACATAAGAATGCCTCACCTTGAATGGCCTTTTACGAATCACTGAATACTCTTGCAGCCACCTTTTCAATTCTGACAAGTCCTCAAACACCATGCCCTTCTCAATTGTCATGCTTGACCCGGCCTCAGGAGCATCTAGCAACTCGTCATCCCTTCCTTCTGCATAAGCCTCATGGGAATGCCTAAGATCGCTGAATTCATGAACTGATGGATCTCGGCCAGGGCAATAACGCCTGATCAGCTCAATATCACTTTCGGTCAGCTCTCCAAAAGGGCGGTCATCATCAGAATCAACGGCCCTAGCGATCTCGTAAGGCTCCAGATCATCCACAATTTGAACATCCACATTGTTGGAGTCCCTACAGACTTCTTCAACGTTGCCAGATGGAGCAACGGGAGGAGCACCCACATTATCAGGAATGTCTCCTACATCATAAGCACGAAAACGATAGGATTGAGACAAAAGAATGGAATGACGGGAAAAGGCTAAAGAGTTGCTCGACACTTACTGGGATGATCCTGAGGGGCCGCCACGACATCATCAGTCCGACATTCGACTCGAACTGGTTGAGAAATCTGAACCTCGTTCGGGGCAGATAGAGCATCGGGCACCTCAGGCACTTCTTCCACATCCACCGCAAGGTCCGGTAACGGAGGGTCAAAGGGTGCCTGATCACCTAGTTCTGGTGAATAACCATGAGGGGTGGGATCAATGGACACCTTCCGCACAACAAGGTCCAAACATTGGAACTCATTCTTCATAATCAATTTGACATATTTGTCCCACTGATCCTCACAACCAATTAAGATCAACCGCCTTAGAATTGTATCTTTCGAACCGAAGTGAAGTAACCCCTCAACTGTGATGCTCTCCTCGTTTGCATGACAATGTAGCTCCTCCCGGGCCCTAGCAACCAACTCACTAAACGACGGCCGATCACTGAATATCAGAGGCACCCTTTGCATTTCAACAAATCGAACATTTCCATAATCATCACTTGTCACACTGCCTCCATGATATAGGGTGACTAGGTTGTCCATCTAGTTCATACAGAAAACCAAACTTAATACCTTCAATCGAAATTGGATACTAGATAGTAACTAATAAGTCCCTAATCACTAACAGCTCACCCTCAACTAAACAACCCGTGGACAATACACCACCCTGAACCATATATAACACTGGCATCAAAGTTTCTCTATGCACATGGAAGCATCACTTAACAATCTATAAGAGCAAATCCAACCCAATAAAAATGTCCACAAAGAACTACGTATAGCTACCACAACAGCGTAAACAGTCTATTATCCATTAAGTTGTGAAGCCAAATCCCGCAAAACATTAGCTTCCTATGCTAATCAAGATAGCAAACAAGATAGCAAATATTAGACACAACCTACCATATATTGCCATAATCATGTAAAACTACAGTGTCCAAAGGTCACCGAAAACATATAATGCATACATCAACTACTCTATTCAAATGAGATTTGTTAGGACAGGTTCCCTCAACTATTCCAGACTTGCAACAAAACAACGGGCACAACTCCCAAACTCCTAACAACCTCAGTCCTCAGCCATTGTGATTACCATGACTGCATAAACATTTAATTCACATTACATTAAACCATGAATTTCTACATTCCTGCTATCTTTTGATTCACACATCTTGCCAAATTCATCCCAAAGGAGAAGGATTTGTTAAAATAATGGGAGTTGTTTTACCTATGGAAGCGGAGATGCGGGCGGGCTTGGAGACGGCCGGCGGCGTGGATGGGGAGGCCGGCGGCGTGGCTTGCAGACGTGGGCGGCCGGCGGCGTGGCTTGCAGACGCGGGCGGGCGGAGACGCGGGCGGCCGCGGCGGGGAGGCGGACGGCAGGCGGCGCCACCAGGGGGCGGCGGCACCAGGGGGCGGCGGCGGGGAGGCGGGAGGCCGAGGACGGGAGGCGGCGGCACCGGGGGCGGACGGGAGGCGGCGGCACCGGGAGGCGGACGGCAGGCGGACGGGAGGCGGTGGCACCGGGAGGCGGACGGGAGGCAGCGACACCGGGGGGCGGCGGCGGGGAGGCAGGCGCGAGTCGAAATGTGATAGCCAGAGCTCGGCGCCAACAGAGGGGAAAAAGGCCGCGTGGTAGCCAGAGCTCTGCGCCAAGATCTACGGCTCCGAGCTCGGCGCCACGATCCACGGCTCCGACCTCGGCGCCACTGACCACGGCGCCGAGGTGCTGCCACGTCGGCGCCACGCAGGCCACCACGCTGGTGCGGGCTCGGCACCTCGGCACCGTGGACCACGGCGCCGAGATGTGTTACCTCGGCACCGTGGGTCACGGCTCCGACCCCCTGGGTCCAAAATCGGAATTAAAACTACCAGGGGTCTAAATGTGAATATTTTTCAAAAAAAGGGCTAAAATAGAAAAAATTCGGGTTTATACTGGTTCCTGAAAGTATGCCAAATGATGGGTCGTGCTCCTGATGCTACTTTTAGAGGTTAGGTTGTCTCCTTAATCCATTAAATATAATTATGCAAAATTATGTTGATTAATGGAATGAGCTTTGTAACATTACAGACTTAATACAGGAGTATGATGTTGTATTGAAGGGTCCATTTAACTATCCGGCTCGTGATGAAGCTGGTATACCCAGAGTGGTAAGTTCTGACAGCTGCGACTGAGTCTAAAAGTACTTTGGAGCTATATGAATAAAATGCTAATGTTGATATTTTTCAGGTATGACGAGAAGTTTAAACATGAAGCTGCAAGTAAACTTTCAGAGGTGAGAGACTGATTTGTTGTTTATCCTAATGCTTTTCAATGGATGTAAACTTATGGTATGTACTTCGCAGGTGCATGATAGGCTGGCTTGTATTGTTGAGATGGAGAAAGAGAACGCAAAATTGAATAGCCAAGTCTCACTTGATGAATAACATGAGAGATTTGGTAGGTACTACACTGATAATTTAGCACATTCAATCTTTTTTATTGGTTTCTTTTTCATGGCAACATTGATGTCAACAATCATCAATTGCATACGTCCACTGACTACCATTGTCTTTATGAGCAACTCTTTTCTGGGATAGGTTGACTTTAGGCCTTTGACGAGCCTGGATTGGGTTATCCATGGGATTTTTCTGGGATAGGTTAACTTTAGGCTTTAACCAGCCTGGATTGGGATATTGTGTCGATTTGGACCGTTGATGGGCCTTGACTGTGATATTGTGTAATTGGGCAGTTAATAGGCCGAACTGGGATATTGCACACTTGGGCCGTCAGGGGGATATTTTGTACTTGGGCTGTTAACGGGCCCATAAAGTGAACATTTCATAACAGGCCTTCACTGGGCTTGCCTTAGACAGATATGGGCCTACCGTGGCGAACATTTCTGTGTGGGCCTGAAATGGGCTACTTGCGCAACGAATTATAATGGTTTCAACTGGGCCTATAATAGTCTTCTTTTATGGCTAACTTGGGTCGTTGGTGACACTATGCATGGACAGCTTTTCCTAAATGGGCCTTAACTAGGCTTTTTGGCAACCGTTGGTCTGTTTATGGGCATGGGTTAAAACAAGGCTGGCAATGGGGCGACTAGACCTGTACGGCTGTGTCTGACTACCATTCGGCCTATTGGGTATTGGCTGCTTTTTGTTTGTCTTCTACTTAGAAAAACTTAGCTTCTTCACTTCTCCTATTATTGTCTTATTTCAAGATAAGACACGGATCACAGATGCATTACGTACCCTATTTCTCTCGCTCCCGTCACACGTACATATTTTTTACTCAGTTTTTTCACCGCTTAGCCTTCCTTCTAAAATATATTTCTTTTTATTATTACTAAATATTTTTAATAAAAATTATAACTAAAAAATATTAGTAAAAGATAATATGAACGCTCACTAAGTAGCACCTTAGGGCTGGGCTAGTGATGGACAAAACTGCGAGCCTAACGTAAATCGGCCCACCGTTCCTTCAGAATGCGTGCCGAACCTTAAGGCCATTACGGGGCCCGTATTTGCCGCTAACGGTCTCACGTCTTCTGATGGGCACACCAGGGCGATCTAGGAACCCCGCGGCACCTTTCGCTACGACGCAGTGGCATTAGCGGACTTCTAATGTGGCCTCAGGGCTTCTGTTTATGCCTTCGCCTCTGCGAGCAATTGAAGTTCGACGATGTTTTTCCGACGATCGACTGCTTGTCGATACTCTTGCGAGCTGGATGCTTCTCTTTGATTTGATACTTCGACCCTGGCAAAAGAAACATAACTATTAGGGGAAAATTAACAGTGGATTCCTCCTAGGAAATGATACAAAGGTAGATGATATGATGTAAAGAGAGTGTGCCAGTTTTACCATTACGTAAACACAAGTAGCCAGAATACTAAGATTGTTTCTAGGCTGTAAATAGCTTACGTCTTTCATTTTCTATCTACTTCAGAGTTTGCAGGTTACTTGGAGACTTGTAACAACGCTATTTCTAGTTTGGCCAAACCAGAAGCCAATATACCGATGAAAAAGGCAGAAAACCCTTATTGACTTCATTTCACTTTGCCATAAAAAGATATGAAGTTCGTCTTCGTCACAGTGTGTTTCATCACACGCACCTCAAAGAGTCAAAAGACCAGTGTTAACCAAAACTGCAGCACCATAATAATTTGCGGCAGCTTTTAACGATGCCTACACAAGTCTGCAGTGTCTAACGATGTCTACACAAGTCTACACCAAGTTCTTCCACATTCAAGCTAGGTACCGCAGCAGCAAGAACAAGATTTCTTCCCTTACTTGCAACGGAATCTCCTATCAGGATCAGGACTCCATGGCAGCCGTGCTTCATTCCTACTTCGTTGCTTTAATGGGAACAGACATCCCCCTCTAGGGCCATCATCATGGATGCTGTCGATCTAGAGCAAGCAAACCTGCAAGGACTCTCTAGTCTGATCTAGGAACATGAGGTATGGAGGGGGTTTTGCTCATTTGCCCCATGCATCAATATGCACTTTGTTGGAAGGCAATTTGAAGCATGCCAGATGACAAAAGAAAAATTGCTCATTTGCCCCACTCTTGAGTGCGTTTGCTCATTTGCCCCTGTGATGTCTCACTGACACGCGGGTCCAGGACCCACTGTTAGAGTGATCTCAACCATTTGGCCCAACGGCCAAATGGGCCCCTTGTACGCGCCCTGATCGGGGGCGCCCAGCCCTAATGGCTGGTGGGCCCCTGTCGCCAGCGCCATAATAAATAGAGGTGGGGGCCGGGGCGGCACGCACACCGAAGTTGGCCGTACCGCCACAATCCCCACCGACAACCCTAGACCCGATCTGAAAGGGGGCGCTCCAGCGACGGGAACTACCACCGCCACCTCTATCTCCCTACAGGGCGCCGTCACCATACTACATCGCCGCCGCCAGGGTGACCCCGCTCCTTCTCCACCGAACGTCGCTGCCTAGCGCAGACCACCCCAACAAAAGGAGCGGGATGGCCGGGACCTCGACTCCGGCGACCGGCTCCGATGGTAACGAACAATCACGATCCTCTCTCACTCCTCGGCCTCTCGGATCTAGACTCCTAGGCTCAGAAGAATGCAACAATGGTATCAGAGCCACCCTATGGAGCTGATCTAGAGAGCTACAGGGAACCCTAACCCTAGTTCTAATGCTAGACTTCACAGAGAAAAAAAAGGGGGGCTTCCTTTTTTGTTGCGCGCGGGGCCGTCACCGGCGCCGCTCCGGGCGCGCCGCCGCCGCTTCGGGGGCCACCGCCGCGCCGCTACGGGTGCGGGCGCCGCCGCCGACGCCTTGATGCCGCGCTGCCGCCGCTCCGCGAGTGCGCCTCGCCCGCTACTATGCTGCTCCTCTCCGCCAGAGCGCCGTCGCCCTTTCGGTCTTTTCGGGAGGGGTAGGGGCTGAATGGCTAGGGTTTTTGGGGGGGGGGTGCGGTTTTGTCCTGGCGAGTTTCCCTCCCGGCCGTACGATGATGATCAACGGCCAAGGCTGCAGGGGGCCAGTTGGGCCGGCTGAGACAGCGTGCTGATGGGCCGTTTCGGCCAGCTACCGCGCGTGCGCGTAAGATGGCCTGAGATCGCGCTGTGGACCGTCGGGCTTCTTTCGGCCAGGCGTGCAGAGGCTTTTGAATGAATTTGAATAAAATTTGAATCAAATCTCTGTAAATTTTGCACCAACGTGTTACTTTTCCAGAGATTAGATATGTACTGTAATAATGCTTCTGAGTAAGAATTAATTTTAGAATAATTTCATGTTTCCGCTGCAAAAGTTAATGTTGATTACTCTTTCAATTAAATTCGAACCAACGGGAGAATTTAATTTTTGAGAATTGTTGTGAATTATGATATTGTTATTTTCTGACCAACGTTGATAATAACAATATTATAATTTTTTAATTGATGTTTTTATGCATTATTTCTATTTCTGCCCAACGGTGATGTAGATTTAATGTATAGATAAAATTGTATGTCGTAATTTTGACCAACATTGGAAATAAGGCATATAATTTTACTGTTATGTTCTCACTTTATTTGAATTATTTTTCAGGCGGATACAACTTGATGAGTTGTATCAAAGAGATCCCCACTCTCAAAGGAGATAACTGTGGAGAGTGGAAGAAAAAGATAGACTTAGCGTTTATCTTGGCTGAGGTGGACTGGGTCCTCACCACAACACGTCCCACTGAGCCTGAGGCGCCAGTGAGAAAAGAAAATGAGGACGACACTGCTTGGCAGAAAAGACAGAGGGACCATGCTCCCTTACGGATGTCTTATGACCTTGAGCATAAGAAATGGACCACAGCCAACAAGAAATGTATGGCTGTGATAAAGAACACGATTGAGCCTGCAATTTTGGGCTCAATCGCAGAGTGTGACACTGTCACAGAGTACCTTGAGAAAATAAAGAGTCAGTTTACTGGCTCTTCAAAGACTTATGCTACACAGCTGATTAAGCAGCTTGTGACAGAAAGGTACTCTGGTGGTGGCAGTGGCATAAGAGAACACATACTAAGGATGAGCAATTTGGCATCCAAGCTTAAACCAATGGATTTGGCTCTCAAGGATGAGTTCCTTATTCATTTGATTTTTGCTTCCTTGCCGAAAGAGTTTGACACCTTTGTTGTCAACTATAACATGCAGCCCGAGAAATGGGACTTAGAAAAGTGCATAGCTATGTGTGTGCAAGAGGAGGAAAGAATTAAATCCTCACATGGTGGTTCTATCAACTATGTGAAGGACAACAAGAAAAAGAACTTTAATCATTCCTTCTCAAAGACAGGAAAGCCTCACATAAGCCTCAGCAATAAAATCTCACAGTGGAGAAAGATCAGTGCCTTCATTGCAAGAAAAAGGGACATTACAAGAAAGATTGTCCCGATTTCTTGAAAATGATTATGTCAAAGAAAGGTGAGAACATCATTACGTTCATAAATGAGTCCCTGTATGTACAATATTCAAAATCTACTTGGTGGATTGATTCAGGTGCAACTGTTCATGTTGCCAATAATTTGCAGGGATTCCGTTCGACGAGAACTACGCAAAGAAAAGAAAGATGCGTTAAAGTCGCAAATCGAGTCCAAGCTGAAGTTGAAGCCGTTGGCGATCTTTCATTAGAGCTAGCTGATGGCTTCACTCTTTTACTTAGAGATGTTCTTTATGTTCCCTCTTTACAGAGGAATTTGATTAGTGTTTCAAATTTGGACAATGATGGTTATGATTGTCATTTTGGAAATGGCAAGTGTGAAATAATGTTTAATAAAGAATGTGTTGGTCTTGCTATCTTACAAAATGAGCTTTATTTGTTATCATTATGTGATGATGTGAATGTCGTATGCGATAATGGGAACGTCGCGTGCGAGAAAGTGAATGAATCCTCGTCTACGAATGTAAACAGGAAACGAAAGAAAACTCTAGACGCGTCGTCGAAATTATGGCACTGTCGTTTAGGCCATATTTCGAGGGGGAGAATAGAAAGACTAGTTAAGAATGATATTCTTCCTCCATTAGAGTTCTCAGACTTAGAACAATGCAGAGAATGCATTAAAGGAAAATATGTAAAGAAAATTAAGAAAGACGCTAAAAGAAGCACAGGAGTTCTACAAATTATTCACACAGACATTTGTGGTCCTTTTCCTGTGAAAAGTGTGGATGGATATGACTCGTTCATAACATTCACGGATGATTACTCCCGTTATGGATATATTTATCCAATCAAAGAAAGAAATGAAGCCTTGGATAAATTCAAGATATTTAAGGCTGAAGTTGAAAACCAACACGATTTAAAGATTAAGATAGTCCGCTCTGACCGTGGGGGGGGGGGGAGTACTACGGTCGACATACCCCATATGGACAAGTTCCTGGACCTTTTGCAAGGTTTTTACAGGAAAATGGCATAGTGGCCCAGTATTCAACACCAGGCGAACCTCAGCAAAATGGAGTAGCTGAAAGACGCAACCGTACCCTGATGGATATGGTGCGAAGTATGATGAGCTATTCCACACTGCCATTGAGTTTATGGATGGAGGCGTTGAAAACCGCCATTCATATTCTCAACAGAGTGCCTAGTAAGTCGGTGCCCAAAACACCGTACGAGTTGTGGACAGGAAGAGTTCTCTCACTAAACCACTTACGTGTGTGGGGGAGTCCTGCTGAGGCTAAAGTATTTAACCCAAACCTTGGGAAGCTTGATCCCAAAACAGTAAGTTGCCATTTTATTGGCTACCCTGAAAAGTTAAAAGGTTTTCGTTTCTACTGTCCAGACAGATATACAAAGTTTGTAGAAACGAGACACGCTGTCTTCTTAGAGGATGAAATGATGAGGGGAAGCATGGTAGCTCGAGAGATTGACCTTGAAGAGAAGCGGGCGTATGCGTCCACTCCGATGATTCAAGAGCCATTCTTCACACTACCTGCTGTCGCTGCACCGACGGTACAAGACACTGTGGTGCCAGCACCTGTTATTGCTCCTCCTGTGGCAACAATGAATGAGAATGAGGAACCTGTTCTTCAGGATCCTATAGAACCTATTGCCACAGATGAAGGGGAGCAACAGCAGCCTCAAACAGAAGATGTACCAAATGAGGAGGCCCCAAGGAGGTCTCAAAGAGTAAGAAGATCAGCTATTTCTGATGATTATCAGATTTATCATACAGAGGAATTTCAAATGGAGGATGATCCCACCTCTTTTGAAGAAGCCATGAGAAGTGAAAATTCTTCAAAATGGCTTGAGGCCATGGAAGAGGAAATGAGGTCCATGAAGGTTAATAAAGTATGGGACTTGGAAACTATTCCTAAAGGAGCCAAAATAGTAGGCTGTAAATGGGTCTACAAGACAAAGCTTGACTCCCAAGGGAATGTAGAAAGATACAAAGCGCGACTTGTGGCAAAATGCTTTACGCAAAGAGAAGGGATTGATTACAATGAGACCTTTTCTCCAGTCTCATATAAAGATTCCTTCAGAATCATAATGACATTAGTAGCACATTATGATTTAGAGTTACATCAGATGGATGTAAAGACGGTATTTCTTAATGAGGATTTGGAGGAAAATGTTTACATGGCACAACCGAAAGGTTTTGTCGTGGAAGGAAATGAAAGAATGGGATGCCGCCTAAAGAAATCGATCTATAGGTTAAAACAAGCTTCAAGACAGTGGTATTTGAAGTTTGACAGTACAATAAAAAAATTTGGGTTTAAAGAGAATGTAGAGGACAACTAGGTTTATGCAAAGTTTAAAGATGGGAAGTTTATCTTCCTAATCCTGTATGTGGATGATATCCTACTAGCTAGTAGTGATGTCAGTCTGCTACTGGAGACAAAGAAGTTTTTGTCCTCAAACTTTAATATGAAAGATCTTGGTGAAGCTTCGTTCGTTCTAGGGATCGAAATTCATCGGGATAGAAACAAAGGGACATTGGGACTGTCACAAAAGGCATACATAGAGAAAGTCTTAAAGAAATTTGGTATGCATAAATGTAGTATTTCACCTGCACCTATAGTCAAGGGCGACAGATATGGGGATTATCAATGCCCCAGGAACCAGTACGAGCTCGATCAAATGAAATCGGTTCCATATGCTTCAGCTGTCGGAAGCTTGCAGTATGCTCAAGTGTGTACGCGCCCTGACTTAGCGTTTGTTACCGGGTTACTTGGCAGATTGCAGAGCAATCCTGGAATAGAACATTGGAAATTGGTAAAGAAAGTCTTGCGTTATTTGCAAGGAACAAAAGGCCTCATGATGACATATAGAAGATCAGATTCACTCCATATAGTGGGGTATACAAATTCTGATTATGCAGGAGATGATAGAAAGTCGACATCCGGATATGTGTTCACTCTCGCTGGAGGAGCTATATCGTGGAAAAGCTCAAAGTAAATCGTCACTACATCGTCCACAATGTATGCCGAGTTTGTAGCATGTTATGAGGCTACGGGGCAGGTGAACTGGCTAAAGAAGTTCATACCCGGTTTAAAAGTGGTTGACGACATCAATAGACCACTTAAGTTGTACTGCGATAATGAACCCGCAGTAACGTATGCCCACAACAATAAGTCAAGTGGTGCTGCCAAACACATTGACATAAAGTACTATGTTGTGAAAGATAAAGTTCGGGATCAAATAATAAGTCTTGAGCATATAAGTACCACAAAGATATTAGCGGATCCGCTTACAAAAGGCTTACCACCCAACGTGTTCAGAGAACATGTAGCCGGCATGGGTTTAAGGGAAAGCCTATGATTCCTGGACTAAAAGATGGCCCAAAAGATTAAAGTAACTATTTCAGAACAGAGAGGTGTATTGTAGCTGTTGAATCTATCGGCGATTGACCGTGACGATGAGATATGTTCTATGCACTAATCTATGATGGAATGAGTAAAGTCAAAAGAAATTAAAGATAAAGTATAGATTGAGATCAAGGGGGAGAATGTTTGAGTGATCTCAACCATTTGGCCCAACGGCCAAATGGGCCCCTTGTACGCGCCCTGATCGGGGGCGCCCAGCCCTAATGGCTGGTGGGCCCCTGTCGCCAGCGCCACAATAAATAGAGGTGGGGGCCGGGGCGGCACGCACACCGAAGTTGACCGTACCGCCACAATCCCCACCGACAACCCTAGACCCGATCTAAAAGGGGGCGCTCCAGCGACGGGAACTACCACCGCCACCTCTATCTCCCTACAAGGCGCCGTCACCAGACTACATCGCCGCCGCCAGGGAGACCCCGCTTCTTCTCCACCGAACGTCGCTGCCTAGCGCAGACCACCCCAACAAAAGGAGCGGGATGGCCGGGACCTCGACTCCGGCGACCGGCTCCGATGGTAACGAACAATCACGATCCTCTCTCACTCCTCGGCCTCTCGGATCTAGACTCCTAGGCTCAGAAGAATGCAACACCCACGTGTCAGTGACACAACTGGGGCAAATGAGCAAAGTGCATATTGATGCATGGGGTAAATGAGCAAAACCCCCTCGAATCATGCCAGATGACAAAAGAAAAATTGCTCATTTGCCCCACTCTTGAGTGCGTTTGCTCATTTGCCCCTGTGATGTCTCACTGACACGCGGGTCCAGGACCCACGTGTCAGTGACACAACTGGGGCAAATGAGCAAAGTGCATATTGATGCATGGGGTAAATAAGCAAAACCCCCGGCACGCACCACCGGCATGGATCGTCGAGGCTTCCAATGGCTAAACTCCTCCCTTCTCATTCTAATACCCAAGAAGCCAGGCACGCACCACCCCAAAGACTTCAGGCCCATCAACCTTCGCCATAGCTTCACCAAGATTATTGCCAAGGTGCTTGCCCTGTGCCTTCAACCTCACATGGACAACCTAGTAGACGTGAGTCGAAGTGCCTTCATCAAATGCCAGGCGATTCATGAAAATTTTTTATTTGTGCAAGACGTCGTACACAGATCAAATGAGTGGAGATTCCTCCTCAAAATTGATATTACCAAAGCCTTTGATAGCTTGGCATGGCCTTTCCTGCTCAAGGTCTTACTTCATCGAGGCTTCCACAACCAGTGGTGTGACTGGATCTCCCTTCTCTTGTCTTCGGTGTCAAGCCGAATCATCCTTAATGGACTATCGGGAAGTAGAATCTGGCACCGTCGGGGCCTACGACAAGGGGACCCGGCCCCTATCACCCCTTCTTTTCGTCATTGCCATGGGCATGCTCCCCAAACTATTAAACTTCGAAATCCGTCATGGAGTACTCAGCCGGGAGCGCAAAACTCCAATCCCTTTGCTCTCTCTACGCGGATGATGTGATGTTTTTCCCTCAAACCCAATCCTATCGAGATGCAAGCAATGCTACAACTGCTAGACCTTTTCGGTTTTGCATCAGGTTTATGGGTAAACCTGCAAAAGTCTTTTGTCATTCCGGTGAACTATAGCTCATTTGAAATTCAGTTAGCTGAAGACTTCTTCAGTTGTTCTACGGTTGATCTCCCCATATCTTATTTGGGAATTCCTCTCTCCCTTAGGAAGCTTAGGAGGCAAGACCTTGATCCTCTCTCCTTGACAAGCTCCCTGCTCGCCTCCCATCTTGGAAGGCAAATTTGCTTTCCAAAGCAGACCGCTTGGTCATTGTCAAATTGGCCCTTTCTTCAATGGCCACATACCCTTCGCTCGCCACCATCCTTCTTGCCTGGGCTATGAAGAGAAAATTGATACTTTGCCATCCTATTCGGTGGGATTCGACAAAATGCCACTCCCTAGAATGACCACTATAAAATGCCACTCTTAACATTGACACTTTGATTATTTGCCATTTTGAGGGTTTTTTAAGATTCTTAATTATTTTTTTAACCATTTTCATATTATTTGCCATGGGAAAAGACACATTTACCCTTGTGCCATTTGCTTGTTCTCATTGTTATGAGCTTGGCGGGTGCGAGGGAAGAGATCTCCAGGTTGAAGGCGGCGAGGCTGGGGAGGTACTGAACGAAGACGACGAGGCGGCCGAGCTGGGTCTCGACGGGTGAGAAGTGACGGGTGCGCATGGCCGCCTCCTCGGCGCGGGAAAATGGCGCGGCGAACGAGCCGACGCGGTAGCCCATCTCGTAGTTGTACGACTGGCCGGACGCGCACAGCAGGCGGAAGACTCGATACGCCGGGAGGAAGCGGAGCGCCGCGTACACCGACCTAAGCAGCGTGATGCAGCGCTTGTACGCCCTGTTGACGGCCAGCTCCTACCCGGCCGCGGCCATCGCCCTCGCGTGAGCAGCGTGATGCAGCGTGTTCGATCTGAGTCGTCTTGTACAAAGCTCGGGGAGGCATCTTTAAGCTGTTAAGTTGCAAGAAAATAATCAAGTATAAGTAACATGGAACTGAATTCGTTTCATCTGCAGAAGAGTAATACAAACACTCACCGAAGCAATCAAGTTTGTGTATGCTTCGTGTGGGAAATATGTATATGAGCTCCTACTATCAAAGATCACTTGAGTCAATTTCCCTGCCTGCCCTCGCACACTAAGCTCCTGAATCACGCTGCTCACGCCAAGCTCATAACGATGAGAACAAGCAAATGGCCCAAGGGTATATGTGTCTTTTCCTATGACAAATAATCTGAAAATAGTTAAAAAATAATTAAGAATCTAAAAAACCCTCAAAATGGCAAATAATCAAAGTGTTAATGTTAAGAGTGGTATTTTATAGTGGTCATCTTAGGGAGTGGTATTTTATCGAAGCCCATCAAATAGGATGGCAAAGTATCAATTTTCTCGGCTATGAAAGCCATCGATAAGAAATAAAGGACCTTCCTTTGGGCCGGAGGCCACTCTTCTGCCATTGGAAAATGCATGGTTAGTTCGACCCAGGTGTGTCGTCCATACCTTTTTGGAGGGCTAGGTGTTCCCAATCTCAAGTTAGCGGGAATGGATTACCATCTATGCTGGGAGTATTTATCACAGGTCTAACCAAGGAAACTCTAGCACGGCCTTGGAGATCCTCTCGACATGGACATTCGAGACTTCTTCAGCACATTTGTAGTTACTCATCTGGGAAACAACGCTACAATAAGGTTCTGGTCGGATGCCTGGCTCCATGGACAAAGCATCAGAACTCTTTTGTTGTCCCATTGGGAGAGGGTCAAGGCCTTTCGACGGTACAAAAAGCCTGGTGTCTGTAGCTTTGCTTAATCACACCTGGATCAAGGACTTAGCTCCTCTGTTCTACTTGCAAACCATTGTGGACGTTATTCAGCTAACCGACTTGCTCGCCGGAATTCTTCTTTAGCCTGATCAAGATGACGTGGTCAGTTGGCATTGGGCAGCAAATAGAGTCTATTCAGCTCGCTCAGCTTATTTGGCTTTCTTCAAAGGTACAATTCCTTTCCCCGCCGTGAAGTAGTTGTGGAAAAGCTAGGCACCATTGAAAATGAAGTTTTTCGTTTGGCTTGCATTGCAATGGAGATGCTAGACTTTCTCCCGTTTGTGTAGGCATAGTATTCAAGCACCGAAAGTTTGCTTACTCTGTGACCAGCAATCAGAGAAAATTGACCACCTTCTGCTGCATTATGTTTCCACTAAGATCGTCTGGTTCAAAATTTTTCACTAGTTTTGTTGCTTCCCAGCTGGTTTCTTCAACAACACCGGCGGCTTCAGCGATCACTGGCTTATATATGGATTGGACATTTTATTCTTGCTCATTTCTTAGATGATCTGGAAAGAGCGCAACAATATATGGTTCCA
Organism: Dendrocalamus latiflorus; assembly: GCA_017311315.1. Classification (NCBI taxonomy): domain Eukaryota; kingdom Viridiplantae; phylum Streptophyta; class Magnoliopsida; order Poales; family Poaceae; genus Dendrocalamus; species Dendrocalamus latiflorus. The sequence continues at coordinate 8,576,210 of CM029664.1, forward strand.
AGGCAAAATCTTCCAATTAGACGTCTTGTTGACCTCCATTCAGTAGGAATGGCTCGTTTGGGCATCGATGGGAGTTGCCGCTTTAGGTTCAATCTTGTCTATCAGTCCGCTCCAATCGCTTCCTAGTGCCCTGCACTAGCCCCCTTCCTTGTTCTTTCTCTCGCTGCCCTTTGGGCATGAAACCCCTTTTTTGTTTTTTTGGTTTGTTTGTTGCTTCTGTACTTTGCTCCTCCTTAATTGAATAAAATGCTTCTTGCATTTTCGAGGAAAAAAATAGGAAGAAAGAGTTTTGAACAAGTTTCTTGTTCCAAAAAGGCATCTAAGTAAAGTCCTCCAAATTTGCAGAATAAAGTCATGTAGAATATAGTGGCTGTGTGTATGGGGGTGTTCATATTAGTTTCTGTTTTTGGCTTCTGCTTGGAGAAGCCAGAAGCCAATAGGAATATTTGGCTTCTCAAAGTAGCTTCTCTGCTTCTCTCGCTCCCGTCTCGCTCCGATGATAAGGTAGAAGGTTAGAGCGCCTCATGCAACCCACTCTTTTCGCCCCCGTTTCATGACGTATCTCTCTCACTTTTCCTACCGCTTGCTCCATTATTTTTAAAAAACACTTGTATCAATTATTACTATTTAATTTCAGTCGAAAGCGACCAATGGAAAAGAAATGGAGCAAAGAGGAGAGAAGAATGTGAATTCTCCAATAGTTTGCTAAATAAACTCCCAATCTTAATTTTTTGGAAGCAAATGAAAAAACCCTCTCCAACAACTCCTAATCCTAACTCCCAAAAAATCCGGACTTGGGAAAATCGGTCCTGCGGCGCGTAAAAATCCGCACGACCCTGCGACTTGGAATCCTAGTACGTGCGTTTTTTCCCGGGCCGCCTTCCTTCTCGCGCCAAAGAAATGAAGTTGCCGCCCCATCTGTATGCCGCCCCCCTTCTATGCCCTATGGGTTTGCAGCCATTGGAAGCCGATCTCTGCCTCCAGCACCATAGCAAAGAGGTAAAATCGATCCCTGCCCCCTCATCTATGCCCTAGCTTCTTCCTGGTATGATCTAGCCGCACCTGGAGGGCTGTGGCCGCCCCCAGCCATGACTGCCCGAAGTAGCAGACATAGATGGATTCGAGGGCCTTCTCTGTCTACGTATCTGCAGAGCCGGAGCCTTCAGCTTCGCCCTTTTCTGCATCGGCACCACACACAATTCATCTCGTCTGATGTTCTCTGTGATTGATTCTAGCATATGGTTTTGCAATGCAGATAGTTCGAATAATGTTATGGTCAAGTTCAAAGTTTGGAGCCTAGTTTAAATAGATTTCATCTACAAACATATATGCAACCTTGCTGTAGTTCAAAAGTACCAAGTTTGAACTTTAGATAAACACATTTGTTGCTGACAATAGAAAAGAAATTAATCACTAATCACTTAGTTAAAATAGTCATCAGCCGCTGTTGTTGGAATTTGAAACTGAATGTCTGAAGGGCAGCGTTTTTGTCAAACTTTGAAGCTCAATTAAAATGGATTTCACCTATAACCCAATACACAAATTTGGTGATGTTCGCAAGTGTAGTGTATGGGCTGACGAAAAACATGATTATTTGTAGCAATGGTACAGTAATTGGACACTAAATACTTGATCAAAGTAGCTCTGTCAGTAGCTCTGAAACTAAACTCGAGTTTCAGTTAAACTGACTGAACCGAAACTGAACTCGAGTTTCAGTTAAACTGACCGAACTTTGGAGCCCCTCTATCTCTTAAACCGTGAGGAATCAAACCTTGGTCCTTAAACCAATGTTGTAGATTATAGATCGAAGAACAACTTTTGGAGCCGAGCGTTGAGATTTTCAGATCGGCTGGCATCATTTGCTATATTGTGCCACTGATTTTTTTAACGTTCTTCTTCAAAATCGATGACACTGATTTTTTCCCATTATTTGTAGGCTGTTTGCAATGTCTGGATGTGAGTATTGGACAAACATGGTGACTGGTATGGAGCACGACATTTCTTTGGATGACCTCAGTATCCCACAAACACAGGAGACACAGTTACCTGAGGTGAATCCTACTGATGGGCAGGCATTCGAGGTGCAACCATCTGCTCCTATTGCACGTAATTACGCTGCAAGGCCAAATCAGAAAAGGCAAAAAAAATTTAACGCAGCCGGGTGTGGCCTGACGGGGCGCGGCGGTGGCATTTCACGATGCTAGATCGATTAACGCGCGAAGGAGATGAGGTGCGGTCGAGAAATCTTGGTGTGGGCCGAGTTTTTGATTTTTTGGGAGCAAAATATTGCAAACGGTTGGAGAAAGCTAACAATTCTGCTCCCTATTTTTTTTTGGCGACTTGGAAAACTCATTGATTTACCAAATGATTTTTTGGGAACTATTGGAGATGCTCAAATGCCACCTAACGGCAGAACAACGGACAGCTACCAACAATCGTCTTCGCAAGCTCAACCTCAGGAAAAACGAAATGTACCGCCTACTCCCACGCTACAAGGCCATGAGATGTACAAGGCAAGGCTACAAGACAACCCACTAGTGCAAGTTATAGAGCTATCTTATCGTTATACATGGTCATTTTGATCTCTTTTCCCTTGCCTAACCAATTCGATTGGGCCCTGCTTGACATGAACATATAGGGATGCTTCATGAGTGATTGATGCTTATACTACTACCGTACTACGCGTTTGCAAATCACTGTTACGTCGGTAACCTATCACTCAAGAACATGCCATGGGCAGTGCACCACTATGCTTGACACTACTAACACGATCTAAGTTTATCAGAGAGAAAAAATAAACAAGATGATGTGAAGTCGCAACTGACAATGAATCGCAAGTGTCCAAGACATCGAGGTCATGCAACGACGCAAAATTGCAGATGCGACTGTACATTTATGGCCACATGGACTTGTGTACGTACCAAGAATAGTCTCATCTAGGACATGATTATGCTTTCACAATCATGCTAATTGGTTGGGAATGCTAGATAGCATACATCTTATACCATAGAATGCTTGTAACTAAAGCTCACGGCCCACGAGTTTAATGAAGTGTTTTGCTCGGCCTACTTGAAGTAGATCCTTATCTAAATATGCATCATCATTCCTCACCACACGAGCACTCCCCATCTCCTCCCTCATCCAGTGACTCTCCAGTGGCTGGAACTTCGCCATCGGGAGCCGGCCACCGACAACATGATCTTCCCTGTCTCTCTCTCCCTTTCTCCCTTGTCTCCTCTTTCTCCATCGGTGTTTTATTGCCACCAAATTGGACGCCACCTTCCATAGCCATGGCTTACTGATGCCTTCCTCGTCCTCATTGGAGCCAGAGATGGCATAGGGTGTGGCTACCACCATAAACAGAGCACATCAGATCTAGCGATATCGAGGTTGAAGGAGCCAATGTTAATGATGAGTAGAGGATGACACAGTCAAGGGGCTACGCGACGATGGTGCTAGGCCGGCCCTGCCCCTATCGGATCCAGGACGGCCGACGATGAGCAGTAATGTGGGTGTCCATCTTCTTCCTCCTCTCCTGAGATTAACTCTGGTAAGATTGTTGCATGCATTTCTTAGATTTGTTGCAACCTTTTGTCCATTTGTTGCAAGATCTCTTCTGGGTGTTGTGGTTGTTGCATCCTTGTTTGCACAATGTTGTAACTATTATTTTCGAACGTTGCAGCATTGTAACATTTTAAATTTGTTTGTTGAGAAATGTTGGGTATAAATTATGGAAATCTTGTGTAATATTTTTGATTTGTTGCAAACAGTGTCTCACATTGTTGCATGAGTAATTATAAATGTTGCCACATGTGTTTTTAGATGTTGCAGTGTTGTAACGGTGTAAAATTTTGTTTGTTTGGGATTTCTAAACTAGTTTTAAAATGCAACTAAATTCTATATCCATAGTTTCATCTAATTTTGGTGAGAAAATAATACTTTAATTATCTTGATGACATTGCTGTCGTAATTCTTTAATTTTGTTGCATATATTGATTATAAATGTTGCAGATGTGATTGATATATGTTGCGCTGACGCGTAAGATGCCCGAGCGCTAATCGCTCTCTAATTGGTTTCATGCATTGCTCAAATGAGAGTGACATGAACTATTTGTTTCCACGAGCTCTTCTTATTTTGTACAGAACTACAGCGGCGATGCATATGATTGAATTTTCTAGGAGGTACTTCTGCAGTGTGATTGATGCAGGTCTGTGCTGAATTAATGAGCTTATGCGAAGTGATATATAAGGCACAACCGAAATATATGTAAAGAAGTTTTTGCTTGGTTATACTATTTTATTTTTCCAGAACAAAATACTAGTGGCCTAGGCATTAACATATCATCTCGAATCTGCTGATGTAGGGCCTGTTCTTTTCGACCGAATCTAGCGGTTTTTGGCTTTTGCTACAGTACATAACTTTTAAACGGGGTGTTTTCTTAAGACGGGGTCTACAAGTTAATTGTAGTACACGTTAAAAGCCTAATATCTGTATTAACCAAAATCGCAAGCGAGTATCTCTCTCTGTAATCTCTGTCGTAAACAACTAAAATTCAAAAATTTCAGCCAAAAGTCATAAGTCGCAGCCGCGCCAAACAGGCCCGTACAGTCCATCTTCGCATGCACAATTTCAGATTCTTTTGCTTAGTATTGAGTTACTATAAAAAAAAGATTACAATCTTGGGCTCTTTTGGCAGGCATTGCAGTAAAATTTCAGATATGTTTGGATGTAATAGTTACTTGAAATAATCTGTTTTTAAGCCATAATAGCAAAACATCAATAGAATTGCAAAGGTTCCACTACTTTGTGCCACCTTGCGTGTCATCAGATTACATCCCATAAATTTCCAAGAAAAAGACATTCGCGAACTGAATTATCATGTGCCACCATGTACTGAGTGTCTGGGCATTCAGAGTTCGTTTTCAAGCAGAACTTTTTGATTGACTCCATAGAAAATTCGTTGACTCAATGAAATCCTCGTCAATAAGAATCAAGACCCGAAACCTTATATACTGTTGAAGTTAATATGAATCCGTACCGTATTTATGTAGCATACTGTATTGTCTTGTACTGGATGTGCCATGATAAATGTCCGACTATACGCGGGTTGTATCAGACGTAATATTAACCTATAGCAATCGACGCTGATTCGATTTCCTTTTCATGTGTAACTCATTTTCCTCGTCTTATATATGTATCTTAGTAGCCTATAGGAAAAGTAAGAGTTTTATTGTAAACATTTTTTTACTATAGTGATTTGTCTTCGTGTATCTGTGATTTTTTCGCAAGAATTTTTCACATAAAAATGGTATCTTATGTCTTTATTTTTAAACATATTATTTACAACTAGTGGTATTAAAACGCAGAAGAATCGAGAGAAAAAAAATTGGAATGTTTTTCCGTCGAATCCAAGCCACGTCGCCGAATCCGAGCTGCATGGTTTTTCGTCTCCGAGTCGGAGCAAGCAGCAGCGTTTCCTTCCGTCCGTCTCGTGGGCGACAAACGAAGCGAAGCACAGCATGGCGTCGTTTCGTCCCCGGTCCGCGTGCAACCAAAAGCCAAAGCGAAGCGCAACAGAGCATCGCTTTGGTCGCCTCCTTCCGCGCGTGATGTGAAAGCTACAGGTTGTCGTCAAGAACAGCAACGCTTCGATCGGACCGATCAATTGGTGCAACTCGCGCGCGCGAGAGAGGGAATCAAGATCGATGAGAAAGGCAGCCGTGAACAGCACAGCTTGTGAAATCCATAAGTAGAGATGGCAATGGGTACTGATACCCGAATACCCGACGGGTTTTATCCAATAAAGAGACGGGTATAGAAAATTTTATGTACCCATGGGAATGTTATTGGGGCGAAATCCTCTACCCGCCGGGTAGGCGGGTGCGGGTATATACTACACATACCCGCCTACCCGCGGGTAATGAATACCCGCATTAGACAACTAGACATCCCACTCAAATGTTAATTTTATTATCTACTTGTTGATTGTTTATTTGTTTGTCATATGTTGATATGGTCATGTCAAGTATGTTTATGTGATGTACTAATTTTGATCATTAGACGCTTTTGTGCTTGGCATGTATGATTAATGAATGTCTAAATTGATGATATTCTTATGTGTTGAACCAGGTATGCTTGCGGGTACGGGTATGGGTAAATTTTCCTACCTGCGTGCCGATACGGGTAACCCAACGGGTAAATTTACACCTAGCAGGTATGAGTATGGAATGGCAATACCCGACGGGTATTTACCCGTTGCCATCTCTATCCATAAGTCCGCTCGTGTCAATGGCGGAGAAATTTGCTTGGTGCACACAATTGCACCAGCAAATTCAGAATTACTTCCATGTGGCGACTCTAAAGTATGATATTTCATTGTTGGATCACGATACAAGATTTTCTCTATTGCAAGTTAAGATGTAAGTTGTTCTATCACAGCTTGATTTGGATAACGCATTTTTTGATGATCGATAAGATGCCAGCGACATTGTTCGTTGATGAGAAGCAATATAAAGATCGTAAGGTCTTATATCAAATTTATCTTCATCTATCAAATAATATTCTACATAAGGTTTTGAAGGAGACATCCGTCGCAGCATTATGGTTGAAACTGGAGCAGATTTATATGACCAAGGATCTGACCAGCAAAATTCATCTGAAACAGAAACTTTATTCTCACAAGATGGTGGAAGGAGCCACATTGTTGAACAACCTGATAGATTTTAAGGAAGTTATTACTGACCTCAAGTCTATAGAGGTAAAATATGATGAAGAAGATTTGTGTCTTATTCTGCTATATTCTCTGCCTAGTTCATACCCTACTTTCAGATATATTAATATATCGAAATACTTTTACTCTTAATGAAGTTTATAAAACATTGTATGCTAAAGAAAAGATGAAACTTATAGTTTCTGATGAAAGTTCAAGTATATATAGAAGATTTGTCTGTTCACGACAGGCAATATAAGAAGGGTTCAAATGGCGACTCAAAAGGTAGAAGTAAAAGCAGATACAGAGGCATATCTAAATCGAGGAACATAAAGTCATGCATGTTTCTCAAGAAGAACAATCATGACATATCTAAATGCTGGAAGTTTGCAGAACAAGGAGAAGAGGAATAACAATTTCAAGAAGGATCAACAAAAGGACGAACCTAAAGCCACTATTGTCACCAAAAAATGTTCTGATGGAGATGTTCTCGTTGCCTTTGTCGGTGATTCCAAAGCTGGAGATGAGTAGATTCTTTATTCGGTCTGTACTTTCCATATGAGCCTAAACCATTAGTGATTTGTTACCTATGAAGATATGTCGTGTGGATTTGTATTGATGGGTGATAATTCACCATGCAAGCTTGCACGTATTGATTCTATCTAGATCAACATGTATGATGGTACCATTAGAACTTTGTCAGATATTCGTCATATTTTGAATTTAAAGAGAAATCTTATCTCGTTGAATACTGTTGATGCTAAAGGGTGATATGAAGGCTGCTAACTTATATCATCCGTGAAGCACTAAAATTTTAGATAATGCTGTTGTTGTCTCAAATAAATCATCTGATTTTGATATTACTAATCTTTGACATATGCATCTGGGGCATATGAGTGAAACTGGAATGATGGAATTATACAAAAGTGGATTTCTTGATGGTCAAAGCTTCGATAAATTGTATTTCACTCTAATTTGTGGGGAGAATCCCATGTTCCATCACTTGGAGATGTAAGCTACATGTTGACCATCATTGATGATTACTCAAGAAGAGTGGCGAGGGTATAATTAATCCTCATTTTATTATTTATCTATAAAAGATATGGTGACGTTATTGTGCTCCTCAAGTATACCCTTTATTTGTAAGGAAGAGATTTCACATGGTAGTTGTAAGCTCTTCTATAACTACCCGCTAGTCGTAATCTCTTCTACGACTACCCGCTATTCATAAGCTCTTCTATGACTACCACTTAGTTGTAAGCTCTTCTACAACTACCCGCTAGTCGTAAGCTCTTTTACGATTGCCCGCTAGTCGTAAACTCTTCTACGACAAACTCTCATAGTCGTAAGTTCTCCTATGGCCTTGGCTTAGTTGTAAGTTATCCTGTGACCACCTCGTGATCGTAGATCCCTCTACGACTAAGCCAAGCTCCGACTAACTTGTGTACAACAACCCAGCTTCATGAGCCTGTTTAGCAAGGCGATTAGCAAGAGTATTTATTCTCTAGAATAAACGTACTTAACTTCACCCTAGCAAAAATCGTCGCACGATGAGCAAGATATCATGTCCATAGTAACTCCCATCAGGCTGTCATCACTCAAAATGTTAAGGCGTTTCTTAGCGAGAAGAAACTATCGCATGCCTAGGGTCTCCGGGGAGGTGATCGAGCATAAGCTAGCACTATGGCCTAACTAGAAACTTGTAAAACAAAAATTATAGTGGTTTGCACCTAATTGAAGGGAGGTAATTAGATCTGAATTGGACAAGCTACTAAAAGCAGGCTTTATAAAAGAGGTTAATCACTCAGAGTGGTTGGCTAACCTTGTAATGGTTAAGAAGTCTAACGGTAAATGGCATATATGTATAGACTATACTGATCTTAATAAAGCTTGTCCAAAAGATGATTTTTCTCTTCCTCGTATCGATCAATTTGTTGACTCCACTGCTGGTTGTGAAACATTAAGTTCACTAGATGCATGCTTTGGTTATCATTAGATTAGTATATCTCTAGAAGATGAAGAAAAGACCGCATTTATTACGCCATTTTGAATGTTTTACTATGTCAAAATGCCATTTGGTTTAAAAAATACTGGTATGACTTTTCAGTGGTTGATGCAATTGACGTTTTTCCTTCAACTAGGCCGAAATTTGAAAACCTATGTTGATGATATTTTCGTAAAAAAGTATCAAATTACTTAATCATATTTTAGACCTGTAGGAAACATTTGACAACCTTAGAAAACAATGCTTGAAACTCAATCCCGAGAGTGTGTGTTTGGTGTTTCTTCGGGAAAGTTGCTTGGATTCCTTATTTAGGCAAGAGATTTTGAAGCAAATCCTGAAAAGATAAAGGCCATTGAGCTAATGCACCCTTCGACCACTAAGAAAGAAGTCCAGAAGCTCACAGGGTGCATGTCAGTTTTAAGTCATTTCATCGCACGACTAGGTGAAAAAGGACTTCCTTTTTTTAAGCTTCTAAGGAAGCACGAAGATTTTGAGCGATCGAAAGAGGCTAATGATGCCTTCGAGGATGTCAAGAGATATCTTACAAGTGCTCCTGTTCTAGTTTCTCCAAAAGTAGAAGAGATGCTCTTAACATATCTAGCTGCCATGCCACAGGTAGTAAGCGCAGCACTGGTTGCAGAATGTGAGGGTGTCCAACGACCAGTCTACTACGTAAGTAAAGTTTTACACGAACCTAAGGAGCACTACCATCAGGTTCACAAAGTTCTATGTGCTCTCCTCATGTCTTCAAGAAAACTATGGCATTATTTTCAGGTGCACAAAATTGTTGTGCTGTCTGAGTTTCCCTTATGAGAGGTCCTCCAGAATAGGGAAGCAACGAGACGCATGGATAAATGGTCGGTAGAACTTGGAGAGTTCAACCTCTATTTTGTGTCCTGAATGGCCATTAAATCCCAGATCTTGACAGACTTTGTTGCTAAATGGACAAATCTTGAACCTGTTCAGGATCCCCCGTATGCTTCCCATGACCAGTAGACAATGTACTTTGATGGGTCACTTACACTTAGTGGCTCGGGGGCTAGGGTGGTCCTAGAATTTCTCAAGGGAGAGACTTTAAAGTATGTCATTCAATTAAACTTTCCAGCCATTAATAACATGGATGAATATGAAGGTCTGTTGGCTGGCATACGAGCCATGAAAGTGCTCAGGATTCATCGACTATTCATGAGAGAAGACTCTCAACTAGTTATGAATCAGGTCAAAAAAAAGTACCAATGCTCTAGTACGTATGACCATGTCTCATTACTTGTCAGAAGTCAGAAAGCTTGAGAGGTATTTTTCGGTTTTGAGATACAATATATCCCTACTACAAGGAATTAGGCGTTTCGTAACGACGCGAAAACGTTGCAATAGGCCCAGTTTGGTTGCAACAGGTACCAATGCCAACCAAATCACTTTCGTTGTCAAGCGTTGCTAGTGCTAGCGTGCTCTAAAGTTTGCGCATCGGTTTTGTGTTTCGTTGCAATAGATATGCTTATTGCCACGAAGTGGAGCATGGCGATACATAGGAGATGCAACGAAGTTATTTGTGGCAACAGAGGCTTTTGCCACGACTGTCGTGGTGGCGATAACCTCTAGTGCCACGAACCTATTGCATTGCGATTGCGAATATTGCCACGAGTGACGCCGTGGCAATAGTGTTTGGCGCCATGAATATGCTCCGTTGCGATAAGCGTTATTGCCACGACAAAACTGTCGTTGCAATAGAACCTTTTGCCACGTGCATCACTTTGTTGCAAGTGTTTTTCGCGCCACGTGACACATTTCGTTGCAATTGAAATTATTACCACGATTATAATTTGGATGCAATAGGTTTTATTGCAACAAGAAATGTTTGGTGGCTAGAGATGTTAGCGCAACGAAATGAGTTAGGTTGTAAATAAGACTTATACCATTGATGAATGTACGTGGCAATAAGAGCTGCATCGCAACGAAGGAGCAACGTGGCAATAAGCAATGTATCGCAACGAAATAATAATTCAGGGCAGCATATTGCATTTTATATATATTCAATGAACCGCTGTTGCAATGCAGTAGTAGCGACATATAAAATGCAGCATGACATATGAAATCCAAACATCTTTATTTTCATCCACCATATTATGAAACTAAAAGGAGTATCATATGTCAAGTGATGCAAATAATACAAGATTATAATGTCGATCTCCAAAATGAGACTAAACAGATCCTAAATAATCTTGCGATAAGAAAATAAAATCTCCAAGGTCGATCTTTGTTCATATACGAGTTGCTCTGAGAATGCTTGAACCTTAGCGCCCCGCTCAATTACTTTCCTGTGCAACACAAGCACAAAATTGGCACATTAATAAAATAGGCAAACTCATCCATGCAAGAAATCTATACAACTTGGGCTACAACATGGTTCTAAGAGAAAATACAAAAATTTGGTTAGCGACGATGATGGTGCCCAGGTAACTCAACAGTTCCAAGTTTTTTTTATAATAGGGTGTGAATTTAGATGGCTCCTTAAACTGCAAGAATTCTGGGCTTAGAAGAATGCCAAGTAAACATGCAATCTTCCATTTACTGTTTCTCAGAAAAACATGATGTATCTATTAGTAAGCTGGTTTAGTTACCTATTGAATATTGTTTATCAAAATGGATCATCACACTACACAGACACATGGTTTATCTATTAATAAGCTGATTTAGTTAGCTGGTAAGTGATTACAGGTTTTTACTAGTAACCTGTACGTGTTTACAGAAATTTGGGCTTACTAAACTGGTTTATCAAAATGGATCATCACACTACACAGACACATGTTGTCTCAGGTAACATATTGTTATTTCCATTTGTAAAGATTCATAAATTCAGGCGGTGGCGCTGATGGAGGTCGGCGGTGCTAGGGGTCGGTGAAGAGGTAGCAGAGGAGCAGCGTCGGCGTCGGTGCTGGCGGAGATCGGTGCGGTCGGCTGCCGGCGAGATGGCCCGGATTTGGTGACGGGATGAGGCGCGGCGACCGGAGAAGAGGAGAGGCGGCGGCGATGTGGCCGGTCAAGGGAGGTGAGCAGGGAGGAGGAGAAGAGAAGCAGGAGGGGGCTAAGGAAGAAAGGCGGCGGTGGATGCGATGGCGCGGTGGCCGGAGAAGAGGAGAGGCGGCGCAAGGAAAAGGGCGGCCGAGAGAGGAGGAGACGGATGGCGCTGGTGGCAGTGAGGAAGAGAATCTGCCGGTGAGCTGCTGAGGAAAAGAAGGGAGGAGAGGATTCAGACGGCGGCGCGGATGAAGAAGCGGCTGAGAAAGGGAGGCGGCGCTCGGTGAAGGGAGCAGATGAGGAAGAATGCGGCGGCGCCGGTGTCGGTGGAGGTGGTAGAGAGGCGGTGGCGATATGGCTCCGATGGCGCGCCAGTGAGTCGGAGGTGGTGAAGAAGGGAGGATTGGCGACGACCGCGCGGTGGTTGGCGGAGGAGAGCAACAGAGGGGACCAGGGGAAAGAAGCAAAAGGCGGCTAGGGGAGAGTGCTTGCGGTGGACGGAGAGTAGGGAGAGGCGGCGGAGTTGGGTGGCGTTGGTGGCCGCCAGAGAGTCGGAAGGTGGCCGAGAGCGGCGGAGTGGTCGAGACGGTGGTGCGGGTGGAGATGGAGCATGCAGCGGCGGAGAAGATGGGCTATGTTTTTTTATCCCTCGAGGCCCCTACAAATTAACTAGATAATTGCGCTTCCTACCGAGCACAACTGAAATCTTAATTTTAATTTTCTAAATTTTTATCCCTCGAGGCCTCTACACATTAACTAGATAATTGCGCTTCCTACCGAGCACAACTGAAATTTTAATTTTCTAAATTTTTATCCCTCTACAAATTAACTAGGTATTTACGCTTTAGTTACTTTTTATTTTTCTACTAGTATTTTGCTTTTATCCCACTAGCCAGTGCTAATACAAATATTTTTCTTTTCAAATAACGGAAGCTGTCTTATTGCAACGAAAGATAGTTTTATATATCAACGACTAACAACTGTGGCAATACAACCCTAGAAGATGCAACGATCTCAAATTTCGTGGCAACACAACCTTGTTATTGCAACAAAAGATAGTCTTCTATACCAACGACTAACAACCGTGGCAATACAACCCTAGAAGATGCAACGAACCCAAATTTCGTTGCGATAGATAAAACCCTATTGCAACGCAAGCAACGATTCATGCAACGAATCAAATCCGTTGCACAACTGTCCAGTATTCGTAACCATCAGCAAAAGCGTGGCAATAACGTCGACATATTGCAACGCAAATCAAATGAATCACAACGCAAATTCATTACGTGGCAATATTGTCAAGTACTTGCAACCGTTTTATAAATGGTGGCGATAGCACCTACCAATTGCAACAAAATGCATGGTAATCGCCACGCAAAAATATCCATGGCAACATGGTCAACTATCGCAACCAAAAATGAAAATGGTGGCAATAGCCCCTACCTATTGCAACCAATTTCGTGTCGTTGCAAAGTTGATCGTGGCATTAGGGTCAAAACCTTGTAGTGTTGAAAGGGTAATTTTCTCACTGACCAGTTGGTTCAAATAGCTTCTTCCCGATCTCAAGTACCAACGGTAGTCTTCTTGGAGCAACTTCAGAAGCCTTCTCTGGTCAAAACACCGGAAAAAAACTCCTAATTAGATAACCTCTCTTGAGTACAAGGATATCTGGATAAGACCCATCTATGAGTATCTTCAGAAGAGTTCTGTACCCGATGATGGTCTCAAAGCAGATTATTTATCCTGCAAGGCCAAAATGTGTACTTTAGTCGATGGGGTACTCTATAAAAGGAGTACTCAAGGGGTTCTCATGTGATGCATTCCGCAGGGAGAAGGATTACAACTCCTTCAAGACATTCATGGTGGCATCTGTGGAGCTCATGCTTCTTTTAGGACTCCGGTCGAAAAAGCCTTTTGACAAGATTTTTACTGGCCAACGGCCCTCAATAACACCAAAGAGCTGGTTAAGAAATGCGTACAGTGCCAGTTTCATAACAGGTAGATACACTAATCAGCTTAGGCTCTACACACTATTCCTTTATCTTGGCCTTTTGTGACCTGGGCTCTAGACATCCTAGGACCATTCTCAAAAGCACTAGAGAGCTTCCAATTCCTTTTTGTGGCTATTGACACGTTTACAAAATGGATTGAAGCCGAACCTGTGACTGGGATAACAACGGAATCCGCTAAAAGTTTTATGATGAGAAGCATGATTACTCAATTTGGAGTACCAAGGCGAATAATTACAGACAACGGTAAGCAATTTTTTAGTGCAAAATTCCATAAATTTTGCGATGAATTGGGTACTAAGTTATGTTTTGTCTCTGTCGCCTATCCTCAAAGCAATGGGCAATCAAAAGAGTGAATGGCTAAATAATGCAGGGAATTAAGACTTGAGTCTTCGACCAGCTCGTAAATGCTCGGGGGCTTGGGTATAATAATTATCCTTAGTCTGGGCAATTTGTACAATTTCTAGTTGGGTGATAGGAGAAACTCCTTTCTTCCCAGTTTTTGGGGCTGAAACCATGCTTCCTCTGGAACTAAAGATTATGTCGACGCGAGTCAAGAGCTTTGACAACTCCAATCAAGAGCAACTTCCAGTGGATGACATCATCCTGCTCAAAGAGAAGAGGAATCAAGCCATAATCCGATTGGCAGTCTATCAACAAGCCGTATGTAGATACTACGACTGTAAGGTCCAACCTTGGAGCCTTACTGTAGGTGGCTTGGTATCGAAAAGAATTTAGTCCTAGTCTAGTCAGAACAAGCTTTCCCCCAAGTGGGAAGGTCCTTACACTATGGTCGAAGTTACATGACCAGGATCAGTACATCTCGCCATAGAAGACGGCCAGATCCTCTCAAACTCCTGGAATATCGACCAATTGCTACCTATTTCAATTAAGTTTTCAATCTTTATTATTGTATGTGGAGAAGTGTTTTTTCTTTTACGTTTGTTTGCACACCTGTGGTACATTCAATATGTTTAAGTATGATCGGAGGAAGAAACAACACCTAGTCGAAGTCTCTTCTCTTTGCATGTAGTCCTACCCACTAGAAGGAGCTTCTTACTGTCACATCGTTTTCAACTCTTGCTATCAGTAAACAACAATTGAGTTAACCACGTAAAATCAAATAAACAAGATCCTTAAGCATTTATCCTATTCGTGTGTTATGACTTCGATTTGATTAACCTAGTCGAAGAAAGGTAACATCACCAAGTCGAAGTCTCTCCTCTCTGCACGTGGTCCTGCCCACTAGAAGGAGCTTTCTAGCATCGACTCGTTCCTGACCTTTGCTACTAGTACATGACAATCGAAGTCGACAACAACAGTTGGATGAACCGCACTAATCTCCACATACCTTATTTTGAGTTTTTTTAACCTATTCTTGTTATGCCTTCGATTTGATTAACCTAGTCGAAGTCTCTCCTCGTTTCACGTGGTCCTTCTTACTAGAAGGAGCTTTCTAGCATCGACTCGTTCCTAACTTTTATTACCAGAACATGACAATTGAAGTCGACAACAATAATCAGATAATCTGCTCTGATTTCTACATACCCTGTTCTGTACTATTTGCCTAGTTTATTCGTATAAACTAAGTAAATAGTTGGGGGCTAGGATAAAGTTATTCATATAACCTCAGTTCTTAGTCGTACTTTCATTTTCTTTTGTTTCTTTTTTGTCTAACGAGTACTAACTACTCAACAAGATAAATTGTAGGAAAAGGATGATGAATTTCATTAAGGTTTGTTTTTTTACAAAATCCCCTATTATGAACTACTCTGAAGAAGGAGATCCAACTCGCATCTCCTCCATGACCTTCCTACCAGCTAGTTCCATATGTTTGATTAGACGAGTTGCTTCTACTTTAGAGAAGTCGAAGTCATAGTCGATCGGTCGAAGATTGAGGCTTGGGTCGCATGCCTTGAGTTTTGTCAAGGCATAACTTACTGCACCTTTAACCACTTCTCGTAGCAAATCAGCTTGGTTGGTCTTTAGAGTGGTTACGAGCTTCTCTAAGGCTCTAACTTGTCGCCTAATTGTACTTGCCTGAGCGGTCGTGGTGTCCTCAGAAGGAGTAATCTTCTTAGCACTAAACCCTCTGAGTAGATCATTTAAGAGAGAAATGTTGTCTTGAAGAACCATCTTCATCAATTGTGTCCCCTCCTTGCTACGAGTGAGACTTAGTCAGGACAAGCACCAAATAAAAGGCTGGTTAATAAGAACTAGTCGAAGGTAAAAATTTCCTTACCTACTAGTCAAGACTTGAGCTTCTCGACTTTATCCTTATGCTGGTCTTCCAGCAGCTTGATCCTTTGGTTTTTCTCTTTTTGATACGAGTAAGCTCGCTGATCACTTTGGTTTATTCATTGACCTCAATGCGTAGCTTACCCATTTCGACCTCTTTATCTATAAAAAGAAAAGGAGTTAGAGAAAAGAAGAAAGACATCTGAATACACAGTCGTAAGTTTAGAACTTCCTATTTATTTTATCCTGCAACCTGTTAATTGCAGATAAGGTCTTTTCATCGCTCTTAGACCTGTAAAGGTCAAAGATAGACATGAAGAGCTGGACTGTTAGTCGAAATAGGAAAAAGACTGCGTATGCTAGTGGCTTACCATCTCTTTGCCTATTCTTAAAGTTCAGCAGTTTCCTCCCTCATGAACATGAGTTGTCTGTGGTATTCAGCCACAGTTGCCATATCTTCCAAATCTCTCTAGATAAAGGAAGACAATGAGAAGCAAGAAAAGCCAATTATAAAAACTAAGCACCAGATGCTTCTGTTCATGCTTGAACAAGCAAATTGGTGAGTACTTGCTGAGAATCCTCTAGTCGATTGAGATCTTCGACCTTGTTCTACCATACGTTCTCAAGACGCTCGTCATCAAAGACATTCCCCTTGTTGGGAATATCTTTGGGATGAGAAACTCGGTTGTAAGATTGACATGAAGAAGATTCTACTACAAAAGAAGGATTAAAAAATGAAGAGAAGAAATTAGAGTCTTTTTCTTCTTCTTCAACCATACCTCCTTCAAGGAGAAGAATTGCCCTTGCTTCTGTTTCGACCACCTTGGTGGTCGTAGCCGCTCTTGCTTCAGTAGCGGTCTCCATCGTTGCCATAGTGGTCAGTTCTTCGACCATCTTTTCTGTTGTCTCTTCGACTGCGGGGAGAATGGCAAGGGGCTTTTTGATAAAAGAATCCCCAGACGATGAGAGAGGCAGGCTAAAGACACGGAAACATAAGTGAATTGGCATTATAGAAGGCTAAAAGGGTAAAATGCTAATCTTATGCTCTTATTTGTGTACCTTGTTTTCTTAGCCTTGATGTTGAATTTAGAAGTAAGCTTCCCTAAGGAAGGTTTCTTCAACTTCTTCTTTACGACCATGTCTGGTCATTGAATGGCGGGGTCACCTACGATCACATTTGGTCGTAGACTTTGAGCACCTATTGTTACTCCTTCTTCCTCTAGCCCTTCTTGATGGTCAAGTCCAGTTTCGACCACTTGAAGAACAATCTCCTTTTCAATCATAGGTTCTACTACCACATCAGTCTCTTCCATAAAAGATACAAAACTCTCCTAGTTTTTCTTTTTGAGTCACTTAATGAAGCCTTGAGATGCGCCAACTAAGAAAGTTTCATCATCATAATAGAATGGTACCTTGATCTTAGGAGCCGGTTGCTCTACTATTGCCATCCCAATTTTCTCTGCAGCAGCTATGTCTGTACAGAATTGCTCTATGGGGAGCAAATGAAGGAAGAAAGGAAGGAGCAGCACGCAAACTTTCACCCTGCTTGTCGACAACTTTTACCAGTCGATGTCTCTTGGTCGGAGGATCTATGGCTACCTCTGTCTCTTTTCCAATTACCATAAATTTGACCTCTTAGTCATTTTAACAGTTTTCCATGCTGACGTTATACATTAAGAAAGAATGTTGAGTACTCGTAGTTTACGACTATGAAAGCCTAAAGAAGAAGTCCAATTTTGATTACCTTTAGACGTTCATTTCTTTCCTCGGTGGATACATTCACCAAAATGTGAGGATTTTCTACATTAGGTGATGGAGCCTTCTCACAAATAGCTTTGATTCGGGCGTCAATCTCCCCTAGTGGAAGATCTACTTAGATAGATGAAGGTAGTCGATAAACAAGACTCAAAATTTAGAAAACAAGCCCAATTGTTACTTACCATCCTCATAGTCTCTGGTTGTATCTTTGGCTCCCGAGTACATCCACATTGGGTGTGCTCGTTTCTTCAGAGGGCTAATACGCCGTGTGGTGAAGTCCTTCACCACATGTCAACTCATGAGCCCCTTTTCCCTCAGTTCCTTGATGGCTTGGACTTAGGAGGCTATCTGAGTAAAGTCTTTTGGGACCAAGTTCCAGGAAGAAATTTTTTGGCACCCTTCTCCATAAAGGAAAGGCTGTCTTTTCTGGTTGTCTCCAAGTAGAACCATTTCTTCTTCCAGTTTGGCCATGACGACCGAGTAAACATTGGAATATATTTCTCCGTTTTACCATCATGGAGCTTCAAACCACAGCTTCTGGCAATTTCGGCTTGTCTGCTCATATCATAATAACACCGAAAGAGCTCCAAATCTTGAGGAATTCCCAGATAGGCTTCGCATAGATACACGAATACCCTTAACATGGTAATCGAATTGAGAATCAAGTTTACCAATTCCACCCCAAAGTATTCGAGCACCGCAGTGAGGAAAGGGTAAGCAGGAAGTCAAAGACTGCACTCACAATACGCTTGGAAAACTAGAATTTGTCTAATCTTCCCCGATAGCCAATTTTGTCCAGCAGCCTCAATCCATCGCTCAAATTCCTTCGGAGGAATCTTCTCTGCTATGACCAAAGCTTTTATCTTTGTCTTATCTATCTCCAGCACCGACCAATTTAAAGAAGACTTTGTCATTTTCTTTAAGCAATTGGTTTGGATTTGGAAGAAGTTGGGGAAAAGAACAGGGCTTGGACAACATCATAAAGTTTGAAGGGGATTGACGCAGAAGGGAGTGGTAAGAAAAGTTACCTCTGGGTAAGTTTTTATCACCATACGGGTTGGTTTTTACCTCTTCAGGAACCATTCCAAATGGATAGATCGGTGGGAACCATTTTGGTTTCCTCTGTTTGAAGCCGATGTGTCTTTGCAACTTAAGTGAAATTATCTTTTTGACCAAATTCGTTTCTGGTCGAATCAGATTGAAAAGTCTCTGCTTTCGATCTTTGTTCATCTATGACCTTTCTTTCTCAAGTAAGTTATTTTCGCTTGAAGTTGGGGGGCTAGATGACAAGGATATAACCAACTCTCAAATTATTATTTATTTGTAAAAGATGTGGTGACATCATTGTGCTCCTCATTTATACCCCTTATTTGTAAGGGAGATATTTCACAAGGTAGTCGTAATCTTTTCTACGACTACCCGCTAGTCGTAAGCTATTCTACGATTACCCGCCAGTCGTAAGCTCTTCTATGACTGCTCACTGATCGTAAGCTCTTCTACGACAAACTCATAGTCATAAGTTCTCCTACGTCCTTGGCATAGTCGTAAGTTATCCCACAACCACTTCATGGTCGTAGATCCCCTACAACTAAGCTAAGCTCCGACTGACTTGCCTATGATAACCCATTGCTTCGTGAGCCTATCTAGTGAGGCGGTTAGCGAGAGTATTTATTCTCTGGTAGAAACCATTGCACCATGAGAAAGATATCAAGTCTCTAGTAACTCCTATCGGGCGGTTAACACTTGAAATGTTAAAGAATTTCTTGGCGAGAAGAAATTGCCATCGCCATGCAAGCTATATAAAGGTGGACGTCAAGGAGAAGGGGGAGGATCTGGGCCAGACCCAAGGGAGAGTAGCAGTAGAGCAAGCTTTTTCGCATTACTTTCCCCATTGTAATTCCACTTTACTTTCCTCCATTGTAATCAGTTCTTTGAGCAATAGTTAATAGGAAGTAGAGCTATTATTCTCGCTGTAGAAGGCCCGAACCTATATAAAAATCCCTGCGTCTTTCTTCTGCGTGTTGATAGCCAGGTCCTCAAAAGTTTCCCTGAACCCAAATAAATCATACGTAAGATCAATATTAAAACATCGACAAAGAGTTTTAGTTTATTTTGTCAAGCACAAATCGGATGTATTCAGAACATTCAATGAGTGGAAGATTATGATTGAAAGATAAACTGGTAAGTATGTCAAGAATCTACATACCGATAATGGCTTGGAGTTCTGTTCTGGAGAATTTGAAGCATTATGCTTGTCAGAGGGCATTGGGAGACGTTATGCCATCCTAGGCACTGCTTAACAAAACGGTGTGGCCAAACACATAAACAGAACCATTATAGAAAAGGTACATTGCATGTTGTCAAACTCTAGATTATCTAGGAATTATTGGGCTAAAACCACTTCCATTGCTTGTTATTTGATTAATTGGTAACCCAATATGGATATTGATAAAAAGAGTCCAATCGACAGATTATTCAACCTAAGAATATTTGGCTGTCCTGTTTACGCTCATGTTAACAATGGTAAATTAGAGCCTAGAGCAATTAAATGCATTTTCTTTGGTTATAAAACTAGTGTGAAATGATATAAATTGTGGAATTCTGAAACTAGAAAGGTAGTTATTAGCAGAAGTGTTCTTTTTGATGCATTTACTATGTTGCATGATAAACCATATATTGATGCTCCCGTTGAGAAGTAATCAAGCTTGCAGGTAGAACATGTTATTGATTCAGAATCTACACTACAAGTCGACAAGAAATATATTCTAGAAATTCCTATTATTATGCCGCCAACACAATGTTCTATTGCATCTGATAGAGAAAGGAGGAACATTCAGCCTCTTATGAGATTGATTGAAGAAGCCAATATTGTGGCTTATTGTTTAAATATGGTAGAAAAAAAATTAAAGGTACTACATAACATTCATCTTTTTCAGTCTCTTCTAGTGATTTAGAAAGGTACATGACGGCCATGCATGATGAGATGGAATTTCTTGACAAGAATGCCACTTGAGAGCTGATCAAGTTGTCAATTGAGAAGAAGCATATTGGCAAATTATATTTAAGTCAAAAAGGGTATATTGATAAAGTTCTTCATCATTTCAATATACGTAAGGCCAATTTGGTGAGTGCTTTCTTAGCTGCGCATTTAAGACTTTCTTCAGCGTCCTGTCCACAATCAAATAATAAATGAGTACATGTCTCGAGTTTTATATGCGAGTGTAGTTAGTTCGCTTATGTATATCTTGGTATGTTCTCGTCCTGATTTATCTCAATCATTAAGTGTGGTTAGTAGATACATGGCTAGTCTTGGAAAAGAGCAATGGAACATAGTTCAATGAATTTTCATATATTTGCGAGTACATCTTATGCTTGTTTATAGTTTGTAAAGACTAGAGATGGACTCGTTGGTTATGTAGATTCTGATTTTGCTTAAGATTTGGATAAAAGAATATCTCTCACTAGTTATGTGTTCATTATTGTAGAGTGTGCTGTTAGCTGAAAAGTAAGTTTGCAAGCTATCGTTGCTTTGTTTACTGCAGAAGCTAAGTATATAGCTATTTCTGAAACTTGCAAAAAAGTTATTTGGCTAAGAAGTTTGTTTACTGAGCTTTGTGGAAATGCATCTTGCATTACAATATTTTATGATAGTTAGACAGTTATTTGCCTTATAAAAGATCAAATGTTCCATGAGAGAACAAAATACATTGATATCAGGTATTACTACATTCGAGGTATCATTACTCAAGGTGATATTAAAGTCGGAAAGGTAAGTACTCATGATAATCTAGCTAATATGTTGATAAAACCAGTTTCTATCGCTAAATTTGAGTTTTGCTTAGACTTAGTAGTCCTTTGGACTTTCGACGCATAAGATGTACATGCTGAGTTTATCACGTATTTCGACTACTGGAGGGAATTCGGCTCAAGATGGAGATTGTTGAAGTTGATCCGAATTTATATTGTGTCCATGTAGGACATTGCATCGTCTCATGTTAGACGTGGCATGATAGCTATCAGAGTCATGCGCAGGTTGTATAAGATATGGTGTCAATCTGTAACAACCGATTCTAATTCGGTTTCCTCTCCATATGGGACTCGTTTCCCTCGCCTTATATATGTACCACAGTGGCTCATAGAAAGAGCAAGAGCTCTATTGTAAACATCTCCTTATTATAGTGATTTGCCTTTGTGCACCTGTGATTTTTCTCTGCAAGAGTTTTTCACGTAAAAATTTATATCTCCTATCCCTATTTTTCTTCACATTATTTGCAACATATCCTTATCTCCATCATACACAAGCAGCAAATTGAGAGATCTTTCCAAACTTTTCTCAATATAATACACATGTGGAACAAGTAGCGTGTTACAACGTGTAACTAACAAAGGTCATGCCTGCGTGGCCACCGACGGGGTACCCAATTGCACGCTGCTCTGCCTCTACCTAGCTAGCTATGCCTGAGGCAGACTCATCGGCGAAACAATACACGGCACATGATCGGTACTTACCATTGAGACATTGACCCCTGCATAATACAAGACAAGGGCCCCAATTAGCACCTTTACGTAGCTTTCTCCACTGCAAACTTTTTTACTTTTCCTTTTTCGTAGATAAATAAAGATTTAGACTCTTTGATCCAAAATTTCTGTTTGGCCATGTCTGCCTTTGTGAAGACCCAAACATTTTGGGCTAACAACTTCTTATCATCTTATGTGTCAATCTCTGCCGCTTTTGATTTGATTTACTACAGTATAAACGAAGAATCTGCCAAAATTCAAGGCACGATTGTACCACTGACGAACGGTGACACGTACATTTGCATCTATTTCAGCTGATCCAGGGACCATCATTTTGGGAAAGATGTCAATAGGATGGGGAAAAGAACAGAGCAAGACAAAAGCTTCTTCCGCTGTGTGGAGTAGACGAGCCTAAGAAAGACGCGAGGAGGGGAGAATAATCTCAAAGCACATCATGAGAGACATGAGCAAAACTCCAAAAACGACTCCTCAACCAATGGCCAAAGTGACGTGCTCCCAGGCCTATAAATCCCTGCAAGGCGTGCCGAGCCATCTCCAGCTCCAAGCCACAGGAAGAAAGGCACAAAAAGTTACAGACTTTCCGTGCATCTCTGTCACGCAGCTTAGCAATGCTGATCAAGGCAGTGGTGTCCATCCTCTTCCTCCTCTCCGTCGCCCGGCACGGGGCTTCGCAGAGCTACAATGCGATATACAACTTCGGTGACTCCATCTCCGACACCGGCAACCTCTGCACCGGCGGCTGCCCGTCGTGGCTCACCACCGGCCAGCCGCCCTACGGCAACACCTACTTCGGCCGGCCCACCGGCCGCTGCACCGACGGCCGCGTCTTTATCGACTTCCTAGGTACCTTCGATTGTGCATGCTCATTAATTAGTCATTTCACTTCAGATACTTACATGGCAAGCACGTATTTTAATGGATTATGCTGATCTCTTGTACGTGTGGCCGTGTGCAGCTCAATACTTTGGTTTGCCGCTGCTCCCGCCGTCCAAAGCGAGCGGCAGCGACTTCAAGAAAGGCGCGAACATGGCCATCATCGGCGCCACCGCCATGGACTTCGACTTCTTCCAGTCTCTCGGCTTGGGCAACAGCATCTGGAACAACGGCCCCTTGTGTGAAAGTTTGTGGAAGCGTTAAACCTCTCTCGAGGCCGCGTAGCTCTATTAATACATGCAGAGAACAGCCCTCTGCGTGGCTTACAAGTAACCAACCGTGATTCATGGATAGCCAGTACTATTTCTATCTATTGTTACAACATCCATATATATATCTTTCTCTATCCTAGCATGCACGGCATCCATATATCACGGTTGGTTTGTTACCATACAAGGTAAAACTCCTATTGTTGCTAACATCCTCCCTCAATCTCAACCTGCTGATCCAAGTTTGAGATTGCGTTTTAGCTCCTCCATTTTATAGACATTCAGTGGCTTGGTTAATCCATCAGCGACTTGGTCTCCTGTTCCAATGAACCGAATCCTCAATAGTCCTTGTGCTACTCTTTCTCGAACAAAGTGATAGTCGATTTCGATATGTTTGGTCCTTGCATGAAACACCGGATTTGCCGACAGATACGTCGCACCAAGATTGTCACACCATAGTGTTGCAGCTGATGGAGATTTGATGCCAAGTTCTCGCAGTAGTGACTGAATCCAGATTACTTCTGCTGTTGCATTTGCCATCGCCTTGTATTCCGCTTCAGTGCTCGATCTTGACACAGTGGGCTGCTTGCGTGCACTCCATGACACAAGATTACCACCAAGAAATATGGCAAAACCACCAGTGGAGCGTCGGTCATCCACACAGCCTGCCCAATCTGCGTCCGAGAAACCACTGACTAATGTAGACATAGATTTGGTAATCCTGAGTCCCAGTCCCAAGGTGTGCTGAATATACCGTAGTATCCTTTTTACTGCCTTCCAATGTATTGTTGTAGGTTTATGAAGAAACTGGCACACTTTGTTTACAGCAAATGAAATGTCTGGCCGTGTAAGTGTCAAGTACTGGAGTGCTCCTACAACACTTCTGAACTGAGTAGAATCTTCAGGACCCAGTGGCGTACCTTCATAGGCTGATAGTTTTTCCGAGGTTGCCATGGGAGTATGACACGGCTTGCAGTTGAGCATCCCTGTTCTTCTCAAAACATCCTTGCTGTATTTTGACTGAGTCATCACCATCCCATTATTGATTTTATTTACTTCAATGCCAAGAAAGTAATGTAGATCACCCAAATCCTTGAGAGCAAAGTCGGACTGGAGAGCACGAAGTAACCCCTTGGTACCTTCTGCTGACGAACTGGCAACAATAATATCATCAACATAGATGAGAATAAACATGACCAAGTCATTGTTGCGGAAGTAGAAGAGAGAGGTGTCGCCCTTAGATGGTTTAAAACCTAACTCTTGCAACTTTGCACTTAACCTGTGATACCAGGCTCTGGGCGCCTGTTTCAGACCATAAAGGGCTTTGTCAAGCTTGCAAACGTAATCAGGGAACCTTTTATCTTGATACCCAGGAGGCTGTCGCATGTAAACTTCTTCCTCTAGAACACCATGGAGAAACGCGTTCTGCACATCCAACTGACGTAGGCTCCACCCTTGCGATACTGCAATGGAGAGAACCAGTCTGATAGTTGCTGCCTTGACTACAGGACTGAATGTGTCCTCGTAGTCAATGCCATATCGCTGTTTGAAGCCTTTGGCCACTAGCCGAGCTTTATACCTGTCGATTGTGCCATCTGCACATATTTTAATTTTGTACACCCACTTACAGTCGATGATGTTCCTCCCTGGGACAGATGGGACAAGCCGCCAGGTTTGGTTCTTCTGCAAGGCTGAGAATTCCACATCCATGGCATGCTTCCAATTTGTATTAGTGAGTGCTTCATCAAGAGTATTCGGCTCACCATTAGCAGCAAGGAGACCGTACTTGACAGTCCCATCAGTGAATTGTTTGGGCTTGCGAATGCCGGATTGGAGTCTGGTGCGAGGTCGCGAACGGTGAGCAGCAGGCGGCGATGGCACAGGCAATCCGGGCGAATCGTCATTGAGAGGAGCGCCTGCTGCACCGGATCCGGGTGCGGGAGCTGTGGTGGCTGGCCCGGCGTCCGTGGGCGCAGAAGATCCAGCGCCATCTGCTCCTCGCGGTTCGACGTTGGTTGGCGGATCATCTCCGGGAGACGCGCTAGGCGGTATACATGGCGTAAAATCACCGTTTCCTGCTGATTCTGCACCAAAAAATACTGGATTTTCTTCCTGGATTTCTTGGACACGGTTAGCGGGATTAGTATCTGGAGTATGCAACTCATTGTCATGCACTTGTGCACCCTGGAAGCTAGGAGCACTAGAAGGCAGCAAGAGGGATTCTGTGGTGAATCTGGTGCCGGCATTTTGGTGCAATTGAGCAAAGGGAAAAATATGTTCGTCAAAGACTACATCACGTGATATATAGATGCGTCCTGTATTGATGTCGAGACACTTGAACCCCTTATGCATGTTGCTGTACCCAAGAAAGGCGCATTGTTTGGAACGGAACGCCAATTTGTGCTGGTTGTATGGCCTAAGATTAGGCCAACAAGCGCAACCAAAGGTTCTAAGAGAACTGTAATCAGTCTCCTGATTGAGGAGGCGCTCAAGAGGGGTGGAATTGTTGATCACCCTACTTGGCAATCTATTTATAAGATAGGTGGCGGCTAGGAAAGCTTGATCCCAATATTTCAGAGGCATAGAAGCTTGGGCGAGTAAGGAGAGCCCAACTTCAACAATATGCCTATGCTTGCGTTCCGCGGAACCATTTTGTTGGTGCGTATGTGGGCAGGACACATGATGTGAGATGCCAAGTTGACGAAAGAAGGTGTTTAAGCTTTCATACTCTCCTCCCCAATCGGATTGGACGGCTAGGATTTTCCTATCGTATTGTCTCTCAACAAGGCTTTGAAACTCACGAAAGCGCTGGAACACATCTGACTTGTGTTTCAGAAGATAAATCCATGTGAATTTACTATAATCATCTATGAAGCTCACATAATATTGATAACGTCCAAACGAATCACAAGCTGGGCCCCAAACATCTGAGAAAATAAGTTCTAAAGGAAATGTAGACTGACTCGAGGACCTTTGATAAGGCAACTGATGGCTCTTGGCCATTTGACATGAGTCACAAACAGAACCAATTCTAGGCTGCGAGGAGCATGGTAGTTTGTGGTTATTGACTACTTGCTGAACAATGCTAAAGGACGGATGACCTAGGCGATGGTGCCACCTCTCCAAGGATGGTTGGGCGCCACTCGACACACTGAGGACATGTTTATTCTTGAAAGCCGCAGCTGGCAAAGGATAGAGACCTCCCTTACATGTTCCTCGCAGAAGAGTTTGCTTCGTTGCTCGGTCCTTAATAAAGAAAAGATTTGGATGAAATTCAAGATATGCATCATTATCAGCAGCTAATCTATGAACCGAGACAAGATTCTTTGCGGCACTAGGAACATGAAGAACGTTCTTAAGATGTAGATTCCTACCAGGAGTGCGACAAATAACATGGCCAATGTTTGCAATGTCCATACCTGACCCGTCCGCTGTGCGGATCTGCTCATTGCCGTGGTAACGGTCATGGATGTGAAGCTTGTCCAGTTCGCCCGTGACGTGGTCGGAGGCACCCGAGTCGGTGTACCAGTTGGAGTCCACGCCATAGCTGCCATAGTTTGCTGAGTTCGCGCTCTTTTCTTCTGGCACGACGAATTCCTCGTCAAAACGGTGCCAGCACTCGGCAGCGGTGTGTACGCCTACTTTCTTGCAGATCTGGCACTTGACCTTCTGCTTGCCGGAGTTGCTGTTGTAGGTGCCGCGGCTTCGTCCTCCCTGATCTCCGCGGCCACGCGAGCCACGGCCACGCTGCCCGCGACCACCACCATGGGTGCGAGAAGCAGCGTTTGCCGAGGAGCCTGAGGGAGCCGAGCCGTTGTTGCCGTGGAAGAGGTTCACGCGCTGCTCAAAAGCTTGGAGCTGGACAGTGAACTCGGTGACGGTGATCGGCTCAGTACGTGCCAGCGCGGCGGAGATGACGGGGTTGTAGTCGAGGTCGAGGCCGGTGCAGATGTAGGAGACGAGTTCTTCATCGTCGATAGGCTTGCCTGCCGCTGCCATCTCGTCGGCGTAGCCCTTCATCTTGGTGACGTACTCGTCGATGGTCATTGACCCCTTCTTCGTAGTGGCGAGCGCAATGCGAATGTTGACCGCACGCACCCTGGTCTGGGAGGCACACAACTCCTCAATCGTGCGCCATAGATTAGCTGCGGTTTCACAGCTGGAGACCTGTTTCATCAGATCCTTACCCAGAGACGCGACGAGATAGGTGAAGATTTGCTGGTCGACTGCCAGCCAGGCACCATACGCCGGGTTGGGCACTTTGCCCTTGCCATCACTCCCTTCTACCTCTTTGGCCGGAGCCGGGGACGAGCCGTCGATCATGCCGACGAGTTGAGCACCGCGGATCGCAGGAAGAACCTGCAGCTTCCACAGCGCGTAGTTGTTCTTGATGAGGCGCTCGGTCACTGGATGGGCGAGGGGCGAGATGAAGCTGTTGTTGGACGGCGTCGCCATGGCGACTGAGTTGTTGGACGTGGCTCAGAGGAAAGGCTCTGATACCATGTGAAAGTTTGTGGAAGCGTTAAACCTCTCTCGAGGCCGCGTAGCTCTATTAATA
The DNA here is from genome assembly GCA_017311315.1 of Dendrocalamus latiflorus. Classification (NCBI taxonomy): domain Eukaryota; kingdom Viridiplantae; phylum Streptophyta; class Magnoliopsida; order Poales; family Poaceae; genus Dendrocalamus; species Dendrocalamus latiflorus. The sequence continues at coordinate 8,604,184 of CM029664.1, forward strand.
CATGCAGAGAACAGCCCTCTGCGTGGCTTACAAGTAACCAACCGTGATTCATGGATAGCCAGTACTATTTCTATCTATTGTTACAACATCCATATATATATCTTTCTCTATCCTAGCATGCACGGCATCCATATATCACGGTTGGTTTGTTACCATACAAGGTAAAACTCCTATTGTTGCTAACACCTTGGACACCCAAATCCAGTGGTTCCAGCAACTCCTGCCATCCATCTGCGGCAGCGGTGAGCATTACACCTTAATTCAGCTAAGCTCACATGCATACTAGAGGTGCAAAAGTTTAAATTCTGTGAAGAATGTACTGCAATGTAGTGGTACTGGTACCTCACTAGCTACATAAGCACATGCCATGTAGATTGCAATAGTTACCTGAAGAATTCCCTGTTCATCGTCGGCGAGTTCGGGGGGAACGACTACAACGCCCCTCTCTTCGGCGGCAAGGGCATCGCCGAGGTCAAAGGCTACGCGCCTCAGATCATCAGCAAGATCACAAGCGGCGTAGAGGTACGGCACAGCTCTATAAAGAAAAAGCACGTGCTATTCTCGCAAAGAAAACTATACAGATCTAGTCTACTACTAACACGTACGCCACCTAATCGATATGACAACCCTATGAACACACACATACATATATATGCAGACTCTGATCGGGCTGGGCGCAGTGGACATCGTGGTGCCGGGGGTGCTGCCGATCGGGTGCTTCCCGTTGTACCTGACGCTGTACCAGAGCTCCAACCAGGACGACTACGACGGCGTCGGCTGCCTCAAGAGCTTCAACGGCCTGGCCAGCTACCACAACGGGCTCCTCAAGCAGAGCCTGTCCAGCCTCCAGAGCAAGTACCCCAGCGTCAGGCTCATGTACGGCGACTTCTACGCTCAGGTCACGCAGATGGTTCAGTCCCCGGAGAGCTTCGGTACGTACGCCGTTGATCACTTCTCCCATACCATTTTCAGTTACGATCATGATCGGAATGAAGTTTGGTGAACCGTAAAAGAAAGGCGATTGATTTGGATCTGTTTTTCTTTATAGCAAGCATCTCAGATGCAGGAAGAGTTGATGGCGAAATGACGATAAAAGTGTGTGCTTCTTGATAATTCTATAGCGGGGTTAGGTACATTCGTCAGTGGAGGTAGCCAGCAACCTAGTGATGAGAGGCAGAGTTGGTCTTACGCGCCGCTCTTTAAGCACCTGCATCTGCATACGTGTAGATCGACATGCGTTACGTGTCCAGCTTGCCTGGCTGCACAGACATGTGGTCATGGTCTGTTAGATCATGGTTGATGATTTTAGTTATAGCTGATAGTTTTTTTTCTATAGTTTTTTATATAACAACGGATGACAGAGACAACGATATGTATAACGTATATCATTTTAGACTCAAAAAGTTATGTGAAAAATCCATTTTAAAAAACCGTCTTCTTTTGTTTCGATCTTTGAAAAGACTAAAAGATAAAATACTAAAAGAATAAAATCTACTTGTGTGCAGCTTATTTGGTTGCACACCTGCTCATATAAAAGCAAGATGAAGGTGAAGTATCCTACGTGCCATTCATTCTTTCCAGAAATGTAGACGGGATATTCAGTCCAACGTACGCAAACGAGGCAGAAAGACGACATCACTTGTAGCTGCAGGGCATTCCCTCTCTGCGCTCAGCAAAGCTGCAAGCGGCTGCCATGACGTGGCTAGTTTTTTTTAACGATCTTTAGGTGAATAAGGTTTCATTTGGCCACGAGGGGGACAGATTATTCGGCTGAAAAGGCCAGCCCAACTAATGCGAATGAAAGCTCTGATTAGCTGCCTGTCTGCATGAGCATGGCATGGAAGCCGACAAGGAAATGTGCATAATGCCACACATGGTTTGCTTTGCTAGGCCATGTTCAGATTGACCTGTAGTTATCAAGCGGCCATGCATCTTGCCTCCAATTGGAAGGTTCCATTCTCACCAAACCTTGCCTGCCCCACTACAATTACTAGCCATCTTCCTAAAAATCTTACCAAAAAAAAAACACTTCAAGAGTCACATTCTTGTCTACTGATGTTATATATGATTTACAATGTTTTTACAGGACTAAAATATGGCCTGAAAGTTTGCTGCGGCGCCAGTGGGCAAGGCTCCTACAACTACAACAACCAGGCGAGGTGTGGTATGTCCGGAGCAACCGCCTGTGGAGACCCGGAGAACTACTTGGTCTGGGACGGCATTCACTTGACCGAGGCTGCCTACCGTTCGATCGCGAACGGATGGCTCAAGGGGCCCTATTGTAGCCCTGCCATTCTGCACTGAGCTGCTGATGGCTACATACAGCGGCTAGAAAATTTTTAATAAAGATGCACTTTTTACTAGTCTAAAGTCTTGTAGAATAATCCTTATCAAGATTCAATGGAACAAACAATTTGGTTATAATACCTATATACTTTCTGTATGTTTTTAAATTTTTGGGTGTGCCAAAGTATACCGGCCACCGCCCCTAGCGCAGCCCCCTGGCTACATATATTGGTCAATGGTCATATGTATTGTAATAATGCAAGGGAATGCTCTGCAAAAAATAATACTAGGGAATGGCAATTACGATGGAAATGGGAGCTGTGCGTGCTTTGCACTGTTACATGGGGTATACAACTAGACAGTGTGATTGTAAGAGCTTTCATGGAATGTAGAAACAATAGTACGCTTTAAAGGGAGAATCTCACCGTAATAGTTTAGTATAGCTCTGGTGTTAAATTTGCATCTTCCTCGAAAACCAATATTAAAACATGCACCTAGAATAATGAAACAATGAATTATATATACGCCTTTACTTCTAACTAATGCACCGTACAAAATATCCAACTCTGTAGTTCTGGATCTGTACATTTGATGAGTTTGGCATAAAAAGTTGCACATATTATCAAACGATACTATATGTTTGTCCAGCTTTGTAGTGTCAAAACGTATAATTTAAATCATTTAAGTTGAAATTGTACCGCATAGTTACCACTTTTTTAAACCTTTTTTAGAGGTCAACAGCAAAAATCCAAGGATAAAAGAAACAAGCTATACTTTAGACCTTGACATCAGTTTCTGATCTAGCCCAAGCGAGCCCAATAAACTCATGGCATTTCTAAAGGGCCCATAGATGTATGCCCCAATGACTTGAAGCCTTCATGGGCTCATGGCCACCTTGGCATCATGACATGCATTAGTTTTATTTTCTTTTCTTAGGTGAGAATGATGCATCACATATTAGTTGATGGACAACATCCATGTTTTAGTAATCCAATCCACAACTAAATCAGTAATTCCCATCGAGTGGTTATCACTCAAAAATGTTAAGCCATTTCTTGGTGAGAAGAAACTGCCAGCGCCATGCATGCTATATAAAGGTGGACGTCAGGAAGAATGGGGAGGATCTGGGCCAGACCCAAGGGAGAGTAGCAGTAGGGCAGGCTTTTTCGCATTACATTTCCTATTGTAATTCCGCTTTACTTTCCTCCATTGTAATCAGTTCTTTGAGCAATAGTCAATAGTAAGTAGGGCTATTATTCTCGCTGTAAAAAGCCCAAACTTGTATAAAAATCCTTATGTCTTTCTTCTACGTGTTGATAGCCAGGTCCTCAAAAGTTTCCCTGAACTCAAATAAATCATACGTAAGATCAATATTAAAATATCGACAAAGAGTTTGAGTTTATTTTGTCAAGCACAAATCGGATGTATTCAGAACATTCAATGAGTGGAAGATTATGATTGAAAGACAAACTAGTAAGTATGTCAAGAAGCAACATACTAATAATGGCTTAGAGTTCTGCTATGGAGAATTTGAAGCATTATGCTTGTCATAGGGCATTGGGAGACATTATGCCATCCTAGGCACTCCTTAACAAAAACGGTGTAGTCAAACACATAAACAGAACCATCGTGAAAAAGGTATATTGTATGTTGTCAAACTCTAAATTATCTAAGAATTATTGGACTAAAACCACTTCCACTGCTTATTATTTAATTAATTGGTCACCGAATACGGATATTGATAAAAAAGATTCCAATTGAGATATGGTCTGGCTCTTTGGCAGATTATTCAACCTAAGAATATTTGGCTGTCCTGTTTATGCTCATGTTAACAACGGTAAATTAGAGCCTAGAGCAGTTAAATGCATTTTCTTTGGTTATAAAACTAGTATGAAAGAATATAAATTGTGGAATCCTGAAACTAGAAAGATGGTTATTAGTAGAAGTGTTCCTTTTGATGAATCTACTATGTTGCATAATAAACCATATATTGATGTTCCTGTTAAAAAGTAATCAAGCTTGCAGGTAGAGTATGTTATTGATTCAGAATCTACACTAGAAGTCGACAAGAAATATATTCTAGAAATTCCTATTATTGTGCCGCCAACACAATATTCTATTGCATCTGATAGAGAAAGGGGGAACATTCAGCCTCTTAAGATATTGATTGAAGAAGCCAATGTTGTGGCTTATTGTTTAAATATGGTAGAAAAAATTAAAGGTACTACATAACCTTCATCTTTTTTAGTCTCTTCTAGTGATTTAAAAAGGTAGATGACGACTATGCATGATGAGATGGAATCTCTTGACAAGAATGCCACTTGAGAGCTGATCAAGTTATCAATTGAGAAGAATCCTATTCACTGCAAATGTATCTTCAAGAAGAAATAAGGCATGTCACCAACTGAAGAGATTAAGTACAAAGCAATATTAGTTGCTAAAGGATACAGCCAAATTATATGTGTTGATTTCACAAATATCTTTTCCCTTGTTGTGAAGCATAGTTCTATTCATAATTTACTCAACATTGTGGCTATGCATGATTATAAGCTTGAACAATTAGACGTAAAAACCGCATTCTTGCATAGGGAGTTGGAAAAAGACATTCATATGGAGTAACCGAAAGATTATGCAGATTAAAAGGAGAATTTGTTTGTAAATTGAAGAAATCTCTTTATAGTTTGAAACAACGACCTAGATAATGGTACAAGAGATTTGACTCTTCTGTGATAACTTAGGATTTTAAAAGATCTGATTATGATAGTTGTGTTTATTTGAAGACTATTAATAGTTCAGCTATTTATTTGCTTCTATATGTTGATTTCTGTAAAAGATAAGATTGAAATTTTAAAGTTGAAGGCATAACTAAGCAGTGAATTTGCGATGAAAGATTTCAATGTAGCAAAGAATATTCTTGATATAGAAATAATTAGAGATAGACGGTTTGGCAAATTACATTTAAGTCAAAAATGGTATATTCATAAAGTTCTTCGTCATTTCAATATGCATAAGGCCAAACTGGTGAGTACTTCCTTAGCTGCACATTTCATACTTTCTTCAACGTCATGTCCACAATCAAATAATAAATGAGTATATGTCTAGTGTTTCATACGCGAGTGCAGTTGGTTTGCTTATGTATACCTTGGTATGCTCTTGTCCTGATTTATCTTAATAATTAAGTGTGGTTAGTTGATACATGGCTAATCCTAGAACACAGCAATGGAAAATAGTTCAATGAATTTTTAGATATTTGCAGGCACATCTAATGCTTGTTTACATATTGGAAAGACTAAAGATGGACCCGTTGGTTATGTAGATTTTGATTTTGCTGGAGATTTGGATAAAAGAATATTTCTCACTGGTTATGTGTTCATTATTGGAGAGTGTGTCGTTAGCTGAAAAGTAAGTTTGCAGGCTACCGTTGCTTTGTTTTCTACGGAAGCTAAGTATATAGCTATTTTTTAAACTTGCAAAAAAGTTGTTTGGCTAAGAAGTTTATTTATTGAGCTTTGTGAAAGTACATCTTGTACTACAATATTTTGTGATAGTTAGACTGCTATTTGTCTTACAAAAGATCAAATGTCCCATGAGAGAACAAAACACATTGATATCAAGTATTACTACATTCGAGGTGTCATTACGCAAGGTAATATTAAAGTCAGAAAGGTAAGTACTCATGATAATCTAGCTAATATGTTGACAAAACCAGTTCGGTGCACAAGATGTACATGCTGAGTTTATTTGAGGAGTTTATCACATAATTCAACTACTAGAGGGAATTCGGCTCAACGTGGAGATTATTGAAGTTGATCCGAATTTATATTGTGTCCATGTAGGATATTGCATCACCTCATGTCAAGCGTGGCATGATAGGTATCAGGGCCATGCGCAGGTTGTATAAAATATGGTATCAATCTGTAGCAACCGACTCTAATTCGGTTTCCTCTCTATATGTGACTCGTTTCCCTCGCCTTATATATATATACCACAATAGCTCATAGGAAGAGCAAAAACTCCATTGTAAACATCTCCTCATTATAGTGATTTGATTTTATGCACCTGTGATTTTTTTTCTATAAGAGTTTTCACGTAAAAATTTATATCTTCCATCTCTATTTTTCTTTACATTATTTGCAACATATCCTTATCTCCATCATACTCAAGCGGCAAATTGAGAAATCTTTCCAAACTTTTCTGAATATAATACACATGTGGAACATCCCTGTCCCCGCACGCCGTGTTCCCTCGATCTGGACCGCTCGTTATTGATCCAACGGTCCACATCATAAGTTTTTATATTTTCATCATTTGCCCATTTTCACCTGAAATTTAAAAATAAAAATAGGTTAATCCATCATAAATAATAAAAAATACAGAAAAAATATTTTTTTTTCCTGTATTTTTTATTATTTATGATGGATTAACCTATTTTTATTTTTAAATTTCAGGTGAAAATGGGCAAATGGTGAAAATATAAAAACTTATGATATAAGTCGTTAGATCAATAACGAGCGGTCTAGATCGAGGGAACACAGAGGGGAACACAGTGCGCGGAGACAGGGAAGCTCCATTCTTAGTAACAATGGTCTTGCCTGCGTGGCCACCGACGGGGTAGCCAATTGCACGCTGCCCTGCCTCTTAGGCAACACACGGCCATGATCGGTACTTTCCATTGAGACATTGACCCCTGCATAATACAAGACAAGGCCCCAATTAGCACCTTTACGTAGCTTTCTCCACTGCAAACTTTTTTACTTTTCCTTTTTCGTAGATAAATAAAGATTTAGACTCTTTGATCCAAAATTTCTGTTTGGCCATGTCTGCCTTTGTGAAGACCCAAACATTTTGGGCTAATAACTTCTTATCATCTTATGTGTCAATCTCTGCCACTGACGAACGGTGACACGTACATTTGCATCTATTTCAGCTGATCCAGGGACCTTCATTTTGGGAAAGATGTCAATAGGATGGGGAAAAGAACAACAGAGCTTGAGAGCAAGACAAAAGTTTCTTGCGCTATGTGGAGTAGACGAGCCTCACAAAGACGCGAGGGGAGAATAATCTCAAAGCACATCATGAGAGACATTAGCAGAACTCCAAAAACGACTCCTCAACCAATGGCCAAAGTGACGTACTCCCAGGCCTATAAATCCCTGCAAGGCGTGTCGAGCCATCTCCAGCTCCAAGCCATAGGACAAAGAGCAGTTTTCCTATCCTTGAGGAGGTACCAAGGCACAAAGTTACAGACTTTCCGTGCATCTCTGTCACGCAGCTTAGCAATGCTGATCAAGGCAGTGGTGTCCATCCTCTTCCTCCTCTCCGTCGCCCGGCACGGGGCTTCGAAGAGATACAACGCGATATACAACTTCGGTGACTCCATCTCCGACACCGGCAACCTCTGCACCGGCGGCTGCCCGTCGTGGCTCACCACCGGCCAGCCGCCCTACGGCAACACCTACTTCGGCCGGCCCACCGGCCGCTGCACCGACGGCCGCGTCTTTGTCGACTTCCTAGGTACCTTCAATTGTGCATGCTCATTAATTAGTCATTTCACTTCAGATGCTTACATGGCAAGCACGTATTTTAATGCATTATGGTGATCTCTTGTACGTGTGCAGCTCAATACTTTGGTTTGCCGCTGCTCCCGCCGTCCAAAGCGAGCGGCAGCGACTTCAAGAAAGGCGCGAACATGGCCATAATCGGCGGCACCGCCATGGACTTCGACTTCTTCCTGTCTCTCGGCTTGAACAGCAGCTTCTGGAACAGAGGCCCCTTGGACACCCAAATCCAGTGGTTCCAGCAACTCCTGCCGTCCATCTGCGGCAGCGGTGAGCATTACACCCTAATTCAGCTAAGCTCACATGCATACTAGAGGTTCAAAAGTTTAAATTCTGTGAAGAATGTACTGCAATATAGTGGTACTGGTACCTCACTAGCTACATAAGCACATGCCATGTAGATTGCAAGAGTTACCTGAAGAATTCCCTGTTCATCGTCGGCGAGTTCGGGGGGAACGACTACAGCGCCCCTCTCTTCGTCGGCAAGGGCATCGCCGAGATCAAAGGCTACGTGCCTCAGATCATCAACAAGATCACAAGCGGCGTAGAGGTACGGCACAGTTCTATAAAGAAAAAGCACGTGCTATTCTCGAAAAGAAAACTATACAGATCTAGTCTACTACTAACACGTACGCCACCTAATCGATATGACAACCCTGTAAACACAAACACACACATATATATATATGCAGACGATGATCGGGCTGGGCGCAGTGGACATCGTGGTGCCGGGGGTGCTGCCGATCGGGTGCTTGCCGGCGTTCCTGACGCTGTACCAGAGCGCCAACCAGGGCGACTACGACGGCATCGGCTGCCTCAAGAGCTTCAACGGCCTGTCTAGCTACCACAACTGGATGCTCAGGCAGAGCCTGTCCAGCCTCCAGAGCAAGTACCGCAGCGTCAGGCTCATGTACGGCGACTTCTACGCGCAGGTCACGCAGATGATTCGCTCCCCGGAGTGCTTCGGTACGTACGATGTTGATCACGAATTTTGGACGCTATTGGACCCATGGACATCCAAAATTCCATTTTGACCCCCAAATGAAAAAAATTCCAGATTTGAACCCCTCCTCACCGCGCGTTTAACGCCAGCGTGACACGTGTCCGGTCGTGCGGTCTGGTACCGCACGACCGCACTGTTCACCGGGTCGTGCGGTACCAGACCGCACGACCCCGCTGCCGTTTGCGCCGAGCGCGCGACCGGAGGGCCCGAGCGCGCGACTCCCGTCCCGCCCCGCCCGAGCGCGCGTCCGCCCCGCCCAGCGCGCGTCCGCGCCCGCCCGAGCGCGTGTCTGGACGGTCGTGCGGTGAGGGAGGCGAACGCGTGGGCGGCGCAGAGGGCAGCGGGGTCGTGCGGTCTGGTACCGCACGACCCGGTGAACAGTGCGGTCGTGCGGTACCAGACCGCACGACCGGACATGTGTCGCGCTGGCGTTAAACGCGCGGTGAGGAGGGGTCCAAATCTGGAATTTTTTTCATTTGGGGGCCAAAACTGGAAATTTGGGTGTGCATGAGGTCCAATAGTATCCAAAATTCGTTGATCACTTCTCCTATACCATTTTCAGTTACGATCATGGTCGGAATGAAGTTTTGTGAACCGTAAAAGAAAGGCGATTGATTTGGATCTGTTTTTCTTTATAGCAAGCATCTCAGATGCAGGAAGAGTTGATGGCGAAATGACGATAAAAGTGTGTGCTTCTTGATAATTCTGTAGCGGGGTTAGGTACATTCTTTTGAGGAACTATCACTGGCGACTAGTCCGTTCGATTGTTCTGCTGTCAAAAGGCAGATCAATCACAGAAACAGTGTAAATAGTATATTGAAACACAAAGATAGGGAGAACTTCTGGTCTATCTTTATTGTTTTCTCTTTCTCTTCCGTATACAAAATAGCTTATAGCACTATCTATTTATAGCCTAGTGGTGAGGTGCCTTCAAGCCCAAGCCCAAGTTTCCTAACACTCCCCCTGGGGCACTCATCTGACATGTTCATATCTCATCAAAACTCTATAAAAATCCAGTGGAAAAATTTTGGAGAAAGAGTACATGATACATGTTATGTTGTGTTGAACGAATTGCCTCATTAAAAACCTTGGCTGAGAAACTTCAAGAAAACTCGTCAAGGGAAAAAAGTACAATCCACTCAATTTCATTTAATCTTCAGGCTTTATTCTTTGGGTACTCGATCTTCGTGATGAAGTTTTAATAACGAGCTTGAGAAAAGTCTCTCCTAGATTCTGTACTTCTCTATGTCTCATCATTCCAATTCCTCGTACGCATCTTTCAAAATTGATGCTGGTAGTGAATAAATCTGCAAGATTTTCACATAATTTGGTATGTAGTATCTTAATTTCATCCATATTTTGCGATTCATGAGCATAGAAGAACTTGAAGTTGATATGCTTTGTGAGATGACTCTTCATGTAGCCTGTCTGCAGTTGTGCAATACAAATTGCATTATCTTTATAGATAATTGTGGGGGCTTGCATGATATTCATCCCATATGACTGCTAGATGTGGTGAAACATTCATCGGAGACAAGCATATTCTCGTACGGCTTCGTACAGCACTATGATTTCTGAGTAGTTCGTCAAGGTCGCTACAAGACTTTACTTAGACGATTTCTATGATATTTCAGTTTCACCACACAGGAATATATAACCTGTTTGTGACCTTGCGGTATGCGGGTCCGACAGGTACCCTGCATCTGCATAGCCAGTTATATTCAAATCTTGGTTCTTTCTATGGAACAACTCAAGATATTTTCTTTCTTGGAGGTATCGAAAGATGTTCTTTATTCCCTACCAATGTCTTTTGGTAAGTTCTGCATTGTGCCTTGCTAATAGGTTTACGGCAAATGCAATGTCTAGTCTAGTGCAGTTTGCTAAATACATAAGTGCTCTTATTGGACTTAAATATGGGAATTCCTGTCCCCAGGATTTCCTCCCCTATTTTCTAGGTCGGTACATTTCTTTTTCTTGCTGTAAAGATCTCTCGATCATCAATACTTTCGATGTGTATGCCTTCTCAAAGCCGAACATTTCTAACACTTTCTAGGCGTAGGCTGACTGATGTACTAATATTCCTTCAGGGACATGCTCGAGCTGTAGGCCTAAGCAATATTTGGTTATACCCAAATCTTTCATTTCAAATTCTAACTCCAGGTAAGAACTTGTTTTTTTTTGTGTCTTCCATGGTCTCGATGATATTCAGATCATCTACATATACTGAGATTATACAAAATCTATTCTAGGATCGTCGTATAGATACACAGGGACAATCTTCATTCTTCGTGCAACCTTTTTTGCATAGAAAATTGCTTAAGCGATTATACTACATCCTGCCTGATTGCTTAAGTCCGTACAGTGATTTTCTGAGTTTCACACTGTACAGATTTCTATTTGCTATGTCTTGGTTAGATACAGGGATACCTTTAGGTGCCTTCATATAAATTTCTGAATCCAAGTTTTCATAAAGGTCTACAGTTACCACATCCATCAATTTTATTTCTAAGTTCAGGTTTACTGCCAATGAGATTAAGTATCTAAAGGTGATTACACTCATGACTGGAGAGTAGGTTTCTTCATAATCAACTCCTGGACATTGAGTGAAATCTTGTGCAACAAGCCTTACTTTATATCTTACAACTTCATTTCTCTTTTGAACAAATACTCACTTATGCCCTATAGGGTGCACATGGGGAGATGTGTGGCTTACAAGCCCAAACACCTCTCTTTTGTTCAGAAATAATAATTCAATTTCTATTCTCTTCTTCCAATTTTTCTACTCTAATCTTTTCTTACATTCAGTGAGCGATGCAGGTTCTGGATCAAGATCGATGATTGTGAAATTTTTCTTTGCAAAGTAGATATCAACATTGGTTGTTGTCCTATTCATGGATTTTTTCGTGTGCACATAGTTTATAGCTATTTAATCATGAGTTTCTTCTTCTTTTGCTTCTACTTGCTCATTGCTTTTTCCAGTTGCGGTGATAAGTCCCTTTAGTTTTTCAGCTCCGATGTGTGCGCACACATCCATACTGATTTTTTCCTCAATGGGAATGTTTAGGTCTGCTATGCCCCTTTCTGAAGGTGTTATACTAGTGTCAGGCCTCAACTGGCTCTCTCCTTTTGGTTATAGAGAACTTCAGTGATCGGCTGCATAAGTCTTTCTTATCCTTTTTCACCAGGCGTCCCTAGTTACTTAGGGTTCGAGGGGCCGGAGTTCTCGTCCTTTTATTCTAAGGCCTCTGGACATGATTAGAGATACCTTTAACTTTCTTTAGTATTTCAACCCTCTCCGGTGCATTGCGTGCAGGCACATGCGACTTGGTCATGCTCTTCAAATCACTAAATTGGTTAGGCAGTTGGTTCGCTAATGCTTGCAAATCAATGGTCTTATGGACTTCTCTATTTGTTTCACTAGTGCGCAGATCATATGCATAGATTCCCGTGGCTTGCCACGTAATTTCCCGATATTTTTCATCAAGGGGTTGATTTCCTCCCCTAACGTTGGGAAATTATACTCATCAAATATGCAACCAGCGAAACGGGCAGTATGCAAATCTCCTGTCATGGGTTCTAAATACCTGATTATGGATGTTGTCTCATAACTAACGTATATCCAGTCTTTCAAAGAGGACCCATTGCAGTACGCTGTGGAGAGAAATTTTTGGTGCTGACCCTTGCATTAGTTGCATAGATAAATGGATATTGTAGGCCAATGATCTAAAGTTGATGAGAGTTGCTGCAAGCAGGACTACTGTCCCCAACATGTAGCTAATAAATTACAATTCTGCAAAAGTGATCGGGCAATAAATTTAATTCTGTTGATTAATGCCTCTGCTAGTCCATTCTGAGTGTGGACATGCGGTACATAATGCTCAGTTGTAATTCCCATTACCATGCAATAATCATCAAATGTCTTTGTAGTAAATTCTCCGGTGTTGTCCATTCTAATGGACTTTATGTGATGATCAGAGAAAAAATTTCTAATGCGAATTATCTGTGAGATCAGCTTTGCGAAAGCATGGTTTCTCGTAGATAATAAACATATGTGCGACTATTTCAAGGAAGCATCAATGAGCACCATGAAATATTTAAATAGCCCTGATAGTGGTTGTATGGGACTGCAAATGTCTCCTTGGATGCGTTCTCGGAATGTAGAGACTTCATCCTTCACTTTCAGAGTAGAAGGTCTAGTAATTAATTTCCTGATGGCACATGTGGGGCACACAAAATCTTTGTGATTCGAGAAATTCTTTACATTGATATTATGTCCCTGTGAATTGTAATTATATTTCTCATCATACAAAGATCTGGATGGCCTAATATGTCATGATAGAGACAGAAAAGTTCAGAACTTTTAAATATTATTTTCAGGGTAGTATAGACTATAGGTGCCTTGATGTCGGTGTAGTATAGCTCAGTTTCTAATGAAGGAAGTTTTCTAATACCCTTTTTCCATTTGCTTCACGCTTCATAATAAGTACGTATTTCTTACCATACTTTTCTTCAGTCTCAACATGGAAACCATTAGCGTGAATATCCTTGAAACTTAGGAGAGTTCTAGTTAATTTTGGGTACAATAAGGCTTCTTGAGTGACCAAAGCTATGCCCATTGGGAGTATAATTGTGGCTTTTCCTGAACCTATTATACAAGCATCGCTACCGGCGATTGTTGTAAGACTGCCAGCATTCTTACTAATCGACTGAAAGTATTTTATCTTTCTTAAGATGGTATTCGTTGTGCCGTTGTCGGCTAAGCACACTTCCTCCACAGGGCGCCACACGTGTTCTAATATAAAGTATTTTATTAATATGTAGTAGAAGGCAATCAACACATAAATAAAATACTTTAATATCAGAACATATCATGTCATTATAAACTGAATAAATGAATGAATTATTTAATATCATCCAACCATCATGAGAAAATAAAATTATTTGAGTACCATCCATGCAAATTCTAATTTATTCCTTCCACACATAAACTAAATGACAGTTAAAGTCTAAATGCATTTTGTGCATTAAACTGAATCTGCTAGGAAGTCAGAGACTTCGGCTGCTATATTCTTGAGGGTGATATGCTCTTCCAGAGAAATTATGGTGGTGCAACTGTAATGTCAAAAGGGCGTGCTGCTGCCGGAATGGTTTCAACCTCCATCAGCGTAGGCATCTGCTCAGAATTCTCCCCCCTAACTGAAGCAAAGTGGGTTTTATGTTGTCCTTTGTCATCCTTCTTCTTCTGAGCTTGGAATGCATCGATGACATGCTACAGCTCTTTACACTTGTAGCAGGATTGGTCTTGCTGACCATAGGACTTGCCGTCCCGCTTTGACTTGCTTGTCTTATTCTCACGTGGAGCATTTGACTTGCCTTTATGGGCTGCGGCCTTACCCTTCCTTCTCCTTTTCTTCATTATGGACTTTCGCACCTTATAGCTCCCGGCGTTGCCTTCACGGCCAGCAGAGCTCCCAGGTGGCTGTGTGACATAGTTCTTACGGAGAACTTCATCCTGAGCCTCAGCAATCTGCATCATATCAATCAATTCATCATACTCCTTGTAGCTGTCTTGACGATAATTGCGTGCAGACTGCACTGCATTGGGGTGAAACGTGGATAGGGACTTCTCAACCTTCTGCTCATCTGTGATCTGCTTGCCACAAGTTGAAGATTGGTATAAATTCTATGCAGAGCAGAATTGTACTCCCCGATCGTTTTGAAGTCGATAAACATCAATCGGATCCACTCTTGCTCTGCCTGAGGAAGAATGGTGTACTTTAGCCTCTCGAACTACTTCTTGAGTGTAGTCCATAATGCTAGCGCATTCTTCTCTGCCATGTACTCATTCTTGAGAGTGAGACAGAGATGGTGCCTGAGGAAGTGATGTGCCTGATCATTTTCCTTAAGGGTGGGTTGGGCATCCTATGGTGCACCAATCTCAATGACAGTGCAGAGCTTCTTGGCTCCAAGTACTATCTTGACATCGAAAACCCAAGTTAAGTAGTTTTGGCCATGTTGGGCCAGCTCCTCGAACTCCTGGTTGTGATGCCTGTCATATACATGTGCATGAAAGAAATAAATAAGTTTACTGTCGGTAAACGTGCATGGAATAAATTTACTACAGATAAATGAATTGGATAATGGTACAAAAGATTCTCATAATGTTCTAGAGTTTTCTATGCATTTTCTGTAAATTTTACTGCAAATTTTGGTGATTAAAGGCAACTTAAATAATTATGATTAATCAAAACAGTAAATAAATATAGAAAACATATAAAATAATAATGACAGTACTAAATATGTTTCAAATGCTAAAAATAACTCAAAATTTGAATTCCCGAGGCCTCTTTATGTCGAAATATGAATGTTCAGTGAATTCTGCAACTTCTGAGGACCTATACACAAAATTTTCAATTCAAAGAAAATTTTCATGTAATTTTCTAATGGCCTTTCTGCAAAATCCAGGACCTGTCAGAAAATTCTAAAGATCCTCCTGTAATTTCTAGAATTTCAGGGGTCCTTTTTGCAAATTTACCGCCGCCCCCTCCGGGCGAAGCTTGTTTTCTTCCAGCCCATTTGGCCCATCTCCGGCCGGGTCAAAATGCAAGGGGTAGGGTTTCCCCTACCCCTATTCCCATGAGTGGCGGTGGCGACTGTGGGGAAAAAACCGGAGACCCAGAGCCGGCTCCGGGTGCAGGTGGCGGCCTCTGCTTCGAGTGCAAGTGGCGGGGCCGGCCTCAGCTTCGGGCACGAGCGAGGGGCCGACCTCGGCTTCGAGCGACGACTTCGGGAGCCGGCTGCGTGTGGGCCGGTGCACAAGGGGAGGCCGGCAACCGGCTTCGAGCGATGACTTCGGGAGCTGACGGCATGCGGGATGGTGCGCGAGGGGAGGCCGGCGGCCGGCTTTGAGCGGCAGCGCGTGTGAGCGACCGGCCTCGGCGGCACCCGAGTGGCGGCGGCAGCACCCGAGCAGCGGCGCATGAGGGCGACCGGCGGCGGCTTCGGGCCAGCGCGCATGGGCTCGGGTGCTGGCCGGCGGTGGCGGCCGGACGGCACTCACGCATGGCGGCCGTACGGGGCCGGCCATGTAAGATTTTCCACTTTTTCTTTTTTCAATCTACAATGCAATCAACATCTACTCTTTCATGTAATCTACCGATCAACATTGTGCCGGCGACTTCAAGTCTACTCGTGGTAGATTGGAGCGGATTTGCACCTTAGAAAATAATCTAGAAAGTGAAACCTGCGGAATTTAAAAAAAATACTTCAAGAGTCACATTCTTGTCTACTGATGTTATATATGATTTACAATGTTTTTACAGGACTGAAATATGGCCTGAAAGTTTGCTGCGGCGCCAGTGGGCAAGGTTCCTACAATTACAACAACCAGTCGAGGTGTGGCATGTCTGGAGCATGCGCCTGTGGAGACCCGCAGAACTACTTGGTCTGGGACGGCGTTCACTTGACCGAGGTTGCCTACCGTTCGATCACGAATGGATGGCTCAAGGGGCCCTACTGTAGCCCCGCCATTCTGCATTGAGCTGCTGATGGCTACATACAGCGGCGGAACTAGAAAAATTTTAATGAAGATGCATGTTTTTAAATTTTTTAGTGTGCCAAAGTATACCGGCCACCGCCCCTAGCGCCGCCCCTGGCTACATATATTGGTCAATGGTCATATGTATTGTAATAATGCTAGGGAATGCTCTGCAAAAAATAATACTAGGGAATGGTAATTACAATGGAAATGGGTACTGTGCGTGCTTTGCACTGTTACATGGGGTATACAACTAGACACTGTGATTGTAAGAGCTTTCATGGCATGTAGAAACAATAGTACGCTTTAAAGGGAGAATTCCACCGTAATAGTTGAGTATAGCTCTGGTTTTAAATTTGCATCTTCCTCGAAAACCAAACTTAAAACATGCACCTAGAATAATGAAACAATGAATTATATATACGCCTTTACTTCTAACTAAGATTCACCGTACAAAATATCCAACTCTGTAGTTCTGGATCTGTACATTGAGTTTGGCATCAAAAGTTGCACATATTATCAAACGATACTATATGTTTGTCCAGCTTTTTAGTGTCAGAACGTATAATTTCAATCATTTAAGTTGAAATTGTACCGCATGGTTACCGCTGTTTTAAACCATTTTTAGAGGTCAACAGCAAAAATCCAAGGATAAAAGAACCAAGCTATACTTTAGGCCTTGACATAAGTTTCTGATCTAGCCCAAGCGAGCCCAATAAACTCATGGCATTTCTAAAGGGCCCATAGATGTGTGCCCCAATGACTTGAAGCCTTCATGGGCTCAGGCCACCTTGGCATCATGACATGCATTAGTTTTATTTTCTTTTCTCAGATGAGAATGATGCATCACATGTTAGTTGATGGACAACATCCATGTTTCAGTAATCCAATCCACAACTAAACCAAAGGAGACCGAGCTAGCGGATTAATTAGACGATAAAGGCTTGCTTGCAAAGCTAAACTAGGCTGTTGTTGCATGTTGAGGCGCACCGGCACCGCCCGAATGAAGTGGCGGAAACCCGGCCATCACATGCAGTCAAGTGGCGGATCCTATTGCAAACCTGCCAAGTTCAGTTCTCTGCATTTCAAGCCACCTGCTACGTTTTGGATCAATATATTGACCCCGAGAGTCCATGCATCATCTTCTTATCCTCACAAATGACTTCCTCTTGGATAATTTGAAGCGTTGGAAGAAATATTGGGGAACACATTCAGTCCATCTGAAAATGGATTTTCCATGAGAAGTCGTCGGTCTAAATGACAACAATTGTATCCATACGGAATCTGTGACTATAACAGTTTTTAGCCTATGTTCATGCAAATTAGAGTGGCTGCGATCGATGTTTGGTACAAAACCAACATTGTGGAGACGAAATCAGTTCATGATATAGGAGAAACTAATATCGGTGGTGCCGTGGTGCAGAGAATAGAATTGAAGCTGACGAGAAACCGAACGAAACTTACAGTGTATTTCTTCTACAAAAAGAAAAAGGAAGCTACGTACCGCATGTATACTTTAAAGGCAGTAAAGTACATGGGTCCTTTTTTTTAGCTTTTGAGGTGGTTTTTGGCTTCGTTTTCTCTAAAAGCTAAAATAAACAGAATAATTTTTGAAGTTGTTTCTCGAAACAAATTCTTCAAATATCTCTCTAAGTTTAAAACCGCGTATACCATCAACGTATACCATCAACGTCAAAATTATTCGCATACAATCAATAATAGGAGTAGGACCCATGAGAACGTAACTATATAGCGACAACATTTATTCTTGCGGTTGTCGTTGCAGCCACGAAGCGTTTCATTTTTTCCCCTGACAGCGACCGAGGAAGCGCATCGGCATCGCGATACCAACTACAGTTCCTGCGGTGGTCCAGTGACCCTAGGAAGGAACAGTTCCTACCGCTTCCAACGGTTTTTTAACTTCTAAATTTCAGGTTATTTTAGTTTTTTTGTCCTTTTATGTTTTTTTCTCCCTTTATTCCTTTACACTATCTCAAAAGATATAGCAGGTTTTATAATTATTCTTTTTTTTATTTTTTACTTAAAAAGCTAACTGTCGCTACAATAAAAAAAACCTTTCACAAAAAGCCATAAGACATGGATGAAAGCCATTTGGAGCGGGCCAAGTTCGTTGTACGGAGCTCGGATTCTGAGAACACCGGTGAGCCAATGTTACAAGCGAGCAGACTATCTCCAATGAATGATTTTTTTCCCTCGAGGAAACTAGAACACTTAGATCCCAATTTTTCCATTTCTGAATAAATTAAATTGTTTTCTGTGAAATTCATGTGCTCCAAACCAGGCTTTAACCAGCTGGCCGGTGATTAAGCTAAGAATCTATTTCTTTCTTTCTTTTTCTCAGTTTAACCAAACCGCAACTTGCCTATCCAACTTAGCAGGCACCATCTAGGACTCTCATCTACACAAGTAATAGCACACGCAATCGTCAATAACCTAAGAAGTTGATTCCTCCACCAAGCATAGATTATGTGAAAGACCGATATGGCAACAGAGGAAGTGAATGGTGCTGATTCAAAAATTTTCACCTAGTATTCAAGATTCTATTCTTGCACAACTATAGAGTTGCAGAAAATAGAATTTTCATCAAAAACCTCAAGCCAAATAGCTCAAGAACACAAAACCTTGAAGCCAACACTTCCCGACGGTCTGACCGGCCTATAAATGGCGGTCTAACTGCTCCTTCAATGGAGGTCTGACCGCCTGCTATAGTATAATCGGGCAAATAAATAGTATTTTTAGCACGGTTTCAAAAATAAAAATCAAGAGAACTTTTGATCTATAAATCCAAATGATATGAAACTTTGCAGGGATCTATTCTAGGATATCAAGAACCTACTGCAACAAACAATCATGAAAATCATGGTCAAAGTTATGACCTTTTTTACTTTGTTGGAAGGTTACACCAAAATCAAGCCAAAACCCTAAACGGTTAATACAATTTGCTCGTGGGTAAATGATGGTAAAGATGGCTCTAGATGTATTCTCATATGTTACAGCAAGCTAGAATATCAAAGAATCCCGGTCAAAAATTCTCAGATCAAGAAATGGACCAAGAAGACCAAAATCAAGCAAATTCAGGTTTTCTTGGGAATCTTGCTATCAAAGTGTCTAAATAGATGAAGATAAATTCTCAAATATTATCTTCATCTCTTACATATCCTTGGCACAATAAGATCATAAGAAGGAAAGAGGAGAGATTAAAACCAACCGAAATCACAAGCACATCAAACAAAACAAGAAAGACTCAAGAGTTACATAATATTTGATGTATTGCTTATTTGAGAAGGTAGATTTTACAGCTACTCCACCTTGGAGGATAAAGAGTATTTAAGATACTCACTCTCTAACCTTAACCCTATACCTAAAGAAGAGAGCACAAGAGATGGGTTGGATGGTTAACCTTACATGTCACCATCCCAACCCCTTATATAGGTGGGCAAGCAGCCACATACACCCCTTAATGGATCATACCTACTATTACAATGGAAAAACCCGCCAACCCCACACACATAGGTTTTACTCCCACAAGTTCACTTATGGACGCTTTTTGAAGTGTATAAGTGTGCATCCGCTAAATTCTTAGTCTTGATCCAACCAGCTTCACCTTGACCTAAACCGCTATCCAACGCATCGCCCATACGCCACGGTTTTGATACAAGATGATTTTCGGTATTTTGGTCAAACTACTAGAATACCCTTTCTTGACCCGATCCACTACAAGCAATCGCCATACTTGCCACATGTAGGTGCACCACTAGCCTGCCATACATCGCCAAGTCTCTCCCATCTTGATTCCACCGAACCACGTCTCACTTGGCCCGTGCAAGCTACATGGCGTCATCCCACCGTTCGAACTCACCTTCAACATTCCCGCGCTTTCTCGTGCCATGCTTGAGCTCACCGTCTCACCTGACATTCTCGATCGTTCTGGGTCTCAACTCCTCCATGAGCCTAACCTTGATCCTCGCCGTTGACCATAGTTGACTCCAAACGACCCTACACATCCAAATACAAAGAAATCGTTTCCAGGAAGTTCTTCACAACATGACCTAAATTACTCAAGACATGCATCATGCAACCTTAATCCATTGACCCAGATCATCCCAACTTGATCCATGACTCGATTCCCCAAACCTCTGTTTTTCTGGGAAGAGTAGAAGTACCGCGTCTAATACGCAGGTACTTCCGCACTACGGTACTGCCGCCTCCCAAAATGGTACTCCCGCATGCTGAAAACCTCACCTGGAGTTCTCTGGAAAAACATACCGTAACTCAACCTGGTACTTCTGCCAAGCGGTACTTCCGCACTTATACCTGCGGTACTTCTGCCAAACGAAACTACTGCACTTATGCCTGTGGTACTTTCGATTTTCCTGAAACTTCTAGAAGATAGTTCAAATCATATGCAATCTTTGCAAAACCATTTCACCACTCCACAAAGCTTGCAATGGTTTATTAAAATAGTATTCTGGATCTTTTCACACGGTCCTTCATTATGCCATTGCAAAAATAGAATCCCTCTAAAAAAGTTTGTAAAACGGAATCATCAGTAGTACTCACTATTCAGAACCGAGCTAGTGCAATTGTGCAAGTTACTTAGGGCTCGGGCCAAAGCGCGACTAGGTCACTCACTCGCGTCTACCTGTACGCTACATATACATCCATTGTTAATATCATTCGATCTCCGTTATATAAACGCCAACTACCTAACAAGAGCAGGTAGATCGATCGTTCGCAGCCACCCCCACTAACTGAACGAGGTAAAATAATATAATCCGTTATTAGCATATATGGAGCAGTACTATATTAATCGAAGTTTTATAGTAGCTTAGGAACTTCTATAGCTGGCATGCATCCAAGAATCTTGCTTAGCCGTCGCACTGGCCGGCCTGTCGTATTCTTAGAAACGTAGCTGTAGTACATGATGCAAGGTAGGTGTGTGTCTGCTGTTCAGTGTTAGAATATATGGTAACATTGGATATTGTAGGATTGGTTTCTATTTCCATCGATAGCTTTCTATGTATAGCTAACTTTTTTTGGTATCTAGCCTTTCATGTATATCTCTCCTTGATTGTGTACATGTGCTATATATATGAAGAGGAATACACAGTGCCTCTTGTGTGGCGTATTCCATCCTTGCTTCCGCTTTCACATGGTATCAAAACTGGTCGCGCTCTTTCTTTCCTCGTTGCGTTGATCCTCTCGTCGCTCGCCGCTGCAACCTGGCTGCTGCGACCTCCCTCACATTGCGTGTGCTGTCCAACGGGCGTGTCTCTTCATGCATGTCCCATGGAAGCCTCGTTTGAACCTACTGAAACGCATTCTTCGTTACTTTAAGGGCATCATGGAGCATATCAAAAAAAAGGGGCATCATGGAGTTCGGCTTGTAGCTTCACACGTCGCCTTGCACCGGTCTCACCGCCTACACTGACGTCAACTAGGCTGGCTGGCCAGATTGCCGCCGGTCTATCTCTGTCTACTACATTTTCTTTGGTAACAACTTGATATCTTGGTCCTCCAAGCGGTAGACCACTGTGTCCTGCTCCAGTGCCAAGGCTAAGGATCATGCTCTCGTGTATGCGATGGCCGAGTGCTATTGGTTGCGCTAGTTGTTGCATGAGCTTCACCAGTCCATTCAGTCTGCTACCATCGTCTACTGAGACAACATGAGCGCCATCTATATATCGTCCAATGTTGTCCAAGTGTCACTCTGATAAGTTCGTGTTTTGCATGTACCCTCAAGTTATCAGTTTGCGGACATTATGACGTAAAGGTTGCCGATGACTTTGTTTCAAGATTTTCGTTCCAATCTGGTGTCTGGTTGCCTCCTGCTTCGATTTGGAGGGCGTGTTGGAATATGAGCTCTTTTACAGTACCTTAAAATGAATGAGCCGTTCAATCTTTGCAATCCAATAGTTTAGCTTAGTTAGGATTTAGTTATACTACTATCTACACTACTAGTAGTAGTATCTCTAATATGGTAAAATTATAAATGAAACAAGTGACATAAGATTAATTTTTACGACTTCATGTGCCTGAGCTCGTTGGAGATCATGCGGGACCTGGTGATACTCTCATCGGGATCACCTACGACTGGCGCGTGGCAGTGCGAGCGCCAGCGAGGCACACGAGGAAGATGAGGTTGATGTTGACAATGCAGGCCGTGAGCACACGGCTGTGCGGCGCCCAACGGGCCGTGGTGGTGGCGGGTACTGTGCCCGTGTTAGAGCAACTCCAGCAGTAGCCCTCAAAACAGGGCCCCTACTTTTCATTTGAGGGCTCCCCCTACTTTTGAGGGCCCTATTTTTTTACATCTGCTCCAACAGCACCTCTCAAATTTAAGCCCTCAAATCCATTCCACTGCAACTGACACATGGGACCCACTCCTCATTCTCTCCCTCTCCCTCAGTCCAACTCCAACGCCACGTCCCAGACAATCCTCCATCCATCTCCTTCGCTGTTCGCACCGAAGCTTCCTTTCCTCGCTTCACCGCCGCCGCGGCCTTCGCCGGCGAAGATGATGTCCGGCGGTGGCTACTCCGCCATCGACGACCCCAAGGCGTCCGGATCCATCCCAGTAAGTACCCTCCCCCGCCTCTCTCCTCGCGCTGTCGCACACCACCACCTCACTTCCCCTCCTCGCGTCGCGCAGGCTGCGACGGGGCCAGATCCGCAGACCATCAAGTTCGCCGACTCCAACCTCCAGACCTTCCCGCCCTCTGAGGCCAAGGGCAAGATCTCCAGCGCCTACCGCCCGCCCACCGACGCCGACGGTCAGAACAGATCTCCTCCTCTCTTCTCTCGTCTCTTCACATTGGATCTCCGTCCGGATCTGACTTGGTTCTGGTGGCTGTGCTGCAGATACCTTCTCGTCCAAGGCCGGAGGAGGCGGAGGCACGGGTGGCGGCGCAGCGGGGTCAGACGATGCCGCGCAGGGCCCTACTTCGACGTCGACACCTCCGACGTCGTGGAGAGGGGGCGGAGGCGGCGGTGGAGGGGGTGGAGGCGCCGGGGAAGGGGCGGCGGGGGAGGCGGGGACGGCAGGGGAGGGGGCGGTAGCGGGGGACTGAGCAAGGAGGGAGGCGGACTGGCGGAGTGGGAGGGAGGGGGACGGCGGAGGCAGACTGGCGGAGACGCGGAGTGGGAGGGAGGCGAACTGGCGGAGTGGGAGGCGGGGGATTTTTCACCGAGGCGGGAAAAAACAGAAGAATGAGAGCCAGAGTAGGGGGGTCCTGGAAATGAGGGCTGAAGAGGGGATTTGAGAGGCTCCTCAAATTTGAGGGCTCTAGTAGGGGCCCTGCTGGATCTCTATTTTTGCCTCAAGCCCTCAAATATGAGGTTTGAGTAGTCAAGTAGGGGCCCTGCTGGAGTTGCTCTTAACGTCTCCGGAGAGGTTTGAGCTCGGCGTCTGATCTGACATGGCGATAGGTCCCCAACTGCCAACAACTCAGGTGTTCATGTACAAGAATTCTGAGACGTTGAGGCTTGCGCATAAATTGAAAATTTTCAGTAAAGGATGGTTGGGGAAACGGGAACGGGGAAAGAGAGGAAGGAAAGAACAAAGTTGTTAATACTGTATCGGAGGTCATACTGATTTGGTTACCGGCGTACCATATCTGATTTAATATAATAATACAAGTATATATATTTATAAGTATATATTTATTTAATTATATATATATATCCAATATCACTTGTAATATTATTTTAAATACATAGTAGTACTTTCCAATATAATGTATAGTTCAATAGATAATATTATTAATTTCGTCGGTACCGCTCAGTATTTGATCGGTATCAAAACTAGTATGGCCAGTATCGAGCTGGTATGACTGGTATTGATCGATATTTGGGCCGGTATAGTATTAAACTTGCTTTGTAGCAGTTCAGATGGCGGTGTGGTATGTACCGGCTGGTACGACTGGTACCGAAATGATATTAACAAGTCTGGGAAAGAATGTGAACACAGGCAACAAAATATTGAAAGCATGTGTGTGGCGAGTATGCTGGTTGCCGAATGCCGCGATGGCAATGGTCGGCGAGTCGCCGTTGTTGTTCTTCTCGAAGTGGACGAGGTCGTGGGGAAGACGAAGACCTTGTCCTTGCGGACGGTGCGAACTTGTTGGCCGTGGTGACAAAGCACGAAGATGATCTCGGGCATGAAGTCCAAAATATCCTCAAAAAACCATGTTGAAAAACAAAAATCTATAATACATTTATAGATCAACGATCAGATTTTATTTCTACTATCATCTTTCTATTACTAATATAATATACTATAAAAAATCTCTAGAATATATGGTAACTTTCTTGTATCTAGCCTTCCATGAATATCTCCTTGATTGTGTACATGTGCTATATATGAAGAGTAATACACAGCGCTCCTTGGCGTATTCCATCCTTAATTCCGCTTTCACATTCAGGCACGGGACTGCTGGATTCACAACTTAATGATAGGCATGATTCTAGAATCTCGCAGTCTTTGCAAAATTCACATCGGTCTCGCAGAACGTTTAGAGTCTTGCAAATGCATTACTTGGCTGCTGGTACATGTACTTTGTGTGTCGTGCATGACGTCCTCGTTTGGGTCCTGTTCGAATTTTTTTCGATTTCTACGAAAATTGAACTATCACCCGTGAAATTTCTGTAAATTTCGTGCGCGTGTTCCAGACAAGGAAGTTGCTCGATTCTCAGGCTATTAACCTACGGGTCTGTGTCATATGCCCTGAAACTTTTGTTTAGCGTAGCAATTTTTCCAAATTTCTTTTATCAACCACTTAAAGTCATCGATGATAAACAATTCAAGAATACTTAACACTCATTTTGCACCATCACTTGCTCTAGCACCATCTAAAATAGTTTATGGTCCACATGGCAAGCCCTTCCCCAACTGTGCCTTGTGCAGACAGTAGAGAGGAAGACCTCGCTCATTTTAGCTTAAGTTTTTTTGTTTCTGACTTATTTTTTTTACTATTTCTAAATTTCATCTTTTTATGGCTTTTAGTTTTTTGAGCTTTTTTCTGGTTTTTTTCTGTATTCGTTTGTGTTATCTGTGATGGGCTAACCTATTTTTTATTTTTAAATTTTTTAAATTTAGTTACGCCAAATAAACTATTATCAGCTACAGTATAATTTCAGTCAACTACCATGCAATTTCAGTCTAATCGAACGCCAGTGAAGAATGTTCAGAGCTAGCTAGTACTGGACGTGCAGAAATACAGAGGAAGGTTGGTACATATGTAAGCCAAACAAGTGATGGGATCTGGGAGCTCGAGGTCAAAGCATCAAGCCGATGGGAGAGTTCGCATCCATCATGCCCACTTGAGTTTCAGAAATCATTGCTGCATATGGCCAGCTCGAACGGGACGTCACTGTTCGTGACAAGAACGGCGCAACCACCGATGAAATCGTCCTCTGAAACGTGCGAGTGCAGACTTCCAGGCGCTGCCTCCTTCCATTGGCTGCCGAGCGCAGAATCCCAGTTTGTTCGTCAGTTTACTAGCTAGCCTCCTACGGGTCGCGGACTTGCAACTTGCTGCCGATGATGTGTAGTAGCACGTTGAGTGAGATCCACTAGGGAAGAATCTTTCTATTCCGATGGTTAAATCTCGCAGTGCCCGTGTGTTCGATCGGCATGTACAGCGTAGGAACTAGAGATGGCAACGGGTATAAATTCGTTGGGTTTTGCTATCTCAAACTTGTGTCCATGAAAGTTGGATGTGCCCGCTAAAAAACTCATACCCGTGACGGGTGTAGATTTTTGCCCAGATCCATACCCATTGGGTTAACGGGTACCCACGGGTCGCCCGTCGGGTCAGTAATGCGAGCTGCAACAATGGTTAATGGAGAGGAGGAAGAAGTTCACCGGCCATCTTCGTTGGAGCCGGAGGGCAACGCCATGGCCAAGGGCCTACTGCTGCGATGCGCGTTGGCTGCGGTATGGGGGCGGCGGGCTGAACTGGAAGGCGAAGCGACGGCGAGGGCGTGCAGAAGGACGAGCGTGCGGCGAGAGTGGCGGGAGCAGGAGCAGGAGCTACGGGACGGGAGGGTGAGCGTGGAGACTGCCGGAGACCGAGCGCGGAGTGCTAGATGCGCCGCTACTGCGGTGGTTGTTGAATCGGAGTGGGGACTGGGGAGGAGTGAGTAGTGACCGTGGCCGAGTGCTAGCTAGGGTTAGCCGTATGGGTAATAGGGCATTGCCGTATTGGATTTGGGGGCTTGGGGCTAAATGGCTAATGGGCTATGGGCTGGGCTGGTTTGCCTGGGAGGCTGGGAGCCTGGGTTTATAACTCCTATGGATCGGGTTTATATTACCCATGGGTTTACGGGTTTGGGTACAATAGGAACGTACCCGAACCCGGCAGACCCGATGGGTTGAGCTTTTTGCCCATTAAGAGACCCATGGGTTAGGAAATTGACTCAGATCCATACTCTAATAGAGTAAAAACCCACTGGGTATCGGGTTTCATGTACCCATTGCCATCTCTAGTAGGAACCTCATATGGATTTTGCATGATACAGCGTAGGATTCTTGCGAAATAAACGAGTCCCAGCACGGAGCCTAACAAGAGTCAAGAGAGAACTCAAGCGAACCCATGGAGGCTGTGTTATTCGAACCATGATTTGTCGTAACATCAATTGCGAGGCATCTATCATCTCATCTCACAAGATCAACCCTACAAGGCAGTAATTCTCCGCATGTTCATGTTCCCGTTCTTCTCGCCAGACAGTAGATCCCTACATGCATGCGTACATACATCACATGATACACCCGTACGTACATCGCGTCCGCTTAATCCCCCACAAAGCACGAGAATGAACCCGAACCCGTTAAGAACGTCTCTGCAACTATTGACCGGGCAGGTTTAACGATTCTGTCGTGCTCATGACTAAGGGCCGCTCCAAGTTATTTCGGCTTCTGTTTTTCGGTCTTTAAAAGCTAAAAACTATTTAGAATGTGTTAGCTTTTAAATTTTAGGTTTTGGTTTTTTTCTTTTTTTTGCTCCTTGTTTATTTTGTATTGTTCGTAAAGATATAATAGTAAATTTTTATTTGTTTGAATTGAATGGCTCAGAAAAAATAATAGCCGCTACAGTGTAATTCAAATCAAAAGTCAACAGTCACAGTAGGAAGCCGGGCATGTTCTTTTTAGTTTTGGCTTATGGCTGCGACTTATGATTTTGGACTGTTCGTGAGAGAGTATGAACTCACATGTGGTTTTAACTGATATAAATGAAGTTACTATAGTGTATATTACAATCAACTTATATATCCGTCTAAAAAGACACTCTATTTAAAACAGTTATAAATCTAGATAGTAGTTAGAAAAAAAAACATTCAACTGATATTTATCAATACCCAAAAAGATAAACCGGTTGGAGCAGTTATATCATTTAGCCCCACTCCCTTCCCAGAAACCAAGACTTGATCAAACATTGAAGGCATAATCTTGCACTTTGATCAAGACAAGAAATCCCCCCATTAATTTAATTAAACCGTACACCCGAAGACCAACTCAACATAACTAAACGATGCGAGCAGGCGAGCAAGCAAACTCGTACAAGTCTCCCCCCGGCACCACGCACAGCGCCTATACATGACACCAACCTCGCGGGGCACGAGCACGACGACCGTGCGCGCGCGTGCCAGTGCCACCATGAGGCGCCAGTTCTCGGTTTGCTTCCTCCTCCTCGTGCTTGCGGGGCTCCGGCCGCCGCAGGCGGCGGCGCAGAAGTACGCGGCCATCTTCAACTTCGGCGACTCGCTCGTGGACGCCGGCAACCTCTGCGTGGATGGCATCCCGGATTACCTCGCCACGGCGCGGCTGCCGTACGGCATGACGTACTTCGGGTACCCGACCGGGCGCTGCTCCGACGGTCGCCTCGTCATCGACTTCATCGGTACGCGCGCGTTCTAGCTTCTAGTCGAAATGACGTACTGGTCAATTCTGATTCGGTAGCGATCGTGCGTTCTGAATTGTGTCTGTGCTGTGTGTTCTGCATGAGCAGCGCAGGAGGTGGGGCTGCCGCTGCTGCCGCCGTCCAAGGCGCGCAACGCGTCGTTCCACCACGGCGCCAACTTCGCCATCACGGGCGCCACGGCGCTGGACACGAGCTTCTTCCAGGCTAAAGGACTCGGGCACACGGTGTGGAACTCCGGCTCCCTGCACACCCAGATCAAGTGGCTCCAAGACATGAAGGCCTCCATCTGCAACTCCCCGCAAGGTTGGTGATCATCGATACACGCACGCACATATATATGCAGCGACACGTAGAAACGATACGGTGCATCGTAATTACTCGATCGTGTATATATGCTGATGGCTTCTTGCTGTATATATGCACGCTCGTGCATGCATGGCGGCTCGCGGTTTGATCAGAGTGCAGGGACCTGTTCCGGCGGTCTCTGTTCATCGTGGGCGAGTTCGGCGGGAACGACTACAACTCGCCGCTCTTCGCGTTCCGCCCGCTGGAGGAGGTGCACACCTTCGTGCCGCACGTCGTCGACTCCATCGGCAAGGGCATCGAGGTACGCACGTATATATGCACGCCTTAATTGGTTCCCATTGCCGTTCAATCCTTTCCTATGTCTCACTGCCGGCCGGCGCGTGCAGAAGCTGATCGCCGAAGGGGCGGTGGAGCTGGTGGTGCCGGGGGTGCTGCCGATCGGGTGCTTCCCGGTGTACCTGTCCATCTTCCGCAAGGAGCCGGAGAAGTACGGCGCGCGCAGCGGCTGCATCAAGGACCTCAACACGTTGTCCTGGGTGCACAACGTCGCGCTGCAGCGGAAGATCGCCGAGCTCCGGAAGAAGCACCCCGGCGTGCGCATCATGTACGCCGACTACTACACCCCCGCCATCCAGTTCGTCCTCCACGCCGAGAAGTGGGGTGAGTCCTCTGCCTCTCCTCGCAGATAGCCGACGTTGTCGCTGTTTTCCCCCCGGTTTTTTTAGTCCTCGTTCGATCTGTCTCGATTCCCGCGGCCTGTGGTCAGGGCAGTTTGCGTGTAAGGTTGTCAGTTTCGGTTGCGTTACGGCATCGTTAACAGGCACTGACATATAGGGCTCACCACCTGTCCCAATCACCTTTTTATCATTTTTATTTTTTGAAAAAGGAGAAATAGCTTTCGTTCAAAACTAAACTAATCTGGAAATAACTTTCGTTCAAAACTAAACTAGTCTAAAGCAACTTATATTTCTCTGACTGATTAAAATCCTAAAAAACAACTCAACAAGCCTTGATATTTGTTAAGGGATTGAAAACTGCCACCACGTGGATATGCACGGCATCGGTTGAATAATTGATGGAACGAGAACAGCTGTGATAGCGTATATTTGGGCCGAGTTCTTTGGGTTTGTTGCTTTGTAGTTTTTAATATTTGCTATAGTAACTAATTTTTAAATGATGTACCTTTTTAAGATAGGGTTTATAAGCTGATTATAGTAGGGATTACATTTTTGGTTAAGAAAAAATTGGACCCTTTGAGAAATCCGAAATTCAGAAATTTTGAAGATTTTGATTTTTTTCGAAAAATTTACAAATTCGGTTTGAATATAAGAAATTCAAATAAATTTGAAAAATCGGCACCTTGCCGGCGTTCAAGGCCACATGGCAGCACCTTCCCGTCCCCTGCCGACGTCGCCTCCCGCTCATTTGCTAGCGCCACCTTCCATGTGTAGCAGTCGGCCGCCGCCTTCCTTTGTTGGTGCCGCCTCCCCCTCCCTTCCAACGCCACCTCCCATGGCCGCTCCCTTGTCGGCACCGCGCCACCGCTCCCTTACTGGCCCCGCCTTCCATGCACAACAGCCGGCCGCCGCCCACCTTTGCTGACACGACCTCCTATGGCCACCTCCCCCTCCCTTCCGACGCCGTCTCCCATGGCCGCTCCCTTGCCGGCACCACCACGCATGGAGGAGACGTGGGGAATGAGTGGGGTTGAGTCAGCGTGGGATGGGGAACGAGTGTAAGTTCTATGTGTGTTTGGATGGGAACGAAATAGAGATTGACTTGGATGTGGGCGGTAGCTGAAAAATTACAAAGCAAGCCTAATTTTTGGGTTGATATAGCTTTTCTCGGTATGGGCCGATAAAACCAAATTTGGGCGAAATATGTGAATTTCGACCCAAAATTTTAATCCTTGCAAGATATTATACCAATTTTATCTATATCAGCCAAAATTATATGCGACTGTTTCTATTTTTCATACTCTCTCTCACGAACAACGAAAATTCAAAAGCCATAAACCATAGCCCAAAAGAATCTACCCTTACGGGAATCGATCAAAGTTTAGCACGGAAAGAGGAGAGATTTCCAGTAAGCTTCGCTAGCTAATTTGCGTAAGTGACACGATGAAGCGTTGAGGTGACACCAAACGATGAAATAACTAGCTAATCAATAGAACCATCTCTCTCCTGTCCCTGAAAGCACAGTTTCGTGAAAAAGTTTGTAAAATCGGTTCGATTAGTCTGTGATCACGTCACATGTGACCAAGTCAATTGGCACATGAGAAGACTTCAGACTGTTGGCATGATGCCGGGCAGTTGATAATTGTAGCTAGTCTCCTCTTAATCAATTTGTTAGCACAGGGGAGATGTCTAAGACACGAATTAGGAATCTACCTATTTTCTAAATTCTACTTCGAAGTCTCAAATGGCACCTTACTTGTTGATTCCACTGTGATCTATAGGGCATTGACCTCTCTAGGGACGCACGTTCTTACTATCTAGTAGCCGTACAGCATGGGCATTGGGCAGGAAGTTACGATTTAATTGAGGCAATTGGAATGTTAATTAAGTTTAATGTTGGAGCGCGTACGTCAGGAGTCCATAAAAACAAATAAATAGAATCAACAGGCTCTAATGGTACCCTTCTCAAGTTTATGCACACTTACTAGAATATAAGTACCACTAGGAAGTACGAGCTAGGAGAAAAGGTACAAAAACTGGAACGAATATAGCACCGTGCTTACACCTGGATTTGGAGATATCAATTCGACATACTCAACTCGTTTGCACATTTGGAAGATTCTCCTATCATTGTCTCTGGCCATTCAGCAATAAGGCATGGTCATGCATGATTCGGCCAACTTGCTCCTTTTTTAATGTGTGATGCAATCATTAACCCTTTTTAATCAACTAAAAATACTATTGCTTCCTCTTAAAAAGATCATGGATTGGATGCGACGGCAACAATGGTATACAATGTCAAATTTGACTACTGTTTAGTCGAAGACGTATTCCTCCAAAACGCCCTTTGTCTGGTCCATTGTCCTCTCTCACATAAGAACAGGCAAAATACTAAGCAATAGCATGACACAAGCTGTGATCCGGGCAATCCGGGATTAGAATCAAACCAACAATTGAACAGCTCATATCATGCATTTTTAATCTTATCTACCCATACATGATGACATGCGCACATAGGGCTTGTTCTTTTTTAGCTTTTGGTTTCTGTTTTTTAGCTTTTCTACAATAACTAGCTTTTAAACAAAGTTTTTTTCAAGATGGTGTCTACCAGTTAATTGTAGTATATACTGTACTGACTTCATTTATATTGATAAAAATCACACGTGAGTTTCTGTTACTCTATAATATCTCATATGAACAGCCCAAAAGCCATAAGCCGCAGCCAAAAGCCACAAGCCGCAGCCAAAAAGAACAGGCCCGACAATTGAACTGGACACGGAGGCATCGAGGCGCCCTTGATGGGCGTAGTTCATGTTGGCCAACATATTTCAGGCTTTCAGGCCAAACTGGAATCAGTTTGGGCATCCAACTACATCAGTTTGCCGAGCGCCGCTCGCCGGTTTCGCGTTGCCGGTCATGGCACGGTCTAATGGATGGATTTCGCCGTGTTTTGCCGCAGGGTTCCTGAGGCAGACGCCGAGGGCGTGCTGTGGCGCGCCGGGCGTGGGCGAGTACAACTTCAACCTGACGTCCAAGTGCGGCGACCCCGGCTCGTACGCCTGCGACGACCCGTCCAACCACTGGAGCTGGGACGGCATCCACCTGACGGAGGCATCCTACGGCCACATCGCCAAGGGCTGGCTCTACGGGCCCTTCGCCGACCCGCCCATCCTCGAGACCCGGCACCATTAGTACATACTGTTAATTTGCATACAAGGCACCTGCAAATTGGTTATTGTAGAGGGGAAAAGAAAGGAGGAGAAGAACAAGCATGTCCTGTTCAGATTAATTGGTTCGGTTTGTGCTGTTTGATGTGCGATTTGTTCGTTGATCTTTGTAGCATATGTAGTTGTGCTTCCCAAAGTCGAGTAAATAAGGAAATTGGGCGCCCTTTGATTTGGACGTGTGTGATGGAGGATTTTAAACTTGTTGATTAGCTCACTTTTGCCGGATCACGGCAGGTTAGCCTGAGAATACACGGTATTCAGCATAATACAGTACATCCACCTATCTGACATGCATGCATGTTGCTAGATGCCACTGTGAAGTGTGGACTTGTGAAGGCGAGAAGATCTCTTCCAGCACTGCTCAATATGACATCAAAGAACAAGCTGAAGATTTTACTCTCTGTCTGTCTGTTTGTCGAGGGAAGGCAGAAGATATTGGAATTTTGTGTTGTTTTGGCCCCCTGTGCCTTTTTTTTTTGCAAATGTGGCTCTGGTGGCATTTTATTTGCGAATGTAGATTTTATTTGAAAAATAGAAGTGAACATATGATACAAAAACACAACATGCGTAGCATTGTCGAAATGTACTACAACATAAACAATTTACAGGCATGAATATCAACGTACGATGAAGAATACAGAGTTCAAAATGTACAAAACATTGTGTAATACATTACATCATAGACACCAAAAAAATTGAAGGTACTGCAAGGAAACTGCCATTGTCGGACACTTTACAACATATACAATAGGAGAACATATAACGGAAGTACATCTGTATGCATGAAACAAACAAGTAACATCGCTACAGGGAAATTATGTCTTCATCGCTATGGTGCGTTGCTTGAAGTAGACCTATTTGGACATTTGCTGAGGAAGTGCACAACTAGCTTGCAGAGTCTACATCTGGGGCACCTAACCCATTGCCTATGCTGGCTATTCTCTATGTCATTATGGATGCAGTGGGACTATCGTTTTCCACTGCCAACCTGCTTGAGCGCGTCGTTTGGCGCCCACTTCACCTATTTAGGCCAGAGGTCCCTACATTGCATATCCAGTCTATATGAATTGAACTCAGCACTCCAAGTGTCATACAGGTGGTGGATGTCATAGTACTTTGAGATGTAACACACTGAGGCATGCTGCCACGCCGCACATGCCACGTACACATGGGAGTAATGCTTGTGAAGAAGCTGTGGCTTGTTGTAGGTGTAGGAAGCTTCATCATCGATCATGTAACCTTGTTTGCGATCCCCTCTAGCTTGACCCATGACATACTTCTCCCAAAGATAGATCTTGAATTTCTTCCTGATACCGTCCATGGTCCTGGCACTGTGTGAACGAACATTCTTCATCTTCTTGTCCATGTACATCTGTATTACTTTTGAGAATTGTTTACCTTCCTCCATATGTTTCTTGGCCATCATGGCTCTATTCATGAAGCATCCGACGATGCAATTCTAGCTCTCCTCAATGATTACAGTGATTGGTAGGGATCACACACCCTTTAAGACACCATTGTACATTTCGAACATGTTGATCATCATGATTCCGTACCTTGCATCACCGGTATCATGGAGCAAAGACTATTTCTCTAAGTCAGGTGCGTGTGTGTTTACCCACTGCGTGAAATCCCTAACTTTCACGGACCCTCCCACCACTGCCCCTGGTTCGGCGTCGTTTGAATACGCAACATACTTGCTGGTGTCCTCATCAAACTATCTCCACATGGCCTTAAACTTCCGCCTTTGGTTTTACATGCAGAGCTTCTTGAACATCTTCATCAGCTCCTTGCTTTGAAACCTTGTGTGGAAGTTCACTGCGAGATGCCTCATGCACCAACGGCTCCATAAGTTGTTCCACTGGAACGGGGCTACATGCTATTCTGCATCGTACTCAATGCAATAGCAACCCAGCATTGCAGTTCGAGATGACGTACACATATGCGTGGTCTTGAACCACTACCTACTTCACATCTCTAGAATTTGATTCTATAATTTGGTGGAGCGATCTTGGGACTAAGTCGTAAGCCTCTTCCTATGTGTTGTACATACAATCCATGACCTTCCGTTTTGCCTGCCATATCTTCTTGTAGCTAACCAGGAAGCCCACTATGTTGACAACATCTACCAACATATGAGGACATCACATTGCGGTGCCTGTAAAGTGGCTTAGCAAGCTTGCATGTGTGATCCTTCAATATTGTTATCTGGAAGTCCGTGGCTGTGCCCCTTGACCACTACGCATGGATCTTGACAGGTTAATATTCATCCACACACTTGACGATGCAGGTGTCAGGGTTGAACCTGCACACCTGATACGTCCGACTGATGGTAACGACATATCTGGCAATAGCCTGCTGGGCAACACTCTTGTTAGGGAAGTACTACCCTAATAGCAGAGTTTCTTCATTGAAGCCCCACTGTGCCCCCTCTGGCTGTGGCAGAACCAGAGAGGTCGTTGCGATGCCGTCCAATCTAGGCTAGACATAAGTAACGTTGGTAATCACAACATCACCTAGAATACCTCCCGTAGTAACTTGTGCATCTTCCTCATTTTCAAAACTATCTGTTTGCATATCCTCCCTCCTTGCTTTTCGCTTCTCCCACCTGCTCACCAAGGTACTCGTGGCAATCAATACGGGCTGCCCACCATCTATCTATGCCTTCGTTCAGCTCAAAGTTCTCCACTGCCCTCCTCATGTCTCTGTCGCCCACTTCTTTGCCTGCATCTACACCGACAGCAGCGTCTACATCACCACCGGAGACCAATCGAGGCACATCATCACCACCATCTCCACCGGAACCACCCATGCCAGATGATTCCATCCGCTAGACAAACTGAACATACATCATCGGTCTCGCATATATTGCAGTAGTAGGGTTGCACACAACCTCCATGTAATTACCCCATGATGTGTCACTTGTCATCTTTAGAAGTTACCAAAATGTCTCCTCTACAACACCTGCCATTAACGCATACAACGCCTCAATATGTAGCTTCTTCCTTGTAGTGGCGTGATCGAACGCAGAATAGACACACCTCCTTAGCTCCGAGAGGCTCATGTCCTTCGGATTCAGTGTCTGGATCATGATCCAGTCACAATTTGATAGATCTGCATCGTACGGTCCGTTGTGTACGAGGCGATCCCTATAAAAAAACGAACAGATCTTGAATGTCCGACATGACGTACTTGAAACAGGTACGTACGAAACCCACTTAGTACACGATATGCAATGATCGTATTATAGAACAACTCCTATCGTACGTCAAGTGGATTTATATTCATGAAATGCATGAGCACCTAACTTAAATTTATAGGTGTGGCTCTAGTAAATAACTACCTAGGTTCTATGCACATAAAGGTTTGGTTGAAAAAACTGGCTTCATGATAACATTTGCGCTCATCTGATTGTATGACTACTGTTCTTCTCCAACTCCAGGGTAAAAATAACCCTAGTGCAATATAAATATATTTTCAAACATACAAATACATATTTTATTGACATTATTTAGATTATTTTATTTACACAAACCGTTATTAACCATGCATGCAGGCCTACGTATCTTTATTTTTTTACAGCTGGAGCTAGCTACCATGGAATCAAGGCTGAACTAATCGTACACGCGCACCACATATATTGAAAAAGGTTAATAACTGCCTAGGTTCTATGCGCATAATGGTTTGGTTAAAAATTGCCATCATGATAATATTTGCTCTCATCTGATTGTATGATTACTATTTTTCTTCAACTCCAGGGTAAAAATGACCCTAGTGTAATTTAAATATAAATATATTTTTGAACATACAAATACATATTTTATTGGTATTATTTGGATTATTTGATTTACACAAACTGTTATTAACTATGCATGTAGGTCTACATATCTGTAATTTTCGTTACAGCCGGAGCTAGCTGCCATAGAATCATGTCTGAACTAACCGTACACACGCACCACATATACTAAGTAAGGTCATTGTACGCACGCACCACATATACTAAGTAAGGTTAATAACTACATAGGTTCTATGCACATAAAGGTTTGGTTAAAAAACTGGCATCATGACAACATTTGGGCTCATCTGATCGTATGACTACTGTTTTTTCCAACTACAATGCAAAAATAACCCTAGTGCTATTTAAATATAAATACTAGAAATTATTTTTATTTTGTCTATCTAGCAACACTACCTAGGTTTTAATTCATTTTGGAGTATCGCATACAAAATTTATTTTTAATTTCATCCATCAAATAATCTGTGTAGTTCCACCTAATGGTGTTTCAAAAATTTCAAATATCAGACTTCCACAGGACACACAAAAAAAAGCCACACACATTTGGTAATAATTACTTTCTAACGCAAAAATTATAACAACTTTTTTGCATGCAAAAAAATAACCTACACATAACCAATGGCATGCACGTAATTAGCGTGACTAATAAGTAATTAGCGACTAACAACATGTGTTTTCGAGGTCAACTAAGGATACTGACGAACTACACAAGGCTAACTACCACCCTTTTGTACTAAAAAGTTGTCATTTTCTCAATTAAATGCTAATCACATTGCGCAAACTATAGTCACATGTGGATAAAAATTACCTCTTCTCGATGCTTTCAAGTCGATCTACAATTTTCACAACTGCACAAACTTGGAATAAGAAACCAAAACCACTCAAAATTCCTGTGGTTTTATGACTTTTCTTCCTCCTTCTCTGCCTCTCTGTCTCTCGTTCGTGGCTCAAGGGGAATGAAATGGCATCTGAAATGAGGTTGCCATTCGATTCTGGGACCATTTTATGGCCGAACCAGCAAGCGTGTGTGTGTGGGGTGGGAGGGTGGGGCAGGCCACGCATGGCCGGCGCATCGCACGGCCAGGCTCGGGGGCGTCATGTCACTCGTCCTGATGCCCCCTCCCCAGCGAGGGCAGCATCGCCTCCTCCTACGGCCTCGATGGGCCCGTCAGCCTGTCCGATCAAGCGTTCCTTGGGCGCAACACCACTTAATGCGCCACACGGGTGCAGCTACACTCTCAGGCCACAACAGGATGCCAAGCGCGCTGCCCAGCCGCAGCAGGTATTGCTACACTCCTCAGGCATAAGAGCTGCCACACGTTGGCCTCCCGTGCTTCCGCGCTCGGAGAGGGGGCCAAATCCCAAAAACACGGTTCGGGAGGCTAGTTTTGGGGCTATGGTGCCGCATAGGGCGCATAGGGCTAGATTGGCAAAAATTCAAAACTATCGTTGACTTCATAGACAAAACTGCACATAGACTACTACAAAACAGTAACCTATAGACTACTACAAAACAGAAACCTACCTTCTTCAGAAGCAACAATGAAGCCCAAAATTCTCTGCTTGCAAATCTGTCTGTTACTATCTAGCTTCTCCTACTCGATGAAAATCGATTATACCAAGATTTTTAGCTTCGGCAACTCCTACACCGACACTGGCAACATCGTCATCGTCTCCAGCCCGGTGACGCCCGAGCTATGGTTGGCCAACCCGCCGTACGGTATGACCTTCTTTGGACATCCGACTGGTCGTCTCTCTGATGGAAGATTGATCATAGATTTCATCGGTAAGTTACTAAGTTCCCTTTCAATTGGGTTTGACTTAATTCTATTCGCACTCGTATAGTTCTATTTATCTGTGCCACCAATTTGCACTAATTACGTTTGTAGCGGAAGCTCTGGGACTCCCTTTGCTTCCGCCGTCGTTCGCGAAGAACCAGAGCTTCGAGCAAGGAGCAAACTTCGCGGTGGCCGGCGCCACGGCACTGAACCGTACGTTCTTCGTACTCAACAACCTCACACTTTTCACCCCGTTTAACATCTCCCTCGGCGACCAACTCGGATGGTTCGACGCCATGAAGCCCTCTTCCTGCAGCACGCCCCGAGGCCAAGGATGCAAGGATTACTTCTCAAATGCCCTGTTTGTCGTCGGAGAGTTCGGATGGAACGATTATATGTTCGTGCTGTTTTCCGGCAGAAGCGTGGATGAGGCCAGATCTCACATATCTCAAGTCGTGAGAATGATCTGCGCAGCTACTGAGGTACGTGGACGAACTAATCATGATCGCACGATTTGCGATTATTAGCATCTGAGTGCAAAAGAACTCATGTTTGAATAACATATTGTTCCTTGTTCCGTGCAGAAACTCATCAGCGAAGGCGCAATGACGGTCGTCGTGTCGGGAGTCTCGCCGATTGGATGCGCGTCCGGGAACCTAGCGTTATTCGCGAGCCCAAACCAAGCGGACTACGAGCCGGACACCGGCTGCCTGAAGAACCTGAACCTACTGTCCAGAGAGCACAACCTGCAGCTCCGTCAGGCCCTGACGCAAGTCAACGGCAGGTATCCCGATGTAAGAATCATCTACGCTGACTTCTACGAGCCGATCATCGAGTTCGCGGTGTCTCCAGGCCGCTTTGGTAAGTTAAGCTCCAGAGAACGCATCAGTATCTGATTCGTAGCCAGTACTTAAGTCATTGATCGACATTACGGTTTCTGAAATCAATCATGAACAGGGTTTAATGGGACGGACGGCGCACTTAGGGCTTGCTGCGGCGGCGGAGGTGGGAAGTACAACGTCAACCTGACAGCGATCTGCGGCATGCCGGGCGTGAGCGCGTGCCAGGACCCGTCGGCGTACGTGAACTGGGACGGCATCCATCTCACCGAGGCAGCGTACCACCACGTCGCCGATGGTTGGCTCAGAGGACCCTACGCGCACCCGCCCATACTGAGTACCCATTAGAAATGCCGGCGTGCCGCTCTTCTTTGTGAACAGTAGGCACAGAAATAAATGAAATGTCAATGTTTGGGTATCTGTGACTCTGTGTCCTGACGTTGCCACAATACTACGGGTGAGTTTTTTGATATTGATAAATATCACCCGATGTTTTCTTTCTAACTATCATCCAGATTTATGATTATTGGATTAAAAATCTAACGGCCATAAATTCTCCCCACCCCTCCAAAAATACCTCCCCTCTTTAAACCCCCCCCCTCCAAAAAAAAAGAAGCGTTGGATCTATAAATCAACGGTCTCAAATCTGAATGATTGTTAGGAAGAAAATATCCAGGTGATGTCTAAAAGCACCTTTTTTGGAGTGGCTTTGCCTTTTAGTTTATGGTTTTTGAATTTGATTTGATCATGAAAGACAGTTCGCAGAGAAAAACAGTCGTATATGATTTTGATCAGTATAGCTGAACTCGGTACAGTAACTAGTATAATTTACATATAGATTCCACTTTGAAAAGACGTATCGTTTAAAAATTAATTACTATAGAAAAAAGTGATAAGTCAAAGCCGAATACGCACTTACTACTCGTTTTGAAGCGTGCTTCTGTTACGTGCTTGATCGAACACAATGAACACAGAAGTTTGGAAGCAACGTCATGTTAGTCAGGGTCATGCATGTTGGTTCGTGTCCAGGGTTAGTAGAAAGATAGAATGGATTGGATGGCTGATTATCTTGGGAATTTCAAGCCCTTAAAATTAAAGAAATACCTTAGTCGTACTATTTTATCATGAGACTCAAATTATTTGTAACGTCGTACGTATAGCTTGTTACAAATGATCTGATGAGTCTATATGAATAATTTAATTGGAAGTTCGGAGCAAAAGATTAAAAAGGAGGGATGGTAGCGTGCATGGCACAGGAAGGTTGTGTTCTTTTTTCTTTGCGGTTTATGTTTCTAATTTCGTATACATTTGTGAAGATGCACGGGCCATCTAATTTAAGATATATATCGCTTTTAGTTTTTAAATCACAAAGTAATATATCTCTAAATGATAACATCCGAAGGCCGCTGTAGTCTAAACTAATAAACCACCAGTTAAAATTATCCTACATTCACCCAACAATTACCTACTCCACAGTCATAACCTTAACTACGTCCACACCACAATATGCACCCAGAAATACACCATCCTAAAAACGTGCGCACCAGATTAACTCTCCTCCATTCTCTCTCCTTACTCAACCATATCCGACGGTCATCCTTCAATGTATCTGCAGTAACCCCTCCCCATCCCGCACCGCCTCCTCTTCCGCCTCCATGCGCCGGCACCTCCTCCTTCCTCCTCTTCCCTCCCCACGCGCCGCCTCCTTCTCCTTCCCTCCCCACCCCGCATCGCCCCTCCTCCCCTGCCCTGCCATCCCGCACCGCCGCCTCCTCCCCCGCGCCTCCACTCCCGCCGTCCTCCACCGCGCCGCCACTCCCTCCGCTCCCCCGTCCTCCACCGCGCCGCCGCTCCCCCATCCCCGCCTCTCCCCCGCGCCTCCACTCCCGCCGCACCCGTGTAAAAATCGGAGGCGAAAACCCTCAAACCCTAATCCCCTTG
The DNA here is from genome assembly GCA_017311315.1 of Dendrocalamus latiflorus. Classification (NCBI taxonomy): domain Eukaryota; kingdom Viridiplantae; phylum Streptophyta; class Magnoliopsida; order Poales; family Poaceae; genus Dendrocalamus; species Dendrocalamus latiflorus. The sequence continues at coordinate 8,645,074 of CM029664.1, forward strand.
TCCCCATGGTGGAGCCCGACGCAACCGCGCCGCCTCCGGAGGTAGCGCCTGAGGAGCAGCCCCCAGCCGCCGCCGCCACGCAGCAGGAGCCCCCCCGCGGCCGCCGAGGGCGAAGGAGATCACAAGAGGAAGCTCGAGGCGGGCACGGAGGCGAACGGCGCCGGCGAGGACGCCAAGCGGCCCCGCGTGGAAGGCGACGGCGTAGGTAGATCTCTCACACAACGCCTCCCACCCCACCTCTCTCTCTCTCTCTCTCTCCAAGCCCCACCTCCCCGAAGCTTCTCGAACCTTCCAGCCCCCTCCCCTCCGCGCTCGGGCCCCCCTCGCTTCCCCCCAGGAGCAGTCCCCGAGCTAGGGTTTTCGTGCGCCTGCGCGCGATTTCTAGGGTTTTTGAGTCCTGCTCGGGGCATGGGCTCTTCGATCTGGGGGCTGTGACGTGGGGGAAGCAAGCTAGAGGCCGAGATGATTACCGAGAAGCCGAACTGGATTCGCCACGAGGGCCTGCAGATCTTCTCCATCAACATCCAGCCCGGCGGCCTCCGCTTCGCCACCGGCGGCGGCGACCAGAAGGTGTCCTCCGACATTTTTTCTCCTTTTTTTTATCCTAACTTGAGCTCTCATGTGCAATTTTTTGGCTTGTTACTATCAAGCTTAGTTTATTTTTCCAGTGGTAAATTGACGTTGGGATTGAAGTGTAGCGGAAATTAGCAAGCTTCAGTGTGCGGCAGTGGTAGTCTGGTCATTTTTTACGCTGTTATCTGCACGAGTTTGCAACTTTTAGGATTGTCACTGAGGGCATAGGGGAATTTGTGTCGTTGTCTGTCGCAGATGTGCTGCTAACTGTTGTGTTGCTGCTTCATTGTTGTCCCTGAGTGGAGTTAGTTTCCTAAGGCCAAGTATCATTAGAAATTTATGGTGATTCAACGACATTCTTCTGTTGAGCTTGAAAAATGTAGGGCTCAAGCCTAGCATTCTTAAGGTCGAAATTTAGCCTTTTATGGTAGAAGGTGAATTTGGATGATTTTACTAATGGAAGGTATCGAGATAAGCTTAAGTTTCGTGATTTAGTGAGTGAAATTCAATTGAATTTGTTGTGCATACACTGTTTATTTAATTACATTTGAATTTCATAAGGTTGTGCAGACAATTTTGAAACTTCCTGGGTTCAAAGATGATGTGGTGACTCACCTCTTTGCTGGTTTGGGCGCTGGCTTCTTTGCTGTTTGTGTTGTTTCTCCTGTTGATCTGGTGAGATGTCCTCCATGCTCAATGTTCAATTTATTGTGTTCATTTCCCCACTGTAGTGATGTAGTCTAAAACATTATTTCCTATCTGAATAATAGTAAACAAATTATTCTGAATGACGCTTTCTTTGGTATATCTATCCACTCAGTATTAAACTGAGGACATGTTGCACAGCACAAGATGAAACATTAGTTCTCTTCCGATACCCTTTCAGTGCCTCTTTCAGGAATCATGCCAACCGAATTTCTACTATCAACAGTGGCATGTGCCTGTGATACACTATTCTAAGATCCAACTAAGAAAATTCAATTTAGTCTTTTATTGTGCACACCTCTCAGTTTCATGATGTGTTCACGATCTTCTCTTGTAGCTATTTTCTTAGTCCTCTCTTTGGGAGGTTTGTACTTCTGTAGATTTTATTAGTGACTGAATTATTGTCTTCAAGATCTCTACCTGTAGATAAAGCTTCTCTCTTTTTTTTAGTAACTGAGAGCCTTCTTGCAGGTTAAGTCAAGAATGATGGGTGACTCGGCCTACGCGAGTACCCTAGATTGTTTTGTGAGGACACTAAAGAATGATTTATGGTCCACTCTGCTACTCTGTTCATGGTTTTTGAGTCGCAATTAGATGAGCAATAAATACATATAACATGACCATTAAAAAGTATTTGGACAATGATTGTGAAGAACATTGTTCTGATTTCATACTGACATGGTGACATTTCTTCATCGAATAGAATATATCAGTATAATTCATTGGCCACTTATGCAGCCTCTCGTGGAATTTAATTGCCCGATGGTTGTCAACTTGTCCCACTATACATTCTACTGGGAGTAGTTAGTTTTGCCACCCAGACCTTTCTTAGGCAGAAAATTGTGTTCGGCAGATGTTTTGTTTACTTAAGATAAGTTTGTCTTGATAATCAAAAAGTGAAACTACATTGTTTAGATGCCATCTTGTACCATCCAACTTTTGATTTGTAGGAATAGTCTCTTTGATCTCCTAGCAATTACCATTTGATTTGTGTGTGAACTAGATCTTGAAGTCCAGATTATGTTGAAAATTTTGTCCCCTTTGTACTAACTAATTCTAGGTTTCTGAGCTTTTAGAACACATTCTGAGCAGTGATATGTAGTCAGAAATGGCTGGGAACTTCCTTTGCGAGAAAAAGAAAAGAAAAGACTGGGAACTGAAAAATCTGTTGTCTAGCAACTGCTTTATTTATACCTGTTGGATATAAACGAAACTTCAAGCAGGGACCTCTAGCGTTTTACAACGGGTTCCCCCCAAACTTTTCTGTTCTTGACACTGGAGCAGGTAAACCAATAGCTGAATTTTTTTTGTAACTATTACAGTGGAAGTATATACGCATGTTGAATTGAATATATAAACTTTTTTGTCTGTTTACTTGCATGTTACTAAACATGTTCCAACTGTGGCAAGAATGAAAATCTAATTGATTGTGTGGGATCAGCGTTAAAAGATCTTTTCTCCCTTGCAACTCTAGCAAGCTTGCTACCTTTTAGCTTTCTTACAGTTTTATGTGCACCATGGAATCTTTCATAATTTTACATTTTTGTGACGGTTCCTTAGTCAAATTCTGACCCATTGGGACCAATGATTGTTCTAACATATTAAGCAAGTGTTATTTAGTAATACTGCACTTAGATCTTGTTTCACTTATCTACCTCACAGGATATTACGTCAGAAAAAGATGAAAAAAGTCGCTCAAGTATACCTCAAGCATTTTCAACAGAGGAAGCATCAAGAATCAGCGATGCCTTGTATTATTATGAGGTGACGTGTTATATAACATAATTTTGTCAAACATCAATATTGCATGTGCATTTCAGAGGTTAATAAAAGGTTTTAGCGCAAATGTTGTATTGGCTTGAGAACTGCCATCAACTCCACACCTTTTGTAATATTCCTGCTCAATTTTATACAAGTATATAAGCTCTATTTTAGGCATGCTGTTTTAGGTTATCATGAATTCATGATATCATCCTGTTTTATCATGAAGAATCTATACTGATATATAAAATAGAAGCTTTGATTTTTTAAATTCATTCCACCTTTCCTGCACCTTTTACTCTGGATGACTTGTGTCTGTTGGGTGTCTGGCATCAAGCAGTCCATTTCAACAGTCAGATTCACTTTATGATGATGTTGTCGTCTCCTCAAAGGATCAATCGTTATGTGACATTCATTATGTGACAAATATTTGGTTATACAATATATGAGACATGAATCTTAATGAATCTGATTGTTCGTTTTATTTTTTACAAATTTTATTTTGTTTTGTATTTTACCGTAGCGTTAGCACGGGCACACTACTATAGGAATATACTACTAAGTGGTATTGTCGACAAAACCATTCGCATGTAGCTACTTCCTGCCTGCTTCGCTGTGAAAAATGAAATGGTCTCCATTGTCTTAGCAGATTTGGACTTTGCTGAGCTCGTCTCCTCTTTTCTCAATGTACTCCATAATGGAGATCGCAGAATGCTTATGACCAGTTCCTGACTGTTTTGAAGTGCATTGAAACATCCCAAATTCATAGCGTTTGAAAAATAAAAAGAATTAGATTCTTTCGTCAATTTCCTGTCTCAATTAAAAAAAATTTGGTGTTTATTCGAGGTTCTCATTATAAATTTATGCTAAATGATTTAAATAAGAAAATCAAAATCCTAGATCAAGAACCAAGACTGAAAATCAAATCAAGGAAATTTCCAAATTCCCTCGCAAGTCTTAACTTCAAAATCTAAAATTTGGAAACCAGAAAATTCAAGATCAAGAATGAAAATTTAAATCAAAGTTAATATTAAAATTTCACCAACATTATTAAACTAGAAAAGAAATTAAATCCCCATAATCTCTACTCTTAAAAGAACGAGTTGAAGGTGATGGTCCGTCCGACGCTCTGCCACCCTCTCACTGGAAAAAAGCGCCGACATGTGGGCCTCTGTGCTTCTCTCCTCTCTGCTTCTCTCGTGCGCAGCTTCTGCTCCTCCCCACAGTCCTCCGCCCTCACGCCCGGGCGCCTGCCTCCCCACCGAATCCCGTGCGCCTCCTCCCCTCCCTCCTCCGCCGCCGCTCTTCCCTCGCGTGCTCCCCTCCTTCCTCCGCCGCTCCGCCGTCGCCTCCTACCCTCCCACCTTCGCCGCTCCGCCCTCCACCGAATCCCGTGCGCCTGCTCCCCTCCCTCCTCCGCCGCTCCGCCCTCAGCTCCTACCCTCCCACCTTCGCCGCTCTGCCCTCGCCTCCTCCTCCCCACCCCGCGCCACCATCGCCTCCTCCTCCGCCCCACCCCACCCTGCGCCGCCGCCTCCTCCTCCTCCCCTCCCCACCCGCGCCCCCTCGGTTTTTCCGCTGCTTCACCGCCAGATCCGCTCTGCCCTCGCTTCTCTCGCCTCCTCCCCCCGCGCCGCCGCCTCCTCCCATCGCTCCTCCGCTCCGCCCTCGCCTTCTCCTCCCCACCCCGCGCTGCCGCCGCTCCTGCGCTTCGCCCTCGCCTTCTCCTCCCCACGCCGCGCTGCCGTCGCCGCCTCCTCCACACCGCGCCGCCGCCTGGAGAACTTCATGTACCACTCCGCGTCAACTTCATCACCGGCTAGAACGGCAGTACGCCCCTTGAAGCTATACGACCACGACTACGACCACGTTGAGGGTGGTCGTAAGCTACGACCACGTTGAAGGTCTACGACCATGCTGTAGGTGGTCGTAATCTACGACCACGTGAAGGAGTTCGACCACGCCGGGAGAACGCTGACAGAAGTCGGAGTCTGATTCTATAAACCGAGTAGGAGTTGTAGAACCGGGTATCTAAACTAATAAACCACCAGTTAAAATTATCCTACATCCACCCAACAATTACCTGCTCCACAGTCATTACCTTAACTACGTTCACCCCACAATATGCACCTATAATTACACCATCCTAAAAACGTCTGCACCAGATTAACTCTCCTCCATTCTCTCTCCTTACTCAACCATATCCGACGGTCATCCTTCAATGGATCTGCAGTACCCCCTCCCACGTCCCTGACGCTCGCGGCTTGCATGCATGCAGGTCGATCCCGAAGGCCCCGCCTCCCCGTCTCCTGCGTTCCCCCGCCTCCCCCGAAGGCCCCGCCTCCCCCGAAGGCCCCGCCTCCCCCGAATCTCATGGGTTCCCCCGCCTCCCCCGAAGGCCCCGCCTCCCCCGAATCTCCTGGGTTCCCCCGCCTCCCCCGAAGGCCCCGCCTCCCCGTCTCCTGGGTTCCCCCGCCTCCCCCGAATCGAGTCCCGGTCGCCGCCTCCCCCGAATCGAGTCCCGGCCGCCCGGCCGCCGCCTCCGCCGCATCCCCCGAAGGCCGCCGCCTCCGCCGCCTCCCCCGAAGGCCGCCGCGGCGGATCGTCTCCTGGGTAGACCCGCGGATCATCTCCTCGTCTCCTGGGTAGGCCGCCGCCTCCCCCGCCTCCCCCGAAGGCCGCCGCCTCCCCCGAAGGCCGCCGCCTCCCCCGAAGGCCGCCGACTCCCCCGAAGGCCGCCGCCTCCGCCGAAGCTACTCCCGGCCGCCGCCTCCCCCGAAGCTACTCCCGGCCGCCGCCTCCCCCGAAGCGAAGCGAGGACTCCCGGCCGCCGCCTCCCGCGACGAAGCGAGGACTGGGTGAGAAAATCCCCCCCTAACTGTATCAAGGATCTGCACGCTGTATGTAAGAGGTTCCAAAGTTCATTGCTACATCACAATTTTTAGTCCTACTGCATCTTTTCACAATAATTTGAGTTGTCCAAGTTTCATCAATCCTATCTAATATGTATGGTATCATATAATTTGGATTAGCACCTAAAGCTTATATACCTTAAGCTTACATACATAAATTTTGATTAAACACCTGATTCTTTTTCGGAAGTGCTCATATGTGTGATTCTAGGCACTAAAATGTATTGGTCTGCTGATACATTGTCTGTTATATCTTGGTGCTGATGCAGCTCGTATTGTAAAACTCACCTGTAGGACGTTATTTGTGGCCTGTCATACATTTCTGAAGCATCTAAAGACATGCCAAACATATTAACTTGGTGGATTTCCGTAAATTCGAGGGGTGTTAGACTATAATACTTTATGCATTAATAATCTATGAGCTATATATATTCTTGGCTACCTGTTTGTTTAAGCAATATACACCTCATTTTTTAATTGAGCATGCTGAATTTGTTGTATAGAAAGAACCATGGATGTTGCAATATCCATGTCTTGAAGAATCAACTCTATGCATGATTGGGCTCAATACTACCAGGAGATGTGTGCGAAAAAGCTTTTGCAGTAATTTCGACAGTGGGTGTTTCTAGCGAAAAAAATATGCTGAACCTGAAGGTTTTAGAAGAAACAATATTAATGACACAATATGCTGGATCAGCTGATTTTCAAAGGAATTTGGCTTTTCTCTTTTTCTTGAGATTCTTTTCCCGTGTCTGGTGATTTTGAGTACCATGGTGGATTCAACTACTAGATGAAGGTTTTACCACTTTGCTTTACTCTTTTGTACTTGTCAATATATGGCAGACCATTTAGACAGCCTTGAAGTAACCTAAAATAAAATGTTTTGAATAAAGCTTGTATGATCCATGTTTTGCAAGTTGTCCCGACTTATTAAAAGGGCATTTGAAATATTGAAAAAAAGTAAACTTACAGAAAGTAACATAACTCCCAATGTTAGCATTCGCTTGTATGCTGCCAAATCCGTTCTTTTAACTTGCATTGAGAAATTTGCATTTTCCATTTTATTATTCTTCTTCATGGCCCATAATTGTATTGTATGCTAAGATGAGTGAACTATTTCTCTGTTTTATTATGAAAACCTATACTATTAGGCCCTTTCCGATGTTTCCGCAAACATACAGGTTGTGAACCTTACTATGGTGTTTTTCACCTTCTTATCTGTCTTGAGCGTCGTGTTTTTCTGTTTGTGGGATGGAAAGCTTGCTTCAACCTTGCTTTCCACACTATTTAAAAATTGTAAAAATCATGCGATACTTATGGAAAGATAAGACCAATATTTCTCGAAGCAAGATAGAAGGGAAATGGCATCTCGTGAGGACCCAACTCCTCACAGGAAACATCCATGTGCAATGCACCTCCCTGTGAATTCTAGACATGTTTTATTGTCACTGGCTATGATTTCCATATTTATTGTGCTTACTAAGTTTCAATATATTTGTAGGTATGGCACTTTGAAACAGAGATTGAGAAATTATCCATCCGTGTCAGTCATCTCGGAAAAGGTAGACACCATAATAGGTATTGGCTTTTCAGGCATGAAGGCGTTTTGTTGAAAGCGCAGATTCCAGAGAATGGGGATACTATAGCACAAAGGAAGAGGTGATTGCTATGCTCTGATACCTAACCTGATCTCTCTGTATTTGGTATTATGATTGTACAATTATAAGCTTACTAGCTGAATACCCGTGCGTTGCTATATATTTAAAAACTTCCTTTGTTATAGTAGTGTTTGCTGGTGTCATTTTTTGTCTACTATATTGTTGGTTTTTCAAGACTGTTGGAGGAAGCAGAAACTTGGTGATAGTATTAAAAAGCCGCAATAGTGGACATTGTTATAGGCTGGTTGCTGGTATTGTATCGGGACAAGGATATCTTGGCTTTGCCTTGGATGATAAGATTTCCTGGGCATTGCTCTATATCATTTCTATATTTGACTTGAAAAGATTATTTGTTAGTTATAATTCTACAGCTATTGACTCTCTACAGAGTACAGAATCTTTCCTGTTTCATAGTGTTAACCATTATTGCATGTCTTGCCATGGATTTGTGCAGCACATATTTAAGTGGTATTGATCATGCATGTTCAGTTGATCAATTCACATGTAAAGAGTTGAAGTAACATACTTTTGCAATTGAATTAATTGTGTTTTGAAACAACAAAACAAGTTTCAATTACTTAATTCTCCAGTAATATGGAAAGAAGATCAATAAATCCATTAATTGAAGCGAGCGGGCGTACATACTTCAAGGGTTCAAGCATTAGTATGAGCGAGTTGCTAACCAGTCAAATAATGAGTTTTAGTAGTATCTCATTCTTGACTAGACCGTCAGAACTTCCATGATTCATTCTATTGCTATCAACACTTCCATGATTCATTCTTTGGCTGCAAGCTAAGTACTTGATCTAATAAAGAACCATATCCTATGCATCTGGGGTTGGTCACAGTGACTTCTATATTTTATTCACAACAGAAAGCTTTTTCTCTTGTTCATTTTTGTTTAACAGTATTCCTTTGCTTTAACACCAGTTGAATTGTTCTCATTGAAGTTATGTCAAAATTTCCAGTTCAAATAATGGGTCATTTTTTTAAAATAAAACTCGGTTAATAGTTATGAAGATGGAAGCACTCTTTGGTGGGATGTACGGAAACCTGGGGTACCTTTATCTTCAGTGAAATATCATTCAGAATCAGGTCTCATGCTATCCCCTCTCAATTTTAATTTTTAGTTGATTAACTTACCTTCTCCAATAATAGTTATGTTTGTCTTCAAGAATGAAACAATGTATGATCTAATAAGGTTCAGGTGTGCAGCTTTATCCATTGCTATTGATGGGTTATGCAATGGTGGAATCTCAGGAGGTGCTGATAATAAAATAGCCATGTTCACTCTTGATCATCCAAAGGTGTGCCCTCAATCATTCTGTTTTTTTTTTGTTTCCTGCTACATATGAAAATTTATCCTTATCATGAAAGGCTCATGCTGTGCGTAAAAATTGTTATTATATACTCGTGGTACGCTGCGAACCCGAGTTTACTTTGTATGCCTTGCTGATTTCCAAGTCGAACTCAATACTAATGTCACGCCAAATCTTTAACTCAATACTCAATACCCATATGTACAGACCTTTAACAGAGTTGGAGCTATTCCAAATCTTGATGACTATGTAATTGAACTCAATACTAATGTCACGCCAGACCAACGAAGGTACACATGTATGGCCATTCAAAAATTCGTTTGGTTGATTTCGTGTGCATCCCTAAAATGCCGCCGTGGCGTTAGCACGGGCACTATACTAGTCTGCTTTAATAGTTTACTTGATTAAAGACTAGATATTTTGCTTCTTTTAGAAAAATTTCTAGCATATTTCTCTTCTTTTCAGCTAGCATCCATGGTTATAATTTGTTAATTATAATTAGGGTTCATCAAATTAAAGGTCGAATGTTTTTCTTTTTCTGAGAATTTCTTTAATTTCTATCTTTTTCATTAGAGCTTTTGACCGCTTATCATGAACTTTATTATATGATAGATGTGCTATTGCGTGTATAAATTGGAAGTACAAGTAGCTTACGGGGACATGGTACCTACCAATCCCCCTCCCTTCACAACTCATGTTTGAATTTCTCATGTCATGGGTATACGCGTAGGAACGAGGGCATCTTTTAATTATAGGACTCTAAGAATATAATAATAGGAATGTATCTACAAAATAAAGGATTAGAAAACATATGAATTTTATAGAAACGAGTGTTTGGATGGGTTAGAGAAAAAACACAGGAACCTTTGAAATGAGGTAGGAATAGATGCTTAGATTTCTTTGATTTCGTGGAAATGCTACAATAAACACTACTACAGAAAAGGTCATCACAGACGGTTCGAAATCGTCATCACAGACGGTTTTGTGAACCGTCTGTATTTATGGGTCAGTGATAATCGAAGGTCATCACAGACGGTTTTTGAACCGTCTGTGATTATCAGCTATAACAGACGGTTGGGAGTTAAAAACCGTATGTGATTATCAGCTATCACAGACAGTTTTTAACTCCCAACCGTCTGTGATTATCAGCTATCACAGACGGTTTTTAACTCAAAACCGTCTGTGATATTCCCTTCCACCCCTAAATATATTTCTGTTTATTGGCTAGCCTCAGGAAATGCTAGCCATGCCCTCTGAAACAAGCAGATAATCACAGACATAAAACATATACAATTCACACATCTCATTTCATTTCAGATACATTTCACATCTCAATTCATTTCACAGACATAAAACATCCAATTGACAACACACTTCATTTCACAAACATAAAGCATCCATTTCGCAAATCAATTCATTGAATTGAAATAAAATATCCATTAACAAATACACAATTGTAAAAGATCTACACTGTATTTGCAGTGGAACTCTTAGAATTACAATAAAAAATCATTCTGGGCAGTGGAACTCTCCATCTGATCTTACGACTTTTGTCCACAAAAACCAAATGAGCTCTCCTCGAATTTTTGCAAAATCCGGCTGTGTCAATGCAGATGTAGAGATGGACGCAGCCTGTCGATAGGAATATCAACGCGCGCATATATAAAACTTGACATGTATGAAATAAATGTGGGAAGATTGACAAACCTTAGAATTAGTGATCTTAATGGAATCGAGGAGTAGTCTCATATGGTGGCACACGTAATATCCACACGTGTTGCCCGGGTCCTGCTGGTGGCACTGCAAAAATTATAATGTGTTAAATCAAGAGGCATTACTACTAAGTGTTGTATATGATTAATTAATGTGTAGCTAGCGAATACCCGAAAATTGCGAGTATGTTTCAAGGGCTTGGCCCCTGTCGTCGAGCCACGTGTTTGTTGAACGTATGTGGCGAACGACCTTCGTTATTCGAAAAAGTTAGATTAGTTATTCGGAAGGAAAGAAAGAGTACAATGTACAATGTACGTACCTATCGAGTATTTGGGCGATAGCTGTGTACTTGGATTTGTTCTTACTTAGAGAATCAAGGTATATAGCCTTGTTCCATTTTGGTATAATTACAATTAAAATCCAATGGAATTTCTCATTGTACGGCATAAGAACAAATTCCTTATCTTGGTGAGCCAGCAGTGCTTTTGTAATATAGTCCTCGACGAAGGATGCATTCTCGATGATGGTATCAATGGCGACCAAGCGTGGGTCCAGAAAACCAATTCGTGATTTTGATGATCTAGCTTCGGTCAGCATGAATCTATATATAACATAGGAAAGCAACAAATTGTGACATATATCGGTATTACGTGAACAGAGACTGTGATTGTACAGACTTACAGCGTCCAGCATCGAACGAGTGAGGCGTCGAGAGCGTTGAGCGTGAAAAGTTCAAATATATCGTCAAAGGTCACCGCGAAGACACAGTCCTGAGCTTCGTGCAAGAAATGTTCCAGCTTGAATTTGACAGTGATACCTGAGCGCCGTTCTGCCTCTGGCTTATTGGACTGTTCCATATACCAAAGGTGTAATCTTTGGCAACCAAGTCCTAGTTTTTGGAGCTCTTCCTGGACTACCATCGGCTGAGCTAGCACGAATTTGCGGGCCAATGGCATGGACGGGATATCGTCATCATCCTTCGTCTTTGATTTGCCCTAGCCACTGCCTCGATTGTCGGTCGACTTTATGCTAGTCGACTGTAATGGTATAGATGGTGCAAGTTGCTCTGGCGAGAATAGCACCCGTGGAGATAGCACCGGTGCAGGTAGCTGTGGTTCGCACTGCCCGTGTGGAGATGGCACCAGTGCAAGTTGCTGTGGTTCGCACTGCACTTCTGGTCCTGCCACCGGTGAAGAAGCCTCCAGGGAGATGTCGGTTTTGGGCCACTGGATGAATGTTCCAATGGCCTGTCCTAGATTCACGATCTCGTCGTTGGGGGGCTTCGGTAGAGGGACCACCAGGATGTCGTCCACAGGAAATTTGGACTGGGTTTGCGTCGGATTGGACGCGCAGCTACTCGGATGGTTGTGCGGGCTAGCTAGCACAGGAGCGGCGGTGGCGGCCTGCTGACTTTCTGTCTGTTTCCGCACCTCATCTCTGATTACATCAGCCATCTGAGCTAATAGCTCCTCTCTAAGAGATTCCTTGATCTCTTCTCGTAGCTGTGCATCACGCTCGGCTTTGTTTCTCTTCCTGCGCCGATACATGTCGGAGTCATCTTGGAAACCATGTTTCCAAGGAACGTAAAGCCCAAGGCCTCTCGTACGGAAGTGGGATGAAGAGAAGTGGGAAGAAGCAGATGGATAGTCGCTCACCGAAGAAGTCGGCTATGTCAGCTGCTCACCGAAGAATCTGGGAATTTTTTTTTGAACTTCTGTACTAAAATTTCCTTGAATTTTGTAATACTATTACTACAAGGTCTCTAAACAAAGTGCCTATCCTAGCATCTACTTTAGTTGCTAAAACTATAAACCAAATAGCAAAGTCCCTAAACAAAGGTCTATGAAGCAAATGACACAAACTAGTGTATCCGGTTCATTGAACGGGAACACTATAGTATGTCACTTGCTTCATTTGCTGTTTTTTGTCTAGATACATGGAGCATTTGGGTGGAAAGATCAACTGTTTCGTCAGGCGCATGACTGCCAATTCGAAGCATAGCATAGCATCTGAGGCACATCCGAGGCCTGCTGCTGTGTCTTGAGGAATGCCAAGAGCTGGTATTCAGATGGGTTATGAGAATAAGATTCATAATTTATAGTTTGAGGAATGCCACATCTGAAGACCAGCTCTTGGCGTTCTTCAAGACACAGCTGCAGACCTTGGATGTGCCCCGGATGCTATGCTATGCTTCAAATTGGCAGTCATGAGCCTGACGACACAATGTATTTCTTTCCACCCAAATGGTCAATGTATCTTTTGCAATAATCGCAAGATTTCTTTATCCGGATACACTAGAATGTGTTACTTGCTTCATGCCCTTTGATCATATACTCTTCCTTGATTGGTTAATTTGTGCTCTCAAATTGTAGGGTTGCACATGATAAGATGAGGAAGCAAGAAAAGTGATACATGATGCTCAATGTTAGGAAGAGAGGAGAGGAGTAGAGGGAAGGGGGAGAAGGGAGGGGGTGATGTGGACAGAGAGGGGTTATGTGCCTATACTATATACTATGTACTATATACTATATACTATATACTAACACAACAAGCAATGTAATATGTACCCATGTAAACTAAGCAACTGCAGTAAACAATGTACCAATGTAGTATGTACCAAATAGCAAACTAATTAAGCTACTGCAGTAAACAATATACCAATGTAATATGTACCAAATAGCAAACTAATTAAGCTACTGCAGTAAATAATGTACCAATGTAATATGTACCAAGCATCAAGCATCAACCCTAAACACTAACAGTAAGCATGAAGCATCAACCCTAAATATGTACTAAGCAACTAACCATAACAGTATGAAGCATCAAGCATCAACCCTAAACACTAACAGTAAGCATGAAGCTCGGGGAGGGATTTGATGACCTTAGGGTTTTGGTGACCTTAGGGACGCAGGGGGAGGAGGCTGCGGCGACGGAGGAGGAGGAGGCGGCGACGACGACGTAGGAGGAGGCGGCGACGACGACGGAGGAGGAGGCGGCGACGACGACGGAGGAGGAGGAGGCGACGGAGGAGGAGGAGGCGGCGACGCAGGAGGAGGCGGCGGCGACGGAGGAGGAGGAGGCGACGGGCTCGGGGAGGCGGCGACGGAGGAGGAGGAGGCGACGGGCTCGGGGAGGCGGCGACGGAGGAGGAGGAGGCTGCGGCGACGTATTCGTCCGGGGAGGCGGCTGGCGAGGGCTGGGGGAGGCAGCCGGCGAGGGCTCGAGGAGGCGGCGGCGACGACGGGCTCGGGATTTAGATCTAATCGAATAACTGCAGCGCACACGGAAAACCCTAGCGAGAGGGTATATGTAGGGAGATTATCACAGACGGTTCTAAACTTAGAACCATCTGTGATAACATATCACAGACGGTTCTAAACTTAGAACCGTCTGTGATATGTTATCACAGACGGTTCTAAATTTAGAACCGTCTGTGATATGCCTTTGCCGGCTGTTACAATTAAGACAACACCAATAACTACACAGCTGCATTCATATCAACTACCAAACAGCTGCATTCATATACAACACCAACCAGCTGCATTCACACAGTGTATTTCTTGATACATTTTGTCATTCTCAAATACATCACATATACATAAATGCAATACATTTTGTCATTCTCAAATACATCACACATATACATTTTCACATATACATATCAAAATTGACTACATCACACATTTTCACATATACATCTCAAAATTGTCACATATTTTCACATATACATTCTTATTGTACTTGCTTATTTCCTTTAAAAATTAGCCATTCATCATGATCAATGCGTACATAACTAGTTTCGTCACGTTGTTCATCGTCGACCCTTATGCCATTTCCAAAAGGAGGTAACTCGTCAAATTGATTGTATTCCTCCTCGTCCACTACATTCTCCACTCCGACAATTCTCCTTTTTCCATGAAGAACTACATGGCGTTTCTTATTTGCCGGGTGCAGAACAATAAGGAGTGCAGAGTGAAGTTCTCTCGTTTGTATGCATCCCATACCTGTACCCCTTCGTTCCACAGTTTTTTTAGATCTTCCACCAACGGTGCTAGGAACACATCGATATCATTCCCAGGTTGTTTTGGCCCTTGGATAAGTATCGACAGCAAAATGTACTTTCACTTCATACACAACCAAGGAGGAAGGTTATAGATGCAGAGAGTCACGGGCCATGTGCTATGTCGGCTGCTCATACTACTGAATGGATTCATTCTATCTGTACTCAGTCCAAACCTTATATTCCTTGGTTCTGCACCGAACTCTGCAAAACTCCTATCGATGTTTCTCCACTGCGCGGAATCAGCAAGGTGTCTTAGCATTCCATCCTTCTTGCGCTCCTCCGAGTGCCAACGCAGCAGTTTTGCCTCCTTTGGATTTGCATAAAACCTTTTCAAACGGGGAATTATAGGAAAATACCATGCCACCTTAGCAGGAGGTCTTTTCTTCGCCTCTGTTCCCTCGCCATCATCTGATTGATTGTTACGTTTGTATCGGTATGTGTTGCACACCGGACATACATGCATGTTTGCATACTCTTTACGGTAGAGGATACAGTCGTTCGGGCATGCATGTATTCTTTCTACTTCCATTCCCAACGGACAAAGAACCTTCTTGGCTTTATACGTGGTTTTAGGCAACTCATTTCCCTCCGGAAGCATGTCCGCTAAAAGACCTAGCAGCGCCGTGAAACTCTTGTCGGACCAACCGTTGCTTGCCTTCAATTTTAACAGTTCAAGCACGGCCGACAACCTCGTGTACTTGCAGCCCGTGTACAAAGGTTTATCTGAGTCCTCCATCAAGCCACGGAATTTAACATACTCTCTCTCATCATAGTTCTCTTCTACATCGCGAAGCATCTGATCCAGATTATCATCGTGCAACCTATCCGAATCCGAGCCACAATCGACATCAGCCGGCGGCATGTCATTCACTTCACCTGCGATGTCATCCGGGGGCATATCATTCACTTCACCGGCGATGTCATCCGGCGGCATATGATCATTCACTTCGTCATAACTGGTCCAACACGTATAATCCTTTTTGAAACCCCTCCGAATCAAGTGCGCTTCAATTTGCCTTCGGTTCTTAAACATCTTCAAATTCTCGCAGTCAGTGCATGGACAGCACATATATTCCACCCCCTTATTCAACATATCCTCCTCGGCGGCTCTTATAAAAGCAGAAACGCCATTAATGTACTCTTCACTCACACGGCTCGCGGCATACATCCAGCTTCGATCCTACGTTACGTACATATATAACAACTTAGTATTAAAATCTAGAATCACTAATTATAACTACATATATACCGGCCACATTTATTATATTGAGACTTAATTTCCTAGCTCAATTCATATTACAAACACAATAGCTATTATATAACCAACAATTTTGCAAATTAACCATCTTCAATAACCACTCATGGATTACTTACAGTACCTAAATTGTAATGCAATTAAAAATAAATAAATTTCATTACTAACCATATCTACAGCAATCAGGAAAGTCTGAATCTTAATTCAAAGCTCAATCTCTGCCTCTTCCCACCAAATTAACTGGCCTGAAATCGTCTAGCTTCCTCCCGAGTGAAAAAGTGCGCAGCAGTGGCTAGATCTGGATCGAAATGAAGACAGATGCGGTCTGAGCAGCGCAATAAATGCCTTAGTCATTATCACAGACGGTTTTTAATTAAAAACCGTCTGTGATTACCAGTTATGATAGACGGTTTTTTATTAAAAACCGTCTGTGATAAGCTTCATACCAGAACGCTTCGCGCGTGTTTCGATGCCAGAACGCTTCGTGTTTCGATCGTCTAATAAACGTCTCTCGATCGTTATACGAAGCGTCTATATCATTCATGTTTGGGTATACGAACCGTTTGTGCTAAAGGTTAAATATGCGCTCCTAATCCAGGTCTCTAGCTTCTACGTACGTACAATACAATATACAATACAACATGGCTTCTACTACTGTTCTTGTGATCATCTCCTTCCTCTCATCTGTTCATCACGAATTGTTCAGCCGGAACCTTACACAGGCGGCCAGCAATTTGCATCTGGAGCAACTTCTCCGCACCCGCCCTGCTCTCCTTCCCCGACTTTCTTGCATCCGTCAGCTTGACCTGATCCTCCGCCGTCGACGGAGGCGTCTCACTGCCGCTCAAGAAAGGGAAACAGCCCTCACCCTGGTTCTTCTCCACAATGTGCGCAATGCGGAAGAAACTCTACACGCATTGCAGAGACTGATGGATAGCCTTGCCGATCAAGCAGAAACGGCAGATTCTGAGGAATCTTTTCATGCTATCCTCTACGACATTATGGATGCTGCTGATCATTTGCCTAGACTGCAGGAGAAAGTGCTGAGGACAAGGGCAATCTTAACGGCGTTCAAGAATTTAGCGGCTGATCCTCCAAGTCCCCAAGTTGAAGAAGAAGCTTACGAAACCCAAAAGAATACAATCTGGGAAACTCTTTACCTGTGCGACTTTTGTAATAAATTTGCCTCTAATTGAAATTAATAAATTTGCCTTTAATTTGTGATCTCTTGTCTCAGTAGTTCTGTAGTTAAGTTATTAGAAGCAATGTGTACTTATATGTTAACCTCTGATCTAGAATATGACAGACAAAGGGACATCACAGCCGGTTCTTGTGAAAAACCGTCTGTGAACATTCCCAGACGGTTCTTAACAACAACCGGCTGTGATAGTTGACACAACACAGACGGTTTTTAATAAAAACCGTATGTGATATTCCAGTATCACAGACGGTTCAGCGGTAAGAACCGTCTGTGATACTCCTTTTTCCCGCCACAAATACCACAGACGGCCTTCAAATTAAAACCGTCTGTAATAGTTTACATCACAGATGGTTTCACAAAACCGTCTGTGATTTACCGTCTACTATTAGCCTTTCTGTAGCAGTGAAACCAAAGGAACTCGATCGATCGATTTCTACGTTACAAACATAGCTACAGTACAAAATCCTATAGCAATGAGACTTTTTTTCCCTTTGAATCAAAGTGACCCTCGTTCTTGTCCACGGGCTCGACGTCCCATATGCCTACACCATAAATCCAGAAAATTTTTCTTACAGACGGTGTCAACTGCATGAGGTCCACCATACCCTCTAATATGTGTGTTATTTCTCCTACAAGCGCAGATTGAATTTAATGATCTTTGCAATTTTTTCCATGGGTCCATGTAATCAGTGGCGGAGCCAGTATTTAATTACTCCCCGGGTTCAGTGGTGGAATGATCTAAACTATCTGAGCTAGATCATGAAAATATTACCTGAACTAGACTGAATTTACCCAGCTTCCATACCCCATGCTAAAGCTTACCCTACTCAGGGTGTGGCTCCGCCCCTGCATGTAATGCATCAAATACTTAGTAAAAATAAACACTATCTGTGTTACTTACCCCTACCAACATTGGTTTATTGACACACATGCAACTCATTATGACCATCCAGAACTCCACTTATGCATTCTCGTCTAATTTATTAGCTAATTTTTAAAGAATTTCTCATCTAGTCGTGACACATCAGCATCCAAACAAGCATCCTCGTGACACATGGCACATAGGAACAGCTTGGAGTTCTTTCATGAACTTATCATCCTTCACTGCAGCTTCATTTCACTCCCAATCAGAAGATTCACACATAATTACTGAGCATAAACACTGTGCGGTTCCACTGAATGGGAGAAACACACAGTAGATTCCAACTGTTTCTCATTAGGCACGTCGCTTTAACTTTATATATAGGTAATAAAGTAGATTCCAACTGTTTCTCATAAGACCATCTGCAATGCATGTGTTTAGCAGTTCAATAGACTAGAGTTAATATTAGGAACCGATTTAATACGTTGGAATATGTCGATTCAAAACGAAACTATAGAGAGCCGATGCAAACTTTGCATTCGGATACAACTCAATAAAATAATGCTTTTCTAAGGTAGCTAGCAGTTTGCATTAACTCTTACCTTTTTTAAGCAAAGGAAAGGACAGAGAAATTAGAGAAAGTTTGCGCCGAATGATTATTTTATTTTTACAGTGGATACGTCTAATACATAAATTCAATTCAACACACTTGAGAAAAATACACTTACTTTGAATCAGCTTATATATGGTACAAAGTCAGAGCTCAACAACCCAGATATATAAAATAGCAATAGAAAGCTTTCTTCTGAAGCAATGATGAAGCATAAATTATCTGTTCGGACGTTGACTTCACAGATGAAACTGCCCGTGGTACTAACTACTAACGGAAACCTACCTCCCCCCCCCCCCCCTTTTCTTCTTCCGAAGGAAGCCCAAAATTCTCTGCTTGCAAATCTCTCTGTAATTACCCAGCTCCTACTCCATGGAAATCGATTACACCAATATTTTTAGCTTCGGCAACTCATCAGTGTTATTAGTTTCCAACGTAGTACGGACAACATAAAATGGGAACATATGTTGACCCAGTATACAAATGAAACTAAACTACAAAAATACTAATTTAAATTTAACTCTATGACTATTAAGCAAATCATGTTTGTTAAATTTTAATTAGAGCTAAACTTCACTGCATTCTCCCTTTGAAAGCCAATACCTTAGTTCCTTGCCACGACACCATGATCCGGACTTCTTACCTGCTAGTGGAAGCTGTAGCTCAGTTGTTAATGTGATTCAAGAAAAAGACGTGAAATGTGAACAGTACAGAGGAACGGGAGTAATCGAAACATCATGCTGTTGTTTGGCGTTGTCTACAGCTTAAAATCAAATGTAGAAATATTTAGACTAAAGTACGCATGCTCAAGGCTATATTGACTTGGAGTCATGTGAATTGTTCCCGTCATATTTCATTAAAAGGTCCTTAATATGCGGATACTTAGGGCCTGTTTGGTACATGTTTATATTTTATTTTTTTAGCATATACTCCTAATTCTATGATAATCCTCTTCTTTGAGAATTTGGAGCTGGCTCTAGAAAGCATTTGGTTAGTAGATTGGCTCCAGAAAATATAAGAGCGAGGATTAGAGGCAAATAGACCATGAAATCCCTATTTGTAACACTTCATCTGTATACATGTCTTACTGCTTTGTATTTGTACATAATTTATGGAAGAATTTCCAATTTTTTTAGGACCATATATACACAAATATGAGTTTTGTTTCTAGAAAACACCCTCTCTGGATATTTTAGTAAAACTCTATAAAGTTTTGCCTTGAGTGTCCAAATAACCTTAGTACATGGTCTCGCAACCATATATACAAAAATTTTATATTCTAATTTGAAAAAAAAATAAAAAGAAGTAGCACAGCTCATGTGCTGCACCTAGCCACTACACATGATATCAACCAATTGCCTTGCCAGCTCCACACGTACCAACCCATCAACACAGCGAAACAGAGCTTGATGGGTAACCAAACAAAGAGCAAAGAAGTTACAGCCAGAGTTCCACAGAAAATAATCTAGGTGGGCAATGCGATGGTATTATCTAATCATTGCGAGTCTGAGATAACATTATCCCATTTACAATACCAAGTCACCAACCATTCCAATTGCTACCTATCCACAAAAGCTAGGGTCTTCGCCACTGTGTTAACAGCAAAATTGTGTTTGGCGCGATCAACATGGCTGCGCTACAGTGCTGCGGGCTTATTTGGCACTATTCATAAGTTTCGTCTTTTTCTAAAATTTTGGCTTTTTGTTGAGCTTTTTTGCCGGTTCTTTTTTTTCCTGTATGTGTTTGTATTATACGTAATGGGCTAACATATTTTTTATATTTTTAAAATTTTTTAAATTTAATTATGCTAAATAAGCCTCTGTCAGCTACAGTGTTTTCAGTCATAAGCCACGAGCTTTTAAGCCGAATCGATCACCCCAACATCTGAAGGGAAACACCGCAATGGCCAAAATCAGCCTGTCCATATCTTAAGGCTTAACCGAGACTACGGTGCTAGGTACAGTATAATGTAAGGCTAATTGGTTAATGGTAAGGTTTTGATTTTGATGAGATGGCAAAAGTAACAGACGGAAGGGAGGTCAGATCCGGAGGTCCTTGATGTCTGACAGAACGGTGGCGCCACTGGCCGATCTTTCGTCAGGGAGGCTAGCCACTAGTTGGCCACAAGCACCAGCTATGTCTTGACCCATCAGTTGGCGCACAGTGGTTCTGAACTTCTGATCCTGTAGGCGCCTCTTAGGACCTTTGTAAGACCAGACAAGCAATAGAGAAGAGTGAATGATGTCTTTTAAATCTTTCTTTAAGCATTCACTTATCTCTTTTGTCCGATAGCTTCAGAGCTGTGAAGATTAGGGTTGAAATCCCACTTGAAAACCGGAGCAGCAGAGCGAACACAGCAGGAAAACACCGCGGTTGAAAACTGACAACATGGTCGAAAGCTGTGATCAATGAGAATTCATCGAGAAATTATGGAGTGACTTAGAATAATTGTATATAACAAAGTCGCTAACAAATTGATAGGTGTTAAAGCGACAACTATATAGGTTTCCAATGAAGAAAGGTACACGGTTCGTTGACTATCTCAATGTCTTCAACAAGTTTATCACACAACTGATTAATGTGGATGAGACAATTGAGAAGAATGGCATGGTCATCATTTTAGTTTAATATCTACCGCTATGATGGGAACAATTGATGATGAATATTCTTCATCGAAAAAAGCACTCTCAATTTCAATGAGACAATTGAATGACTATCTATTGAAGGTGGAGTCTTTAAAGAAGCCATGGGAATCTTCATTCTCATGTGATCAAGCATTTGCTCAGACAAAAACAAAAGTCACACAAAGAAGAAGGGCACGCAAGGACACATGTGCATGCTATCTATATGACGAGGAAGGTCACATGATAAAAGATTATCCAAGTTAAAACAAATAAAGAGTGCATACTCAGTGGTAATAACTAAAAATGATTTGGACGTACTTGTCGTCGATCAATCAGGTACTTCTTATAGATGGATATTAGATTCAGGTTGTAGCTCCCATATACATTCAACAAGGAAGATATTTGACGAGGATTTCTACGCCCGACACATGAAACTATTTACTTAGCAGATTGCAAGGAATATACAACTTAACAGATTACAAGGAATATACAGTCATTGAATTGGGAACAATTACATTGAAGATATATGATGGAGCACATCACATATAGATGAGAGTTTGATATGTTTCCGGCTTAAAGAAGAACTTAATATTTATGAGGTTGTTTGAACTCGAAGGTTGTGAGGTAATCGTAAAAAAAATTATCTACAACAATGAAGAATACCAATTAATGGGTAATCATAAGCGAAAGCAACCAATGGGAGGTTTGATAAAAATCTTGGTTAGGTGAAGAAAATCATGTTGTCAATGATAGGTACTTAGATTTTATCTGTAGTTATGTGCGGAACTACAAAGATGGTTGCAAACTCTAGTAGTTACAGGGGCAAAGGTGGCATGGAGGGCTTTATGAATAGGAGGTGCGGTTAACGAAGTTACACAACAAAGGAGGCCTCACATAGAGGATTCGAGCAGGATAGCCTGGATACTGACATGCATATCGTGCTGATGTGTATGAGCCCTTATGGTAGGAGCACTCCCAAATATGGGAGGAAAAAGGAATAAAAAAGATGGAGTCGACTTGGAGCGAGTTCTTGGAGCAACACAGTGACTTCAACGGACAAGAGTGAAGGTGGAGATGTGACTTTACATACGGCGAGACATGGACCAGTGCATGCAACTATCTCATCGAGTGTGCTTTCATCAGTCTTGAAAGAACAGCGATCTGATGAAACATTCTCTCCTGCCTCATCGAGTTTACAATTTTACCCCTTTAATGATTGTACTGCTAGTATTGGGGGTGGCAGTATAACTAAATCCTAACTAATCTGAACTATTGGATCACAAAGATTAGACAGCTCATATTCATTTCAAAGTAGCGTAAATGAGCTCTAAATTTACATGGTTCTCTTATCTAGGATCCCTTCATTAGGGGATAATGAAGGAAATAATACCTATATTGATCAATTTCCTACCTTGATGATTCCATTTAGTTCTAAGATTAGTCGTTAGTACTTTGTACTAAGTACATGTGATCCTAAAAACATGTTCTACCTTGAGCAAAGCCAAACTAATTCTAAGCTAGCACTTGTGCTGTAGCTCATTTCTTGCAATTTGTATACTAGCTTATTTAGATTTCTATCTATCCCGCAAGAACTCTCTGATATCAAAGGTGCACTCAACAGTGAAATTGAACCGTTGATTTTTGTTCATCTCTAAATTTTTGTTCTTTGTACAAATTGTTTCCTCTCCTTTCCCCCCTTGTAGGATCTCTAAGAACTGAGGACCGCCCTTAAGAAGCAACAGGAAGATATGTCAATTAGCTTGAAGAATTTGGGGGTAATTACCCTTCTACATTCATGATGGTGCAATTTATATGTTGAATCACTATTGTGAAATTTTTATGTTCAATTGTATCTAAACATTTTTCTTTTAGCTACAAGATGTACTGAAAATGACAGGAACAAAAGAAGTGGGGAGGAGAATACAAGTGAGGGTGCATAAGCTAACTTAGGGATCCTGAAAGTATCTTCCTAGCTTAATTTGTGTTCTCAAAGATTAGCTGGCTTATGAGAGAAATTTTCGGATATATAGATAGTTGCAAGTTGCAACCATAGGACAGTCAAGTGACTTGTGTTCTATAGTCTGCACTTAATTAAATGCCAATTTTGTAAAAAAGTTTGTTAACCTGTACCTTTCCCACTTTTTAGTTGGATGATAATCCGAAAAATCATAACGAAACCAGAGGTGTCAAGGAGGAAAAGAATGTAAGTAATTATTTATTGGATAGCTAGAGTAGATTGGTAATGATTGCTCTTATTTCTGTTTTGGATTTCCAGAACTGTCAAGCACTGATATGTGACTGAATACTATCCTAAACAATTGAGAATTTTGAATTTCTGAAATTTAGCATGGCATCTGCTATTTGTTCCCCAAATATAGCATGATCCTTGTAATCTTGGATGTCTAAACGTCCTTGATAACATAAGAGAATATTTGTTTGTCCTTCTGCTATCAGTTTAGGCTAAAGGGTAGAATATGAAAAATTCTGAATGGTCAAATGTGTCCTGCACTTTCGCTATTTAGAGCATTTTCAATACAAGGACCTCTATTCTTTCTTTCTTTCTTTCTTTTTTGAGAGGAACAAACAACCCATCCAATCACCCTTGGGCTACTTGTGTTAGCACTTAGCACAAAAAATAAAACAAATATTATTTGAGAGAGTCAGAAACCACATCAGTAGTCTAACACTGGTACTAGGAAAACAAGTAGGCGAATAAGGAACTGTGTGACAACAAGTAGGTGAATAACTAACTGTGTGACTTACGCTTTGATAGTGGTGTATTGTGGCTTGGGTCAGGGACTGTTTTTTTTTAATGACCTGGCCAAACAGAGGACACACCTAGTTCTTTTATAAGATAACAACGATACTAGAATTTTAAGAAAAATGAATGTTATCATCAATCTTGTCATGATTTCTGTGTGACCACTTTATTTGCAGGTCTGTTATAGTGTTATGTGATCTGAATGCTATCTTTTATTACATGATTTGCCTATTTACTTGTCAGTTGATAGTTGGTGCTTGCAAAATCATTTACTCAGGTATGTTCTCATTGATGAAGCCCATTCATACAAAGGAGCATTTGGCTACCATACTGCACTTAGAAGATTGAAGCGTATTTGTTCAAATAGTATGTCTACTTTGTTGAGCCAAAATTTTTAAATTGCTAGTTTAGGCTTCACTTATGTTGTTGCCAGGACTTGAACTTTTTGAGTTATGAAAATTTATTACTTGAGTTGTTTTGAAAAATTCAATTGACTACCTAAAAATTCTAGGACTAATCCTTAGAAGTTCAAATTTCCTAGGTATAACTTAGTAGATTGATGTAAATTTAGGAACTACTAATACAGTTACACATACCTTGGCCTTTTGTGTTTACAATTGATGAAGTTGCATGAAACGAAAACAATGTGTAAAAACAACTGTGAGATGACCATTCAATTAAGATGTACATAATGTTTGGATGTGCATAATAACTTGTTTACGTACGCATGTAAGCAGTCATTGTAATGAAGAAAACACTATAACAAAATTACTAATAATCGATGATAATGTTTGGGTACCTTCATCATAGACATTGTCCTGTATTGTGTTAACCCTCCGCTGACTTCTCAGTGTGGAAAGCTATGGCCTACCAACTGGCTTCTCGAAAAGAATGTGCATTACTTGTTTATATAGCTGGCAAAAGCCACATGATGCAGCTAACAACTTCCTATTGTGTTGGGATGTTGAAATATTGGGTTGTTCACACGATTCTGAAGGTACTGTTGTGGCTAACAGCCTTAGTTATTATGCGATGACTAACATTCAAAAGCTATTGATTCAAAAATCTTATTCTTCTCTATATCTAGAGTGACCAAACAATAACAAAACAAATACCGCTATTAAAAGTAGCCTTCAAATAAATAAATTGAAAATATTGTTTCTTCCATGTATATTAAAAAATATATAATATAGCCAAATGGTGTACGCACTGCCTTTCATGATTTCTTGAATGAAATTCGGTGGCAAATTCCAAAGGCACGTCATCGGTGCAAGTGGGAGTCCAATGTGAAATTTTGAGCTCATTCAGAGAATGATTGCTCGCTTATACAGGTTGATACAACCAAATAGTGTACGCACTACCTTCTACGATTTCTCATACACAATACGGAATGAACTCTAGCGGAGAATTCCAATGGCACGTTAGCGGTGCAAGTGGGAGTGCAGCGTGAAATTTTTAGCTCATTCGGAGAACGACTGCTCGCTTGTATGGGTTGATACAGACAAATGGCGTACGAACTGTCTTCCACGATTTCTCATGTGCAGTACGGGACGAACTCAGGAGGCGAATTCCAATGGCACATCAGCGGTGCAAGTGGGAGCTGCTCGCTTATACAGGTTGATATAGCCAAACGGTGTACGCGCCATCTTCTACGATTTTTCATGTGCAGTATGGGACAAACTCAGGCGGTAAATTTCAATGGCATGTCAACGGTGCAAGTGGGAGTCCAGCGTGAAATTTTCAGCTCATTTAGAGAACGACTGCTCACTTGTACATGTTGATATAGCCAAACGGCGTGCACACTGCCTTCCATGATTTCTCATGCGCAGTACGGGACGAACTCCGGCGGCGAATTCTAATGGCATGTTATGTTAGAGGTGCAAGTGGAAGTCCAGCGTGAAATTTTTACCTCATTCGGAGAATGACTACTTGCTTGTACAAGTTGATATAGCCAAATGACGTAGTATAGGAGGAACTCCGGTGGTGAATTCCAATGGCAAGGCAGCGGGGCAAGTAGGAGTCCAGCGTGAAATTTTCATTCGAAGAATGACTGCTCGCTTCTAGAGGTTGATATAGCTAAACGGTGCATACACTGCCTTCCACGACTCCTCATGCACAATACGGGACGAACTCCAACGGCGAATTTCAATGGCATGTCAGAGGTGCAAGTGGAAGTCCATTGTAAAATTTTCACCACAGAATGAATGAATGAATATGTTGCTGTTATGCCCAAGGTAGTAAGGAGAATGAATGAATGTGTTACTTAGATTGAGAAGCTGGAGTAATTGAATGTGAATGTACATCCTGTTTTTCGAAGAAAACGGCAGCGGTGATAATGTGCTTTTGTTTTATGCATTATCCATAAGGTTGTGTTCGCGCGCTCCTTCACAAGTGCACCATCTATTTTTTTGCTGCAACCGCTACGGACGGCGTGGAGTCGCGCGCCTCGTGGTTGACAGTCTCTCTACAACACAGAAGAAGTTAAATGACAATAGCACCTCTCACATCTCTATATAGATCGAACCAAAACTCTTCTGAGTAATGGTTAGATTGGACCGAATACTGGACCAGGTACCTAGACGGGCTATATGTATACCTGAGTCCTAAAATTTTTTATTGTCGAAATGGAAGGCCGGAGCCCTGTTCGGCCTCAACTACGCTCCGCCACTGGATATGGCCATCGCTGTCATCAATCCAATGCCGCATGGTCAAGTAGCTTTTCAAAACATTGAAGCTGTCCTCACATAGTTCATTGTGGATGTCAAGAGGTTTAGGCTACGTGATATTCAGCCTTGTCCATTTGGTGCTGCAAGCATAATGAAGGGCTGAACTGGAAAGGATTGACATTCAATAGAGAATGTTGGCTTATGCTAGTAGGGTTTCCTCTTGACTACTGGAGTGTAGGCCATATCTCAGATGCTACTAGGGGTTTTGCAAATTACTGGTGCGGGAAAAGGATCTCAGTAACTTAGCACACATTATAATCAAAGTTAGGGTACTTGATCTGGAAAAGGTGCCTACAAGTATCCAAATTACAGAAGGGGAGGGTCTTCTTAGTGATTCTTGGACTGTTCCCCGTGAAATCATTGACCAAACTATGCTAGGAGGTGGGCCACCAGATACGTGGTGGTGATCAGTTGGGCTTAAAAGCTCATGGCTTATGGCTGAAAACACTGTAGCTGGATGAAAAAACACTGTACCTGACAGAGGCTTATTTAGCATAATTAAATTTAAAAAAATTTAAAAATATAAAAAATATGTTAGCCCATTACGTATAGTACAAACAAATACGGAAAAAAGAACCGGCAAAAAAACTCAACAAAAAGCCAAAAGTTCAGAAAAAGACGAAATTTATGAATAGTGAAAAATAAGCTGGAAGCCAAAAGCTTAAGCCTAACCGATCACTGCCTGGTCCATCGTCAGCAAGGGTGTGTGTGGGTGGGCATCCTTTCCCGCCACACCTTCCTCCATGGGGTGGCCATGGTGGTCAGCATGGTCCTGGTGACATAACGACAATGGCGGAGGCCATGGTGGTGGCCCAGGGGTGGCAACAATGTAATTCAAGGTGGTGGTCAGAATGCAGATCTGGGTGGCCCTGGTTAAGGTAACTGGGGTGCATGGCCTGATGCTGCCCCTGCTGCTCTCAGTGAAGCTGTTGCCCAACACGTCCATCAGATAGAATATGCTCCGCTGGTTGTCGCCCCCCTGAAGATGGCAATCAACAGGTGAATGACAACTAGGCAGCGGTCTTACATTAGCCCAATGCACTGCATATCAGGATAATCAAGACCAAGCAAATTTGCCAGTGGGAGAAGCTTTTCTAGATCTAAATGACCTTCTAGCCCATGATGAGAATGTGGAAGGTTGACCTTACTTTTTGCTAGGAATTGGACAGCAGGATATAATTATTGAGAAACAAGATGACATGGAACTAGAGCAAGCCTTTCACAACCCTGACCAGAGTAGTCTTACTCTGTCCTTATAAGTGATCTCCGTCGGATGTTGAAACTCTTCAGTATAGGGAGGAGTACAGGATGTTGAGATGATGCCGCAGCAAGAAGGAATCCAGGTGCAACTTATGCAGGTGCTTCTTCCTGACCTGAATCAGCCAATTGAGGATGTAGAAATGAACATCCAGCTTGGAATGGTTCATGTTTATCCAGAGATAGGTATGCATCAGAAAGAAACCCCAATAACTGCTTTCTCCCATGTTGCTGCCAAGAAGGTGCTGATCAATGAAAACATGGATTCTATGTCAGGAGATACAGTGTCTGAAAGTAATGCTAGGACTGACCATGCAAACTTGGAAACTACTCAAGCTAGGGACCATCATTTCACTGCTGAGGGTCTCAGTTTATGGGCCAAAATTTTGCCCCAAAGAAAGGTACGAATGATGGGCCCTCAGTACCAGTTCCAGACAAATGGGCTCACTTCTTCACAGCCATGCTCCTTTCTCCTTAGAGTTTTCGCTTGGTAAAGCAACTCCTGTCTTCCAAGGTTTGGGATTTATAAATCAAGTGGAAGAGCAGCCGAATCCAAAGAAGCAATGTTTTGCCCTCAAAGTGTCCATTCTCTGCAGAAGTGGTCTGTCAGTTACTTCTTATCCCAAAGGAGCAGATTGGAGAAATTCACACAGCTAAAGGCAAACTCAAAGAAAAGGTGATTGGGCCGCAGGATGAAGATTCTGAATACTCGGCAGAACAAGACATGAAGCAGAAACCAGCCTCTTTGATAATTCCTTCAACACCTATTTTCACAGGAAAGGATGATGCTGAAGCATCATCTATTACTTCAGCTCTTCATGTCAAGCGAAAGCGAGGTAAAAGAACTGTCCCCTTGGTAGAAACTGAGGTAAGAAGAAGCACAAGAATGAAGAATCAAAATGGAGGTTTCAGGCGCAAGACTTTTTTTGACAAGAATTGTCTTGCCTGTAATTCTATGCCAGCTAACCTTTCAAGCAAAGTTATCAAGAACTTGTGTACAGATTTCTGCAAGGTGCCTCCTGGAGAGGTAACTGATGAAAAGCTGGCAGTCAAGGCAAAGAAGAAAAAGAAAGATGATGATAAGCAAAACAAAGACAAGAAAAGTAGGCAAGACTGAAGATGGTGGGCCTCGGTGCTGTAGTAGGTTTGGGAGTTTCTTGTACTGCATCAGTTCTCTAGTTCAAACATTTTTTGCCATAATGCTATCTGTCTTAAGGAACCTTTCTATTCAGTTGCTTTGGTCAATACCCTGCTGTGATAATTATAAGTACAGTCTCTGTAAGAATAGTGCATGGATCATCTGGAATGCTTGCTTTCTGTGGATGTATGATGGCCTTCGGTTTCAACTAGCCTGGTCCTTCTCAGGTTGTGTTTTCTCTTGTCAAAAGATTCTGGATGTTGCAGTGATAAATAATCAGCCTGGTCCCTCTCAGGCTAAGTTTTGCCTAAGACTGGTAACCTTTATTTTGGATAATACCAACATATCTACCGTAGTTACTATGCTTCTCTAAGAATTCGCTCCAAGTCGCTTCACTTTTTTCCTCCCACCTTTTTGAGCGCCTCCACCATAAGGGCTCGTGCACATCACCGTAATATGTGTGTCAGTGTTCGAACTAGCCTACTCAGACCCTCCACTTAAGAGCTCATTTATTATGTAGTTTAGTAAACCACATCTCCTATTCCTACAGCCTTCCATGCCATAGGTTTGTATCGCCTCTGAGCTCCACCTACTCACCATTACTACGTGGTTGGTCCCACCAAGTCTTCATTCTTCTAATAGCTCGCACCTTCACCTTTATATTTGGTAGATTTTGCAACTGACTTTGCAGTTCCGCACATAACTGTAGATGAGATCTGAGTACTACAGTTGATGACACGGTTTCCTTCTCCTGACTAGGATCTTATCAAACCTCCCATTGGTTGCTCTGCCTTTAAGATTACCCTTTAATCGATATCTTCCATTGCTCTAGATACATTTCATGATTACTTATTCTTTACAAGTAACTTGCGTGATTCCACCTCGAAGTGATACATCAAAATCTTCGAGTTCAAGCTACCTCATAGATAATACAACCTTCTTTAGACTAGGAATATATCGAATTCACATCAATGTGTGATGCACTCCATCATATATATCCAATTTAACTGTTCCTATCTCAGTAGTTGCATCTCATTGTAATCCGCTAAGTAAAAAAGTTTCATGTGCCAGTCGTAGAGATTCTTCGTCAAACATTTCCCTTGTCTAACATATATAGAAGGAACAACTTGAATCTAATATCCATTCATGAGAAGTACCTGCTTAACTGATGACTAGTACATCCGAATCATCTGTTGCTACCGCCGCTGAGCATGCATCCTTTATTTGCTTCAAACTCGAACAGTCTTTTATCATGTGACCTTTCTCACCACATATATAGCATACACATGTGCCATTTGTCTTGCCTTTCTTCTTCACGTGACCTTTGCTTCTGTCTACAAGATCACCTAAGGATGAAGATTTCGATGGCTTTTTCAAGCACTCTACCTCCAACAGATATGCAATGGCCTCGTTGAAGTTGAGAGTAGTTTTTCCAACAAGAATATTCATCACTAGTTGCTTCCATGATGCTGGTAGAGATGATGCCAGTGTGACAACCTTGTCATTCTCCTCAATTTTCTCATCCACAATAGTCAGCTGTGTGATAAGCTTGTTAAAGACGTTGAGATAGTCAACGAACCATGTACTTTTTTCCATACGTAACCTATACAGCTATTGTTTCAACACCCATCGGTTTGTCAGTGACTTTTCCATATACAATTCTTCTAAGTACTCCCATAATTTCTTTGGCAAATTTGCCTTCATTACCGAGTACTTTATTTCATCAGAAAGACATAGATGGATTGTACTGACAGCCTTCCGCCCCATCACCTTCCTGTCTTTAGCAGACATCTTTTCTGGTTTCTCCTCTTCAAGAGCATGATTAGCCACTACAAGACAAGGACACCCTTCACCATGCATTACCATATGCTGAAATTTCTTCCATTGTCAAATTTCTCTATTTAATTCTACATTGTCAATATCGATCTTAATTTTGTGCCACCTGACACTTTATCAATCTTCTCACAAATCATATTAATTTGGCCTTAGGTTTGATGCTCTTGTTATATTATGATACACCTTATGTGCAGCAGGCCCCAAATTAGATTAGGATTTATGAGATAATGCACAAGCATGCACAATATCAAGAACAAAGAAGATGAATCTCATGTAGAGAACCAAAATAATAACGTTGAAGCAACCTAGATGAGAGAGAAATTATTTGACAAAGCTGACTGCAAATTTCTTAAGCACAATTTCAAAAAAGTACAAGGAATTATTGCTCACTCATAACCCCCTCGAATCTTTTAGGACCCTCGGATCTTTACCCTATACAAGAATCTAGTGCTAAAGAATATCCTAGCCTCTAATTATCTTGTGCGCCTCTGCTTTGAATGAGTAGGCTTGATTGCTATATTTCTTGGTTTCTTCATGGTCACCCTCCATGGTTTATATAGTCCCTCCTGCCCCTTCTCTAAATTAGAGTAGGAATCTGTAACACCCCACGTAACCATATGGGATGTTACTATGGAACGTCATCGCCAAAGTGAAACATAAAATAAGAACAACAAAAGAAATCACAAAGAGTTAAAAATTTTATTAACACTTTAATAGAAAACCAACGGAAGCTGGAATAATATTTAAAGTATGGGACCGGTCCACTTCTAATCAAATAAAGAACGAACGAAACAACAAAACGGTGGCAAACCACGGTGCTGAAAACTCGAATGCTCCCACCCATGCATGATGCTATCACTCCACTGGCCTTTTACCTGAGACTGAAAAGAGCAAGCGTGAGATTTGGAAATTTCAGCAAGTACCCAACTACGGTCGCAATACAAAAGTACGACAAGCGATGCAACCATATGAAATAAAGGCAAGCATGACAAGTAAGCAATGGACAAAAGGCAACCAACGAGTAACTGATATCGGAGATACTGTCATGATTAGGAGACGGATATTATAAGAAATGTGTGTTAAAGATATTTGTTATGTGACAAGTTATAGCAAGGGTGCCGACGACCTCCTCCCACATACCCGGTTATACGAGAATAGCCAGGCACAACCTTGTCCTTGACTGTATAACCGCAGAAGGGGTGTAATATCCTGTGTAACGAGAATGTACAGCCCCCCGTACGTTACCAGGTTGGGTAGAAATGACCCCTATATGTGGATAGCCCCGGCGTGATAACCCTTAGTTTGTTATTTAGTGAATTATCCATGATATAATTAGAAAGTTGTAATTGAGTTAAGGTAAAGTTATGAGAGTAAATGTTTGATACGATGTGGCCAGAGACAGGATTGGTGAAACTAGGTGATAAAGTAACCGGTACATCATGGACAGATTATATAAAACAAAATTATGGTAATTAAGAGATGGCGAGGATAAGGCTATAAGAAAACTATGAGAAGTGCAAAGATGTGCTGGGGTTGAAAATGGAAAGACATAGTTTCTGACATGAGCACGATGTGGAATAATGTTAAGATGATAGTGATATAGTAGTCAACCTAATGAGGTATTATAATGTAACTCACACAAGGTTATCAACCAATCAAGTTTTATTATGTGATAAGTGATTATTAGTCAAATTAACATTTATTGTGTTATATCGGTCATGACTCACACAAGGAACTATACCAATAATGCCACACGATATCGAAAAGATTAAACATAGATGCTTTGGTATTTAAAGGACTGCTAATGATTTTAACGTAAGTCTACAACATGATCACCCCCTACCCCTACTAACGGTTTAAACATGAACCCTAAACATTACTTAAAAGCATGAATCGTAGAACATTATTAACAGAGTATTCTAACAAACCTAAAGGCATGTGAAATAAGATAACCTAGAACATTATGGTAGGAATACAATATTAACAGTATAAACCCAGCAAGCATTAACAATATGATGATACTAGGCTAGCATGATAATAACCAGGTAAGCATTAGAGATATGAAAACAACCAGGGACTTAGTGATATGATATTAGTGAGGTCATTTGGTGACATGATATTAGCCAGATAATCTAGTGATACGATCATAGCCAGGTAATCTAGTGATACGATAGCAACCAGGTAATTCAGTGATATGATAATTGTACTTAATGGCAATGGTAATGAGTAAATATGAAAGAGGTGAAATGTGGGATTAAAGCAATTGGAGATGAGTTTAGGCAAGATTACAAGGAGTGAAAAGGATTGCTAGGGTCGAAAAAAAGAAGATAAAATCAGGTATCAGATGAAGAAGGATGATACAACGGTGGTAGATATCCAAGAATTATTCTAACCCATCATTACAGCTTAACTCACACAAAGGGGTTGTCAATCAACTAGATTTTATTACGTGATACGATGTTATTAGTCAGGTTAACAATATCATGCATAATTCTATCGGAACCAACAAGCAATAACATACAAGTAAAGAATCCGAAAACCGGTAATAAACCAATCATCCCAATGTTAAAGATTACTAGTGGTTAACCTTATATTGAAGTCACTACTATGTTACCCCATCCACAAATTAAACACCAATTCTAATACCAATTAAAGCATGCAACTTAGACATCAACCTTAGCATTTTAATATATCTAAGAGTTTAGGGCATTAATTAACATAAAGCATGGAAAATAAGATAACCTAGAACCTCATGGTATGAATCCAATATTAAGAGTACATAACTGGCAGGCATTAACATGTGACA
The DNA here is from genome assembly GCA_017311315.1 of Dendrocalamus latiflorus. Taxonomy (NCBI): domain Eukaryota; kingdom Viridiplantae; phylum Streptophyta; class Magnoliopsida; order Poales; family Poaceae; genus Dendrocalamus; species Dendrocalamus latiflorus. The sequence continues at coordinate 8,678,854 of CM029664.1, forward strand.
GCAATCGGGCAAGCGTTAGTAATATGATAACAAGCAGGTAACTTCCAGGGTATGGTATTAATCAAGTAACATTAGTGATATGATAAAAGCCCGGTAAGTTTTGGTGATATGATCGTAAACAGGTACGCTTAGTGACATGATAATGGATCGGCGAGTGTTGGGTGATATGATAATAGACAGACCAGCTTTAGCGATATGGTAATGGTACTCAGTAACAAGCAATCATGGGAGATGCAAAATGTGAAATGCAGAGGTTACGACCGCGAGATACTTGCCTGGAGCACGCTCGACGGACACGCTGCACGATGGATCCGAGAAACACAACTGCCCAGCTGCTCCATCCACAGCTGCGTGAGAACCTATAGAGTGATATGGAAACCACCGATTAAATATGACGATTTTGATTAGGAACGACAAGGGATAAACGACTGGAAGGAAAACGGCAATTCGGCCGCGCCGTCGCCTCGGCCGGCTCCGGCCGCACGCGCGCTACTGCTGCATGCATGCACACGACGCGAGGCGCTGCACTGCACGCTCTGCCGACCAACGCCGCCGCCATCGCTTGCCGTCGCCGCAACTGCTGCTGCTGCCACCGCCGCAGCCCCAATGCCGTGCGAGTGCATGTAGGCGTGACGGCGAACATGCAGATGTGCCGGCGTTGCCGTCGCCGCTGCCGTGGTCAACCAGTCACCAGCTGCCATGGCCGCCGCCGCTGCAGCCCCTCGGCGCAGCCTCCGTGACGCCGCTGCCGCAGCGCCCATGGCCGTGCGAGCGTGCAGGCGAGCGCGAGCGGGCGTGTGGGAAGGCGCCGCCGCCAACGCTGCCCCGCACTGCCGACGCCGCCACGCCCTGGCTAACGCGCGTGTGTGGGCGCATGAGCGCACGGGCGGGTGTGCACGCCACCGTCGCCTTGCGCCGCCACTGCTCGCCGGCTAACCGCCTCTGCCGTCGCCGCCACGTCCGGCACGCCGTGAAGCCGCGCCATGCAGCTGCATGCACGTGCACAGGATGAACAAGCGACGGTGCCGCATGCGCCACCAGCCGCCGCCGGTGCCGCCCCCCGCCGGCGCCATGCAGCCCATGCAACCCTGAACGGGAGAGAGAGAGAGAGATGAAGAGATGAGAGAGAGAAGAGATATCTGGGAGAAGAATAGATGGAAGGAGAAAATGAGTAACGCAGGGAGAGAGATTCCCGGAAGGGAGATATTGAGGGATTAAAATAGGAAAGAGGGAGAGATGTACGGGGGTGGTTATGGAGAGAGAGAGTCTTCTTTTTTTTTTATGGATGCTACAGAATCCTAATCCTAGTATGATTTATCTAGGACTCTTTATAGCATATCTTTCTACATCCTAAAAGAGTAGTATATGAATCGCACCCTAACTCAACAACACTGAAACCCAAAAAAGACAACACATGACTACATACCTCTCCCATCACTCAATAACACATTAAAAATGATCACCAAGTTGTCGGCTGACAGATTTTAGTTGGTCATCTTGGAAACTAGTTCATGCTAATCAATATGGATTCATTAAAACAAGGACAATCCAGGTGTATCTTGCATGGGAATTTGAGTATCTTCATCGTGCCACAAGTCCAAAAAGGAAATTATTTTATTAAAGTTAGATGTTGAGAAAGCATTTTGATAAAATTGAGCATCAGGTCATATTGAATATCATGGCACACAAAGATTTTGGATCTAAGTGGATTGATTGGATTAAAACGATCCTACCTACAAGCACTTGTTCTGTACTCCTCAATGGAGTCCCTGGAAAGCTTTTCCATTGCAAGAGGGGAGTGAGACAAGGTGATCCCCTATCACCCCTATTATTTGTGACATCAATCTTGATTTTGTACCACCTAACACTTTGCCAACCTTTTCACAGATCTGATTAATCCGGCTTTGGCTCTGATACCCCTTATTATTCACACCAACCCCCAGATCGGATCAAAGTTTGTGATATATAGCATGAGCATGTAGGGTATCAAGAACGAAGTAGATAAATCTAGTTGTGCGAACCAAATAATAGCAACAAAACAATCACTACGAGAGAGATTTGATGAAGCCGACCGTAGATTCTTAAGCATGACCTCAAAAGAGTACAAAGTGATTGTCGCTCTCTTACAATCCTATCGAACCTTTTAGAACTCTCAGATTCTTGCTCTATATAAGAATCTAGTGCTAAGAAATAACATAGCATCTAATCTTCTCATGCGCCTCTTGCTTTGAATGAGTTGATTTGTGGCTTGCGTCCTCTATGATCATACCTCATGGCTTTATATAGTCTTCCTTAAAGTAAAGTAGGGATCCTATTCCGAAGAGAAGTGGGAATATTAATCCAATTAGAATTCATATAGGGATCTATGTAGCACATCTCTTCAAGTCCTAGTAGGATAGGATATAAGTCGCCTTAGTCTAAATTATCGCTCCCAATTTGCAACCCCATTGCTCCAAAGACTGAAGTAGATAGCAAAATCCTTATTAGAAAAACTTGTCAAATTGTAAATGAAGAAACCAACCTCCTTTGAAGCAACCGAGAATTGATATCCCGAAAACTAGAGCTGCCTCACTTTGAAAGCAAAGGTATTACCACCAAGACAAGATTGTAGAAGATGACTCACAGAATCCCCCGTGAAACGAAACCGAGATCGTCCAAAGGAGGCCACCAGAAAGAACCCTTCCATGAGAAAACCACCAGGGAACCGAAACGCCTCCAAATCTCCTCTTATAGTTTCAGACCCGAGTTGTAATGCAGGCAGGAGAGATCCATCAAAGAGATTAGAGAAAATCATGGTAGAGCGTCGGCATGAAGAAAGGGTTAGGAGGCGAGGTATGGAGAGGCCATTGCATGCACAGCTATTTGGCCTTGGATATAAATTGCCGGAGGATATGTTTGTGGCCACCATTTTTGACACTGGTGAATTAATCACCGTTAGAACCGTAGGGAACTCTTCAGGTCAATAAGAATTCGGACATTAGCCGTCCAATCAAATCTGGACTTAAGATTTCTTCTGTCAAATAGAGTTCTTTTAGAAGCTTCTTATCCTCATCCCTCTTCATTCGAGTTCTATCCATTTCGCCCTAACAATTGAATGATTCGCACAGAATAGCGCACAATTACTGCCATTTACATTGAGCGAGGTAGGAGACAAGAGACAAGAAATCCACGTTGCACTGTGCAATCGGGCTTTTGACGAGCTGCGGTGGTGATCATTTGGGCTTTTTTTTTTGGTACCTTATGGCTGAAAAGCACTGTAGCTGGCTGAAAAAACACTGTAGCTGACATAGACTTATTTAACATAATTAAATTTAAAAAAATAAAAAATATGTTAGGCCATTATGTATAATATAAACAAATACGGGAAAAAAAAGAACCGGCAAAAAAGCTCAATAAAAAGCCAAAAGTTCAGAAAAAGATGAAATTTATGAATAGTGAAAAATAAGCCGGAAACTAAAAGCTGAAACCAAAACGATCACAGCCGAACCAGTTGCTTATACTTTCAAATCGGCCTTTTGACGAGCTGCGACTAAAGTTGACCTCTTGCATTGTACATGCCATATTTATATTAGTTTCTATTTTTATATTTTGTTTAAGAAAACCAAAAGCTAATATACATATATGTGTTCTCAAATTGGCTCCTATACTCCTCTCGCTCTGAAGACAAGATAGGAGCCACGAGTGCATCACTCACCTAATTCTTCTCGCTTCCGTCAACTCACACATCTCTTTCTCACTTTTACATCGTTCGCTCTCTTCTTCTAAAAACTATTTCTTTTAACTAATATTATTAATTTTTGATTAAAAGCCAATACCAACACCCGTTGTCGCAGGAGGCATAAAATGGCTGCGACCTAGTAGCGTGGGAAAAAGGGCAGGGAAAAAATATTCCAAAGCTGCATATTCTAAGGCTGCCATATCACTTGGCTGGCATAAAGGACAACAGATGGTTTGTTTATAGTATCTCCCTTCCTACTCTTACACTGCAGCACTGAGGTTGATTGCATGGTTATATTAAGATCATCTCGGTTTTCAAAAAAATATTAAGATCATCTCGTGATGCTTAGATCTTGCAGGTATAACCCCGTTCCTTTGGGGGTTTTTTTACTTCTTCAAATAAACAAAGTGATTTTTTAAATAAATTCTCTAGATAATTTCTGAGCCTAAAACTGTATGCACCGTTTGCATGTACGTTTCTGCCATCCATATCTACATTTTCATCATCAGCTACTATCTCAAAAAATATAAACAAAAATTACCAACAAAAAAAACAACATTTCCTCCTAAAAGCCATCGGTAATCGCAAAGAACACCAGAAGCCAAAGTGAATCATTGGACGTTGAATTCATTCAAATAACTCAAGGGAGTGTACTCAATTGTGGGGTTTTGTCGTACCTTTCTAGCTATTTAATTCTGCTGGAGTCGGTCCTGCTTCAAACTGTTTAAAGCAGGGGCGTTTTGGTTTTCGGTGTATTTTTTTCCCACAAATACACTACAACGACTGTTGGTTTTTTAAAAATAAAAAGGATAAAAATAAAAAATAGAAAATACTACTAAATCTTTTGGAACAATACAAAGAAATAAAAAAGAAAAATCAAAACAGTAAAAAAGACCAAAAATCATAATTTTAGAAGCCAAGAAGCTGAAGCAGGCTTTAGTGAGAACCTTGTTTTATTTAGCTTCTGGTATTCAACGGAACTTTGTTTTATTTAGAGAGCATTTGTGACAACCAGACATAATGGAAAACCTCTATTTCCTGAAACCACATTGCGTGACATTGCATCATGGTTTAGCACTTTTTGAGAACATGTGATAGTCGCCATCAGGTTGTCATTATCAGCACTAAATGCACATAAATGAGTAATCAATGATTCCAGAATCTAAAAAGAACTCAGTGCAAGAAACATTATTAAGACTTGTACAGTAGTAGTCGTTAAATCGAGGAGCGGGTATCAATTAGCTACATACTACATTGTCCATCCCAGCCCATATTCCACAGGAATTTTGCAAGAGCTGGTGTAAAATCTCGTAGCAATCTAAAAAATCTAACGTTCCAGAATTTAGTAGGAGTGATGTTTAGTAGGGGTGCAAACGGGTCGGGTTAATCCCGACCGATCCGGCACCGAATCCGATTGGTACCGAATCCGGAGAAAAAAATATAGGTTAGGATATGGTAACAGCAATATCCGTCCGAATCCGATACGTCTTCAAGTTTGATTTCAAGTTAGTGCTACTATTTGACGTTTCATTTTCTTTTGCAATGGTAAAATAAAATCTTCCACATCAGCTATTAAGTAGTAACATCAAGTTCTTAATAGTACGTCCTCCTACACCATTTGCTGTACTGCATGCATTCCTTACAAACAAGTAGGGGTGCAAACGGATCGGGTTAATCCCGACCGATCCGGCACCGAATCCGATTGGTACCGAATCCGGAGAAAAAAAATATGGGTTAGGATATGGTAACAACAATATCCGTCCGAATCCGATCCGTTTGCACCCCTAATGTTTAGTAAGGACTTATTTTTTTAGGTTTGTGGTTTGGATTTCGTTTTCAAACGGATTGTCTTTTTTAAGATAAGGTTTACGAGTTAATTGTGGTAGACATTATCTTGACTTCATCTATATTGATTAAAGTCGCACGCGAGTATCTCTCAGTACTCTCTCGTACGAACAGCCAAAATTCAAAATTTTAAATCAAAAGTCATAAACCACAACGTAAAAGAACACACAAGATTATCAGGTTGTATCTATAGTACATGAATTTCGCGAGGATTTTTTCTTAAGACTGTTCTGTTTTAAGTAAGACATTTTATTTCTTTCTTTAAGAGGAAAAGGCACTTTTACTATCTGACCGGTAAACGGTAACTATAAGCGAGTACAGATTCAGATACTAGACCTAAAAAAGATTTGAAATCTTAGAATGGACTGCTCATCACACTACCACGCACAAGGTATCTTATCTACTCCTCTATCCACCACTCATCTGTACTTCTACCAAAAACAAAAACCGAAAACTCCCTCTACCACATACAACCATTTTATCCCTGTGATGCACGCCAACCTCGAAGCTTCATCAACAGTGAAACAGAGCACGCCGGGCGAAGATCGCCACACCCCAAGTTCACCGTGAGCGTCGCGTCGTTCTGGTCCGAAAAATTGAGCTTTGGGAGCGTCAGCTAGGCCCGAAATCACACGTGAACCATCAGCTATCCATTCAGGACGGAGCCGCCGCTCCGACGGACAGCGTGATTATTGTGGTAGCTCAACTCTCCTCCACCATGGATCGCCCACCTACCCAGATTTGCCCTCGGCATTCACTCCCGCTGCCCCGCACCTACAATCTGAAGCAGGGATGGCGACGGTACGGAGATCGGGGGGCAGTTCCGCTTCCCCATCTCGAACCCTGCCAAGCTACCCCGTCCCGCCCCGTAAACAGGAGCGGATGCAAGGAGGGCCACTGTAGTGCACAGGATATTCATCCGATTTATTTTTCTATTGTGTAACTTATAAAAATTTAGATGTGAATCTCTTAACTCAGCTTAAATCGAAGGACACCCTGATCAATTCAAAGTTGAAGCTCTTGCCTCCTGGCTCTCGCTGCTCCACTTGGCACTCACACAGTTGGACCCAAGACGACGCCAATCGAGATCTAAAACACGCAGCTTAGCATACGCAAGTGCAGCCCAGCTAACACAAGCATGACCCAAGGTGCTCGGTCAGCCAAGTCACTCTACAAAGGGGAATATAGCAGATGTTGCAAATAATACATAAAAAATAGAGATAAGAGACACGAATTTTTACGTAGAAAACCCTAGCGGAAAAAAACCACGGGCGCTTGAAAGCAAATCACTATAATGAGAAGATATTATAATAAACACTTTATATGGAGCACACTCATTCCTATGGACTACTGGGATACATATATAGGGCAAGGAAAACGAGTCTCACGCAGAGAGAAAACCAAAATAAAGTCGATTGCTACAGATTGACACCACGTCTGATACAACTTGTGCATGGCCCACACACCTATCATGCCATGTCTAGCATGAGGTGACAAAGTGTCCTATATAGACATGGTACGAATTCAGATCAACTTCAACAATCTCCATCTTGAGCCGAATTCCCTCCAGGAGTCGAAGAATGTGATAAACTCCTTCAATTAAAATTAGAATGAACACCTTGTGTGCCGAAAGTCCATCAGTCTAATCTTCAAGTAGAAAGACGGGAACAGCCTTGTCGAAACGCTTCTTGTGAAGTAAAATTGAGCAAACCAACAGCAGATCTGAACACAACTATTACTTCTTACGAAGTAATATTGACACCACGTCTGATACAACCTGTGTATGGCCTAGACACCTATCATGCCACGTCTGGCATGAGGTGACGAAGTGTCCTACACAGACACAGTACGAATACGAATCAACTTCAACAGCAAGCAAATGCCGCACCACACGCCTGTTACATTTCTCCAAACGCCTGTTACATTGCTCCAATCACTCGCGTCCTGTTCCCTCCCTCCCTCTATTCCATCTCGCGCAAAAGCAAAATCCATCCTCTCACTTAGTTGCAGCCTCGCAGCCGCCAGTTGCCGAAGCATAGAGGCCTAGGTTGTAGCCCGCCGAGCGCCACATCTCCTGGTCTTCATCACCCTCGATCGTCTCATCAAACACTTGGCGGTATAGATTAAATCCCGAAGACATAGGTATTGCTAAATTTGTCTTGATTCTTTCGATTTCTTTAAGTAAATAGACTGAATTTATAAGTTATAGTTTGAATATTATGATTGTTAGTTGGTTTTTAGTCAAATTGTAGGGTTTCAATTTGGGTTATTAAAAATTAGAATACCCACCTACTTTGTTGCAAATTGGAGGCATAATTATACATGTAATTACATATGTGGTGAAGTAGTGGACCCTGGTCATTTTTTTTCTGGTTTCACCCCTGCCCATGAAGGTTAAGAAGGGACAACATGGTTCTGTCCCTCACATCCATGGGAATTCTACGGGGATTGAAAAATAATATTTATAGATACATTTAAAAATTTTAAAGCGGTTTTATTAATTATTTTATAAGTTTTTTATGTATATTTTTTAACAAAAATATAGCTTCGAAAATAAACTATAATGTATAAATACATATTTCGTCTAAGCATATAAAAACCATTTTATATTTAAAATCTATATTATATAAATAAACTAATAAATTTTTAGTTTTTATCAGGTTCCGCGGGTCCGAAGACGTGATCTTCGGCCCCCGCCCCGACCCGTGGGGGAGTTTGCCCCCACCGCTGGCCCCCGCGGGGCCCGCCCCACGGAGAAATTGCTCTCAAGCAGGGCAGAATGACTCTTTATAGAGCCACCATTACTGAGCCCATCCCAATGTGGAAGCAAACACCAGCACCTCTTGCCAGTGCTTGCCTAGCTAGAGCAGTAGACAAGTTGGTAGAGATCAGTGGGTCGAGCTAGCTAGTGTGCCACTGCTTGCTGGCTGCAGCAACCGTACCGCTGCTAGCTCCGCGCATTTCCATGGCGATCTCCAAGCTCTCCGTGCTAGTCGTTGCCTTGGTTTGCTGCTACCTTGCTCGGCTCTCCCAATGCGGCGGCGGCGGCGGCCAGAACTACACCTCGATGTTCAGCTTCGGCGACTCCCTCACCGACACCGGCAACCTGCTCGTGTCCAGCCCGCTCTCCTTCACCACCGTCGGCCGGTTCCCCTACGGCATGACCTACTTCCACCGCCCCACCGGCCGCTGCTCCGACGGCCGCCTCGTCGTCGACTTCCTTGGTGTGTGCCCATTGTCCAATGTCGTGTTCGTTCTTACAAACAACTAATTAGTAGTGTGATGTGATGCTTCTTGCACGTTTCAGTGACATTCCTGTACTTTTCTTCTTCTTTTGGCCGCAGCGCAAGCGTTTGGCCTGCCGCTGCTGCAGCCGTACCTGTCGCGAGGGAAGGATGCCCGGCAGGGCGTCAACTTCGCCGTGGGCGGCGCCACGGCGATGGATCCGCCCTTCTTCGAGGAGATCGGGGCGTCCGACAAGCTCTGGACGAACCTGTCCCTGAGCGTCCAGCTCAGCTGGTTCGAGCAGCTCAAGCCTTCACTCTGCAACTCGCCCAAAAGTTTGTGCATACATTTCTTACTCGTTGCCACTCAGCAGTCAGATTTGGGGTCAATAAGACTGCAAATTGTAAGATTCTTTTTCCTTTTTTAAAAAATCGAAGCAGATTGCAAGGAGTACTTCAGCAAGTCCCTCTTCCTCGTGGGGGAGATTGGGGGAAACGACTACAACTTCGCGTTCTTCAAGGGCAAGAGCTTGGATGACGCCAAATCTTACGTTCCCACGGTCGCCAGCGCGATCACCGATGCCACTGAAGTGAGCAGACCTGGATTCTGAAGATGCAATCTTGCCATTATCTACTGTTCATTTGTACTCATGACACACAGGCTGATCAATTTGCAATGCACTGCTATGTGTTCATGACACAGAGGCTGATCAAGGCCGGCGCGATGCACCTGGTGGTGCCGGGGAACCTGCCGATCGGCTGCTCGTCGGCGTACCTAACGATGCACCCCAGCAGGAACAAGAGCGACTACGACTCCACCGGCTGCCTGAAAGCGTACAACAACTTCGCGCAGCACCACAACGGCGTGCTCCAGCAGAAGCTGCAGGCGCTTCGCCGGAAGTACCCCCAGGCCAGGATCATGTACGCCGACTACTACGGCGCAGCCATGTCCTTCTCCCAGAATCCCAAGCAGTTCGGTGAGTGTTATACTTGCCATTGCTGTCATTTTTTTTCCCGTTCGTAAGAACCAATTACGAGCTGAGCTATCTAGGATATTGTCCGATTGAATGGACAGAGAAGCATTGGACTTTTCTGTATACACATCACTGATGCAATAATGACAGCAACACGGAGCCGCAACCATGTTTAGCTACACGATGGCCTGCCACGGTCTGACATCAATATGGGGCACAGATGCTGCAACAGGAGGCAGTATAATGCAGCGAAAGATTGTAGGGTTCTATAGAATAATCATCTGGGCTTCCTATTGGCCAGTCTTCTTTAGGGAAAGGGGAGCCATGTTTGTGCATGAAAGAATGCTTACTTCTTTGCTAGTACGCTGAAAAGATATGGTCCAATTGTTTTTAAGTCATCTGCACTACTAGTTAGCATGGTTTGTGACTGATAAATGGGTGTTCCTGTGGGGTGATTATCTAGAGTTCCAGACTTATTATTATCCCTCCGGTAGAATTTTGACGCAGGAACTGATAACTCCTTCCTTGTAAGAACTGAACCTCTGACATGATATGTAAGTACAACGACGAGCAGAACTATCTGTTGACCTGCTTATTATTGATGTCGAATGCGGTTCTAGAAGTCTTATGGACATCTTGGGTTTGATTTGCTGATAGGTACGGCGCATTTATTTGACACGCGCTAGACATCGATTGCAAGCTGCCTTAAATGCTTAATACTAACTGTTAACGCCGTATCAGTTTCATTAAGAGCACACAGGTGTCTCTACGACTGTTTATGAGGTGGTTACCAGATCAGCTTAGCCCAACTGTACATTCAATTGGGCAGTTTGATTGCTACCTGTTTAGAGTTGAAATATAACCTCCAGCAGTACGACAGTTTCAGAATTCCATTAGCTGACGGCGGCATCGCACTTGCACGCTCCCTCTGAATTAGTGAATTGTCTGTGACGGCTGCAGGGTTCATGCACGGGGCGCTGAGGACGTGCTGCGGCGGAGGCGGGCCGTACAACTTCAACCCGAAGGCGAGCTGCGGCGTGAGGGGCTCGAGCGTGTGCACGGACCCCTCGGCGTACGCCAACTGGGACGGCGTCCACCTGACGGAGGCCGCCTACCACGCCATCGCCAACAGCATCCTCAACGGGCCCTACACCAGCCCGAGGCTGCTCTGAGGCTCTGTCATTGTCTCTAGCTAAGCGAGTGACATCGGTGACGACTGATCTGATGTAATGGCTAGGGATGAAGAGAGCTAGATGGTGAAATATATATATATGTTGTACTAGCGTGCGTGACAGACCATGGATGGGTAAATCACAAGAATGGGGGAGTCTTGGACTGCGGAATGTGGACTATGGTGTTTTGAGACTCCGGGCACAGTGTCCGGTAATTTTCGTAGTACTAAGGTATTTGCTCCAAATTGTTTAAAAGTCATGGCTTTTGGCTTTGATAGGATTTTAATTGTAATTGCAATGTAACAGGTGTTAGTTTTCTAGTCAAAAATAAAATAAAATAAAGAGAGAAGCACCACTGTATCTTTTGGGATAAAACAAAAAAGACTAAGAAGCTAAATTAAAAAACTGACGTGTTTCTAATAGCTTTTAGTAGAAGCCAGAAGCTGAAACAGTTTGGAGAAGGTCTGAGACTGCAAGTATACGTAGTACAGTACTCAGCACAAGTTTTTTCTCGCTCTTTTTCGCAGTATCCTCCTCATTGCCGTGAAGAGAGGATTGGACTTCGAAGCGACGGCCTCTTAGAGCAATGTATTCTCTTAGGAAAAGCAGCATATCTCTAATGCACCAAGATAATCCAAGCCGTGTTAGCGTCACCGCGTTGAAGGCTGGATGTTTTCTTTTATTTTCTTCAAAAAATTTCTAGCATATTTTTTCCTTGCAACTGTAAAGCACCTATTTAATTAGTGGAGGACATAAGAGATCATGATGATCCACAAAACAAGTAACATATCTCTACTAATATAACATGTGAGTTTGTCTGTTTATCTCCCTTCCCACGCACAGCCCCTCGTCCTATCCAACTGAGGAAAACAGGTTTTGGTTGACGAGTGGTCCTCATTATGCTCGGGCCCATGTGTCATTGATTGTATGTGTGTGCGCTCCCGTTCAACTGCAGGCCAACCGCAAAAGGTGCTATCCACCAAATCCCTCTCCCTCCCTCCCTCCCTCTCTCTCTCTCTCTCTCTCTCTCTCTCTCTCTCTCTCTCTCTCTTGTACACACTGCTATTGCAAAAGGCTCATTGGAATGACCACCCACCAGCATTGCCGCCACCGCTATGGCCGACCCGTCCGACGACGGCAAGGAGCTCAAGTAGCAGTAGCGCATCAAGCTCAAGCCCGCCCTCGAGGTTGAGGACTTCATCAACATCCTCCACGACTCCAATCCTATCCATGTCAAGCTCCAATGTGAGTCGCCGCCGCCATGGCCGACTAGTCCAGCGACGACAAGGCGCTCAAGTAACAGCAGCAGCATCATGTCAAGCTCAAGCCCACCCTCAAGGTTGACAACCTTGTTAACCTCCTCCATGGCTTCAATCCCACCCGCGTTGAGCTGTAATGTGAGTTATCTACCATTATCAAATGATGCCCGACCCCAATCTGGTCTAGATCTAGCTGCTCCTCTTTGTCCTCGACATATCACCATGCATGTATGTTTCAGCTCCTCTGCTCTACCTGCAGATAACAAGGAGTTGGGGGAGGCACAGGCAGAGACCTCCACTCTGAATGTACAAAGAAGTTGGGGGAGGCGTAGGCGGAGAAAGGCAGACAACATGGATCTAGCCAGCAGCTAGATTTGGCTGAGATTGCGATGCCTCGGTGCCCCAGCCATTGTGCATGTCGCATCCCCAACTGCCGCATGGCCGTAGCCCCAGTCGCATTTGTGTGGCTGTAGCCAAAATCCCATCCATCCATCCCCTTCCCTACCAACACCACGAAATGCGGAATCCATCCACATACCCACCAACTGTGCATCAAATTGCTTGCAAAACAAACAGCTTGACTACACAGTGGTTGGAAGAAATGAAGGGACATCCACAATGGGTGGTTGCCTCAAGAGAGACTACAAAAGCATCAGCTCCTCTTCCACCTCTTCTTCAAACACTTCAACTTCTTCAAATGCGTGGTAAATACTTCCCACTCCTATCTCTCTCCATTTTTTCATGAATGTTCTTCTGATATAACTTGGATTTCTTGGCAGTGCGTTGTATGGGGTTTACTTCTTTTGGAACTTGTTTGGGCTACGCCACTCAGGCTACCAGAAGAACGATGTAAGTCTTTTAAGTAGAATTTTTAATCTTTTTATTGAATAATGCGTTGTATTTAAATATTTTTTGAGTAATATGGTTTTAGAAACACATGATACATTCTTCTGTCATTTGCTCTGGGGTGACTATGACAGATGATGTGGGGAGAGAACTTTTTTGTTCCTTAGGACCAATTGCCCAGATTGTATAATATGAATGTTTCCATACATGGCAACAGAAGATGATGTGCATTGTAGTATTTATAAATTCACTTTGTTTGTCTTGCTTTTCATGCCAATATCTAGTCCTAACACAATTATATAGATGAAGCAGGAACTTTCTTTTAAAAAATTGTTGGTCTTGAAAATTGATTGTGTGCAGTCATTTCAAGAAAAAAAAACTTAAGAATAACATCATTATATGGAATATCTCCAAGGACATATCATTACTATTATAAAAGAACGATTTGGTGGTTGTACGTCCATTCTCCTTCAACCGCTCTATTCTCTCAACTTCTCACCATTTTCTATTTTCCAACCAATTAGAGCAACTCTCTTCTATAGCATGATTCTCTATACATTCAATGAATTCCATTGCAACGCATGGGTATGTAACTAGTTTATAAGAAAACAAAAGAATGAAAACATGCTTGCATGAGAACAAACAAAATTGACAGCATCACACTGATCCAGTTTCTGCATGAAATTTCTTAAACAAGGGTGATTAAAGAAACAGTGAAATTTCCTAAATGTTTAACTTGATTGATTAAGCCTTGTTAAAAATGCATGTAGTTATGATCCCCATCTAAATGTTTGATTTGATTGGTTGGCTCATTTTGTAGTTTGAGAAATACTCTGGTACTTATTAGTTTGTGATACTTGATAAGATAATGTGAGAAACCTTAACTCAACTTCTAATAGTTAGCATGCTATTTTTGCCACAACATCTGTCATTTGTTCCAGTTCAGTCTGGTTTACAAAAGAATTTTATTTTAACTTTATGACCAAAATCTTTTAGTTATCGTAGCATTCTGCAATTTGATGACCTTATACATGGAGCTTATGTATATTGCAGTCAGAAGCTCTTCTTGAAGGATTACTTCAAAATGATAGGCTAACATTTGACCAACTTTTAGAGCGAACAACCTCTAAAGTTCCATTAAGACCGCCAGGTCAGTCTTATTACCCTCACTGTCATTTGCACCAAGGGATTTTTTCTCTTTGGGCTTACTTCTTGGACTAAGTAGAAATAGCATTTTACTTGTTGAGCTTTAAGTTTTGTGACTGCTAAATCCAGTGAACTGAATTTATGGTAAAGTATGGCAATAGAAGATGATGTGCATTGCAGTATTTATAAATTCACTTTGTTTGTCTAGATTTGCATGCCAATATCTAATATAACACAATTATAAGTCTTCCGATATCATAGTGTCCACTTGTTAGTTATGTTTATTGAACGATGATTGCAAGGATATATGTGCGCCTCTGAAAAGTGAAGCAACCGTGGAAAGGAATTTGATTCCAGTACATAGGCTGCTTGCTTGCTACCCAAGCCGAAAGAAAAGTTGTTGAAGAAAAGCGGAGGAGGAGAAAAATATATTGAGCAGGTTGTTTTCTCCTTGCAATGTCGCTATCCCTTGTTGCTTGTTTTTCCTTTTGTAACAATTGAGGTAAGATAACTATCAAGATGGAAGGTAGAAATATCTTTACAAAGGTACAAAACTGGGGAAGGAAAAAGATGAGGCCCCAAGATGGAATGATCCAGTCGGGTAGACACACACAAGATAGGAGGATATCACATACATACCAGAATCTTATCCAAACAGGGGTGCCCTCAAGCCTCTGGCAGCATATAGGGAGGAGCTAGCCTAACACATGAGATAGATAAGCCCAGCTGATCATCAAAGTAAGAGCAAGCGAGCAAATATGTATATAATTAATTTCCCTGGCTTGCTTTCCTCCTCCAAATTGCAAGGAACTGGCTATACATAAAACTAAGCTTACCGATGCATGCTTCCTACAACGTATTTTATACTCCGAATGTATATACATATACATATACATATACATATACATATACATATACATATACATATACATATACATATACATATACATATACATATACATATACATATACATATACATACACACACACACACATATACACATATACATACACACACACACATACATACAAGCCCATAGCACTACATATTAAGTACAAACATAAATACGAGTGTAGGGTCCGACATGCAACAGAGTAGGGATAAATGATGTCTTAAAATTTTTCCGTAAGTATTCACCTATGCTCTGCTTCGACGACCAATAAGTGGTTGTAAACAGAGAAGTCGATAATAAGAGATTAGTCATAAATCAATGTAGTCGAGGACCAATGAATAGTCAAGAACCGACATGATCGGAAACCAGAAGATGGTCGAAAAACCTACGTGGTCAAAGACCACTGGTTGGTAGAAAACCAATGTGGTTGATGATAACACGTGGTCGAAAACCAACGTGGTCGACGACCAGTGAGTAGTCGAAAACCAACGTGGACGACCTGAGAGTGATCAAAACACCAACGTGGTCGAAATTCAACTCGAGTGGTTAATGACCAGAGAGTGGTCAAAAACCAATGTGGTCGAAGACCAATGAGTGGTTAAAAACCAGTTTGGTCGAAACCAGTGAATGGTCGAAAAATCAACGTGGTGAAGACCAATGATGGTCGAAAACCAACGTGGTTGAACCAAATTGAAATACGACCAGTAAGAGGTCGAAACCAGAGTGGTCGAACAACAGAACAGCAGACACACCTACCTTGCATCATGTACTACAGCTACGTTTCGAAGAATACGACAGGCCAGTACGGCGGCTAAGCAAGATTCTTGGATGCATGCCAGCTATAGAAGTTCCTAAGCTACTATAAAACTCCGATCAATATACTGCTCCATATATGCTAATAACGGATTATTTTACCTCGTTCAGTTAGTCTGACCATCAACTAAGGAACGGTCTAACCGCTATAAACAGTATTTTCAGACTTATGAATAGTAAAATCAGCACAGATGCGAGATTTCAAATATACATAACTTTTGATTGGATGATACAAAAATCATGAAACTTTATACACATCTTGCTTAAGGTCTCAGGAACCTATTTCATCTATGGATTGCAAAAACTCACATCAAAGTTCAGATCTTTTTTAGATTTAAGTAAGAATGCACCAAAAATAACCTAAAACCAAAATCGGTGATCAAAACTTGCTCGTGGCCAAAAGATAGCTAAGATGGCTTTGGATATATTCACATACATCACAGCAAGTAAGAACACCAAAGAAATCACTCCAAAATTCTTAGATCAAGAAATCACCTGGAAGATTAAAAATATGTAAAAACCGAGTTTCTTAATGAACTTACTAACAAAGTACCTAGATGGGTGGAGGATGATTTTTAGAGATTTTCTGCATCTCTTATACGTCCTTGGAATAGCAAGATCAAGAAAAGGATGAGGGAAGAGGAAAAGCCAACCAAAACAAGAGTAAATCAATCAAATAAAAGGATAGCCATGAAGAAAATCAAAGATTGATTCTATTGCTGCTTGAGGAAGAAACATTTATAGCTTCTCCACCTTGGAGGACAGAGAGTACACCATGCACTCAAAACCCTAATCCTAAAACAAGAAAGCACAAGAGAGGCGGGTTGGATAATTTACGACATATCTCCATACCAATCCCCTTTTATAGATAAGCTAACCAGCCACATCCACTCCTTAGTAGATACTATTCAATTAGCACAGTGGAAAATCTGGTAACCCCACACACAGGTTTTACTCACACATATTTACTTATGCACACTTTTCAAAGCGCATAAGTCTGAATCCATTAAATCCTTAATCTTGATCCATCTTGCTCAAACCAGTTCTACCTTAACCTAAACCGCTCTCTCAAGTGCCACTTATGCACCGCAGTTTTGATCCAAGATAGTTTCCGGTATTTTAGCTAAACTACCAAAATACATTTTGTTAATTCGGTCATCACCATCCATTGTAAGCAATCGTCATGCTTATCATGTGTAGGTGCACCACTAGCTTGCACGCATCGCCAAGTCTCTCCACTACTAATTTTTGGGCCTATTGCAATGGCGTCGAAACATTGCAATAGGCCCAAAATGGTTGCAATAGCACCTATTGCAACGCTAACTTTTCGTTGGGAGGCGTGGCAAGAAGTTGCGTGGTCTAAAGTTTGGGCCACGGTATTTCGGTTCGTTGCAATAACGTTTACCTATTGCAACGCAATAAAGCATTGCAATACATAGTTTATGCAACAATGTATTGCGTGGCAAAAACAACTATTGCCACGCAATGAGGCGTTGTTGTAGATAGCATTTGCAACATACCGATTTCGTGGTAATAGATTCAATTACCACGCAAAGAATTCGTGGTAATAGGACATAGTGATATTGCCACTCAAAGAATTCGTGGTAATAGAT
This sequence comes from Dendrocalamus latiflorus, assembly GCA_017311315.1. Classification (NCBI taxonomy): domain Eukaryota; kingdom Viridiplantae; phylum Streptophyta; class Magnoliopsida; order Poales; family Poaceae; genus Dendrocalamus; species Dendrocalamus latiflorus. Next base: position 8,696,357 of record CM029664.1, read on the forward strand.
TCAATTGCCACGCACATACTTTGGTTGCAACAGCCTCTATTGCCACGCTTACTATTTTCGTTGCCGTAACTTCTAATGCCACGCTTGATCTTTTGTTGCTATAGACTCTTTTGGTACGCTGTTTTTTGTTACTATAGCATATATTGCCATGCCAAAAGTTGAAGGGAATAGTGTATATTGCAACGCATTGCTTTAGTAGCAACAAGAATTATTGCAACGCCGTTAATGTTTGTCACAACAGGAATCAACCGATGTAGTAAAATCATTATATCAAAATAGAATTTGTTGCTACACATATCTGAAATGAAACCAACTTTAATTGTGACAAAAATTTGAAGTTGTATTACAAGCATCACTAAAATGTCCCTAGCTATCACTGCATTGAAGCTTGGCTTGACCTCGCTGAATAGCTTGAATTGACCTTAGCTTCCCATGGCTAGAGCACTCCACTCAATTTGTTCCTTCCTCCTGAATAAAATCATTCAAAATGGCATATGCATCAGTTGTTCAACTCATCACGACAGTAACACATTGTAAATGGAATAAATTTTCGTAACATGAATACATATGTTCATTACTGCATCAATGCAATTGTTTAGAGATATAGACATGATTGTCAAAATATGTAGAGCTCAAGAACCACTAGAAAGGTAGATGATGAATAACCCAACCAAAAAATCAAAAAGAGGCTTTGTAGAAAGGTAGACATGATTGTCAAAATATGTAGAGCTCTTTTTGTGTTGACTGTTATTCTCTACTAAATTTCTATTCCTACAGTTAGTAGTCAAAAAAACAGAGTTAAGGAGCCAAGCAATCCTACAGTGAGCAGGTTAGATTCCAATTAACGTCATTGGTGACATAACGGAGAAAGGAGCCAAGCAATCAAAACAGAGTTAATATAGTGAACTCAAGGAGAAAATTAATCCAGATCAATGCAGTTTACTTTTCATATGCTGGTGAGAATTAGGCTGCAAACCAGGATGGAAATAAGAAGATGAATAAATATGAGCAGGCAGTGGAGTAAAATCATACCCCAAATAATCGACGCATAGAGAATTATAGAAACCAATCATGATCAAACACTTTGCCATGTAAATGAGGTATTACAAGAAAACATTGCCAAAATTGCTACTGTTTTCACTGTGAATGACAATTGGAGAGCTTTTTTTTAGTGATAGGTTGCAACTGTAACTATTATTACATCAATTCAATACATGATTCTCACCATTGCTATGAAGATTACATATCATAGCTCAGAAAACAGCATGTTTTAACAATCAATAACAGAGCCTTTGTTTGAGTTGCTTCAAATTTGTAGATGTATAAATGCTTATGGGTCCGTATGGAAAAGTAACATATACAATATAGCATGGAAGAGGGGCCAGAAAGAAATGACAAGGTTCCAAAAATCACTGCATCTTCTCCTACAACTCTAGTTTCTATAATCCGAATTTTCACTTGCATTTTTCATCAGTCAGGGCCATTATACCAGTCTAGTTAACCTTTCTGAACTTTGGTTCTCCCCAAATGTATTATCATACATCAGACAGCAACCCTCCACTTCTCCAGTCTGGGCAAACATCATTTATATTCTATAGTAAGTCATTTATCAAAAAATCTTCCCCCCAGTTAGCCGCTACACCACGAAATCCAGTCACTACATTGGGATACAGTTTTATCATTTATCAAGCAATCTTCCCCAGTTAGGTGCCACACCACAAAATCCATCCACTACATCGGGTTATGGTTTATTCTTATAAAGGTTGGAGAAGGGGCTAAAACAACAAATTCACCTTCTACCAGGAATCTGCATCCTTAAACTTATTAAGATAACACCTTCCTTGAGACAAGTCATGTGTCACACTTGCTATTTCTTTTTTTCTTTTGAAAGCACAAAGTTCATCACATAACATCAAATAAACTGATATAATCCATCATAACATGTAAAATGAAGTCACTATATGGTTCTCAGGTGCAACAATTTATGCAAGCTGACAAACCTTTTTAGCTGTGCCAAGCATTTGTAGTTGGACTTTACCAAGATCAAGACCTCGATCCTCACTAACAACCTTGGAATCAAAATGAAATAATAAGTCAATTTCAGTCATAATAATGTCATTCATGTTAAGCAACTTTATTATTATTGTCATAATGGCTAACCTCTCCTCCTGTCAACACAGCCATATCATCCAGATTGGCTCTTCTGTTTTCACCAAATCCAGGAACTTTCACAGCACATACCTACAATCAGGCCCTGATAATTAGTTGAAGAATTTGCATAAATAACTAAATAAGCTTCACCAGGATAACAATTCAGATTAGCTCAATGACTAGTGAAGGAAATAAGCACCACAGAAACTGAAGACATCAATAACAATATTTGGTACTTGTTAAGGAACCTCCCAATTAGTGTTTTCCTAAAAAGCAGTACTGTGAGATCCTATGTCAGAAACTGAAGTGATCTCTTCAAGAGTATCTAGGTTAATAATTTGTTCCAGCAGCAGAACATCTATTTTCAACTTAAGATATATCTGCATAAAACATAAATAATGGAAAGCATCAATCACAATTTACTTTCTAACGAGCACATACCGCAACGTCCAAAACCACAAACTATCGATATTCATGTCCACTGTGAGCACTTCAGGCACTGAACATAACATTCTAACGAGCACATAACAATAATGGGATTGATCCACCTTCCCCTCCCCCCGTGGCCGCAGGTGCTCCCGTCGAGTCCTCAGGTGTCGCCATCTACAGGAGCGGAGAACTATCTGGCGGCGGCTCTCTCTTTCTCCCCCTCCAGATTAGATTAGGGAGGGGATTACTTTGGGCGGAGGGGGTCCCGTGGGAGCGGGCGCCGGGCGGAGTGGGGGAGGCCGGGAGGGCGAGCCGGGGAGGCGGAGGGAGACGGGGAGGCCGGGGGAGGTGGGGGACGAGGCGGCGGCGGGGGAGGTGGGGGATGAGGCGGCGGGGCGGCGTGGGAGGGGGTCCCGTGGGAGCGGGCGCCGGGCGGAGTGGGGGAGGCCGGGAGGGCGAGCCGGGGAGGCGGAGGGAGACGGGGAGGCGGGGAGGCCGGGGGAGGTGGGGGACGAGGCGGCGGCGGGGGAGGTGGGGGATGAGGCGGCGGGGCGGAGATTAGATTAGGGAGGGGATTAATTTGGGCGGAGGGTAGCGGGGGCGGCAAAAACGTGGTCAGGCGGGGGTTTTGTCGCTTCGTCTTTTTTTCGCGGTTTTTAGCAGGAAGAAGGCGCGTTTGTGATTTTGTTTGGGAGAATATTGGTAGGATCTCTATTTTGGCGGAAATTTAACTTTGTTTATAAATTTGCGAGCTGTCCAGTTTGTCAAATTCTAGAAATTTTGTTTGGGTGTCATCACATTATGTTCGTGGACCATTAATGATTTGATGAACTTTGTATAAGTTTGAGTGAAACTTAAAACCATTTTGATTAGGTACAAATGAATAACATGCACGCAATAGTTTAAAGTATGAGATTTGGTTCAGTCCATACGGAGGTGCTGGAGGTGCTCACACCTCCACCACATCTGGCCGTTCAATTGGTAGGGGCGGAATTGTATTTTTAGTTTTCCACGTTTAACTAAACGGTTAACTGTACAATACATGCAGTTACCTTGGTGCGCGTGCCCAGCGAACTGGTCACCACGTTGAGGCGATCCGCGAGACGAACACCCAAGAACGCCGAATCCTTCGCCGCTCCCTGCGCTCCGATGACGACCCACCCGTTACAATCTCCACCGAAACATTCGGCAATTACCAAACGGAATCACTATCCTAGACTAGGCTACAGCCACAGGTGCGGTCAGAACAGGATGCAAATACAAGCCATCTGAGCCGGCAATGCATATAAGCGAACAGTCGTTCTTCGAATGAGCTGAAAATTTCACGTTAGACTCCCATCTGTACCGTTGACGTGCCATTAGAATTCGCCGCCAAAGTTCATTTCATACTGCACATGAGAAATCATAGAAGGCAATACGTACACCGTTTGGTTGTATCAACCTATACAAGCGAGCAGTCGTTCTCCGAATGAGCTGAAAATTTCACGTTAGACTCCCATCTGTACCGCTGATGTGCCATTAGAATTCGCCGCCAAAGTTCATTTCGTACTTCGCATGAGAAATCATAGAAGGCAGTACATACACTGTTTGGCTATATTAACCTATGTGGGTGAGCAATCGTTATCTGAATGAGTTCAAAATTTCATGCTGGACTCCCACCTGCACCGCTGACACGCCATTGCAATTCGCCGCCATAGTTCATTCTGTACTACGCATGAGAAATCATGGAAGATAGTGCGTAACCGTTTGGCTGTATCAACCTATACAAGCGAGCAGTCGTTCTTTAAATGAAAAATCAAAGCTGATAATGTCCGTCTGCTGATAATGTTAAACGGAATAGAAAGGTACCTTCTAGCTGAAATTTCAGATCATTCTAGAATATAGAATAATTAATTACATGGAGGGAGCACGACTAATCCTAGAACTAAATGGAATCGTGAACGTAACAAATTGACTACATATATTTACAATGTATGGGTTTATGATCAATATGGTATGACAATAGAGTAATTTGTGATGTTACATATATAGGTCAGTTTAGTGAATAAAAGACGGCTTTCATTGTTTAAAAAGAAAAATACTTGCTTAAGTTTGGTGTTTTCGCTGGTTGTTCGCATATAGTGGGATAAAATACTAGTAGAAAAATAATAAGTAACTAAGCGCAACTCATGTAATTAATTTTTGGGGAGGAAAAAATACTGTAATTGATTTGTCGGGGAGCAAAAAATAGGAAAACAAAAATTAAATTCTAGCTCAGAAAGGATCGAACCTTCCACCTCACAGTTAGAAGCTATAATCACAACTGTGTTCGTGTCCTAGTGGTATGAGTGTTGGCTACCAATCAAGAGGTCCCTAGTTCGATTCCTAGGTGGCTTATCATTTTTTTCAATTTTCATAATTTTTTTGATGCATGACTGGATAGCTAAACAAAAGCCCACGAATCAAAAGAGTTGCAACAGAATACCATATTGCAACGAAACACACTACTCTATAGCAACAAAATTTACACGTGGCAATATAAATATGTTATTGCATCGATTTAGTTTTTCGTTGCAATACGCACCTACCTACTGCAACGCCGCTGAAGATTATACCAACGAAAAAACATCGTGGCAATAGTATCACCCAATAGCAATGAAATTATATATGGTTGCAATAGGAGCAAATAATTGCAACGAAAATCAACACTAACGCAACAAAAGAGTGTCGTGGCAATATATCCAACCTATTGCAACACTTTTTCACAATGGTTGCGATAACACCTACCTATTGCAACGACATTCACGAATATCGCAATGCAATATAATAGTGGCAATAAAGTCCACCTATTGCCACCGTTTTTGAAAAACGTTGCAATAAGTCCTACCTATTACAACCAAATTGGTGGCGTTGCAAGTAAGAACACCAAAGAAATCACTCCAAAATTCTTAGATCAAGAAATCACCTGGAAGATTAAAAATATGTAAAAACCGAGTTTCTTAATGAACTTACTAACAAAGTACCTAGATGGGTGGAGGATGATTTTTAGAGATTTTCTGCATCTCTTATACGTCCTTGGAATAGCAAGATCAAGAAAAGGATGAGGGAAGAGGAAAAGCCAACCAAAACAAGAGTAAATCAATCAAATAAAAGGATAGCCATGAAGAAAATCAAAGATTGATTCTATTGCTGCTTGAGGAAGAAACATTTATAGCTTCTCCACCTTGGAGGACAGAGAGTACACCATGCACTCAAAACCCTAATCCTAAAACAAGAAAGCACAAGAGAGGTGGGTTGGATAATTTACGACATATCTCCATACCAATCCCCTTTTTATAGATAAGCTAACCAGCCACATCCACTCCTTAGTAGATACTATTCAATTAGCACAGTGGAAAATCTGGTAACCCCACACACAGGTTTTACTCACACATATTTACTTATGCACACTTTTCAAAGCGCATAAGTCTGAATCCATTAAATCCTTAATCTTGATCCATCTTGCTCAAACCAGTTCTACCTTAACCTAAACCGCTCTCTCAAGTGCCACTTATGCACCGCAGTTTTGATCCAAGATAGTTTCCGGTATTTTAGCTAAACTACCAAAATACATTTTGTTAATTCGGTCATCACCATCCATTGTAAGCAATCGCCATGCTTATCATGTGTAGGTGCACCACTAGCTTGCACGCATCGCCAAGTCTCTCCTATCCTGTTCCACCGAACCACAACTCACTAGGCTCGTCTAAACCTCATGGTGCAATCCCGTTGTTCGAACTCGTTTTCAAAATTTCCCGGATTTCTCATGCTACGCTTAAGCTCACTGTCTCACCCGACATCTTAGATCATTCTGGGCGTCGGCTCCTCCATGAGCATGGCCCAGATCTTCGCTGTTAACCACAGATGACTCCAAACGACCCATCCAAAGATAAAGAAATTGTTTCTAAGCACAAATTTTTCATAATTTAACCTACGTTAACTATAAAATAGTTCATACAACATGAAAAATCACTGACAAAAATGATCAAAACCCATTCCGCGACACAAAAACCACAATACAAAAATTTAGCCCAAAATCTGCTACTGGCCGGTCTGATCGGGTGCCCATACTGGTCAGACCGGTATAGCCATTCGGTCCAACTGCTGTGAATAACTGACAGCAAGCAATCGGTTCGGACAATCAAGCGAACGAATATGAATTTCTTACGTGCATGCAGACAACAAGTTAATCAAGGCCACCAGGAAGCAAAATTAAGGCACTGCTCGGTTGGCTGAAAATGCACTATAGCTAGTTGAAATTTTACTGTATCTGAAGGTGGCTTATTTGGTGTAATTAAATTTTAAAAAATTTAAAAATAGAAAAAATATGTTAGTTCATCTCGGACAACGCAAACGAATACAGGAAAAAAGAACCAGCAAATAAGCTCAAAAAAACAAAAAAATCAAAACAAAAAGGTGAAATTTGTGAATAGTGAAAAATAAACCAGAAGTCAGAAGTTGAAACGAGCGGGCACAACATCAAGTCCAACAACAATCATCAAGGCTACACACATTTAGTGTAGCACTGCTTAAACAATTTTGAAGCCAAGCAACGCAGCTCGTGGAGCCAAGCTTTTACCCATTAAGAGCAACTCCAGCAGTAGCCCTCAAAACAGGGCCCCTACTTTTCATTTGAGGGCTCCCCCTACTTTTGAGGGCCCAATTTTTTTGCTTCTATTCCAACAGCACCCCTTAAATCTAAGCCCTCAAATCCATCCACTACACACTGACATATAGGACTCACTCCTGACAAATCCATTCGGAGGCGACGGCGATGGGCGGAGGCGACGGGCGGGGAAAGATGCGCGCAGAGAGGGAGGCAGGCGGCGCGCTCGGGAGGGAGGCGGGCGGCGCGCTCGGGAGGGAGGTGACGGCGACGGGCAATGGGCGGAGGCGTCGGCGATGGGCGAGGCGACAGGCGAGGCGACGGGCGAGGCGGCGCGCTTGGGAGGGGAAAGAGGCAGGCGGGGCGGCGGGCGGGGAAAGATGCGCGCGGAGAGGGAGGCCGGCGGCGCGCTCGGGAGGGAGGCGCGCCGGGGACGGCGACGGGCAACAAGCGGAGGCGTCGGCGATGGGCGAGGCGACGGGCGAGGCGGCGCGCTTGGGAGGGGAAAGAGGCAGGCGGGGCGGCGGGCGGGGAAAGATGTGCGCGGAGAGGGAGGCCAGCGGCGCTCTCGGGAGGGAGGCGCGCGGGGAGGGAGGCGGGCAGCGCGCTCGGGAGGGAGGCGCGCGGGGAAGAAGCGCGCGGGGAGGGAGGCGGGCGGGGAAGAAGCGCGCAGGGAGGGAGGCGGGCGGCGCGCTCGGGAGGGAAGAGGCGGGTGGGGAAAACCACTCAACAGAAATTTGAGGGCTTGGTCTAGAGCCCCCAGGAATGAGGGCTGAAGGGGGGATTTAAGGGGCCTCTCAAATTTGAGGGCTCTAGTAGGGGCCCTGCTGGACCTCTATTTTTACCTCAAGCCCTCAAATATGAGGTTTGAGGGCTCAAGTAGGGGCTCTGCTGGAGTTGCTCTAATGCCAGTAGACTCACTGTTACATGCATGCAAAAGCTAGTAAACGCTCATAGTGAACCAAACTTTTATCGTCCTGATCAACTCGGCTTCGGCTTCTGGCTTATTTTTCACTATTCATAAGTTTCATCTTTTTCTGAACTTTTGGCTTTTTGTTGAGCTTTTTTGCCGGTTCTTTTTTCCCGTATTTGTTTGTATTATACATAATGGGCTAACATATTTTTTATATTTTTAATTTTTTTAAAATTTAATTATGCTAAATAAGCCTCTGTCAGGTACAATGCTTTTTTCAGCCAGCTACAGTGCTTTCAGCCATAAGCCATGAGCTTTTCAGCCGAATCGATCACCAAGACTCTCATAACAGCTCACACACATCAAAGTTAAGTACATTTTTCCAACTAATTTTTTCCTGATCACGGCATGGGCCGATCATATGACACAAGTACAACTTCAAATTAATAATGATTCATTATAATAATATTTAAAATCCTCTCATATGGTCCTTTAAATTTATAGAGGAATCGAAAAATTTTGGGATCTAAATTTTCTAGTTTCCTCAGTAAAAAAAATATTCATTAGAGATATTGCTTGTAACATTAGCTCACCGGTGTTCTCGGAATCCGAGCTCTCCAACGGCGACTGAGCGTGACTGCAACAGCACAAGGAAGCAACCACAAAATTTTGGCACGAACTGTTCCTTCCTATGGTCACTGGACCACCGATGCACTTCCTCTGTCGCTATCGGGGGAAAATGAAACGCTTCGATGGCTGCGTAAGGTTTTTGGTTTATTCACTGTATCAGCTGTTATTTTTTAAAAAATAAATAAATCTAAAAATAAAAAAATATTATATTATCATAGATAATATAAAGAAATAAGAAGGAAAAACCCAACAAACTAAAAATAAAATTAAGAAATAAGAAGCTAAAACGGTTTGAAACGGGCCTAAGGATTACGTTTCCATTTCTGCCTGTGTATAGGTTACAGAAGTAATGCGAATACTGTTTGTTGCGGAACGCACGTACATTTCCAGAATCGGTACTTGATGTGAGTATTCTTTTGGGTAGGGGTGCAATCGGAGCGGATACGGTCGGTAATTGCTAATCCTGTATCCTATACCATATTTTTTTCTCGGAGTCGGAGTCGGACACGGATAGTGCCGGATACGAATACGAACGCGGATAGTATCGGTCACGAATACAGAACGAATACGGAGCGGATTCGATACGGTAACTATATTTCATCGGATAACACGCAAAAACAAAGATCCTAAATAATTAAATATAGATCATGCATATCAGGATAAATAATTAAATATAATATAAAAATATCATGCATTTGAAAGTTAAGTACAGAGAGCAACTTGTATACATACCAACAATAATGAACAGACTAGTCATCTGGAATCACTTCCTGAGTATTACTATGGTGGCATCCCAAAAATTTGGTTTTCTTTCTTACTTATTTATTTAATTGGTTTAATTGGATTTTCTCTAGAGACTAATTTCCTTTTTCTCAAATCCTTTAATTAAAGCCTAGAGAGCAAGTTATTAATTTAGTTGAGTAATTGTGCCTAAAACAAGTTGAACTTATTTTATTTAGATTCCTTACATTTTTCTGAATTTATGGGAATTTTCTGGGATTTATTTAGATTTTCCTACTATTTTCTAGCTTTTATTTTAATTCCTGGGATTTTCTGAAAATCAAAACCCAAAATAAATATTTAAATAATTTTCCAATTCGGATATTACCGAATTACTAGAATCGGATATTACCGATTATATATCCGGATATTCTCCTATCCGACGGAAACTACTCTCCCGTATCCGAATCCGATTCCGACAATGACTATCCGATTCCGATACCATATCCGGTAAAACCATCCGGTTACCGACTATTTTTCCGAAATACCATCCGAACTGACTCGGTCGGGCGGTCGGTCGGGAACTATCCGAACCGATTGCACCCCTACTTTTGGGGGTAAATTGCACTTGACTCCAGGTATTTGCGTTGAGTTTCAGAAAACCTCAAACTTAGGTCCTGGACTCTTTGCACTTAGGGTCTGTTCTTTTTGGCTGCGGCTTATGGCTTTTGACTGCGGCTTGTGATTTTTGGGCTGTTTATACGAGAGATTACAGAATAACAGAAACTCACATACGGTTTTTGCTGATATAAATGAAGTCAGTAAAGTATGTACTACATTTAACTAGTAGACCCTATCTTGAAAAAAATACTCCGTTTATGAGCTAGTTACTGTAGAAAAGCCAAAAAACAGCTTTTAGAAGCTGAAAAGAACCGGGCCTTAATCAAGTTCTCGAACCAAAACTTAGATTCTACTTTGTCATAATTTTCTCCAAAGGAATTGTTCACCATTAATATTTTGACCAAAGCTGTTGACTGGATCATCAATGTCCTTAAATTCAAGGAAACACAGAAGTTACTTTTACATGATTGCTGATATAGGTGGTGATCGGTTCGGCTGAAAAGCTCGTGACTTATGGCTGAAAACACTGTAGCTGACAAAGGCTTATTTAGCATAATTAAATTTTTAAAAATTTAAAAATAAAAAATATGTTAGCCCATTACGTATAATACAAACAAATACGGGAAAAAAAGAACCGGCAAAAAAGCTCAACAAAAAGCCAAAAGTTCAGAAAAAGACGAAACTTATGAATAGTGAAAAATAAGACAGAAGCCAGAAGCCGAAGCCGAAGCCGAGTTGATCAGGAGCTATAACTAGCTGTAGGCTGGTGGTTTATAACTAAAATTACACTATAATTGCTGACGTCTTATTTTATTTCTTTGCTACTGATTATTGATGTGTAGGACCGAAAATGGCAACAGGAGTGAATGGTGCCCTAAAATTTTCTCCACTAGTATTCACTTATTCTTTACTCCGATGGCTGCAAAGCTATCAAAATTAGGATAGAAATCCAACTTGAAGGTTACATACTCATAGAGCTGAGAGCAAACAGTAGAAAAAACAACGTGGACAAAATTCGACACCATGGTCAGAAGTCAACTACCAATCGAAAATCAATGTGGTCGGGATTCGACTACCAAACGAAAATCAACGTGCTCGAATTCGACGTGATCGTAACTAATGTGGTCGAAAGCCAATGAGTGGTTGAACAACCAACGTGGTTAAAGAACAATGCATGGTTGAAAACCCTATGTGGTCTTAATTCAACTACCAGTCAGAAATCAACGTGGTCGAAATTCGACTTTAGTAGTCAATGACCAGAGTGAGTAGTCGAAAACCAACGTAGTCTAAAAATAACACGGTTGAAAGCCAACACGGTCGAAATTCGACTAGATTGGTTAATGACCAGAGAGTGGTTGAAAACCAACATGGTCGAAAACGAACGTGATCGAAATCAAAGTGGTCGAAATTCAACTTGAGTGGTCAGCGACCAGAGAGTGGTTGAAAACCAACACGGTCGAAAATTGAATTGAGTGAAAATCTGTGTTTTTGAAGCTGGTTGAAATCCGACTAGTGTGAACCACTACCAGAGAGTGGTCGATTTGTAAGCGGTCAAAACCAGAGAGGTTAAACTAAGTCGAAACACGACTAGGGAGGTCAACGACCAGTGAATGGTCAAAACCCAAGGTGGTCGTATCAGTTCAGAATATGACTAGAAGGGTCAACAATCAACTGGTGATTGTAACCAGAGTGGTCAAACCAATCCAAACTTCGACCAGTGAGATCGACTATCAATGAATGATGAAAAATCAAAGAGCGATCGAAAGACCAGTGTGGTCGAGAACCAATGAGCGGTCATAACCAAACGCAGTCGAAAACGAATCGGAAGAACAGAGCAATCGCACAACCGTAAATTCTAAAATCCACATATCTTTTGACTAAAAGATCAAATGACAGTGAAACTTTATATGCAAATTGCTTAAGGTCTCAAGATGCTATTCCATTCTTGAATCGAAAACTCTGTGACAAATTTGAGACCATTTTGCAATTTGAGAACGTGCACACCAACTAAGAACTAAAAACCACATCGATGAGCAGATCTTACTTGTGGATAGAAGATAGCCAAGATGACTTTGCATACGCTAACACATGTCACGGTAAGCTGGATCACCAAACAAATCAGATCAAAAGTCCTTGGATCAAGAAATCACCCGATTAGACCAAGAATGTGCAAAAATAGGGTTTCTTGAAAATCTTGCTAGCGAAGTGCCTAAATGATTGGAGATCGATCTCAAGAGATTATCTTTATCTCGTCCATGTCCTTGGCACAGCAAGATCAAGAGAAGGGCAGAAGAGAGATCAAACCAACCGAAACAAAGAGCAACGAGAAGAGATCAAGAAAGGATTGAGAGAACAGAGGAAAAACCAACTCAAAGCAGAGCAAACACAATCTGACAAAAAGATACATAAGGTGGATCAAAGATTAATGTATTGCACACTTGAGATAATTGATTTTACAGCCACTCCACTCAAAAGGATAGAGCTCTACAGCTAGAGCACACACTCTCTAACCTATCTCCCACAGGAGGGAGGAGGAGGTAGCCACCAAAAGGCTTAGCCAACCTTCTCAAACCTTACCTCTCGCCTCTCCCCTATTATAGGCTCACAACCTGAACCCAAAAACCTAATGAATCCCCCATTAGGCCAAACTAAGGATAACCCGTTAACCCCACCTAACACCGGGTTTTACTCACACACATTTCTCCGTATTGGGCAATTTTACCAAAATTCCCCTTTACCATCTTCCTCAAAGCTTCCCGCTTCCTTTGCCAAAAAGTATCGCCCATACTTCGCCATCTTCCACGTGGCTCCAATGACTTGCCGCCAAGCCTCTCACATGTCTGAATCCCACCGAACCGTCCTCGCTTGCAAACGACTCAAGTCACTTGGCGCGCCACATGTCTCTTCTCGCACATGACGGCACCTGGCTTCCTTAACTGTCTAGACCTCAACTTCTCCCAAAGCCTAGTCTCGGTCCACCTTACAGTTGCGTGTCATGATCACTGTCGGATCCCGGAGCAACAACTCCGAAACCCTCTATGTAAATCACACTAGTCCAGGATCAGCTAGTGCACATAATGATAACAGGGGCACATATCAAGCACATTGATAAACTTTATTTAACTGAATATGGGCCTGATGGCCAAAGTTTACATCAATGGCACATAAGCCAAAAATATAAGCAGCGGAAGGAAAAAACCGAAGCAGAAGAAGCCCATTGAGCTTGCCCACAGGCAAACGACAGTAAGACGCGGCCTACTCATCCAAGTCTTCACCGTAGTCGAAGTCGTCTTCCTCTATGTGGAGATAGCAACGTGAGTACAAACTTGTACTCCGCAAGTCCCATGGAGAAATGCAACAAAATGATAAAGGAACAAATGAAGGCATATAGGGTTATTTGAGCATAAAACAATATTTCAATTCAGCAAGTTTATCACATGTATTGCATATTCGATAAACATAGAACTTGTTGTCTACACCATAATCTCTGATCAAATTAAACTTATAGGTGTAGGCATAGGTACTAACTAGTGATTTTAAATATTAAATTTCAGCAACATTCTAAATCACACTAGATAGCTCTTTAGGAATCATCGAACATGATATAATACAAAGAATCACTAGGAGATATTCGAGTAAGGACTTCCTTATGAGTAATTAATTCCACATTATATAAATTGACCCAAGAAATTTCAGAACATAGAATTTTGATTGAACACATGAGTTCTCACAATTACTCACTTTTTCACAATTAAATTCAGTACCAATATGGTTACCTTAATCATTCTCTTCAGTTGATGTAGGTGTTATACGTATCAAATCATCATGATGTAACAATGGAATAGCAAGTACTTCATCCTCAACTATTGTTATCTTCTCATCAGTTTTCTCCAGTGGTACCGGTTGTGGAACATTCGACTCCTCTTCTTTAATGTCAACCTGCACAATGTGAGAAACAACACTCAAAGTCGATATTAATATGTTAGTTTCATAGTCAACCTCACTTTGTGTATCATCTACTTCTCTTTTTTCTTTATATGTATATCTATCACTCTCAATTTGGATGCTCCCAACCTCACATATGGTGGAATCACGTAACTCACTCTTTTTATCACTCCCACTCAATTTGGCTATGTGGCTCTCATAATTACATGGGTTTTGAAGCATATCATCTTTTATAGATCGTGGGCCAGCAATGGTACAATTACCATCAACCATAACCTCCTCATGTAGCAATGAGGCAGCACTACATGGCTCCTTGGCCGAAGGGAAAGTCCCATGCTCGGTCGTCTTCTCATATGATGCACTCATGAAGGCATGCGAACTGAAGTGTGGACTCAGATTGAACCATGGTGTATGCCTCTCCTTAATTCTCTTCTCCTCCTCTATAGCATAATTCACAATATCCTGTATACTACCATCATATTTCAAATAAACAGTAGCAGCGATCTTAGAATTTAAACCTCTTTTGAAGTAAGCTCTTTTTGCACATGCCTCTGTGATATTAGCATGATACATAGCATAATCCAGCTCATCATAATAAGATTGGATAGATCGACGTCCTTGGCGAATGCTCTTCATATGATGAAGTAACTCTAGCTCATAGTCATATGGCACAAACTCATTTCTTATGACCTGCTTCAATTCTTCCCAAATAGTAACATATTGCTTATCAAGATATCGCTTCCACCAAGTGCATGCATATTTTTCAAACTCCATGGTGGTTTGTGTCACTTTCTTGGTTTCGGACAGCTTCTGAAACTTGAGGTCACATTCGAGTTGTCCCACCCATTTGAGATACTCCTCTGAATCTGTACTTCCATAGAATGAAAAATACAAGTATCGAGAGTCGTACCATGAGAAACGAAATATTGAATATCCTACCATTATTAGTATTGCAAAAAATAGCAAAGAATATGTGAAATTTGTGTGGAATTACTCATCCTCGCCTATGAGGCAACGAAGGTGGTTAAAACTAATCAAGGACTATGATGTGGAACTTCAGTACCACCCAGGCAAGGCAAATGTGGTTGCCGATGCCATTAGCCGGAAGGCTCATCAAAGAAAAACCAACACAACCGAGCATCCTCCAGAGTTACAAAGGGACACACAACAATTGAACCTAATAATCACAGAACAAGGTGGTATGGCAGCGCTAGAAATTCAGCCTCTATTGACAGACCAAATCAAGGCAGCACAAGATGAAGATGAAGAAATTCAAGAAGAAGATTCAAGAAGAAGGTTCAACAGACTATGCGATATACGAACATGGGATTCTCACTTTCTGTGGTCGCTATTGCATACCCAACAAGAAAGAGTTGAGAGATTTGGTGCTAGCTGAGGCTCACTCCTCTCAATTCTCAATCCATCCAGGAGGTACCAAGATGTATCAAGACCTAAGAAGAAGTATTGGTGGAACACAATGAAGAAAGAGGTGACAGAATATGTGGTAAAATGTGATGTCTGCCAACAAATCAAGATAGATCATCAGAAACCATTGGGATTATTGCAGCCTTTACAGATTCCCGAATGGAAATGGGACAACATTGGTATGGACTTTATCACCGGACTTCCTAGGACTCGTGAAGGATATGACACTATCTGGGTCATTGTTGATAGACTAACCAAGGTGGCTCATTTTCTTTCGATCAAGCAAACCTATGGGAAGGACAAGCTCACCGAGTTGTATCTAACAAGAATTGTGACACTCCACGGAATCCCTAAGAGGATTATTTCAGATAGAGGAGCGCAGTTCACATCCAAATTTTGGGAGAAGTTGCATGAAGCTATGGGCACCGATCTGAATTTCAGCTCAGCATACCATCCACAGACAGATGGTCAAACAGAAAGAACAAATCAGATTTTGGAGGATATGTTGAGAGTTTGCGCTATTGTGTATGGAGCAACTTGGAACATTTGCCTACCATTTGCTCAGTTCTCATACAACAACAGCTACCAAGCCAGCATCAAGATGGCCCCATTCGAAGCGCTATATGGCAGAAAATGCAGAACACCTTTGAATTGGTCAGAAGCAGGAGAACGTCAACTTCTTGGCCCACAAATTGCCCAAGATTCAGAAGCCCATGTCAAGATTATCATAGATAGGCTAAAGATTGCACAAGACCGACAGAAGAGCTATGCCGACAACCGCAGAAAAGATTTGAGCTTTGAAGTTGGAGATTTTGTGTACATTAAAGTTACCCCTTTCAAGATCGTCAAGAGATTTCAAGTCAAAGGGAAGTTAACTCCGAGATATGTGGGACCGTTTCGAACAATCGGAAGAGTTGGGGAGGTAGCCTATCAAATGCAGCTCCCACCCAACTTGTCAAGGATACATAACGTGTTCCACGTATCACAGCTTCGGAAATGTCTACGACAGCCTACAGATGACGTACCATTGTCGGACATTGAATTGCAAGACGACTAGACCTATCCTGAAGAGCCGTTGCAGACACTCGAGACATCAGAAAGGCAGTTCAGAAACAAGAACATCAGGTTTAGTGGAGGAATCACATGGCAGACGAGTCCAATTGGGAAAGAGAGTCAGTGGTGCCCTTCTCTGGCCAGGTGGACGTCCGTGGAGCTCCAGCGCCGTAGCTCGCCGTCGACCGTAGAAGCTCTCCCGTGGCCAACCCGCTCGGAAGCTCCCCAACTAGAACCACCTCTGCCAAAGTGAGCCCCGAACCCCGCAGATCGTGAAAACACCGCCAATTTGGCTTGATCGCCTCCGGTGAACCCCTTCGCCGCCGGAAGGCTGAACCTCCCCCTTTTGCCTCCTACCTCCTCCTTTGACCTCCTCGCCTCCCAAGCCCCCAAAATGGGTTCCCCTCGCCAAGACCTACCCACTGGTACCCTCCCTGGCCGCCGAGAACCTCGCCGTCGCCAAAGAGCGGAGACGCTCATGTCTCTGCCTCTCTGCTGCGCACGCGTGGCGAGAGGTAGACGATGACCGACGTGGCCGCATCCTCGTCGTCCTCTCCCTCCCGTTGCCATTTAACCTCAGCCGTTGGATGGCGCCATCTCCGCAGCCGTCCGATGCCACTAAACTCACCTCTCTGCAGCCACACGACCAAGTCCCCTCCTCTGTCGTCCGATCCTTTCTCCGCAGTGCATCTCGTCCATCCGCCTTCCCCTCATCGCCGCCATCCGCTCCCGCCGCGTGTCGGCCATCCGCTAGGCCAAGGCGCGCGCACTGGGCCTTCGGCCGCGCGTGGAATGGGCTGAGGCCGCACGGCCCGCTCGGCCGCGCACGCCGCACAGTGCCGGGTTGCACTGTAGCCATGGGGCCGGCCCAGCACTGTTCATCCAATTTTCTAGAGATTTATCAATTTCCAAAAAATCCAATAAATCCAAATAAATCCTAGAAAATCACAAAAAATTCCAAAAATTCCCAACTTTCACCACCTTGCTCATTTTGATGCCCTGAATCCATTTTTGGCCTCTACTTCCCCAAAATTATCCCAGAAAAATTCAAAAATCTCCCATTTGAATATTTATGCATTTTACTCCTTTTTCATAGATTATTTTTCCTCGCTTGATTAAGCTCAAGCCGGACTTATGTTATTTTTGTATATTTACGCTAGTTTGTAGATTTCGGAGGCTTTGGTGCAGGGCCAGGATCAGAGAGTTGCTGCCTATGAGATTGCCGAGATTGTCCAGATCCAAGGCAAGTCACAAAACCTTGATCATGTTGAATCCCATGTCGTTTAATTATGTTAATATGCTACTTGCATTATTATTATTTGTAAAATATTAATTTACGTAAAATAAAATATTTAGAATGACATGATATGTAGATAAAATCTACCACCGATAATTGCCATGTTAACTTGTAGCCCTTCCCTTGTCAACCCTAGAATGACTCTATGTGTATTATGAATATCTGTAGGTTATTTACACTCATGCAAAGTCTTCATACTACTAAGGTTGTGGCCGTGGGCCAGTAGGTTTGAAAATGTTAAGTTGGGGGTGAAATTGTTGTGGGACACCGCGAGACGGTCTTCGCCCACCGCTTGGCCCTGGGGTGGAGGTCGTGGACCTCATGAAAATGTAAGGACTAGACCCTTACGCCAAGCAAGTGACATAGTAACCGCTCAACCACAGGTGTTGACTTGTTGACCCTAGTTTAGTAGCTGCTCAACTTAAGTGAAGCACTGCATTGGGAGTCGGTGCGGATCGCGGATCCGGACTAAGACAACGATAGGTCCCCACAACTCAGGCCTGACGTTCCGTGGTGGCCAACGGATACCCGAGGGTGTGCGGGTTCCTAACCTATCGGGTGGAGTGTATACCAAGGGTTGAGCAGCGAAAAGACCCGGTTCCTTAACTCAGTCTTGAGGGTTAAGGATGCGTCTGGGTAAAGTTGGGCAACTCTACAGAGTCAATCAAATGGTATTTGAATACACCGTGCTCCCGGTTAATGGAGCTGTGTCTATTGGGTGATTCCAGTTGCGAAGCTTAAGTAGATTTTACAAGTGTTTTAACTGGACTAGTAAGTGTTTTAACTGGACTAGTTGATTAATTATCTTTTCATGAAAACCCCCCTAAATTTTTAAGGAGTAGTCATAGGCTTTTGGATGTCTAAAACTGTTTACAAATAAAAGTGCATCCACCCAAGATAATAAAACAAGTATACTCCATTCCTTTGGTGATCCATGCAAACTAGCTAAGCTAGGGTTTCCTTTGTGACTTGTTGAGCTAGTTAGCTCATGGCTTGCTAAACCCTTCAAAAGATCAAGATGCTGGAGAAGGTCTCCCCGTTGAAGAAGCTCCAGAAGAGCCTTTCTACGACGAGGACCCTTGGTTTTAGGTTTCAGCTGCGCTCGAGCTTCTTGGAGGTTTTTGTAATGTAATATACTTTGGGCTTGCACACCCGCTGCAATAAAACTTGGTTGATAAACCATATGTTGTAATATAAGCTGATCTTTTGTTGTAAGCATGTGCTGTGATGGTACTCTCTTGCGCGGCGCTTCATAACTGGCCAGGCTTGGGTAGTTGCGGAATGCCGTGTCCCAGGCGCCCCTGGAAACAGAGGCGTTACAAGAAGTGGTATCAGAGCAGGCAGCTTGCTTGTAGGTTGAGACCTAAGGTAACCTAAGAAGTGATTTCATCGCAAAACCGAATTTAAACCCTAAAAGGATTTTATGAAAAATATAAGTATTATTGATGTCTTTTCCTTTCTTATTGCTACCTTATCTATCTTAGTTTACTTCAGTTTAAGTTTTACTTTTGCAAAATGTTTATTGCTATACTTGTCTGACTTCAAAATTTCATTCTTCGGCAGATGGTTCACTTCATGCACTCGTGCCCGGAGCGTATGGAGGGATGGCCCTCTAAGCTCTGGGAGGTCCAGTAGTACCTTGGAGCAGGTGGATACCACAGGCACGTGTTCCACGCCGTCAGCCGCTTCTTTTAGGAGGAGCGATATGAGTGGAAGGCGTGGGTGACCTTGACACCCCTACCTGTCCGCCCGGATATCGAGAGGAGGTTCATTGCACGGAGGATCAAGCAGGATGATGTAGTTCAGGACGCAGCCAGGAAGGCTGTGATCTATCTTCGCGGCTACTACGACCTCAAGTTGGCCGAGTCACCCTTCGACCTGATCCCGAGATCACTCCACGGTGGGAGATCCTTCGCCGTTCCTCAGTTCCGCGAGGCTGACGACCCCCGCTTGCAGGGTGTCGCCAGCATTGCGGTTCAGCAGGAGCACCAGTACGAGCACGCCGTGGAGGAGTCCTTGCAGATGCAGCTCCTTGAGGCCCAACAGGAGGTTCAGCAGGTTCGCGCCGCCTTGTTCGCTTCGAGGCAGTCGAGGCGAGCGAGGCGTCTGACTGTGGAGAGTCCCCCTGCGTCTCCTCATGCACCTCTGTGCAGTCCCGGCTGAGGCATAGGCCCACTACCAGGGAGTACCGCGAGCGGTTTCACCCTGCAGCCCCTCTCGCCTCGCCAGCCCCGGACGCCATGGAAGGAGTAGCTCGAGTTGCAGGAGCTCGTTCGTTTAGCTTGACCCAGTGCAGTAGTACTTTTGTATATAATGGAAGTTGTATCATGAACCCTAAGTGGTCTGTATGCCACTTGCTTATTGTAAATTTATGTTAATTATATTTTCATTTGTTTGCTTAATTATCAGTATTCCCTCTGTCTTCAAAACTTTCTCCTGTCCCTTTTCGCCCTAGTTCTTACCTTATTCATCCTATACTTGTCTTGAAATTCAATGTCTTACTTATCTGCTCCCTTGTTCGCAAAAGCCGCTGCAAAGCTAACTCCAAGATTCCAATTGGCAGAATTTCAACAAGCAAGATGGACGGACAGCAAAGCAGACAGACAGCTGGGCAGCGTGCACCTGCCAACGACCAGATGACACTAGCCAGTGTTCTTGCCATGATGGAACAAAACAGATACCAAGCAGAACAGAATATGGCAAGGATGTTGGAGTAGCATACTCGACTTCTTGAACAGATTACAACAAGATCTCCAGGCACCCAAGGTGGAAACAACGCTAATCGGGATGGTACCCCAATTACCTCCCGATGGGCCGATTTCCAGAAAACACGCCCACCAACCTTCTCTACATCACCTGATACTCTAGCAGCAGAGGATTGGCTGTTGGATGTGGAGAGGAAACTCCAAACGGTGTAGTGTGAAGATAAAGAGAAAGTAGTGTACGCATCTCACCAGCTACAAGGCCCTGCAGCCTGCACAATGTGAGAAGCAACATTAAAAGTAGATATTAATATGTTAGTTTCATAATCAACCTCACTTTGTGTATCATCTACTTCTCTCTTTTCTTTATATGTATATCTATCACTCTCAATTTGGATGCTCCCAACCTCACATATGGTGGAATCACGTAACTCACTCTTTTTATCACTCCCACTCAATTTGGCTATGTGGCTCTCATAATTACATGGGTTTTGAAGCATATCATCTTTTATAGATCGTGGGCCAGCAATGGTACAATTACCATCAACCATAACCTCCTCATGTAGCAATGAGGCAGCACTACATGGCTCCTTGGCCGAAGGGAAAGTCCCATGCTCGGTCGTCTTCTCATATGATGCACTCATGAAGGCATGCGAACTGAAGTGTGGACTCAGATTGAACCATGGTGTATGCCTCTCCTTAATTCTCTTCTCCTCCTCTATAGCATAATTCACAATATCCTGTATACTACCATCATATTTCAAATAAACAGTAGCAGCGATCTTAGAATTTAAACCTCTTTTGAAGTAAGCTCTTTTTGCACATGCCTCTGTGATATTAGCATGATACATAGCATAATCCAGCTCATCATAATAAGATTGGATAGATCGACGTCCTTGGCGAATGCTCTTCATATGATGAAGTAACTCTAGCTCATAGTCATATGGCACAAACTTATTTCTCACGACCTGCTTCAATTCTCCCCAAGTAGTGACATATTGTTTATCAAGATATCGCTTCCACCAAGTGCATGCATATTTTTCAAACTCCATGGTGGCTTGTGTCACTTTCTTGGCTTCGGACAGCTTCTGAAACTTGAAGTCACATTCGAGCTGTCCCACCCATTTGAGATACACCTCCGGATCTGTACTTCCATAGCATAAAAAATACAAGTATCGAGAGTCGTATCGTGAGGAACGAAATGTTGAATATCCTGCCATTATTAGTATTGCAACAAAAATAGCAAAAGAATATGTGAAATTTGTGTGGAATCACTCATCCTGGCCTTCTCTTACCAACCGAAATTCTTATGCATCCTTGTTGGGATTGAAGAGCTGCACATACTTTGGTGACAGTAGACAAAACAAGGTAATAGATCAAGCGAATTCAAATGCACATGCACTATTATAACAATGGCTTATATGTGGAGCTTGGAAAGAAAAAATTAACCTATGCGATCTGAAATTCTTGATGTTGTTAAGTTAAGTAATAATCCAAGTTAGAATACTTTGTCTAAGTGTTGATCCAAAAGGTTTAAGTGAAGTGTATAAACGCACACACAAAGATCAACATGACTTGATGCAACAAAGGAATGAGCTAAATAAAAGCGATCTGAAATTGAGAATTAAATAGCTCGTTTTGCACCAAGTACTAGGAGAGACGCTAGCCAATTGCAATAATATGAATGTAAGGGCACAAGATTGCCCAAAGGAATTAAATACACAAGCTGAAATTATATATTAGAATTAGCTAACCCCAATTTGGCCAACGCTCACTTTTTTTTTGCTGAGGCTCTTCTTCTTTTTCTTTCCTTTTTTTTTTTTTGCAGTTGGCACTAAGATTTAGCTTTCCCTTGCACAAAAGAATAAAATTTCAGCAGGTGTAATTTAATACCAAGAACAGCCCTTAATGCAATTATCAAAGACTAGTCTCAAAGATGAACGGGAATATTTTTTTCGCGGATACTATAGTGGTACTATTCATGGCACTGTAGCTGTCCTGTTCACGGCACTGTAGAGATAGGGATTTTTTTGTTTAGGCAAAACAAAGGAAATAACACAATGATCAAGCGACGAAAAGGGATATGACGATCAGCACCTAAACAAAATTCTAATGGACGAAAACTTAACGAATAGCTCTTTAGGATCATCGAACATGATATAATACAAAGAATCACTAGGAGATATTCGAGTAAGGACATCCTTATGAGTAATTAATTTCACATTATGTAAATTGACCCAAGAAATTTCAAAACATAGAATTTTTGATTGAACACATGAGTTCTCACAATTACTCATTTTTTTCACAAATAAATTCAGCACCAATATGGTTATCTTTATCATTCTCTTCAGCTGATGTAGGTGTTGTAGGTATCAAATCATCATGATGTAACAACGGGGCAGCAAGTACTTCATCCTCAACTGTTGTTATCTTCTCATCGATTTTTTTCAGTGGTACCGGTTGTGGAACATTCGACTCCTCTTCTTTAATGTCAACCTGCACAATGTGAGAAACAACACTAAAAGCAGATATTAATATGTTAGTTTATGTGTCAAAACGTGGCTCACTTCTATTAGTTTATGTGTCTTCATTAATCATGCTTTCTCACGATGGCTGCATGCATAGTGGTGACGAGATAATCTTCCATTGCTTTCTCACGTGAAGCATGCATGCAAGCATTTTTTTTCTTGGCTCACATGCACATGCATGATTTTTTTTTTGCTCGGCAGATTTCTTTTGGCACAAACCTGAGACCAATTAAAATACTAGCATTAGGTAGTACCTGGTTCTCATGTAAATTAAAGCTAAATTTAATTAGGAGCGAGTTCACCTATTGATTAATCTTTTTAGCTCGTGCTCGCGTAATCGGTCTGATTGGAATGTCCTCGTTATATTGTACACTCGAAGTGATGGACGATGCATTAGTATCGACGGGACCTTCTACACGCATCTTCATTTTAGGCTTGTACATATCGAGTATGGGCCTGTATATTATTAAATAAAATAGTAGTAACTTTGTATCTCTAAATATAATAGTTAAAGACCCAATTAAATTAGAGTTCACCTGATAATATTTAATGCGGCTCAATAATTCCCTTCAGTTAAATAATATATTTAACTGAAAAGTGCAAGACATGAGCGTATCCGCGTCAATGGGGAAGTCAGGGGTAGGCACAGTTTTTACCGAAAACGGCCGGAAGTAGGTTGGTGACGAGAGAGACGGTGGCGTTGTTCGAAGCTCCGGTGAGGGCGGCACTCCGGTGTCGTCCTAGCTCGGCGGAGAGGTGGAGGGGATGGAGGAGACCACGGTGGAGCTTGGACAGCCGACGGCAGGGCGCGAAGGTGGCCGAGGCGGCAGCGATTGCTCGCCGGAGTTTGGCTGAGGCTCGAAGGGGGAGGGAGATGGTGTAGGGCAATGCGGAGCTCATGAGAGAGGAATGCGTGTGGAGGGGGGCAGTGCGAGGGTAGGGGTTGCTCTGGGGTCCCTTTTATAGGGCCTCAGGAGAGTACGGGCGCAGCAATTGCTCGTCGTGATTGCGGATGGCGGGATCTCAGGTGGAGGAGGAAAGGAATGGAAGGGGGCTAGGGAGGAAAAGGGGCATAGATTTTCGGGGATTTGGGCCGGCGGTGCACGCGGTTTCCAAAACCGAAGAGAAGGCGGCGGGGAAAGGCCGGATTTGGCGCGGTCTCGGTCGGTCAAGGCGAGGAAGGAAAAGGGGGGAGAAGAAGGGAGGAGGAGGAAGAAGGGTCCGCAGGGAAGATGACCTGACAGGTGGGACCAACGGTAGAGAGAGAAAGGAGGGAGGGAGCGGGTGATAGAAAATGGCCAAAACAAAGCCAGAAAAGACAAAACAAAACAAAAAATAATCCCGAAGCCATAAGCCCGCAATAGAAGCCCCTTGGAGCGCTGATTTCAAGTTTGCAGAATTACTGTTAGTACTGCACATTTGATATGTTTTTTATAATAAAATCTAAGGAAAGAAGCTGTTTCCATGTTAAATTGTTTTAGGTTATTTCAGTATATGAATGATGGATTAATGGTTCTAGCTTGCTAGTAGTAGTAATTAGCAGTCAATCTGTTTAACAATTTGATAGAATATTTGCAGTATGAGAGTTTTTTTTGTGTCTGGATTTAGCTATTTCTAATAAGCAGTCAGTTGAAGCGTAGCTTTCATAAAAGTAAACGCTTCCGGGATTACTCTATCCATACCAGAAGAATTCCCTGAATGAAAGTCGAAGACCGAGCCAATCATTTAATCCGCTAATTCTTCAACTTGTCACACGGCAGTTGCGACTTTGCTAGTTATCGCCGGTGCAACTAGAGGTCACATATTCAAGAGTGCTAGTATAAATTGGACTTGTGAAGTGCATTTTAGTTTTTGATCACTTGCTCTAAGAATTTCCTTAGGTGCAGTTTTTTTTTTTTTTGCTGCAAATGGATCATGGCTAATGACTTTTAATCCTAACGTGAATGTTTTTGTGAATAAATGCCAATAAATAAATAAGCTTCTTTGAAAAAATTATTTTGATAAATCGCTTTAAAATAACAACAAAGAAATTATTTTATTTATTTATTCGAAAGAATATATAAACTAAAAAGAACTAAGATTATAGTACCCGTCCATACACCATGCAGGCAAGCCAATCTGTTCTGACATCCAACTGACGGAGCCGGCCTACAAGCGCGTTGCCGATGGTTGGCTTCAAGGCCCGTACGCGCATCCGCCTATTCTCAGGGCCGCGCCTCCATAGCACCGTGCGCCTATATAAACTCAAGGATAGCAATCCTGCAGGGCAGTTCACTCGCTGTACGCAAAACCATGGAGCACTCACCCTCAAACTCAGTAGCCTTCCTCCTCCTCCTCCTCCTTGCTTGCGTACTACATTACGGTCAGGCGAACCCCGGCAGTCCCTTGATCCATTCCATCTTCAGCTTCGGCAACTCGTACTCCGACACGGGCAACTTCGTCAAGTTGGCCGCGCCGTTGCTTCCGGTCATCCCTTTCAACAACCTCCCCTACGGCGAGACCTTCTTCGGCCACCCAACCGGCCGAGCCTCCAACGGCCGCCTCATCGTCGACTTCATCGGTACATGTGCTATCATTCTTGTCATCAGTTAGCTTTCTGTTTCTGTAGCAGAGAAGCAGGTGATGTTTCGAAGTGCCAAGACTGACACTGACCATTGATCATTCAACTTTGCAGCTGAGGAGTTTGGGGTCCCTTTCGTCCCCCCGTTTCTTGGCAAAGGGCAGAACTTCATCCGTGGAGCCAACTTCGCTGTCGTCGGTGCCACGGCACTCGATCTAGCCTTCTTCCTCAAGAGCAACATCACCAGCGTCCCCCCGTTCAACAGCTCCTTGAGCGTGCAGCTCGAGTGGTTCCAGAAGCTCAAGCCTACCTTGTGCTCAACACCAGAAGGTACGTAAGTTACGTGATGTAGCATCAATCGATTGATTTGGTTGATCATTTTTTAGGAACTTTAGTTGATCATTTAAAAGATCCTGATCAGTTTTGTTTTGTCTGCTCATTTTTCTTCAGGGTGCAAGGAGTACTTCAAGAGATCCCTCTTTTTCATGGGAGAGTTCGGAGGAAACGACTACATCTTCATCTTGGCCGCCGGGAAAACCGTCGAGCAAGTCATGTCATACGTACCAAAAGTCGTAGAAGCCATCTCTGCAGGCATCGAGGTAGCGAGACTTCTGCAAAGAAAGATACGCATATACTGCTGATTGATCCACGTTTTTGTCATCAAGATTTGATGTTCTATGTGACTCCATGGCTTGATATGCAGGCAGTAATTCAGGAGGGAGCCAAGTACGTGGTGGTGCCGGGACAATTACCAACCGGATGCGTACCGATCGTCCTGACGCTGTACGCGAGCCCGAATAAGACGGACTACGACGCTCGAACCGGGTGCCTGAAGAGTTTCAACGCGCTTGCGCATTACCACAACTCGGCGCTGTTCGAGGCGGTGTCGCGGCTCCGGTACAAGTATCCGGCGGCGAAGATCATCTACGCCGACTACTACAAGCCGGTGATCGCATTCCTGAAGAAACCAGCCAGATTCGGTAAGTGCTTCTTTGTGTTCTGTGCGCGCGTCTATGATCAATTTAAGGTCGCTCATCCAAGAATTGGAATGGTCAGGCTAGACGAATCCAATCTTAGGGGATCCTTACCGATTTTATAAACAGAGTTGTTTGTTTGACCGGTTGAGCTTCAAGAAATTTGTCTGGATCTAGCTATTTCTAATAAGCAGCCAGAAGAACGTACCTTTCATAAAGGTCAACGCTTCCGGTATTACGAGATGCAGCAGATACCTGAAAGTCGAAGACCGAGCCAATTAATTAATTCGCCCATTCTTCAACCTATCACACGGCAGTTGCGAGAGTTTTTTTTGAAAAAATAATCCATTTTTTATTTAAAAAATATACCTGTGTTTTATTTTTTTTATAAAAGTAACGCCTGTTGTTCAACCATTGGGCGTCAAACTGCCAAGGCCAGTCGCCCTACTGTTTGATGAAAGCACCTTCCAGTCTTCGATCACATTGTTCACTTCGATCACTCACTAATCTTAGACCACGTTGTTCACTCCAACCACTCGCTATTTCTAATAAGCAGCCAGAAGAAGTACCTTTCATAAAGGTAAACGCTTCCGGTATTACGAGATGCAGATACCTGAAAGTCGAAGACCGAGCCAATTAATTAATTCGCCCATTCTTCAACCTATCACACGACAGTTGCGACTGGGCTAGTTATTGCCGGTGCATCTGGGGGCCGCATATTCAACAATGCCAGTATAAATTAGACTTGTGAAGTGCATTTTACTTTTTGACCACTTTATAAGAATATAGGTCTCTTTTTTTTGCTTTTTGCGGCTTAGGCTCCGGAACATAGAGATAACTTCTTGAAACTGTTTCTTTATATGTTTTTTTAAGTCTAAAACTATATGTACTAGCTACATCGACATCTTTATTATTCATTGTTGTCTTAAAAAATATAGCCACAATCAAAAATTATAAACCGCAGTTAAAAAAACGGACCGTAAACCGTAGCTAAAAGAACCAATTCCCCTCTTCGCCATCACTGGGCCTACTAAATGATGCTGACTTTATATTTGGGCCTATTTGGCATCGCAGGGTTCAGCGGCTTGACGACGCTTCGCGCGTGCTGCGGCGCCGGCGGCCCGTACAACTACAACGTGACGGCGGCGTGCGGCCTCCCCGGCGCGAGCGCGTGCCGAGACCCCGCCGCCTCCCTGAACTGGGACGGCATCCACCTGACGGAGCCGGCGTACAAGCGCATCGCCGCCGGTTGGCTCGAGGGCCCGTACGCGCACCCGCCTATTCTCAGGGCCGCCGCGCGTCCATAGCACCGTACATATCCGTGCGCGCGTGATGGAGATTGGAGGGTGCTCATTTGCTTTGTTCGTCGTTTGTGCTAAACATTTTTGTTCCCTCGGAAGTGTTCTTCGTCGTTTAGCAGTTTGTGCTAAACTGCTAATGGAAATAAAGCTCTTTTTCAGTTTTTAGTTTCTGCTTTTAGTTTTTCTATAGTAACTAGCTTTTAAACATATTGTCTTTTTAAGATGAGACCTACTAGTTAATTATAGTACATACTATACCGACTTCATTTATATTGACAAAAATTGCATGTAAATTTCTATTGCTCTATAATTTCTCGAATGAACAATAAAAGTCATAAATCACAACTAAAAACCATAAATCTTAGCCAAAAAGGACAGACCCGAATGACTCCGCCAATAATCCAGTATAATTGGGCCATTTCCTGGGGAGAGTAGGCCCATAGGCACAAATAGAGCATCCAGGATAGGTACAGTCATGGGCCTGGTCTCTCCTCAATGTGGCCCAATATTCAACCTCCTTTCTTTCTTTTTCTGAAATTAATATATTCAATGTCCTTTCGTTAAGATCAAAGAGAACTGAACGCATAAAAAGGCCGTTTTAAGTTCAAGACATCTTCTTGTTGGTAACTTCCGCCAATGGTACAGTCTTGCATTTACTTAAACCAAACATGTAAAGGCCATAAACACCTTCAAGAAATTTCCCAGCTCATCAAAAAGGAACTTCAAGAAATTTTCTTAAGGTAAAATTTCTCATGTCTTCTTCAATTCCTCGAAATTTGCTTAACCCTCTCTAAACTAAAAAAAAAAAACAGGAAATTTGAAGGAGTTCCTCCAGAATGTCTGCAAGAATCCTAAAATGGGGACTCGTCAAATTCGACCAAAACAAGCATTTTGTATGTTGACTCATCGACTGAGTCACAGAGACCATAGATTGCCAAAACAATGTATTTTTCTT
The DNA here is from genome assembly GCA_017311315.1 of Dendrocalamus latiflorus. Classification (NCBI taxonomy): domain Eukaryota; kingdom Viridiplantae; phylum Streptophyta; class Magnoliopsida; order Poales; family Poaceae; genus Dendrocalamus; species Dendrocalamus latiflorus. Next base: position 8,725,185 of record CM029664.1, read on the forward strand.
TATATGAATCACTTAACAATCATGCCCTCCTTGCCAATTACAATATCTTGCTTCTCCATTGCGGAGACAAAGAATCATGTACCTTTCGCTTTGGTAATCTTCTATTTCTTTTTGCAGAAAAAAAACATTTTACCCCCTATAAATCAATGTTCTATCTTTAAATTTCCTTCGATTATTGACCACTATAGCCTAACTTAATGAATTCAATCATCACTGGCCAGTGAGCGCGGCGTAGAAGAGGACGTTCCATGTGTCTGGGAGGCCGGCGATGCACCAGTGGGTGCAGTCCCCGCCGAAGATGCCGCCGTCGTACTTGGTCGGGTGCGCGTCCTTCCTCAGCTGCGACAGGAAGGTGAAGTCCAGCAGGTACACCGGCTTCGCCATGCCGGCCAGCACGCTCCTCAGGATCGCTTGCTGCGGGATCGGCCCGCCGGGGTACGCTGCCGTGCTGTTCAGCGGCTGCGTCTCCCCCATGCACGTCTTCCTCGGCGACGTGCCCCATTCCTGGCCCCTGCATAGCAGTCACATTGTTGTTACCTCATGGAACAAACGTTGCAGAATTGCAGCCTCATATGTCTGCAACCCATATGTGATCTTCCAATCGATGATTCATAAATACTGATGCGAGCATGTGAAACATTCAGGGCAAGTTGGTGGCTGAGGTTGAGCGGTTCAGATGCAGCAGTCAAGAGCCAATACATGTAACTTTCGAAGATTTACTTCACAAATCACAAGTAATTGTGGAGCAGTAATTAGATGTGTATAGGGAGGAAAAGATTACTTGTAGTGAGAGGGAGAGATCCCCTGGAAGAAGACTTTGGTGCTCGTCTGGACGAGGTTGGCATCGACCCATCTGGCCCAAGTGTTAAGCGCCTTGGTGAAGGCCTGAGTCCGGTTCATGTCCTTCATTAACATGTTATCATCCTGGATGTAGTCCCAGCTGCAGCAAATAGCCAAATACAGACACACAAATGCGAGCTCAGACATAGCCTTCCTGAAAAATGCAGTCCAAGAACAGGCGATATAACGCTGCGTTTGGGTCTCACGGCTGCGTCGGGCCGGTGCGCGGCCACCAGTGCCAGGAGTCGAAGAGGAGCACGTCGGCGCCGAGCCAATTCCGGCCTTCGTCGATGGTGTCGAGCTTGAGGACGCGCCCGGCCTTCTCGTTGGCGATGTCGACCAGGAAGTGCGTCAGGTAGTACACCAGCGTCACATTGTACTCCTGCATATATGCAGCCGTTGATCGACGGACCGTCACCTTCAGCTAACCATCAAAGCCAAACTATGCGCAAGAACAAGAACAGAACACCGTACTACACATGTACAGAGAACTCCTGCATGCTAATCGCCTAATCCTCGCAGCGTTTCTGTAAACGAAGAAGACATCAATCACCAAACAGCAGCCCAGCTACCGAAACGCGGGTGTGTCCTTGCGTGTGTCGGCGCTCAATGACGCCAGAGAGGACGTCGTGCGCGAGGCCGTACCAAAGCTGAAAGAACCCCAAGCCTGGTAGTAGTACTGGTGCCTCTGTACCTCAAAGCCGGCCAGCAGCAAAAGGCCAAGAGCGTACACTGGCGGATCAAATTTTTTTCTGGTTCTGACGATCTGACACAGACGCATACGAACAGGCAGCAGCAACAGGGCAAGTAACGAGGAGAGGTAACTTTCCAATGCAACGACTGGAGCTAGCGAAGAGAGTCAGGCCAATATAGTATCATGGAAATGGGAGTTCCACGACGAACATGTCACGCTAGATCTGTAGGGATAGATCCCATCATCCCAACATACAGCACAGCAGGGGAAACAAAGAAAAAGAAACAAAGAAAAAAAGTTAAATTGTAGTTTTAAGCTTATTGATTGTTAAATTTTTTATTGGTGAGACGCATTCTTAGAAGTCAAACAAACAAAGAAAAGGAAACGGGGAATTAATACCAGCCCCACCAGCTCACGTCCCACCATCACCTCATCATGCCCAGACCACTCCAGGCCCCAACCCAACACTGGACCACTGAGGTTTGCACTGTAAAAAGGGACAGAGCAAGTGATGACACGTACGTACCTCGAACCGAACGGTGGTCGAGGGGTCGATCTTCCCCGACGCCGGCGACACGCTGGTCCGGGCGTTGGGCACGGCGGCGTGGATCATGCACAGCAGCGACTCGTACTGGTTTAGCGCCAGCGAGTCGCCCACGAATATTACCTTCTTCCCGCTCCACATCCTCAACAGCGCCAGCCCATCGAACCTACGTACACGCAGGATTATTCCAATACAACTCTCAGAAACATTCGCAGCCACATGCAGAGACGAAACGTATCGTTGATTCGGATAAAAGAACACGAGGAGGACTTGATTGTTACTGCACCGATCGCCATTACCGACCTGGGGAGGGAGCAGGGCGGGTTGGGCTGCCACCGGTACTTGAGGTACTGCTTGTCGGGGCGGCCGAACCTGCCGCAGTCGAACTCGGCGCGGATGAAGGGGCAGCTCGCCGAGTCGTACAGCGGGTACGAGTCGTCCACCACCCAGCTCCCGGCGAACATGTCGCACGACCTGGCCGCCGACGCCCGGTGATGTTGCTTCCGGGAGATGGTTATCGCCGCGGCGGCCGCGGCGGTGCACGCCGCCAGGAGCACGGCCAGGACGGCAGCGAAAACAACCGCCCGGCGCTTCATCACCCTGCTAAGGAGGAGACAGACAATGGAGGTGAGGTGAGGCTCGGCAGGATCGGGAGGGGAAGAAGGTTCTTGCGACGGCGAAGGAGTGGGAAGTGTGAGGAAGGGGGAGAGTGGTATATGTAGGGCTGGTTGATACGCTTCTTAATGGTAAGTACTGAAGTTTTTCCATGGATGGATGGACCACGGCTTGGATAAAGCTCCAGGAAGGATTGGAGGCTAGTAGGGGTTTCCTTGATTAACTCCTAAAAAAAGATACATTTATTCACACATCGAGTGGTTCGGTGCATGGTGTAAATGATCAAACCTTCTGAGAAGTGCAGGGGATACGAAAGGAATCATGAACTTGAGACCCATGGTTTTGTGCTCCTGCTACTCGTGGAGTAGTAGTAGTAGTAGTAGTATGTGGAAATGGCATTAATTGGTTTTTGCATGAAGGGTGGCACTACTAGTACTTGATGATGGAGGTGTTGTTTGAGACATTTTTGTGATTCAGTGCGCGTTGCTGCCGCCTTTTTCATGTCACTTCAGAAAAGCATATTTAGTGGAGTAAAATGTACAACAAATTATAAGATAAGTATAAGCAAGTTATATAACTGTAGATTTGCTATTTTATATCACTGATTTTGTTTAAATAATGTAACGAGGTACAAAAGAGAAACGCCGGTTAGAACATCAAATCCTCCTCTTGGTGACGCGCTCAAAGTGCATGTCGCTTTCTTTGTAAGAATAGAGGATAGTTTAGGCCTAAAAAATAGAGAGATAAAACCTGAGGGGCTTTTTGCAATTTTTTCTCACGCCAAGCCTAATATATATAATCTTGAGCCACGTTGAATACACAACTACACATCTCGTTTTGTACCTCGTTGCATCATTTAAATAAAATCAGTAATGTAAATAAGCAAATTTATAGTTGTATGATTTATTTGTACCTATCTTATAAGTTACAGTAACATTTGTGCATTTCACTCTATTTAGTGAGACTACCGTTGGTTGTTTGGACTTTGGCCAGAGGCATTTGTTGGTGTAAACGAGGACATGGTTTATATTTGTTCATGTATGAAAATAAGTTTAACAAAGAAGAGCACTGCGTTTGCTGAGAAATTTCTTCCTAAAATAGTACAAGAAGTACCTTGGTTCACGCTGTGCATTTGCTGTAATCTATCCAATCAACTCACACTACGGCATAAAACACTCGATTTTTGTTGGTTCCAGATGACCCTTTCAATCCATTATTGTGCTTTCCTGGTCTCTGCATTAATTTTCTTAGGAAACAAACATCAGGAGAGGAGAGGGTCTCTACATCCATCCATGCTTTTCAGATCCTCACCTTGGCATTAGCTTACTGTTATTTGACTCAAGACTCAGAGGAAACGGGGAATTAATACCAGCCCCACCAGCTCACGTCCCACCATCACCTCATCATGCCCAGACCACTCCAGGCCCCAACCCAACACTGGACCACTGAGGTTTGCACTGTAAAAAGGGACAGAGCAAGTGATGACACGTACGTACCTCGAACCGAACGGTGGTCGAGGGGTCGATCTTCCCCGACGCCGGCGACACGCTGGTCCGGGCGTTGGGCACGGCGGCGTGGATCATGCACAGCAGCGACTCGTACTGGTTTAGCGCCAGCGAGTCGCCCACGAATATTACCTTCTTCCCGCTCCACATCCTCAACAGCGCCAGCCCATCGAACCTATGTACACGCAGGATTATTCCAATACAACTCTCAGAAACATTCGCAGCCACATGCAGAGACGAAACGTATCGTTGATTCGGATAAAAGAACACGAGGAGGACTTGATTGTTACTGCACCGATCGCCATTACCGACCTGGGGAGGGAGCAGGGCGGGTTGGGCTGCCACCGGTACTTGAGGTACTGCTTGTCGGGGCGGCCGAACCTGCCGCAGTCGAACTCGGCGCGGATGAAGGGGCAGCTCGCCGAGTCGTACAGCGGGTACGAGTCGTCCACCACCCAGCTCCCGGCGAACATGTCGCACGACCTGGCCGCCGACGCCCGGTGATGTTGCTTCCGGGAGATGGTTATCGCCGCGGCGGCCGCGGCGGTGCACGCCGCCAGGAGCACGGCCAGGACGGCAGCGAAAACAACCGCCCGGCGCTTCATCACCCTGCTAAGGAGGAGACAGACAATGGAGGTGAGGTGAGGCTCGGCAGGATCGGGAGGGGAAGAAGGTTCTTGCGACGGCGAAGGAGTGGGAAGTGTGAGGAAGGGGGAGAGTGGTATATGTAGGGCTGGTTGATACGCTTCTTAATGGTAAGTACTGAAGTTTTTCCATGGATGGATGGACCACGGCTTGGATAAAGCTCCAGGAAGGATTGGAGGCTAGTAGGGGTTTCCTTGATTAACTCCTAAAAAAAGATACATTTATTCACACATCGAGTGGTTCGGTGCATGGTGTAAATGATCAAACCTTCTGAGAAGTGCAGGGGATACGAAAGGAATCATGAACTTGAGACCCATGGTTTTGTGCTCCTGCTACTCGTGGAGTAGTAGTAGTAGTAGTAGTATGTGGAAATGGCATTAATTGGTTTTTGCATGAAGGGTGGCACTACTAGTACTTGATGATGGAGGTGTTGTTTGAGACATTTTTGTGATTCAGTGCGCGTTGCTGCCGCCTTTTTCATGTCACTTCAGAAAAGCATATTTAGTGGAGTAAAATGTACAACAAATTATAAGATAAGTATAAGCAAGTTATATAACTGTAGATTTGCTATTTTATATCACTGATTTTGTTTAAATAATGTAACGAGGTACAAAAGAGAAACGCCGGTTAGAACATCAAATCCTCCTCTTGGTGACGCGCTCAAAGTGCATGTCGCTTTCTTTGTAAGAATAGAGGATAGTTTAGGCCTAAAAAATAGAGAGATAAAACCTGAGGGGCTTTTTGCAATTTTTTCTCACGCCAAGCCTAATATATATAATCTTGAGCCACGTTGAATACACAACTACACATCTCGTTTTGTACCTCGTTGCATCATTTAAATAAAATCAGTAATGTAAATAAGCAAATTTATAGTTGTATGATTTATTTGTACCTATCTTATAAGTTACAGTAACATTTGTGCATTTCACTCTATTTAGTGAGACTACCGTTGGTTGTTTGGACTTTGGCCAGAGGCATTTGTTGGTGTAAACGAGGACATGGTTTATATTTGTTCATGTATGAAAATAAGTTTAACAAAGAAGAGCACTGCGTTTGCTGAGAAATTTCTTCCTAAAATAGTACAAGAAGTACCTTGGTTCACGCTGTGCATTTGCTGTAATCTATCCAATCAACTCACACTACGGCATAAAACACTCGATTTTTGTTGGTTCCAGATGACCCTTTCAATCCATTATTGTGCTTTCCTGGTCTCTGCATTAATTTTCTTAGGAAACAAACATCAGGAGAGGAGAGGGTCTCTACATCCATCCATGCTTTTCAGATCCTCACCTTGGCATTAGCTTACTGTTATTTGACTCAAGACTCAGAGGAAAGGATGACACCATCAAAATGGAATGGTATAGCTGGACGTATAGGGTGAGGCAAATCTTAGCCCACCTCCTAAAATAATCCTCCTCCCACAAGTTATTCCAAGTTTGTTTCTCTTTTCTCATCCCTCCCAATTTGTACGCACTCCATCATTCCTGACCTTTCTGACCAAGATGGAGATTCTTTCTTTCAGGGACAAATAAAGATCTGCTTTATTGGAAAGAACTCACCTTTCACTGTTACGACCTTTTCATAGTCCAGTCCAAGATGCAATTGTCAGCTGCTGGCCGGCTAGCTGGATATAGTCATATAGAAGCATATGCCGAGCAAAAAAGAAGAGAGTAACTGACACACGAGCAGGAGAATCAGCTTTAGGCCCGCTCGGTTGGGCTGAAAAGCTGTGGTTTATGATTGAAATTGCACTGTAGCGGTTGAAATTTTACTATAGCTGAAAGTGATTTATTTGGCGTAATTAAATTTAAAAATTTTAAAAATAGAAAAATATGCTAGCTCATCATGGACAACGCAAACGAATACGGGAAAAAAGAACCGGCAAAAAAGCTCAAAAAAGCCAAAAATTCAGAAAAAAGACAAAATTTATAAATAGTGAAAAATAAGCTGAAGCCGAAGCCGAAACGAGCGGGCCTTTAATAGTTGTGAGAGCACGAGGAGTTCTCTCTTTGATTGTAATGAGTAATTAATTTTTATATTAGAATTTTATAGAGTTTAAATTTAGTTTTTGATCATTTTTGCAAAATATCATATTTTGGCTGACGATTCGTGGCATACGAGTTTGTTTGCACTGCAAGTACAAGAGCATTCAAAGTTTACGACTTTATAGTCAGACAGTCTGAACGACCTTTTGCTGAGTAGTCCAAAGAGCTAGTCCGAAGGTACTCTGTAGTCGAGAGGGCTCGGTACTCAGTAGTCGAGAGGTCTCGGTACTCGATGATCGTAGCTTACTGCTTGATCGGTGTTTGGTAATCATAAGCCTTTGCGATCAGTAGTCGTAAACTTTTGCGATCGGTGGTCGTAGTAATCTGTTGTGATGGTCGTAGGCTTCAGGGTAGATATTCGTTGGCTTCAAGTGCCTCATTTCTTGAGCACCCGAGTACTCGTCTCAGACCAGCCAGCGGTCTGACTAGCCTTTGCTTGGCGGTCAGACTGGCTTCTCTCAGTGGTTTGAGATTGTTTTATGGAATTCTTAGGGTTTTGGTCATAGTTTGACCTGGGTGTTGTTGTTAGTGTGTACATGGGTTTATTGTTTGGTCTTAGGTTTAGAATTAGTAATTTTGGTGCATACATTTTGCATGGTGCATTGTATGGTTTAATTATGCCAATTAATGACTTTGTGTATTGTGCGGTGCAATGTGATGGTTTACTTATTTATGTTGGTTGTAGGACTTCGAAGTTAGGTCATAGTGAGGCGTGGGAGGAACGAGACTAGGCATAGGGTGGTGCTGAGGTTCAGAACGGTCAGGGAGACACTAAAGATGATCGAAGCTTGTAGGGTGGTTGCAAGCCGGAACAATGAGAAACTGGAGCAAGAGCTACTGGTGGTGGACATGACAGGCAATGGCAAGGTGGACCGGGACTAGACTCAGGGAGGAGTTAAGGTCCAGATGGTCAAGGAAGCGGGGTGTTGTCATGTGCGAGAAGAAGCATGTGGTGAGCCAAGTGACTTGGGTCATTTGCAAGTGAGGACAGTTCGGTGGGATCTGGACACGTGAGAGGCTTGGCGGCAAGTCATTGGAGCCACGTGAAAAATGGCGAAGCATGGACGATACTTCGTGGAAAAGGAAGCGGGAAGTTTCATCAAATGCGGTAGAGGGGCATTTTAGTAAAATTGCTCAACCAGAGAAGCGTGCGTGAGTAAAACTTGATGTTAGGTGCGGTTAACGGGTTATCCCTAGTTTGGCCTAATAGGTGGATCCATTAGGTTTTGATTCAAGTTGATCCACCCATTAGGATAAACTGGGGATAACCCATTAACCCTACCTAACACCGGGTTTTACTCACACACGCTTCTCCGATATTGAGCAATTTTACCAAAATACCCCTCTACCGCTTTCGATGAAGCTTCATACTTCCTTTTGCATGAAGCATCACCCATGCTTCATCATCTTCAACGTGGCCCCAATGACTTACTGCCAAGCCTCTCACACGTCCGGATTCCACCAAACCGTCCTCGCTTGCAAACGTCCCAAGTCACTTGACACACCACATGCTTCTTCTCACACATGAAAGCACCCCGGCTTTCTTGACTATTTGGACCGCAACTCTTCGCTGAGCCTAGTCCCAGTCCACCTTGCCGTTCCCGTCATTTCCACCACTGGTAGCTCTCGCTCTAGTTCCTCGTCGTCCCAGTTTGCAACCACTTCGCAGACCTCGGTCATCTTTAGCGTCTCCCTGACCATTCTGGACCTCAACACCACCCTGTGCCTAGTCCCGGTCCTTCTACACCTCACTATAATCTAGCTCTAAAGTTCAGCAACCAACAAAAATAAGCAAACTGTCACGTAGCACTGCACAATATACAAATACATCAATTTTCACAATTAATCCATACAATGCACCATGCAAAAAGTATGCAACCAAAATACTGATACTAAGCTTAGGACCAAACAATAAACCCATGCACACTAGCAACAACACCTAGGTCAAACCATGACCAAAACCCCAAGAATTCCAGAGAACAACCTTAGACCATCGAGAGAAGCCAGTCTGACCACCAAGCACAGGCCGGTTATACCGCTGGCTGGTTTGACACGAGTACTCAAGGTCTATGACAACCGATCGCAATGCAAACGACTACGACTATTGACCATCGACCATCCATGGTCGTTCAGGCACTGTAACTTTCGACCATCGACCATCCGTGGTCGATCTGGCACTATAGCTTTCAACCATTGACCATCCGTGGTCGATCTGGCACTATAGCTTTCGACCATCGACCATCTGTGGTCGATCTGCCGATCGGATCACCCAACACACAGGCATTCGAACTGCCTATCACAGAGCCGATCGGACTACCGAGTACCCAGGGTCGATCGGATCGCCTGACTATAAAGTCGAGGACTACGCCTCTGACTACTATCAGCGGTTGAAGTCTACTGGTCAGACCACCAAAACAAAGCGGTCAGAAACCTGAAGATTCCAGCAGACAGCTCAACCAAAATACAATCTTTTGCAAAACCCTCAAAAACCAAACTCAATCTCCGTAGGTACTCTAATCCAAAGGTGAATTACTCATCACAACCATGGAGTGACATCTACATGGTCTCACATTGGTCCTCAACTACGATGGTCTTTCGACTGCTCACTACTGATTGACCACTCAACGGTCCTCGACCATGTTGGTCCTTCGACCGCTCGCTGGTTTTTGATTACGTTGGTTTTTTACCACTCTTTGGTAGTTGACCACTCGAGTCGCATTTTGACCTCATTGGCTTTCGACCACGTTGATTTTCGACCATGTTGATTTTCGACTACTCTATGGTTGTCGACTACTCGAGTCGAATTTCGACCATGTTGGTTTCGACCACACTGCTTTTGACCACTCTCTAATTGTTGACTACTCGAGTTGTAACTCGACTACGTTGGTTTTCGACTGTTCACTGATCGTCGAGCACACGAATCGTTTTCAGACCACGTTGTCTTCTGACCGGTTGTGGTAGTCCGCAAAAATAATAGCTGTAGTACCACACCTACAAATTTTTGCACAGTGGCTCAACTCTGAGTTTCTCCAAATTTTGAGTAGGTTCCTATCCGAATCTTCATAGCTTTGTAGCTATCGGAGCAAAAGATAAGTAAATACTTAAGAAAAATTTTAAGACACCATTCACCGTCTTCCCTCTGTTGCCATCTTCGGTCCTACAATAGTATAGAGCTAGATTGAGAACCTGCAGACCAACATCTGGTGATATGAGAAACGTGATGTAGGAATCACATGTATACTGTATACATCGGCTGCTCTCTGACTCTCTCGATCCAATGCAGTCAAGCAGTGGTCACTTTTGACCACATGCGTGCAAATCGTATATAGGTGTCGTTCGGTTGGTCCGAAATAAGTTGACTTATAACTAGAATTACACTGTAGCTGGTAGAAATTACACTGTATCTGATGGTGGTTTATTTGGTGTAATTTAATTTAAAAAATTTAAAAATAGAAAAACATGTTAACCCATCATAAACAATGCAAATAAATACGAAAAAAAACCAGCAAAAAAGTTCAAAAAAAGTAAAAGGTCAGAAAAAACAAAATTTATAAATAGTAAAAAATAAATCAAAAACTAGAAACTTAAATCAAAATGAGTGAGGCGAGAATTTCATGGTAGATCACAGGATTAGTACCACCACTTTTTAATTAAAGACACAGTTGGCTAGACCGCTGGAGCATCTAGCTCAAGATGCATTAATATTGTACTTGAGAGGAACCGCCTGCTTAATTACCGACTGGACTTGAACTATAGGAAGAGGAAAGAGAACATATTGTCGAAGGCAGCAATAACCCTTCCAGTACGAACCTTAGTTTCTTTTGAAAAAACTTCCAGTACGAAGAAGAACGGAAGAAGCAGCAACGCCTCTCGTGCGCTCGTATGGAATTCCACCAAGGACTTTGACGGGACTTCACCGTTGAAGATGACTGAAACCAATTGTAACTTGTTTGTACACACTCTCGATCGATCGAGTTTGGCACGACGATAATGGTGGAACCAACAGGAAGAGGGACAGAGGTCAAGCTGACGCAATATGCCAAATTACCAATAGTATTACATAGGAGTATTATTACTCTGCTAGTCTACTTGTTCTCCATATATACCATAGACGACATATGGTCCCAGCAAGCAGAAGACAACAGAAGCTGCTGGCTAACGCCGAAAACTTGCACCACAAGCGTTGGCTAAGATCCTTTTCCATTAATTAGCTAAGGGGTCTACATCCTGTCATCTCCCATATATTAAATCAAGGTAGATTCAAAACTATATCACGCAAGTATTTTAAGAACGAAACTTTTTTAATATATTAAATCGATTCCTACTAATAACTGGAACCTACGTTATATTAAAAATCACAAAGTAATAATATCCTCTCTCAACTGTACGCTATATGAATTGTTGAATTATTTAATGTTTTGAATCGACTCTTAAGTAAGGTTTGATTTCATTTTTTTGTTAGAATCGATTCCTTTAATATATTGAATCGATTTAATAACTTCTCTTTTCATTTAAACTGGTTAAAACATAATATTAGAGATGGTCAAACTTATACTAATCCTTCCCATTAATTAGTGGCCGTCTCCATGCAGTAACGAATACGGTACTCCAGAATTAAAGAGGAAATGTCCGGAGAACGAAAAGGTGAATAAGAGCATTTTTTCCAGAAATAAAACGGCGACATAACTCGATCGGCGATATACAGGCGTTGCCCTGCCCATATATCGCATGCAGACACGCAGAATTAATTTCACGCTTCAAATCATATGTGCAGTGCAGTACAAACCGCATTAGCGTCGTTGCATATGGCTTGATTCCATCGGACAAGATAGCTCGCGTTGTTCGCCTTGGCTCCTCCTGGCACGCCCGCTTGCTTTGCTTCTGCGGCCTGAACTGTTCCCTCTCCCTTCCGCCGTTTCCATCACATGCTGCGTTGCGTACATCTTGTAACCTGTATATGTTCCTTTCCTTGGCATTTTACATGACTAAGAGCTTTACCTACCGTGGTTGATCAATGACTTGCGTTGGAGTGGAAGGAAGGTAACGAAATGTTTGGTTATCCTCAAGCTGGGGTCGTACATACTTTACAAGGGTTAGCTCCCTAGCTTCCAACGTAGTTGTCTTTCGGACAAAGACCCTGGCCGGACGCATGCAATGAACCATACATTAATCATGGCTAACTTACGGACCGACGCAATCTTGTCTTGGTTAACGGCAGCTAACCAACATGTACACGGCAAATCGGGGCGAGTGGTGTCAAACAACAACTAAAGTAGCAGCGAAGTGGACGGCCTTGCGTCCAGCCATACAGCCGCGCCCATATCCGGTGACTTTTAGTTGATAGCGTGTTGAAATCGCACTTTTTTTCTGGATGACCCGATAATGCCGAATTTTTTTGTACGGATAATTATTTTTTATTTGAAAATACATAAATATACCCGCGGAAATTTTTTTACAAAAATAGGCTCAAGGCGCCCCCCCATTGAGCGACTCTCACCTTTCGCCCAACCGGGAGGCGACATTTAGGGAATGTGGGAACCGTTGAGCGAATCAATACTATCGCCTGAGCGTTGGGCGACTAATTACAGTCGCTGTACGGTTGGGCGACTGGAATCTCAGTCGCCCAACGGTAGGGCGACAGGGGGGGTTTAATTTATTTCTGCACAGTCGGTCGCCCACTACCACCTTCGCTTTTTCCCTCACTGCGCACAGAGAAGAAACGAGAGAAGAAGAGGAGAGGAAAAAGAGGAAAGGAGGAAGGGGAAGAAAAGGCGGGGGAGAAGAGAGGACGGAGGGGAAGAAAAGGAGGGGAGAAGAGAAGGAGAGGAAGACAGGGTTGGAGGAGGAGGTGAGGGAGGGAGGAGGAGTAGAAGCTATTCCATCCATTTGGATCCAGGTTTTTTTTATTATGTTGTATTTGCACTATTATTTAGATGAAATATTGGTAGTATACATTCTGTAGTATGCAACATTTTGTAGTATAGAAATTTTAGCACCCTTTTTAGTATAGAAAGTTTAGTTTAGTGTTGTACGATGTTATTTGACATGTCGTAAATTTCAATCATACACGCAGGCCTACATCATCAATGGTCACTACTACATTGAGAGTGTATTATGGTGCTGGAATTATTCGTGAAGGTCCGAATGGTGTGGATTTGAGCGATTTTCCGCAAGTCACTCTCGTACTTCCGGATGACGAGAATGCTCGAATGACAGATGTGCAACATTGGCTGACCCAGAGTTTTTCATTGGACCCCGAGGTGTGCAGCGTCGTTGTGCAAGGGCTTTGGAGCCGGTCTCCCACGAACATCAGATGGGAGTTGAAGACATTGGTGCGCTCTGCTTCGTGGAAGGGCTTTGTGCAAGGGTGCTGGCGCCGTGGATATGAGTGTGTTCTGCTTGTGCAACCGTGCTCACTACAAGTAGCTACGCAAGCTCGTGCGTCTGCCTATGCTTCAGGAGGTGCTAGCAGCTCGTGCGGGTCGAATGTTGGCGGAGGTGATAAAGTTGTTCGTCATGAAGGCAATGCGGTACATGGAGGAGAGTTACAGCCGTCAAGTTATAGAGAGGGAACTGGGCAAGCCGATGCGGTACATGGAGGAGAGTTACTGCCGTCAAGCTATAGAGAGGGAACTAGGTAAGCTGATGAAGGAGAGCATAATGAGTATATCGTGCAGCAGATGGAATCTGATGACCAGAGGGCATGGGATGAAGAGCAAGCTGTAGAGGACGACGAGGAGGACAATTCCGATGATGAAGAAGTTCCTATCCCCCAGGAATGGAACCGGTTTAATGCGGAGGGTGTTTCCGCACATGATGAGCATGAATCACCATGGGAGTATCATGACACAGAGGTTCGGTTGCATGCTATGTTTGCTGACAAGAAAGCGCTGCAGGATGCTATCAAGCTTTGGGCCATTTCAATGCAGCGGACATTTCACGTCGTCAAATCAAGTCAGGAGCAGTACACTGTGAAGTGCGAGCAGGATGGTTGTCCTTGGAGGGTGCACGCACGTAGACCCAAGTATGAGACTCACTGGATTGTGTCCAAGGTGGAGCCGCACTCCTGCATTCTAAACACTGTGTCTTGGCGAGGCATCGTAACCTGACGTCCGGATTTATAGCCAATTTGATGTATGGGGAGATAGTGGAGAAGAAAGATATTGCGGCCACGCATATTGTGGTAGCTATCGAGAATAAATTCAAATATAAGATTAGCTACGCGAAGGCGTGGCGTGCCAAGCAAAAGGCGTTGGAAAAACGTTTTGGCACTTTCGAGGCGGCATACGATAACCTTCCTCGTATGCTTAAGGTGTTGTAGCAAAGGAACCCGGGCACGTACATCGCTGTGCACGACAAGCCGTCCATAAGTCCACTGGGATTTGCAGTGTTGTAGAGAGCATTGTTTGCATTTGGTGCTAGCATTGAAGCATTCAGGCACATGCTGCCAGTGATCTCAGTAGATGGGACCTTCTTGACAGGCAAATACAAAGGGCAGCTCCTGACGGCCATAGGCGTTGACGGTAACAATCAAATATTGCTGCTGGCCATTGCATTTGTGCAGAGTGAGAATTATGAGAGCTGGCTATGGTTTCTTAGACATGTGAAGGCTGGAGTTGTAGGCACCCGTCCTGGTGTGTGCGTAATCCATGATCGCCATGCCGGTATTATAAAAGCTATAAGAAAACTTCAAGAAGATCCTGAGGAGACCGTTCCTTGGCCGGATATGAGGAACCGGTGGTGCAGTCGTCACTTAGGGGCAAACTTTTTCAAGCAATTCCCGAAACAATCTTTGATGAAGCTATTCAAGAGGCTGGCCAGGCAGAACCAGCAGAGGAAATTTGATGCTTTAGGGGGGTTATTGGATGAGTACACCAGGAAGAACGTCGAAGAGAGGAGCAAGGGGCCGGTCACTCCTGGGGCGGCACAACCGCAATGCTTGCCAGCAATTGATGAGGCTAACCCAAGTGGTCCAAGAAGGCGGAGCTCACGAAACATCAAGTGCTTCTCGCAGTGGATCGAGGGGGAACCATTGGAGAAGTGGTCGCTGTTGCACGACACGGATGGCGCAAGGTATGGAATAATGACAACTATCCTTGCCGAGGTCTACAATTGGGTCCTCAGGGGTCTCCGTTCTCAGCCCCTTGTCTCCATCATGGAAGGTGTTCTTCACAACACAATCCGCTACTTCTGGGAGAAGCATGCGAGTGCCGCACTTCATGTGGCCAATCCCGGAGCCCTGTATTCGTAAAAAATTACGGCGTACATGGAAACGAAGGCACATAAGGGTCAATTGCACACAGTGCATGTCATGGGCAACAGGGAGCATCGTTTCGAGGTGATACTCCGTGATAGAGCCGGATTTAGGACGACTCGTTCACTTATTACTCACGAGGTATGCCTTGGAGATCATGCAAACGAACCAAGCTGCACATGCAACAAGCTTAAGTTGTTACACAAGCCATGCTCTCATGTCATCGCTGCATGCGGGACCGTGGGCATGGATCCTTCCAACTTCATGTCCGAGTACTTCTTTAAGGAGAGAATACTGCAAGCTTGGTGTGGGGAGCTCCTGGGGTTCAGGGTGGTGGGAAACTTCACCACTTTGGACATTTCAGCGAGGACCTGGGTTCCGGATATTAGCATGCTGAAGGGTGGGAAGAGTCGGCGACAGAGCCGACGTATTAGAAATGACATGGACGAATCACAAGCTGGAACATCTGGTGCACGTTGTGGGCGATGCGGTCAGGAGGGGCACACAGCTAGACGATGCAACACATATCCTGATCAGTAGTTATTGGAGACTTCAGCTAAATTTCATGTACCATTTGTAAAACTTGTATATTACATCCGTTTTCTGTAATGTAGTTGGTGTTGTGCTGGTAGCTTAGTATTACTCTGTTTACTTAGTTACTACATGTATTTGCTTAGTATTTGCTGTATGAACTATTTGAACGTTATGGACTTGAGGCCGACACGTTTGCAATGACCGTAGCTTGTTGTTTCAGAAACTATGATTACTGGCCTCTGAGAAGGCAATGTTGTAGCACTTATTTCGTGGAATGTACTGTTTCCTGCAAACGACTGAAAAAGCTACGTTGTACCAAATACATTGAATGGTCCAAGCTCTGAATTTATTACAAGACTACAGGCTCTGAAAAACCTTCATAGGGACATTTATTGCTACACTGGAATCCTGAAAAAGCGAAAAGATTCCCATGTCGTCCTCTCCATGGACTATGCCCACTGCACCAGATAACCTGCCTACATAAAGGCCTCCTATGTCTTCCATACCACATCTCCTCCTCTAGCCATCGCAATACTACTACACAACAATGTCTTCCTGGAGGCCCGACCCATTTGGAGTGCCGGAGTGGCATGAGCGTCCGAAGTGCCATTGCGGCTTTAGGACGATGTTGCGCGTCTGGACGGATCGAGTACAACGAGCCAACTACGGCCGTAGGTTCTTCAAGTGTCCAGACCTGGATGACGACTTCATGGTAACGACGACAACTAAATCCTTTGTTTCTCGTTATCGTTTTTCAACTTGATCCATGACATCTACCACGCCACACATAGCCTTGCGAGTTCATCGAATGCGTGGATCGGGTGCCGCCGGCATGGCCACGGAACCGGCCAATGGAGGTGGAAAATAAAGGACAATACTTTGTCAAGATGACTTAGGCTCGCGAGGTGTAACGACAGATGCGGCTTGAGCAAGAGCGTCGCGTGAGGGTGGACTAAATCCATCTGAAGGGCAAGGAGGATGAGCTGCAAAGGAGGCGGGAGTAGTTAAGTCTGCGTGAAGCAGCCATCAAGCGTCAGGAGGAAGAGCTTCAAGCTCGTGAGGCAGCTCTCAAGACCAAGAGTGACAGGAAGAATGATGCAGCGGAGCCATCTTCAGGGCGCGAGAAAAAGGGGAAACAACCACGCTACACCCAATAGACAAAATGTAATAGACCCAGCAAGTTATATTCCCTAAGGCATGTTAGTACTAGTGGTGGAGTTCTGAACATTAGAAGTACAGAGTTTTCCACACATGCCACTTACCACTTTATGTATCGAATGTTCTACACTTAATCATTCTTAAAAAAAATTTCCCAAAATGTTTTATGCACCTACAACATCCAGTGAACATAAACTTTTATTACAACTATACCAAATTCTTTCCCGGTTTAAAACTACAAAATTGACAAAACTCTAAAAAAAT
This sequence comes from Dendrocalamus latiflorus, assembly GCA_017311315.1. Classification (NCBI taxonomy): domain Eukaryota; kingdom Viridiplantae; phylum Streptophyta; class Magnoliopsida; order Poales; family Poaceae; genus Dendrocalamus; species Dendrocalamus latiflorus. Next base: position 8,742,283 of record CM029664.1, read on the forward strand.
CACAGGGGAGAGTAAAGTCGCCCTCCTATTGGGCGACTGCATTATAAGTCGCCCATCCATTGGGCGACTGCATGATAGTCGCCCAATAGGAAGGCGACTCATTGCAGTCGCTCGAAGGTAGAGCGACACAAGTTTTGTCGCCTCCCGGTTGGGCGAAAGGTGAGAGTCGCCCAATGGGGGGCGACTTGAGCCTATTTTTGTAAAAAAAAATCCCGCGGGTATATTTATGTATTTTCGAATAAAAAATAGATTATCCGTACAAAAAATTCCAACGTCGTCATGGCCAATTAGGTGCCACTCGGTTAAGTTAAGTTAAAATAAGCTAATTTATGACTAAAATTATTCTATAGTTAACTAAAATTGCACTATAACTGATGGTGGCTTATTTAACGTAATTAAATTTTAAAATAGAAAAAACAGGTTAGACCATCACGGACAATGCAAATAAATATGAAAAAAGAACTGGCAAAAAATAATAAATAATAAATTTAAAAATAGTAAAAAATAAACCAGAAATCAGAAGCTCAGATTGAAATGAAATCGACCTTAACGTGGGGAGAGCAGTGATAGGACGTCCGTTTCGTACTCCGGAGAACATGTAATTTCGTATGTGGAGGTGCTATTCAACTACACCAGGATAAACCCTATAAAATTCAAATTTTGATTTATCAGGCTACATGCAAAAAAAGAGTATCTAGCTTTTGGTTATGGCGACCAAGCTAATCCAGGGCTTTGTTTGCCTGCATGTTTCTTTGTTAGACATTCCTTTGCCGAGCGTCCTACAAACAGTAAGGAGTACTGGCCACATAGGCGTGGCGCCACGCCACGCCAGCCACCGTGTGGACCGAAGTAAAAGAGGAAAAAATTCGCAGAAAAAAGAAAGCGTAGGGGTTTTTTCGCAAAAAATCGAGGGCCTTTTCGCAATAAAAGGAGAGTGGAGGGGCTTTTTCGCAAAAAACCGAGGATCTTTTCAGAAGAAATAAGGGCCTGTTCATAATTACGGGAAACCCCGGGTTGCTACCCAGCAAAAAAAGTGTGCAGGGGTTTTTTCGCAAGAATCTAGGGACCTTTTTGTGAAAACCGAGGACCTAAACGTAATTACCAAATCTTTACGGGCTATTTCGCGGAGGCCAACACGTGGATACCCTCCCCGGGCGGGGAGTCCCCGGGGCGTAATATAGTATAATACCAATGTTCTTTTGTGGCATCTTGTATATAACTTGTTTTCCTTTGTAAAAGGGGTATGCTACTTAATTGTATTCATCACAAATGGATTATGATACTACTAATTTTCTTCATAAAAAAGTATGATACTACTAGTATTCTTAAAAAATAGAGTATGATACCACTAGTTTTCTTTACGAAAGAGTATGTATTACTAGTATTCTCAACAAATAGAGTATGATACTATTTTCTTCTCGAAAAAAGTATATACTACTAGTGCTATGGAAATATACTACTAGTTTTTCTTTACAAATGGACGCTGCCGAGGTACCATGGAGAAGTATATCACTGAAAAGTATGATACTAGTACTTTAGTATATTGGCAAGAAGTATATCGGAGATGCTGAGCAATTATCTACGAGAGGCCGACCGGCCCCGGCCGCGGCCGGCGGTGCTGCCACGGAGTGCAGATCAGAGGTTGTGGAGTTTCTCGACGTACTACTAGTATGCTTCACATAGAAATAAAATCACCGATACTATTGGTATGATTCACAACTAGAAGTATTGTCACTGATACTACCGGTATGCGTAGAAGTGCCTATACTACTAGTATGCTCCACAACTAGAAGTATAATCACCGATACAACTAGATTGTATGGCCGGCATGCAATCAGTAGCACTATCATGAGCAGTACATCCCACACCAGAGCAGTATATCATCTTGGGTGTAGGACGATTCCGAACACTGTAGAGCCGATGAGAGGACCTCGTCGCCGGGTGGTGTGCAGCCAAGCGCTGTGTCGCCGAGCTTGACACGGAGCCGCCCGGATTCTCTGACGTAAGTCAGGTGACGTTGGGTCACTGACGCGTGGGTCCCACGAGCCCGTGGGGTCCACGCGTCAGTGACCCAACGTCACCTGACGTTTCGTCAGAGAATCTGCGCCCGACACGGAGGTGGAGACGCCATCCAACTACAACAGGTGGACCTTCCTTTCTACACGAGGCAGACGTCACCGGTGAATATTAGGGGGTGTACATACTTCTAGTAATATAGAATCATTTTCCTCTCTCTCTCATGTGTATGTGTGTATACGAATATATCTATTCCAAATAGGTTATTTAGTGGTAACATATAAACGTGAATCAGAGCCATTGGATCTACTTCCTATGGCTCGAATTCGTGAGGGTGGAAGCTCCTAGTTACTTATGCATTTTTCCGAAAGGCCCCTGTGCGCCTCCAATCCCAATCGTCTCCCGGGCGTTGCCTCCCCCTGCCCTCCACGCCGCCCCTCGCGCCCACTCCCTAGCCCTCGGTGACACGCCTCCAATTCCCAATTCTCTCCCGTGAAATGACCAAAAAATTTTCAAAAATTTTCAATTTTTTGTTGAATTTCCTTTGGTTTTGTTTTCCTTCCCAATCTGGCAACTCTCCTTGAAATGCTCTTTTCCTTTTGGCCTCTCCGCTTTCTCCTTACCTATGCGCATTTCCAGAAGCCGCTTCCGCCGCTGCTCTTCCGCCCTCACCTTTCCACGTGGCTGGCGCGCCTGCGTTTGCCGCACGCCCTGCCAGAGTTGCTCAACCGCCCCAATCCAGCCGTCTTTGTCGTTCGCCATCGTCGTGCGGTCGGTTGTCACCTCGCCTACCTGCCCTCGCCTCGGGAAGACCTCGCCCCGCCTCCTTTTTTTCCCCTGCCAGCACCGCTCGAAGCTCCACTCTGCTCTCCTCGCCCCTCTGTAGCTCTAGAGCTCATTCCCTTGCGCAGATGGACCCTGGCCACCCTCAATCTCTTGCCAAGCCCCCCAACCGAGCTTCTCTCCGTCGTAGCTTCGCCGCCGACCTCCCCTGAGCCGGTAAGTCATCCACCCAATTCTTTTGTTTCCGACCGCCCTATTTCGATTCCTTGCTGCTTTAGCACCCCCAAGGCACCACTATGTCATCCCCGAACTCCATTCTTCGTTAGCATTTCTGTGGAGCTCTCCCACCCGTAAGCCACCTCCGGCCATAAGACCCTCCCGTGGCCAGCCTCAACCGGAGCTCCCCAGCTTGAGCCAACCACACCACCATAGACCTTGTGCCCCGGAGGTGCTCGAATCACTTCCCACCTCGCCGAAGGGTCTCCGGAGAGACCTGAAGCCACCGTGGAAGCCGCTAGCTTCTCTCCTGCCCCGGCTGCCACCGCCCATGCTTCCGTTCCCCAAGGCCCCAAAATGGAACCCCTAATCCAAACTCTACCCACCCATAACCTCGGTTGCCGTCGGCGACCTCCCTCGTGCTCAAACGGCCGTCGTTGCCATTACTCTGTCTCGAAGACCCTGTAGCGGTCGGAGGAGAACAACGACCTCTCGGGCGATGTGGCCGCGTCTCGGCCGTCCGCGCCAAACATTGCCGTCTCATCTGAGCCCTCCGATGGCATTGAATCGTGGTCGTCCATGTTAACTAAAACCGTCTAATCCCGGTCGCTCGCCTGCGCCTCATCGCCGCCACCCGTGTAGCCACGTGGCAGGCGCGCGCGGCTGCGCGTTGGGCTGGGCCGGCTTGGCCGAGCCAGGCCGAAAGCTGCCTCGGGCTGCACTGTTCATTTGGGTCGGCCCGTTACTGTTCACAGCTAATTTTCCAGCCTTTTCGATTTTCCAAAAATAGAAATTCAAAGAAAATCATAGAAAATTCTAGAAACTTCCAAAAATTACCAAAATACACCATTTCACCCGTTTCGATGCCTTGAGTCCATTTCCAACCTCCGTTCCTCCAAATCAAGACCCGATAAAATCAAAACCCCGCCATTCCTTGATTAATCCGCCGCCAAAAATCAGTCCACTTAAAATTCGAGCCACCTAAACCTTTCTCCTTGTGTCTTTGGGAAGTTTTATTGTTTTGGTTCCTATCTTGCACATTGCAGAGCAGGAACTGTTTTGGCATCGTTCTTTTGCGTTAGTGTGCGGATCCGAGCAGTCGACGTGATCTCGAAGAATACAAGAAGATGGTCATCAAGTGGATAAAGAGGCAAGTTGCAAGTTTTTGATCATGTTGGAATCCCATGTCAGTTAAATTATTTATTTATTTATGGTATTTGCATTATTACTATTTGTGAATTGTGATTTGCTTAAAATAAAATGTTTAGAATGACTTGTTAATTAGATATTTCCTACCACCGATATATGCCATGTTAAATTGTAGCCATACCCTTGACAGCCCTAGAAATATTAAAAATATTGTATAAAATAATTGTAATATGTTTCATACAAAGTTTCACATTACTAACCGCGAGCCGGTAGATTTGGAAAACTTGGATCTAGGGTAAGGGAAGCTGTGGGGAACCGCGAGACGGTCTTCGCCCACCACTTTACCCTAGGGTGGAGGTTGATTGCCTCGTGGAAAATGTAAGGACTAGACCCTTGCACCGAACAAATGACATAATGATCGCTCAACCACTGGTATTGACTTGTCAACCCTGGTTTAGTAACTGCTCAACTTGAGTACAACTCTACATTGGGAGTTGGTGTGTGGACCGGAAAATCCATGCCCAACAATGATAGGCTCCACAATTCAGGCTTGGCGTTCCGTGTGGGCCCGCGGATACCCGAAGTTGTGCGAGTCCCTAACCTATCGGGTAGGGTGTAAACAAAGGGTTGAGCAGTGAAACGACCCGGTTCCTTAACTCAGTCATGAGAGTTAAGAATGCTTGTGGGTAAAGTTGGATAACTCTGCAGAGTAAAATAATAGTATTCGAATACGTCGTGCTCCCGGTTAATGGAGCTATGTCTATTGGGTGATTCCAACAGCGAGGCATGAGTAGTTTTCTTAATGTTTTAAATTGAGTAGCTGGTTAATTAACCTGGAAAGAAACCCCCCTAATCTTAAGGAGTAGCTATTTGGTCTTTGGTTTCAAAAGTGTTTACAAATAAAATTGCATCCATTCAAATCAATAAAACCAATACACGCTTCCCCATTGAATCTCCTGCATTTAGATAAGTCAAGTTTACCCTTGTGACTTGCTGAGTACAGTGGTTAGTACTCAGCCTTGCGTAATTTTTTCTCAACAGACACTAGAAGAAAAGAAGGCGATCCAAGATTTTGTGTTAGGGTTACGGCTGCACTCAAGCTTTCCTGTGGTGTTTTCTGCGGTTCTTCTGCATGTAAGTACTTTTGGGCTTGTACGCCTGTTTTATTGCTAAAATTAACCGTTAGGTCTTATTTTAATCAAACTAACTTTTCTTAAATGTTCGTAAGCAGGCATGATACTCGTCCGGTCCGTAACTAAAATTCTGGGTGGTTGCGGATTGTCGACGCCCATGTTTCCTAAAAAATGGGGGCGTTACATCCCGGCTGCTGCCTCCCCCCGTCCTCCACAGCTTGCCCCCCACCCTCCACGACCTCTCCCCATCGCCTCCCTCCGGCCCTCGCGACACCGCATACCTCCACGGCCCTTGACCACCCCGGTGGCCCCCCTTCCTGCAGCACTGCCGCCAACCTCCGACCCGGCGTCAAAGACCACCACTGCCACACCCTAGCAATCAAGGTAAATTATCGTCAAAAGACTAGAAGCTTCCGAATCAAGGTAAATTATTTTTCTGAAATTTAGAATGTGGGGCTGTGGATGTTTCTGATTTTGATATGCGGAAGTAGCTCTATTGCTCTAAAATAAAGTGCAAGTATTATCCATGATTAGTTTACAAGGCTTTATTTGGTAAATAATGTGAAAAACAAAATATTGATGTTAACTTAAATATACATGAATTATCAAGCTCCTCGGTCAGCATTGCCCATTGGTGCAGAGCTTGTGGCAGACCCAACACGGCTTGTTGTTGTTAACATTATCACAGATATGGTCCACACGGTGCTTGCTGTTTCTTACGCCAAGGAACCTGATGAAATAATTTCCAGGTAATACCGCCATTCCCCATGATAGTGCTTGGGTGAAACAGCCACCGCATGCTTATGGGCTAGGGCTATAAGTAAGGCTTGATGCAAAAGTGGGCCAAACTGCAAGTGGAATACAAAAGCTACTCCACCAAGCCAACTTGCTCGTGTTACAAGTTTCAGATTGCTCTAATATTTTTAGCTTCATATGAGCATTGGATTATACTTAGATATAGAAGGTATTGTCAAAAATTTTATTTAGTTACTTGACTACCATGGAACAAGCTTTCCAAGTAGTTCAGAATTCAATTGTTCAAACAGTGGCAATTATTATTTCTGTAGGAATGATCCGTGTACTGTAGTCTTGCTTTGGAAAAAGGTAGTATGTTAGTGTTTGACATTACGCATATTGTATGGATTATAATTTAGAAGTATTACTTTGTGTGGGTGTGCATGTTTCCGCAACTTCCAGATGATTATTGTTCGATCCTAGCATTATGACCTCCTTTCAAGTCTTCGTTCCCACTGGGCAAAAACTATAAAACCACGGGTAATAAACTATGTTACCTTTCGGGAGATACATTTACTTACACCAACAATACAATTATGTACACTACCACTAAGAAACCAGCTTTTGCCTGTGTATGGATTATTTGTTTTTACCTGGGACTAACATTCTCCATTTCAGGAAGAAGCAGACACCTTGCCCAGGAGACTTGCCAAGCAGGCTATTAATTGCGAGCTCGTTAACATCGTACGAGGCTTGATCAGTTCAAGGTTGAACCTTGTAGTTAGGTGGGCAGTTAACCAGACGGGTGAAAGACATGTTGTAACGCTGAAATGCACCCATGTCCTGTAACCTGGTATGGGTTATACATTTTAAGTTTGTAGTATCCTCTGTGCATTGTTAACTGAAAACGATGTAACCTCAAACAACATAGCCATGAATTGAAAACAGTAAAACATCTTTGCCATCTCCTATTGAACATAGGACTCGTTACAAGACCACCACCAACATACACACAATGACACATCAGATGGGGGGTATTGCAGAGAGCCAGGAGCACCTCCCCATCTATATGGAATTTATTCGGTAAGAATTGAGACATTCAGCTCGGGCCCATGGAACCCATATGTAAGGACAGAAGATCTACAGACCCAGCGATGCGGAGGAGAGGAGCATCAACACCAGTAAGTTAAAAGGTCAACACCACAATTACAAAAAGTAGTCGGGAGTCTTGCGTGTTGTCCGGCTCAATTTGCCGAGGCGCTGGATCGAACTCGAGGAAGTTCTGATCAATGTTTTCCCCAATTTCAAGAATTGCGGTCATGTTACCACAGCGGTAACAGTAGTTTGGCGCACTGAAGAAAGTGACAACATTCTTAACCTGCATGACAAAATCACAAGACGGTAATTATTCAAGCTTCCTATATGTTAATATCTGGATATTGCATTTAAAACCCAGCAAACAGGAGTATAAATCTTGCATAATGCCGGAATGCATGAAAAATTTGCAGTCATGGCTATTTGCTTTAATAACCACAAGGGCTACTAGGGTTCTTCTACTTCGACACCAAAACAAAAAGGGATTGAATTTTTCATGAGAACATTCCTTACCCATGAAAAGGAACTTTCCATATTTACTAAGTTCTGTAATTTCTTTATGTTGATTTTTTTTTAAAAAAAATGAATGGGTGGTATTTTGCCCAATTCCCTTGAAGAATGCAGCCCGAAAGAAAGCATTCAAATCCGAAAGTTGCATTTGGGAGGATTACATATGCCTCGACAGTCAGTCAATTTAGCTCCGTCCACTAGGATTAGATATGTCTTTGACAGTTTTGGATCTAGTTCCTTCAGAAACTTAGATAAGGGCCTTGGGTATGTTGACGAAAATGAAAAGCCTAATCCAACAGTTTACAAGCTAACACAATAAAGCGTAAGAACTTGTATGTGTTCTTAAAATCTTTAAAAGGGTATACCTTCTATAACCAAAGAACCAGATACTATCTCAGATTACATGCCCCTAAGCATGTAGTTAACAATTGTACAATAATGCATGTGTATTTAAGTTAACATCAATATTTTGTTTTTCACATTATTTACCAAACAAAGCCTTATAAACTAATCATGGATAATACTGCACTTTATTTTAGAGTAATAGAGCTACTTCCGAATCTCAAAATCAGGAACATCCACAGCCCCACATTCTAATTTAGATCACGTTTATTTCTTTTTTGCTTGGTTCTCAATTGCTCGTAGAAAAGATCATCCATGTTGAACATGGTTGGTAACGACAAGGATGTAGTGTAGCGATTGTAGGACGGATTTGGTTGTTTTGGTCAAGTAGCCTCATCGCCAACGTCATATCAAATAATCATAGTTATCATTCTCATCGAAAGATCGAGCTAAATTCTCTTATCAAGTAGCATATGAACCATCTGTGCTGTCACGAGCGAGCAATGGTTGTTGTAGGCTCGCGCGGCATTTAGTGAAAAAGATGATGCCTCTCTAATCCTCCGAAGGCTACACAGAAGGTTTTCTGGTCTAAACGCTTGTGGAGGAACTTCCACTGCGAGCTCAGCTGGAGCACCCTCCAGGGCCTCTACCGAACGCCATGCCGACATGGATGCGTCACCTAATACGCAATCCCTTGCTGCCACCTCGGATGATAACCGAACCTTCTCTTCTTCTAGCCCAATGAACTGCTACAACAGCCCCTTGTGCTCCTCAGTGGCTGCACACCGGGTTTGCTCCACCAAGGCACGCGTGTCAGCGATGGCCTTCACACCTTCTGTCTCAAGGAAGCGGATGCGTTCATCTTTTGTCGCGCTTGCTACAATGGCATCCTCCGTAGATTGTTGGGCGGTAGCGGCCTCCGCCTCTACAGTGGTTACTCGCTCCTGCAAACTGCTTTGTTCGTGGTACCTTGCTGCCTACACAGTACGAGCGAGAGTGAGGGTTTGCAAGACACACCGCGGTCAGCATTCAAACTAGTCGCGTAATCGACATGTTGCCATACACGTACCTTCATCTCCGTCGCCTCGAGCGTGCTCTCCAGGGGCTCTGCGTCGCATGAAGAAAGCACGCGCCACTCCTGAGCCACGTCTATGTAGTCTGCAGCCCCTTAGAATACCCTCAGCGCCTCTGGGCAAGGGACGAAGTCCACCACAGCGAGCCACCGAGACTCTGAACTGGTAGCCTCAAGGATAGTAGGACTCGACGACACGTCCACACCGCAACACCACCTAGTCTGTGGCCAGCTCTATCACTAGAGCCCTATGCACACCCCAGAGATTGATGAGGTAATGATGCCGGGGACTGTCAGGGAGCAAATTGGAGAGAGCCTCGCAAAGTCACGAGAGGAGAACGAGTTGTTCGTACTTGTACCATGAGTGGGAGACACCGATCAGGAGGTAGCAACACCTACGAAACCCATATGCGGGCTCACTAGAGTAGCACCGACGTTGGAGACCACCATAGGACCGACGAGGTCCACTTCGAAGTCTGATTCTTCGATGTGGGCCTCCAAAGCCAATCGGAAGCCTGCATCCTCGGACACGGGAGGAGGAGAGACATGAGCATGTTTTGTCGCTCGTGCTTCTGGGGATGGCTTGCGGACTGGAAAGACCACAATCGTAGCCTCTAGGGCATCTGCAATACCCTCTCCTGTGACCAGAGGGGGAGACGCTCAAGCATGTTTCACTGTTCACGCTGCTGGGGATGCCTTGCGGGTCGATGAAGCTGGAGCCGTAGCCTAGGGTGTTCACGACACCCTCTCCTGTGGCTGGGGGAGGAAAAGCTCGAATGTGTTTCACTGCTCGCACTACCAGGGACACCTCACGGACCAACGAAGCTGGAGCCACAGCCTGGGGGCATCTGCAACATCCTCTCCTAGGGCCTTCTTGGAACCTTTGACCTTACCACTGTCATCACTGGGCCCTCCATAGGCTCGCGCCACTGAGGGAACCCAATCCACCCATCCGACCACCTGTTTGGCCTCAAGGTCCGAGTTCACATATTCTATCGACTTCAACTCACTGGCTGTGGCGGTCTCCTTGGCCCCACCCGATCCATCTAACCGAGGGGGCATCGAGCACAATGGCTCGACCACATGGGAGAGCCGGCACCACAACGTGACGGGGACACCTCTACTCCGACGCCATCGTGCGGATGCGGCCGGGCACTTTCGCACGGGGATACTGAGGGCTTTGCACATTTGGTTCACCCGAGCAAAGTTTGACATCAACAATGCCCGAAGGCTATGCTCCTTCGCAATATACAGCCCAAGAAACACGACCGCAGTGCACTCAGCATCCTCCAGGATCAACGCTGCCACGAGTAGCCAACGGAGTCACCAACGAGCGACCACATAACAAATACAATAGCAATGGGGCACCAGTCCTTACCCGGGTTGGTCGGCTTCGGCAGGGAGGCAACGCTGGGCTGTAGACTATTATTGCGAGTGGGGCAATTGAACATGCCATAAATAGGGTAGCGGTACTACCAGATTTCACAGAAAAAATGGATTTTGGGTTTTGAGTTGGGATGACCATATGGTCATTGTATGGATGTTGTTGCTTATGTGCATATGGATTGATTATTTGGTTCTAGGTTTAGGATTAGAAATTTGGGTACATATATTTTGCATTGTGCGTTATATGGATGAATTGCGCAAATTGATGACTTCATGTGTTGTGCGGTGCTACGTGACGGTTTGCTTATTAGTGTTGGTTGCAGGACTTCGGAGCTAGATTATGGTGAGGCGTAGCAGGACTGGGACTAGGCACAGCGTGGTGTTAAGGTCCAGAAAGGTCAGGGAAATGTCGAAGATGACTGAGGCTTGCAGGGTGGCTGCAAGCTAGGACGATGAGAAACCGGAGTAGGAGCTACTGGTGGTAGACATGAAGGACAACGGCAAGGTGGATTGGGACTAGGCTTAGGAAGAAGTTGAGGTCTAGACGATCGAGGAAGCCGGGTGCCGTTATGCGTGAGAAGAAGCTTGTGGTTTACCAAGTGACTTGGGTTGTTTGCAAGCGAGGATGATTCGGTAGGATTCGGATGCGTGAGACTTGACGACAAATCATTGGTGGCCACATAGAAGATAGCGAAACATGGGCGATGCTTTGTGGCAAAAGAGCGGGAAGCTTCAAAGAAGGCAGTAGAGAGGCATTTTAGTAAATTACCCAATACCGGTAAAGTGGCGGTATGTGAAACCGCAGTGTTGGCCTAAGTGGTTTAGGTCTTGTATGTGCTAAAAATGTAAAGTGGATCGGGTGTTGATTCACTAATAGGTTAATGGTTGTAAGCCGTTTTGAGAAATGTGTGTGAGAGTAAAACCCGATGTTAGGTAGGGTTACGGGTTATCCCCGATTTAGCGTAATGGGTAGATCCATTAGGTTTTGGTTCCGGTTCTAAGTCTATATAAGGGGAGGAGAGGCAAGAGTTAGGGTTTGAGAAGGTTGACTAAGCCTTTTGGTGGCTAGCTACTCCTCCCTCCCATGGGGAGATTAGGGTTCCTTAGGTTGGACCCTTGTGTGTGTGCTCTAGACTTAGAGCTCTGCTATCTTGAGAGATTGGCTGTAAAAACCTACCTACTAAAGAAGCAATACATCAATATTTGACCATATCTTTGTCTATCTCTTGTTTTGATTGATTTGCTCTTGTTTTGGTTGATTTTGATCTCCTCTCTTTCCTTTCCTTGATCTTGTTGTGCCAAGAACATATAAGAGATGAAGAGATCCTCTAAGAATCATCATCTACCTATCTAGGCACGTTGGTAGTAAGTTTATCAAGAAACTCAATTTTTGCATATTCTTAACCTTCCAAGTGGTATCTTAATCCGAGAGTTTTTGGCTGGGATTTTTTGGTGTTCTGGCTTGCTGTGATATGTGGGAATATATATCTAGAGCCATCATGGCCAGTATCTACTTACGAGCAAGTTGTATTCACCGTTTGGGATTTTGACTTGATTTTAGTATAACATTCCAACAAACTGAAAAAGGTCTCAACTTTGACTATGATTTTCATAATCGTTTGTTGAAATAGGTTTCTGACATTCTAGAATAGATCCCTACAAATTTTCATATCATTTAGATTTACAGATCAACAGTCCTCTTAATTTTAGATTTCGAAACTGTGCTGAAATCTAATTTTACTGTAGCAGCGGAAGTACCGCGGCTACTGTAGCAATGTACCGCGGTTACTGTAGCAAATGGTACCGCAAACTTAACCGGGGTAGTTTGTTTTCGCTGATTTTTCTTGAGTTTTCAATGTTTCTATTCGCTGGTTTTTATGATAGTACTCTTCCATTCTAATCTTTATAGCTCTAAAGCTATTGAAGTGAATGATTTGTGAATATTTGATGTAAAATTTTGAGACACCATTTACCTCTCTCTGTTGCCATCTTCGGTCCTATACCGTCGTACCTTTTTATGCATTATTTGCAACTGGATTAATCCAAGCAAATGGACCTCAAAATGTTTGCTCGCTCTGGAAAAAGCCTGTAACTACAAGAAGTGTCGCGGAAGGTGCGTCGTCTTGGTGGGATGGACAAGAACGTAGGACATTTATAAATGTATCCGATGCTCAACTCACACTTCATGGTCATTTAATCGAACTTTCTTGCAACTCCTTATTCGACGTACTAAGTGCTGCCACACGCATACCGCGCAACACGATGCGCCGCGCGCGCACCAACTGAACAAGATAAAAGTGCTAATCAGACGGTGGGGTAGAAGGGCGAGACGGCGAGGCCGCATGTGCCCTGCGGCTGCTTCACGTCCTTCTCGAGCAGCACGTATCCCTCCTGCCCCCAGCCCTTGCCCCACGAGTTCTTGGCCAGCCAATACTTCTTCCCGGTCACGTCGTCCTGGCAGTACCCGACCACCGTCACGGCGTGGTTCGGCGCTGTGCCGCACGGCCCCGGGAACACCCCGGAGCTGTAGAACTGGAACGCCGGCCCGCTCGCGTCGATGTACACCGTCACCGGCTGCCGCGCCACGGCCATCGCCAGCTGCCGCTCGTCGTTGGGCGGCACGACGCCGTACGACATGATCCGCGCCGCGTGGTTGAACAGGAGGTCGTCCACGCGGCACGGGCCCTGGAACCCCGTGTACCGGTAATCGCTCTCCGCGGTGATGCCGCTGGAGGCCACCAGCTCGAAGGCGCGGTCCGTGTGCCCGCCGCCGCAGCCGTTGCTCTTGGTGTCGCAGTCCACCAGCTCCTGCTCCGACAGCGGCGTCAGCCGCCCCGTACGGATCTGGGTCAGCCCCTCGATAGCCGCCACCGCCGCGAACGCCCAGCAAGACCCTGCATGAATGCATCCATTATCCATAGATTCCATACACAGTGTGTTGATTGCAATAATGTCTCTCTGCAGCTAGTGACAGACTGACAGTGTGCTACTTACCGCAGGGGCCTTGGTCCTTGACGCCGGTGACGGCGCCCTTGTACCTCCAGTCGATGCAGCACGGCGTCCAGATGGACTCCACGGGCTTGGGCGCCTTCGCCGCGTGGGGCGGCCTGGCGCCGGTGTACTTGGACATGAACTCGTCGTTGGTGAGGTCGGCGAACTGGTTGAGGCCGACGGCGGAGTCGTAGGTCACCTGCGGCTTGAAGCTCTGGATGAAGTTGTAGTTGTCGCGGAAGATGCTGAACCGGTGCTCCTTCTCGCCGGGGCAGCTGTACTCCTTGCCGTACGTGGCCATCCACTCCTCGAACTTCTTCATCATCATGCCATCGTCGCCCATTGCCTGCAATGCCAAGATCGTGCTGCACACAAGAAGGACACTAGCCGTACGTGAAGCCATCCTAAGTGTCAGTGTTAATTATGACTTCTACTGATCTTAATGTTTCTCTTCTTCAAGTTCGTTTAGTCTGAATGGTGTAGCTAGCTACCCAAATTGTGACGAAGTGTTCTGGAGAACCAGGCTTTATATAAGCATAGGAGTTTGTCTGGGATAATGGCTAGCTATAACGATGAGGTTAAGGACATAGGATGGACCAAGTACTTGCGCGGCTTAATGCACGCATGTTGGGTAGCATACAGTTCGTAGCTGTTTCGTCGCCTCAATTGATTACGAAAGTGTACCGATCAGTAGTTGTTACCCCAAAAAAAAATGAAAAATGTACACGAATCAACTTTGTGACTTTTGACATTTTACCGTCCACGATGCGTTTTTTCCATGACAAGCACGTGCCGACGAACGCACGGCTTGACATGGTCGATCAGTAGACTCTGTACTAGCATGCACAAAGCATAATATAAGTTCCTGGCGACCTGACCATGCACCCTAAACTTTCTTTGCATATGCGTCATACCTCGATCACGCGTTGCATGTCGACACGCAATGACCAGCTCGACTAGCTACCAAATGGTAACGCTCCAAACTTTTGGCAATTTGCATGTGAAAGAACAGAAGGATTTACACCGTCAAATGCACACGCAACACTGGAGAATTTCGAAGTATTGGACGTAATGCTTACAAACGAGTTGTTGATGAAAATCCACTGGCGGAATCATTCAGAGACATATATTCCTAATTAACTTCGGATAGGGACATTCTTAGCGTTTCAAAACGTGCCATCACATTGCATGCGACGTTTGTTTTAGTTTACTGGTGAAAATGCAAATGGCTTTTTTATCGTTCATACGATGCTTTTGCGTAGGTTAGCTAGCTACTACAGTGGTCGACGACAATAGTAGCTACAAACCGAGATTAATTAGGTTCTATGTTCGGTAGAGGCATTGAGCCACTGACTACATCAATTCGATGCATTGATACCGTCTTGTGGCAATTTAGTCAGTTAATCCATAGTAGATTATGGTTCGTCTGGTCGATGATGTACACTCCAGAACTGACTCTGGCAATTTAGTCGGTTAATCCGTAGTAGATTATGGTTCGTCTGGTCGATGATGTACACTTCATAACTGATTGTAGCAATTTAGTCAGTTAATCCATAGTAGATTATGGTTCGTCTGGACGATGTTGTACACTAAATGAAAGTGGCAGATACTAGAAATAATGTGGCAATGGTATACGTAGTACATGCTCGCGTACTATTCGATCGTCACGCTGAAATTAATTTTCTGAAGTGTTCTACGGATTGAAAGGTTCTCTCATGATCTCATATAGTACGAGTGTCTTGCTGAAATTAATTTTCTGAAGTGCTCTACGGATTGAAAGGTTCTCTCATGATCTCATATAGTACGTCGCAGTACAAATGACTTGCACAACAACGAGATGTTGCGTGGTCAACAAATTAGTTCCCAAATTCCACTTGTTACTGATATCAGTACTCGTAGTGCAAATCCTAGTGGACAATGAAAAAGTACTCCATGATGCAACCCTAAGACTGGGAACAAAAAAAAGTCAAAAAGAAAGAAAAAAAGAAGAAACAATGTACCATTAAAGGACTGGATTGCAATTACTGTGTTATGTTGTGTTGCGACGTGGAATGTAACTAGTTGTGCCAATCTTTGCTAATTCTAATAAGATTTACTATTGTGGCAAAACAATGCCTTGAAATAGTTATTACTCTAACAAGTCTAGCTTGCACAGTCGACTTACTGTCATCTTTTTCCTGAAATGAATGCAGGAGTTCTGTCGATCAATTATAAAAGAATATATGTTCACAAAGCAAAATACAGCACCAATCGAGGAGGAGGCCAAGAAAATAAAAGTGGGAAAGACTCGGAATAAGAATCGTGGAACACCATTTTTCTTTGCTCGATAGCCTTCTTCACTTGCGATGCGACCTCGTCCATTGTGGCTTGTTTAATATGAAATGTTGGATATTGATCTAAGGCCAAAACGGTCAGAAAAGGAAGGACGTGGGGAAATCCACGTTTCACTGATTTTCAACGCCCTGATCGGGGGTGCCTTACCAAATTATAGTTACAGTCCCCCGTTGCAACAGCGCAATATAAAGCAAGGGTTCCGGCCTCTCCCGCAGAGCTAACGTTCCCATGAGAGCAAGAAACCCTAGACAAACCCTAACGCGATCCGATCTACTGCGCGCTGCTAGCAACGGGAAGGCCGATGCCGCCTCTGCAGGACTCCGCCGCCGACACCCGTACACCGGTGACACTGCGGTCTTCACCGACTCTTCCTCACGCCTGCATCACGCAGGCACGGGTCTTCGCTTAATGGCGTTCATCGGCGACCGTAAGTCTCCCGATCCCCCTAAACCCTAGGTGTTCTAGTGCTGGACTAGTGGATAATGTGATGTGCATGATGATAAGGACCTTACATTTGGTATCAGAGCCTTACTAGTCTTCCTAGAACCCTAGTGCATGTCTTGTTTCGGATTAGGGTTGATGTTGGCTCGGGTAGCATGGGAGAAGGAGGGGAATCAAATGTTTTATGCAAGCCCTAAAGTTTTTCCCCAAGATCTGATGAAGCTCGAACCCAAATCATGTTGAACCCTAAGAATCCCTCATCCCCAAATCAAGAACAAAAAAAAGGAAGAAGGGGAGGGGATCGGGACTTATCTGGCCGCCGCGCCGCACTTTTGCGTCGCCGGCACCCCACTCGGGGCCGCCCTCCGTCGGCCGATGCCGCGCCTCTCGGGCCACCGCCGCGCCGCTCAGGCCGTCGCCGTGTCGCCTCGGGCCGCCGCCCCGCGCCACTCCGTTGCGCCGGGAGCGCCGCTCGCGGCCGCTCCGCCCCTCCGCGCGTCCCGCGCGCGCTGCCGCTCCGCGTCGTGGTCGCCGCTGCCGCGCCGTTACGAGCCGCCGCCGCCGCCAACGCCCTGGCGTCACGCCCCGCCCCGCCTAGCCGCGCCGCGCGGGAGCCGCCGCTCCGCCTCTGCCTCCGCTCCACGCGGGCGCCGCCACCTCACGCGCCGCCGCCGCTAACGCCTCTCCCTGCGCCGTCGCCCGCTCCGTGTATTTCGGGAGCAGTAGGGCCGAATGGCATTAGGGTTAGGGTTTTGATGTTTTTATGTTACGGGCGGAGTCTTTTCGGCCGCTGGATGCAATCGGACGGTCGTTGTTTGATGCGTTTGGGGGCCAGTTGGGCCGTGGTGACCGCGAAGGGCTGTTGGGTTTTAGGCCAGCAGCCATATTTGTTATGCTTTTCAGTATAATTTTCATGTATGTGTATTTAAGTATATATTTCATGCATTTTTTTAAGTGTATATATATGCATGAAATTTATGATGTATTTTTCAGGCTGTTAGGTTTTATTTTCAGTATATATATTTCATGTATTTATGATTATTTGATTAATCATTAATGATTATTTGATGTCTCTTATGAAATTATTAACGGATAATGTTGCTAAGCTGCTGAAAATTATTATGCCTTTTTCCGCTGCGTAATGTTCTGCCCCTAATTGAATGGAACCAACGGGAAATTCAATTGGAGGGCTGTTTTTAGTTTTACATGCTATTACCTTTTGACCAACGTTAATTGTAATTGCACGTAATCAATTATGTTTATTTTATTCATGCTATTACTCTTTGACCAACGTTAATTGTAATTGCATGCGATAAATTATGTTAAATTTTACGCTTCTGCCCAACGGTGATGCGAAAAATTCTTATGAGCATGTTGTTAATCATACCAATGTAAGATTAATTTTCATGCAAATTAATTATGCGCTTTCCTAATGTAAATTTTAAATTTTTTCAACTGCTTCTGTTTCCGCTCATGTTAATGCAATTGAGCCACTTAATGGTAGTAACTTTCAGAAATGAAAGTTTACGCTTATGACGACTTTCCAGCTCTTGGATCTGGACTATACGTTCAGGTTCGATGAGCCTGTCGCTCCTACTGAAGGGGAGGACAATTTTGACGACAAAATGAAGGATTATAAAACTAATGCTGAGAAGTGGGAGCGGTCTAACCGTGTTTCACTTGCTGTGATGAAGAACTCCATCAATGAGGCAATAAGGGGAGCAATCCCTGAAAAGGAAAGGGTAAAGGACTATTTGTCCTCCATCGAGGATCATTTTAAGGGGTCCTCTAAAGTTTATGCTACCACACTGATGCACAGGCTCATGAACACTAAGTACAATGGTACTAGGAATGTTCGTGAGCACATTATGACCATAATCAATATTGCTGCCAGACTTAAGACAATGGACATGGCTATTTCTGATGATTTTGTTGTCCATTACATTATGATGTCTCTTCCCAAGCAATTTGAAGCTTTCAAGGTGAACTACAACACCATTAAGGACAAGTGGACCATGAGCGAGTTGATCGCTAATGTTTCACAGGAGGAAGAGAGGCTCAAGGCTGAGGGGGCTACTGATTTTGTGAATCAAGTCGGCTCCTCAAATAAGGCTGGTCGCTCTAGAAATAGAGTTGGCTACAAAGGAAAGGGAAAGAAGGAGCAAACCTACTCCCCTTATCAGAAGCCACAGAAGCCACAGCACCCACAGCATCCTAAGGCGCCTAAAAACGCTTCAGGACCTGGGAGCTCAAATGAACAGAAGAAAAGTGGTGAATGTTGCTTTTGTCAGTCGAAGGACCATTTCAAAGATTATTGTCCTGGATGGCTGAAATGGCTCGCCAAGAAAGGTACTTATGAAATCACTTTTGTTGATGAAGCATTTTATGCTGATTTTCCTATAAATTCTTGGTGGATTGATTCTGGTGCTTCTGTGCACGTTACGAATTCCTTGCAGGGATTCCATATGTTGAGAAGTCTCAGAGGGGAAAGAAGCCTAAGAGTGGCTAATGGGATGGAAGCCGAAATTCAAGCTATTGGATCGGTTTCTTTAGTTTTGAATAATGGTTTTGTAATGAAACTTAATGATGTTCTTTATGTTCCCTCGATGAGAAGAAACTTAATTTCCATTTCATTATTAGATAATGATGGATATTCTTGTAATTTTGGACACGTAAAGTGTCTGATTTATTTTAATAATGATAATGTTGGTTGTGCCATCCGACACGACAAGCTTTATATGTTATCCCTGCAAGATTCTCCTATATCCATGAATGTATGTGATGTAAATGAAAAGCGCAAGCGAATTGATGAGACTTCGTCGAAATTGTGGCACTGTCATTTGGGCCACATTTCGAGGGGGAGAATTGAATGTCTCGTTAAAGAAGAAATTCTCCACCCTTTAGACTTTAATGATTCAGATGACCATTGCCTCGATTGTATCAAAGGCAAGTATGTAAAGCAAATAAAGAAAGGTGCTACTCGAAGCACAGGGATTTTAGAATCAATTCATACTGATATATGCGGTCCTTTCCCTGTGACATCAGTGGATGGTTATGATTCTTTCATTACGTTCACTGATGATTACTCACGTTATGGTTATATCTATCCTATTAAAGAAAGATCGGAAGCGCTTGATAAATTTAAGATATTTAAGGCTGAAGTTGAAAATCAGCACAATCTAAAGATTAAAGTAGTGCGCTCGGATCGTGGGGGAGAGTATTATGGGCGACACGCAACTTATGGGCAGATTCCTGGTCCTTTTGCCAGGTTTCTACAAGAAAATGGTATAGTCGCCCAGTACTCAATGCCTGGTGATCCCCAACAAAATGGAGTAGCGAAAAGAAGAAACCGCACACTTATGGATATGGTTCGAAGTATGTTGAGTTACTCCACTTTGCCAGTAAAGTTATGGATGGAAGCATTAAAGACCGCTGCACATATACTCAATCGGGTTCCCAGTAAATCAGTGCCTAAAACACCTTATGAATTATGGACTGGGAGAAAACCAAGCTTGAACTACCTCCATGTGTGGGGTTGTGCAGCTGAAGCTAAGGTGTTTAACCCACACATTGGGAAATTAGATCCCAAGACTGTGAGTTGCCATTTTATTGGCTACCCTGACAGGTCTAAAGGGTACCGATTCTATTGTCCAGATCGTACTACAAAATTTGTAGAAACAAGGCACGCTGTGTTCTTGAAAAATGATGGCATCAGTGGGGACTTGGAGCCTAGAAAAATTGATCTTGAGGAGAAGCGGATTTATGTTGCTTCACCGCTAATCCGACAGACTGATTTTCCCATGCCCCAAATGGTTGTGCCCACAGTTGATCCTGTAGTTGCAACTCCTGTTGCATCTCCAGTTAATTCTGTGGCTACTCCTTCTGTTGAGGGCTCTGAAAATACAATTGCAGTACCTAATGATGAGCTTTCACAGCCCTCTGTGACAATTAATGAACAGCCTAATGAGCCAGCTAATGAACCTGTCAGGAGATCACAACGAGTGAGGAGATCTGCTATCCCAAATGATTATGAGGTTTACTTGAATGAGGATGATCTTGGAAAGGCAGATGATCCTAGCTCTTATAAGGAAGCAATGAAGAATAAGGATTCATCTAAATGGCTAGATGCCATGAAAGATGAGATTGAGTCTATGGGCGCTAATGGCGTATGGGACTTAGTGGAAATTCCTAATGGAGCCAAAACAGTAGGCTGCAAATGGGTCTACAAAACAAAACGTGACTCCAAAGGGAACATCGAAAGGTTTAAGGCGAGACTTGTAGCGAAAGGGTTTACACAAAGAGAAGGCATTGACTATAATGAAACCTTTTCTCCTGTCTCAACTAAAGATTCATTTAGAATCATAATGGCGCTCACAGCACATTTCAATTTAGAGTTGCACCAAATGGATGTTAAGACTGCATTCCTGAATGGAGACTTGTATGAGGACGTTTACATGACACAACCGGAAGGTTTTGTTGTGGAAGGCGAGGAACATTTGGGATGCAAGCTAAAGAAATCCATATATAGCCTGAAGAAAGCTTCTAGGCAATGGTACCTTAAGTTTGATGAAGTCATAAGGAAATTTGGATTTAAGGAGAATGATGTTGATAATTGTACTTATGTTAAGTTCAGGTGGAGTAATTACACCTTCTTAATTCTTTATGTGGACGATATATTATTGGCCAGCAACAGTGTGGACATGCTGCGGGAAACTAAAAGATTTCTCTCGTCCAATTTTGATATGAAGGATTTCGGTGAAGCATCTTATGTTCTTGGTATTGAAATTCACCGAGATAGGTCCAAAGGAACATTAGGTTCATCACAAAAGGCATACATTGACAGAGTACTAAAGAGATATAATATGCATAAATGCTCTGCCTCGCCTGCTCCTATTGTTAAGGGCGATAAGTTTGGAAAATTTCAATGCCCAAAGAATGACTATGAATCTGATCAGATGAAGGCTATACCTTACGCTTCTGCTGTCGGAAGTATTATGTATGCTCAAGTATGTACGCGCCCTGATTTAGCTTTTGTTACCGGGATGCTTGGCAGATATCAATCAAATCCAGGACCGGACCACTGGAAAGCCGTTAAGAAAGTCCTGCGCTATATGCAAGGCACTAAAGGTCACATGCTCACATATAGAAGATGCGATAACCTTGAGGTTGTCGGTTATTCTGATGCTGATTTTGCGGGGTGTAAAGACACTAAGAAGTCCACATCAGGTTACATTTTCACCCTCGCAGGAGCAGCAATATCATGGAAAAGTGTAAAGCAAACACTTACTGCATCGTCGACAATGCAGGCTGAATTTGTGGCATGTTATGAGGCTACCGGGCAAGCTGTATGGCTTAAGAATTTTATCCCGAGATTGAGAGTGGTGGACAGCATTTCTAGACCACTCATTTTGTACTGCGATAATCAACCCGTAGTTTTCTATTCGAGTAACAACAAGTCGAGTGCAGCTGCCAAGCACATTGACATAAAGTATCATGTTGTGAAAGATAGAGTCCAGGATCAAACAATTAAGGTTGAGCATATTGGAACTAAATTTATGCTTGCGGGTCCGCTCACAAAAGGCTTACCACCCAATATTTTTCCTGATCATGTTGCCGGCATGGGTTTATTGGAGAGCCTGTGATCCTGGAATAAGAGGACCATATAAAGTAACCAACTCCCATGAAGTATTATGTTATCTGATTGATATAGAATGGAGCACTATAAGTACTGTTGTCCAGCGGTATTTAATTGACTGTTGTGACGCATTATTTTGGTGTGAAGTTTTATTGAGAGAGGGCTTATGACGTTTAGCC
This sequence comes from Dendrocalamus latiflorus, assembly GCA_017311315.1. Lineage (NCBI taxonomy): Eukaryota > Viridiplantae > Streptophyta > Magnoliopsida > Poales > Poaceae > Dendrocalamus > Dendrocalamus latiflorus. The sequence continues at coordinate 8,764,300 of CM029664.1, forward strand.
TTACGATCAAGGGGGAGAATGTTGGATATTGATCTAAGGCCAAAACGGTCAGAAAAGGAAGGACGTGGGGAAATCCACGTTTCACTGATTTTCAGCGCCCTGATCGGGGGTGCCTTACCAAATTATGGTTACGGTCCCCCGTTGCAACAGCGCAATATAAAGCAAGGGTTCCAGCCTCTCCCGCAGAGCTAACGTTCCCGTGAGAGCAAGAAACCCTAGACAAACCCTAACGCGATCCGATCTACTGCGCGCTGCTAGCAACGGGAAGGCCGACGCCGCCTCTGCAGGACTCCGCCGGCGACACCCGTACACCGGTGACACTGCGGTCTTCACCAACTCTTCCTCACGCCTGCATCACGCAGGCACGGGTCTTCGCTTAATGGCGTTCATCGGTGACCGTAAGTCTCCCGATCCCCCTAAACACTAGGTGTTCTAGTGCTGGACTAGTGGATAATATGATGTGCATGATGATAAGGACCTTACATGAAAAACTTGACAATTTCGTTCCTTCCAGACATTCCACATGATCGATGTAGGTTGCGATGCCATTGAAATCACATCTTTGGACTCTTGGGACGGCGTCGGATGCTTGTTGCCCCAGTCGATGATGCTATAGCTCGATGGTTGGAATCATTGTATAGTGTCAAATTTTTGCCTTGCTGCCATCTCCGATTGTTATGTCAGTGGGCACGTCGAAGAGAAGCTTATCTAAGTCGTCACATGATGGCTCCGTTCCAACCCAAGGTTTGGAACATTCGAAGAGAAGCATTAAGTCGTCGCATGATGGCTCCGTTCCAACCCAAGGTTTGGTAGTAGTCATCTCTCCGACCAAAATCAGAGACAACCAATTTTGTTGTATCAGTCAAAGTACTAGGTTTTACACTCCAACCAAACCGTAAGTTTCACACTCCAACCAAACCGTGAGTTTTATACTCCAACCAAACCGTAACCACTAGTAAATTCACCAACTGAAGCCAGCCAGGCACGACCTAGTCTGCACCAAAATACTAAACAGATTTGCATCCTCCAATGATTTAACTGCGTATAGAGATGTCTAACAAAAATCGTAGTATCCCTAATAAACTGTACTCAATTTGTTGGTGAATTGATCAACTGAACCATCCTACCGAGTAATGACCGAAGCTAATCGCCATTATCGAAAGTCTTTGTCGCTGATCACACATATTTACACAACAACTCACATTTCGCAGGCCACAGTGCATGCCATATACTAACCCATGCATGGTCAAGACATCTATATAAACCTTGCTTTGGGCCATGTCTTCCGTATGCACAAGCACAGCATGCACTAGCATAACTGCATACGCTGGCATTAAGTATAACACAACTAATCAAAATGCCTTCTTTCACGACCTACCTTGTGCTACTCCTGTGCATCACTTGCCTCTTACTGCAGGCTAAGGCACAGGCGCCGTCCTGCGAGGAGACCGACCCCGCGATGAGGGCCGACTTCTCCAAGTGGATGTCCAAGTACGCGAGGCAGTACTCGTCCCCGCAGGAACAGGAGACGCGGTACCAGATCTGGAAGGGGAACACCAACTTCATCGGCGCGTTCGCCAGCCAGACAGTTGTCAACTCCGGCGTCGGCGCCTTCGCGCCGCAGACCATCACGGAGGGCACCGTCGGCATGAACAGGTTCGGCGACCTCACCACCAGCGAGTTCGTCGACCAGTTCACCGGGTTCAACAGAACCGGCTTCCGCTCCCCGCCTCCCTCTCCCCTCCCCCACGACTCCTGGAAGCCGTGCTGCGTCGACTGGCGCTCCAGCGGCGCCGTCACCGGCGTCAAGTTTCAACGCTCTTGCTGTAAGCTAGCTCTTTGCCTCTTTCTGCTCCAGGATGTTCAATTCTTGTAGAGTAATATATGTGTGGATGCAAATGCCAGTGTCGTGCTGGGCGTTCGCGGCGGTCGCTGCCATCGAAGGCCTCAACAAGATCAAGACCGGCGAGCTGAAGTCGCTGTCAGAGCAGGTGCTCGTGGACTGCGATACCGGAAGCAACGGGTGCGGCGGCGGCCGCTCGGACTCGGCCTTGAGCCTCGTGGCCGCCCGCGGAGGCATCACGTCGGAGGAGGAGTACCCCTACAGGGGCACCAAGGGCAGCTGCGACGTGGGCAAGCTGCTGTTCGAACACCAGGCGTCCGTGTCGGGCTTCAAGGCCGTGCCGCCCAACGACGAGCGGCAGCTGGCGATGGCGGTGGCGCGGCAGCCCGTGACGGTGTACATCGACGCCAGTGCCCAAGATTTCATGTTCTACAAGGGCGGCATCTACCGGGGCCCCTGCTCCGCCGATCCGAAGAGGGTGAACCACGCGTTGACCATCGTCGGCTACTGCGAGGGGTACGGCGGCCCCGGGAACAAGTACTGGATCGCCAAGAACTCGTGGAGCAGCGACTGGGGCGACCAGGGCTACGTCTACCTTGCCAAGGACGTGGGGTGGCCGAAGGCGGGCACCTGCGCCCTTGCCTCCTCGCCTTTCTACCCGACGGCTTGACGCCGGCCGGCGGTGCCTGCGTGCGTGTGCATGCATGCGTGGGTCTTTTGCGTGCATGTACGTCTTGTTTAAGTAGTGATCCATCGATCGTACGGACGGGTCGGATTGATCGATTGATGTATGGGGTTGTTTCCTTTTTGCTGTGATGATGCAAGATAATAATACAGATTTCTTCCCTTTTCGTCAATCAATAAAGCACTGAAAATCATGGCTTAAGAGTAGTTAATTTTAGACTTGCTTCGACAAAATCTTCCCGGTCTCAACATTGTAGGGTTAGGGTCGCCAGATTATATAAACAATCAAACATGGAGCGTGAACAGCGTCGACCATGCTTTCTCGTAGGCTGCATATCTTAAGCTAAAGAGGGAAGCGACAGCTTATTTGCAAAGTAAAAAAAAAAATGAACAAAGCAATGTCAATGCATGTATATTCAAACTGAATTTTATGAAATTTCCAGAAGAAAATGTAGACACGGATACAGGTGAAAAATGAATACGAATTATCCGTAAAATTGAACTATCGTATTCAATAAAATATGAATACAGTATAGAGGGACGTTTATATTAGTTGTGACTGATAGCTTTTGGTACTAGCTAAAAGAAGTGACTTTTAGAATAAGTGTACGAGCAGTAGGGAAAGTGAGAGAGAGATATATGCACGAGATGGGAGCGAGAGGAGTAGGGTGCGTGATGCGTCTGTAACCCCTGTTTTATTCCCAGAGTGAGATAAGGCGAAAAGCCACTTCGAGAAGCTATGTGTTCACATTTACTTCTGCCTTCTTCGAGCAGAAACCAATACAAACAATCATAGATTTTTTTTCATCCGAGAACCCTCCTACATAGGGGTGCAAACGGGTCGGGTTAATCCCGACCGATCCGGCACCGAATCCGATTGGTACCGAATCCGATTGGTACCGAATCCGGAGAAAAAAATATGGGTTAGGATATGGTAACAGCAATATCCGTCCGAATCCGATACGTCTTCAAGTTTGATTTCAGGTTAGTGCTACTATTTGACGTTTCATTTTCTTTTGCAATGGTAAAATAAAATCTTCCACATTAGCGTATTAAGTAGTAACATCAAGTTCTTGACAGTACGTCCTCCTACTCCATTTGTTGTACTGCATGCATTCCTTACAAACGGGTTAATCCCGACCGATCCGGTACCGAATCCGATTGGTACTGAATCCGGAGAAAAAAATATGGGTTATGATATGGTAATAACAATATCCGTCCGAATCCGACCCGTTTGCACCCCTACTCCTACACATCAAATCAAACGTCTCCTCCCCAAATCCGCGCCTAGTCTAACATCGATCCCAACAGAGCATCCGGCCACGGTCTTTGTCACCCTAACCTACGGATCGAGGCACCAAATCCAAGACCTGAATCACCACCATTCCTCGGACACTCGCGAGAACAAGAAACCGACCCAACCGAGAAAAGGAAAAATTCACCGATCAATTCTCATCCAGATCGAGAACAAACATGCTACAGGCTACAGCGGAAGAGGAGCCTTGCTCACCCGTGCCGTGCGGAGGGAGGAGGGAGAGGAACCGAGACTGAGATGACTCTAGCCCTTGGCGGGTTCGACCTCTATACGGGCCTCCATTATGCGCTAGCCCTTGACTCTGGCCCATTATACGCTCATCAAATTCTGAGCCTGCAGTTGGGCCCGATCCAGTTAGGCCATGCGCTGCAATTGCAAACCAATCGAAAATACAGTCCAACACACCAAAATCCTTTTTCTCGAAGAGTGCGAAAAATACAGCCCAACAAGGCTCCCAAATCGGCAGACCCATTACCATGGCACTAAAAAGACATATTTTGTTTGCCAACTCACAAGTTGTCCCGCCAACTCACAAGTTGTCCCCGCTCTTCTCACCAAAGAACACTTTAAGCCTTGTTTGGATGCTGGGATGAGTCTGGATCCACATGTTTAGACCAGATGGAGCAGGATTTTAGCCCATCAAACAAGAACTTAGGCTATATTCTTTTAGACTATGACTAATATCTTTTAGCTATAGTTGATGGTTTTTATCTGTATTTTTCGAGATGGTAGTGGACGATGGAGACGCCGATACGGAGACGCATACGATTTCGGGATTAGAAAGCTGTTTGAAGAATCCACTTCAAAAAACCATTCTGTTTATTTTGACTTTCACATAAGCTAAAAGCTAAAAGAAGGGGGCCTGGCCCGTTCAAAAGTGTTGCACCTTTTGGTTGTGGCTTTTGTTTTTTTAGCTAAAATGATACTGTAGTGGCCGTTAGCTTTTTCTGAGATATTCAATTAAAGATAAATAAATAAAAAACATCGTTATATTTTTATGGATAATGCAAAAGAAAAAACTACGTTAAAAACCAACATGCTTCAAACGGCTTTTGATTTTTGAAGTCAAAAGCCAAAATTATTTTGAACGAGATCTTAACCTTGCCATTTGACTAAGGAGATGTCGAGACTAGAGACCAAAGAGACAAACTGTAATAGCCTTCGAAATGAAATTGACAACTATGATTAGTTTCTGGGTTTCAGGAGTGGAAAGCATGATTTGTCCTCATATCAAGGAGGAATAATTTGTGGGCAAATCCCCACCTATTAGAGCTTAAGTTTATAGCTTTTTAATCTCGTTTTTTTTTGCTTTTGTTTTTAAATTTTTATATTTTTTATTCCTTTGCATTGTTTATGATAATATGATTTTTATTTTTAAAAAAAATTAATTACGCTAAAAAGTTAATAACAGTTACAGTAAAAACCACTATAGTATGAAAAAACCAAAACCCCAGGTTTAACAGCCGAAACGAGCACCACCGGCAGTCTCGATTTCTGCAGGCTCACATCATCACAATTCACACGCATCGTCGTCAGTCAAAACCAGCTATTAGTATCTTGTTAACATCTGAGCTAGAAAGTTGAGGAGCTTGTGGGAAAGCAGGACGTGAATTATTGGTAGGATGAGCCCTCATGGGGCCTCGCAGCTGCTGCTATTGTGGTCTGCTTTTATGACGTTTATCTGAAAAGATGCATGTTTATTTGCAAAACAAAACTTACATTAGTCTCACTCTAATTTGACCGGTGTTGGATCGATATGGCAATAAGACTAAAAAAAATATTCCAAAACTTTTACCCCACTAGTTAATATAAATTAGGAAGACAGATTTACTCACTAACAACTCACTCACAAAAACACGAAAGCAAATGAGTTTAAATCTTCAGGGCTGGTTGGACTACTATGAGAAAGGAATAGGACTGGCCGAGCGGTTTGACCGTCGGATATGGTCAACCTAGCTGGACTCTGGTCAGACCGCACTCCTGTTCTAAGAACCGAAATTAACCTAAAGCAAAATAAAAAATGGTACAATCTTTAAAATGCATCTCTAAATGATAGAAACTTCGCATATATCTTAGCTAAGGATCTCAGAAACCTAATCCATCCCAGAATCACATGTATCTTGGCTAAAATTTCAACCTTTCCTCAAGATAGGTAAGATTGCACCAAAATAGCAGCAGCCGCGCACGTGGGGAGGAGCTTCGGCGCCGTCGCATCACGCCGCGCACGCGCCACCCCTCTGCCGCTCAGCACGCGCGACGCCAGGCTTCGGGCCATCATACCCGCATCCTCCTCGCGATTCCCCTGTCCACTACACCGCCTGCACCCGCCATCTACCTCCGCCGCTTGCCGACGTGACAGCACGGGCGGCGTCCCGAGGACAGCTTCGCCCTCTCGCTTATAAGAGCCGTCGGAGCTCCCACAAGCCTCCCCACATACCGCACTCCCTCCATCTCCGAGTAATTTCATTTTCCCGCTCTTTTCCACCGCCGGCGCCATTCTTCTCCCTCAACTCCGGCCACCTCATTCTTCCCTGACTCCCGCTGTGAAAACTCGATTCCATCTATCCGCACCATCCCCGGAACGTCGCAAGCCTGTTCCTGGCCACCCCCGAGCTCCCCGTGGACGGTACCTCGCCAGCGCCGAAGCTCCTCCCCGCGTCGCCGCCGCCGCTCGCCGCCGGCCCGCTCCGAAGCTCCCCGGACCCCACCAACGCTTCCACCGGCCTCCACAGTCCGCGAGCAACACATTTCCAACTTCGCCTTCCCTCTCGGGCCAACCCCTCGTCGGCGACGTCTCCGGCCGTGCCGCCCTCAAACTCCTCTGCTTCGGCTCCCACCTCGGCTCAAGTGGCCTTGCTATCGCCTTCTGGTCAGGTAACACCCGAAGATGAGTTGGCTAACAGTGGGTGTGTTCACCCAGGCAGCCCGAGTTCGACCCCCCTCGGCCGCAAAAATAGAATAGGGTTTTTGGATATTTTGCCGAGCTACAGTAAAGAGACAGTAATTAGAAAATGATTAAGGGTAATTAGGGGATGTTAAAAGAGGTTAGGAAAAATATTAAAAAGGATTAAGGAGTATTATAGATTAATTTGAATATATAACAGGCTCATTAGTTCAGACATAGGATCAATTAATGCTAGTTAATGGTTAATGATTGCCATAAGTGCTGAAATTAGTTTATTAAATTAAAAATCCCTCACTGACATGTGGACCTCACCTTTAATTAAAGACCAGTAGATGATCCCACATGTCAATGGCACAGAGAGTGAGAATAAAAATAAAACAGGGATTTATAAACTGGAAAGTGAGACTAGGGGTGGAAAAATAGCTTGAGGCTCGTGGCTCGGCTCGAGCTCGTTAAATTTCGAGCCGAGCCAAGCCTCCTTTCTGGCTCGTGAAAAAAACGAGCCGAGCTCGAGCCGCTCGCGAGCCAGCTCACGAGCCATTTGGCTCGCGCCTCCCGTCCGTCTCCCCACTCCTGCGGTCCTGCCTGCCTCCCCCCAGTCCCTAGATTCCCCACTGCCTTCGCCCTTCACCTCCTCCCCCACCTCCTCTCCCTCCGTCCTCCACCGTCATGAATCCCCACTGCTTCGCCGGAAATCTCACCTCCCCTCCCATCTCCAATTCCCTCTCCCCATCCCCCTCCGCCGCTGCCATGACCCCCACCTCCAGCGCCGCGGCCTCCCCGCTCACCTCCACCAGCTCGGCCTCCGCCTCCTCCCCCACCTCCCCTCCCTCTCCCTCTCCCTCCGCCGCCATGACCCCCACCTCCAGCGCCGCGGCCTCCCCGCTCACCTCCACCAGCTCGGTCTCCGCCTCCTCCCCCACCTCCCCTCCCTCTCCCTCTCCCTCTCCCTCCGCCCGTCCGCCGCCATGACCCCCACTTCAAGCCATTTTGGCTTGAACTGGCTCATTCAAGCCAAAAAGCTCGTTCAAGCCATTTTGGCTTGAACTGCCTCATTCAAGCCATTTTGGCTCGTGAGCCGTGCGGTTGCGTGCAATTGATTTCTCTCATTTCTGGGTGTTTCATGTTTGGTGCGGGAAGTTCCTGTGGACTTTGCGCAGCATCAAATCGCATCTTGGCTTGGCAACTCGGTGAGTATTCATTTGTGAAGATTGGGTTTTGTATCTCCGATTATCTCTCCAGTGATATCCCAGTATTCCCCGGATAATTGACATACAGATTGTATGCTATGCTATTTATCTCTGCTGTGCTGCTCTCTGTTATGTGCTCTCTGTTATGCTATACTGATAATTGACATACAGACTGTATCTGCTTTTTGGCTCGGTCGGGCTCGCGAGCTGGCTCGAGCCGCCAGTCGAGCCGAGCCAAGCCTCCCGCGTAGCTCGTTTCCAAAACGAGCCGAGCCGAGCCAAGCCGCATCTTTGACCGAGCTCGGCCGAGCCTGGCTCGAGCCGGCTCGGCTCGGCTCGTTTCCAGCCCTAAGTGAGACCCACCTGTCAGGATTTTAATAATTTCTGGATTTAATTAAACTGAAAACTTTAAATGGCCATAACTTATTCATTTTAACTCCAAATTGAATGGGACAAATTTCTAAATTCATCTAAATTCAAGATATATCCAATGGAGCTAAAACCAGGAATTGTAGAGCTCATGGAATTTTGGTGAAAATTATGGACAATTTGGGAAATATTCTAGGGAATGTAGTAAATTTAATTAGGTAATAAAATATAGTGACTTTGGTTAAATATCCACATACAATAAAGCTTACCTTTGCTTATAGTATAAACATACATGCCTTGACATTTGTTAGCCCACCATAAAATAAACTTTAGTGGTAAATTTTGCTAAATAGCAAATATGGAAATGTGACCCTGTAAAGCAAGCCTTGCTTCGATAAACGATGTTAAGTTAAAATCTAAAGCTAAGCCTAATAGTAGCTAAAGTATAAGAAAGATAGAAATAGTGCCATTAATTAAATTTTAACACCAGATGTAATACATAATAAAATTGAGCATAAATGTATATATATAGCAAGCCGGGACCCGCATAAGTAGACTCTAATTCAAATTAAACCTAGCCTAGGGATAACTTAAGGTACATAAAATATCGTATCACAAAATGCTATATACCCGGAATAATAACGCTCGACAAAATGATACTCAACTAGACTCATACACCGATTCATAGGTCTAACCTAACTCATGGAACTTCCTTGATAAATATAAAAAGGATAAAAGAAATTGTTAATAAAAAGAGCAAGTCATCGTACCCTACCGCAGGCCTTGCCTCAAATCATCCGAATCACCCATTAACTCATAATAAAACTAAAATTGAGTTTATTTGGATTTATTTGGATCTTTTGAGTTACTTGCTTTTATTTAGATTCAGTCGTTTGTCGCGTAATTAGAAATTGGGAGTCGTGAAGATTCAGTGGATTCAGCGAGATCAAGCTTGAAGTGAAGATAGAGACCAAAAGCTCAAGAGAAATCCTTGGGTGAGCTCAAGACCGCAGTAAACCGCGCCAGGCGAGTCAATACTTTGATCATGTTGAACCTACATTTTATGCAAATTAGTTTTGTTTAAAATATCAAATTGCATGCTGATATTTTATGTGCAAGTATATGTTTGATTTGAAAACTTATATGCCCATTGTTCAACTTGATTAGTATTACACCCCTCTTTGGAATATTGTACATGTGAGCCTTGTCACCCTAGTGAAAAAATTATAATGGTTAGCTTTCGAAAATAAGTCCATATCTATACGCCATGCTTAGTACTGCTTAGATAAACGGGGGCACCAAAACTGCCCCAAAGCATCACTTTGAATTATGAGAACTTAGCTGGGCAGTAATGGTGGAAATGACTGGTATATTTGGTTATGGATATTTTATGCTCCCAAAAACCTCAAGTTGCTGAATTATCTGGGCGGATGGTTCGAGGGTGTGAGTGTGTGGTGCAGTGGAAGCACAAAAGGGTTAGTGGTAGAACCGCCTAGATACCACTAAGGACTGAATCTTGTCATGACCTCCCAAGGTACAACAGTACAACCACAAGCTGGCACAGTGTAGGCAGGATTTACTAATTTGTGTGGATCTAAGGTGGTTACGTGAAGGTATGACCACGAGCAAAGGGATGGATGGTCTCATCCCTGCCTTTGCCCGTGATGGCTCACGAGGGACCCTTCCCAAGGGATGTGCGCATCCTACGGAAGATAGACCTTAGCGGACGTAACCACAGTAGGACTATGCATTGTAAAGGCCCTGTGATAGTCTACTCAACCGCATGGCTAAGGAATCATGTGGGGCAACGAGCAGATTTATCTCTTGTGGATAAAGTGTGCAAACTCTGCAGAGTCAAAATTATTCGAATAGCCGTGCCCACGGTCAAGGGCGGACATGGGAACTTAACTAGATATAGTTCTGTTTCAAAATCTTTGAGGGTGGAATTGGTAAAGTGGAGGGCAGAGAAATGCCCTAATTTGGATTGTCCTGGGTGTTGCCCCAGTGGTATTGTAAGCGGTTATAACGCTGAAAGATAAGCATATGGTGCAGATGCCATGTAACGGTGGATGGAAATCTGGATCACTATTATGGATATTGCATTCTTTCACACAATATGATTTAGTTCAAACTGCTAGGTCTCAGGATATTTTTAAGTAATTGTATTCAAAAGCGCTCTACGCAAATAAAATAACTCGAGCCTTCCTTTGATAAGCTATGCATATTATTTATTTGCATTCTGTGTGTTGGCTCGTGGAGCATGGTGGATTGTGCTCACTCTCGCTCTCACAACAGATCCAGAATCAGGACTCATATCTCTTTGCTTCGGCAATGTTTGTGGTCGTGATGGCGAAGGAGATGACGATGCCAAGGGCTAGGTCGCGAACCTCCAGTTGGCTGCTTGTGGGCATGTCCTGAAGGTTCCACCTGTGTGCTTCATTCCGCTGCTGCAATTTATTAATTTCGGCCTAATCGGCTCGTGAGTAAGTCTACTATTTTATTTATGCTTCCGCTGGATATGTATTTTGATGCCCAATACTGTAACTGTGAGCACTATCTACTGATCCAGGGAATAGTGCATTTAATCACAGAGGATTCCGGATTATAAAATCTGGGTCTGACACTTGTCTTCCCTGTGCCTTGCTTGTGCTCAATCATTCCACCTGACTTTCTCGACTGTACCTTAGCTCATCGAGTCTAGTCCTGGTCCACACCATCGAATGGTTACCTTCAAGCTTCCTGCACATCAAAAACCAAGAAATCGTTTTCAGACACAAATTCTTCACAACTTGGCCTACGTTAGTCTAAGCATACTTCATGTACCATGAATGCAATGACTTAGGACTTCAAACTTACCCATGAACACCTCTCAGATATTTTTAGACAAAACCGGTTCGACCGCCATTGAGCGGCAGGTCAGACCGTGTTGGTCAATATGGTCAAACCCTAGTAATAGGGGAGCCGGTCAGACAGCAGCAACCATGCCGGTTTGATCGCTTGGCCAACACTAGTCGGACCGCCACCCATTGGCTGGTCAGACCGCTCGCATATTCTCTCGCGCACACAAGTGAGCATTTCTCTAAAAAAAACCAGCTAAAATCTGATCGCACCGCATCGGTGGTCCGACCGCTCCCAAAATCCAGTTACACCGGACTTGTGCTGAAAACGGCCCCATGGCCGGTTACATCGGATTTGCAGTCATACCGCCCCCATGGCCAATCAGACCATCCTAGTCTAACAGCAGATTTGAAAACTTATAAACTTTTGAAAATTTAAATTTTAACTCAACACGAGTGACAAGTGTTCAATACAAATAAACCATAAACATTCTCGATATGGTTCTACAACCGGCCTGTCAGTGATTACATGTAACTATTCGGTGAAAAATGATACTGCTAAGCATATGGCAGATCGAGCTCTTTGGTGCATCACCATGATATGAGCAAATCTAGAACATCACGTGTTCCTTTTGTCTGATTTTTTGACGCGTGAACTGATGAGCTAACTGTCTTTGAGCCTCTTGTTGTTTAGCTTGTCAGATATGAAGCCGGGTATACCATGAAAGAAATCAACTCGGTTCAGTGGAAATGCGACGGCACACCCAAGGTACATGAGAGATGATACCGTTTCGCATGCTCTGCAGAGTGCAGAGCATTGTGTGGGTTTCCCTCGGTACACAGACCTGCCTGAAGTTCTCTGAAACATCTGCCTGTTTCCACTTCTTCAGGTCCTAGTTCCAATAGCCGACGGCACCGAGGAAATGGAGGTGATAACGATCATCGACGCCCTGCGCCGAGCCAACGCGAACGTCGTCGTCGCATCAGCTGAGGACAGCGTAGAGATTCTCGCGCGCTATGGGATGAGAATCTTAGCTGACATGATGCTGGATGAGGCTGCGGATCAGATGCAGTTTGATCTGATAATCGTGCCGGCAAGTAGCAAGCAACAACTTCTCTGCTCAAGATATCGTAGCAATCTAGATATGCTCATGGCCATTGGCATTTGCTTTCTCACTTCAAACAGGGCGGCACGCCAGGTGCAGAAACGCTGAGCAGCAGAGAGAAGCTTGTCACTCTACTGAAGAAGCAAGCAGAAGAGAACAAACCTTACTGTGCGATTTGCAGTGCGACAGCTCATGTACTCGAGCCTCATGGTCTCCTTAAGGTACACGTTGAAGGATGAGTATATTGTCCACCTTTCCACTTAAGCTTTTCGGTGAAATATTTGGTGCATAGAACTCAATAGTGCCAGCACTTCTAATTGACCGTGATGAGATATCGAGTTGGTGAAACGTTTGCTGCACATGTGTGAGATGTTGTGCACCCAAGGACATAATAAATTACAGTTGTCTTACCGTCAATCTTAAAAATCAGTCAAATTTTATAATGTTTGGTCTCGTCGAGATTCGTACACAACTCTAATTAACTCCAGCTCTTCATCTGAAAAAAAAAGAGGGTTTGCCGTGGACTTGCTATACATCCAGTGTGCACACATGATTGCTCACTGCGCAAATCTCGGATCAAGAGTAGACATCCGAAATCATTCTCAAATGGGAAATCAGAAAATTTCACAATACTGAAACCTGACCTGTTCGGCTGTTCTGTGTCCCAATGCAAGTCCTTAACATTATCCACAAAAGAAAATGGTACGTCTACTAGATTACTCGTCCATTTGTTGGTTACATGGGTAGCGAAGATTTTATATGTGTGGCTCTCAAAAAAAAGAGAGAGAGAGAGTTTATATGTGTTGAGATCTTGTAGCGGAGTGTTTGGTTGTTTTCTGTATTTTGTTGCCTATCATCTCTTTTATCTGTGTGCTATTTGGCAGTGATTGCGCCGTGTTGTTAAATTTTGCGTTTGTATTTCTACAGCACTTTTTGTCTTCTTTTTCTCTTTAATGGATGAAGCGAAAGCTTTGCGCGTTCTGAAAAGAAAACTAGTCCACTGCTGTACTGTACTAACTGAGTAGCGTATGTACGTATCTAAAATAACGAGCTGATCTCATGTGTGGTCCCGTACAATTTTTTTTTCCAAATCTAGTTTCAAGCGTACGAATTTTTAATTTTAGCCTCCTCACTACTGCAAAAGTAGTAGTCAATATATGTTATTTATCGAGTTCCCACAACGTAATCAGGTTCCTTAAAACTTACTCCCCTTTCCTTGCACGGGAGCGTTTCGCGGAGCCTCTCGTGCCTTCGTTTGTTGACGCGTGGCGAGGGTGTTTCGTGCGCGCGTCTGACCTCGGCGGGCATTATGACTGGTGGGACATCGTTTATGCGGGGGCCCTCGGCAGCCACGGCGAGCAGCAGGATGGGGCGTGCTGAGCAGTTGGGGCGGTGCGCGGGCTGACACCCCGCGGCCGCGCGTGGATGCGCGATGCGCCGTGTTGTCTCCAACAGCGAAATTTCTAGGTCTTCTAGCCAATGATTCGTCATACGCTCTGGCCCAGATGCGTCCGCTCCGTCGCATCGGAACAGTGTCAGTCGGCGCCTCTCCCCCGCCGTACGAGCGTGCGCGGCCTCCGTCGCATCGGAACAGTGTCAGTCGGCGCCTCTCCCCCGCCGTACGAGCGTGCGCGGCCGGCCGGCCAGCCCTTCCTGCCGATGGCCGTGCTGTCTTATCGGCCTGGTGTGGAGCTCGAGGTAAATTTCTCCCCCTTCTTTATCTACCTCTCTAGATTGAATCCCCTTCCCCTTCGTCTCGCCTGCCATTCCCTTCGCCCTTCCCACCCTAATCCCCTCGCGTAGGCACCGGTGCTGCGGATCGGGCGGGGTCGAGGTGGATCTGGCTGTGGGCACCGCATCTGGGCGAGATCGCGAGGAGGGCCGGAGAGACAGGCGACCGTGCGACGGGGGCCTGCGGGAGGCCGGCCGACGGCGACAAGGACGGGATCCCTGCCTCCGCTCCTGCATCTCCTCTCCTTCACCTTGGGTGCGCCTTCTTCCCCCCAAACTCCCCCTTCTTTATCTACCTCTCTAGATTGAATCCCCTTCCCCTTCGTCTCGCTTGCCATTCCCTTCGCCCGTCTCACCCTAATCCCCCTTGCGCAGGCACCGGTGCTGCGGATCGGGCTGGGTTGAGGTGGATCTGGCTGTGGGCACCGCATCTGGGCGAGATCGCGAGGAGGGCCGGAGAGACAGGCGACCGTGCGACGGGGGCCTGCGGGAGGCCGGGCGACGGCGACAAGGTCTCATGCATCTCCCCGTTGGAAATTAGCTATTTAAGGTCTCATGCTCTAGCAATTTTTACTTGATTTTAGCGAATGTTCAATCGAACAGATCGTGTCCTTATGTGAACTTTTTGCCTTCTGTTTGTGTTAAAAAGGCATAGATCTGGACCATGTTGTCATGTTATTAGTTCAGAATCATCTAGATCTTGTGCCTCCACTAATTTTGTGCTTGCTGTTAGTTCGGGATCGTCTACATCTTGTTCCTGTACTAATTCCACTAACCAATTGCCTAGCAATGTTGCTCACGTCTTTCTCAATCCATCGTAATTCTTTCAAGCAAAACAAAATAAACAACACATGTCAATTAAGACATAACAAAAGAAGTTATGTATCAGCAACATAATATAGACTTGGTACAATTACAAAACTGGAAAAAGACATGTCAGTAATAGCCTGTGCAGTATGCATACAATAAAAGTGGTCCTGCTCCTCCTGTACAGAGACTTCATATCAATTTGCATATGAGGATGAAGCACTTTCGGTCATGGAATAAAACTGATTGTCATGCCCAGACTAAACTTCATCATGGAAAATACCAAGACCTTCTAAATGAGGTTTACATTAGTTTTGTTTGTATGTAGAAAATACATGTATGCTAAACTGAAATGCAACAAAGATTAAACTTGATAATTGACAAAGCCAACGGTATTACCGTTATTGAATAGATATACTACTAAAGAATTAATTAATAGATCAATTAGTTTCTTGTACAATATATTGTTAATAGCTCAACATCATGATCATTTCAAAATACTTTCAAATATGAATTTAATGATGCCACTTTTGTGTAACAAAACATATATATTGTTGGACTAATTGATGGCAACAAAGTGAAAAAAAATACAGAGTTTAAATCTTCAAACGCGTGGACACCTTATAAAGAAAAAAAGGAGGGAATACATTGGTACTGTAACCCAAAATGTCTCAGGAATTTGTTAAACCAAAGCAAATCCAAGCATGTAATGCTCCCCAGAACTATAATGGCAGAGTATCATTGCCTTAACTAGAATATGTCTTCTCATCCTTCAGCATAGAGCATACAGGATAGAAAGAGGCCAAGGTAAATTTTCAATGAAACATGAGCTGAGCTACAAGAGCATACCTTCATGGTGTCATCAGTTGGGTGGGCCTCTGCTACATCACACAAACTCCCAATAATATAAGAAGCCGAATATTTCCCATCTGCCATTCCATACTCTCCCAAAACCCAGCATATTATCTGAAAGTAAAATGAAACAATAAGACCTACTCCCAAAATCTTGTGATGCTTTGTGTCCACATTCCTGAGTAGAAAAAAACTGTACTAATTTGTTGCTTGCTGTTAGTCTTAGATAAATTCACTTCTCTCTGGTACCTACAATTTGTACCATTAGCATGGGGCACCAATAAATAACACACACACACACAGAGATGTTTGAAAGATGAAGTTACCCATCCCAAATGCAACTGTAGCACAGATTATGTTTGTCTTATCCATACTCCAATGTCTCTGGACATGTGCTTTATCAGTAGGATCCATGCTACCATGGTAGTGTGCTGCTTTGTGTTCACATTCCTGAGTAGAAAAAACTGTACTAATTTGTTGCTTGCTGTTAGTCTTAGATAAACTAGAACTTGTGCATCTACCGTGTTTTTTCTTACTGATATCACTACAATCATAGAATGTTGGCATTCAGTTCAAGCTATTTCTTCTGTTGTTTTGGGCAACATTCAGTCCGAGCTGGGTCATGTGTGTTCTTGATAGGTGTAATATTTTCACTTCTCTCTACCTTTACACCATATTTGAGATCAAGCTACACCTGACATCCTTATGTGAACACCACTGGATCCAAAGAACTATGTCAACCTGATTTGATCAGTAGCCAAGAGAGCCAAGAGCTTTCTTGATCAAGCTTAAGATCAATTGTGTATTGTGTAAAGCTGCTTGCTTAGTAGATACGGCAACATAAATTAGTCCATGGATCAATTATCTTCATCATATATACAATAGGTTCTTTGCAGCTAACAATTCTCATCTCTCATTTCCTTGAAAGCCATCTATCAGTTATGTGATTTAATTTCATCTCCATCCCAACCCCCCAACAAAGGCCCCTTCTCAGCAGTTGCTTCCAATCCATATACATTATTCTGACAAGCTGATCTACATTTTTTGCAGAGTGTTTTGCTATACATATACTTTTTGTTACAGATGTCCTTATGATTTGTAACTCTTCAGTCTTAGATATTTGTTGTGCTAAGCTTGCTCGTGTATCACTGATGTGCTGTTTGTGCTAAAACTGCAGGTCCTCTGAGAGAGTCTGAGTTTTCTTCTGGTGATCATGGAGTGATCATGGAGGTGGGTTGGTAGACTGACATTTTTGAGACCACTTCCAGGAACCTGGTATGTAGTGGGAGATATAGTGACATTGACTGTGCATACATTTGTGAGATCGTTTTTCCAGTAGCCTAAAACGTCTTTGTTGTCCATTACTACAGCTTGCTTCGTTCTCTTCTGTGCATCAACGGGATACTGTGAGGGTATGTGTGCCTTCTACGCTTATTGCATCTTTTTACTCTTACAATGATTATATGCTTTCCTTACCTCTCTCTAAGTGTACTTTCTTTACTTATCTATTCTGTGATGAGAAATTCTCTTAGTTCTTGCCCTCGCTTCTCAGTCCACAGGCTCCCTTCTTACCTTATCTTCTTCTGACCTTTCTAGGTGTGCCTTCCCTTTACCTCTTCTTCTTCTTATCTTTCTCTGACATAAGTAGTTAGCATAAATAATGGTAGCCTGTTCTCTAACATTTCTCTAGATGTGGTTCTTTCACTTGTTCTGGTGGTTCTTATAGACATAGAATATTTCTAGAGAGCCTCTTACTTCCTTCCTCTTCCTAGGCACCTCTCTTCTTAATCTGGTTATTGAATAGCGGTAGCCTATTCTCTACCATTTCTCTACATGTGTTTATTTCACTTTTTCTGGTAGTTCTTATAGACAGAGGATCTCTCTAGAGAGCCTCTTACTTCCTTCCTCTTCCTAGGCACTTCCCTGCTTATCTGGTTTTCGTAGATGGTGCGTCTTTTCATGCCTTCATGTTTTGGCTTACCTCTACCTACCGATTAACTTTGAATTTTAATGGCTTCCTTTCTTAGGTCGTTAGTGAATGACATACAAGGAAAGATCCATTCAGGCTATCCACTAATCTGAGCTTGCTGTCCAGGATTTCAGAAGAGGTGTCTGGTGCTTCTAGGTAAGTCTTCAGACTATTGCTAGATTCTTTAAGAAGACTACAGGATTGCAATTGCATTGGACCTATTTTTATAGGGAACCGTTGATGAGAGAAGATTTTTTGCTTTCTATTTTCAGTTATCTTGGAGTGATCAATTGTTGCTGCCCATTACTGTAGCCTTGCTTCCTCTCATGTGTACGTCTACAGGGTGTTGTGAGGGTAAGTTTGTCTTCTCTGCTTGCTGCAGCTTTTTTACTCTTACAATGATTATATGCTTTGAGAGTGATCGATTGTGGATTCATGATTTTCTTGTTTAAGTATTTTCACCGCATGCTTCCATATTGTGCTGCCCTACTTGCTTGTCTATTTTTTGTATTAGTTGTGTGACTCTTTAGTGGTGTGCAGTCTGATTTCTCATGGGTAGTCCTCTATGTGAGAGAGTTACACGTTGTCGTGCGAAAAGACAAAAAAGACATCTTGCAATTGCACAAGGTCGGTTGTACAGGCATATCTGATTTTGTTAGTATAAAGTGACATACTTTGCTTAGATATCATGTTCTATTATTAGTAATGGAGATAACTGGATTAGGTTTTGCCACTGGTGATGAGCCCATGTGCATAGCTGGTGAACCTAGCACGTCTAGCCAGCCGTGGCCGTCAGATCAATTGCCGGATGATTACGATAGAACAAGTGAGTCTAATCTGCGCAATTACTACTTTGTAGAGAGAGATATACCCAACTAACAATTAATGCACCCAACTTTACGTTAAACAGGGGGTAGGTCCTTGATGGACTTTGATACAAAGATTGCCGCTTCAAATAGGCAGCGTCGACGTGATAGGATACGTTGTAAGAGATCCTACAGCCATTACTCACGCATTCGCTATGAGCCAGTAGCTGCTGCACTTCCTTTCGATAAGGCGTACGTCGAGGCCTTGAAAGGTGTGTATCTGTTTTCTTTGTGTTGTAGCAGAGTAACCAAACTTGCTATGGTCTCTACTACATTATTTCCCCGTTTTGTCTCTATAGATGCCTACCCAGACCGCTCATACTATGGTGGCCCGTCACATGAGTGTCCATACTGCGGCGCTGTTTTTTGGTTTCAGGAACGTGTGAAAAGTGCTTCTGTTATCGCAAGACGAAAAATTGTGTATAACCTTTGCTGTAAAGGAGGAAAAATTAATCTGAAACCTTACAAGAAACCACCAGCTGTCCTAGCTAACTTACTACGATTTGACGGTGATGCACGCTCAAAGCGATTTTTAAAGCAGATTCGATCCTACAATTCCCTATTCGCATTTACCTCCTTAGGTGCTGCTATTGATAGAACTATAAACAACGGTACTCCGCAGAAAAGCACCAACCTGTCTTTGCTCTCACCAGGGTTAACTTCAGAACCTGTCATTTCTCCACCAACACCTGTGGACCAGCCACCAGAAGCACCACAAGACAATGATACAACTGATGTGCATAGGGTAAACTTTGCTATCAAATCTATTCTGTTTTTGTCTGTTTCATATAACAATCATCTACAGTAGGCTCTTCATTAGCCAGTGTCTATTACATACAACATGTTTGTTCGAGCTTGTTCACATGTTACTCGTCATGAAAATGTGATGGAATACTTACAACCGCTTATTGGGGTGCCTCACTGTAGATTTCTATGGATCTTAAAGTTGATGCAAGTATGCCTGCTGGTTCCTCTACAACCAAAGCACAAAAGAGCAGTACAAGGAAGAGGTTGTCTTCACTAACAGAATTTCCACCCCTTTTTCCCCTTTCATATTAACCTTATTTATACAGAACATGATGTTCTACCTTTTAGGACGCGGGCATCACCTACTAAAAAAACTACAAAGAAGCTATTCATTGATGAAACTGGAGATACCACTGATGAAGGCTGTGCAGATGACACTGCTAAGCCTAGGTATGCCAGTCTCCTTCATACTTGTTACCCATACTAATGGATTACTATGAGTAATAGGTGTCCATTTTTTTCCTCATTCTACTTTATATGTGTGGTTGCCTTGGTGATGCAGTGGTTCATCTGATAGATCTACTTTCAGTTTACATCACTTACAGCTGACTTGGTTTTGTATGTTACTTTGTTCTGTTCAGCAACCTAGAGCTTAAGTCTTGGTCTGTTTATTTGAGTGTTGCTCCTTTCAAATAGCTGCATGGGAGTATATTGTGTTCAAGATAAGATTATAGGTTGCACCTGTGTGCTCATGATTTGGTTGCCAAGCACAAGTCCATCCTGCTTTATAAAACCTATGATCTGTTTATGTTATGTAACACCTATGATATGTTTAGGGTTTCCATGCACGAGACAGATATTAACTTTCAACCATGCAATATCATTGTAGCCACTATGCCTCTTCAACATGCATGTCTCTAATGTTCTTCCCTTTGCAGTGCAAACAAAAATGCTTAGTCACAAGAGAGGGAATACACCTTTTGTCTTCGCAGTTGCAGCCAGCCGTGTCATCACCTACTACTTGGCATTAACCTTTTGGTGTTGAAGAAAAAATGCTTTGTTTTAGTTGACTACATATTTTGGTTTGAAGATTGAACTGTAATCCATGTGCCTATAGACAAAATCCAGACGACAGAACCATGGTAAGACATGCTAATTTTGCCAGATATGTAGTTAAAGAAAATGACTTGTAAAACACAAAACCAAGTAGGAGCCCTGCTAACTAAAACAAATCAGCCTGATATTTCTTTCTGCACTATACTGATCAGTTAATAGTTTTCTGTGTCGTAGGCTTCCATTGGATAATAGCCTCAAGCTCGTCCTCCGGTGAATAGGCCTTCGCAATCATCTATTACTAGGTGTTTCGCATTGAAGGAACCTGCTGCTACTTTAGTCAACTATCTTTGTGATTATGACAATGGCTGCAAACTGTGTGCTACGTCCTTTCTTATTAGCATCATGACTTGTTTTAGTGCTTTACATGAAAATTTCGACCAGCATTCTAAGCTACCGACCAAAACAGTTGGTAGTCATGAATTCTGGTCAGGGCATGTAATCTATATGGATGGACAGAACCCTCCGGGCTGCACGAACCATGCAATTAGTATTTTCTACCTATTATCTATATAAGTTTCTCTACGTGCACTTTGTACTATTGTTTTATGATCTCACTTCAACCGCGTTGTAGGGCGCCGCAAAGCGCGCTTCCTTTTCTAGTGAGTTAAACGTGTGCAGCAGGTGAAGCCCTGCCACGCCGAGTAGGCTCTAGAGCATCTGCCGCACTAGGCAGCCTCAGCAAGAGACAACCAACATATATACTAATGCATGCTTAAATTAATCATTAATACCAATCTTAGGTACTATGAATCACTAATGTCATGCTTAGAGTAAGCATGCACAATTATGGTTGAGCTCGGCTAGCTTGACAAGTGGTACTGTCGAGTTCGTGTAGCTCGCCTAACTTGGCAAGTGTTACGTCAAGTTCGTCTAGCTCGATGCTACCTGTCGAGCTCGATTAGCTCGGTAGGTGGTATTGTCGTGCTCACCTAACTTGGCAAGTAGTATTGTCGAGTTCGTCTAGCTCGATGTTACCTGTCGAGCTCGACTAGCTCGATAGGTGGCACTACGCTACCTTAAATCTATCACGATGTAGAAGCTCGGTAAGTGGTACGTGTCACCTACTACTGTTTCTACGGTGTCAAATTAAAAAGCTAAAATTCATGTGTCAAACGACCAATTTGGAAAAAAAATATTTTGTTACAGAGCCACGTATGGCATCAACTCTACAATAACCACGGCGACGGCGACGGCGACGCGACGACTTGCTGACACTTGACGGGCAACCACGCGCTCCCTTCCCCTGACTCAGCACCGCAGTCCGCAGCGATGCGAATCCACGGCCACCTCGGGAAAGCAACAACCAGCTACGACTACAGTACTACCCTCCAGTCCCGGGAAAGCAAGCAAGACTCCCACCTCCCACCACCTTTCCGGCGAGCAAGGCAAGAATCCCACCCCGGGATTGCCGGAAACCCCAACCTCGCCAACTCCGATGGCCGCCGCCGCTTCCTCTCTGGCGAGGCGGGCCGTCTCCTGGCGCCAATCGCTCCTCTCCCGCGCCTTCGCCGGCGGCACCGAGCCGACCAAGCGGGTCCTCGTGCCGGTCGCCGCCGGCACGGAGCCGGTCGAGGCGGCAGCGACGGCCGACGTCCTCAACCGCGCCGGCGCTAGGGTCACCGTCGCCACCACCGCCATCGCGGGCGACGAGGGCCTCGTCGTGGAGGCTGCCTACGGGGTCAAGCTCGTCGCCGACAGCCGCGTCGCCGATCTGGAAGGCGAGGCCTTCGACCTCATCGCCCTACCGGTGCGTCCGCCTACTCCCCACTCCTACCATAGTCTGCATATGTTCCCAAATTAGCCTTCTTTCATGAATTAACAACTGCCAAGTCTGCCTTACTGTACCATTGGTTCGCGCACTCTGCAACTTCAAGATGTTGATGCATACGAGTAGGGGGATGTTGCGTGGCTTGATCATTTGGTGGTGTTGGTTAATTTGGCGTAGGGGGGAATGCCGGGATCAGTTAATCTTAGAGATTGCAACGTACTCGAGAAGATGGTCAAGCAGCAGGCGGAGAAGGGGGGCCTCTATGGCGCCATCTGCGCTGCGCCGGCAGTGACACTGGCCCATTGGGGCATGCTCAAAGGTTTAAAGGTGCATAATTGATCAACAGTTAGGATCAATTGACTGCTATGAGGATGGTTCTGTAGAAAGGATGTATCATGCTGAAAAATTGGCGTGCTTTGTTATTTCAGGCGACCTGTTATCCATCATTCATTGAGAAGTTCACTGCAGAGGTGATCCCTGTGAACTCGAGGGTGGTGGTGGATAGAAATGCGGTGACCAGCCAGGGTCCGGGAACAGCAATTGAGTTTGCTCTTGCTTTGGTGGAGCGGCTATATGGCAAAGAGAAGATGGAGGAGGTTGCTGGACCTTTGGTAAGCTGTAAACCGTAGCACTCTACATCTGTTGCTCATGTTTTGTTATTACACACCACAATTCCAAATAGATGATTCTATGCTTAAAGAATTATCCACAAGGGTGAGAGCTGAAAATTGTTAATTTACGCCTATGGTGATTTGATATCAATCAGTTATCGTTAATTTACACCTACGATGATTTGATATCAATCAGTTATCTGAATGAGTTATGGCTTCACTCTACAAGTTACAAGTAGTGCACCTGCACACTAGAATTATGTTTAGGTCTGCCGGGTTGGCATGATCTAATGTGCTAACCGAGACACCCTTTTATCTACTCTCCTGAAACCATCTATTGGTATCTGTTAACTGTTAAGAAGATCCTATATGATTTGTACATGGAATAGTGTTTTCTACGCATTTAACTGGTAGTTCTTCAATTGATTTTTTTTGGGGGTGCATATTTCATCAATCTCAATTACTTAAACTTTCATCATGTGGCGTTTGTGCAATTGTTCTCATTTAGCATGTGCGCCCTCAACATGGAGCTGAGTATACCATTGAAGAGCTTAATTCGATCGAATGGAAATGCAGTGGTACACCTCAGGTATGAGATGAAATTGGATTCCACTTGTTGAAAAGGACGTCCAATCGTCCATTCATTGTAGGTTACTTTTCTTCCTTAGGAAACTCCTGTGTTTTATATTACTGCTTCTGATAAACCTGTTCCTGAGCATGCTTTATCGATCCTCTTACAATCTTGGTGTGGCTACCTTAAAATGAATATTCATGGTTCCAAACTTCTTTTTGATCTTGACACTAGAACAGCACGTTACTGTTGTATATAATATTCCTCGTTTACATACGAAGGAAGTGGCATGTTACTGTTGTATATAATTAGTTATTAATGATCACTGATGCATAGCAGTGATATGGCGGGGTTTTGGTGCTGTCTTGCTGTGGTTTGTGAGAGGAGGAGACAAGTGGGAACTGGAGGTGGGATTGGAGCGCAAAGGATAGCGAGGAAAAACGAGCTCGCCCTCCGGCAACTGGACGGGATTTCCACCAGCCAGCATCAAGGCTCTGAGCCGCCAAAGTGGGGGAAAGATAATTCTATTGCTTAATTCTGCAATTACAGACTTAGGTCCATATATATAGGACCAACACAGCACGCACATATTATAGATAACCGAGCTGATAAGCAGACTCGGACTCTCCTCTGAGTCGGAATAGAATCTGTCTCCTACCCTTACGAAACATCTACCCAAAGGTTTCCTAACTCATTTTGACTTTCCAAACCGAAGCCTGATAGTCGCCTGCAGTTGTAGCCCTCACGGTCCCTGTAGCACGTCCTGAATATTGTCGGTGCCACCAGCCGCTGAATTTGCAACGCGTCTGAGCTGCTGCCACCCATTGATGGTTGTTGCTGCCTTGATCGTCTAGTATAATGCTTCCCCCAATACGAGTCCACAACAAGCAGCGTATTGTATTTTTTGCATATAGTTTGTCAGTGCATTTGTTTGGGTGAGGCACAAACGTGTGCAACAGAGTAGGATAGCGACTAAAAACAAGGCCTTCTCATGGCATAGAGTATGTGTTCTTGTATAGACCATTCAAATATGCCTTATTTAATGTTATAGAACATATATATCATCAGTTTGCAACTAATTGCTTCATAAGGGATGTTTTAACCATGAATTGCGCTGGTCCTAAATATGAGAAAATTGATTGATATGCATAGGATCAGACTGTATCTAACGAGGACCACTTCATGTACATTAAGTCAATAAAAAGGATATAAAACAATCGGAGATTTTGATATGATGCTAACACTATGATATTATGGAGTGTGATGATCTGAGTTGGGCTTAATATATACGTGCCGTTGTTTTTCCTATTATATCCCCTCCCCTGCAGGTTCTTGTGCCAGTTGCTAATGGCTCAGAGGAAATGGAAGCTCTCAATTTAATAGATGTCTTGCGTAGAGCAGGAGCAAATATTACTGTTGCATCAGTTGAGGATAAGTTGCAAGTTGTGACGCGTCACCACAAGTTTAATCTAATAGCTGATATGATGTTGGACGAAGCTGCTAAAATGGAATTTGATCTGATTGTCATGCCGGTACATAGCTGTTGAGTTACTTTTTTATTAATCTGGTGCTATTCTTGAGTACTTTACTGACACTGGTGTCTGTTGTATACAGGGTGGTCTGCCAGGTGCTCAAAAGTTTGCTAGTACACAGAAACTAGTTGATTTACTAAAGAAACAGGCAGGATCTAATAAACCCTATGGTGCAATATGTGCTTCCCCAGCTCATGTCCTCAAGCCCCACGGTTTACTGAAGGTACTCCCTTGTATACCTTTATGACAATATGTACATGTGCATTAATGCTGTAATATCCTCAGTAGTCAGTACCGTACACATAAATGATTATGGTCCCATGGCATCTTATTTCATAGAGATAGCAGTAAACAAGCCAGTGCAGATTACCTTTGCTGTATTAACTTGAAAGTGCTTTCGTCATTGCAGGGAAAGAAGGCAACGGCATTTCCACCCATGGCACACCTGCTCACAGATCAGAGTGCATGCGAGAGTAGGGTTGTGGTCGACGGTAACCTTATCACTAGTGGAGCCCCTGGGTCTGCGACAGAGTTCGCTCTAGCCATTGTTGAGAAGCTATTTGGTCGAGAGAAAGCAGTTAGTATAGCGAAGGAGTTGGTTTTTATGTGATTACAAACTGAGCCGGTGTTGTGTGCAGTACAATCATGTAGATAAACATGTCAGGCATCTGTTAGTGATGCTTCTGTGTATATATGCCTGCGGTGGTAGGAACTGCTTGTGCATTTGATGGAACTATAGAAGCATACTGTCAGCTGAGCCATGAACGTACAACATTATGCATACCATACGCAAATGGAGTCTGAGAAACTGCAACAAGTTACTATCAATTGTTGAGAAACGTACGGTCAGCTGAGCCGTGAATGTACAACATTATGCATACCATACGCAAATGGAGTCTGAGAAACTGCAACAAGTTACTATCAATTGTTGAGAAGCTGTTTGGTCGATAGAAATACTTGGCCTTGCCATTGATGTGGTCTTCATGTCATACTAACCTGTACGTAAACGTTGCTGTTTTTGTTTGCATTTTACTCTTCTATTCTTATAAACTAGCCATATAGGCGTGGCGCAACGCCACGCCAGCCACCGTGTGGACCGAAGTAAAAGAGGGAAAAATTCGCAGAAAAAAGAAAGCGAAGGGGTTTTTTCGCAAAAAATCGTGGGCCTTCTCGCAATAAAAGGAGATCAGAGGGGTTTTTTCGTAAAAACCCGAGGGCCTTTTCGGAAGAAGTAAGGGCCTGTTCGTAATTACGGGAAACCTCGGGTCGCTACCCAGCAAAAAAATATGCAGGGCTTATTCAAAAAAATGTAGGGACCTTTTTGCGATAACGGAGGACCTTTACGTAATTTTCGAAAAACTCAGGGAAAGTGCCTCGGCCGGCCGTACGCAAATTCCTCCGCCACGCACCGGCCGACCGAGCGTTGGGGGCAACGTGGACACGCTGCGCGGGCCGGAATCCCTCCACTAATACTTCGGTTACGATTCCTTTGTGCTCACTAGTATAGTTCATCGTTTGTTGTGCTTTTTGTGTGTAATATATGTCTCCATTGTGTTTGCGAGTTATGCTTTGTTCTCTCCTTGAATCGTCATGTCTAGATTTGGGATCTGTTGCATCTTTCAGAATGCTTGAGAAAACCTTATGAGTCATGATTGTCACTTTCACATCAGGAATACTTATGGGTGGATGAAACAACATGAGCGTATAAAGCAAAAGGAAGGTTGCATCTTTCTGTCTGTCTTGAAACGAGAATGATAGGTGGGTGTGAATCACCTTTAGGTGATTTAAAGAAATGTCATCCAAATCAATCTTTGACTTAGATCCCTACCTGATATGCTTATTGCACTCTTGTATCTTTGAAGTGGTTGGAGCTTTCTGTGTCCACACTCTAGTGTTTATTTACTTATTTATTTTGAGAGGCAACTCTCTAGTTAATTTTAACTACTGCATATTCCTTTCTCTTTATCTGTTTATTTTTATTTTTGAAAAGGTTTTATCTGTTACTTAACATCCTTTTGAGTTCTGACTAGCAAACTTTTGGTGAGGAAAGATTTGTCCCTGACATCTTTTCATGAAATAGCCTCATTGTCAGGGTGTTTTTGACACTGCATCTGTGGACAGAGTAGGTCATGAAAGGACAAGAATCCTTAGTTAACCTTTGGAAACTTCGCAGAAGCTTCGTTATCGATATGTTTAAGAAGCACCTGTCCACAGTTGCTCTGTGCCTTTGTCCATGTCGTCTTCACCATGACTGACAAGAGAATAGTTTTTGCTAGGTCAAATGCAGCAACCAATTTTAATTTACTACTCCAGCATTGCAAGGCTGTTTTTAGAAGCTCACATATATCATATTCTGATCTGAATAGCACTTTTGGTGAAGTGCGTTGGTGCTTTCACTGTGCCCTTTGCATCCCTAAGATTGTGTATCATGCACAAATAATTGATGACATTGACAACACAAATGTTGCTACTGACAGAGCATATTGATTTAGTTTTTTCTCAACTTTCACAAGGATTGTGGTCATTGATTCGTTGTGAGACATTTGATGTGAACACACAAGATTATCACAAAGCCAAGGTTTTTCGCTAATACAAACTCCACTAGATAAGGAAGGTAAGTACAACACTCCGTTTAAATCTTCCAATGACGACAAACTCATGCCATGATAGCAATGCTCCAAATTAAATTCATATACACAAGGTTCTCCCAATGCCAGGTGTTCAAGATTATCCTTGATCCCTAATTGGTCCCCTTGGAGGAATTAGCTAATCCCTGCTGCTATCAGCTTTGAGTCGCCTAACCAATCACTTTGGCTTTCTTCTGATAGAAGAACATCTATTGAAGATCACAAGCAACACCTTATGTTCCAATCACTAATATATTTACTCTAGAGAGCCACCTCACTAGAGATTCCAATTAATAAAGAACTCTTCACAGATGGTGATAGAATTGCCCATTTTTATCACATGTTACTGTGTACATCCAATGCTAAATCTTTCAGGGGAGTGCTGGCATATGTATTTCATTGTTTGATGCGTCCCAGCATCTAATCATTTGTCTGCGCTTGCTTCTTGATATGTTTTAATAATTCATGTCAAGTAAGGTTCATGCATATGTACTTCATAGTTTGGTCAAAATATGTTGATGTACTTCTAGAATCAGACTTGTTGAAGGATAGAAGTCAAATAAAAAGAACAGGTTTTCATCTCACAAGAACATCTCTGATTGTTTAATAAGGTCAAGGACAAATGCTGGCTTCTTATTGGCCTAAAGATTAAGTCATCCAAACCAAACATCATGTCATGAATTTTATAAGCTTATGAAGACGACTCGAGAAGAATAATCTTATGTGGAACACTTGATACCATAGCCCACTTAGAGCCAAAGGAGACGGTTGAAATGGCAACATCGAGATGCTTAGAGCTGGGTTGGCCGGCAAGATCACAAAACACAGAAGAAAAATAATTGCATATAGGGCATACAAGTATGCAATTGGTTTCTTCATGTATTTTCTTCAGAAAAGGCTATCCAAAATAACGTGCCTTCCAAATAGTTGGGCAAAGACAGAAAAGAAAAACTACAAGAGTTAAGATACTATAAATCAACAAGTGTATTTTAATTTTACTGCACCAAAATTCCGCATCACCACCCTAATTTATGCTTATTCTGTTACCTTTATATAAGAATGTCACATTTAACCACACACAAATTCAGGTAACCGTCAGATCGGGGCTGTTCTTTTTGGCTAAAGCTTATGACTTTTGGCTGCGGCTTGTTGCTTTTGGCCTGTTCGTACGAGAGATTACAAAGTAACAGAAACTCATGTGCGGTTTTTGCCAATATAAATGAAGTCGATATAGTATGTACTACAATTAACTAGTAGACCCTATCTTAAAAAGATACTCTATTAAAAACTAGTTATTGTAGAAAAGTTGAAAAACAAATTTTAAGCTGAAAAGAACAGCTCCATCTCTCGGTGTAAACGATGTGTTGCTCGACTGCTCTCCGCAGTAAATTTTGACCATTGAGGTACCGAATAGTCACTTCTAACTACACTCATTGAATCTGGGCATCTAGCTGATGCAAAACTTATGGCAAAAGTCATGGTTAGAATGGAAAATTTACTGTTTTTTTTTTCTGATGATACCAGTGGCGTGTGATATTCATTGATTACATACGTTATATCCCAGTTCATCGATCCATGCTGTTGAGTTTCGTGCAAGTTGCATATTAGCTCAACAACGTTCACATTTCAAGGTTCAACGTCACATAATCGAACGTATTATATAGTTTTCGTCTAGTGAGAAAAATCAACCCTGAAGAATTACGTATGTACATGAAGAAATTCTTGTGGCATCGTCTGGACATGGGAAAAGACATCCAAACAAAGAGCAAGAAGCCAAGCAAGCAAACAAAAAACAAATCCAACAAGCAAACATAGAAAAATGAGCAACATGTCATTATCCTCTATGTTAAAGGCAGAAAACAACCTCAAATCAAACGTGTACACATAAGCTACATATTCTCCCTCCCTCTCAGCCCTTTCTGTCTCAAAGTGCAGCTCTTCTCCCTCCCTCCCTCCCTCCTCTCTCTCTCTCTCTCTCTCTCTCTCTCTCTCTCTCTCTCTCTCTCTCTCTCTCTCTCTCTCTCTCTCTCTCTCTCTCTCTCTCTCTCTCCTGCTTGCTCGCTTGCTTTACAACATTCCGAGAGACGTTGTTCTTGCCTTCTTCACTTCTCACGGAAGTTTCTGAAAGCTACAAACGGAAATACCAATCGCCAAGAAACACAGGGGGGGATTCCAAAGATATATATCGACTGCATCCGTGTAAGAAGATGATCCCGTTCATAAAGCAGAGGAATTCCAAGATGAAACATTCCCTGCACTAGCTATGCTCTTGAGCAGAGGTCTACTGAAGCCAGTGATGGAAGCGCACCGCCGCACGCGAAGAGTCGGCACGGGTGGAAGCAAGGCGAACTCGGAACAGAGGAAGCTGCGGCGCGTCAGGCTCCCCTTCTGGTCCTGCCCTCCGAATCGGCCTCCGGGCACTTGAGCCGGTTCGGTGTTTGCGTTTAGTTCCAGAGCAAAGCACTTGTTAACTCTCTGCTTTGCTTCCTCTTCTCTTGGTGTGTCCTTCAGTTCTTGAACAACCTGAGGGCATCAGCTAGGATACCTGTGCCCTCCTGCTTCCTGTCTGCTCCTGTCCTCCTCCCATCCTGTAATCAACGACATGGCTCTGCTTTTCTTGTGAAATCGTTGAAAGTTTTGTTCCCACGATCTTGCCATTCTGAGGCAATCTTGGGAGAAGGGCTTTTGTCAATCTAGGCTGTGTTCTTCGGAACCAGGGCTTTGGTCTTGCTGCTGTTTGCCTGCCTGTTTCTTGTTGGCTTTCCTTGTCTACGCATGCAGGTTAGTTCTTGGGAACAAAGGTGTTTGGAGTTTGCTCCTCGCTTGTGGGGGAGACCCGTGACATTCTGGAGACGTGTTCTCGGCCCTTATGCCTGTAAGTTCTTGGACGCAAGAGTTGCCTTGTCTCTACTGATCCCTCGAAAGAAGCAACAGCTCTTGCTTTCAACTTGCACAATCTTGTTGGGATTGCGACGAAACTGAAGCTACTGAATTCTCTTGCGACCAAGGGTTGGGGCGTTGATCCTTATATGCTGCTTGCCTTCTCGGTGCGGAGTCACCCTTGTGGCAGTTCAAGGATTTGCATTCCTGATCCTGGCATTTCATTGGAAAAGATTGTGTGATCTGGTGCTCTTTATGTTCTTTTGCCTTCTGGATCATCTTCGTTGTGGCTGCC
The DNA here is from genome assembly GCA_017311315.1 of Dendrocalamus latiflorus. Taxonomy (NCBI): domain Eukaryota; kingdom Viridiplantae; phylum Streptophyta; class Magnoliopsida; order Poales; family Poaceae; genus Dendrocalamus; species Dendrocalamus latiflorus. Next base: position 8,794,921 of record CM029664.1, read on the forward strand.
TTCCGCGACGACATGAGCTCTGCTGCTCCCTTCGGTGATGCCGCCGGGCTCTACGAGGGGTTTTACGGTGGTTTCGGCGGCGGCCACGGTGGCCATGGACTTAGCCAGCTGGGAGCTTCGACGTCGTCAGTCCTTGTGGACGGCAAAGCGGAGGAGGCGTTGGACGCGGCTGCCGCCACGGAGATGCAGAAGAGAAAGGGAGGAGGTGAGCGGGACGAGAAGGCGGCGATGGCTCTCAAGAGCCACAGCGAGGCGGAGCGGCGGCGGAGGGAGAAGATCAACGCGCACCTCGCCACGCTCCGGAGCATGGTCCCCTGCACCGACAAGGTGAGTGAGCCCTTTCTTCTTTCTCGTGGCTGCTTCATGTTCTTTTCACCACATCTTGCATCCTGTACAACTTAAGTAAATTCAGTCCAATTTAGATAATATAGTCTAATTTAAATAATATTTTTATAATCCAATTTAAATAGTCTAGATCATTTCATCACTAAGGGGGTGTTTGGGACTGCTCCACTCCACGTTTTTCAGCTCCGCTCTATGTTTTTTAGCCAAACAGGTTCAGCTCCACGCACTCTGTTCGAGGAAAAAAAGGTGGAGTTGTGAGAGCACCTAAAGGGGTGCTCCACAAACTCTAGGTTTTTTGTGGAGCTACTCCACGGTAGAATTCGTGGAGTAGAGTTTGTGGAGCAGTCCCAAACACCCCCTAAGTTTAAATATACTCTAGTTTAAATATTTTTATTATATCAATTAGACTGATAAATAGCGGTATAAAAGAGCAAGCCCATATCACCATTGCAGGCACAGAATAAGAAGCTCAGCCTTTCCATAAAAACAGGGCCATATATCCAGTCCTCGGCCTGGTTCTTTTCGATAGTTAGGGTAGTTGGACTAGGGTGGGCTTCTGTTAGGCCAGTAGGCCTAGATCGAATTGGCCGAGCTGGGCCAAGTACCGCTTGGTTGCTGTTCGGCCGGAAAATGCAGGCTTGGTCGAGTGCCAAGTGTAGCACCGGAGCCCACGCCTAGCCGGCCAAGGCCACATATGCTTAGGGATAGGGATAGTAATTTTGCCTGTTTACCTGTATATTCATGAATAAATACTCTAATGGAGTTTAGGTATAGAATATTTTTTTACCCACAGGTATGAAAATGGGAGAAACACTTACCCATTGGGTAAACGGGCACGGGTATGGGTAAGCTCCACATGTACCGTCCCGCCCGTTTACCCACGATATAGATTGACAGATGGTGCAGTCATAGCAATATCTCTAATTGCTATTGATTGTTATAAACTTTTGTATATATCTAATTGTTATTAATTGTTATAAACTTTTTTGATAGCTATTATATTTCCTAGCAACAGCTGCTGTTTATATGTATCTGTCATTAGTTTAACTCTTAGATGGTGGCTCTCAGTTTGCGGGTAAACGGGTATACCCACGGGCGACGGGTATGAGTGAAATTCTTCACCCATCGTCCTTCGCGAGTAAACCCGTGGGCGTAAATCGGGATCGCGGGTACAGGTATGGGCGAGCACTACCTGTACCCGCCGCGCCCGATTGCCACCCCTACTTAGGGGTTAGGTCTCTTGTGGCAACCTGCGCATGGAGCGCAGCGCCGAGCGGATAGCGATGCGTGGCATGCGACGGTGTGAGAGAGGGTGCAGCACCCCATATACTCATATGAGATATTGCTATGGAACGTTATCGCTAAAGTGAAAAATAAATAATAAAAGTAATAATAGAAATCACGAGAAAATTAAAACTTAAAAGTACTTTAATAGAGAACCAACTGCAGCTAAAATAAATATTTGAAACATGAGACCGGTCCACTTCTAACCAAATAAAGAACAAATAAAACAACAAATAATGATAAGCCACGGTGCTGAAAACTTGAATGCTCCACCCATGCATGATGATATCATTCCACTGGTCTTTTACCTGAGAATGAAAAGAGTAAGTGTGAGATTGGAAATCTTAGCAAGTACCTAACAACGGTCGCAACACAGTGAGAATAGGACAAGTAAAGCAAGCAATCAATTGACACAGGTTAAGTGCAATGAAACTAGATTATCGAAAACATTGATACGGATCGGAGATAGAGATCACAGGAACAGTGGCATTAAAGATAAATGTTATTTAGCAAGTTATGGCAACGACACTGGCGATTACTCCCCATATACCCAATTAGACGAGAATATTCAGCCATAACGCTGTCCTCGACTGTATAACCATAGACGGGGTGTAATATCCTGAGTAACAACAGTGTACGGTCCCCTGTACGTTACCAGGTGGGTGGAAATCTTCTCTATATATGGATAACCCCAAGTTAGGTAACAGTTATATTATTAACATGTTATATGGTGTCAATTTAAAGGAACTAACAGAAAGCTAAGATAATATTAGGAGAAGTGAAAGGATTTGCTAAGGTTGGAAATGGAGAAAACATAATTTCCGGTATGAGGATGATATGGAATGATAATATGGTGATAAGGTAACTGATACATCATAGACATATTATATAATATGAATTTAAGGAAACTGAGAGATGGCGAGGATAAGGCTATGATAAGTGGCGTTGTTGAGGCTGGAAACGAAAAGCTTAACTCCCGACATGAGGGTGATATGGAATGATAACAACGTGGTAGAGATCTAGGAGTTAATTTAAGAGGGATATTATAGCATAGCTCACACAAGGGTTGTCATTCATCCAAGTTTTATTATGTGTTAAGTGATTATTAGTCAGATTAACATGTATCATGCACATATAAATCCGTCATGGCCCATACAACATCAAGCAGTTAATGAATCATGGTATCAGGAACTAAAACATAGAAGTCCTAATGTAAAAAGAGTGCTAATAATTTTAAACCTAAATTAAATATGTTCATATGTCACCCCCCCCCCCAATTAATGGTTGAAGTATTACTTCTAAATCACTAATTAAAAGCATAAATTGTAGAACATAATTAACCGAGCATTCTAATAAACCAAAGAGCATGTGAAACAAGATAAACAATATTAAAAGTCTGTAACCAAACAAGTATTGGTAATATGATAATAATCAGACAAGTTTTGGTGATGTGATAATAGCCAGGTAAGATTTAGCAATATGTCAGTAGGCAGGTAACTTTAGTGATATGATATTAACTAGGTATCGTTAGTGATATGATATTAGCCAAGTATCGTTAGTGATATGATATTAGCCAGGGTATCGTTAGTGATATGATATTAGTCAGGTATCATTAGTGATATGATATCAGCCAAATAACTTTAATGATATGATATTAGTCAGGTAACTCTAATAATATGATATTAGCCAAGTAAACATGAGTGATATGATAATTATACTCAATAACAAGATGATAAGTAATCTGGAAACACATGATATGTGAAACAGAAAGGCCACGGCCGCCACCATGGCCGCGCGTCGCCGCCTCCACGTCGGGCCGCTTGCCGGCCGTCACCGGCACCGCCTAGCGCCGCGCGCCCCCTAGGCCGACCCGAGGAAGAGAGAGAGAAAGAGATGGAAAGAGATTGGAGAGAGGTATGTAGATTGAAAAAGAGATGAGGAAGAGATATAAACGGGAGTGAGATTTGAATATGTTAGGGATAGAAGATATATTAGGGATAGATGTTTTTTTGTTGCTACAGAGGGAGCCGGATACGCGAGCGCGTGTTTATTCGCATGCGTACGTGCGTGGCGCACCGCAACGGAACGTCGGTGGGCGCGCAGCTGATCGTGGTGAGACGCGGTAACGCACGGGCGCGCGCACAACTTTTAAGTGTGTACGTGTACGTCTTTCTTGTAATAAAAAAGAAGATTCATTTTATTCGGAGAATTTTCCAAAGACGTTACGTTACGTGCGATCAAACCAGGCAATGCTTAGGCACCAAATGATCAGACCTCACGCATGATCCTTGCTGGGCTTGCAGATGGACAAAGCCGCTCTTCTCGCGGAAGTGATAAACCACGTAAAGAAGCTGAAGAACAACGCGGCGCGAATCCGCAAGCACTGCCCCGTCCCGTCCGACGCCGACGAGGTCACCGTCGAAGTCCAAGAAGCATCCCACAGCACGATCAGCAACAACAGTGGCGGCAGGTTCCTCATCAAAGCGACGCTCAGCTGCGACGACTACGCCGATCTCTTCGTCGACGTCAAGCGCGCGCTGCAGCCTCTCAAGCTGAAGGTCGTCGGCTCGGAGGTCACCACGCTGGGCGGGCGTGTCCGGTTCACCTTCCTCATGTCGTACGAGGGCGACGTGACCGTGGCCTCGGTCCACCAGGCGCTCAAGTCCGTCCTCGATAAGGTCAACGCCGGCTTCGACTTCGCGCCGAGGGAGTCGCTTCTGAGCAAGCGGCGCAGGGTCTCGACGTTCGAGTCCTCGAGCTCCTCTTCTTGACAGTTGATTAGTTCCAGAGATGATGCCGACCAATAGCTAGTATTACTAGCTGCTTATGTTTGGTGTATGCTGCCTCGATACGACTCCGTTACATGCAAATGCTTTGATTGCCAGGCAAAGATCTTACGACGTGAAGTGGTTTACTACTGTCATGGCTGTAAAGACACAAACAGAACTGCCTTCTGAACATTATATTGCTTTGCATACAGTGCTTGTGCTGCTTATATTTTGTAAGAATATTTTGCACCATGCTTTCCTAATACCTAACACTTGACACATTCCCTGAGGCTTTGAGTGTAACTTACATTTACCAGTTTTCTCCTTTCTTCAGATGACAATATATTTACACTTACCAGTTTGCTCCTTTCATGCGTAAATCAATATACCAACCTCTAAGAATATGAGAGGCAGATTTTCTGCATGTGCAGGATTCAGACTACCGAAATTAGTCCAGCTACTGACCTCAGCAATCAAGATGGATACATGTAGATTTCAAATTTGAATCCTGCAAACAAGTGATCGTATCTTTTGCAACACTGCATCTGAAATCTTGCACTAACATCTTGCAACAGTAGCCCTATTATTTCGAGGCCCCTATTCATTGGATGTTCAGAGAATAATCAATGATCTGCACTTTGCCCATCATAAGTTCAGGACAGCAAAAGATCGATATATCTCTGAGATCTTAAATTCTTCACGAACCAGTTGTCCGTTCCAATCCACCAATGATGCTCAGAATTACAGGTAGGTAGTGCAGGCGCAGCCATAGATGTAAGCATGAAAGGAAGAGATCGAGATTCCCATGTGTCGCAACTCGCAACAGTCAAATCGACAGCAAAGAAGCTAGCTGGGACAAACCTGACCTTGACCGTTCTAGGAATCAACTGCTGTTAAGTTGGTGCAAGCACTATTAAATCGGACAGATACTATTCACATCTGAGAATGAGATCAATGAAGTCAGATTCCCTACGTGAACTATACCCTTATTTGTTTTCAGCTAATCAACACCTTTTGTTCATAGTAACTTGCAGATTGTATTATGCTCTTCAGAAGCACAAGTTGTACTGTCATCGCCTTAATCATAGAACATTTTTGACTCTGTCGTCGGCCCAATGGGATCAGACACAAGAGGTGGATAAATTTTTGGACGAACAAATGTAGATTCACTAGATTAAATGTTTACCAGGTAGAGGTGGTCAATCAAGAGGGAAGGGTAGCCTAAGCCAAGACATACATAGATAGAGCTAAATGTTCCACAAGGCAAAGTAACAATAGATTATCTGACGAGGGTTTGTTCAACGTAACATATCCTACTGAATAAGAAAATACTAGTGTGGAAGAGAATGACCTAAGAGACTAGGTTCTTTTCAGATCCCGGAGGAGTAGTGCAGGGTTGTTGATTTCAGAGGATAACTAAAAAACAGTTTGAATAAGTCTTTCAAGCTGGTTAGTGATTAATTAAGGAGTATACTAACTTAACAAAGTCTGGCATTGATTTCTCCACTGGTGAGACATGTGTGTGCCACTTCATCGAGATCTCGAGAGGTTAGATTAGATTCTCTTACTATCCTGTCTTGTAACCGTAATTTAGTGATAGAACTATTTTGGTTTAGACATAAAACGACTAGCGTTATAGGTTGGATGTGTTCTTAAAGTAAAGAAGGGGTTGTTTATATGTCAGTCGCCTGGTTATTTTTTTCTTCTCTATCATGTGTAAGTTAAATTTCCATCCATCATATCAACATCGAACCACTGAAGCACACACATCTTCAAGCACATGTATTCGCGAGAAAAATCGAAAAAAAAGGGCACCTGATAGCTATATAAGCCTTCGCATCTTGCAAAAGAAACATAGAAGCAACGCGTGGACAAACGACTAATGCTATCAATCATTTGTCCAACAAGCAACTCGAAAGGAGATGAACAATGCCCTACCTCAGATCTCGCATGGCATGGCCTAGGTAGCTAGCTAGCTCTTCATTTATGCTTCCATGGATCGGAGCATTGGAGCTAACCAACTACTAGGAACCTTCACCTCATGGCCTCACATCAGACATGCCCCAATCAAGGTGCTTCCATCTCGTTTCATTGCGTTCCATGGCCCCCTCGTCTCGAATGATTAGTAATTTGCGTTCCATGGTTAGTTCCACGGAGGGTAACACGCCGTATATAGCACAATGCGCACACTTTGCAGGCACTCTGGAATTTACTCCGATATCATTTTTTGCCTACAAATGCACCACTGCTATCTATATAAATAAAAACAACCGACGATATTTAAAAACATCTCCTTCGTTTTGAGAGCAAGAAAACCCTACACTAATTCTTAAAAAATTCTAAAAATTCTCACATTAATCAAAAGAAAAAGAGAGGAGCCTCCACCACTTATTTTGATAGAGTCAGATTATAACGGTGCAGATTAATCATATATAGATATTAATTATGTAACAAATATAATTATATTTCAATTATAAAAAGTAGAGTTGTATATCAAAGAACAACTGTATCATAATATCTAGCCACGCAACTATTAGATAAATTTACTAGTTACTACAACAACAACAACCAGTAGTAGTCTACTGGTACAGCAAATTTCATGTCATGCATGCATGCAAATATGCAATTAATCAAGCTGAAGCAGGCAAAGACGTTAATTCGTGCAGTTGCCTGGGGCACTAGTAGCAGTAGCTGCTGCTGCTCCTGATGCATGAATCCGGCCATTCCATGCCAATAATTTGCGTGGTTTTTAATAAGCCATTTATGCCGTCGCGCGCGTCGTCGCCCCAGATCAGATGGACGAGCAGCTCAGCTACAAATGGGCGCATCCTAACGCGTCGTACAAACGCATGTAAGGCCAGCGTGGTTCCACTAGCGCTCCAGCTAATCCAGCACAGGTGGTATCGAACTACGTTCCAGCTAGGTGGGTAATCAAGCATGCCATGCCTACTCAGCAAGCAAAGCAATTCATGGCGGATACAGGCTCCTGATTTGTTCCTTTCTGCGTCGAATCCGTCCAGGACGGTTGAGCCATCCATGTATTGCCACCTAGCTTCTGCAGTTCATTCACACGTACGTTGATGCCAACGTACAGGGGAGTAAAACTACGTAGGTGTTTGGTTGCCAGCCACAGTTTACCACATCTAAAGTTAGGCAAGTTTGATCAACTTTGGGAGCTGTTTGGTTGCAGTCATAGTTGTGGCAAGATTCTCTTCCAGCAAACTAGGTCCCACGCGTCAATAACTCAAAAATGTGTGGTAAGATTCCCTTAGGCTTGCTAAGGTGTGGCAAAGAATTTGAGCACCTCAACTTAGGCAAGTATGGTAATTTTTATTGGCAAAGTGTGGCTAGTAACTAAACAGCCCTTACGTACGTACGTACGTACGTACGTATGCATCAATGATCAATGCATGTACACGACGCAACGGAATGATGCGATGGATGGATGGAGTCAAAATGGGGCAGTGTGAATCTTTTGTAGATCATGGAGAGATCACAAGATGAGGAGCAAGGACGTACGCGTACGAGTATGGCGAGTGAAACGATCGAGTCTAAATCGGAATTTGCTGCTGCTGCAGGTCGCTTTGGCTCTCTTTTTGGGTCAATGACTGTGGTTTATAATTTCTAACTGAAATTTTTGAATTTTAACTGTTTAGGATACAGATTAAGAAGAGATAGATATTCGCTTACGATTTTGGATGGTACAGATGTTGAATTTTTAATGTGTACATCGTTTAACTTAAGACTCTGTTTTAAGAAAATACTCCGTTTAAAAGTTAAGTACTATAGCAAAAATAAAAAACCGTCAGTTTCGAAGGAAACCCTCTCGTGGTCTCTCGTTGCTGCAGTGCCGTTGTCTGTGCGATGATTTGCTCGTTGCTACCTGCAGATTTACTTTGATGATCTCCCCAAGTGCAGCGATTTTGGGACAGTCCTTTTTGGCAAGACGTTGTCCTGAAACAATGCTCAACTCTCTCTCTCTCTCTCTCTCTCTCTCAAGTGCATGGACCAAGGTGAAAATTTACCAGCGTAAGACTCTCAGGCTGTATTACCTTTATACTAAGGATAAGTACGCTCAGGATTTGGCACGCTCCCTCACGCCCAGGGCGTACCGGCGTAGTGGGGGCAGTCGTGGGACTGACAAAAGCAGGCCGATTTTTTTTTTCTCTTCTTTGCAGGAGGCGATGACGCAACGTGACGCGAGAAAATATTCCTCCCAAGGGCAGCACGATGGTTCCCGGGAAGAGAATAGTCTTGGCATGGCCAAATGAACGTGTCGCGCACGGTACCATATTGTTTGCCCGATCTAACTGTGGCACGGTATAAACTATTAGATTAGATGTATTTATAAGTATTCATTTTCTTTCTCAGAAAACATAATCAAATATCAAGTCTATTTAAATTAAATCTTTATTTTCATGAAAAAATTGGTCTATACATAAAACACTATATAAAAAATGAGACATACCCCTTTATGATAGAGATATATTTTTGTTGTATTATATTATTAGCAAAAATGCTCCTTCTTTGGTTAAGCGAAAATGATCTCGATCTGTGATTCTTTAAATATCCAGAATGATCCATTCTAGTAAAGATAACGTAAGAACTGTTTGTTGGATATAATGGATTCAAAAAATCATACTTCTCCTAATTTTTGATTTGCATTTGCTTCTTTTAGGTAAAAGAAAGAATGTTATAAGTAAAAGCAAAGGCCTTAATTTTACTTTACATGAAATATGTTTTTTACTTCATTTTTTCTTTCTTTTGTTACTCGAGTTGAAGAAGTACGAGAATTCTGTAACTACCAAAAAACTTTCAATCTTTTCATTGGAATAGTTAATAGTTTTTGTTACAAAAAATATATTGCTAATCTAATTCTAATATAGTAATTAAATTAATTAATTTTTTTGAGGTTGATAGTTTATTTGTTGGAGAAGAATTGATCCTTCTCTTCTCATTTCAGGATTGACCATCTCTAGTCCTCTGTTGAGGATGGAAATTCAATAGTTAATAAGTCTTAAGCAAACTTGTTTATTTGTCCTTTTCAAACTATGCTTCCTCATATGATAGAATATGGGTTTAAATAAATCGGATCTTTATGGAGTCGTCCCCGATAAATACCTATTTCTTTGATCTATATTTTCCCATAGATAGCAAGTTTGAATTAGTATACAAAAAACTCAACTAAACCAATGTTCATGATCCCATCCATATTGGATCAAATCGCTATACCACTTTGCCATGAAATTAGAGGAATGTTTGTTATGGTGAAACTTCATTTAAAACGATGTGGTAAAAAGCAATGTGCGACTTGAAGGACATGATCGATTGTGGATTTTGCTATCCATCATTTTCCATGGTAATGAAAATGCTCTTGTCTCCACATAGTCTGTTCTATTCGTCTCGAACCAAATTTACGATGGGTTGTTTGTAAGTAAATAGTACACAATGGAGCTCGAGAGGACAAAATCTATTTTTATCAAGGAAAATAATCTAGGGCAATCTATCCTTAATATGGAAGTTGAAAGGTTAAAATAAGAAGAAAGTCCAATTTTAGAAGATTGGAAAACACTTTCGATTAAAAGTCTATCAAAATCAATCGGTCATATTCGATTTCTATAGAAAAGGGAAATGCTTTATCGAAGGAAATAAGAAAAAGGACATGTTGCAACTCTTTTGAAAGAAAAAAAGAATAGGAATTATTGTAGTAATATCTAAACCCAAGGATTTCACAAATCCAAGATAAAGAATTCTGGAATAAGTAAACACGATTTTCAACCGTCTCAACAATTGAATTAGACCAGATAAAGGATTAAAAGTAAATTCATTTGAGATGAGACAAACAAAAGAGTTTAAAAATGACTCAAAATTTCAAAGAATTTTTCCTTTTTAAACCCGTCAATCAAAATTAGCCAACTTGAGTTATGAGTATAAATGAAATTTGTTTCTCTATAAGGAAATTAATGCAAGTCATAGTCGAATTTCTATCTACTTGTATTGTAGATAGAAATTCGAATCATTTTCTCAAGCCGTATGAAGAAAAAACCTCCTATATGTTTCTAGGGTGGCATTGTTTAGCTACATCTATCCCAATAAGCTATCTATCGAACCGTTGCAATTGATATTCGACCTCGAAGAGAAGGAAGAGATCTTTGAAAAGTAGATTTTTATGATCTGATAAAGAATCAAACTTGTTTAAATGTTCCAGCTATTCCCTATTTCCTTGAAAAGGGTGCTCAACCTACAAGAATTGTTTATGATATTTTAAGGAAGGCAAAATGAATAAAATAGTAAGTGAGGGATCACTAGTATCCCTCGTTATCTAATTATTTAGATACAATTTGCCTCTTTCTTAGTCCTATTTTTGACTGAATTTATGTCATGCCAATCCAACATAAGCCATTATTTTATTTACTTTTTATATCTAGTTTGTTTTCTTACCATTGTATTTCCATTGACAAAAGGTTTATTGAACAAATAGAATTTGTAGATAGATAGGTCTATTTATCATCACTCCATATTAGGTTTTTTTTATGTCTACACTTCGCTCAAATGGTAGGGTTGCCCCTCTTGCATGTATTCTCATACAAGATTTATTTTATTTAAAGAAATAAAAATTGCTAAAAAAATTCACAATTTTGCCATCATGATTGGAGCCACTCTTTTTTTAACCTTAGTGAATTTTAATTGGACCAGTTCTTTTGGCATTTGAGTGTTTTTAATGGGGGATAAAATCTTTCTTTTGATGTCTTGGTAGTTCAATGTTTTGACAGGAGCATGCGGTGTGATTCCATTAAATTTTGGGTTTCGATCATATCTAAGATCCTATTTTATCTAGGTTGCTAACTCAATGGTAGAGTATTCAACTTTTAAGTGTGACTCTGATCTTTTACACATTCTGATCTTAATTAATCATTGGACAAAACTAATAAACTAGAAATTATCGATAAATGATCATAATAAAACTTTCACGTTTTCCATTTTGAAATATTCCCTACACTATAATAAATAGTAGGTGAATCAACTTATAGTTTGTGAAATTTTAACAAAATTCGAAATTTTTTTGCCAAATAGTTGAAATTTTGGAATCCGGCAGCTTTCGACAAAAGAGGTAACCATACATAAATTTTAGTTTTTTATTAAATATTGTTGTTACTTAGTTACTATTTGGAGTATGGTGCAATTAATAATACTATAATTTTTGAATCACGATTTTCTCGATGGATCACTTTGATCTTGCTGATTATGACCTCACGTCGGAGGATCTTCTATCCTTTGAGAGTCCTATGACTGCACCTCAAACAGAACATGAGACTAAGGCACCTCCGGCAGTACTATCTTCTAGCTCCACTGGTGCCTCTGTCTTGGTAAGTATCGGGGCGAAGAGGTCCAAGCTATGCACTACCAATATGTGGGAATACTTTAATACCACAAACAAGGAAGATGCATAACAAGCGAAGGTGAACAGGGGAGGAGGCTCTAGGGCAAAAGGCGGCAAAGCTAAAGTGATGGTGGATCCCAAAGAAGAAAGGTGGAAATGGAAGAAAACTTCTCAATTTGGCAATTTGTGAATTTCAACAAAATTCAAAGAAACTTCAAAATTTTAAAATTTTTGGATTGTTTCAATTTGCCATTGCAAATATATGTATTTGAGGATTTGTCACTCAATTTCTCACTGACTTGCATATTCTAGGATCAAATGACTTTTTTTCTGTGTCCGATGGTTTTTATTTGCGCTTTTTGAGATGGTACCGGACGATAGAGGTGCCGATGTGGACAGCACATACTATTTTGAGCTTAAGAAATCGTTTTTGGAGAAATAGTTTGAAAAACCGTTTTATTTATTTTTGCTTTTAAAAAAAGCCGAAGCTAAGAGCGAGAAAAAAAAGCAAAAAGAAGAACTGGGCCATAACCTCAAAGTTCCCGCGAAAGAAAAATGCGACGAGAGAGCGGCAAGCGAAGCGAATCGCCCGGCGTTTACCTCCTTTTCACTCCACCGCGGCGCGCCGCTGTTACGGCGTTACTGCCCCCCACTCCAGTAGCACCACGGCACCCCGCACCACCACGCTCGTAGTCGTAGGTTCGTAGCTCCCCTCCAAATCTACCGTCCTTACTCCACTCCCACTCCCACCCCCGCTCGCTCGCCCGCCTTCATCATTCCTTGCCCTCTCGCTTCCTTCCCTTCCCTTCCCTTCACGAGATCCCCATCGCCATTGGCATCCCTCTCCTCTCTTCGTCTTCTTCTTCCACGGCGCCGTTCCATGCTGCATTAGTCCCCCCCCCCCCACAAGATCCAGCGGCTGCGCGCGCTCCCAGGCGCTCTGCGGAATGTCGCACCGCCCGCCGGCGCCAATGCCGGAGACGCTGTCCGACGCCTTCGCCGCCGCCGTTCTCCTGTCCTCCACTGACAAGCCCGACACGCTCCCGACGGGGAGGCTGTCCCCCGTCTCCCCGCTCCCGCAGTCCTCCAAGCACCCCACCCCGAGCTCCTCGTCCGGGTCGTCGGGGTCGGCCTCGAGGGCCCCCCTCGCCTCGCGGAGGAGCCACTCCGGGGAGATCCCGCTCCCCTCCGACGCGCCAACCCGTGGGGCGCGCCCGGGGCACCGGCGGACTGGGTCTGGTCCCCTCATCTTCACCTCCGGCTCCAGCTCCGCCACCTCGCCGCTCACCAATGCGCTCCCAGCGGGGAACCTCTGCCCCTCCGGCCGGCTCGCCAAGCCGCTGCCCTCGTCCTCCGCCACGGCCACCCCGCCACCCCCACCCCCGCCCCGCGCCACACGCCACGACGTGCTCGGCTCGGGCACAGTCAACTACGGCCACGGTAGCATCGTGCGCTCGCGCAGCGGCGGCGTCGCGGCCGCGGAGGAGGACGCGCTGGTCAGGCGCGCCATGTCGAGCGCCGATCCGGAGGAGCTTAAGAGGGCGGGGAACGAGCAGTACAAGAAGGGGTGCTTCGAGGAGGCGCTCAGGCTGTACGACCGCGCGCTCGCCTTGTGCCCGGACAATGCCGCTTGCCGGGGCAACCGGGCCGCCGCGCTCATTGGGCTCTGCCGCCTCGGTGAGGCTGTCAAGGATTGTGAGGAGGCTTTGCGGATCGATCCATCGTACGGGCGCGCGCACCAGCGCCTCGCCTCCCTTCATATAAGGTGAATGAATTGGTTGGTCGTGTGGCATAAAGATCGATTCTTGGATCTGTGGATTTACTGCAAAATGTTTTTTTCTTGGCATTCTGCCGGCGAAAACAACTTCTGTTACAGTGTTACAGCACGTAAGATGGTATGCTCCAACGATCTAAACTTCTTTTATGATTTGCCCCGACAATGTAGCAAGAATACGAACCCAAATTTGCTATTTTTAGTATAGCTTAGAAAACAGAAATGGGCATGGAGTGTTGGTTCATTATTGGTTGTTCATGGACGACCATTTCTACAATAGGCACAGTGTTTTTTTTACCTTACTATGGAATGCTAGGCATCCATGGACGACCATTTCTACAATAGGCACAGTGTTTTTTTTACCTTACTATGGAATGCTAGGTATGGAACACTGCTTTATGTGTCTCTGCATTTCCGTCCTTGGTATGAAAGTATCTGCTTTTTTAGTTCTTTGAGAAGCAGAAATTTATGAATTTGGTAGAGCATAAATGGTAACAGTAGAGACAGTCAATGTGCTCGTATTTGCTAATAGTTTCTTTTACTTGCCCCCCCTGCTTCTCAGTATATCGTTCAGCACTAGTTTTTACCTGCATCCATCATTGGTACTTTGTATAATTCTCATCAGTTGGAATATTGGATTAAGTGATTCTTAAATTATTCATTTGTGTAAGTTATTCATCTGATCTTACTAAATTGCAGGTTAGGGCACATTGAGGATGCTCAGAAGCACCTCTCCCTGGCGACCCCACAGCCTGACCTCCTAGAGTTGCACAGATTACAAGCAGTGGAGAAGCACTTGGGAAGATGTCTTGATGCGCGGAAGGTTGGGGACTGGAAGAGTGTGCTAAGGGAATGTGATGCTGCTATTGCGGCTGGAGCTGACTCCTCTGCTCTGGTTCTATTCCGTCCTTCATCTTATTTGATATTGACTTGCCATGTATTGATTAAAGAACATATATTTACGTGATTCACCGTTTGCAGCTCTTCGCCTTCAGAGCAGAAGCTCTTCTCCAGCTCAATCAGCTTGACGAGGCTGATATGGCCATCTCAAGTGCTTCCAAGTTGGATTATTCATCTTCATGCACCTCGGACTCCAAATTCTGTGGGTTCCTTGCTAACGCATACCTCTTTTTTGTACATGCCCAAGTTGACATGGCACTGGGAAGGTAATTCAGCGACTTACCCATTATAGACACACTAATAAGTTAAGCAATCGACTTCTTTCTATTGTTTCCACTTTGGTGAAAGGAAAAGAAAAATATGTCTTACCATGTTTTAAAAATCTTTCTGGTTTTTGCCTGCTGTAGCAACTTGTAGTCAAACAACAATTCTAGCATGCGATCATAGCTGAATAAAACAACTTTATTTAAAGTATTTTCACTTGGCAGGTAAACTCGTAGGTTGGCTGCTATAGCTTTGCTATTCCATGACTTGACACTAGTGATCATTTTGCAGGTTTGACCACGCTGTCTCTTCAGTGGATAAGGCCAGGATAATAGATCCAGGAAATATTGAAGTGATAACAATGCATAACAATGTGAAAGCTGTGGCAAGAGCACGATCACTGGGGAATGAGCTCTTCAATTCTGGAAAATGTTCAGAAGCTTGCCTAGCTTATGGTGAAGGGCTCAAACATCACCCTGCGAATCCAGTCCTCTACTGCAATAGGGCAGCTTGCAGGTTCAAGCTAGGGCAGTGGGAGAAGTCCATTGATGACTGCAATGAAGCCCTGAAGATTCAACCCAACTATACCAAGGCTCTGCTCAGGCGTGCAGCTTCCTATGCCAAGGTAGCATATTATTTATTTATTTACTTCTGCTCTCCTGATTTAGAGTTTGGAAAACTCAGAAATTGTTGCACTATTGCCTATTTGGTGGTTAGATGGAGCGATGGGCCGAATCTGTGAAAGATTATGATGTTCTGAGAAAGGAACTTCCTCGTGACACCGAGGTGGCTGAGGCCTATTTCCATGCTCAGGTTGCCCTCAAGTCATCTCGGGGTGAGGAGGTATCTAACATGAAGTTTGGAGGCGAAGTTGAAGCAATTACAGGAATGGAACAATTCCAGATGGCTACATCCTTGCCAGGTTTGTCTTGTTGGTTCATGTCCTTTTCTTTGAAAATTTTGCTTCATGTCTTTTTGGTAAGCACTGTTAGCTAATTTCCCATAAACCTTATAAGTTATAATACATATAATAACTGAAGATAATGAGAGACTATTATCTACATAAGTATAGTTTTTATCAAATAATATGTGACACATTTCCACTCCTTAATTTCTACGTGCTGCCTGACAGACAAAATCATCTGTAGTAACCTTCAATTCCTTAACACAATATCTACGATTGAAATGACCTCAATATGAGAGCTTAGCCTTGCATTTGATACTCAACACCTTAGTTCAGCTGATCCCTGAATCAGTGAGTTGCGGCAAATGTTTGTCAAATGCAAAGATGACGGCCATTATAGCTGGCATCACTACAGTATAGTGATCTCTGAGATGTTTATTGTCTTGTTTGCTCACTTTGTTGAGTTTGTTCAAACCTCTATTGCAAAAGGAGTGGCACTTTGGTGCAGTGCAACCAAGCCATGCAAGTCACTCTCCTTTATTTTGTTCTCTATGTTTGCTAGATTAACCTTGCCACAGATGACAATCGCATATTATTATTACTCTCTTTTATATATTGCTGCTCCTCAAGCATGAGCAATCCCATTTAATCATTTTGATACATCTCGGAATGTTTTGCTACTTATCGAGTATCTTGCGCCTGCATTTCATGATGTTGACTGGCAGGTAAGTAACACTTGAATAGTACATTAGTACTGCATCTTGACTTCTGCTGATAGGTATGAGGTTGTACACTTGTACCACGAGTTGGCAGTACTTGTTACTGTTTTCTGTGGTGCAAGCAAATCTTCACGTGACATTTGTTTTGTTGGCACTGTACTAATGCTAGTTTTTTTTTTGAACTCGTACTAATGCTAGTTGGAAGTACATAATTTGGTCACACTCTTTTGTCTTTTACCCAGTTACACTCTTTTGTCTTTTACCCTGTCCCTGTGCACTGTCTGGTCACTTGCTCTATCTGCTAGCGGTAATTATAGTTGTTAGCTTTTCTTCGTTTGAGGTTTCCCATTGGTCAGTTTCAAATTTACAGGTGTTTCGGTCGTCCATTTCATGACACCATCAAATCAGCAGTGCTGTAAAATTTCCCCGTTTGTGAATGCACTGTGTACCAGATACCATTCTGTTAGTTTCCTCAAGGTAACTAATTGTGTTAATGGTTCATCCTTCTCTTCTTCCTAACGCTGGTCATTTTTTGACATACCGTTCTGTTCTTTTACTTAGGTGGATGTAAATGAGAGCCCTGCTGTTGCCCGTGCAGAAAATGTGAGGACAGTTCCAACATTCAAAATCTACAAAAACGGTATAAGAGTGAAGGAGATGATCTGCCCTAGCCAACAGCTACTGGAGTATTCAGTGAGGCATTATGGGATTTAGGCCATGAAGCGAATGATTCGATGTTGAGTCGCGCCTCCAGCTTCCCTCAAGCAACTATAGGCTAAGCCAGAGCAAAGCCAGTGAAGCTAATCCTGATGAGGGCAAGCATGAAAGAAGACCAAGAGCGAAGAGCAACTTTTGCCCGATCTTTTGCATCCGACAGCCCTTTCCATTCCCCACCCTTTTCCCTATATGTTGATTTCCTACTTATTTTATTCTTTTCATTTGTCCCGCACGTACATCATTGTTGCAAAATTCCTTTAGAAGAAAAACATCATCGTCTTCCGATTCTTGTGGAGAACTACTGTAAATTTTTTACTTCCACGGTTACCAGACAACCCAAGGAAAGAAAGGTATAGATGTCATTTGTACTCTTTTAGGTTCAATTATGTGATATGGAAGTTTTAGTAGGTCCCCGTTGTCTTAACAAACTTCACACCTTGCCATGATCAGTTGATCATCACACTAGTATGGAATTATCCATACAAACATGGTCTCTATTACTGCTGAGTGCTGACTGCACACAAGCTAGTGGACAAAGGCATGAACATAAGCTTTGCATGTTATGTCAAGCTGTCACTGAAGAAACCACTCATTGTGGCATGTCCTCACAGTTGCGTTGGATCCCTGTGTTGACAGTTTAGTTAGTTGTTCTCCGTACTTTTTCCTAACACTACGTAGTTGTTCTCAGTTTAGTTAGTTAGTAGTTAGTTGGTGCAGTGACGGAAAAATAAACGTTCCATACGATTACTACCTCCTTTCTTGTATTATATATAGGTATGTGCTGATTTCTAGGCGTGCGTCCCATTACGTTGTTGAACACATGCATAGCTATTGAATTGATATTTGACCTTATTGTGTGCTGCTGCAGAGTGGCCAGTGGAGTAACATCGATAGGATGTTTATAGATTTTGCTGTAGAACCGAGGAATATAAGGTTTAGGTTGAGTACAGATGGAAATAATTCTTTCGGTAAAATGAGTAGCCGACATAGCACCTGGCCCATGAATATATGTATGTACAACCTTCCCTCCTTAGTTGTGTATGAAGCGAAAGTACATTTTGATGTCTGTTAGACTATGTGGTTAGGTCTACGTTATTTTGATGATGAATAATTGACAATGGTTAATTTGTTATGATGAATAATTGGTGATTTTATTTATCGATGTTATGCGAGGTGTGTTAGCGTGTATGCGTATGGACTGATGTTGGTCAAGTTGAGACGAACTTGTGCCGAAAATAATGTTCTTTGGTCTTTGCATGTGCAGGTTGGGCGTGGAGACGGTCATGGTCGGTGACGACGAAGACCGGGACTAGGAGGGGGAAATCTGAGGTCCAGGCGGTCGAAGATGTCATGAGGTGGTCGGGCTCACGCTAGAGTACATAGAGGTCAAAGGTGGATGATGCGTGGAGAAGCTACGGGAGGTGCAGTCCTGGAGGCTTCGACACGTGATGAGTTGAAGTTGGAGTTAGAAAAGTTTGAAAACCCGTGTTAGGAAGAGTTTCGGGTTCCTTATTTGTTGGAATTGGATTAGAATTCGTGGGTTTAGGATAAACCCAGATTTTAGACCCTAGACTATAAATAAAGGTAGGGTTGGAGGCAACCCGGTGGCCTTGAGAGAGACTAATTTTGTGTTAGGGTTTAAGAGTGCTAGGAGGGTACTTTGTAGCCACCATGATTAAGAAATAAATTCCAGATCTGTTCAAAAAAAATTCTGACGGCGCATCCCAGTTTCATCGTCTCGGTGTCGCGTGTGGCGTTGCATCAACTGGGTCAGCGCGTGGCGCCCGAACGAAACTGCGACGGTTTTTGCACGTCCTTGGAGAGGCGCACGGTCTTCTGGCGTGTCTCGCGCGTGTGCGGAGGTGTTCTCGAGGAGGCGCACAGGTCTTCACGTGTGTCCCGCGCATTCGTTCCGTGCGTAGGCGACGCAGCGGTAAGTCCTCGTCCTGTCGCTTTCACCAATGAGCTTAACGCATGTGTACAGAGGTTCGTGAGTTACATGCATGTGCACAGAGCCTAGCTGAGAGTTGTCATTCAGATTGCCATATTTCTATTCATGATTGGATATGATTAGAGCAGTCCCAATGGTGTATTGATGATGGTTTCTATCCTCATTAAATGACTTGCCACGTAGGCAAAATGCTGACATGGCAACGTAATTAATGATGAAAGAGAGCACAAATCCTAGAAACGGTTTCCTCATGAAGAAATCAGGTCTTCACTCCACCCAATGCACCAAGAAACTATGAAATCGCCATTGGGAAGAAACCACCAGTTTCTAGGGGGCTCGTGGCACACTCTCATTGGAGGAAGAAGATAGAGTTGAGAGAGAGAAAGAGAAAATAATTATTACTCGAAGACACCTTCACTGTGGAAGATAGTTTCTATAGATGATTTTTTATGCTATGGAAATCGTGTCAGTTTCTTCCATTGGGACTGCCCTTAGGGCATCTTCAACAGTATGAGCTAGTTACTAGCTCTAAGAGCAAGTACAATAGTATAGCCAACTAGTGGCTATCACTTGTCCATTTTATCTATAGTCTTCAAAAAAATAGTTCATACAATAAGGTAGCTATTACAATAACTATTTGGCCCCACGTGTAAGAGAGTGAAATGCATATTTTTACGTGCTATAGCTAGCTGTAATTTAGTAGCCAGCTTCCTTCTCTTTCTTCCTTTCTCTCTGTGCCACGTAAGATTTTGTTGATATTATATTTGCTATAGCCTGCTGACTAAGCCTTATTGTACCTGCTCTAAGACAACTTCTCCAATAGTACTAACTTTTAGCACATAGCTCATAACATAAATAGCCTCACATGACACTCTCACATAATCTTGGAATGTGTGTATAAGACTAGCTCTTGATCAAGAGATAGCTTTTCTCTCTCTTCTATTAAAATATGAAATACTATTGGAGATGCTCTTAGAGCAAGTACAATAGTATAGCCAACTAGTGGCTATAACACTTGTTTATTTCATTTATAGCCTTCAAAAAAATAGTTCATACAATAAGATAGCTATTACAATAACTATTTGGCCCCACGTATAAGAGAGTGAAATGTATATTTTTACGTGCTATAGCTAGCTATAATTTAGTAGCCAGCTTCCTTCTCTCTTCCTTTCTCTCTCTGCCATGTAAGATTTTGTTGATATTATATTTGCTATAGCCTGCTGACTAAGAGCAAGTACAATAAGGCTTAATCAGCAGGCTATAGCAAATATAATATCAACAAAAACTTACGTGGCCGAGAGAGAAAAGAAGAGAGAGAAGGAAGCTGGCTACTAAATTACAGCTAGCTATAGCACGTAAAAATATGTATTTCACTCTCTTACACGTGGGGCCAAATAGTTACTGTAATAGCTACTTTATTGTATGAACTATTTTTTTGAAGGCTATAGATGAAATGGACAAGTGTTATAGCCACTAGTTGGCTATACTATTGTACTTGCTCTAAGATTTATTGTACTTGCTCTTAGAAGACTTGGTAATAAATGCAAGGTGATTAGGTAAAGCTAATTAGTTTCTCTCTCTCTTGCTTTTAGCATCAAGTCTTAAAATTAATGCATGTGCTATTAAGGGCTAGCAGATTGAAAATTAAAAGGGCGTCACATAGAAAGTCCATAGGGCTGTTGAGCATTAAGTTGAGTTAATAGAAGAAGAGGCAAAAACAAAGTAGTAGTATTTTTCCTCACGTGAGAATAGAAGATCAGCAGCACGCAAGTTCATCTTGTAGTGCTGATTTTTGGTGCTCTTTCATTGCATAGTCATCAAGTGAATCAACAGAGAGAAGCATCACGTCCAATATATATACCAACACCTAGAAACTCTCGTTTGTTGTTTTTTCTTGTTCTTGTGTTTCTTGTGTTCGGCAGGTTAAAAAACGGATCACAATATATTAAAGAAAAAACTTTTGCTAGGCGTTGCAATCATTCACCCCTCTGATTGCCATCGACGATCCTACAATGTCATTACTTATCTAAGGGCTGAAGCAACCTGAAAACGATATTGATGTGTATCTAGCACCATTGGTGGGAGATCTTGTGATACTGTGGAACGAAGGGGTACAGGTATGTGATGATGACAAACAAGAGAACTTCACTCTACGCGCCATGTTGTTCTGCACCATCAATGATTTTCCTGCTCTTGGTAACATGTCGGGATTGAGTACGAAAGGAGCCAAAGCATGTCCGCACGGCTTAGATTATACCGAGTGTGTGGTTGAACGACTCGCGCAATACTGTGTACATGCGTCACCATAGGTTCCTTCCACGGTATCACCCATAACGCAAGATGAAGAATCAATTTGACGAAAAAAGAGGATGACTCGGTACCAAGGCCTTTTAGCGAGAAAGAGGTCTACGCTATGGTTAAGGATATCGATGTTGTGCTTGGAAAGGGACGTAAATTGAGGACCTGTCAGAAGAACATGTGGAAGAAGAGGTCAGTATTTTAGGACTTGTCTTATTGGGTGCACTTAGAAGTACGCAATTGCATCGATGTCATGAACACAGAGAAGAATGCATGTGATAGCTTGATTAGTCTCTTATTGAGACTGATAAAGGCCGAACGTACCTTCCTCCAGCTTGTTACACTCTGTCAAAGTCCGAGAGAACTGAACTGTGTCAGTGCTCGTATGGTGTGAAAGTTTCATCCAGTTACTTCGCCAGAATGAAGAAACTTGTTTCCATGCAAGATTTAAAATTAATTGGCATAAAATCTCATGACTTTCATGTGCTAATGACACAATTGTTTCCTATTACAATTAGAAGTATTTTTCCAAACAAGGTTCAAGTAACAATCATGAGGCTGTGTTATTTCTTTAACGCAATTGCTTAGAAGGTCATCGATCCTGATGGACTAGATGCTCTACAGACCGAGGTGGTGATGAATCTATGTCATCTTGAGATGTATTTCTCTCCATCATTTTTTGATATCATGGTCTATCTCATTGTCCAACTTTTGAAGGAGATAAAGATATGCGACCTCGTGTTTCTACATCATATGTACCCATTTGAGAGGTACATGGGGATTCTGAAGTCCTATGTACACAATCGATCTTCGCCAGAGACAGCGGCGGATCCAGCGGTGGGGCGGGGGGGGGGGGGGGGGCTCGAGCCCCCCTGCCGCTACCGGACCCTTGGAGCCCCCCCTAAATTTTTAGCCATGGATGTATAATGTAAAAGGGGCTGAGGTCGAGCTGAAGGTACTTCAGCCCCTCCAAAAAATTTTCCTGGATCCGCCACTGGCCAGAGAGCAGCATCATTGAAGGTTATGCAACAGAAGGGGTTATTGAGTTCTACGTCGATTACATGCTCAAGTCGAACTGATAGGTGTGCTTGTATCTCGTCACTAGGGGAGGCTAGAGGGTATCAGGACAAGAAAGCAATAACTCCTGATCAGGATACGTACACTGAAGCCCATTTCACGGTCTTGTAACACATGACTGAAGTGTCCCTATATGTTGAAGAGCACAAGGATATGCTATGCCAAGAGAATCCAGGCCGGTCAAAGGTTTGGATCACGAGACAGCACAACCGTCGATTCAACGAATGGTTGATGGTGCGATTCACTGTGCGATCATCAAGTGAAACACTGCATGGGTTGGCAAAAGGGCCAAAATATACAATTATGACATGGCAAGGATATGACATTAATGGGTATATATTTTATACAACAGATCAGGACAGAAAGAGCATAGTCCAGAAGTCAGGTGTCCGCATAGATGCAATTTGTGATGAGCAGTTCAGTACCACTGACCCAAGCTCATACTACGGGCTTGTAGAGGAGATTTGGGAGCTCGACTACGTAATTTTCAAGATCCATCTATTTCGATGCCGTTGGATCTAACTCCCACAGGGTTTAAAAGTCAACAAGTACGGTGTTACTACTGTGGACCTCGAACGCGCAGGATACAAAGATGAACCATTCGTACTCGCGAGGTAAGCTATTCAAGTTTTTTTATATAATTGACTCATAAAATAAGAAGCACCACGTAGTCCTTCATGGAAAAAGAAGGATTGTCGGAGTTGAGAATGTCATGGATGAGGAAGAGTACAATCAATTTGATGAGTTGCGTCCATTCGGAGACAACATCAGGCTCGAGGAAAGAAGAAATGATGAAGCAAGCTATATGCGTGTCGATCATCGTGAAGGGATTTATTTAAAAGGAAATAACCAAGTGTCATGATTCTACGTGGTGAACACCTATTTGAAAATTATTCCAATGTAATTATAAGAAACTCAGCATGTAATTAAGGAATTATTTCATTGTAATTGATTTAGTAATTAAGAAATAATTACATCTATGATTGTATATGCTTGCTTTTTCATAGGGCATGGCTAGCACTTCTTGAGGCTAGCCGAAAAATAGGATTTGTTGTACTATCACAAATGATTCTATTATATAACTTTTTGTGATACCAACATCATACATGGTTCTATTATAGAACTGTCTGTGATATTAACATCACAGATGGTTATTTAATGGAATTGTCTATGATAGTTCCTTCTATAAGTAGGGCCCCACTAGGGCTTGCGCCCTTACTCCTCACTTGCGTGCCCCTATTGCCTGTCCGACGCCGCCTCTTCCCCAATCTCCACCTCCCACGTAGATCCGACACCGCCTCCCCGTCCGGACGCCTCCTCGCGCAAATCTGCTACAGCCAGCCTCCCCGTGTCTCCGTCTTCTCAAACCTCGGCCTCTTCTTCCCCAACCACAATGACGTCTTCACCACCAGCGTCCTCGATCAGCCTCTCCTTCCCTAATCGTAACGACATCTTCATTGACTTCTTCTGTTGGTATTACTCCCCATCGGTATGTCTATGAGTAGGTTGTGAGTTAGCCATGAGTATTTTGTTTATGTTCTAGGATTTGGATCTAGGATTTAGACCAATGGAAGGAACCCCTTTTAACAGTATAGTCAAAAGAAAAATAAGCCCTAAACTAACAATATGGTCTAACCAGTAAATACATTAGAAAACATCCTTAACCTTCATTTATATTTTTGCACTTCAAAATTTGATACATGGTTTTGCAATAATTTTTACAAACTACATGTAGCTTTGTAAATTTTAATCATACCAATATAAATAGCCATTTCAACTAAATTAAGTCATATCATTTTCTGCGAGAGATAGAAATTCCCACGGATAACCTAAAAAAGCCTGGAAACTATCTTGTTAGTCAAGTAAAAAAGGGTTTGCACTATTGAAATTGTGGAACTTGATTTTAATTATGCACATTAGTCAAGTAAAAACAAGGTTTGCATTATTGAAATTCTTATGAAATCAATGCAAAGATGAAAGCTTTTAGGGCAGATGAAATCAATTTAAACTACTACTAATATCACAGAAGTTCTTTTAAATAGAGATGTCATTGTCGTCATCGATGTCGTCGATTGGGTCTGACACTCTGAAGACTGGGGTAACCAAGCATGGCAGAGGAGTATCTAAAAGGCCAACGGGCTGAATGACTATCATGGAGGTCTCTCCAGATGGGGTCCCTCTGTAACTGAAGAAAATAGCTACATCATTTTAGACTACCTGTGGGATAATTGGAATGGAACGGGTCCTTATCACTGTAGCAAACTGGAAAGGTTTGATAGAAGACGAGAGAAATGTGTTGTGGATGGAAATTTCAAACTCGTTTGAGATCTCAGTGGAAGTCTAGGAACGTGTGCAAGGCATGCGCTCCTCGCGATGGGAAAAGCATGGAAGACCTTCAAGAGCACGCTTGTCACGTAGTACATGACCAAGGATTGCACGTCCTTCACGAGGTATCCTTTCATGTCACTGAAAACATGGGAGGCCTTTGTGTGGATGAAGACGACGACTGAGTTTCAACAGGAAAGTGCAGCGCACAAGGCTATGCAGGCACGAAACACTCACCCTCTTAGACTTGGCACCGTTGGGTACGTGGGTAAAATCCCGTAATGGAGGATGGAGAATGAGGTTGGAATATGATCGGAGGCCTCCCCACCATTTGTCGGGATCACAAATGAGCGTGCTCGAAATTGGTTAAGAGCGAGGTCATCAACCACGTCTTCGAGCGTTGCCTCTTTCAAAAACTCCGCAGATGAGGAAGTGTCCCAACGCCTGGTAAGATATGTTAAACTACTTAGATGTTAATAGCTCCATAAATTCATGGGGTCTAAAATAATTTGATTGCGTCTTGCAGCAAACATTGACTGCCGAATCTTCCGAAGGCTCCTTCTAAGCATCAGGGAGAGGGATATATTGTCCATGGCCCTGGGAAATGAGCACCCAAATCACACGCGAGGCCTAAAGTTTTACGTATCTTGGAGGCATAGATTCTCAAACGACTCCGAAGTATATAGGAGTAAGAAGAGATTCAAGGCCGAATGCAAGGAAAGTATGAAACGAGATTTTGATGCAAAACTTGAGGACATAACTGCCTCATTTCGAGGAGAGATAGATGCATTGAGGAAAGAACTGAGAGAAGTCCGCAACCAGTCATTAGTCACCCCCGTCATTATAGTACCAGTCCCCCTCAATGTCGGAGTAGCTACGCGTCCGCGCCACTTTCTGAATATAGCGACGCCCACTTACCTATCGACGACTTCTAGATAATGTACATCTCTAATATGCTACATATATAAACCTGGTGGACACCTTAGCTCATCATGTATCATTATGTAAGAGGCCACGCCATGCATCCTCAGAATCAGCGTTATTGGCTCTATTCCCGTTGGTGCTGGGCGGGGGTTGGTGTATCCATGCTTGCAGGGATGTTGGTGCATGGCACCAGGCTAGGGACCGATTTTGCGAAGGTCCAGGTGGACATGATTAATGATATTTTCAGGACTGTTCCATTGGAGAGGCCCCCAAATAGAGAAATCATGACACTAGAGGATGCATCCACACATTCGCCCAGTGGTCCAAGAGGGACATCACCCTGGACCCTTTCATGCTGCGATCTCCACACAATCATGTCTATCAAACAGAACGTTCTATGACTTCACTTCAAGCTACTCTTCAGAAGCCTAGCGCATCAGCTCCCGTAAAGGCGATGCCAAAAATGTATCGCAAGCGAGGCGCTAAAGCCCAATCGAAGAAGATTAATGCTCCTCCTGGGGAATGGAAGTTCATGCTCGGGGTGTCGTTGGTCCTCGAGTCACAATTACCTAAGCTTGGAGTGGCTTGCAATACTTTGCATACCTGGTACATGCAGAGGTCCAACATAAAGCCAAACCGGCATGGTGGATTCACCGTGAGGTACACAAATGTGCATTTTCTCCACAACTCGGGCTACTTCGTCATGACCTTCGAAGACTTATTCTTACTATTCAACCTCGACAGACTCGATGCCTCACTTCTATGATGTTGAACGCTATAAGTGTACTATACAATCAAGTTCTACATTAACGTAATATCGATAAATATCATAATCCATTTCTTATGTATAGATCCATGATCCAACAAGTCTAGCGACAGCGAGAACTGATGGGTTTCCTCAACCCACACTTGGTTTCTAAGCAATCTATCATCAATAACGAACCCTTCATCCAAGATTACATATCGAGGGGATTGCTTGCTCACAGTGATAAGGACTACATCATGGTACCCTTCAACTAGGGGTAAGTGCTTCACTAGTTGTCATACAAGTTTCATTTGTACTTCATATGCAACATGAACTTAGGATTAATCACTATGACGACATACATGACTAGGGGTCATTGGATTCTGATTGTGATTGTACCAAAGTGGAGCAAGGTAATATACCTTGATTCCCTACTTAGGAGCAACCATGACTTCACCCGTGTGCAACAAACACTTGGCAGGTAAACTCATTTCCTCTTGATCTATATATAACTCTATTGTAGTATTCCCTTCATTTGCAATGTCCGAGGCTAACCTTTTGGAATCACGTAAGTCATTCAGCGCTTACGTTGCCAGGGAGGGAGACACAAGGAATCTAGCGTCACACTGTGCCACAGGATGCGATTTCCAGTACTCTCTACAACACAATAATCCTATATCACACTTCGTAATAATGCCTCTAGAACTGACAATATCTATGTACGTAATTCTATTTTTGCAGTGCCACCAACAGCTACAGGGCAATGCATATGGATTCTACGTTTGCCGCCATATGGAGGACATCATGACCACTAAGACCAATGGTCCAGATGTCAGTCAACTTCCCAATAATTATTTTGTGATTATATATATATATATATATATATATATATATATATATATATATATATATATATATATATATATATATATATATATATATATATATATATATATATATATATATATATATATGTAGGAAGCCTCTTTTCTACACCCGGGTGTAATTACACCCTATGTCGTATCTCACAACGTAGAGAGTATCTCGCGTAACGGAGGGTATGTACATGTAGTATACGAGTATTTATGACCATACAGGTAGTATGAACAATTTTTCAGAGGCGGTATGTATATTTTTTTGATATACTCCTTTTTATGTGCGTATATGAAGGTATTTATAAAATACGCTAAAAACTATGGACTCCCTTGCAATTTTTTCGTGTGGTTCATATTGGAGTATCTTATAATTAGTATATGACTATACCTAAAGTGATAAAGGAGTATTTCAAGTTTGTTTAGGTGGTATATTAGAGGCGGGTGTAATTACACCCTGGAGTAAAAAGTATTTTTCCTATATATATACATACATACATACTTTAACACTCCTAGCGACAGTGCATGGAATTTGACGTAAATACATTGGATCTCGACAAACTCGCCAAAATTCGAGAAAACCTCTCCCAATTCTTGATAGTGGAGGTCATAAACAAGATTGGAGAGCTCTACCCCGGCGATGAAGATTAGATGTTGAAACATTTGATATAATTGTAATCACTCAACTGTGCTTAAACAAACAATTCATTAAAATATACTTCGTTTAGTTATTTAATTCATTTGTGATATCTGTGTAATGATTGTCGTGTGTTATATATGTAATATATTTGCTTATTTTCAGAGGGTATGGCTAGCATTTCCTGAGGCTAGCCAAAAAACAGGAAATAATATAGATATTTAAATAGCCATCATAGATGGTTTGTAGCAATAAACTGTCTGTGCTATATGAATATCACATATGATTTTTGGTATTAACTGTCTGTGATATGTAAGATATCACAGACGGTTATGTTTGAGAACCATCTATGATATATGACATATCACAGACGGTTTTTGGCATTAACCGCATGTGACAATTAGCATATCATATATGGCTATATTAAGAACCGTCTGTGATACATGATATATCATAGATAGTTTTTTTTGAAAAATTGTCTGTGTTGTAATTATTACAGACGATTTGAGAGCTGTTTGTGATAACCACCTATTATCACAAACACATAAATTCAGACGGTTTGATAACCATCTGTGATGATAGTAGTGAACCATCTGTGATGACCCTTTCTGTCGTAGTGAAAGCTGTGCGAGTGGTTGAACGCTGAGCGGTCAAACACTGAGCAATCAATCGGGCAGCCGAGCATCGAGCGATCAAAACCTTCACCGACCTCCAGGAGATTCTAAAAAGCGGAGGCAATCATTTACCCCCCCCCCCTCTGATTGCAGTATTCGATCCTACAAATTTCCATCATTAGCTCTCAAAAGATAAATAGAGTAGCTTATAACCAAAAGAGATAACTCAAATGCATAGGTTGTAATCCCAGGAATGAAGGGTACTATGCAAAGTAACTATAAGAATGAATGCAGAAGAATCATTGCAAATTAAGAAATGAAAAGGCTAAAATTTGTCATTTCATTATTCACTCTAAAATAATGTAGGAAAAAATCATAAGTATGGTCAGCCCGTTTCCTAAACCCGTGGGGAAAAGCTTTTCCATTGTGTTAGTTTCCATTTTTGACATAGTGACATCTTTAACCTCTTATGCATCATCAACTGCATAACAATCTCGCTAAAACAAGGTAGCAAAACAATCAACAAAAGGGAGCAATTTGGTGCACTTGCTACCTGGACATCCACTGAAGATCAAGGACATAAATTAATTTTGAAGTCTGAATCTCTGATACAATGTCATTACAAGTAGTCAAGTACTGCTATATCATATTTGAATGTGCAAACAAACTACCCAAAATTATAAAGCAAACACACCAACAAGCAAGCAAAAGCTGCAAATTTTATCATCAAGCAGTTTGTTTGAGGAATAAATGCATATCTGTGAAAATTGAAAACACATTGGAATAACTGCTCTCACCACGGTGGTGCCATGACCCCTGGTGACTGGTGCGATAGTCATATGTCGTAGGCTCATAGCCGACTACATGTTGAGCTTGGGGAGCCTGCCCATGGCGACCGGGTAGATGCAGGGCTTCTTGGCCAATGTCGGGAGGGCCAGATGGGGCGGCGCGGTGTGGGAGGGGAGCTAGCCGGGTCACCGGGAGGGGGTGGGTGGGCGGGTGCGCTGGGTGGGACCGCTAGGGTGGCGTGGCAGCGAATGGAAGATGGGAGTCCAGAGTCCCCGAGTTGACGTGTGAATGAATGGAAGATGGGAGTCGGTGTGCGACCTATTGGATGTAGGGTCTGCACTTTGCAACTTTGCATTGTGATAGACTGCAAGTTGGGACGGGCCTTCTTTCCATGAGGATTGTTGGACCGGGCCGGCTAACAGGTACACGGTGGACAGACTACAAACATGAAATCACCTGGGCTGGACAATGAGAATTCCACCCCAGGCTAGACTGAAATTAATTGGGCTATACATTAGTCATTTTTTCACATCCCGAACTAAAGTCTACCCTACCATAGGCCTAATTTCACCCTAAACACTACCTACCGCCATTGAACAGTAGGTGAAACAAATTTAATA
Organism: Dendrocalamus latiflorus; assembly: GCA_017311315.1. Classification (NCBI taxonomy): domain Eukaryota; kingdom Viridiplantae; phylum Streptophyta; class Magnoliopsida; order Poales; family Poaceae; genus Dendrocalamus; species Dendrocalamus latiflorus. Next base: position 8,824,829 of record CM029664.1, read on the forward strand.
AATTGAAGTATGATAGTAACACTATGATCTTTCTATAGGACCGGATAGGCAACAGAGGAGGGTGAATAGTGCCTTAAAATTTTCCCTTAAGTATTCACTTATCCTTTGCTTTGATAGCTACAAAGCAATGAAGATTCGGATTGGAACTCTATTCTAGATCCAGAGACACACTGAGGTGAACTACTGCGAAAAATCAGCAGGTGTGATAGTACTATTGTTGTTCCTACAGTACTACCACGACCGATCAGAAGTCAAAGTGATCGAAATACGATTTGAGGGTCTACAACCAGTGAATGGTCAAAAATCAACGTGATCGTAGACCAATGTGATCGAAACGACATGATCGAAATTCAACTCAAGTGATCAACGACGAGAGAGTGGTTGAGAACCAACGTGGTCGAAAACCAATGTGGTCGAAACCAACGTGGTCGAAAGCCAACGTGGTCAGAATTCGAGTAGAGTGGTCAACGACCAGAGAGTGATTGAAAACCAACATGGTCGAAAGCCAACATGGTCGAAATTCAACTAGACTGGTCAACGACCAGAGAATGGTCAAAAACCAACGTGGTCGATAACTAAAGAGTGGTCAAAAAACCAATGTGGTCAAAGACCAATAAGTGGTCTAAAACCGATATGGTCGAAGACGTGAGAGTGATCGCAAACCCAAGTGTTTGAAGTAAGTCGAAATCTGACCGGTGTGGTCGACGACCAGTGAGTGGTTGAAAACCAAAGTGATCGATGGCCAGCAGCTTCGGTAGTACCGCTATGTGACTAGCGGTACTACCATTGCTACACCCAAAACATAATAAACAAGGTTTTTAGCACGACTGCAAGAACCCAAATTCACGTAACTTTTGATTGACTTATTCAAAAGCCGTGAAATTTCATACATGAATTGGCTAAGGTCACAAGAACTTATTTCATTCGATGATCAATAGAATAGTTGGAAAGGTTCCTACCTTTTTTGTAATTGAATGAAAAGTGCGCCAAAACCCCAATCGTTGAATACGACCTACTCGTGGGTAGATGATGGCTAAGATGGTTTTGATATATTCCCACATGTCACAGCAGGCAAGAAACACCAAAAAACATGATCCAAACCCCCTTGAAACAGAAATTACTTAAAGAGGCCAAGAATAGGCAAAACAGGGTTTCTTAATGAACTTGCTATTGAAGTGCCTCAATGATTGGAGATTGATTTCATGAAGTCATCTCCATCTCATCCACATCCTTGGCATAGCAAGGTCAAGAAGGGAAAGAAGAGCGATCAAAAACCAATCGAAATAAGAGCAAATCAATCAGGACAAGATAGATCCATGAAGGTGGACAAAGATTAATGTATTGCTTACTTGATAAGTTAGGTTTTACAGCCACTCCACCTAGGAGGACAAAGAGCACTTAAGGTACTCACTGTCAAACCCTAACCCTAAACCTAGAGTAGAGAGCACAAGAGATGGGTTGGATGGTTCACATTACATGTCTCTATCTCAACCACTTTTATAGGTGGACAATCAGTCACCTATTCAACTTAGTGGATACTATTCACTATTACAATAAGGAAAACTCATTAACCCCACATATGAGTTTTACTCACATAAGTTTACTTATACATGCTTTTCAAAGCGCATAAGTGTGCATTCGCTAAATCCTTAGCTTTGATCCGTCTTGATCAAACTAGCTCCACCTTGACCTTAACCACTCTCTAACGTATCGCCTATGTTCCGCGGTTTTGATCTAAAATAGTTTTCGATATTTTGGTCAAACTACCAAAATACCTTTTCTTGACCCCGGTCATCACCAACTACTGCAAGTAATCGCCATGCTTGCCACGCGTCGCCAAGTCTCTGCCATCCTGGTTCCACCGAACCACGGCTCATTTGCCCTGTGCAAGCCACATGACATCATCTCGCCGTTCGAACTTGCCTTCAATATTTTCCGCATTTCTCGTGCCATACTTGAGCTCATCGTCTCACCCGGTATCCTCGATCGTTCTGGACCTCAGCTTCTCCATGACTCTAGCCCCAATCCTCGCCGTTGAGCACATTTGACTCCAAGTAACCATGCACATCCAAAGACAAAGAAATCGTTTTCAGGTATAATTCTTCACAACTTGACCTACATTAGTCAGGACATGCATCATGCAACCTTAATCCAATGACCCAGTTCATCCCAACTCAATCCATGACTCAAATCCCAAAACCCTATTTTTCTTGGAAGATCGGTAGTACCGCACTTAACATACCGATCCTACCGCACTGCAGTACTATTGCTCCCCAAAGCGGTACTTCTGCACCTTGCAAATCCGAACTGGACCTCTTTGGCAAAAACGTTCCATTGCTCATACCGAAACTACTGTTCGAGTGGAACTATCACGCTTACAATGCCAATGCTACCGCATAAACATCTGCGGTATTTTCGATTTTTTTGGAACTTATAGAAATCAGTCCAAATAAAATGCAATCTTTGCAAAACTGCTTTACCACATTTTAAAACTTGCAATAATTCATCACAACAATATTCTAAATCTTCTCACACGGTCCTTCACTTTTCAAATATATGAGCATAAACTAAAGGGAACATTAATGGTAGGGGGGAGGGTGGTTAAACGAATAGCAACAACAACATTGTTCTCCGTTCGCTGGCTTGGCGGGTGCCTCTACGGCATTTGTTTCATCCACAGACGTAGACATCGGCACATCCGAAGGAAAGAAATCGATCAACCAGCAACAACGCAACCGCCATTGTCAGTCTCTCATCAAGAAATCAAGCAGTTCCTCCATGGACGGCATCATCACTTCCGAGCACTCATTCTTCACCGTCGCCGGCGGCGGCCGCGGCAGCTGCCGTTGCCTCCATTCCCGTCCACCGCTCGTAGCCGCCGGCGAGCCCTCCTTCCCCGTGAGGCACTGCACGACGGACTTGAAGTCCCCGGCGTTGGTCTCGACGTACTCCGTCACAATGTACTTCACTTTGACACACCTACTCATTTGCTCCATTGCACGATACCTTTTTCTGTTCGCTTGCTCCATTGCACGATGTCTTTTTCTTTTCGCGTTTATCAAAGTACGTACGTACTTTTTCATAGTTTTGATGCTGTGTGTGTATATATATATAGCGAGAGCAGTTGGTGGCACGCGCGTGAGACATGTACGAGGGGAGAGCTGGTTTGACATGGCCGAACGCCACGAGAGCTGACCAGACTAAGACTAGTCAGTCCAATTTGGGCTCAGTGATGGCGAACTGGATCGGTGCTGAACAGCTGAAGCAAACTTGCACGTCGGGCTTGCAGATTTGCATGGCACGTGTGAATGTGTAGTGTGGACAAAGCAGGCCACGGTTCCTCTTCCATTTTGGCAGTCCTTGTAGCCGAAATACTTAGGGCCTGTTTGGAACAGAGGAATTTCACAGGAATTTTGCAGGAAACAGTTCAATTCCCGCAGGAATCGGGAAAAATTCCCGCATTCCAAACAGAGCCTTACTGGGCTAAAAAAAACGTTTTTTTGGGTCCAAATGTCAAGATAAAAATGTTAATTACAGATGGACGTGCGAGCGGCGGAGAAATACTCCCTCGTCACATCCAAGTGTTGTTTTGGATATCCACGTACGCCAAACATAACTTTGACAATCAATTTTGTTCACAATATGGTAAAATTATAATACGAAAGGGATGGCAAAATAGGATAGCATGTTGCTCGGGCACCATCCTTTAAATACACGAATTCAGCTCAAATTCGAATATGTTTTATAAAATTTTCAGTTTTAAGGTGAACACCCATCTTTAACAATTCAAATAAAATAGATACCTTTGGAAAAACACTCAAATTCAAAGACCTTGGACGATTTTTCATCACATGATCAACACATACTACAATCAACAATCATTAAAAATGGCAACTATATTTTGAATTTCAATTTGAACTTGTTTGTAGTAAATAAGTTAAATTCGACATAAAAAATTAAAAAAAGTCGCCGATAACCAATGGGAATGCCTCTTTTGAATCGTGGCCAATTATTTTGATGTTACGAAAGTACTTTTTAGACAAATCTTCTCAGTTTTTTCCACAACAATCAATGTAAATATTTATAAAGATATTGTTTGTTAACGTAAAATAGTTTGAGTGCTTTCATTTTAGGATGGCACCTACTATTGACCGGAGGAGCGGTGTAGGCAGCTTCCTCCCGCGCTGGACGAAGTAACAAGAAGAGCTGAGCAGACTAGTGAATGCAGTTGATTTGGCTACCGAAGAACCAAAGCAAACGTGGGCGTGTCACGTGTGGATTTGAATTTTGCTTTCGCACATGCGTCGCTCGACCGATGTCCGTATCGCTAATTCTGCGTGAGCAAGCAGCAAGGCAATCAACCCCTCGTACGCGTGTGAACCAATGCATCGTATCGTATGTATTACTGCTAACTCGTCGGGTTAGAAGATTTCCCTCTAACCGTGGAATTCCACGTTAGAAGCAGCTTTAGTGGTGCTCTTTTAAATTTTTAGTTGTGACTGTGGTCTTACGACTAAAATTATATTGTAATTTCTATTGATTTTTAAAAAAACAAATAAAAAATAGAAAAAAAAATATATTTTTAAAAAAATCGTTATATCATCGTGGTTATGCAAAGGAATAAAGAGAAAAAAGAAAATTCGAAAACACCCAAAAAGCCGAAACAATCGAAATTAGAAACCGATGTATTCTAATCTTTTGGTTTAAATAAATTGAAAGTTAAAATAAATTAGAAATTGAAATCGTTTGAAGCGAGTTTTCTAAAAGTTACGATGTTTTCGGGGGCAAAAGCATGCACTTGACTTTTCCCCGAAAAGTACGTGCGCCGCCGCAGAAGAACAGTGCCGTGACGGACGGCCGCTTCTTGTGGCTCGGCGAAAATTCCTCCTCTCTGCCGGCAAGGCCACGCGCGACGGCGCACGCACTCGACGCGCCGTTTCATAGGAACGACAACGACCGATGCGCGCGTAGCCCCGCGGCCCGGCGCCGCCGTTTGCCCGATGCCTTCGAGGCGTAATACATCATAAGCCTTTTTTTAGTACTCTCTTTTGGGCCCTGCTGCCACGAAACTTCTTTCTTTTCTGACCGGGCTAAATTTGCCAGTACAAGTCGTGGACCCAAACCCAATCAAACAAACACCCAGGCACCCAGCTGTCCAAGTTACCGTCAAACATACTTCTCCTTTCCCTCCCCGACCGAGAGTGCCTGTGTGATCTATGCGTCTACTTATCCGACAGGAAGCAGTCAAATCTCTTCACGAAAAAACATTCGAAAGTTCTTCAAAAAGTTTTTAAAGGTAGGGCCGGAAATACTTTTCTTTGCTATGCGGTGAAAGTTTGCTTGTAAGTCGCGACTCAATCTCTCATCGCAGGTTCAGAAAACAACTCAACCTCTCATCGCAGGTTCAGAAAACCATCTTTCTAATTTTAGGTAACTAGTAAGTTACACGTGTGTTACAACAATGTTCTAAAGAACAATAGATATAGTTAAATATAATGTTGTGGATTTATCTTAGACCTTATGCTATGTGATAGTTTTTTCTCAACAAAATGTTTTGCGAAGTAATCAAAAATTGAAACTAAGGTTTATTTTAGATTTCTAATTTCTGCAAGAATGTTGAACTATTTCTTGCAGTAGTCCTATGTTCAAAACATACCTTAAAATTGAAACTAAGGTTTCTTTTAGATTTTCTAAGAACCTTCTTCACTAGTTTAGTTTGGTCATCTTTTTTGCTAGTGTAGCCTCCACCGTAGCAGTGCCAACACTGTCGCGTTTCCTCCCTGTCGGCCAACCACGGCAACCCTATGTCCCCGAGCTGTGATGAGAATTAAATAAATCCATAATATGGCTTTAATATTTAATTAAGGTCAAAGGACCCTGTGGTAATAAACCTCCAAAGATTGCTTCTCGGGTACCCTGATCGAAGATACACTATGTGTAGCCTGACGAGATGACTACTTGAAGAATATGTAAATTGGTACCTGGACCTGATTCCATGATATTCTTTTCGTGCGGTGGGTAAAGCACATGCTTTATCTACTCCAAACAATATGACGTTTTGGCCCTAAGTCTCTAACAACAACTACTGTAAAATTGTTGCCCATGTTCATCTCCCACTGACAACAACCAACAATCCAATTTTTTCTCTAATAATAGCTGCCTCTCTGACCAGACATGCTAGTTCTATAAGATGTCTTCCCCAGTAGACAATCAAGCATCTCTTCATTGGTATTTAAGGCTAGACGAGAAAAGGCCAAAGGACAATTCTCTCACAGTCAATCAGTCTTAATCATAGCAAATTCATAGATCATTCAGTGTAATTAGGGTTAGTCTCACATCTTGTTAAAGGTACCCTGCAACTAGTTCATAGTAATAAAGAGCATCCCTGTTCCCTCCTAAGGATTTTTAGCCATTTATCTCGTATTATTTTGTAAGATTGGTGACTTGATCATCAATAGCTAGTGTCGTCCATGGGGAAGAAGGTATTGAATCTTTGAAGTTCTTCGTTCAGTAAACCTTATTCTTTTGTGTTCCCAATTGTCATCACTTATGTGATCATGATAGGGGCTTGGGATGAGGAGAACTAGTTCGACTTGGCAAACTCTACTAACCTCAACAAGGACGTGTGCATCCACACTATGGAACATTATGCGTCGTCATCATCCTCTTCCATCCCAGGCTCACTGCTTGCTAAAACCAATGAGATCGACCAGATGGAAGAAGATTCACCACCCCCTCAATGGCATTCCTAGAGGAATCGGTTGTTCTAACTAGATCAAAATGCCCAAGTGCCTCTTCAAGCCTAGTGCTTCTGATCGGCAAAAATGGCAACAAAAGCTCAACGCCACAAACCAAGGGTCAGTGTACTCTCGATACGGTCATGGTAGGCCGCTATTCGTCGATGGCTCCTACATATTCCGAGAGTTGACCGACACCTGGTCGCAGTGTCGATGAAGCTACCACTGGCGGAAAACCGAGTAAAGCTGATAACTCTCAGCATTCGATCAACAATTAGCCAAATCAGGTTGAGTGCACCAAAAAGCCCACCAGAGGTGGTAATTTTCAACCGTTCCCCATCATGGAGGATCCTTGCCGAAGTGGTAGAAGGCACTCCCTTAGTTTTGAAGGGAGCTCGTCGGGAGGTTTGTGCTAGAGGCACAAAGTTAACATAATTAGTAATATCGATCAAGATGCTATGCATGATTCTTCACGACAGAACTTGCCACAACCCGTTGGTTGAAATGGTGTAAACGCTCATGCATCACCCCGAGATGGTGGAGGCAACGGGACTGGTGGACATCAATCGACTAATCCACCTGTTTCTACCCCACCATGCATGATGGGTCAAATGGGACAAGCGAGAGGCTCGAAGGAAAACTCAAGTCATTGTACACCTTCTGCCAACAAGAATCTTTTGAGACCCTTGGTAACAATCCAAAAATTACAACAAGTCAATGATATTCTAAACAACCATATCCAACTCTAGCAGAAACTCCAGGATATGCTCAGGTTGTAGGACAGGTGTTGGAGATCCTTCAGCAGACCATGCGGCGTACAAAAATATATAGGGAACAAAGGAACTCGTAGAGTCATATGGTGACTTCGTCTAGGCATTTCTCCCTCAGTAGAAGCCAATGTAGTTGAACTGGAAGCAATTCGACATCTAACACTAGACCTCCTCAATGATTCCAGCAAGGGAGTCACGAGGGAAGACGACTCTTCCATGAAGCCACTCCCCCCTCATCACGAGGAACAAATACTCGAATCGGGTGATCTACGGCATCACCTGAACCAAGTAGCTAGTCAATGACACCATGTAAGTGTCCACGACCAGGTTAAAGCACCAGTTCCTTAGTACGACTACCGGACGAACTAGTCTCCAACTGACTACAATTCAGTTCCTTTCCAAAGAAGGCACCATGACTCAAGCACAGGTTATCGGGCATTCTCGGTAGGCCTTCAAGCAGTATGTTGGTTGGACAAATTTTAACCAGCAAATCTAGAGAAATTCAATTAAACTCAAAGCCCATTAGAATTTCTCCAGATTTACACCACCTCCATCAGGGCTGCGGGTGGTGATGATAATGTGATGCAAATTACTTGCCCACGATTCTCGAGGGGTCTGCCCGGTCTTGGTTGCTTAACCAACCAGTCAAATCAATTTATACTTGAGAGTAACTCTGTGACCTGTTGATCATTAACTTCCAGGGGACATGTGATCGTCCTAGGAAAGATGGTGATCTCCACTAAATCCAGCAAGAACAAAATGAGACTCTCTGACATTATATCAAGAGGTTCAGCTAGGTTCATAATTCCATTTCAGATGTTGTAGACTCCGCTGTCATCTAGGCTTTCAAAACTAGATTGAGGAATCAACGATTTATGGAAGACATTACTATGAATCCTCTAAGAATGATCGTTGAGCTATTCGACATAGCCGACAGGTACGCAACTACTAGCGAGGCAGTTGAATGGAACAAGGCCATCAACTGGACAAAGAAAATTTCTCAACTCGGCCTGTATAAGAAAGAGAAGAAGCCCAAGAAGTCTTCCAGAGGTAAAAAGAATCGCAATCCCAATGCAAAAGAGGTTCTTGCAATTCTAGAGAAGTTCACTAAAGGCAAGTAGGACTATTCCGGTCAGAACAAGGCCAAAGCTCTGATCGACAAGTCCAAAAAGAATAAAAGGTGGTGTCCACTGCATCAAGTGGCAGGGCATGATCTACACACCTATCGTGCCTAGCAGAGAAAGTTGGAAGACTACTATTTAGGTAAGAGTCATTTCTCTCTCATCCAGGAGGTCAGGGAATTGAGCTCTAAGGAGGACAAGGATGGCGACAAAGAGATGGACTATTAGGAGCCACAGTACACTATCGACATGATCTTCAGCGGATCATCCTCCTACGAGTCCAGATGCCATCTGAAGACTATTGAGTGGGAAGTGAACCTCACTGAATCTCTGATCACCATCAAGCCGTCTAGGTGGTCAGAGACAACAATCTCCTTCAACCTTGAACTCAACTAGGTATGTTCTCTATTATCATAGAACCTACCATAAACAATTGCAAAGTTAGTTAAGTTTTAGTAGATGATGGTAGTTCTCTTAATATTTTGTTTAGGGGAGCTGTATAAGAAATTCAAGTTCCTAAGTCTAAAGTAAAGCCCGTGAAATATGCCTTTCATGGCATAGTCCTGAGATCTACTACTAAACCGATAGGGCAAGATTCCCTACCAGTTATATTCAAAAGTCCAAATAACTTCTAAATAGAGAGAATCTCATTTTATATGGTAGACTTTGAGACCGTATACAATATAATTCTTGGTCGACCAACTTTGGCTAAGTTCCTAATAGCCATGCATTACGGCTATCAATGTCTTAAAATACCAGGACCAAAAAGGATCATAACGGTTCGAGGGGATAGCAAGATGGCATATGCATGTGATCATAAATCCCTAGAACTGGTTGATGAACTTTCAATTAGAAATGCTAACCCGCCTTCTGTACAGGCCAAGCAATCAAGACCACAAGTGGCCCCAAAATCCTCCGACCAGATGAAGGAAGTTGCACTCGATAAAGACAATTCTCCAGAAAACATCAAAACATCATTTGGACTAGAAAATGCTAGTGTCACCTTTCATAAGATACTGGTCAGGGCAGGACTTGATCCCAAATAGTAAGAGTCGTTCATCTCCTTTCTCTAAGCAAACTCGAATGTATTCACCTAGTAGACATCTGACATGCCCGGAGTCCCTAGGGAGATGATCAAGCATAAGCTAGCACTCCGGCCTAACAAAAAACTAGATAAGCAAAAATTAAGATGCTTTGCACCTAACCAGAAGAAGGTAATTCAGTCAGAGATCGACAAACTTCTTAAGGTTGAATTCATTCATGAGGTCAACCACTCAAAGTGGCTCGCCAATCTTGTAATGGTTAGGAAAAGCAATGGGGAATGGTGAATGTTTCTTGATTTCACAGTCTTAATAAAGCTTGTCCGAAAGATGACATTCCCCTTCCATGTATCGATCAGCTTGTTGACTCTACTTCGAGTGTGAGTTATTTAGCCTTTTATATGCATATTTAGGATACCACCAGATTAGTATGTGTAAAGATGATGAGGATAAAACTTTCTTCATCATGCCATATGGCACTTTGTGATATGTAAAGATGCCATCTGGTCTCAAAAATGCTGGTGCTACTTTTCAGAGATTAATACAAAAAAAAAACCTTTAGTTCACAAATTGGTTGTAACTTAGATGTCTATGTTGATGACTTGATCATGAAAAGTATTAACATTGGGGATCACATCTCTGATCTATGAGAAACTTTCACTAACTTAAGAAGATATAAGGCAAAAATTGCTATGCACTCACCTTTACGGTACATTTACCGTGCACTCAAACTAAAAAAAGTCATAGAAAATTCCAAAAAAAATTTGGATGTACTTTATGGTTTACTCCACATATATATAAAATTTTAAGTTCAAATTCATCCTATGTTAAGAGTACCAAAAAAGAGAAAATCCTGACAAATTTAAACTCTTAACATTTGTTAGATTTTTCTCTTGTTTGTTACTCTTAACATAGCATGAATTTAAACTTGAAATTTTATACATAGGCAAATTAAGTTTTAAAATACATGTACAATTTTTTTCAAAATTTTTCATGACTTTGTTTAGTTTGAGTGCACCGTAAGGGTGAGTGCATAGCAATTTTTGCCAAGATATAATCTTAAGTTAAATCCAGAGAAATATGTGTTTAGAGTTTCCTCTGAAAAGTTTCTTAGATCCCTAGTTTTTATTAGAGGAATTGAAGTAAATCTAGGAAAAATAGCAGCCATCGAGCAGATGCGCCCTCCAACCACAAGAAGTCCAAAAATTAACCGACTATATAGCAGCGCTAAGTCATTTCATAGCATGATTGGGAGAAAAAGGATTACATTTCTTTAAGCTTCTTCGGAAACACAAAAGTTTTGAACGGACTAAGGAAGCAAACAATGCCTTTGAAGAGCTTAAAAAGTACCTTATGAGTGCCCAATCTTAGTCTTTCCAAACCAGGAGAAACATTACTCTCATACCTGGCTGGGACACCACAAGCCGTTAGTGTCGTACTGGTCGTTAAGCGTGACAATATCCAACTATCAATATATATTACATAAAGCAAACTCTTATATGGATTAAAAGAACTATATCTAGAGATACAAAAGTTGCTATATGCTCTTCTTATGACTTAAAAAAAACTAAGGTATTACTTGCAGGCCCACAAAGTGGTCGTACCGATTGGATAACCTCTTGGTCAAGTTCTTCAAAATAGGGAATCATCAGGATGTATAGTAAAATGGATGGTCGAAATTGGGGAGCTTGATCTCCATTTCATTTCACAAACAGCAGTCAAGTCCCAGGCTTTAGCAAAATTTATCAATAAGTGGACAAACCCTAAACCCACCTAAGGCCCGAATATGAACACCATGAGGAGTTGGCTATGTACTTTGATGGTTTCTTGGTGTTAAAGGTCTCATGTGCTGGGGTAGTTCTGGTATCTCCTACTGGAGAGAACATAAAATACGTCATTCAGCTAAACTTCCCGCTACAAATAATGTGGCAGAATATGAAGGTTTACTAGCAGGACTCCGAGTAGCCAAAGCGCTCAGGATTTGCAAACTACTAGTGAAAGGTGATTCTCATCTAATAGCGAATTAAGTCAAGAAATAGTATCAATGCTCGAGTATTGTGATGTCATCGTATCTAATAGTGAATCAAGTCGGGAAAGGCATTTCTTCAGTTTTGAGATTCAACATATTCCTAGAAAGGACAACTTTTTGTAGACCAGTTGGCATGGATGGCTTCCTTAAGATGACCTATCCTGCTTAGAGTTTTTCTCGAACAACTCAACAAACCCTCGATGGTTGAGCATTCTGAAGATGCTCCACTAGCCATCGTATAGATCAACTCCAGTAGCGATTAGATGACATCAATCTACGAATATCTTCAGTATGGAACACTTTCTGAAGATGACATAGAGACTGATCATACATCTTGAAAAGCCAGATCATACACTTTGATCAAATATACCATTTACAAATAGAAAACTCTTGGAGTATTGATGAGATGCATATCTCAAAAGGATAGTTTGAAATTACTATCTGACATACATGGAGGAGTCTACAGAGCACATCATTCCTACAGAATTCTGGTTGGTAAAGCCTTTCGACAAGGATGCTACTGTCAACTACTCTCCATGATGCAAACAACCTTGTGACAAAGTGTGTATAGTGTTAGTTTCATAGCCGACAAATACATCAACTTGCACAAACTTTGCAAACAATACCTCTTTTTGGCCTTTTGCAACCTGGGGCTAGACATTCTAGAACCTTTCCCACGAGCACCTGGGGGCATTGAATTCTTTTTTGTCATGATTGATATATTCATAAAATGGATAGAAGTTGAGCTAGTTGTTAAGACAACAAATAAAGCTGCCAAGAAATTTATTACAAAAAATGTGGTTACACAATTTGGTGCTGTCAGTTGTATAATCATAGATAACGGTAACTTGTTCTCAAATGGGAATTTTTAATAATTCTGCGATGATCTAGGTATCAAGGTATGTTACATCTCAATGGCTCATCCACTGAGTAACAATGCAGTAGAGCGATCCAATGGAATACTAATACAAGGAATTAAACATGAGTATTTGATCAGTTAATACAATGGTTAGGAACTTAGGTTCAAGAGCTTCCCTCTGTATTATGGGTTGTTTAGACCACAACCAATCGTGCGACCACCGAAACACCCTTCTTTCTAGTTTACGATGCAGAAGCTGCACTTCCTACATAACTAAAGATTGACTCTACTAGAACGGATCATTATAATGATAACAAACAAGTAGAATGATGAAACAATGACATCAATTTCCTTGAAGAATGACAAAACACAGCCTTAGTACATTTGGCAGTCTACCAACAAGCCATGCGAAGGTACCACAGTCGTAAGGTGCAGCCTCACAGCCTAGCTGTAGGTGATCTGGTTCTCAAAAAAATTCAAAGCCAGAAAAATTTCAATAAAATTTTGCTTAAATGGGAAGATCTATACACTATAGTCGAAGTCACCAGAGCAGACTCGGTACAACTCGCCATGTTAGACGGGCTTGTTCCACGTAATTCTTAGAACATTGATCACTTGCGTAAGTTCTATGTGTAAATGTACTTTTCTTTTCAATATTTCAATGAAGTTACATTATTTCTTTCCATCTCCAATGAGTATTTTCATTTTTATTTTATGTAGTAAAAAGTATACTGAGTTCAGTTGTGCCAGTCAAAATCGCATGTGACTATTTTTCTCTACGTACTGCCTCTTGCAAACAGTCAAAATTCAAAATTTTAAGCCATAACATAGCTCAAAAAAACCTACCCCTATTTTCCTCCGAACCCACTTCTAAGGGATGTCTTTTACTTTTGGCTTTGACATGTTGGTCAAATGCCATGAGAATTCTTATCGTAACCTTTACAGAGATAGTTCTTACAATAACCTACACGCTCTTTTTCAAAGAAAACAAGTAAATGAAGCGTACACTCTTTTTTAAAGAAAAACAAGTAAAAGAAGCATTACATAGATGACTAGACATAGTTGCTTACAAGCTCGGGGGCTTGAAGGCTTTTTCTCTCACTTTGACATCTTGTTCTTCTCTTGTTTAAACCTGGTCGAGACATAGAAAATCTCATAGTCAAAATCTCTCCTCTCTGCATATGGTCCTGTCTACTGGAAGGAGTTTCCTAGCGATAGCCTTTTTCCTACAATCTTTGCTATCAGTCAAAACTCAAGTATGAATACGTTTCGAGAAGTATTATTCATGTCGTCAGTTTTCAGGAATCTTGCGACCAGTTTAGATAAACTTTATAAATCTCATTGTTGCTCAACTATATGAATTCAATGCTAAGGAATTATCTACCGGTGAACAATTGTCACCATCCATCGAAGGCTGAAGACGACGCCAAATACTAGGCCACGTACCCCAGTCTATTGCCTGTGGGCATATCCTGAGGGTCTCTCTTGCTATATATGTTTTTCGCTGCAAGATTTTATTCCTATTTGGCCTCCCCGGCCTATGAAGTAAGACATCGGCCATCTGACTCGTTTATGCTTATTTGCTACTATACATTTTTAGTTATGCGCATGTATAGATGTGATATTTACATTTGTTATATTGTGTGAGCTAGATACTAATCTAGGGATTAGCTCATAATACATAGAAGATCCAGATTGTAAAATCCAGGTCGCTACAATTGAGCCTATGTTGCTTTATATTCTTCATCAAGCTCAACTAAATGTCGTTTGTGTGACCGATCGACTCTATTTGAATTATATTTCTGCATATATTTCAAAGTACAACATATTGTCTCTTGTTAGTACTGATTTATGCGTCCTAGTTATTTGCAATATTTGCCTTTTAGTAAAATTTGGAATTAAAATATTGCATACATTTTCAACACCTACTATGGATCTCCACTTCTTCCTCTTCTTTCCCATAAAACCTACACACATACACGGAAAGAAAAAAATTGTTCTTGTCATCCTCTCATGCTAATGTTGATGAAGGGTGCCCACCATTTTGATCCTACAAGTTATAGTGTAACCAAGAGCAATGGCTTCTCTTCTTATTCTTGTTCGTCTACAGCCTGGAGCAGGGGCGGATCTAGGCCTCGGGCTGTTGAGGCTATAGCATGAGGCCTAGCCCAATTACCAGTGGTAACTCCATGTAGTTTTAGGCCTTCAAATCATAGCTACAGTGGTTCAGCCTGGGGTGCATAGCCTAGCCCAGGGCTAAGAATTCTCAGCCTCCCCTCTTGAGCCACTCTCCCAGCCTTCTGTCACATGTTTCTCAGCCCACAGGGCAAAGCCCAATAGCTCATGGGGAAGGAACGAGAAGCAGAGCCCTAAGCCCCTAACCACATCGCATCTTACTGAATCGATTTGGTTCTCATCCCCAGCATCGTCACTGTCACACATGCCACCATCGCCCCTCTAGGCTTCTTTCCTCACCAGATCACCCCCCGCATCTCCTTGGCACAAGCCAACCACTGGTTGTCGATTGCTCTCTGTTGTGCTGGGCCATCCTACCCAACATGATTTACATATGTGTTGAATATTCATTAATTTGGTAGCATCTTATGTATTCCACTATGCTACATTATTTTTCTATGTTTTTCATATTTTGTTATATCGTTAAGCATAGAGCTCAAATTTCATATCAACTGTGCATTTGTGTCTTATTTTTCTTATGCCTTGGTGTGGTAGTATTTTGCATTAGTTTTAGCCCATTAGTTTTTAGCCCGAGGCGTCGTGCAATCCTTGCTCCGCCACTGGCCTTGAGCAGTAGTCCATGACTTTTTTGTTGGAGCACATAGACACACACATATGAAAATAGTTCCATACTCTTGGAAATATGTACTCCTACTTCTTATGTACTGCTTAAATGATATTGTTATACCTTATTATTCTTTTGAGCGTACTCTAATAATGATTATTAAATACTCTAAAGTGAGTTTCATGAAAAAATTAATTAAAATCCACTTTTTATAGCATTATATATATATACTCTTCTTTTATATATAGAAAAGGAGTATATAGCGAAAACAAAGGGCTTCCACAACAATTTTCAACAAGTCACATTGGAGTATCTTATAATTAGTATTTAAGTATATCAAAATGATAAAAAAATATAACATATCCGTTTAATTGGTATATTAAAAATAGGAGTATATATTTCCAAGATTACGGAATATATATATACACACCGTGATCCATTTGTGTCTTGCAACAAGCGAGTCTAACACTTTTGGTTTGGCCTGTGGTCGCGTACGTCGGGAAGATGAAATACGTGGTGGTGACCGGCGGCGTCGTGAGCGGGCTAGGGAAGGGCGTCGCCGCCAGCAGCATCGGCGTCGTCCTCAAGGCCTGCGGCTTGCGCGTCACGTTCATCAAGATTGGCAAGTCCTTTAATTTGGTTCTTGTTCATTCGCTTCTTTTCGGGTTCAGTAGAGTGAGTTAAAGGTTTTTCTTGGCTCTGTTTTCATCAAGACAGGCAAGAATCATTTTAAGTGTGTTTCTGATATTTTTCCCCATACTTTCAATGGAACTGTGTGCTTCTTCATTCTTGAATTAATAGGTTTTACTTGGGTTCTTCGGATTGTTTATTTTCCCCTTTTTCTGAATACACTACTGAATATATCGATGGACAGGCCGTTGAAACTTTAGGATTTCTTGAACTAACGTTTTCCTATCAATTGTCAAATTGAACTTCCAGTGATGCTGTTTGGTTCACTCGGTTGTTAATTAGTCAAGTTACAATTTGTTAACTTTCTGTATTCTTTTATTTCATTTTTCTCTTTTGCGTTGTACCCAAACTAGTTCTGAATTGTCTTTTCTAAATCTTTTTTTAATAAGGCAGGAGAAAGAAGGAATTTTCTTTTCTAAATCTACAATGTCTTTTCTAGTCATTAAGGATTTTTTCAGTACTTGGCGAACCGTGTGCTCTATTTTCACTTTTTTTCTGTTTATTAATGCCATATCCATTTACTAATTTATGTTTCATTAACACGCAAGCACAGATCCATATTTGAATGCTGATGCTGGAACCATGTCTCCTTCCGAGCACGGGGAGGTTTTTGTTTTGGATGATGGCAGCGAGGTAAGAGCTAGTTCTGTCATTGCATCAATCAGACAAGTATTATAGTAGCAATATCCTTTTGGATGCATGGTTACTCAACTGACGGTAATCTGCAAAACTTCGGTAAGGACGGAATTATCTTTTTTCCCCCTTTGGACTGATAAATCGTGATGTTGTAGGTTGACATGGGTCTTGGAAACTACGAGAGGTTCTTGGATGTTGAATTAACCGGAGACAACAACATAACAGCTGGCAAGATTTATCAGGCACTAAATTTGTCATGTT
Organism: Dendrocalamus latiflorus; assembly: GCA_017311315.1. Classification (NCBI taxonomy): domain Eukaryota; kingdom Viridiplantae; phylum Streptophyta; class Magnoliopsida; order Poales; family Poaceae; genus Dendrocalamus; species Dendrocalamus latiflorus. Next base: position 8,841,772 of record CM029664.1, read on the forward strand.
CTCTGCAATTTGCCAATGTATACAGCTTCTTATCCGTTTTCTTGATGTAGCTTGACCTATAATGATTGTTTTTACAGTATGTGATAGCTAAGGAGAGACGAGGTGGTTATCTAGGAAAAACAGTTCAGGTTTGTCAGTACAGTCCTGAAGTACCTTTCATAGTTGCTATGCTCTCATCTATACAAAGTGCTCATGGAAGTCGCTATACGTCTTTTTCTGAACCTCCTAAGGTCATACCACACATTACGGATGCGATTCAAGAATCGATCGAACGTGTTGCAATGATACCTGTCGATGGGAGAGAAGGGCCACCTGGTGTTTGTATCATTGAGTTGGGAGGAACAATAGGTCTGGGAATTGGGATGTGATTAGAAAATTATTTTGAACAATTTGCTCATATTGTTCGTTTGAGAAATGAAATGGTATCATCCTTAATTACGCAGGAGATATCGAGTTGAGACCATTCATCGAAGCGTTGAGCCAATTTTCATCACGAGCTGGTGCAATACTTGTCTAGATTTTACGTAGCTTGATACTTTTCAGCTAGTTGCTTGGTCTAATTGTCTACCTCTTGTTTCCAGGGCCTAACAATTTTTGTCTGGTACATGTCAGTCTTGTCCCCGTTATAAACATTGTTGGAGAACAGGTAGAACATGCTGGACATTTATCGTTTGTTTTCAATTTTCAAAATGTGATTGGTTTTACTGAATTCAATCATATGAGCCCCTTCTTTATTTTGCTGTAATTGAAAAATGCAGAAAACTAAGCCTACACAAAACAGTGTTCAGAGCCTTCGAGAGCTTGGATTGATGCCAAACGTTCTAGTTTGTCGTAGCGCAACAGTACATCATTTATATTCTCTTGTTTTAATTACACCCTTATATTGTCCATTGGAACATTTGGTTCTAATGGGCACCTTTCATCCATAATTTGCAGCCTCTGAATAAAAATGTCAAAGAGAAGCTTTCACAGTTTTGCCATGTTCCGGTATGACACTATGATAATCATATTCAGTATTCACATTTCATATATGCTTTTGAACTGATTCATGAAATTACTTTTTTCAGGTTGAATGCGTTGTTAGTCTATACGATGTTTCGAATATTTGGCATGTCCCTTTGCTGCTAAAAGTACGTGCCTTCCATTTCTTTTGTACCACATCTTGAGGAACTACTAAGTACTTCGGAGTTTGGACATCCATTGCTGAGAATATAGTCTCCATTTCTGTTGTCAGGATCAGAAGGCTCATGAAGCTATTTTGACAACGCTAGGATGTGAACAGTTAGAATTATCAGCTCAACCTATTATTTCATTGTTCAAATGCCCTTGATTCATAGAGTCATTCTTATTTAGTTTCCATTTGTCCCCCCCCCCCTAATTTCACAAGTTCTTTCTCATTTGCATCTTGAAATACGCAGTTTAACTCAGGAACCTAAGTTGGATGAGTGGATGAACAGGGCTAGAACATACGACCAGTTGCATGTTCATGTATGCTCCAATCCACTGTATCTTACCTTCCATAGTACTTAACTTCTTTTTTCTTTTGAGAACCTTCCATAGTACTTACTGGCTTATTGCTATTTTTCAGTCTCAGTTTATCACACCTCTCTCGCGCGTATACCCCTTTCTTTCGCGTTTAATTGGAGCGCATATATATGCAGGTGAGAATAGCAGTTGTTGCAAACTACACCTGTCTTTCCGATGCATACCTCTCTGTTCTCCAGGTGAATGATGAGCTTGGCAACTATTCAGCAGCAGTGTCTCTTTCACCTTATCTTAGAACATGCTTCAGAGTTCTTCAGTTTTCTTCAGGCATTTGGATATGATACTTGATGCTGACTGAGTCTAGTAATGGTGTACTACTCTTCAGCCTTCTATCCCCACAAAGAATAATTTTGCATTCATCAAGATATTTATTCTTTCAGGCGCTGCTTCATGCGTCGATTGCGTGCCAGAGAAGGCTTGCGGTCGATTGGGTCCCTGCTTCTGACCTAGAAGAAAAGACTGCAGATGAGGTTTCACAAAGTGCTGTCATATTCTTGCTTTCACCATCACTGAAGAGTAGTTGTCATGGTCTAATCATGTTGCTTATCTGAATGTTCTGCTATTACCCTATAATGCTGTTAACAGTCACCTGACCTCCATGAGAAGGCATGGAGACTACTGAAGGTGAAAAACAATATCACAAACTAATTACTATAGAGCATTGTTCATTAAGTATGATGTCTGTGTTCATGTTTAGTACCTGAGGCACACCCATTTTCTCAGGGTGCAGATGGTGTCGTAGTTCCAGGAGGATTTGGGAATAGAGGAGTCCAAGGCAAAATTCTTGCGGCAAAATATGCCAGAGAAAACAATGTCCCATACCTAGGCATATGCCTGGGGATGCAGGTCGCTGTCATAGAGTTTGCACGGTCGGTTCTTGGCACGAAAGACGCCGACAGCGTGGAATTTGACATTAGCACGGCACACCCATGTGTAATTTTCAAGCCTGAGGTACGAGTAGCCACCGAAGCGTGGTTGTGGATGTGTGGTGGTTGCCTCGTTACTTTCTTGTGTAGTTATCTGAATGAACGCTGATGGGCTTAAAGTTGCAGATGGGCACAGCAATGAGGGCCGGGTCGAGGAGAACTTTCTTCAGAACCATGGACTGCAAATCTGCTAAACTGTAAGCATCAGGCACATGTTTCCTGCAAAGTTCTCTACAAGGTTGCTAAGTACAAGTCACATGGTAGTTTTTGCGTCCTCTCAACAGCTATGGCAATGTAAAGTACGTGGATGAGCGCCATCGACATCGATATGAGGTGAGAACCATAGCCCGGTATTTGAAATGATGCATGGAAATCACTTCAGATTTATACAACTCCTGTTCCAGATCTGAAACCTGCCAATTTCTAGGTTAATCCCGACATGGTTGAGGAACTTGAGAATGCCGGTGTTAAATTTGTCAGTACGAATGAAACCGGGGACAGAATGGAGGTAATGCTCAGCAGATCCATGTAATGTTTATGTGTCAGATCGGCCAGGCAAGAACTCCAATCGATATATATATATATAAATGCCTGTGTACTGAATTATGCAGATTCTAGAGCTGCCTTCACACCCGTATTTCGTGGGAGCTCAGTTCCATCCGGAGTTCAAGTCCAAGCCAGGCAGACCCTCTCCATTATTCATGGGTAAATTAAAACCCAAACCAACACCAGTTCTCAAACACAAGCAGATCAAGCCAACACTAACTGCAATGTGATGCTCCATTTTTCTGAGTTTCTTCTACTACTTTCAGGGTTCGTAGCTGCGTCGTCGGGGCAACTCGACGCCTTGTCGCAGAGCCCTGGCCTTCAGAACCGGCCTATCCCCATGAAGGTCATGTCCGGATCAAGTGGAAGTAGTTACAGCAGCGGCTACGCGAGTAGCCTAGAGGAAGGCCTCCTTGGCCTGCACGTCTCGGGAGCGGCACTAGCGCATTAGAACTAGCGCATTAGAGCATATACAATGCAAGATGCTTATATATGAATGCTTAAAGAGAGAGAATATAGCCACATCATCAAGCACTCATGCAAAAGTTATTCCATCCAATGCAAGCATCTCTTCCATAAGTGCTTAGATGCTATATTTTCTATTAATAGAATCAGTTATATACATAAGCATCTACTAAGCACCGGTGCTTATTTAAGCATTGATGCTTCAAAATAAACACCTTATCTATCCTATGTGGTAAGAAAAAATAATTTTTCATTGCTAAGCACATCTCTAAACGTCTGCATTGTACCTGCTCTTAGCACCCTGCGGCCGTACCAGAAGATGCTTCATCTGTGTGTTGGACTTGCAATGTTTTTTATAGAGCTGGTGTGGCAAATTCAGTGATCCTGTAAGCTGTAACTGCAACCGGTCTGGTCATTTTCTCTCTCTTTTAATCCGACGCAGAAGTTGCCGGCCAAGATTTTCTCCAGACCAAAAGTCGCTTTTTCTCAAAATAAAGGTGAGTTTTTTTAGGCTGTGACTGATGGTTTATGATTATAGTCAATAGCTTCTGATCTTAACACGAACACTCATGTGATCCAAACCAAATGTTAATAAGCCGATTTAAAAAGTCAAATGTGATCGAAATCAAATGTTAATAAGCCGCTTTAAAAAAAACTGTCCAATAGACCGTTTAGAAAAGATGACGGAAAACTTGACTCATTTATTTGTCCAAAGAAACTATAAATCATAAATAATAATTAAAAAACCACCCTGTCAAATCTTGTAGCAACCTCGTCCTTGCCCTGTAATTCGTATGCATCAGAATGTGTGTGTTAGACAGGCGTAGATAGGCTGGATGGTACGTAATCCTTGCGCCTTATGTTTACAGCCTCAATTCTCAAACGTATCGTTGGGTCGTGGTTTTGGCTGTGAGACGCGCGGTTTCACTTGGAAATTGCCAAGCAAATGCCTGCGTCCGCACGCTCATGGTGTAGCGAGATGAGGCCGTCGAGATCCACGACAGCAAGCGGAAGTAAGGCGAGGCGGCACGGACGCGGCCGTGGCTATAGGTGGAGGGCACAGGGCAGCCGTGAGCCCGTGACAGAGACGAGCGGAGACCGGGTCGGTTGCACGCAGAAAGTTTCAAATCGGGAACTTTCAAAATCGAAAAGGTTTTCAGATCGGAGGACTTCCAAATCGGAAATTTCAAATCAGAAATTCCGCCTCTATCCCAAAAAAATCAACTCGAATCGAGCAAAATTCAAGCGATTATGGGGGGATTCAACTCGTTTTTTTACCTCGGTTCAAAGAAAATTCGTCTCGATTTCCAAAAAAGAATCAAAAGCAGGGTTATGGCAAAACAAAAGCTTCCCATCCGGCGACGGGCGACGCGGACTCCTGGACGGCGTCACAGGGCTCCCCGGTTGGTGGTGCGAGCTCCATCCTCCGCCGGTGGTGCGCGCTCCTCGGAGGTCCGGAGTCGGCACCGAGATGCGGCGGCGCGCGGTCGACAGCAGCGATGGGATCGGTGGATGCTTCTGGGAGAGGGAGAGAGAGAGAGAGAGAGAGAGAGAGAGAGAGAGAGATGTGGTAGCTAGAGACTGACTGAGACGAAGCATTTGTGGGCTTTCGGGAGGAAAACAAGCGAATGCGCCCGGAGCAGACCTGGCCGGGGCCAACTGTGCCGGCCCGACACATGTTTCAGTTGGTACAGTCCAGACACAGCTTTGACATAAATAGTAAATGGGCCGAATCGGTCTGACCCGACTAGATGTGCTATGTTTAAGTCGACATCTCAGTACAGCGAACTGATCTAACACGGTATAAACAGTATTTCTTCTATGGTAGTACAGTAAAACTACTTGTGTTAGTGTTATTGTACTTTTCTGAACGTGAATAGGTGACTTAACAATAAAATTACTTGTGAATGACAGTAAAAATACTTGTAACTCAGTGACTGACGGACCCCTTTGGCTAAGTATGCTAGGTGGGCCTTAGCACGGTTCAACCTCTCTCTGTGTTGTGCCTAGGTCGGAGGCTAGGCACGTGGGCCGAACGATGCTATACAGCACGATAACTTATTTAGACCATCTGTGCTACGGATAATCAGATCGTATTCTATTCAGATCTGTGTTATGCTATGCTGGACGGCCTATTTGGTCAGGACTAATCTTAGACTGAATGTTGATGCCCATGTGATACAGGCATCCCAATCCATGCGTCACGTGCAGGAATGCGTCTGCACAGATCAGGTAGGTAAGGGTTCCTGTAAAATAGCATTTGCGTTGGCCATTTGGGCTAATTTTGTTACCCTCCGGACATCTCCAAACTAATGCTCTGTTCTTTTCAATTTTTAGTGGTTTTTGACTTTTCTCGGTAATTACTATTTATTAGATTAATCAATTATAGGTAAAAAAACATATGCCGTAGTTCAAAATAACATATCATAAGCTTGCCCTAACGCTCTCTGCCAATTGCCGACGTCCTCTGTAATGAGATTGAGAATATTCAGCACCAACTGATAGTAATTGTCGAAAAATTCCCCTGTTCCTCTCCTTCCGTAAATTCCAGAGGACGTAGATTAAAATTCCATCGAGTTCCTTCTTTTCTTTTTGGTACTACTTTGCGAAATGTCCGCCCAGCAGTCAATAGTACTCGACTGATTTGTTGCTGATTGCGTGGTGATTTGTGGTTCGTCTTTTCCACCCACCAGTTAAGAGTACGCGGCTGATCTACTGCTCATTGCGTGCTGACTCGTTGAATCTATCTATTATATACTTAATAGTTGGTGACATATCTTTTATAGTTGCTAAAAAATATACTAAAAATTCTCACAAAAATATAAAGTATCTAGCCTTTAATTTGGTGTGTCCTAATTTTAAAAGCTCAAATTTTATAGTTAACTTAGATATGTAAATTTCTATCTATATCTAGACTAATTATACACTTAGAGAAAGACCTAGCTATTAATCTAGTAGACCCGAGTTATAATGGTTGAGATTAAATAAAAGAGTACATATCAAGTACAATCCAATTAAGAGAAATTCGGAATTAAAAATAAATAAAAATAGCAATTTCATTTCTATACGATTTTCAAAGTAACATCCATAAATAACTAAAATTTGCAATAATAATTAAACAAAAATTAGCAAATTAAAAGAAAGAATTCATATCAAGTACAATCCAAATTAACTAAAATTTGAAATAGAAAATAAATAAAATTAGTAATTTAATTTTCATATGAATTTCAAACTAAACCCCTGAAAAACTAAATTCAGAATAATAATTAAAAGGAAAAAATAGTTTTTTAAATGAATTCCAGCCTAAAATTAAAAAGAAATCCATGGCAAGTACGATCTAAATACATGCAAATTCGGAATAAAAACTAAAGGTTGATTAGACATTTGATTTGAAAACAAATTTGAAACATATCTATTTATATACTAAAAGTCGATGACAACCCTTTTAGAGCTGCCATGAAAAAAATAGAAATATGCTAGAAATTCTCAAAAAAATTCATCCCTCGATTTAGTTGACCCTTGTTATGGTCAGTAAATGATTACCATTGTATGTCTTAAGTAAAACAAAGAATCTTATAAAACAAGGTTACCCATTATAAATTCTAGATTAACTCAAATAATAAAAAGGATTCTAGATGGCCCGCACTAAAAGCCATGTACAAGAGGACATGATGTGGATATAGATATGTTGTCATGTTTAGTACTTTTTAGTTAAATATATTATTTGATTGAAAAGAATTATTAAGTCGTATTAAATATTGTCAGGTGAATTTTGTTACTATTAGGTTTTTAATTATTACACTTTGAGATATAGAACTACTACTATTTTATTAAATTATATGTATGTCCGTATTCGATCTGTCCTTGAAAGAAGTGTTATATGTCAAAATAAATGATATCATTGTAAAGATCTCGTCAAGCTGGTTGAGACGGATATATTATTTATTATATTTCGAGCTCGGATGAGGAAGATACAAAACTTGTTACCTACTTTTGTCTATGACAGGCCCAAAATTTGTGGGCCCGAAAAACAGAATATGTTAGGCCCACATGCCCACTAAAAAAAATGAAACATAAGGGACGTGATGAACAATGGTATATTGTCAGCCCAAAAAGAAAAACGATCATTGAGACAGAGGAAACAAAAGTCTGAATCACAATTTCTTTCTTAAAAAGTCTGCATAATGTTGCTCAAAAAATAACACCGTAAGGCTACCTGCTCTGTCAATCACCATCTAGTTGCTTAGAGCTCAACAAGTAATAAGGAGCTTTACGAAATCTTGATGTGACAAGGATTCCATCATAAAACAACACCCACTGCCTCGGGATATGTATGCTACTCATGCCAATGTGCTCACTCACATCCTCGAGCCTGCTTGAAACGATTTCGATTTCTGGCTTTTTTTTTCTTTTTTGAATTTATTCATTTGTATTGTCTGTAATGGTATAACGAGATTTTTATTTTTAATTTTTTAATTAAATGGCTCAAAAAATTAACAGTTGATACAATGCATTTTTAGTCGAAAACAAATAGCCACAGCTGGAAGCTGTGAATTAAAAGCCGTTTGGAGCAGCATCGAACCAATTCATCAAGCAAAGCCCAAACACACTTCGCCATATTACACTACAGTACACCATATCGTGGCGACGATGGAGAAGGTGCTGCGGATGGTATAGCGGGCGGCGAGTAGGAGGTCTTCGTTGTGCTTTGTGTACTTATATTTGTTGCATACGTATTTTACTTCGCAGGCACTATAACATAGTTATGTATGAATTCCCTCGTGCTAATATAACTTACGTTACTGCTTACCAATCGTTCCTAACTTTGTAGCTCAATCGTTGAACGACTTGGCAGCACATAGTGGTAAAATGGTTAAGCGACTAGTCGATGTGTCGCTCAACCATTGGGCCGCTGCTTGTTGTGTGTGTTGTGGTACTAAGATTAAAAATGCTATCATATTGTAACTTGTACTTCAATCAGTACTTTGCTTGTTGTACGCAGTGTAAAACTAATTACATCGTAATTGCAAACTTTAACTTCATTTGCAATGTCAATCCATCATCTCTACAAAGCAGGATGTGATCTTACTATGCAAAGTAGGACATGACCTCGCTCTGCAAAACAGGAAGTGACCACTCTCTACATAGCAGAACATGATTTCTCTCTGCAAAGCAGTACGTAACCACTCTCTGCAAAGCAGGACGTGACATTGCTCAGCAAAGCACAAAGAGACCATTTGATTGCCGCAAGCTTCCTTCTCGAAGGGCACGGTGCACAGATGCGAAACATAGCCATGCCTCATTGCAATGGAGCTGCTACAGCTGCGTCCGCTCCCGCTATAAATACAGTGCTATTCGGCTAGGAACTTCTCACCAACAACACTACCTAGATAACATGGACAAGGAGGACAAATGGAAGCACATCCACGAGCTCTTGAAGGATTGGGAGGCTCCCCAGCATACCGTCGCTCGCCATAGGGCATTTAGTCAGCAGCCTAACACACACCACTCACCTCCGCAATAGCCACATCCAGAGCTTATCAATCTAAGGAGGCTGCCTCGCAGTACGCCCAACAATTCCGGGTCGAGTGTAAATTCAAACTCCATTTAGTTGATTTTTTTAATAATGACAAATACATTAATGAAACTAACTTGTTTATCATTTATAATATTGCCTAGTCTTGTTTGGATGTGATAATGACAAATAGTTTTAGATAAAATGACAAATGCAATTATAAGACTAACATGTTTATTGATTATGATATTACTTAGTCTCAATTGGATGATGAAGTGAAAACCATGGAGGTATATATTCGATATCATATTTTTATATCTTAATGAAATCCTTGGAGTAAAAATATAGATTGAACTTCACAAAATAGTCTAACTTGAATATGTGCATATGTCTTCATTATACATTCTTGTATACACACGTTTAGGAGGGAATTCACTCTATGTTTTGAGATTTCATTAGTATTGATCCATGTTTATCTTTCCACTTGTTAATGATCTTTACTTTAAACATTTCCCTTAAGTGTGTGTGTGTGTGTGTGTATTTCAAATTTATTTAGGTGGTATATTAGAGGTGGGTGTAATTACACCCGGGTGTAAAAGATATTTTTCCTATATATATATGATCTACACAAGTTATATATATATATATATATATATATATATATATATATATATATATATATATATATATATATATATATATATATAACTTGTGTAGATCATATATACTCAGAATCAGGTTGTCATCTAGTTCCTCCATTATGTGTTAATTATGGTTTGGTGACAACCGACAAGACATAGTAAATGGCATAAGCACTGCATTATAAAAAATCTAGAGTATGCAAGTGCAAAAAACATGCAAAATAAAATAATGCTTTGGAACAAAAACAAAAAGGTTTTGCCTGATTGATGGTGCAATCTATTTGCAGATACTCCCTTCGTACTTCTCCAAAACCCAGATCACTACTTTTTCGGTCAACACAACTATAAGAAAATGAGGTGGTTAAAGTCAATAAAACAAATAGCAAGGTTAGAAATCACAAGCCAACTACAACCCTTAATGATGGACAACTGATGAGAATAAAATTAAATAAAAATTTAGGTCTGTCTTTATGGAGATATTAACCTTACAATACCAACTGTAACTATGTTTTGAAGAGAAAGTGGGTAGACCAAAAAACAACCCAATCACCTGATCGAAGTTTACATGATGATCCAAGTCTTGTAGCTGGTAAAGGGGTCTTAGATTTAATCTTCACAACAACGATATTAGAGTGGCAGTCAGCATTGAGAACAACACCTTCAAGTTCATGTCCTTCTTGTAAAGTCACGCTAACCTATTAGAATTTCACCCTTTCTGAGATAAAATGAGGAAGTAAACAAACATGAAAACTATCACCTGGATCAAACAAAATGCTGGCAGAACAATATTAATAAGAGAAATTTGATAATTTGCCCATTCTTTGTTTGACAATAGCTCATTTACTCCATAGTTGGTTTTAATTGATAATTTGCCCCCATCTTCGCTGAACCATTGATCATTTGCCCTTTTTGATAATTTTGCCCTTATCTTTCTTTTCCCTCCTCTTCTTTCCTTCTTACTCTGGCCATGGCTGACCCAAACCACATACGTCGTCGCCACCACCGATGCTGGAGCATCACCAAAGAAGTCGATGAAAATGCCTGCGTCCACCTCACTCATGTAGAGGTACCCAGAGAGGCCCGCATGAGGATGGTGTCATGGGCGAGGTCGCAGCCATCGCCAGTGACGGTGGGCATGCGGAGCGTGAGGTCGGCGACGAGGTCACGGAAGTGTTAGGAACTTTGACCACGACTGTTATAACCACGGCCGCTACGACCACGAACTATGACCACGACCGCTACGACCACATTCACTTCGACCACGACCGTTACGAGTAGCAGTGGTCCTAGCAGTCATGGTCATAACGACCGTGGTCAAAGTGAACGACCATTATGACCACGGCCGTTACAACCACTGCTACTCGTAATGGTCATGGTCGAAGTGGTCATGGTCGAAGTGAACATGGTCGTAGTGGCCATTGTCGTAACAGCTGTGGTCAAAGTCATAGTGGCCGTAATCGAAGTTCCTAACACTTCCGCGGCCTTATCGTCGACCTCATGCTCCGCATGCCTACCGTTGCCGGCAATGGGTGCGGCCTCGCGCATGACATCATCCTCATGTGGGCCTCTCTGGGTACCTCTACATGAGCGAGGTGGACGCAGGCATTTTCATCGACTTCTTTAGCGAGCTGCTCCGACATCGATGGTGGTGGCGACGGAGGCGGACTGGGTCAGCCATGGCCGGAGCAAGAAGAAAGAAGGAAGGAAGAGGAGGGAGGAGGAAGGTAAGGGCAAACTTGTCAAAAAGGGCAAATGATCAATGGTTCAGCGAAAGATGGGGCAAATCATCAATTAAAATCAACTATGAGGCAAATAAGCTGTTGGCAAACAAAGAAGGGGTAAATCATCAAATCTCTCTATTAATAATAAGAAAGAAGATAGAACTATAATTAATCTATCTTAAGCACAGCTATGATATGATAATTTGTGAGAAAAAAGTACAGAATTGTCCACTATACCATGGCTTGGGGTCATATTTGGCCCTATAAACATTTAGATCTTTAACTGTAGGACTTAGGCTAGAGACTATTGTTGGACAGTCTCTATCTTGAAACAATGGTAAAGGAGCAAGGACACTTAATTAATCCAAGTATAAAGTCAAGAGACAAATTTGAACCTCAGTCAAATTACAATTTGTCACATTAGTCCTAATTTTTGAAGAAGGAAAATAGTGCATAAAAGCTTACATTTTAAAGCTTCCACTGGAGGGTAGTTTATCACGTAAAAACAATTTACAAGGATAAAATGAAATATATTATTAGAAATTATATGTTGGCCCTTCCCTCTAGTGTTCCCTGGAGTTATAATAACCCATCAGCGTGTATTCAAAATTTAACAAGAATCATTGACTTATATGAATCAGGGAACAGATAATATATATGGCAATACTAATAGCTCCAAGGCTACGCCAAATATGGAGATGTGGTTGTTTAAGAACTTCAATAATTCCAATTCATGCATCATGTTGATTTCATTTGTCAAAGATAAGTCACACTGTCAGCAAATAACAGATAACTCAAGATGAACACAGAACCTAGTGCCAACTTAACAACCTTTCCCCTTAAAACTGCTTTTGTGCTTTGAAATTCTACAACAACATGGGCACATGTCAATATCATCCCATCTGGATCTATTATAGTTCATGATTTAGTGCTCTTGTCTAGCACCCATCCATGAGTATCTACAGAAATAAGTCAACAAATGGTGTTAGTAACACTTACTTGACGAGCTTGCACACCTCTATATTTCACATGAAGCTCCGCCACTGAGATCTTGTTGGCAAAGGAGGAGGCCCTACAACCGGCGACCTCGCCCTCTCTATTTGGTCTCCGGAGCAAGCAGAGGAGGAGGCGCACCAACTGGCACGGATAGATCTATTGGGAGCGCGAAGGAGCAGCGGTGGGATTTACATGCTATCCAAGATGAGATGCAGGAGGAGAAGGAGGTGGGCAAGAGGCTGACGATCGTCGAGGCCAAGGATGTCTGATATGGGCATCATCGTTGCCTCTGGCAGCAGGAGTGCGGGGAAGAGGCGCATAGAAGGGGGTGACGAAGGAGGAGGAAGGCGTCGTAGATTGTAGGGGAGGGGTCCGAGGCAACAGAGGGGAGGCAGGAGCAAGCATGGGTGGGAAGGGAGGGGGCAAGGCGGCGGAGTGGTGATGGAGGAGTAGGCGGGGAAGAGGGGAAGGCGGTGTGGGTGGGAAGGGAGCGGATGAGGCAGCAGTGTGGAGGAAAGCGAAGGTGGAGGTAGGGTTTGGCGGCTGGATCTAGAGAAGCTGCAAGCCCACCTATCAATGCAAAAATAATGTGAGGGGAGGTGGAGAGGCAGATAGGTAGGGTTTGGCGGCTGGATCTAGAGAAGCTGCGAGCCCACCTATCAATGCAAAAATAATGTGAGGGGAGGTGGAGAGGCAGATGAACCACCACAGGAGTGGTGGTGAACCACTACCGCCAACTCCATCTTTTAAGTAGTAGAGAATATGTACTTTTCCTTTTTTTGTTTTAAGTCCAATTTAGAGTCATGCTCGGTCCTTAAGGCCGAACCAAGGAGGCACCCAATGCCTTTAAATAATTTTATACCATAACCTTTTGGTTTAGACCATGTATTTTCAAAATAGCTAATATTTCTTATTCCAAATTTATGCTATGCACTGACTTTTGAGAATTAGACGATTTTCTTGAGGATACCTTTATTGTCTTTGTGATTCCTCATATTTTATAGGAAGAATGTCATGTCTACTTTTGTGTGGTCGAGTAGACGAAGATTGAAGTATGTGGTTGGCAAATTGTTTTGTCAAAGGTTGATGTATTGAGATGGTTGGCGCTATCGGTGCATCAGGTTGCACGGATCCAAACTTATTCTTGATCCTACATCGTGAAGATCAGGCACCCCGTATCAGGAAAACAAGGATATGGACGTGCAAAACTAATGAGTAAAAGCCATACATGAGGAAAAAAGAAAAAGTGGCACTCGAAAAGAAAAAAAGAAAAGACCTATTCTACGTGCACGCTTTCCAACGATGTGTGTTTTACAACTTTGATTTTTTTTTGCTAGAACCGCTATCAATGTGGTGAATTCTAATTAAACTTGAACTATATCAACCATTTGGTGTTATCTATCATTCAATAAAAGTATAGGATGATTGATTATACCAGCTAAGAAAAAAGAGAAATATGTTTACTAATCCATAATCAATGGATGTCACATGATAAATGAGAATAATTGCTAGGAATTCTCACAAAAATAAAAGCATCTAGCTTTTAAGTAGGTGGACCCTTCTTACGATTAAAAAAATCATAACCAATGATTTTTATTGACCTATGAAAGTGCGCATGAAGTTGATTTACACTGTGATATGCATGTATGTATAGTTGGAGAACTATTGTATGAAATTAAGACACAAGATGCTAGAAATAGAATTGAACTCAAGTGGTCCATGCACAGACACGAACTTGCCTACAATATCTATTACAATTTGTATTTTTTAATTGTAATAATATGGATACAACTATTGTCTTTATTATTAGAGATGTCGATTGAAAATTATAAAGAACAAGTATTTCTTCCCAATGACAATCTACATTCTTTGTTTTAACATATACTACTATACATTAATATCACAAATAAACCAATTCTACAAATATGGAAATCAAAGCGAATGGATAACCTATAAAAATTCCAATATTTGAATTCTTTCATGTGATCTGCAACCCTTTATTTTTGCATATAGTCATTTATTATCCATCACATATGTACCGTTAAACCAATTAAATATGCTCTAAGAGTGATAATTGCACACCTCACAATGCTAGTTCTTATATAAAATTCCTTCACATCCCAACTTATATAAAATTCTTGAACCTACATGTCAACATCTCTTTATCTCCTCACCTCTCGTTTCTCTCCCCCTCCATGAGGCAGGTGATCGAGAATGTTGTTTGAGCTATCCCTTGGTTCCTAAAGTGCGTGAGAAGACTATGGCCCTATTTAGGGGAGCATAATCTTTTTGAGTTTTTTTTCTACCGTAAGCTATAGCTAATGGATGTAGCTTTTTTTGAAAGCAATATGGCTTTTTGTTGGATTGACTGGCTGCTTTTTCTGTAGATGAACATTGAAATGTCTAAAGTACCATTGACGATGAACCGAACCGGAGGCTCCTATTATGTGGTGGCATTTGGTGGGTAATTCCACCAACTTCCAGTGGCAATATCCTAACTTCAACCCACCAAAAAGTAGCAAAGCACCTCTCCACTTTTTATCTTTTAGTTCATTCTCCTAGAGCTAATTTGAAGCTAGCCTATTTGGGGGAGAGGCTTCCGGCTTTTTGGAAGCAAAAGCTAGCTGTGAGGCCCCAAAACAGGGGCTATCCCTCACATGAGGGTGCCCAACATATATTGGACCCATTCATATTGGATTTTGCTGGTGACTTTTGACTTTGGCTTATGAATAACAATAGCTTTAGAGAAACCGTATGGAGATAGACACTTACGTGTGATTTTGACCGATATAAATGAAGCCACTACAGTCTCTACTACAATCGACTAGTAAACCCTACTTTGAAAAACACCCCATTTAAAAGCTAACTACTATAGAAAAGTCATTTGCTGTATAAAACGGTTTTTAGAAGTTAATACGAATAGGACCAAATATTTAGAAGTGCATGAAATGTCCTTGGTCAATTTTGAATAGAGCTGTCTAATGGGCCAGGCCTCGGCGTGCCGACCCGCGGCCCGTCACTGTTGGCTCGGTCCAAGCATGGCACGGCCCGTCTAGTTCGTGGGTCGTGCTGGCACGGCTCAGTGGACTGTGCCGTGTCTAGGCTGAGGGGGTGGCACGGCACGGCCCGTTAGTGAACACGGACCGTGTCGTAGCCTTTTTTGACCATTGAGATAAAAAATAATAATAGCAAAAAAATTGAAAAAATCAAGTTTTTTTCCTATAAATAGGGGGTCATACGGCCTTCATTCTCCACACCTCAAACCTCGCTTTCATTTCTCTGTTTAGCTGTGAAAAATCCGGTTGTATTTGTGCAAATTTGACAAAATTAGTGAGAAATTCATGCGAAATTCAGGAAATTTTGAAGAATGTTTGGAGAGCTGCATAAGAGGTAATAGACTAATAGTACTACCTTATTTTAATTTTTTTGCTATTATTTATTGGTTCAATAGTAAATTAATTGTACTTTACTATTTGAATTTATAGTTGATTCAATAGGGAGCTACGATTTTCAACTCTTCGAATTCGGCCTCACGGCGGAGGATATGCAACCCTTTCAAGAGACACATCCATCCGCAGAAGGTTTTCTCAAGTTGAGTTTTACTTGGTAAAGTTTTTAATGAGGCAGTCATGTCGTGTAATTTAACAAGTTAATAAAGCTCATTATGTCATTGAAAATAATCATCTTGATAATTAACAATATCTACAATTTTTCATATTTTCTACAATTTGTTCTTAATTTTCTATAATTTTTTGAATTTTTTCTTTTTTCCAGGCTTAACGGGCCAACCGTGTCGGCACAACCCATTAAGGCCTAACCGTGCCTGTACCGGCATGGCACGGTCGTGAGCCGTGCCTGTACCGGCATGGCACGGTCGTGAGCCGTGCCTAGGCTCATACCTCGGCCCGTGGGCCGGCACGGCAAAACCCATTTATTTGCCGTGTCTAAACGGGCTGTGCCTAAATGGGCTATGTCTAGATCGGATCCGTGCCATGCTGGTCTGGCACGGTCGAGTGGACAGCACTAATTTTAAATCCAATATATAGGGCCTGTTTGGGAGAGCTCCACCAGCTCCAGATCCACGAAAAACAGCTCCACTCCACGAAATTTTACCCAAACGCTTCAGCTCTGCGAAATCTGGATCCACCAAAATCCTGGATCTGAGGGCCAGATCCATGGATTTTATGGAGCTCCTCAAAGGGTGCTCCACCGTGGAGTTGGGTGGTAATTACCCACCAATACCACTGGTTACACACCCCATCCCACCAAAAGTGGTCATTCCCACAAAAACCTCAATTTCGTGGATCTGAAGCTGCTGTACAAGCCAAACACTCCATGGAGGGATTCCAAATCCACGGTGGAGCTGCTGCTTCAGATTCACGTTTTCAGTGGTGAAGCTCTCTCAAACAGGTTCATACTTAATTTTTGAAATTTGATATTTAAAGTAGGGTCTAGAATGTAGACTCAATTCTCAACCCAATAAAGTAGTAGTTTCTCAAGGACACTAGCTTGCTGGTGGGGTGGCGTGGCGTGGCGTGTGGCTCTCATCCATGAATGCCCGAGTCTCCACGGCACATGCATGCACGGTCCAACTGGGTCCTTGGCCCCTGGCACCACTCTGACACCTGATGCATGCGTCTCGACTCGTCCCCGCGCGCGCGCGGATATTCCTCGCATGGCATTGCACAGGACAATATTGATTGATGTCGCTTGTTGGTTTCTTGACTAGCTAGCTAGCTTGTCAGTCAAAAGCCACTGGCTGAGGACACAGCTGGCATGCAGCAGTTGCAGACTGTTGCAGCTTGCCAGCCTTCCGGATTTGCAGAACGGATATGACGCTTTGACTGCAAGTAGTTCAGATTCTGCTGCGCTGCGTACTACGTCCAGAAATCGCGTTCTTTCTAACTTATATACGGAATAGTTTTTATTATCATCTTTATAAAACGTTTTACCATAATAGACTTTTTTAAACTATTACCGATATTTAATTTATTTATATAAGGATTTACGCTATAGTTAAAACTAAACTATTACCGATATTCAATTTATTTATATAAGGATTTACGCTACACGCGTGCTCGTTAATTTAAGCCGATACAAGCGAGAGATTGAGAAACTTAACCGGCGCGCGCACGGTGCGCACGTACATGAACAATCCGGTGCCTGATGCACCATACACGACGCATGTACTGCATCCGCCCATCAAATTGCATGGACAGAGACAGGAAACTAAATTGGCAATACCACTTGAACATGTGTTCCTATTCGTCAAGCGTGAAGGTGACCACGTCTTTGATGTTTTATGAAGCGTAAGCTTGAGCTACGTGCGTGTATATTGAGAGACGTTTAGGATATTACCTGATAATCCATTACTAAGTTTGCCAAGTTAAAATTTAAATTTTATAGAGTGTGCGTTTCTTCATATGGGAACCAGTCAGACCGACCAAAACATATGCTCAAGCAACTGGTGGTTGTCGGTCAGACTGCCTAGGGATGTGGTTAGACCGCTAGGAGGTTACCGGTCAGACCAGCCTAAGCGGGCGGTCAGACCGCCGAGCGGTACAACCAGAGTTTTATTGACAGTTGCAATATTCCAAAGATGATTGTTTGCACTGGGCTCAACCAGTCAAACCGACCTCTGGTTGGCGATTAGACATTATTTCTTGATTTTTGGGAATTTGGTTTTGGGCTGATTTGAATTATGTTTGGCCAGTACATTAATATTGCATAAAGCATACTTTGACTAATGTGATCAAGTTATGAAGAATTTGTGTCCAGAAATGATTTTTTTGTCTTTAGATATGCAGAGAAGCTTAGGGTCAACCATGGTCAACAGCGAGGATCGGATTACGCTCAGGAAGAGCCGGGCCCAGGATGATAAAGGATATTGGGTAAAATGGTTGAGCTCAAATATGGCACAAGGTGAAAAATATTAGAGGAAAGATTAAACCAATGGGTTACACCAAGTGGCTTGGTCGGTCTAAGTAAGATGTGGTCCAGTGGAACCGAAATATGAGAGACCTGCCTACATATGGTAAACCATTGGTGCACTTACCCATGACAAGTATGGCGATGGCTTGCATGTAAAGATGAAGACCGGATCAAGGCTAGTACACATATTCACAACATTGAGATCGCATCCATACACATCGTAATTATTTAATTTATGACAAAGAGTTGAATACATAGACGATGCATAATAAGGTTTTACAGCATATGGCCGACCGGCCAAGTGTATACTAGAGTTAAAAGTAAATTGCAACGGAAGACAACTAAATAAGAAGAGACATCCAGTGGAATGCCACCATAGCTCACAGGCAACCGACTAGGGATTACACTCTAGAAAAACCCATCGTCGAACTTCCCAATGCTAGGGGCAAAGTATGTGTCGTCTGGCACATCTTTCTCCATTCTACGATCAAGAATAACTTAAGCAAGGTTAAGTACATTGCGTACTCAACAAAACTTGTAGTGTATTATAATTTATATATATAGAGGAAAAATACTTTTTACTCCCGGGTGTAATTACACCCACCTCTAATATACCACCTAAATAAACTTGAAATACTCCTTTATCACTTTAGGTATACTCATATACTAATTATAAGATACTCCAATGTAAACCATACAAAAAAATTGCAAGGGAGTCCATAATTTTTAGCGTATTTTATAAATACCTTCATATACGCACATAAAAAGGAGTATGTCGAAAAAATGTACATACCACCTATATGGTCTTAAATACTCGTATACTACATATACATACTCTTCATTACACGAGATACTCCCTACATTGTGATATACGACATAGGATGTAATTACACCCGGGAGTAGAAAAGATATATATATATATATATATATATATATATATATATATATATATATATATATATATATATATATATATATATATATATATATATATATATATATATATATATATATGCAAAGCTATCAAAAGATGAGGCTCTCTTCTAAGTTATTTTCAGTACGAAGCAAATTTTATTTGCAATATCAATAAGTAGTAATTGCAACGGAATTGTAAAGAGCATTGGACATGTAATGAAATAACATTTATATATACCTCCTTAATAGTAGATCAAATCCATTCGCAGCCTTTCTTGGCATGGTATGACACACGATTAGACGTACATGCCATCCCATTATATTCAGTGAAACAATTTGAAAAGAAAAATTATACCCATTGTGGCTGCATCCAAGCATGCTCATGACCGCAAGCACAACTATTTAAATAGTTTTTAACACTCTGCAGACGTTGTACAACTTTACCCACATGAGATAATCAATTATAATGTTGGCAACTTTACGCTTCCTTTGTCGTGTGACAAAAGTTGATTATCATAGAGCCTTTAGGTTATATAGTCCAAACCTTGCACCAGCCCGATGAATGGACAAACCTTCACTTGGGTGCTGGGAGTCCCAACGAGCAGACCTTCCCTCGGAACGTCCTTACTTATTCTATGCCCACAATAATGCAAGGTTAGACCTAGACAACTTCAATCAGCTAAAACTAGAGCCCATATAGCACATGTGGTTGTACGGTGTAACTTAGATGTGAGGCAACAACATTTAGTCCTTAATTAACCTGGGTGAGAATCTCTCCCTATCTACATGCGAGGTTCCTCCTCACATTTGACGATTTATCATATAACTCGCCCGCATCCAAAAGCTAAGTTTTTTATTTTATTTTTATACCAAACTAACAGAGATTCCTCATCCAGTCCAACATTTTGAAACCACCATGTTCACGCGAAAATTTGTTTGAAAGTTCAAACTTAGCCAAAACTAGTGCATGGCTAAACATCTAGACCATATGTCAATGTATTGTTCCCAATTTGACAGAATATATTGTCTAAACCATGTCCTAGATGTTACAATAGTGAGGATATCAAATTTACAAGGGAGGTTCAATGCATACAAGTGGTCATAACTACCATTACCCACAGAATAGCTATTTTAATGGAACATACACGAATGCATATTAGATTTTGCAAACAATATACAATAATTGAAATATTGGGATCAACATGGCCAAAGGGGGTGCTTGCCTTGCTTAAATTATCGTGGTCTTGATCTTACTCAAAACCTTCTCGATCAATGATTTTGAAGCTATTGATCTTCGTCTTTGTCTCGATCCTACTCGAGTTAGTGCTCATTCGGGACTTCAACTTCTAATTACGCGATAAGAGATCGAAAGACCAAATAAATCCAATGGACTGCAAAATATCCAAATAAATCCAAAGAGAATTTCATTAAGTTTTATTAGGATTGAGTTTGGTGATGTAATCTTAGAAGGTGAGGGATGTTTGACATAGTCGAATGGAGTTAGAGTGAATGAGGGGATGGCAGGGAAGCTTTGTTGGGAAGGAAAACAAGGACGGATCAAAGGTGAAGGAATATTCACATGAATATTCCACTTCTTAACTCAAAGAGGGCTATGAATAGTTGATCGTAGGTGCCTCGGGTTTGTTTGAATTATCTTTTCTCGGCTGGTACATTACCCTTTATGACTACTAACGTTCTTCGGCCGCTACAGTGTTCTTCTAACTTCGAACCTTCCTCGGCCTCTACAAAATTCTATTATGACTACTGGAGCCTATGACCACAGTAGCTAGAAACTCACGACCACTGTAGCTTATGATTTGCCACCATTATGGCTACCAACCTTACGAGTACACTTACGACTCCTTTGATACTTGGACGTTCTGACCACTACAGTACGTGGTCACTCCGACTACCGACTAGGTTATGTAGTTTTCAACTACCGACTAGGTCCTGTAGTTTTCAACTACCGACTAGGTCCTGTAGTTTTTTACTACCGACTAGGTTCGGTAGGTTTCAATTATCGACTAGGTCCTGTATGTTTCGACTACTGACTACGTGCTGTAGGTTTTGACTACCGACTAGGTTCTGTAGTTTTCGACTACCGACTACATTCTATCGTTTTCAACTACCGACCGGGTACTGTAACTTACAACTACCAACTACTGGCTACGTTCCATAGGTTTCGACTACCGACTACAGCACTTCGACAACGTCGATCCTACCACAACTCCGGTCATACCGCTCACACAGAGCTGGTACGACCGGTCTTTGACCACGCAAGTCTTTCAAGCACTGACCAAGAACTGTAACTTAAGATTACCAACTGGGTATCGTAACTTACGACTACCGACTGGGTACTGTGACTTACGATTACCGACCGGGTATTGTGACTTACATATACGGACCGGGTAATGTGACTTACATCTACCGATCAGGTACTGTGACTTACATCTATCGCCCGGGAACTGTAACTTACGTCTACCGATCAAGTACTATAAATTACGACTACAACCAGCGGTCGAAGGTTTCAACAACGGCAGCGATCGAAGATTTCGACATGGCGGCGATTGAAGACCTCGACATGGCAGCAATCGAAGACCTCGATAACACAAGCGGTTGAAGATTTCGAACCGGCTGCGGTCAAAGATCTTGAGAACAGCAGCAATTCAAGATTTTAGACTGGCTATGGTCGAAGATCTCGACAATGGCAACGGCCGAAGATCTCAGACCTGTTGTGATCAAAGATCTTGACACCAGCAACGGTTGAAGATCTCAACACTGGTTGCAGTCGAAGATTTTGACAACAGCAATGGTCAAAGATTTTGAATCTCAATTGCGGTCAAAGATTTTGATAGCGCTACCAGACTTCGACAATGAGTACTATGATTCTCTTCTGCACTTTGACTACTTCAATTCTTTTATTCACTCCAATCAGTATGGTACTCCTATCTCTCGAGAGAGCCACGACTTGTCGTGAGTGAGGGACTCCTCGACAGACGAGGTGTGAGCTAAAACAGAGCTGGGACCTCAGCCTGCATGCCTAAGCAAAGAATCGCGGCCCAACTTAGAGGGTAGGGTGGTCGACAGTGTGGTCCTATGGAAGCGGAGGCAAGCGAATGGTACTACAGGACTATGAGCTACTAGGACTCAATTCGGTGCCAGGGGAGCTTCCATCAAGGAGGAGGAACTCAACGAAGGAAATGACAGCACTCGAGAAGGAGCAGAGGAAGTTGGCGCCGGAGACCTCATTGGCGGTGAAGGGGTCCGCAGCGACAATGATTTCTGGCAACAGAGAAGCTACAAAATGGTGTGCATGACCTTGCTTGCATGCATGCGGAGGTACGGGTGAATGGAATCAAGGTACAACTCACCAAAGAGAGAAAGTTATATGGCGACATTCTGGTCGAAGATGTAGAAGAAAGCCTAGCTCGAGTGGTCCACTGCACGAAAGATCAATCAAATGAGTAGGGTGCTTAAGGAAGAGTTAAGACGTGTTGTGTCAGAGTTGGAGAGGAGGGAAGCTCACTGGAGTAGCTAGCACATGGTGGTGTGCTCACTAGCGTCGTGTACGACTTCTGTTTCTTGACGTTCCAGAGAGCGAAGTACTCAAGAATCATGCGCAAGAGACCAAGAGGGTGATCTGAAGAGCAATGGCACGGTTGGAGGGCTTTATAGGTATGGAAAGGCTAAGGTCAAAGCGTGAGTTCTCACGAGCACAACTGAGCAACGCGATCAAATACTCATCGTGGAACGCAAGACGCAGAAGGAGACAAGGGGGAAGAAATCCATTGTGTTGAGGCGACAAGTAGGCGGGGGTTGGTAGCAGCAGAGGAGAACTATGGGCGCAGCGTCAGAAACCAGGGACAGCTCGAGCCATGACCATGGCGAAGCTGGCGCAGGTGCGTGATGTGGAAAACGAACCCTGTCAGCGGGCCTGGCGTGGCAGTGAGCACAAAGAGGTGGCCTAACAATATTGTTTGGTTATAATCTTGACATGTATAGGGTTTAGGAGTCGTGTATTCAAGTACTTGTGTTTTTGAGTATTCATGGCAGTGTGTTCGAGTACTTGTGAGCTGGTCAAAGCTCTCAATCAAATGCAAACAGGTCAAAACTCTTGACGGCAAATTTAGCAGTCATGATGTAAAGCTAGGCACAAGTCGGGATGCACGGAGGAAAAGTGTGGTGCGGGGCATGGGCTATCAGAAGAGAGGAGAAATGATGGGCGTGGTATCAAAACAATAAGCATAGTATCAAAAACTAGTGGCCTATGTTCATGGTTTCTCAGGCTGCTGGCTGGAGGTGAAAGAAAGGTACTGCAAGTGGGGCCACACTCGACAGTGAGAGAGAATGGGTGAGGTGAGCTGAGAGGTTGGGCAATTGCTAGGCACATCAAATGAGCTCAAAAAATTATACACTTTTTGTGGAAGCTCCTGACATAGTACGTATGATTGTGTGAATTTTTCAGAGTTTTGTTTTCTCTTGATTTTCTAAAAAATCTAAGAAGTCTCCTGGTTGAATTTAAATTTACTTATTTGATTTAGATAGTTTCAGAACTTGCTTTGTTATTAATTTTTAGTGCCAAGATTATACTTGTGGGCTTTTATGATGCTTTTCATCATAAGTTTTCTCATGACAACTTTTGACCCTCTTTTTAGTATGATTTTTGAGTTTTAATTTGAATTGCATTCTAAGCACTTTTATTTTTGAAATTTAAACTTTCCAAAGAAACTCCAAAAGAGCCAAGGAAACAAAATTGCATTCAAAAGTTTAAATTTTTTTTTCATTTTTGCATGCCCTAGAATTTGGGATGTGTCATATGGTGTACTCTCTTGTCGTCCAGGTGGAGTGGTTATAAAACCTTCATTCTTAGGTAGTAATAGATCAATTTTGTTCATCACTCATGGTGTCTTCTTGATTTGGTTGATTTGCTCTTATTCTTATTAGTTTTAATCTCATTTCTTTCCTTTTACATCTTATTGTGTGTAAAGGATGTGTAAGTGATGGATATGACTCATGGAGATCAACTCCCATCCATCTAGGCACCAAGTGTTGCAATATTTCGATGTTGCTCGGTTTATTTGGATTTGACCTTATCTTGAGGTTTCTTAATCTTAGGGTTTTAGCTTCGAATCTTTGGGAGAAATTGCTTGCTATGACATGTGAAAACTCATCATGAGCCATCTTGGCTATCCTCTACTCATGAGCAGTCATATCCCAAGATTTTGAAGTTTGCTTGGTTTTGGTGCATTCTCGCTTGTCTTCGAAAAATCTTAGAACTTTGACCAAGATTAATGCGATCTTTGGATGGAATAGATTTCTGAGACCCTAGGCGAGGTTTGTTCAAAATTTTATCTCTTTTGATTGAGGATTTTGGGGGTTACATCGTTCTTGGTATTGGCTTGGGCTGATTTCCTGTTCTGAAATAGGGGAGCGATCAGGCCGCCCTTAGTCCTGCTCCAATTGGCCACCGGTCAGACCACCGACTGCACGCCGATCAGACCGACCACCGGTCAGACCGCACTCCTTGTGGTGGCCAAACCAACGAGGTGCTGGAGAATCGCTCTCTTGGGTTTTTGAGTTTATTGCTTTACTTTTGACTTGCAATTCTGATCATCATAGTTCTGTAACTCGTGGAGTGAAGAATTTATGAAAGCTTGAAGAAAAATTTTAAAGGCATCATTCACTCCTCTTACCTTTGCCGCCACAGCCGGTCCTACATATATACTTGAGGAATGAATTTTAATAATTGGGGATGACTGCCGTATAAACAATCCTTAGTTAAGAAACTTCATAATTATTCACTCCCCGCACTCTTAACTCTAGGATGAGCGATGGAGGATGAAAAAAGTGTATATAACCTAGTCACTTTCTTCTCACGTTAGTTATGTGCTATTCCTAGGGAAACATGCTTTTTTAAAACTAAAAAAATCTTTGTACTCGAACTAAGACCTACGTTTGACAAAAAAAAAATTGTAGAGCATTCAATTCCTACGAGATTCAAGAATTTTCCTTTGTGTACTGGAATGGCTAGTAAGGATGGCAATGAGACGCGGTGGGTATAGGCAGTGCTCGTCCATATCCATACCTGCGACCCTAATTTACACCTACGGGCATACTCACGAAGGATGACGGGTGAAGAACTTCTCCCATACCCGTCGCCCGTGGGCATACCCGTGAACTGAGAGTCACCATCTAAGAGTTGAACTAATGTTGGATCGTAAGGGCCTTCTCACCCCAAAAGCTAGCCAATGAGATGAGAGACTCCCCCACTTTTAAGTTAGGTCTCTTGCCCTTCCACAACCAATGTGGGACTATTCTAACAATCTCCCCCTTCACACATTGGTGTCCCTCAGCCCTTCACCGCCCTTTCACCGTACACCGACGGTCCCTCAGGGTCCCTTCACCGTACACCGACGGTCCCTCAGGGTCACAGTCCATCAGGCATTCACACACTAGTGTCCATTGGGCCAGAGATGTAGAATCAGGCTCTGATACCACTTGTTGGATCGTAAGGGCCTTCTCACCCCAAAAGCTAGCCAATGAGATGAGAGACTCCCCCACTTTTAAGTTAGGTCTCTTGCCCTTCCACAACCAATGTGGGACTATTTCGTCTCCTATTCTTATCCAGCTGCCACACCGTATCCAAGTCTCTAATCATCCCCAAAGCCTAAACTAACTCTAAGGCCTAATACAAAATATCAATCAGCCCATTTACCAATTCAACTAGACTTTCGGCCCACTAAATTTCAAGGGACCCGAAACCCTTCCTAACACGGGTTTTTCACACTCCCGACTTTTCAACTCATCGCGTGTCGAAGCCTCCAGGACCGCACCTCCTGTATCTTCTCCACGCATCATCCACCTTTGATCTCCGCGTGCTCTAGCGTGAGCCCGATCACCTCGTGACATCTTCGACCGCCTGGACCTCAGATTTCCCCCTCCTAGTCCCGGTCTTCCTCGTCACCGACCATGACCGTCTCCACGCCCAACCTGCACATGCAAAGACCAAAGAATATTTTTCCCGGCACAAGTTCTCACCAACTTGACCGACATTAGTTCACGCACACACGCACACGCCTCGAATAACAAAACTAAGCCATGTTGTCAATTATTCATCATTATAAAAATCCTAAACCTAACCACATGGTCTTACAACTAATGACAGGTACATATAAGCAGTAGCTGTTAATAGAAAATATAATAGCTATCAAAAAAGTTTATAACAATCAATAGCAATTAGAGATATTGTTATGGCTGCGCCACCTGTCAATCTATATCGTGGGTAAACGGGCGGGGCGATACGGGTGGAGTTTACCTATACCTATACCCGTTTACCCGACAGGTAGAGTGTACCTCCTATTTCCATACCCGTGAGTAAAGAAAATATCACATACATTGCTCCATTAGGGTATATACCTACATGTATACAGGTAAACGAGCACAATTGCCATCCCTAATGGCTAGAGCATATGGGCATATGGCCCTATTCTTTGTTGTTTTGCAGTGGCTTTTATTTTTTTTTTACTATTTTCAATAATTATAGTTAAATATTATGAGTCATAGCATAAAAGAAGGGACCTATGGAGTCTTCCCACAGTGATTGGCTGCATTGCATAGCAAACCGGATATGTACGTTTACGTCCCTAGACAGGATCACAGGATTACAACTCATTTACGTCAGACAAGGTGGGCTCTGGACTTACCTACGCCGCAGAGGATCGGCAGGTCGGCGGATTTGTTACTGTAGGTAAATGGTTGGCGAGCGTCGACACGTCGATATCTCCGACGTATGGCAGCCCAGATCCTAGGTACTGATCCTGAGAAACCACGTTTACTACATGGCCGCCGCCGAGTCCAGGAGAGAAAGTCTCGGGGAGAGCCAACGGGAAATCGACAGCGGAGGACGGTGATGATGGGGACTGATCGAGAGATACGCGTGGGTAACGAAAGCACCGCGAGAAAAGCGACCTTCCTCTCTTTCTCTCTTTCCATCACACATGCTGCGAGATGCATGGCGTGGTTTTCTTCTTGCTCTTCTTTCACCTCCGGTGAATTTTTTGTGGTCCAAAGCTAGAGACACGTGGATAGGATTTTCATTGCCAGTTTTAAATTTTCAACCATTTTCCTCGGAGGGGGGGGGGGGCACAATTTGCCGATAATAAAAAAATTCAAAAGTTTTCAGCCAAAAAATTCAAATTAGAATTCAAATTTTAAAACATATCAGCGATAATCGACTGGTTGAATTCAAATTAGTCTAAATTAGTTGCAAATTGGTTTCAATTCAAATATGACCGGAATTATTTGGTAGGGTCGCATTATTACCGGTGGGTACCGTTAAAACCAATTTTGGTTGATTATTAGAACCTCCTACATGTGGACTAGTCAAATGCACTGGTAAAAAGTTGTATATTGATTAGTTTTCCTTGATGAAACACCTAAAGGGCATTACATATATGTGAACTCAACCCGATCCATATAAACATGGTGCTCATTCTATCTTGAAGAAATTCTCCTCTACCTTGTATATGTAACTAGCTTGTTTCCTAGCTAGTTGTTACACATTAATAATCTTGTGTATAACAATTCTCCTCTAGTTTGCTCTGTAGAGTCTTTAGACTGCTCGTGTGTATCCATTCCCTTTCCGGCCTCTCCTCCTCTCCCGCACTTGCTTCTCCTTTCCTAGACGAGCTAGCAAACTACAGGATAGACGATTGACCCACACGAAACACGTCTCTTCGCGTAGCATCACCTCACCAGAGCGAGCGGAATGGACATTTGCCCAACCATCGATCGATTCCCCCACTCCATCGGGCCGGGGTGGCGACAGCAGCCATCGACCGGACAGGACAGGAGGCGCCGGGGCCCATCTATCATCGGAGCCTGACAGCTCGGCAGTGCTCGCGAGTCGCGGAGCCGAGCTGGACACTCTCCTGATCTCCTCTGTAAGTACGTCATGTCGTCGTGGTGCAACGACAGCGAGCTAGCCTAGCTTGGTCGCTGTAATACCGTTGCGCTTGCGGGCTTATAAATTTGGTTGCAGCTAGCCATCGATCGGTGAAGGGGGATGGCGAGCGGCGGCGTGCGCCGGGGGGACCCGCTGGTGGTGGGGCGGGTGATCGGCGACGTGGTGGACCCGTTCGTGCGGAGGGTGGCGCTGCGGGTGGCGTACGCGGCGCGGGACGTCACCAACGGCTGCGAGCTCAGGCCGTCCGCCATCGCCGACCAGCCGCGCGTCGAGGTCGGCGGCCCGGACATGCGCACCTTCTACACGCTGGTGAGTGCGCACGCACCCACGCACGCAGCTACTAGCCAAGCTCGATCGTCTGATTACTTGCTTTGCTGCATGCGCGCAGGTTATGGTGGATCCGGATGCTCCAAGCCCGAGCGATCCCAACCTCAGGGAGTACTTGCACTGGTGAGTGTACCGGCTAGTTCGGTTCGATCATGTTTTACAACTATTCACGTATTTAGCACTGTAGTTATATTTTATTTAAATTTTGGCACTCAGATATTTATTTTTGTAAAAAAAATAATCCCTTCCCTAAGCTTAGAAGACGTGACAAGCGATACATGTCACCTACCTCGCCAGGGTAGCTCAGTAGGAGCCAGATCACGCGGCAAACTGGGCCAGCGTGGCACAGGGGGCGCGGGGCCATAGTGCTGCCAAGCCGTCCGATAGGCGCTGCAGCTCGGTAAGAATTATTAGGGTATGATCTCTTCTTTTTGACCACCCACTTTTGTTTGTGAAACATTTCTCTGTAGTTCGATATTTCTACCAGAGGCGCAGTGATGTCCTGTATCTCTTCTCTATTCCCCCTCTCCTCTGCCCCTAGTTTTGATATTAGTTCGATCGAAGTCTTGGATCCGATTGTGGGGGCTGACCAAATTTTATAGGTTGTTGGTGTGCTTGTTTGAGAGTAAAGCTGTTATGTATTATCAAATTACTGGAAAAGCCGGTACATGTTGTCCACTCACTATGAAAAACTTGTACGTATTGTCAAATCACTAGAAAAGCCAGTGCGTGTTGTCCACTCGCTGCGAAAAGCTGGTAAGTGTTGTTGAATCACTGGAAAAGCCGGTGTGTGCTGCCCACTCGCTATGAAAAACTGGTACATGTTATCAAATAATTGGGAAAGCCAGTGCGTGCTGTGCAAGCTGCGAAAAGCTAGTACATGATGTCAATCTCTAGGAAAACCGGTGCACGCTACCACTCGCTATGAAAAGCTGGTACGTATTGTTAAATCACTGAATAGCTGATGTATGCTATCCACTCACTTTGAAAAGTTGGTATATGTTGCTAAACCACTCGTTGGTATCTCAAGAAAGTATTCCAATAACTAGGTTAATAAGAAAAACAAAAAATAAATCACAATTCCTAAGATGACTACATAACATTTATAATATTTTGGTTAAGTTGCACATGGCACTTAGGCCGTGCTCAATCATGTGGATACAATACATTACACATTACATGTTTACTGCTTAGTACATGGATTGGTGCTTACAAACAAAAACCTACTCCTAACAAGCACTACAAGCTGACTTAATTTGTGGGTTGGGCTACTACTACGTGAGGCTGTGGCATAGCAGGTGGTGCAGTCATTGGGTGAACTGGAGCAAGAGCGGGAGTGACTATAGCTAGCTGAGATGGAGCATGAGCGACTGTGGCCTCGGCTGGTATCTCTAATGTTGACAACGATCAGCAGGCTAGGGTGTTGCACACTCTTACACATGGTGCTCCTCAAGCGTAGTCCTTCATTGAGTGGTCGAGTCAAAGCGAGGTTGGTGGGGATGATGAGCGGTCCGGTGGGTGCTGGTGCGTGGACTACTGTTGCTACTGCAGTCCACTCTAGCTTGGTGACTGTGACATGCAATCTAGAACCTTCCTTCTTGCTCACAAGGTGAAACATATACACAATTGAGAGGAGGACCACACACTAACTCAAAGGAGTGAAATGGAGTGCCAAAAGTTGTTCTCTAACTGGCCACAAGGGGGTATATATATATCCCACACCTCGAAACTAGCCGTTGGGATAGAAAAATAGAATTTTCGGAAGTAATGCAGTCAAACGGCCAGTACTTCCACTCCCCTCAGCAACGGTCAAAAAATTAGCCGTTGTAGAAAAATCTGGTAGTTCCATCGTGCAAAATATGGTACTATCGATCATCGGAAGTACCGTAGAACTTGTGTGGAACTACCAATTTCCTCGGAGACAAGAAGACTCCACACATGTGTCTCTCTAGAAAAATGTACCGCTACACAAGCCGGACGTTCCGCAAATCAGAAGTACCGCTCACATAGAGTCAGTAGTTCCACTCGCTGATCAGACCGCACACACAAAGCCAATTGAACCGCTCACACAGAGCTGGTCGGAAGTTCTGATCGTCTACAATACGGGTGTCCGACCATGCTGGTCTCTGACCACACTGTCTGGATAGACCACACAGGTCTCCGACTTCGCTGGTCTACGACCACGCTGGCCTCTGACCACATTGTCTGAATCAACCACACAGACCTCTGACCACATTGGTTTCGACCACTTAGAACTCAACCACATGGACCATGTCGATATTCGACCACGTTGGTCTCCGATCATACAAATCTTGACCACATCGATTTAGACCACGTTTGTTTCGACCACTTAGATCTTAGATCACGTCGATCTTCAGCCTCGTCAGTTCGACTACGTCAGCTTTGACCATGCTGGTTCCCAACCACATTGATTTTCGACCACATTGGTTTGACCACACAGGTCTTCCGACCACCAACTGACGTGGTAGTTCCATGATTACAACGCCGGTAATTCCGACTAGCGGTAGTACCACAGAATACACTATGGTTGTTCTGATTTTCCTGAGAAGTGCATATACTTTAAAAGATTTTGCAAAACACATTTGCAAACTACAGTATCATGCACATAAGGATTATCCATGATTCCCAATAAGTTGCAAAACATATTTGCATATTTTTTTAGAATCATGACACAAGGAGTATATATATGAGTTTCAACCATTTGCATAACACATTTGCAAATGTAAGCCTCTTACTACAAAGAATGAAAACATGGACTTCAAACACTTGCAAAATATATTTGCAATGTATTGTCCTATGTTTTAAGAATTCAATATGTGAGCTTCAACTATTTGTAAAACACATTCACAAATACAAGTCTCATGTTAAGGAGAGCTAGAGCAAGTGAGGTTGAGCTATCAACACATGATGAAACTCAAGCTACTAGACATGACCTCTCTTAATAATACAGTAACCTATATTAGCAATCCAGTCTTCCAACCAAACACCAAAACCGATAAAAGATTAGGATTACAACCTTAGCCCTAACTAGCCATACCTTTGCCTTGAGTTATTGTCTTGACATGCATCAAGTCATGATGCATCGTTTACTTCAACTTCATCAACACATGTGGATCTTTACTTGATTTAATGATTAACACATGATCATTTCCTCTTGGACGTGTATCAATTCATGCTGCAACCACCACTTATGATCTTCAACACATGAAGTCATTTCAAGTCTTTCTCATTTATAGAACCTAACATATTCATCTAACTCATGAAAAATGTTAGTCCACAAAACAATTATCATCAATTATCAAACTTCACCATTAACTCATAATAGAGGGACTAGATTCTACATTCTTCCCTTTTTGGTAATTTATGATAATCTCAACAAATAATGAGATAAAAATTGAATTATGAGTATACAACAATTTATACTCTAGAATAAGCTTTCAAAGCAAACCTTACTCATTCGGTTGTTATTAATCATCCAACCATCAACACATAATGGAGGAACTAGATGACAACCCGATTATGAGTATATATAAACTACATAAGCTATATATACTAAGGGAAATGTTTCAAAATAAAAATTCTTAATATGTGGAAATGAAATATGGATCAATACTAATGAAACGATAAAATATAGAGTGAACTTCCCCTAAATGTGTGCATACAAGAATGTATTGTGAAAGCATATGCACATATTCAAGTTTGACTTATTTGGTGAAGTTCATTCTATATTCCGGATTCGAGGAATACAATAAGATAAGAATGTGATATTGGATGTATACCTCTTATGTTTTCACCTTTTCATCCAAATAAGACTAAGCAATATTATAATCAATAAACATATTAATCTCATAATTGTATTTGTTATTATCACCAAAACCAACTTAATAGAATTTGAACTTATAGTATCCTCCATCCCGAAGAGATAGATAGTAGCAAAACGAGGAAGTCAACATGGCAGCCTCGTGGATGTCGCACAATCGAGCATAAGCCAGGCAGATGGTGTCCTGAAGGGCATCGGTGGAAGTGCTTCTCAGATGCTCGGTGTGGAAGGTGTAGGTGGTATACGCCCCTTCCCTTGCTTATAGGAAGACCTCCATCATCTAGGCCTCATTGTCTCCTTCCTGGGTCTTTCATCCCCTGAAGATGGGACAGTAGTAGTAACCCAGGTACTGCATTAAAGCGGCTAGTTCAGGACTCCATTTGCAAGCTGCTCAGATAATTTCATTACCTTCACGAGCAAGATCGTGCCCTTCCTTACGAGCTTGTATACAAGCTTCTAAAGCCAACCGATTAGCTGCTGCACCAGGTGCATTTCCCCAAGGATGTAGTTTGCGTAGTATGCCGACAAACTCTCTTTTGTCTCTCCATAGGTGAAATAGTCCCATAGGGCAAAGTCAGGTGGTCCGACCTTTTACAATTCAACAATATGGTATAAGTAATAGTTTAAAGATATAAAGAAGGGATAATGGCTATTCTGTAATCGCACGAGACAAATAAATATATACGTGCAAACATACATAAAAATACTTAAGCTATTTTTTTGACCCATATTTTTGTAGCTATTTACAATAAATAAACATGACTAATTATAATAACACATACATCAACTAAACATGGCTACCTAGCGTATTCCACATTACAAAACCACGGTTACTCTAATGAAATACTAACTATATATTAAGCACGTTGCTTGCATACGAATAAAACATATCTTTTTCCGAACGAATGAAGCATATCTTTTTCTGAAGGTATTCCATGCTTTCTCACCCGACACAAAATCTTGCTTTCCTTCCCCTACCTCGCTGCGCTCTCGTTCGGTAGGAAATCAACCATGGTTCTCATTTTATATGCGCGCGCAAACGGCAGTGTAATTAACGCGCAAATAAAACAAGAATTTAACATGGTGTTGCATCATCACTCACGTGATTCCCTCGCGACAGCAGCCAAACCACGCACGCCCGTGCCCCTGCCCGTGATTCCCTCGGCGTCCTGCCCCTGCCTACCTGCCTGCTGCCAAGCTGTGCTGACTCTGTAGCGCCGTGGACCCCCGTGTGCCTCATCGCGCCTTTAGAGCAACTCCAGCAGGACCCCTACTTGAACCCTCATCCTACTTTTGAGGGCCGAGGGGTAAAAAATTCACTCCAGCAGGGCCCCTACTTGAGCCCTCAAAAGTAAGGGGCCCTCAAATCTCCCCCTCGAGCCCTCATTCCTGGGGGGTCTGGAGGGAGCCCCTACTTTTGAGGGCTCAAGTAGGGGCTCTGCTGGAGTGAGTTTTTTGCCTCTTGGCCCTCAAAAGTAGGATGAAGATAAGGGTGGGTCCTATGTGTCATCCCCTCTAAGAATGAATTTGAGAGTCCTGATTTGAGGGCTCCTGCTGGAGTGTAGCCCAAAAAACAGAGCCCTCAAAAGTAGGGAGAGCCCTCAAATAAAAAGTAGGGGCCCTGTTTTGAGGGCTACTGCTGGAGTTGCTCTTAGCTACTGTGTTGGCCCAGCCTATCACGCGATTGGGAGAAAGTCATTTTTGCAAAAATGGATGCTCAGTAGCTGAAGTTGAGAAAAAAAAACATAGCTACAATGTAAAATACGTAAACAGTTTCATGTTTTACTCCTTTTGCATAATGCATCGTGCGCTACACGCACGCTTGCTCTCTCTGCCACCAGCCAAAAATTCCTCAACACCTAAAATGAGTATAATTTGTATCAACCACTAGCGCCAAACTTAATCAATTTGCCGCAAAAGCTCTATGGGGATCCTCAATTAATGCGCCGGCTTCTTGATGTTTTTTACTCTTGTAAATTGTATGCCATTTCCTCCCTTTGTTTGTCTGGTAGTTATTAACCAAGTTTACTTGCATTTGATCTCGATCGATTCTCCAAAAAACCAACCTAAATGCATCAAATTATCACTCCATGTTATAGACAAAATAGAGACGGATTAAGGTAAAGACATTAATAAATTAACTGGACTAATTACAAAAGCAATGTCCAATATTATATGTGCTCAACATTATCTTTCATGAAATAATATCAATGTATATTAGTAAATTAGTCTGTCCTTCCGTACCACAGTGGACAGAGTCGTGAATAATATTGATGGTTACCTGGTTGTCACTAAAAGATGATGTTGCGGATTCAGGAGGCCGAGTTCTTCTCGGTTTAAAGTTGACTTATATTTATACTATTTACAGTAACTAATTTTTAAATGGTATATTTTTAAGATGAAATCACTAGGAAAGTTATAGTAAAAAGTGTACTGAGATCAACTATACTAGTCAAAATCGTATACGATTATTTTTTTTCTACATGTTGCCTCTCGCGAATAGTCAGAATTCAAATATTTAAGCTATAAATCATAAGCCATCAGCAAAAAAAAAAAACCCCCACCCTCAAAGTCCTACTCCCTACGGACAAAACTAGTTGTCGTTTTAGTAAGTTTATTTTGGTTTACAAATGCTTTTCGCTTTTGTTTTGCTAGGCAATATTCTCACCAAATGCCCCATCAAATTAGTGTCTATTGGCAAAGATTAGGTTTGTAAATAAGTCTAGGAGGCTCGACCTCGATGCAAGCACGAGCTGAGCCTAGGTTGGGCCTTGAGCTTAGAGCTCAAACGAGCTTAAACTTAGCTTAACAAAGATCGATAAATGGGCAGAGCAATCGCGAGAAACACTATTGAAGATCTAGGAGACAAGATTTAAAACAATTTAGGGGCACAGAAATCTTCACATACATACTCAGATATGGTGGTGTGAGAGAGTTGGCGGGCGGGCGTGTGAAAGAAAGAGGCAACGGCCATGCGAAAGCAGGAGGAGGAGGTGGCCACGCGGCAGGAGGAGGAGGTTTCGATCGGAGCCAATCTCGCCGCTGCCAAGGTTGATCCTGTGTGGCGGTTGTGGCGCTGCGCATGGCCAACAGCATAGGGAGGACAGGGTGGAGGTACAGTCACGAGTCACGACATCGGTGTAGGCGGTGACGCGGCGTGTTGGGGGAGAAAGTGTAATGCAGAAGGGAAAGAGGATTTGGTGAGAAAGAAGCAACGCATCTGTCCTTATCGTGTTTGCTTGGGCTTGGGAACGAGGACTTTCCGGCTTGGTCAAGTTGGGCCTTGGGCCTTGCCGCTCAGGAGAAATTATAGTGGAGTGGATCAAGAGCTACATGCACATGCATTCCTGAGCAAGCCTTGTCGACTGTTTGAGCTAGTCGAGCTAGGCTCGATAAAGCTCACGAGCTCCGGTGCATAGGCTCGAGTTTGGTTTGATTTTTACTTGAGCTGAGATGGAATCGAGTCTGAAACAAGCCGAGTTTAAGTAGCTTGCCGAATTTGAACTATTTTTACGGCCCTATAAATGATATGGGTATACAGCTAATAGGGGTAAACAATACTGCAATTTAAATCATCGAATAATAACTTCTTCCATATTCTATGCGTAGAGTGCTAAAATGACATCTATGTCTGGAGGGAGCGAAGCGAGTATATATTTACATGTCCAATTATATATGCAGCGTACATCTAAAAGTGTTCAAGGCTTTTGTAAAAATCATTTCATTACATAACTTATAAATTAACTTACCAGTAAAATACTATCTCATAGCATTCCAATGGAAAATAAAGCAGATCGATTATCTGCACCCATGGTAGGTGCGTGCACTTAGCGGTTGGTAGTGTCCATAATTTTTTGCATATTTGCATATTTGATTTTTGCGAGAAAATATGTACAAAAAGTATAAAGAAATAAATGAACACCAACCATCACAAAAAAACATCCAATGTAATGTAAAAAACTCTTAAATTAAATCTAAAAGAACACAAGATCAAGACATACCAAACACTATAAATTAGAAAAATTTTGTTTTTCTTCTCTTGCTAGGTAAAACTAGATTTGATCTAAACTACGCCAGGACAATCATATCTTGGCTAACATTGTTAACATTAGGGTCTAAATTTGTACACGACAAAAGTTTCAGAGTGCAAAACAAGTAAAACAAAAGTAATTATACCTGAAATGACAGTAGAAGTTTCTTGCCAGATTTGTTAGAGGTTTCAGCAAAGTAAAGCAAGCAAGTAACAATGAGGAAAAAAGATAATATATGGAATTACTTGAGGTATCAATTTGTTTGGTTATATAGAAAAATGTGGTCTATTCTCTATTGTCACTAAAAAACAACATATGTATATTTTCTAACCCAAACAAATGATATTTTCCTATGTGCTGAATGAAATTACTGTGATATACTAATGCAGGCTGGTCACTGACATCCCGGGGACGACAGGAGTATCTTTCGGTACAGAAGAATTACTCTCTCCTGTATCCACAGTAAAACTTATGTTTTATCAACATGCAGAATTAATTTCAGATCGAGTCCGAGTGCTAATTTAATCAAATTCTTGTGTGGATAGGGACCGAGGTCGTGTGCTACGAGAGCCCGCGGCCGGTGCTCGGGTTCCACCGGTTAGTGTTTCTGCTCTTCCAGCAGCTCGGCCGGCAGACGGTCTATGCTCCTGGATGGCGGCAGAACTTCAGCACCCGCGACTTCGCCGAGCTCTACAACCTCGGCCTGCCGGTCGCCGCCGTCTACTTCAACTGCCAAAGGGAGTCGGGCACCGGTGGCAGAAGAATGTGAACTCCATAAATATGGTATAAGATGATGAATGGATGATTGGATGGATGGATATACACGACGAAATGGAAAAACATTGTAATATGAACTGCTTTTAAGTAATACAAGCCTTCGTTATATAAAGGTTTCTATTTATCAAGGACATTTCGAGCTGCATTTGGTAATTTTGGCAAAAATAAAACGCTGGTATTAAGATTGGAGATATATGAGTTGGGTTCGATATGGCTTAATAAGGTCGGCTTATGTTCGTCCTGTCTATAGTAAGAGCAACTCCAGCAGTACTACTCAAAACAGGGCCCCTACTTTTTATTTGAGGGCTCCCCCTACTTTTGAGGGCCCAATTTTTTTGCTTCTACTCCAACAGCACCCCTCAAATCTAAGCCCTCAAATCTATTCACCACACACTGACACATGGGGCCCACTCCTGACAAATTCTTCGTCCCCTCTCTCTCGTCACCGTTCCCCTCCCTCACTCCATCGGCGGCGGCGGCGGCTGGACGGCGTGGAAGCCGAAGAGGGCGTCGACGGCCTTGGCGGAGGCGGCGGCGGATGCGGCGGAGGAGCCGAGGCCGGAGCCGAGGCGGATGCGGCGGAGGAGCCGAGGCCGGAGCCGAGGTGGATGGAGACGGCGTGCGGCGCCGGATGGCGTCGGTTCCGGTCAGATCCGGGCGGGGAGCGGCGGCCTCGGGCGAAGATGGCCGGATCCGGCAGCGATGGCGCAGCGGCGGACGGATCCGGGCGGGAGGCGGCCGGATCCAGCCGGGCCGAGGCCGGATCTGGTGCGGTGGAGGCCGGCGGTGGAGGAGCTCGGTCGGTGGCGCCCGGATTCGAGGACGACGGAGGCGGCGGTGGAGGGGGCGGAGGCGCCGGGGAAGGGGGCGGTGGGGAAGGCGGGGAGTCGGGGGCGGAGGCAGAGGGGGCGGAGGCGGCGGTGGAGGGGGCGGAGGCGCCGGGGAAGGGGAAGGGGGCGGCGGGGGAGGCGGGGACGGCAGGGGAAGGGGGGGGAGTCGGGGACGGCGGGGAAGGGGGCGGAGGCGGCGGTGGAGGGGGTGGAGGCGCCGGGGAAGGGGAAGGGGGCGGCGGGGACGGCAGGGGAGGGGGCGGGGGAGTGGAGGCGCTGGGCGGAGGCGTCGGGGGGCGAGCGGAAGAGGAGGAGGCGGGGGGCGAGCGGAAGCGGGGAGCGGTGATTTTTCACGCAGCGGGGAAAAAAACGGAAATGAGAGGCAGAGTAGGGGGCCCCTGGGAATGAGGGCTTGAAGGCCTCATTTGAGAGGCCTCCTATTTTTGAGAGCCAAGTAGGGGGTCTGCTGGAGTGCAGTTTTTGGCTCTGGCTCTCAAATATGAGGTTTGAGGGCTCAAGTAGGGGGTCTGCTGGAGTTGCTCTAACTAGCTTTTAAACGATTTGTTTTTTTAAAATGGGATCAATAGGAAGATTATAGTAAAAAAAGTGTACTGAGTTTGCTGTACCGACCAAAATCGTATGCGACTTTTTCTGTGCGTACTACCTCTCGTGAACCAACAGATTTCAAATATTTAAACCATAAGCCCAAAAGAACCCACCCGGTCTAAAGAGTTGAAGAAACAATTCCCACTATCAGATCTGGAATCTTTCATGACGGCCAAAAACCATCAGGAATAGAGGAAAAACCGTCAAGAAATATTTTCCTGATGGGTGACGTCAGGCAAATACAGTGAGGAGCCTGACGCGAAAAAATGAAATTGTCTGACGGTTACCTGACAAGAAAATTATCCACGACGGTAATTTCTGACGGCGACCTTCAGGGAAACACGTCTAAGTCAGGTTTGTCAGCGGGACTGAGAAACATATTCCTGACGGTTCATCTCGTGAGGGATGCATCGTTTTCTTTTATCATATCGTTTCTTCTTTATGTGACACTCTTTAGTACACTTCAATTCTTATTAATATGAAGTCAAACTTTCTTGTGGCTACAAATTGCTTAATGTCATATATATGTTCCTTTGATAAGGAAAAGGAAATTTAAATACCAATCAATGGTTGCAAAAGTTGTACCTATTTGAGCTGTTGGAAACAGAGAACGATGTTGGCAGAATTATGCCCACTGTTCATGACTGTTGCAGGGAAACGACCTTCCCATGCATGATGTACATTACATATTAAATAAGGAGCCAGAACAAATGCATTTTTTAGCTATCTATTTCTTTTCTTTTCTTGCAACTTTAACCAATTGTAACTCCCTGTATGTGTTCATATCTAGAGCC
Source organism: Dendrocalamus latiflorus (assembly GCA_017311315.1). Taxonomy (NCBI): domain Eukaryota; kingdom Viridiplantae; phylum Streptophyta; class Magnoliopsida; order Poales; family Poaceae; genus Dendrocalamus; species Dendrocalamus latiflorus. Next base: position 8,881,144 of record CM029664.1, read on the forward strand.
CAATTCCCAGGTGTACATATATCCAAATCAACGGATCTGACGAAAATGTTTAAACCTTGGTGAAATAGCAATAGAAAAGGGGTGTGCTGTATAAATTAAGGACAGCATATGTGTCCAACAAGCAGCTTTGTGCTCATGAAAGCTCGTTGTATCGATATGCTATAAGTTTTCCTTATAGGAATCATTGCTGTATGTCCACCGGCAATATGTGTTGTTGCACTTCTTGGTAGGCAATGGTACGTGCCTTTTTAAAGTCAGAAACCCTAGTAGTACCAGAAACAGTTTATTGGGTTTTTGAGAAACCAAACAAGTTCAAAGAATCATGCACGCCAAGGTTACACAGAAAGGCCATCTTCAATAGCAGTAGACGGTTTTAGCTCAGGATAAATTATGGTATTCTAGTATGTACTTGCATGGAGTACATAGTAGCAGCCGCTCCTACTTGACCTGGGAATTTGCTAGTATGGGACGGACTGGGTTCGTCTTTGCTGAAAAACAAGATGAAGAAGAAACTGGGACCCTTGCTGGTACATATTGGCTAGTGGTGAAATTCCCTGCTTGAAGAAGGCAAGAACGAGCGAAGGGCTCCCTGCCTCTCGTCAATCTTCATCAGAATATCTTGTCACGCAACAGTTGCTGAACAACTACACACTGTGCTTGGCACAATTTATATCACCGTCTAAGAGCTGAAATTCCTGATAGTTGGCAGAACACGGTTGACAGGATAACAAACTGAACCAAAATCAGAGTAGGGATCCCCCTTCATGTCTGAAATAAATCTACAGCAAAAAATTCAGATAGAGATTTTTTAGAAAAGCTGGCAACGGCACGAGCATTATCATACGTATATGTACACCTGATATTGTTCACTCTGAACTCTGAAGTATGAACAAACACGACAAGGTGATCTACCTTCAGGTGCTAAAATCTGTGCTGCAGCTCGGGTTGGTTAGTTGCACTGTCGCAATTTTTTAATTTTGTGATCCAACTGAAAAGAGTAACCCCTCAAACAGTCCACCTTCAGTTTATAACAAGGAACACGTGCACGTGGGGATGGGATCCTTGGCAAGGCATCCATATTTCCCATATGGGTTGAATGTGGGACAAAAATTGAGCAAGGGGTGAATGTGGCTCAAATGCTGAAGTTTTTACGAAGCCAATGCGGATGACTCTTCAATTGATATCTGGTCTGTGAGCTTGAGGTCCCAATTGCGTAGGTTGCTAGCTGTCGAATCAGACTTTGATATGTACAGGACCTTGTTGTGGAACTTTTGAAGTGTTTTCCGGTGACCAATGCTTATGTAAGTAATCCCTGCAGTTTCAATCTGACTGTATATATGAGCCTGTGGCAGAAACGAAACCATCAAAAGTGATATCGAGGTAAGTGTAGGTCACTAAATTATTTCTGCATACATAAGAAAGCAAATTCCTGACCATCAACCCCTTCTCCCCCTCTATAACGGAGTAAAAATATGTGTGCAATTCAGTGGGTGATGAGTCGACACTTACAATTCATGGTAGGAAGTAGCCGGTAAGATAAGTATAGCAGCAGAATAAGAATTCTTACCTCATTTGTATCATCTAGTGCACTTGTGGATTCGTCCAGTAGGACCAAAGTTGGTTTTGCAGGTAACAGCCGAGCGAATGCAAGGCGCTGTTGCTCCCCCAGACAAAGAACAGTGGCCCAATCATGCATGGAGTCCAAACCATTGAAACGAGGCAATATATAGCCCAGCTTAACAACATCAAGCACTCTGATCAGTTGGTCAGTTGAGGGCATCTCAGGCTTGGCACCAACTCCATCTGATGTGGAGACTTCAGACAGAAAGGGAAGAGGATCTGGTATTCACAAAAAATAGCACAACTTTAGGCTAGCTGTGTCATGTTTCCAGAACTTGCTGCCATAAGTACTTCAGCAAATACACTTGAGGCAAAATTTGTGAGTTTCCAACATATGACAACAGATTTTGTAGGATCGTATGGTACAATCAGAGGGGAGTGAATGATTATCTCCGTGTTTTATCACCTGAAACTAAAATAAACACAAAGCAATCTGGACTACGAACGGAAGTACCGACCACAGCTGCTGCCTTCTCGATAGGCCTCTGTCGCTCTGTCTTCTCGATACGACCACTTGATAGCCTCTGTCGCTTTGTCTTCTTGATATGACCACTTGATAGCCTTTGTCGCTCAACTGCTTGGTACGACCACACAAGACGACCGCTTGTCCCGAACGCTTGCTTCGACCACTCGCTTACGATCGCTCGCTTATGATCGCTTGTTTGCGAGTACTCAGATCAATTGCCTGCATGTTCCGATCACTCGGCTAGATCTCAAAATGATCGCCTGATCGTTTCGTTCGCTCTACAAGACAATAGCGCATGGAGTTGTAACCTCCTTCTGCCTGACGTCCCCAGCCGTTCGACCACGCCCGAACGAATACACACCGAAGGCAACACAGAGTGCGGAAAATAGGGGAAAAGCGGTGATGCTCTGGAAGTCACCGGAGATGAAAGAATCTGATCTATTATTTCATCAGCAAGTTCTTGGCTACAAAGCACCTCACAGCACCCCTAAAAACCTTCTCCACGAAAGCTCTAAAACTCTTGTCCAGCTAGCCTATAGCCTCTCCTATTTTTATAGCCAGCACACAAGACGTATCCAACATAAACACCTCAAAACTGTGTCCCTATCCACCTGAACACGAACTCTATCTCTTCCTCAAATCAAGGAAACCGAAACCCTTCCTAACACGGGTTTTAACCACCTCGTACAGATCATGGACTCCATCCATGACTCCATACTTCACATGCTATGAAGCCTCCAGGATATCCCGACCTGAATCTTCATTGCACACCATCACCGCGCGCTCTCGCATGAGCCCGATCACGTCGCATGACCACCTGACCGCCTGGACCTCAGATTACCCCCTCCTAGTCCCAGTCTTCCTCGTCACCGACCGTAACCGTCTCCACGCCTTCACACAGTATCCACCTTTGACCTCCATGTGCTCAAGCATGAGCTCGACCACCTCGCGTGACCTCTCGACCACCTAGACCTCATATTACCCCCTCCTAGTCCCGGTCCTCCTCGTCACCGACCATGGCCGCCTCCATGCTCACCTGCACATGTAAAGACCAAATAAATCATCTCTTAGCAATACTCATTAGCAAAACACACCCTTGTCTATCCCCAGACAAGCACTAGACCACCTACGACCATCTCCCAGGTTGTTTATGACCGCACAGACCTATCACTTATTGATACAGATCTTCAGTCCAACCAATATGACCGCTAACTCGTAATCCACAAGTACTCGTAAACCATACCGACTATCGAGTACCGACTACCGAGTCACAGCCGCAACACGTACTCGAAACCTACGAGTACAGACAAACCATCGACATCTGACCACTCATCGTAATCGTGAAATAACTTCTACCGAGTACCGAGTCCTCCGACTACGAGTACCTCGAGCAACAAACATTCAACATCGACCATCAACCGACCAGTCAACCACTGGCCCGACCCGAGTACTCAACGATGTCAAGAGTGAAGCACTCGTATCGACCATGAAAGTCTACGAGTACCGACCGTGAAGCCAATGGCAACCAATCACTAAGCATCCGACTATCGCAGCCAGAACAGCAGACTGTGAAGTCTACGAGTATCGACAAGACTACCAAATCTACGACCATGAAGACAATCTACAAAACCTACGACCATGAAGGTAGTCTGCAAAACCTACGACCATGAAGGTAGTCTGGAGAATCTACGACTATGAAGATAGTCTGCAAAACCTATTACCATGAAGGTAGTCTGCAGGGCCTACGACCATCGACCGCAAAGCCCTAGACTATCGACCAGTAAAACCTTCGACTATCAAGTATGAATAGTAAAGTCTACTACTATCGAGTACTGTAGCTACGACTATGAAAGAGTATTGTAGCTACAATTACCTGACATGGTCGTAAGACTGAAATCATACTACTGTGGTTGAAAGGTGAAGTCGTACTGCCGTGGTCGAAGCCAGACATGGTTGTAAGCTGTCTTGGTCGTAAGCTGAACATGGTCGTAGCCATGGTCGTAAGATTGTCTGTGTTCTGATGCCATGGTCAAAAGGTCGAAATCGTACTGCCGTGGTCAAAGCCAGACGTGGTCGTAGCATGCAGTGGTCGTAAGCTGAATGTGGTTGACAGCTGTTGTGGTTGTAGCCGTGTTCAAACCATGGTCATAAGATTGTTTGTGTTCTGATGCCATGGTCATAAGAGTGTCTGAAGACTGTAATCACTCGTAACTGAGCAAAAACACTCGAAAGCAAGGACATCAACAACAAACGACCAAGTCTTTCACAAACACAAAATCCAAGGCAAACCAAATGTCAATTATTCATCATATCTTAATCTACGACTATCCACATGATCTAAAAATCTCTCTCTTGATCAATATGTTGACAACACTTTGAAAAACTCTCAAATGATTTTCGTTTTGAAAGAGAAGTAAAAATCTCCCAATTCAAAATATCCAAATATCTCTCCCCCTGACTTCAATTTCTCCCCCTTTGGCAATGTAATCATCGGGACTTTCAAAGAGAGAACAATTCTAAGTGGGAGCAATGAGAGTAAAGATCAAAAAACTTTGAAGCTTATACAAGTCAATTTGTATTAATATTTTGACCATACCATCAGTGTGAGTAGAGCTTCCTAGATCACATAAAGTCATATATCATATAGCTAGATCGAAAACTAGTCTTTTAGCACAATTAGACAATTTTGATCAATGATAGACATTTCATCAATGACTAGGACAATTATAAAGAGCACGATGAGATATGACAATGAAAAGTCAAAGCCTAACATTGAAGTAAACATTAAATCTAGATGGGCTAGCAGTCTCATAAACAATCTATTGCTTCACACTAGATTTTCAGGCATGTGGCATGCTTGTAGCATACTTCTTTTCATCATGCTATCTTTGTAGCAAACTTCTTTTTGAATGGTAGCATGCTTGAAACATACTTCTTTTCATTTGAGCATTTTTATGCCTTTTCTTTGGTTTAACCATGGCATGCTTGAAGCAACATCTTTTCAATCTTCTTCTCAAATCTCACTTGATACCACTTGAATGATACCAATTGTAGAATTTTTTTATAACATGCCAACTTGAGTGAGCATAAAGAGATTGTGATATGAAACATACAAGCCTCAAGGTCAAGATTTAAAAAATAAGATTCATAATCAAGCTAATCCTTTTACCTGAACATCACAGTACTATCAATAATCACTCTAGTCAAAGACTTATGCCAAGTCGTGTTTTAATTCAAGTATAACCGATTAATTAACACTAGTTGTGGTCTAAGCTACACAACATATGAGTAAACATAATAAAGAAAACTCTACAACTCACTTGATTTCAATGACTTAATCTTGATGAATTATGTGACAGGAATAATAACCAAAGCTCCTAACAAACTCCCCCTCAGAACAATCCCATCTCACTTAGAAAAAAATCAAATTGAGAAGAATCAGGAAGCTTTGAGAGAAATCGAGAAAACCAGAAAGAAGCTCAGAGACCACTTGAATAACACCACTTGTAATAGACCACTTGTAAAATAACATTACCTTTCCACATGGTCTAACCTAAAGGTGAAGTTTCATGGAAACTCCTAGAGAAGGTGAAGAACCATCCAGTGTTCCAATCAAGTAATGATGCAAAAGATTGGAACTAAATCAAGTGCCTGTTCTCCACCCCTGGTTCAATGGTCTCAAATCATAATAGATGTCGGTCTCACAGTATTGGAGTTAGTCAAGTAAGCTTTAGGAATCCAATATTGTGATATTTGACAAAAGGGATCAGCAGCTGGCAATGATAAAAATTTAAGTGAAGATTTAGCCTTTGTCAAATTTTGGTCGTAAAGCCTCTGTATAGCTGGTCGAAACCCACCCAAGCACCTCTGGACAGCTGGTAGATTCCCTGGTTCGACCACGTTGTAACGACCATGAGAAGACGCTGATCTGAACTCTGGTCTGATCACTCTATTACAACCACAGTGACTTGCTGACCAACAACTCTGTTCGACCACGCTTGTCAGACCGTGAAGAACAACTGATCGGTACCCTGGTCTGGTCGTGGGATGTCTAACCACGGAGCGCCCAACAACACGGCTGACTGGTCTAATCATGGGACGTCCGACCACGGAGCGCCCGAAATTGCTTCCGACTGGTCTGATCGTGGGACGTTCAACCACGCGGTAATCTGAATGCTCCGGCAAGACTGGTTTGACTGCCTGAAACATCTCAAAAATTCAAAAATTTTGAATTTTATTTGAGTTTTTGCTTGAATTTCCTCCCTTTCCCAATTTGGCATTTCCTAGTGAAAATGTGCTTTCCCTTCTCATCCTTTCCGCCTTCTCCCTACGTAGGTGCTTTCCTACGTCGCCGCTGTCGCCCACCGCCGACGTCAACCGCCTCCCTGTTCATCGCGTCCACGCACTGCGTGCTCGCTTCGCCGGATTGTGGTTGTCGCTCCTCGCGCGTTCACACCACCCGGTCGCACGGTCTCATCGGTCAACCGCTCACCTCAGTTCCTCCCTCGCTTCGCGCGCTGCAGCTCGCGCGTGCCCACTCTCTCACTGCAGCTCACTGCGTCTTCACCTCGTCCCGAACGCCGTGCTGTACTGCTGCCATCCAATCCCCTCAAGCTTCTGCAGGGCGACAGTGCCACCTTGCCCCTGCTCTCTGCGCGGCGGCAGAGCTCACCTTATTGCCTCACTCAAGCACGAGACGCGCCCCGAACCGCCTCAAGTGTCCACCGACACTCATGGTTTTTAAAGCTGGGAAGCCACTACCGAATGCTTGATACCACTCCCATAAACCTTCCCGAACCACCAATTTCAGCTCCAACTCGCCGTGTCGCCACTAGCAGCCTCCCCTGCACCCAGTGAGCCCTACTGGCCATTTCCTGTTTTTGTCGATTGTTTTTCGATTCCTTGCTCTAACATGGTCTATTTTGTGCCCTGATCACGCTGGTGGACTCCCTTGGGCGAGAGCGTTCGCCAGAAGCCTGGGCGGCTGAAGCCACCGCTGGCCGAAGGGTCTCTCCCGTGGACAGCCTCGCCGAGCTTCTCCCAAGCCAAACTAACACTACCATCACGAATCTGACACCCCACAGATGGTCAAATAGCCTTTCAATTTGCTGGAAACCCACCGGAGTCCCTGGGCGCCGCTGTGAAGGCCACTGCCTTCTTCCCTACCGCCAACCACCACCGTCCATCTCCTCGCCTCCCAAAGTCCCAAGATGGGTTCCCAAGCTCAAACCGCTCCCTTCTACACTATCAATTTCCTCGGAAATGCTTAGCTGACACCGCTTCGCTAGAGCCGCCGTGCTCTGTTTTCCCGCCGGAGAGAGGAGACGGAGGTTGAAGACGACCCCTTGGGGTGACGTGGCTCCATCTCGGTTGTCCATGCCACAGCTACCGTCTCATCCGAAGTGTCGGTGTCTTTTGAATCCAGGCCGTTGCGCCGTCCACGCATCGCCCATCGGGCGCGGATGCTCGGCCTGCTCGGCCACGTGGGTGAAAACCCAACCGGGCCGCACTGTGCAGTCGGGTCGGCCCGTCACTATTCACCCGAAGGAAAAATTCAGAGAATTAATTTAAAATCACAGAAAAATCTAGAAAATCCCAAAAATTCCAAAAATACACCATTTGGATTGTCTCAACACCGTGAATCCATTTTTGACCTCCGTTTCATCAATTTCAATTCCAATAAATTCAAACTCCTCCATTTGGATTTTATGCAATTTTCTCCTTTTTAATTTAGTTTATTTTTCCTGGCTGGATTAGATTCAAGTGTGGACTTATATTATTATTTTATGTGTTTGCGCTAGCTTCCGACTTCTCCAAGGCGACAGTTCAAGATTCAGATCCAAGCACCGAAGTTTACGAGCTTATTGAAGTTTCTAACCAGCAAGGCAAGCTACAAGCTTTTAATCATATTGAATCCCATAAAATTTTCCTTATTTAATTAATGTATTTTCATTATTGTTAATTGTGAAATGTTAATTGATTAAAATAAATATTTAGAATGACATGCTAACTAGTTAAATCCTACCACTGATAAATGCCCTGTTTAATTTGAGGCCACATTCACCTTGACAGCCTTCGTAATAATTAAAATACTGCATAAATAATTGTAGATCATCTCATGGCCGTTAGCCGGTAGGGTTTGTAAAACTGGTACTAGGGTAAGGGTGTGATGTGGAAAGCCACGAGGTGACCTTTGTCTACGACCTTACCCTAGGGTGGAGGCTGGTTTAGAAAGGTGGTAGTGCTATTGAGCACAGTTGGGAGTGTGGTTGGTACCTCAGGTGAAAATTAAGGACGATAACCTTATGCTGAGTAAAAGACATAGTAAACGCTCAACCACAAGAGTTGACTTGTCAACCCTGGTTTAGTAGCTGCTCAACTCGATTGAATCTCTACATGATGTGGGTGTGTTGATGATGGGGAGTTAGATATGTGGAATGGTAAAACCATACCTAACAACAACAGAGGTCACTCAGAGCGGGCAGAGAAGTTTAGGATCAGTTTGTGAACCGTGTCTGAGTGATTCTATCGGGTAGAGCCTATATAAAGAATTGAGCAGTGAAATGACCTGGTTTTCTTAACTCTGTCGTGGGAGTTAAGAAATCGTGTGGGTAAACCTGAGCAACTCTGCAGAGTAAAACTAATGGTATTCGAATACACCGTGCTTCCGGTTAATGAAGTTGTGTTAATTAGGTGATTCCAGTAATAAAGCATAAGTAGATTTCATAATGTTTTAAATGGTGTAATTATGAATTAACTGTTAAAAGAAAACCCCTTTACTCTTAAGGAGAACTGGTTTAATTTCTCATGTTTATAAATAAAACTGTATTCACCCAAATTAATAGAACCAGTATACTCCCTCCCTTGATTATCCCTGCAAGTAGTAAATTAGGGTTTACTCTTGTGACTTGCTAGGTACGGTTGTACTCATAACTTGCTAAACAACAACAGAAGACCAATAGAATCAAGAAGCCCCAGTCGAAGACGAGGTTCCTGAAGAGCCTTTCTTCCATGAGGATGAGTGGTTTTAGGTCTCAGCTGCGCTCAGGTCGCCTGGGAAGCTTTTATGTTGTAAAGTAGTTTTGGGCTTACGTGCCCGTCGTGGAAGAAAACTGGTTGTTAAACCATATGTTGTAATAAAAGTTGATCCTCTTGTTGTAAGCATGCGCTGTTGTGATGTTCACTCATGTTCAGTACTCTGCAATTGTTCAGTTTGGATAGTTGCGGGGATTTTTAGCGCCTTCAGAAATAGGAGCATTACACTGTCGATTGACCATTCCGACCAGATTTAGTAGCTGACGTTCCCGGGACTTCAGAGAACACGTTGGAGGAGGCAGGACGGTAGTTGGGAACCTGCATAGCCTCAGCTTGTAAACATTTTTTTCAACCTGTTTTTGCTTCTTAGCTTTCCGGAAACAGAACTGAACCACATGACCATCTCTACCACAATGAGTGCATTTATACTTATCTGTTGACTTCACAATACCCACTTTGGTAAAAAATTCCTTTGCAACACCAGCAAATTTAAATTTAATTTGTTTAGGTTCAAGTTCTACTTCCAATTTCCCAGGTCCAAGAAGCTTAACAACTTTAGGAGGATTATTTTTGGCATGCTCAATAAAATTAAATCCTAGACTATGTTTCTTTGTACTTGTTTTTGATTGATCTAGAATCATGTTCAAATTCTTTTTGCAAAATGAAAACCTTTCTAAAGTGTCTTTTAGATACTCATTCTCTTTAACCAATGTAGGACAGGTTGTGTATTTAACAAAATCATTTGCAAGATCTTTAGTAGCATTAGACTGAGCTAATCTTTTCTTTTTAGCAAAATCATTGAGTTGTCTAGTCAAGACTTCTATTTCAGTGTTAAGCTTAGGACAATTTGAGCAAGAAAGAGTCTCATGATAGAACATTTGTTGAATTGACTCCTGAGATGAATTAAGCCTAGCCTGAAACAAGTCACACTTAGAACACGCCTTAGATTGAGCAAAAGAACTAGACTTAAGCTTTTCAATTTCATCATTAGCAATTTTTTATTTTTTATCACAAGAGTCATGTGTCAATTTTAACTCGTCAAGTTTAGCAGTTACATCACTAAGTTGAGATGATTTTGATGTATTAATTGTTCTAGCTATCTCTAATTCAGAATGTAAAACTTGGCAAACCTCACAAGATTCATCATCAGGAATAGAGGCTGTAAGTCTATTAAATTCAGAATTTAGACTCTCAACAACAAAATCATGACTCTTAATTTTCTTTTGATACTTTTTGAGCTCTTCTGTTAATCTAAGCACAGCTCGAGATAAATCAGTATAAGAAGGTTTTACCTCAGCAGGATCACTGTAAAGATCATCATCACTGAACTGCTCACTGTTGGCCATAAAGCACATTCCTGTGATGGCCGTCAGGTGCGCGGAGTTCACCTGGCCCTACGGCGGCTTGCCTTCTCGGTAACTTTTGCTCCCTTGCCGCTATTCCTCTTCCATCGGCTAGTAATCTTTGTGATGGCTCCATGGTGCTCTAGTGATTCTATGTGACATTTGGCTGGTTGCTGGTTGGCTACGGTTTTGCATGATTTAATCTTAAGAACTTGCTTCTATTACTGAGAATGGATGGGGACTATCTTTGTCGGTGGATGGTTGCCGGGTTGTTTTGGCAAAACTGGCGGCTTATACTTGGCAGACCCTTTCCCGAATGATTGTGGGCCGGCTGGTCTTGGTGGTGGTCTTCTCCTACGGCTTACTAGCCTGTGGTCTGGCTTCTTGCCGATGTCTTGCTCCTGGCCAGACTTGTCCTGATGCTAGCCTGGTGGTGGCCAGTGATGCTCGTCTTTGTGACGGGGTTTAGGTTTTGGGTGGGAAGAAAGGAAGAGGAGAGTGGAGTCTTACTACCGTGTTCAGTATGTCTTCTTGCTTCTCTTTGGCTGATTACGTGTGCCCCCTTTTTGCTTGCGGCCGTGCTCTCTAGATGAGGCGTGCTGTCCCTTTATTGTAGCAATGTGGTGGCCGATTGATATTTTAGGGAATTGGGGCATTTGGTCAGTTGCTATGGTATTTGGATCAATGTTAGGTTTATTTATGCCGAGTGATGATCCTATGGTTGTGAGAGGTGTCGACTGACCCCCAGACGGTTAGGTATCTCCGTGAACGGACTGCCCTAGCCAAAATTCACTTTTATGGCTCTGACGGCAATTTCTTCCTTTACTCTTTTTCTTTGTTCGGTCTTTTTCAGTATCTTTATATTTACACATCTCGTAATTAAAACTGTGTTTCGTCTGGGAGTCTGGCACTTCGTAATTATTATATGAAATGGGATACATGTAATTGATTTCTGTATCTTCTAATTAACGGTATACATGGATGAGATGTTACCGATATAAATAAGGTTATGTAATTTCTAATTAGTTGCCGTTGTGTTGCAATTATCTAAGTTTGTGAGACTGTCATTCGGTTGGGACCGAGGATTATAAATTCAATCAATTTGTATTGTCGCTATTAATGTAAAGAAAGTTGTAATATCTTTATTTAATTTAAGCCAATTGTAATTGTAGCTCGATGAATATAAATTGATTTGTTATACATGAACCGTGATAATTGCACTGTTGTACTACATATATACCCTATATCGTATCTCACCCGGGTGTAATTACACCCTATATCGTATCTCACAATGTAGAGAGTATCTCGCGTAACGAGGAGTATGTACATGTAGTATATGAGTATTTAAGACTATATAGGTGGTATGAATAATTTTTCAGAGGTGGTATGTACATTTTTTTCAACATACTCCTTTTTATGTACGTATATAAAGGTATTTACAAAATACGCTAAAAACTATGGACTCCCTCGCAATTTTTTCATGTGGTTCACATTACAATATCTTATAATTAGTATATGAGTATACCTAAAGTGATAAAGGAGTATTTCAAGTTTGTTTATGTGGTATATTAGAGGTGGGTGTAATTACACCCGGGAGTAAAAAGTATTACACCCTATGTCATTTCTCACAACGTAGGGAGTATCTCGCGTAACGAGGGGTATGTACATGTAGTATACGAGTATTTAATATCATATAGGTGGTATGAACAATTTTTCAGAGGTGGTATGTATATTTTTTTCAACATACTCCTTTTTATGTACGTATATAAAGGTATTTACAAAATACGCTAAAAACTATGGACTCCCTTGTAATTTTTTTATGTGCTTCATATTAGAATATCTTATAATTAATATACGAGTATACCTAAAGTGATAAAGGAGTATTTCAAGTTTGTTTAGGTGGTATATTAGAGAGAGAGAGAGATGAAAGCTTTTACTTGTCGTGCAATCGAATTTTATTTCTCACTCTAGACTATACAATTTGGTATTCGCCCTCGTCGATGGAATTGAGATAGTAACGCATTTGTTTATCGTTCGTTGGTTTCACTCTATACAGATACACAAAAAGTTTAAATTACTCCGTATTTATATCATTAGTTACATAATTAATCCTACTTAACGTCGTAACATACCACTTATGATTAACTTATGATTAATCAAAGACATGGGTCGTTACAGCGGCCTCCGCGGAGCAGAGGAGTTAGCACCAGACCATCACCTTGTCCTCGGCCTCCGGGCCAGGGGCGTCTCCCGTGGCCTCGCCAGCGGCGGTGGTGGCCGGAGGGCGCGCAGCCCTGTGTCGCCGACGGCGGCGCATGGAGGAGGCCGCCGCCAGGGGCAGGGGGAGGCGGGGCCACGGCGAGATGGCCGCAGCAACGGTGGCGGCGGTAGTTGCGGAGACGTAGTGAAGCATATGGGGACAGACAAGTGCATCTTTTTGTCCTTTTTTATCCCCCTTTCGCCCCTGCATTTTAGCTAGGCGGTGAGACACCGACGACGAGGCTTGGGAGAGAAGCCCGTGCCCGTCGTGGTGGTTGGGCAAGCAATGGCGAACGCCGCCGTAGTGAAGGCGGGGCAGGGAGGCGTGCTAGCGAAGTAGCGAGTACTTCAGTAGGAGACGTTACGACTCATGGTGCTTCGATCCGTGGACGGATGGGCTGCTGACATGCTGGCCCCGGATGGGTGGGGGCCCAGGGCGACCGACTCGTGCCGCGCTGGGAACGACCGGTCACCACACGGTAGAACAAAAGCTCTCGACAGATCGTACCCATTGAAAATGCAAGTCACGGGAGCTGCTTGGAATGAATGTATTTTTTCATTGATAAAGCACATCAATATATCACTTTATTACATCAATGAAAGAATTTACAATGGCTGGCTGCGGCTGCCACTCATGTTTTTACCTAACCCGGGAAGTCCTACCTCGCTGACAAAATTTGTGAGAAAAAGCACAAACTTGTTACTTGTCGACAGCCACGCATAAATTGAGAAAGCAAAAGCCAATAACCAACGAAAGAATCTTGGATAAATCAGGGAAATTCGCCGGCCTTTTTGGCTCTGTAAGGGGGTTGGTTAGTCCTTGTGAGATGAGCAGTCTAGTTCATGTATCCTCGGCAGTTAGGAGCTTTACACAGGCAAGGAACCTTGCAATCCTCCGACTCGTCTGGGTCAAACAGGTAGTCATACCTACACGCAAGAGAAACAAAACACAGATCAGATGATGATTAAGGTAGCTTCATAAATTCGGTGTGTCAGTTACACGCTCAATGAAAGGCATCAAAAGTTCCAAACAAGACAGGGTTAAGTAGCAATTACGTCAATTCTTCTCCAGCAGAGACATCTCTTTTGGCAATAAGGATGATCTGGCTCTTGTCATCACCAACACTCATGATCCTTGCATAGCAGTTAGGCATACACTGCAAGTGCGACAAGAATATTTGGTTATCATTTCGTGGGATATTAAGATGGCAAGAAGCCGCTGGTGTGAAATCTGACGAAGGCTTTACCGAATGATTAATTAGACGGGCTATGTTTCCTTTCTCCGTAGCATCGATCACAACATCTTCACTTATCTTGAATAGCTGCAGCACAGCAGAAAAGGGAATCAATGCACCATGGAGAAAACCAACAACAACAAAACATTTTATCCTAAACAAGTTAAAATAAACTAAAAATAAAACATCTTCAAACTCAAAGAAACGAGAGCCTCGTAATAAAACCTATAAGGTTAAAACCCTACATTTTACCATCTAAACCAAGAGTCTAAAACACCGCTCCTAAACCTTCTTCTTATGTTATGGTTTCGGTACGTAAATCGCTAACTTACATGCGTTCCTATCCAAAACTAATTGCTTAGATACATTCTAATCTCTCAAGTATCTTTTAATTGCTTCTTCTCACGTCAATCTTGGTCAACATCGATCTCTTTTTATATTTTCAGTACGTCTTAAAATTCCACTACATACCGATACCTCAAAAGGCCTCCATTGGAGATGTTCAAATCATCTCAAGCAATGTTAGACAAACTTCTCTTCAATTGGTGCTACCTCACCTTATCACATATATCATCATTGCGGATTACATTCCACCTTGTGTGACCACAAATCCACCACAACATCCTCATCTCCGCCACACTCATCTTCTGTATATGCTGTCTTTTAGTCGCTCAACATTCCGCTCCATATAACATCGTAGGTCTTATCGCAATCCTATAGAACTTACCATTTAATTTTTGACAAGCTTTATCGTACAGGACACCCGATACTTGGCACCATTTCACTCACCCCGCTCTTATTGACTCATATCTCATCAATCTCGGCGTCCCACTGTAGCATCGATCCCAAATATCGAAAAACATCCTTGCTACGCACTACTTATCCATTCAGACTAATATATCTATCATCTGTCTTGACACCACTAAAATCACACCTCATATACTCAGTTTTAGTCCTACTAAATCTAAACCCTTTTGATTCTACAGTCTTCCTCCACAACTCTATATTCCTATCGATATATATCCTACTCTTATAGACTACCACAACATCATTAACGAAAAGCATACACCAAATGATATCTTCTTGTATGTCCCGCACCTCGTACATCACTAAGACAAAAATGTATTGACTCAACACTGACCTTTGGCGCAATCATATCTTGATAAGAAAATCATTAGACCACTAGCATATGTTCTGACATTAGTCACAATATCTTCGTAAATATCCTTGATTATGGTCATGGTTGTCACGGCGTCGCCTAGGCGACGCCAAGTCGTCCTGGCGCCAGGGAGGAGACGCCAGGGAGGATCGCCTCGCTTTGGCCTGAACCCTAGCTTCACCACCAGCCCAGGTACGCTGTCCGCCCCTCTCCTCTCCGGCCGCGCTCCGGCCGCGCCGCCTCCCTCCCGCCGCGCCGCCTTCCTCCCTCCCGCCGCCTTCCTCCCTCCCGTGCTCCAGCCACCTCCCTCCAGCGTGCTCCCGCCGCTGAGAGGAGGGGAGGTGACAGGGGAGGCGGCGGCAGGGAGAGACGTCGGGGGGGGGGGGGGGGGTGGCGCGCGGGGGAGGAAGCGCTGGGGAAGGGAGATCGGCGCCGGGAGTGGGAGTCGGCCGTCGGGGAGACAGGAGACGCGACGCGAGAGATAGGGAGTCACATGAGAGGGAGTCGAGAGACGCGACGCGAGAGAGGCGGAAGAGACTAAGATTGAGAAGCGAGAGAGTCGGCATCGGCAGTATATGCGCGAGAGAGTCGGCATCGGCAGTATATACTCGAGAGAGAGTTGGCATCCGTCGTCGGGCCCGTCGCCGGGCCCTCGTCTAGGCGTCTAGGCGCCCCTCACTCGCCGTGGTCGCTGATTCCGCCGTGACAACCATGATTATGGCGCACCATACCAGAAAGCCAAACTGCAATATTTCATAAAGGAAGTCTGTTGCACTACTCGAAGTTTTTTTGGGGAAACACGACTCGAAGTTGAAGCACATCAAAAAATCAAATATGACCGTAGCAAACAGTTCATGCATTTAACTGCAAACAGTGTAGTTTAGGGCAGAGTTCTTATGAGTGTGCCAAGAATTAGTTAGCCTTGGCTGCTCTTTGCTTAACGAGAGGCATTACTTTCGAAGCTAATTTGGTTTGCTCAGGTACTTATAATCTAGAAATAACTGCATAGCTGTGATAGGTTGCACCACTTAAACCTTACAAGGTGAAAGCAGAACACTAGAACTTTATAGAAAGTAAACACAGTAAAGGATGACTCACATAGCAATCTTTCTTTTCCTTATGATATCGTGCTTCCCTCAAATCAGCAACACACCGTCTAACTTGGTCGCCACGATATTCGATAACCTGCACGAGATTGGTTAGCTGGCATATTAAGAACAATCTCCTCACATATGGATGCACAATGAATTTTGCATAAGTGCTTCAAGAAAAATAATATTTAACATTATCATGATAGCATTTTTTATATTGTAATGTACGACAAATATGTGCAAATGATCTGCTAAAAAAGTTCATGCTACTGACTTGACATATGCTCAGTAAGCGATATGGAAATAACTGCTATTAGTTGCTGAGAGAAATGAGGATTTTTTTAGAGATCTTACGTTGATTACTCAAATGAAACAGAGAAAAAAAAACAGAAAAACACATATAGTAGTTTAACTCATTAGGTGATATTTATGTAATGCACGCACGCACGCACATTCCCTATAACTTTGCACAGCAGATCATTGATATTCATTAAATGGAGTTCATGCAATGCAGATCACCGACAGTGCTCTACTGTGGTCTAGATACAAGAAATCTGCATAGTGCACATTAAATCTACTTAATGCCATAAATGCATGTGCTTGAACATGTCATCCTAGAGATGCTTAACAAACTAACTGGATCAGAAAATTAAATAATTTACCATAATACAGTATGAGCTTTGTTGAAAAGAATATATAGCTTGAAGTGACATACCATTTGCCCCTCTTGAATTTTCCTTGCAGCAAAGAGCCCCCATCCATGTATTCCAGAGCGACCACAAGAGACCCGCTTATTTTCAGTTTTCTGAAATCAACAAACACAAGAGTTTATCAGCATGCTGACATAGCCTTGTAAGAACAGCAATAACTCAGAAACTAAACCTGTAAATAACAAAGCCGTTCCTTAAATGTAGAAAAAGGTTGGTCATCCTTCTGATCCTGTTACCAAGGGAATAAGTTGCATAAATGCTTCTAGCATTCAAACAGTTGCTGAAAAGAAAGAAAATGACATAGCTCAGAATGGGACAATTACCATGCATGCGTTCAAGCCCTCGATCAAATCCTGGGAGTGGTGTCGGGGTCCCATTATTCGGTGGGCAATTGCATCTCCTGGTTCTTTCTGGAAAATGCAGACAATTTAGTACTAAAGGCTTGCTGACAAAGCAACAGAAATAAAACCTAGACAAAGATCCATAGGATAAACAAAATAGTTATCCAACTGCAATAAGTCAATCAGAACAGCACTAGAAATTAACAGTAACAAAATAAAGTGTCTGTAAACATATCTCAGTATGACAAACATAACATGTTACTGCAATTTTGAAAATCAACACATACCCAAAGATAAGATCATAAGAACGAATACATGAAACATGTACGACACAGTTAATCCTAATGATAGAGAGCCTGTTAATCCAAAAACCAGCAATGAATACAAGTAACTGTCACTAAGGGCCTCATCTTTGAACCAGCAAACAAGCAGGACAAGGAATGCAGCAAGAGAAAGCAGTTATTCTTGCTTGGTTGCACTAAGAATCTTACATGTAAGCTGAGCAATCAAACTATCAAGTATTTATGAACTAACAAGGAAATGATCACAAAATAAAAGAAAGTAATGTCCAATAGATGAGCTAGGAAATGATTAGTAAAAGCAAGTGGACTTTGTATGGACAATTTGTAAATTTTCAATGAGACTGTTGACAATTAGCACCATATTTTCTCAATTTGTGTGTGCATGTGACTCAGGTTCAAGAAAATTACCTTGTTTTTCAACATTTCATAAGGTAGGCACCTTGCAGCTGGGCAGGCAGAAATTTTTACAGGAAAGACCTTCTCCTGGTTGTTTTCCTTCCTGACAAGTCTTGTAGCAGACTGCTTTTCATTATTTTGGAGCAAAAATTTGGTAGAGAAAACTCCTTCAGGTGTCTTCACTATCAACACATTATCTGGGTCAGGAGTACTAAAAAGGGCAAAAGAAAAGCATAACAGGTATCAGCAACAGAAATTTGTGGTAATTCATCCTTCAGGGTAAATCGTCACTTTCACAAATAACATTGTTCCAATGTTCCAAGATCCTGTCAGATCCATGGATCTTACTATCATTTTTTTTGCTTAAAATATGTTTTGGCTATGATATTAAGCTCGACCCCCAAAAAACACAAAAGGAAGTCTGTAAGGGTTGTGATGATACTTAGATCATTATGGGGTAAACATCATCAGGACGACAGCCGGACGGTGTCAGCTTGATTGGGATGAGGAGCAGACTATAAATGAGGGAGAAGAACCTTGTAAAAGAGACTAAATTAATTCATCTTTATTGCTTGATTTCAATAGATGACAAATGTTTAACCTTATGTAGTCGGCATAGGCAGATTAGAAACAAATAACTAATTCCATCTATAAGAGATTGGAATCTAATCAAATCATATCTTCGTATCCTTAAGGGATTGATATCTAATCAAATCATAATTACCAATATCTCTTAACTAGTCTAGCTGCTGCCCTTTCCTTGTACGCCAATGCAATTGGCCCACATGGCATGGACAATTGCTACAGTACCACATGTATTGTTTACACGCGTGAACAGTAACTCCAGCACGTGACAAGGGTCATGAAGCCACAGTAGAATTATTATTTTAGAAAAATAGAGACCACTTCATGAACTTATGTAAATTTAAACCCAAAAAGGGAAACACTAAAGTGAAAAGGATAATATTACCTGTGAAATGCACAGTAGGAAACCATTTTTGTCACGTGCCTACCATTCCTTTCGGAGTATTGCAACTACAAGCACACAAAAAATGTCAATTTTAATCAGCTTTCAAACAAAAATGGATTAATGAAGAAACAAGTGCCAGTAAATTAGTACATCAAAATGATGCAAAGTTTAAACAAATCTAGCAAGTCATGCTTGAAACAAAACATACTAAATTGCATTAGGCATCAGCTCCAACAGAAGTATTTAAGCAATGATACAAATGAAATAGACACAAAAGGTAACTTTTACATGACATAGCTTATACACAAAAGGTAGGTGGCAAAAAGCTTGCTGATCCACAGTAACACCACACAGTAGTAAAGAACATCAGCCTGTTAAGTGGTTGGTGATCGAAACCTAACTTTCAACTGAGCATAATATGGCAGACAATATACATTTTGTTTTCATTTAAGCAAGAAAAGGGTTGGAGCAGGTTGAATTAACAAAAAATGGACATGCAAAAAAATATCATAAATGTCCATTACAAAAGGTGACAGCAGCAGTCTACCTCCATGCGATATCCTGCTCTTGATGCACACATTGCATGATAATAAGTAGAACAATTGTAGCACTGGGTGCAGGTGCCGTGCATCTGCTTGCATATAACGCATGTCTGGAGTTAACAAAAAGTAAGGTGAGATTTGAACACACAAGCACAGACATTAAATACCCTCTAGGTAACAGTATGAAAAATACCAGATTGAAATCCTAACCTTCTTAAAGTACTCTGAAGGGATGTTCAAAATGCCCATAGCTGGCTCCATTGTTTCGTCAACAGGAAATAAGACTTTAGGTTGATACCAGGCACATGTGACATGAATCCACATTTGATCAACATCCGTTGGCTTAAGAGCACCCCCTACAGCAATGCAAAAAAAAAAGTACGAAGTTAATAGCATAAATGATCTATATGATCCAGAAGGGACACGATATAACAAACAAGACTAGTGAAAAATAGATGCCATTGAGCACCAATCAAAATTTATCATATAAAAGGTATGATATTAAATAGGCAATTATGGAACTGTCCAAACAATTCTGTGTGACTGATGAATCATGATGAAACTATGAAGCACATAAAATGAGGCCCCATTTGGAACGCAGGGATTTCACAAGAAACAGATCATTTCCTATAGAAATCAGAAAAAAAAAAGTTCATGCATTCCAAACAGGGCCTCAATGTATTATAGGATATTCATCAAGACAAAAATTATACCTATTACGGGACATAAGCAGCACTCTCTTTTTTGTTGGGGCGATTCACATGCTCGACAAACCCAAGATGTAAAATCTTGTACAACACGTGCTCCATAGCACTCTTGGTGGACAGCTATTTGACATCTGATCATATGAATTTTGGAAAGAAATTTTTGTCAAATACTAATCATAAGTTTATATAAAAAGTAGTCTTGAAAAATACAATGAATTCTTAAATCAGGGTGTTCAAAAAAAAAACTCAAAGACTAGTGGGAAATACCTGTTACAAATGATAATTTTATTGTAGTCCCAATCTTCAACCCATCTACAAACAGCACAACGCTCAGTTGTCCATTTAGCGTAGACTGGACTGTAAGAGTTTGCTGCAGACATCGAAACAATCAATCACATGAGGTCATGTTGCAACAACTACACAGCCCAACACAAACTCAAGAGCCAAGGTACCTAGCAATTTTAGCAGCTCTTCTTTCTTAATACTTGGGGTAGAAGACTTGAAATTTCCACCAGGAATATCGTCCAGCTGCAGATAATGACAAAGAACGAACCATGTGTCAGTTTTTTTTCATGTTTTTTGATGAAAAAAAGTAGGTGTACATAAACACCCACAGCTCATGTTTGGCAGTGAACTTTCAAGTTGATGAAGATCTTGAGGGCTTACCAAGGTAATTAGTGGCTCCCCAGTGCTCTTGAGTTTAACACTTATTTTCCAATTCTTTTTCCTTGATCCAGTATGTCTCTCCCACTCACTCAGACTCATTATTCTTTCCTTGCAAGACTTACATTGACATAGTATCCTGCAAGCAACAACAATAACTCAAATACCAATAATGGTGCTGGATACATATAACAAAATCAATGTAACATAAAGACTGCTAGCAACTGTGAATTCGTTTTCAATGCTTCTGGTTCTCCACAACGTATCAATTTCCATAACAAGTGACCCAACAAACAATCCTTATGTGGCTGCTACAGAAAAAAGAGCCTAAAAGTCACTTGTTTATGCACCAACCATAGATTAAAGGACCAATTGCAAATATATAGTGGCCAGTCAAATTCCATAGCATTCAATGCTACTCCAGCCCACAGGCCAATTTTCATGCCCAATAAGTGAATCAAAAGAGAAAGGTACTGCTCCAAGAAAAAATAACCACAAATACACACACAGTACATAGCTTTTCTCTTTCTTTCTGAGCAGTTGACTTTATGCAATGGTAGGTTTGAGCAAAACAAGACGCACTAAAATCAGAGTATTGGTAATTACGCAAACTTAAATGTGTTTCTCAGATAAATACACTGTAAGATATGCCAAATGCTTACATGTGTTTCTTGGGTAAATACAATGCCTCCATCCCAAAGCAGCACACAGGTACCATTTCAGGCAATTTTTCCTTTGAAGTGCTAGCACATCTGTGCAAAGACATGTTAGAAACTGACATGCTTAGTTATTCTAGTAGTCAACAAACGTCCACATGTTGGAGGAAAAATAAAGAACTCACTCTGAACTTTTGGACGTGTTCATTTGTTCAACCGTTGATACTCTCTTGTGTTTTGATTTGCAATCCGGACAGAAATAATCGGTAATTTCTAAATCCTACAAAAGGAATGCTCAGTCAGTAAAGCCTATTCATAGAAGCATTACATATAGATATCAAGCAATAGGACTTCAAGATATCAACACCAAAACAAAATGAACAAATAACCTCCATGTTATTGCATGTCCGGTCACATTCTACGTGAACCCAAATCTGACACTCATCACAACAAACCTGCCAAGATGTGCATCGCAGGTCAGTGCCTAGAACAATTAAGAGAACATAGAATATACAAATATAACATCACCAAAGCACATATCCTTCCAGGCCCTTACCCAATTTCCACCATCTGTGTGGTGCCAAATTTTCTTGCATATGCCACAGTATTGCTTTGACTGCCATAACTGCAGGCATAATAATGTTTACACACATAAGGCACCAAAAGAAAAGAAACAAGTTAACGGAACACACAAAAGCACTTATCTCACAAGTCACAAGCCAGCCACATACCTTTTCACAATGCCTACAAAGTAACTGTTCTCCATCTTGCTTCTTTTTCTTTGAAATCTTCAATGGAAGGCGATTACCACAACTATCACAGCATGCTGCTGATTTACCAACAACCTGCAAAACAGTATATTATATTGCAGCCTAACTGAGAAGTAATAAATGATACAGCTACAAGCTCAAATTTTGCAATTTCACCGCATCCAGTTACCTGAGCCTCAGATTGACACTCTTGCTCATTATTCGAACCAGTCCCCTCCTGTATGCCATCAGCGACAGAATGGTCATTGATAGACTTCTCCAGCGAGCACCCCCCATCCATTTGGAGCTCAAAAAAGCCACGCTCAGCAAGGAAAGCCTCCTCAATTGCTGCACGGAATTTTCTTGGCTTGAGCTTATACAGAGGTTGTCCCTGAAACCTGGCAGAAAAGAGGGGAACTTCAGATACAGCCCAAGTAAGGAAAGCCCTGTTCACCTCCATATGCCAGAAGTTTACTTGTCTAGGTAGTCCACAAAGGGAAAGATCATCCCTTGCTTAACCCAACCATAGTCCTGCAAAAAAAAAAATGTGGCAATGTGAGCCCACACGCAAAAAAAAAACAGAAAGAAACTGTTTGGTTCATGTCCTTGCATGTATTACCCTGTTTCAGTTGCATCTCGTGCAAGTGTGAAACTGAGGCAGTATTTATAGGAGTTCTAAATTTTCATGTTTAAGTTGCGGGTTTCATGAACCAAACAGTCAACCAAAAAAACACCCCGCAACGCTTAACCAGGAAACTGTGATTACTTACCCTGCCATGGCCGCCAGCAGAATACCCAAAGAACATGACGCAGAGGGCACCGGGAATGCAGGAGTTGAGCACGACCTCCGGCGCGTGCAGCAGTGGGTCAATCACCAGCGCAGGCCACGCCGGGCACTTCTTCCCCGACCTCGCCCACACGACATCCCCAAGCACGAAATCCTCCGGCCAGTAGAAACCTTCCCTCTTCTCGCCGCCCTCCCTCTTCGGTTTGCACTCCACCACCACGGGCCTCCCCTCCAGCCCACCATTCCCGCCGGCATTGCTCACGGACGTGACCACACTGCCGCTGAAACCACCGGAACTGCTGCTCCTGCTGATATTCCGGCATGCCCGGTACAGCTCCTCCTCCGTCTGCGCCGGCGGATCCTCGCCGGTCCACACCACGGTCTCCACTGCACCAAACGCGGCGCCTCTAGGCGCGACGGCGCGCACCTCGACATCGTACACGTGCCCGCCCTCGCCCACCTCCACCCCCGGCGCCCCGGCCCTGCAGCCCTTCTTCGCGGGCGGCGGCACCACCGAGTCCCTGAACCGCGACGGGACGACGCGCTCGCGGCGGCGCTTGGCGGGCGGCATGCTCTCGGCGGTGGGGGGCTCCCCCTCGCCGGGGACGGCGGCGGTGCAGCGCTTGAGCGGGATGCGGGACGCGAGCATCGCACTACCACCACCCCGGCGGCGGCGGCTAGGGCATGCTGGCGCGCGCGAAACCCTAGCGTGTCGAATCTGGTCCGCGAATTGGGGCGCTCGGGGGATCGACGGGTTTAGGGTTCCGACTCCGAGACCATCGGGTTGGGATTTAAGCCCGGGGGATTCGTCCCGAGTGGGGAATTGGGGGTTTGGGCGGATCGGGGCGGTGCGCGCCGACGCCGGGGCGAAAATTTTGGGTTCCCTCCGATCCTCCGAGGGATTGGGGGGATGCGGGTTTCGAACGAAATTTTCGAACGCGATGCCGGGGCAGGGGAGGCGAGGCGAGGCGGAGTGAGGTGGGGAAGACGTCTCGACGTCGCGAGACGACGAGAGGCGGCCAGGTGGGGGCTCTGTTGTGTACTCTGCTCACTCGGCCATCGGATTTTCGGGGACTTCGGGTTCGGCGCGGATAAGGTCACGTCGGAGGTATGCTTTGCCAAAGCGTCCGATCAATTTTTTTTTGCTTTTACCAACGAGGTGCTCTAGTATTTATCTAAAGAAAGAGATAATGGGTGAGTTCTTTTGGCAAGTTGCTTTAGCTTTTGTTTATAGTTTTTAAATTTTGTAAACACCTATAAAAGTACCACTTACATCAAACTAGAGGCAAATGCCAAAACTAGTATCACACCAAAACACTGACCAGCCTGTTCTTCGTAACACCAACATCCTCAAGGTAGTCCAAACACAAGAACACCAGTGCACAAAAATGAAGAACCACATGACATTGCAAGAGCTAGAAATGCAGCCACAAGAACTTCGGAAGACACCCACCACGGTGACACCGAACCCAACGCTAAACATGATCTTTGATCACGCCCACCCCGATGGCACCGAGAGACCAACACCATGACCAAAGCCTCCAACAACACCACCACGACTAATCATTACAACAACATAAGGAGCAACAACAGACGCATAATGAACCCAGTAAGCTCTGTCCTCCAAATAGCAACTAGAGCCAACCATTGAAATGCCAGTGTTGAGTCAGGCGGACGCAGATGAACAATAAGGCAGAGAGAACCACGGGAACTAACCACACCGCGTGTTCGGACATACCACGCCTGCACGCCCCCGACATAGCTCTGCATCGCCTTTTGTTGCGTGAAGCACTGGCAGTGGCTTGCCGAAATCACCAAGACACCAGACCAACTGCTCACATGAGGGCTTCCACGATGATCGGCTTATTTCATGCAGGACGCGATCCAGCAACAAGCGCCTGCTCCTCCAGCCTCTTCATCGGTCGCCCTGCTCCACCTCAAGACAACGTCGCACATAATGAGCACCCCTAATGTGCCAGATTCATTAGGCCTTCTCCACGGGTAACACACACCATCGCAACCTACACCACGCATCGCAACGCAACATAGCCATGACACGCCTCGTCTCGCACATGACCAACCACACCTCGTGTCGCCCTGACAATCTACCACCGCCACGCTATCCACCGAGTCACACCACTAGGCCAGCCAACCCCGGTTGTCTTCATGACACCCGCGTGCACCCTATGTGCATCCATAACGGGCTGCACCACTAGCGATTGTCCCTATGGTGAGGAGGATGAAACCAGTCAAAACTGGAGGAGGGACAATACTAGCCGCGCCACCGGCACATGCTGAGCCCATAGCAGCCAGATCTAATTGCGCCCCAGCCAAATCCGGAGGACGGACGGTGCCCAATGCCTAGCCACGCCACCAAAACACACTACTCGCACCAACATTTCACCCACCGAGCCTCTCACCCCTTGCGGCTAGCCACGCCGAGGAAAAGGACGTCCATGCTGCAACATTGCCGGCCCAGTTGCACAACCCTGAGCGCCCAAGGTTAGGCTCAGCCAGCTACATGCACACCCAGCGCAGCCACAACTAGTCCTGGCGAGCCATGCCGAGAAGGAGGACGACCTTGTCATCGCACTCACTGGCATTCTGTCTGTTGAGCCGTTCATCCCTGTGCGTCTGAGGCTAGGCTTGGCTAGCCACGCAAACACCCGTGGGCGGCCGAGGCCAAGCCTCACCAGCCACGCCGAGGAGAAAGATGTCCATGATGTACCATCGCCCGCCCAGTCGCCCACCCTTGTGCGGTCGAGGCCTGGCGTGGCCAGGCACGCGTAGTTGCGACCAGGCCTGGCCAGCCATCTAGAGGAGGACCTTACTGCCTCAGCCACTAACGTTCCGCCAGTCGAGCCGCTCCCCTCTACACGGCCGAGGCTAGGTTCAGCCAACCATGTGCACATCACATGCGGCAGAGGCCAGGCCCAGCCAACCACGGCGAGGAGGTGATGGGTCGCACACAAGGTTGTTAAAATCGCGATTTTAGTCGTAGAATCTAACTCAAAATCGCATCTTGAGTCGTACCTGGTAGAATCGTGGTAGAATCATGATCCTAGTCATAGAATCATATAGAATCACGATAGAATCATGATAAAGTCATGTATAATCACGTATCATCTAAGATTATGAAAGACTTAGGTGTTTGGTTGTATCCTATCTCTCAATTCAAGTTGTATGTTAAATACTAATTAGTTAATAGCTTAGACATTAAGATTTAGACGTTGAGAATAATAAAAATTAATTTAATTATCTATTTATGTTATATTTTTTATGTAAAATGATCAGATTATGGCAACATTAATAATATCGCTCTTCTAGTCCTAGCTCTCAATAACATAGAATTTAAATCATAATTCTAGTCATGAATAAGATATATTTATTAATCAAAGTAGATGCCAAATGACCAAATAAACACTAATATCACTCTTGGTGGACAGCTGGATATGGCAAGCTCCGGTGATGCTCAAGTCGATGGCAATAGGAATGGTGGCGAATCTAAAGAGGGAGAAGGACAAGGAAGACGGTGAGGCTCCTAATCCGCTAGGATCCGAGGTTGTAGGATTGGTATGACGAGTTAGAGGAGGGTGGATGACTTCAAATTTTTCTCTAGTATTATCATCTCAATGTAGCGAAAAATATAAACTCATAGGCTCACTAAAGCCAAGATCCAAAGAGCACCGGAGACATAGTCTCCATGGCCCATACCACCTGTCAAGGGTGGTTGGATTGCTCGGCCAGTCTGACCAAGTGCTTGGCCAGTGTAAGGTCGAGAATGCCAATTAGATGGGGTGAATAGACACTTTAAAAAAATCTTTTTTTGATAAAATCGGGTTTATATGTAGAAGAGTAAAATCACAATAGTTTTGCATAATTATGGCCTAAATAAACTGGTCTTACTAAGTGCATCAACAATCTAAGTCTGTGTCAATGTTTATAATCCTACAGTGACAACCGAGTAATTCAATTCTAGAATGTAAATTGAGCGCAAGAAAGCAAAACAAAATTGACACGATCTCTTTTTACTATGATGTTCAGAAACTTGTTGGTCTCCTTTAGTTTACGTGGAGGTAAACCCAAACGAATTGGATCAGCTTCACGAATTAATCCAACACCTTAATTCCACTAGTGCTAGCTCTTTTCTAATCCGAGTAGGTAAACTCTAACCTTCACAACACGTTGGATCTTCTCAAAAGCTTCTTGAGAAGATCATTGGGCCACGACGCTAGAGTCGGCAACTTCAAGAGTAACAAGACAAGCCTCTTACTTGACTCTAACCAAATGAAACACATACACAAGCTCAAGTAGATATTCAATCCACCTTTAGATGCAACCCATACAACTAGAGACATCTCTTCTTTCTCACAAGGTGCAACACATACGTAATTGAGAGGAGAAAATCACACTAACTCAAGAGAATAAAATAGAGTGCCAAAATGTTGTCTCCCAATTGGCCAAGGGGTATTTATAACCCCCACCATAAAAACTAGCCATTGGAGACGAAATCAACAAAAAATAGCAGGTGTAGTAGTACCATAGATTACATGGCGGTGGTACCGCGCTACAGTGCCAACGGGTATAAAATTTAGCATTAAACACTCAAACTAGCTGTTACAAAAGGTACGTAGGGGTGCAATCAGAGTAAATACGGTCGGTAATCGCTCATCCTGTATCATATACCATGTTTTTTATTGGAGTTAGAGTCAGACACAGATAGTGCTATATACGAATACGAATGCGGATAGTATCAGTCACGAATACGAAATGAATATGAACTGGATTCGATACAGTAACTATATTTCATTGGATAACACGCGAAAACAAATATCACACATTTCAGTGTATGAATATAGATTCTGGTGCCTTCCCTTGACTTTTGACATATGAGTGCATATATCACATATATATCATATCATATTGAAAGATTATGGATATGAGCATACATTGACAACATTGTGAACGTTGTGACCAGATTTTTACGGCTTAGTTGCTATTTTAATTCTTAATGGGTTTCTACCATCTACATGCGACTAACAAATTAATTAATTAAGCTTATATCAGAATGATTTAAACGACAGTATATCAATTTAATCGTACACGCTAAATTTTAGTCTACTTACGACACTTAATTTATTTTAATAATCATAATAATTATTAATGGGTTTCTATAGTTTAAATGAGATTAACAAAATTATCTAGGTATTTAAGCATGCACCGAAATGATCTTAGACGACAGTACGTGAATACAATCTGTACACATACAAGTTTTAGCCTATGGACGATACTTAATTTATTTTTAATAGCCATGAATATTTCCTAGTGGAGTTTTACAATTTAATCCAACTAATAGAAATTTTTATCGAGTAATTTAAACACACAATTGAATACTCCATATTAAAACTCATGAATAGAATTTACTCGTGTGCGTCTTTTCTCTCTTCTCTCTAATCTCTCTCTTCCTCTACGGCTCCCTACTGTTTGACCAAATGTCCCAAGCCACTCATTCTTTTTTTCCTTTCTTTATTTCTTCCCCTCCCTCTCCTCCTGTTGTAGGGGTGGCCCAACCCCCCGTAACTGGGCCGCGCAACTAGTCCAACATGTAATGGGCCCAATAATGTAGAGGAATATAACAGTGTTGATACTAAGGGGTAGAATAGGAATTTCCCATTCTACCCCACTCACATATATATAAGCCCCCAGGAGGGGCAAAGGGGCGGACTCTCGGATCCTCCTAACCATTCATCCCACAGCTCTAGCTCTCTTCCTCTTCTACTAGTCCCCTCTCTCTCTGTTTGGTATGTAGCCACAACAGATGGCGCCGTCCGTGGGGACCGGGCAAGAAGTCGCGCAAAGAAGGGTCACCGTCGTGAGGAAGATGCGCTCCATGCCCGGGCTGGGACACGTCCTAGCACGCTGGATGCCGATCGGCGGGAAGAAAAAATGCCGTCAAAGGTAAGAAAGTGTAGGTATGATAGATCCATTCATCTGGCCGGTGAGTCTCCATGCAGATCTGATAGATCCATCATCCCTCGTCCACGGTTGAGTACTGCTTTGTGGCATATAAGCTTCCGTGTGGATTTGGTAGATCCGTTAATCTTTCATCTATTGTCAAGTGTTGTTTGAGTAGCAGAGTGTTACGCCGCTCGCCGAGCTGCGGCTTCGTCGCCTCTGTGCAAATGGCCTCACCATACTCCGCGGGACGTCTTGCCTCTGCGCCAAGTCCAAGTCACGGCCGCTCGCATCGGGGTCTCCGTGCTAGCCTCCGCGTCGCAGCCCTCCACGTTGGAGCCTCCGAGCGCTACGTTGTTCTGCGCCAGCGAATTCTGATCCAAATCCGTGCCTTCGCCCCGACCTCCTCGCCTGCTTCCGGTGCTCGGCGCAGGGCCTCGTCGAGCCTCCGACTTCGCTGCGACCTCACTTCTGAAAAGCTCCCGCCCAGGGGCGCGCCGGCCAACGGTGCCGTTGCGGACGGTGTTTTTCGGCAAGTTTAGCAACGGCGGCTGACGGCGGCGCTGAGACACCAGCAGTATTGGAGGCGGACAAGCTCGCGACGAAGGGCTCGGGCTTCGCACACCGCTGAAGCCTGCGCCGCAGCTCCAGCCTCCGCACCCTCGCTCCTCCACCTCGCGCCGCCTATGCCGAGTCCCTGCGGTCTCCGCCGAGGTCGCGCGAGCAGTTTTGAAGTCTCCGTCGAGCCCTCCGGAGTCGTCGGCGCGTCTCCTGGGGCCTTCGCCGACGCCGCGCGGGTAGCTCCGAAGTCTCCCGCTCGGAGTCTGGGTAGCCGCGAAGTCTCCCGCCCGAAGTCCCCAGCTCGAGGCGTCCACGAGTAGGTGCCACGCCGGCCATGGAGAAGGGAAGGGACTTCGCATCAGCACCGTGGTCTATGCGTCATCGATGAAGTCGAAGTCTACGCTGAGCAGAGCCCTCTGAATGGTAGCCCCGCGTTATCGCCAAGGTCCGTCCCTGTGCTGGCCTCCACGTCTTCGCCGAGGTCCGTCCGTGGGCTGGCCTCTGCGTCCTCGACGAAGCCTATCCCACGCCAGGACAGTCCCGCCGGGTATGTGCTGCATGCGATTATGTGCGGAGCTTTAATAATCACTGCTGCATTTCTTGTGTGCATAGCTTCCAGCAATGGCTGTGCAGCATGTCATTTACTGCGGGTGCAGTTCCATTTTGAGAGCGCTCGATTTGGCCATATTTGCTTCTCCAGTTTTGGCCTGTTCTGGGTCATCGCAGCGTTTAATGACTTTCTGGCACTGCGTTCTAGAGCGCTTCATTGTCGCAAGTCTTTGGCCATTTCTTTCATGCCTCTGTTTTAATCCTCGTTTTTTATTTAAATCGCACGATTGCCTCGAGCGTCGGCGTAGTCCACGGACTATAAAGAAGACGTAGCGTCGAGCCTAGCTCCGCACGCAATAGTCCACGGACTCTAAATAAGACGTAGCGTCGAGCCTAGCTCCGCACGCACTCTACGGAGTATAAAAAAGACGCAGCGGGGGGACGCCTCCGCGCGCACTCTACGGAGTATAAAGAAGACGTAGCGTCGAGCCTAGCTCCGCACGCAATAGTCCACGAACTCTAAATAAGACGTAGCGTCGAGCCTAGCTCCGCACGCGCGAGTCTCCGGACTATAAAGAAGGCGTAGCGTCGAGCTCTGCTCCGCACGCCCTAGTCCACGGACTCTAAATAAGACGTAGCGTCGAGCCTAGCTCCGCACGCGTGAGTCTCCGGACTATAAAGAAGACGTAGCGTCGAGCCTAGCTCCGCACGCAATAGTCCACGGACTCTAAATAAGACGTAGCGTCGAGCCTAGCTCCGCACGCGCGAGTCTACGGACTATAAAGAAGGTGTAGCGTCGAGTTCTGCTCCGCACGCCCTAGTCCACGGACTCTAAATAAGACGTAGCGTCGAGCCTAGCTCCGCACGCGCGAGTCTCCGGACTATAAAGAAGACGTAGCGTCGAGCCTAGCTCCGCACGCAATAGTCCACGGACTCTAAATAAGACGTAGCGTCGAGCCTAGCTCCGCACGCACTCTACGGAGTATAAAAAAGACGCAGCGGGGGGACGCCTCCGCGCGCACTCTACGGAGTATAAAGAAGACGTAGCGTCGAGCCTAGCTCCACACGCAATAGTCCACGGACTCTAAATAAGACGTAGCGTCGAGCCTAGCTCCGCACGCGCGAGTCTCCGGACTATAAAGAAGGCGTAGCGTCGAGCTCTGCTCCGCACGCCCTAGTCCACGGACTCTAAATAAGACGTAGCGTCGAGCCTAGCTCCGCACGCGCGAGTCTCCGGACTATAAAGAAGACGTAGCGTCGAGCCTAGCTCCGCACGCAATAGTCCACGGACTCTAAATAAGACGTAGCGTCGAGCCTAGCTCCGCACGCGCGAGTCTCCGGACTATAAAGAAGGCGTAGCGTCGAGTTCTGCTCCGCACGCCCTAGTCCACGGACTCTAAATAAGACGTAGCGTCGAGCCTAGCTCCGCACGCGCGAGTCTCCGGACTATAAAGAAGGCGTAGCGTCGAGCTCTGCTCCGCACGCCCTAGTCCACGGACTCTAAATAAAACGTAGCGTCGAGCCTAGCTCCGCACGCACTCTACGGAGTATAAAAAAGACGCAGCGGGGGGACGCCACCGCGCGCACTCTACGAAGTATAAAGAAGACGTAGCGTCGAGCCTAGCTCCGCACGCAATAGTCCACGGACTCTAAATAAGACGTAGCGTCGAGCCTAGCACCGCACGCGCAAGTCTCCAGACAATAAAGAAGACGTAGCGTCGAGCCTAGCTCCGCACGCAATAGTCCACGGACTCTAAATAAGACATAGCGTCGAGCCTAGCTCCGCACGCGCGAGTCTCCGGACTATAAAGAAGGCGTAGCGTCGAGCTCTGCTCCGCACGCCCTAGTCCACGGACTCTAAATAAGACGTAGCGTCGAGCCTAGCTCCGCACGCGCGAGTCTCCGGACTATAAAGAATACGTAGCGTCGAGCCTAGCTCCGCACGCAATAGTCCACGGACTCTAAATAAGACGTAGCGTCGAGCCTAGCTCCGCACGCGCGAGTCTCCGGACTATAAAGAAGGCGTAGCGTCGAGCTCTGCTCCGCACGCCCTAGTCCACGGACTCTAAATAAGACGTAGCGTCGAGCCAAGCTCCGCACGCGCGAGTCTCCGGACTATAAAGAAGGCGTAGCGTCGAGCTCTGCTCCGCACGCCCTAGTCCACGGACTCTAAATAAGACGTAGCGTCGAGCCTAGCTCCGCACGCGTGAGTCTCCGGACTATAAAGAAGACGTAGCGTCGAGCCTAGCTCCGCACGCAATAGTCCACGGACTCTAAATAAGACGTAGCGTCGAGCCTAGCTCCGCACGCGCGAGTCTCCGGACTATAAAGAAGGCGTAGCGTCGAGCTCTGCTGCGCACGCCCTAGTCCACGGACTCTAAATAAGACGTAGCGTCGAGCCTAGCTCCGCACGCACTCTACGGAGTATAAAAAAGACGCAGCGGGGGGACGCCAGCGCGCGCACTCTATGGAGTATAAAGAAGACGTAGCGTCGAGCCTAGCTCCGCACGCAATAGTCCACGGACTCTAAATAAGACATAGCGTCGAGCCTAGCTCCGCACGCGCGAGTCTCCGGACTATAAAGAAGACGTAGCGTCGAGCCTAGCTCCGCACGCAATAGTCCACGGACTCTAAATAAGACATAGCGTCGAGCCTAGCTCCGCACGCGCGAGTCTCCGGACTATAAAGAAGGCGTAGCGTCGAGCTCTGCTCCGCACGCCCTAGTCCACGGACTCTAAATAAGACGTAGCGTCGAGCCTAGCTCCGCACGCGCGAGTCTCCGGACTATAAAGAAGACGTAGCGTCGAGCCTAGCTCCGCACGCAATAGTCCACGGACTCTAAATAAGACGTAGCGTCGAGCCTAGCTCCGCACGCGCGAGTCTCCGGACTATAAAGAAGGCGTAGCGTCGAGCTCTGCTCCGCACGCCCTAGTCTACGGACTCTAAATAAGACGTAGCGTCGAGCCTAGCTCCGCACGCGCGAGTCTCCGGACTATAAAGAAGACGTAGCGTCGAGCCTAGCTCCGCACGCAATAGTCCACGGACTCTAAATAAGACGTAGCGTCGAGCCTAGCTCCGCACGCGCGAGTCTCCGGACTATAAAGAAGGCGTAGCGTCGAGCTCTGCTGCGCACGCCCTAGTCCACGGACTCTAAATAAGACGTAGCGTCGAGCCTAGCTCCGCACGCACTCTACGGAGTATAAAAAAGACGCAGCGGGGGGACGCCACCGCGCGCACTCTATGGAGTATAAAGAAGACGTAGCGTCGAGCCTAGCTCCGCACGCAATAGTCCGCGGACTCTAAATAAGACATAGCGTCGAGCCTAGCTCCGCACGCGCGAGTCTCCGGACTATAAAGAAGACGTAGCGTCGAGCCTAGCTCCGCACGCAATAGTCCACGGACTCTAAATAAGACATAGCGTCGAGCCTAGCTCCGCACGCGCGAGTCTCCGGACTATAAAGAAGGCGTAGCGTCGAGCTCTGCTCCGCACGCCCTAGTCCACGGACTCTAAATAAGACGTAGCGTCGAGCCTAGCTCCGCACGCGCGAGTCTCCGGACTATAAAGAAGGCGTAGCGTCGAGCTCTGCTCCGCACGCCCTAGTCCACGGACTCTAAATAAGACGTAGCGTCGAGCCTAGCTCCGCACGCGCGAGTCTCCGGACTATAAAGAAGGCGTAGCGTCGAGCTCTGCTCCGCACGCCCTAGTCCACGGACTCTAAATAAGACGTAGCGTCGAGCCTAGCTCCGCACGCGCGAGTCTCCGGACTATAAAGAAGACGTAGCGTCGAGCCTAGCTCCGCACGCAATAGTCCACGGACTCTAAATAAGACGTAGCGTCGAGCCTAGCTCCGCACGCGCGAGTCTCCGGACTATAAAGAAGGCGTAGCGTCGAGCTCTGCTCCGCACGCCCTTGTCCACGGACTCTAAATAAGACGTAGCGTCGAGCCTAGCTCCGCACGCGCGAGTCTCCAGACTATGAAGAAGACGTAGCGTCGAGCCTAGCTCCGCACGCACTCTACGGAGTATAAAAAAGACGCAGCGGGGGGACGCCTCCGCGCGCATTCTACGGAGTATAAAGAAGACGTAGCGTCGAGCCTAGCTCCGCACGCAATAGTCCACGGACTCTAAATAAGACGTAGCGTCGAGCCTAGCTCCGCACGCGCGAGTCTCCCGACTATAAAGAAGACGTAGCGTCGAGCCTAGCTCCGCACGCAATAGTCCACGGACTCTAAAGAAGACATAGCGTCGAGCCTAGCTCCGCACGCGCGAGTCTCCGGACTATAAAGAAGGCGTAGCGTCGAGCTCTGCTCCGCACGCCCTAGTCCACGGACTCTAAATAAGACGTAGCGTCGAGCCTAGCTCCGCACGCGCGAGTCTCCGGACTATAAAGAAGACGTAGCGTCGAGCCTAGCTCCGCACGCAATAGTCCACGGACTCTAAATAAGACGTAGCGTCGAGCCTAGCTCCGCACGCGCGAGTCTCCGGACTATAAAGAAGGCGTAGCGTCGAGCTCTGCTCCGCACACCCTAGTCCACGGACTCTAAATAAGACGTAGCGTCGAGCCTAGCTCCGCACACGCGAGTCTCCGGACTATAAAGAAGGCGTAGCGTCGAGGTCTGCTCCGCACGCCCTAGTCCACGGACTCTAAATAAGACGTAGCGTCGAGCCTAGCTCCGCACGCGCGAGTCTCCGGACTATAAAGAAGACGTAGCGTCGAGCCTAGCTCCGCACGCAATAGTCCACGGACTCTAAATAAGACGTAGCGTCGAGCCGAGCTCCGCACGTGCGAGTCTCCGGACTATAAAGAAGGCGTAGCGTCGAGCTCTGCTCCGCACGCCCTAGTCCACGGACTCTAAATAAGACGTAGCGTCGAGCCTAGCTCCGCACGCGCGAGTCTCCGGACTATAAAGAAGACGTAGCGTCGAGCCTAGCTCCGCACGCAATAGTCCACGGACTCTAAATAAGACGTAGCGTCGAGCCTAGCTCCGCACGCGCGAGTCTCCGGACTATAAAGAAGGCGTAGCGTCGAGCTCTGCTCCGCACGCCCTAGTCCACGGACTCTAAATAAGACGTAGCGTCGAGCCTAGCTCCGCACGCACTCTACGGAGTATAAAAAAGACGCAGCGGGGGGACGCCTCCGCGTGCACTCTACGGAGTATAAAGAAGACGTAGCGTCGAGCCTAGCTCCGCACGCGCGAGTCTCCGGACTATAAAGAAGACGTAGCGTCGAGCCTAGCTCCGCACGCAATAGTCCACGGACTCTAAATAAGACATAGCGTCGAGCCTAGCTCCGCACGCGCGAATCTCCGGACTATAAAGAAGGCGTAGCGTCGAGCTCTGCTCCGCACGCCCTAGTCCACGGACTCTAAATAAGACGTAGCGTCGAGCCTAGCTCCGCACGCGCGAGTCTCCGGACTATAAAGAAGACGTAGCGTCGAGCCTAGCTCCGCACGCAATAGTCCACGGACTCTAAATAAGACATAGTGTCGAGCCTAGCTCCGCACGCGCGAGTCTCCGGACTATAAAGAAGGCGTAGCGTCGAGCTCTGCTCCGCACGCCCTTGTCCACGGACTCTAAATAAGACGTAGCGTCGAGCCTAGCTCCGCACGCGCGAGTCTCCGGACTATAAAGAAGACGTAGCGTCGAGCCTAGCTCCGCACGCAATAGTCCACGGACTCTAAATAAGACGTAGCGTCGAGCCTAGCTCCGCACGCGCGAGTCTCCGGACTATAAAGAAGGCGTAGCGTCGAGCTCTGCTCCGCACGCCCTAGTCCACGGACTCTAAATAAGACGTAGCGTCGAGCCTAGCTCCGCACGCGCGAGTCTCCGGACTATAAAGAAGGCGTAGCGTCGAGCTCTGCTCCGCACGCCCTAGTCCACGGACTCTAAATAAGACGTAGCGTCGAGCCTAGCTCCGCTCGCGCGAGTCTCCGGACTATAAAGAAGACGTAGCGTCGAGCCTAGCTCCGCACGCAATAGTCCACGGACTCTAAATAAGACGTAGCGTCGAGCCTAGCTCCGCACGCGCGAGTCTCCGGACTATAAAGAAGGCGTAGCGTCGAGCTCTGCTCCGCACGCCCTAGTCCACGGACTCTAAATAAGACGTAGCGTCGAGCCTAGCTCCGCACGCGTGAGTCTCCGGACTATAAAGAAGACGTAGCGTCGAGCCTAGCTCCGCACGCAATAGTCCACGGACTCTAAATAAGACGTAGCGTCGAGCCTAGCTCCGCACGCACTCTACGGAGTATAAAAAAGACGCAGCGGGGGGACGCCTCCGCGCGCACTCTACGGAGTATAAAGAAGACGTAGCGTCGAGCCTAGCTCCGCACGCGCGAGTCTCCGGACTATAAAGAAGATGTAGCGTCGAGCCTAGCTCCGCACGCAATAGTCCACGGACTCTAAATAAGACATAGCGTCGAGCCTAGCTCCGCACGCGCGAGTCTCCGGACTATAAAGAAGGCGTAGCGTCGAGCTCTGCTCCGCACGCCCTAGTCCACGGAATCTAAATAAGACGTAGCGTCGAGCCTAGCTCCGCACGCGCGAGTCTCCGGACTATAAAGAAGACGTAGCGTCGAGCCTAGCTCCGCACGCAATAGTCCGCGGACTATAAATAAGACGTGGCGTCGAGCCTAGCTCCGCACGCGCGAGTCTCCGGACTATAAAGAAGGCGTAGCGTCAAGCTCTGCTCCGCACGCCCTAGTCTACGGACTTTAAATAAGACGTAGCGTTGAGCTCAGCTTCCGCACGCCCAAAAATCATCCTTCCTTTTTATTTTTTTCGGCGCTCGACGACACGACTTCGGCGCTCGACTCCCCCGTCCGCCTTGTAGGCATCGCCTCGGCGGGTTGACACGTCTTCGGCGGTCGACGACACGTCTTCGGCGCTCGACTCCGCCGTCCGCCTCGTACGCATCGCCTCGGTGGGGCGGCACGTCCTCGGCGCTCGACGACACGCCTTCGGCCTCGCCTCCGCCGTCCGCCTCGTAGGCATCGCCTCGGTGGGGCGGCACGTCTTCGGCACTCGACTCCCCCGTCCGCCTTGTAGGCATCGCCTCGGCGGGTTGACACGTCTTCGGCGCTCGACTCCGCCGTCCGCCTCGTACGCATCGCCTCGGTGGGGCGGCACGTCCTCGGCGCTCGACGACACGCCTTCGGCCTCGCCTCCGTCGTCCGCCTCGTAGGCATCGCCTCGGTGGGGCGGCACGTCTTCGGCGCTCGACTCCGCCGTCCACCTCGTAGGCATCGCCTCGGCGGGACGGCACGTCTTCGGCGCTCGACGACACGCCTTCGGACTCGACTCCGCCGTCCGCCTCGTAGGCATCGCCTCGGCGGGACGGCACGTCTTCGGCACTCGACGACGTCTCCGCCACTTCACCGGTTCCTTTATAAGCATTGCCTCTAGCGTCTGCGAGCTATCAGTTGCATCGGCACCCTTGTGCTTGCTGTCAGGGAACGGGGGGCTGGAGTGGTTGATTGCGTCAGCTCGCCCATCGGGACCACAGCGCTTGCTGTCGAGGGAGTATTGTTGTAGGGGTGGCCCAACCCCCCGTAACTGGGCCGCGCAACTAGTCCAACATGTAATGGGCCCAATAATGTAGAGGAATATAACAGTGTTGATACTAAGGGGTAGAATGGGAATTTCCCATTCTACCCCACTCACATATATATAAGCCCCCAGGAGGGGCAAAGGGGCGGACTCTCGGATCCTCCTAACCATTCATCCCACAGCTCTAGCTCTCTTCCTCTTCTACTAGTCCCCCCTCTCTCTGTTTGGTCTGTAGCCACAACACCTCCTTTCCTTTTTTCTTCCCAACCAGCTGAATAGCCATTCACTGCTTGCTCTTCTTCCTCCTTATCTTTTTCTTCCCCAACTCACATCTCTCTTTCCAATTTCTTGCTCTCTCCGTTTCTTTAGCTCTCGCTCTACTCGATGCTAACTCCATTTGGCTCCACCGGTCTCTAGCATTGAACTGGCTCCCCTACGCCGCCTCTAGCTCAATCTTATGTTCATTGTTGCCTTGTCCAGATGGGGGAAAAGAGGAATAGGGTAGGAGAGGAATAGGGGAGGAGAGAAGGAAGGAAGGAAGGAAGAAGATGACGCCAGAGCAAGAGGGGAGGGGACTCGCACCGGAGGCTAGAGAGGGGAGCTCGCGCCATCGCAGACGTCAGAGGGGGAAGCTCGTCAGCTCGTGCTGGAGGCCAGGGGGAGCTGCTGTGACACCCCATTTTTGAATTAGTATTTTTGCCTGGTTTTTTTTAGGTTTGAAAAAGCTGAGTTTAAAAATTTTAATTCAATCCTTGCTTCTCCCAAAAATCATCCTTCCTTTTTATTTTTTTCCCGGGTGGGCTAGCTTTCCTTTTCTTCTCCCCAGCGCGGCCCGGTTCCTTTTCTTTTTCTCCCGGCCCAGCCGGCTCTCTTTTCTCCGCCGGGCCTGTTTTCCCCCGTCCCCTTCTGGGCTTCGCCCGGCCCAGCGCTGCGCTTTCCCCCCTCTTCTTCTTCTTCCCGAGCGCCTGCGCTCCGCCTCTCTCTCCGCTCCGCGCGCGCCCTCGCCGGACCCAGCGGCAGCGGCCCGCCCCCAGGTTCCCCGCGCGCGCGTGCCTTGTGGCGGTTTCCCCGCGCCTCCCGGCGTCCCCGTCGGCCTAGGCCCCGGCCCCCTCGCCGTAGACCCTCCACGCGCCGGCTCCCCACTCGCCGCCGGGACAACCCGATGGAACCGCTCCGGTCTCGTCGTCCTGGCCACGTCGCCGCTCCTCAGCTCTGGCATGGTGGTCACCGCAAGAAATTAATGGGCGGCAGTGGAGCCGAGTCCTTCCCCCGCCGCTCTAACACCGCCGCCCATGCCGGCCGTGCCGCCGTAGCCACGCTGCCACGCCGCCGTACCCAAGTGGAGGCCGCCGGACCAACTTGGCCATGCCGCGCACCCCCCTCCTCCTCTGTGCGGCCGTAGGAGCGCGGTACCCCCGCCATGCCGTCCGTGCGCCCTACGTGCCTAGCCCTCGTCACGCTCCTCCTCTCGCCGGGTACGCTACAGGAGCGGGAGCTCCGTCGCCCATGCCCCCTCTGTCCTACACCCCTACTTTTCGCCACTATAAAAACCCTCCCGTGGCCACTAGTTTTCCCCCTCCACCCCCGTTCTTCGCCACGAAAAACACCGCCGGCGGCCGTTCTTCGGGCCGTCGCCGCCGTCAACTCACCCCAAAGACCCCCGGCCGGCATTACTCTCCTCCCCGACTTCCTTTCGTCCCCAGGAGTCTTTTCCCCCATTTAATCAACCTCTCTCCCCCTCTGCAGCTCGCCGGCGCCCGTCTTCCCCATCTCTGGCCATCCTTCGCCGCCGCCGATTCGAGGGACCCCCGGCCGATTCCTTGTAGCTGGAGCTTCCTCGCCAACCCGCGAAGCTGACTGAGCCACCCGTTCGGAGCTTCGTCAACTCAGCTTCCCCGGCGCCGATCGTCCACCTTCGCCGTCCGAGCTCGCCGGCGCCAGCCGCCTCCACCGCCTCCCGAGCCCCACTCTCATCCCCGGTGAGTCTCAAACCGCCTCTAGAAGCTTTCCCCTCGTTTAATTGAACCTCCCATGGCCGAACTCACCGCCGCGGCCAACCCCCTGGCACCGCCGCCGCTGGGCTCGCTGTCGGCGCCTCCCCGGTCTACCTCGGGCCGATTCGCCCCACCATCGGGTGCGCTCGAGTTCGGGCGGTCCATTTTGGCCGTCTCCCCGAGCTCCCCTCGCCCACCCTCGCCGCCGGCAGGCTCCGCCGCCGCTCGGTCGGGCGGAGCTCTGCTCCCGCGCGATTTGCCCCGTTTAACCGTTAACCGCCGTGATTAGGGAGTTAATAACCCCGCTGACAGTGGGCCCAAGTAGTTTAAAACCCCCCCAGTTAGACTGACGCGTGGGCCCTCCGTTTAATTAAAACTGTTAAACCCCCGGGAAAATGGCTTAAGTCGCTGACAGGTGGACCCTTGCACAGTACCTAGGCCCACATGTCAGTCTCTGGCCCATTTTCAGAAATGAGGTAATTAATTAAACCGTGGACCCCACCTGTCATACTCAGAGTTTTCCCCAATAAATATTATTCTGAAATTAAAATTAAAAAAACCGCGGGACCCGCATGTCAGAGAGTGAACTCTCTCTCTCCTTTTTTCATTTTTGGGGTTTTCCCGGGAATGAAAATTCAAACGACTCGTTCTCTCTCGTCGTAACTCCGATTTGGGCGAAACTTGTCTCTAAATTTTTCTAAAATCAAGCCCTTTCTGTTGATTCTGGTTTGGTTTATTTTTGAGCTCATTTGCTTGTTATTTTATGCTTATTTGTGCTCTATGTCTGTTTCCTGCTTTGTCGGTTGCTTCGTTCGAGTAGAATTTGAAGGCACGCCAGAGCAGCAGGACAATCTACCTCAAGACCAGCAAGACCCTCAACCTTTAGACCCAGGCGAGTCAATATTCTTGATCATTCCGTTCCTATGTTTTCTTGCAAATTATCTTGGTTTAAAAATAGTCAAACTGCATGCGTTATTTCACGTATAAAGTATGTGAACTATAAGGTAGTTACCTCCCACTCGAAGATCTAAAAATGTATATAGCTATACCCTCCTTGAATTTTGATAGATCATGTACCTTGTCGCCGTAGGTATTACTGTTACTATCCTAAATAGGTATATGTCTAAATTAAATGCCATGCGAGTTCTATCCAGTCTAGGGCATTACCTGCCCTAATCATAGCTTTCAAAAACTTGAACACTAGTTTTGGGCTAGTCACGGGAGGTACGTGGCTGGATATTTTGTGGCAACCTATTTTAGACTTCTCGAAACCCTCAAAACTTGCTATACCTGTTTGGGCGGACGGTAAGAGTGGTGGGTGTGGAAGTAGCACATTGGCTTGTGGTTTGAACCGCCCGAACACACTAAGGACTTAATCCTGTGATGGCATCTCCGTGTACAACAGTACGACCACCAGTCTGCAAATTGCAACTTAGCTAAGTAATTCTATCGAACCCCCGAAACTCATCTCACCGGTAGTGGAAAGAAGTGCTGTAAGGGCAAAGGAGGGCCTAAAGGGACACCGAGAGGAGGGTGACGTCTCCAGCCGTGCTAGCGTTATGGAGAGTGGAGTCCGAAGGCGCTAGTTCCCGTGGAGACATCCCGTGCAAAGTATGGGACCCACCGCCGGTGGGAGCAGCCCATAAGGTGGGATGACGAAAGGGGCTAGGTAGTTCAAAAGGCTATTGTGGTGACCTACTCAACTGCACGACTACGGAATCGTGTGGGGCAACGAGCGGGTCGTCTCTGGTGGGTAAAGTGTACGATCTCTGCAGAGAATAAACTATTCGAATAGCCGTGCCCACGGTCAGGGGCAGACATGGAAACTTCCTTGAGTTAGTTCTATTTCTAAAAATTCTTGTGGGCGGGAAAGAAAAGCAAATTGGAGGGAAGTACTCCAACCTTTGAGTTTTTCCTGGAGGGGAGTACTCCAGTGTTGTTATGAGCTAGTAAATCCAAAATCTTTAGCGTCGGTGGATGTAGCCGATACCACTAAATACATATTACCTCATTCAACTCTTGAAAACACGTTTTGTTAAAATGCTAAGTCATAGGGTTTGTACTTATATTATTTACAACTGTCGCTCTTCGCAAATAAATAAACCTGAGCCCTCTTTGTCAAGCTTTGCATATAATTACATGCATTTCTGTGAATGTTGGCTCGCGGAGCACGGTTGTGTGTGCTCACCTCGCTCTTCCCCCCTTTTTCCCCAGAGTTGGCAAATCAAGACCAATATGAGTACTACCAGGATCAGGAGGGCGAAGGAAATGAAGATGGTGGTAGTTAGGCTAGAATCTATTCTCTCCTTACAGTCTGGGCGACCAATCTAATTGGAAGGTGTCCTTAACGTTAACCAGGTCCCCTGGATGATATTAAGCACACCTAGGTTATCCCGGTCGCTTGCCTGTGGGGAAATGACCCTCCCTTTTGCTTCCGCCAATAATGCAACGGTACACTGAACTTATGTGGCCTGAAAGCCCCTTTTGTAATACTTGTCCTTATATGGGACCTGTGTACCCTGGTATTGTAATAATATGACATGTATCGTGTATGAAATGAATCAGCATTGTATCTGTGAGCACTATCTACTGATCCAGGGAATAGTGCAGTGAAATCACAGGGATTCTGGGTTGGTTCAAACCTGGGGTCCGACAGCTACGCAGGTGTAGTAGACATTGCTACACAAATGGAGGGAGGTGCCCGCCGGTCACTACCTTGCCCTAATGCAGTGGCGGCGTGGCCCGTGGGGCGTGGCCCGTGTAGAAACCTAGTTAAGATGGTCGTGCCTTAAGGATGGTGTCTAATTTCGAAAACTAATAAAGACTTTGATAAAATATAGTTCACTACTTCTTACTCTTACTTTTCCTAGACATTACTCTTCTGCACTCTCTCTTCCTTTACCTGGTCTGACCTTTTGTTTTCTCTAAAAATGTAGATGGCCGGATCCTCCTCAGCCGCTCCCTGGGGCTACCTTACTCACGCGGAGACCGAGACTGACCACGTCGAGTTGCTTCGCCTGTTGCTGCAGTTCCTCAAGTACGACCAGCACCCCATCTTCCGGGGGCGACGGATCCAGACCCGAGACCAGGAGGCTTGGATCATGGAGGGGTTTGTCTACGCCCGACCAGGAGGAGTTGAGCCTGTTGTCGTCACCACCGGCCACCCCAGGGGCCGTCGCGCCGACGCCGTGCAGGACGCTGCTCAGCTGCTGTCAGCCAGGCTGATGCAGCTACACGGGCCCGAGCTCGTGCCGTCCCCTTTCTGCTACTTTCCGACCTTCTACGCGGGCGGACCTCTCCCCAAGGAGTTGGACGCACCAGTAGACGACCCCCGGCTGACTCACCAGGTACAGTTGACCCAGGCGATGGTCAACACCTACTGCCGGGCACTCCAGGAGATCGGACGGCTGAGGACACTACTGATCGCCAGCTACGAGCACACAGACGCGCTTCGCCTCCAGTTGACGGGACGGGACACCGCCCTCGCCTTGTCTGAGCGAGAGCGGGTGGCTGCAGAGACTGAGCTCGCGCTTCTTCGGGCTCAGGCCGACTACACGCCAGCTTCTCCGACCTACACGCCAGCTTCTCCGACCTACTCTCCAGCTTCCCCGACCTACACGCCGGCCTCACCGGAGAGGGTTCCAGCCCCACTGCCTCCCGCAGTGGCAGCAGCAGTTGCAGCACCACTTCCAGCGTTACCTGCGGTAGCAGCTTCGTCAGCACCAGCACTTCCGGCGCCTACACCTGCACGGGCTCCCACTAGCCTTACTCTGCCTCTGCCCGCCCCTACTGGCAGAGGTGCAGCATCGGCATGCCGGTGTGGACTTCGTACTAGGCTCACTGCTCGTAAGAGCGTGCGCCCACCTCCGGGCTTCACCGCAGCAGACGCCAGAGGTTCCAGCAGCGGCCGTCGTCTTCTCCTCTCGCCGACCAGCGACGACTCACGCACTGCTTCCAGCTCACCGAC
This sequence comes from Dendrocalamus latiflorus, assembly GCA_017311315.1. Lineage (NCBI taxonomy): Eukaryota > Viridiplantae > Streptophyta > Magnoliopsida > Poales > Poaceae > Dendrocalamus > Dendrocalamus latiflorus. The sequence goes on from CM029664.1 coordinate 8,924,746, forward strand.
CCGCAGCCGCAGCCGCTCCATCTCTCCGATCGACATCGCGTAGTGGCAGTATCAGCAGGAGTAGTAGGATAGCTTTTGGCCGTGCTTGCTAGCAGTAGTTTGGGTACCGCAAGCACTTTATCAGTTCCGCTTTTGTACCTCCCCCCTGTAGTAGACGTTGTGTAGAGGTGTGAATATGACTCAGTAAGCTTGTAGGCCCCACTGTTGAGTCATACAACCCCTCTCTCTTGTAATGGACTAATGCAAGCTTTATGTTTTATCGTTCTACTTGGCTGTCTTGTTTGGTTCTTCTGTGTGTGGATTAGAGGGCTAGTGACCCCTCATATATGCCCTTCCCCTCCTCTTCTTTCCAAGTTTTAACATCTTATGTGTTTCAGATGGCACCCAGGGCAAGAAGAGCAGCCACTCGCGGTAGGGGACGAGGACGAGGACGAGGCCGCGGTAGAGGCCAAGGTCGCAGTCTTCCACCTCCACCCCCAGCACCTCCCACCATGGAGCAGTTAATGGCCCAACAGACTCAGATCCTTCATGCCATGCTAGCTAGTCAGCAGTCAGGGTCAGCCAACAGGAGCTCTAAGTTAGCAGACTTCCTAAGGACAAGACCCCTAACATTCTCTTCAGCTAGCGAGCCGCTGGAAGCTGAAGATTGGTTACGAGATACAGAAAAGAAGCTTCGTCTAGCACGCTGTGCAGAAGAAGATAAAGTGGATTTTTGCTACCCATCAGTTTAAGGGTGCAGCCGCAGCCTGGTGGGAGAACTTTCTGGCCGTCCGTGGGGAAGAGACGTCTTATGATGAGCCAGATGAAGAAGAGGTAGAGCCAGAAGATGGTGGAGCTACTTCAGCAGCTACTGTTCAACAGGGGGACCAGCAGGATCCTGAGGAAGAAGAAACCAGCGAAGGAGAGGAAGCCGAGTCTGCCGGAGCTGCCATTTCATGGTCCGAGTTCCAAGATGTCTTCCGTACAAACTTCATACCCTCAGGGATAATGAGGATGAAGAGGAACGAGTTTCGGGCACTGAAGCAAGGGAGCATGTCAGTGAATGACTACCTCACCAAGTTCAATCAGTTAGCTCGTTATGCCCCAACAGACATAGCCACAGAAGAAGAGAAAATTGATCGCTTTCTTGAAGGGATGCAAGAGGAAATGAGAGCACAGTTGATTTTGCTTGACCACCCTACCTTTCACCACCTGGTCAATAAAGCCCTTATCTATGAGAATGAAAGGAAGCTCCTAGAAGCCAGCTGTAAAAGGAAGTGGGTATCGCAGAGACCTCAAGGTGGTTTCCAACCAAGGCCAATGTATCAAGGTAATACCTCTTTCCGGCAGGGAGCGACTTCAGCACCTAAGATTACAGCTCCAGCTCAGCACTCCAGTGGGAATGTTGTTCGTGTGCCTCGTTTTTCGGGACAGTCCCCTTCTTCCAACCCAGCTGCACATCTGCATTGTTTTAGCTGTGGAGCAAAAGGGCACTTTGCCAATAAATGCCCCGATCGTCAGGGCACCCCAGCCAAGTTTAATATGGGAGCCGCCCCATCAAGAGGACAGTCATCAGCAGCAAGCAAGAGTTTCCAGGCCCCTCAAGCCTCACGGGTTTCCTCCACACCGAACCAGGGCCGTGTGAACCACATTACTGCAGAGGAGGCCCAAGATGCCTCTGGAGTACTTATGGGTACGTTCTCTGTTCAGTCTATTCCTGCACAAGTTTTGTTTAATTCTGGGGCTTCGCATTCTTTCATCTCGGGAAATTTTGTGGCAAGGGTTAAGTTACCAACCTTCAGACTCAAAAGACCCGTGGTGTTGAGCTCACCAGGAGGACCTTTGACCAGCACCCTAGTAAGCCCCAAGGTAGAGGTCACCCTGGGAAATTTTAATTTCCTGGCAGATTTGTTAGTCCTCAAACCCCAAACCTTGGATGTCATCCTAGGGATGGATTGGTTGGCCAAAAATCAGGGGTTAATAGATTGTGCCAATAGAAAGGTCATACTCACTAAGCATCCCGGCTTAGTAATAGAAGTTAAAGTGGGTCGCCCATCACTAAAGACAGCAGTCCATCACCTTCAGGAAACACCTTTGGAAGGGATGCCTATAGTTCGGGAGTACCCCGAAGTCTTTCCAGAAGAACTGCCTGGTATGCCACCCGATCGGGATATTGAATTTGTCATCAACCTAAAGCCAGGCACTGCCCCAATAGCCAAGAGGCCCTACAGGATGGCAGTAGATGAATTGGAGGAATTGAAAACACAAATTGAGGATCTTCAGGAAAAGGGTTTTATCCGGCCTAGCTCATCCCCCTGGGGCTCGCCAGTACTCTTTGTCAGGAAGAAAGATGGCACTGCCCAATTGTGTGTAGACTACCGAACCTTGAACGAGGTGACCATTAAAAATAAATACCCCCTGCCCAGGATTGATGACCTATTTGATCGACTGGCATGAGCCACAGTCTTTTCCAAGATAGACCTGAGGTCAGGGTACCACCAGCTTAAAATCAGGGCAGAGGACATTCCGAAGACAGCCTTCACCACTCGATATGGGCTGTTTGAATACACAGTCATGTCCTTTGGGTTAACAAATGCTCCGGCTTACTTCATGAACCTGATGAACAAAGTGTTCATGAAATACCTGGATAAATTTGTGGTAGTATTCATAGATGACATTTTGATCTATTCTAAGACCACTGAAGAACATGCGGAACGCCTGCGGTTAGTCCTAGAGACACTCAGGGAGCATCAGCTGTATGCCAAGTACAGCAAATGTGACTTTTGGTTACAAGAGATCAGTTTTCTAGGGCATATCCTATCCTCTTCAGGAGTGGCAGTTGATCCCTCTAAGGTAGAAGCGGTGTTGAAATGGAAACAGCCAACTTCTGTGACTGAAGTGCGTAGTTTTCTTGGCCTAGCCGGGTATTACAGACGCTTTATAGAGGGATTCTCCAAGATATCGAAGCCCATGACCCACCTCCTCAAGAAAGAGAAGAAGTATGAATGGACCGAAAGCTGTGAGAAGAGTTTTCAGGAACTGAAGAAAAGATTGACCACAGCTCCTGTGCTAGTATTGCCAAACATCCACAAGGACTTCGAGGTATATTGTGATGCCTCACGTCAAGGCCTTGGATGTGTGCTTATGCAAGAAGGAAAAGTCGTAGCATATGCATCTAGGCAACTCCGTCCTCATGAGGATAATTACCCAACCCATGACCTAGAGCTAGCATCAGTGGTGCATGCCCTAAAAATTTGGCGTCACTACCTGATTGGAAATCATTGTGATATATATACTGACCACAAAAGCCTCAAGTATATTTTCACACAGACAGATCTTAACCTTAGACAAAGGAGATGGTTGGAGCTAATTAAAGATTACGACCTGGAGGTTCACTATCATCCTGGCAAAGCTAATGTAGTGGCTGATGCCCTGAGCCGCAGACCTAACTGTAATGCGATTATAGAGCGAGCAATTAATTGCGAGCTTCTTAGGGAAATGGAGGCCCTCAACTTGGGTATGGTAGAGCATGGGACCATAGCTACAATGGTATGGTAGAGCATGGGACCATAGCTACAATGGAAGTACATCCGACCCTTGAAGAGCTTATCAAAGCAGCCCAAAAAGGACACCCTGGAGTCCAGAAATTCAAACACCTTATGGCTAAAGGAAAGGCCCCTAAGATGATAGAGGATCAGCAGGGAGTATTATGGTATGAGAAACGTCTCTTTGTTCCCCATCAGAAGGATCTCAAGGATCTAATACTGAAAGAGGCGCATAGCTCAGCCTATACCATTCACCCAGGCAGTACCAAAATGTATCAAGACATCAAACCACTATATTGGTGGCCCCGCATGAAGCGAGACATCGCAGAATATGTGGCTTGTTGTGATACATGTCAACGGGTGAAAGCTGAACACCAGAAGCCCGCTGGACTGTTACAACCGTTGCAAGTTCCAGAATGGAAATGGGAAGAGGTCGGGATGGATTTTATAACCGGCTTACCTCGTACCAAGTCAGGGTATGACTCCATATGGGTCATAGTGGATAGGTTAACCAAAGTGGCCCACTTCATTCCCATCAGAACCACCTACAAAGGAGATAAATTGGCAGAACTGTACATGAACCGCATCGTATGTTTGCACGGGGTGCCCAAGAGGATAGTCTCAGATCGAGGTTCCCAGTTCACCTCTCATTTCTGGGCTAGCCTGCATGAAGCACTAGGGACTCATCTTGCATTCAGTACTGCATTCCACCCTCAGACAGATGGGCAGACTGAAAGGACGAATCAAATCCTAGAGGACATGCTTCGGGCTTGTGCCCTTGAATATACTTCGGATTGGGAAAGGTGCTTACCATACGCGGAATTCTCCTACAATAATAGCTACCAATCTAGCCTTAAGATGTCACCATTTGAGGCTCTATATGGTAGGAGGTGTAGAACCCCATTACACTGGTCAGAGTTAGGAGAAGGAGGCGTGTTTGGGCCCGAGATCCTTAAGCAAGCAGAGGAAAAAGTCAGGTTAATTAGGGATCGCCTTCAAGCAGCCCAATCCAGGCAAAAGAGCTATGCCGACAATCGTCGTAGGGATCTATCCTTCAAAGTGGGAGATCATGTTTATCTCAAAGTATCCCCCCTCAGAGGAGTTCGAAGATTCAAGGTGAAGGGCAAGCTTGCACCTAGATTCATCGGTCCTTTTCCAATCATTGAAAGATGTGGAGAAGTTGCCTACCGATTGGAGTTACCTAAGAGTCTATCAGAAGTGCATAACGTGTTTCACGTCTCTCAACTCAAGAAGTGCCTCAGAGTTCCTGAAGAGCAGACATCAGTTAAGTCAGTTAATCTCCGGGAGGATTTGACTTATTCAGAGCACCCAGTCCGGATTCTTGATACCATGGAAAAGCAGACCAGACGCCAAACCATTCGACTTTGCAAGGTCCAATGGAGCAACCATTCCAAGCGGGAAGCAACTTGGGAGCGTGAGGAGCAGCTCAGAGCCGACTACCCCTTCCTGTTCCCAGGTTAGTCCGAATCTCGGGGTCGAGATTCCGTTTAAGAGGGGTGGGGTCCGTGACACCCCATTTTTGAATTAGTATTTTTGCCTGGTTTTTTTTAGGTTTGAAAAAGCTAAGTTTAAAATTTTTAATTCAATCCTTGCTTCTCCCAAAAATCATCCTTCCTTTTTATTTTTTTTCGGCGCTCGACGACACGACTTCGGCGCTCGACTCCCCCGTCCGCCTTGTAGGCATCGCCTCGGTGGGTTGATACGTCTTCGGCGGTCGACGACACGTCTTCGGCGCTCGACTCCGCCGTCCGCCTCGTACGCATCGCCTCGGTGAGGCGGCACGTCCTCGGCGCTCGACGACACGCCTTCGGCCTCGCCTCCGCCGTCCGCCTCGTAGGCATCGCCTCGGTGGGGCGGCACGTCTTCGGCGCTCGACTCCCCCGTCCGCCTTGTAGGCATCGCCTCGGCGGGTTGACACGTCTTCGGCGCTCGACTCCGCCGTCCGCCTCGTACGCATCGCCTCGGTGGGGCGGCACGTCCTCGGCGCTCGACGACACGCCTTCGGCCTCGCCTCCGTCGTCCGCCTCGTAGGCATCGCCTCGGTGGGGCGGCACGTCTTCGGCGCTCGACTCCGCCGTCCACCTTGTAGGCATCGCCTTGGCGGGACGGCACGTCTTCGGCGCTCGACGACACGCCTTCGGCCTCGACTCCGCCGTCCGCCTCGTAGGCATCGCCTCGGCGGGACGGCACGTCTTCGGCACTCGACGACGTCTCCGCCACTTCACCGGTTCCTTCATAAGCATTGCCTCTAGCGTCTGCGAGCTATCAGTTGCATCGGCACCCTTGTGCTTGCTGTCAGGGAACGGGGGGCTGGAGTGGTTGATTGCGTCAGCTCGCCCATCGGGACCTCAGCGCTTGCTGTCGAGGGAGTACTGTTGTAGGGGTGGCCCAACCCCCCGTAACTGGGCCGCGCAACTAGTCCAACATGTAATGGGCCCAATAATGTAGAGGAATATAACAGTGTTGATACTAAGGGGTAGAATGGGAATTTCCCATTCTACCCCACTCACATATATAAGCCCCCAGGAGGGGCAAAGGGGCGGACTCTCGGATCCTCCTAACCATTCATCCCACAGCTCTAGCTCTCTTCCTCTTCTACTAGTCCCCCCTCTCTCTGTTTGGTCTGTAGGCACAACACCTCCTTTCCTTTTTTCTTCCCAACCAGCTGAATAGCCATTCACTGCTTGCTCTTCTTCCTCCTTATCTTTTTCTTCCCCAACTCACATCCCTCTTTCCAATTTCTTGCTCTCTCCGTTTCTTTAGCTCTCGCTCTACTCGATGCTAACTCCATTTGGCTCCACCGGTCTCTAGCATTGGCCTGGCTCCCCTACGCCGCCTCTAGCTCAATCTTATGTTCATTGTTGCCTTGTCCAGATGGGGGAAAAGAGGAATAGGGTAGGAGAGGAATAGGGGAGGAGAGAAGGAAGGAAGGAAGAAGATGACGCCAGAGCAAGAGGGGAGGGGACTCGCACCGGAGGCTAGAGAGGGGAGCTCGCGCCATCGCAGACGTCAGAGGGGGAAGCTCGTCAGCTCGTGCTGGAGGCCAGGGGGAGCTGCTGTGACACCCCATTTTTGAATTAGTATTTTTGCCTGGTTTTTTTTGAGGTTTGAAAAAGCTGAGTTTAAAAATTTTAATTCAATCCTTGCTTCTCCCAAAAATCATCCTTCCTTTTTATTTTTTTCCCGGGTGGGCTAGCTTTCCTTTTCTTCTCCCTAGCGCGGCCCGGTTCCTTTTCTTTTTCTCCCGGCCCAGCCGGCTCTCTTTTCTCCGCCGGGCCTGTTTTCCCCCGTCCCCTTCTGGGCTTCGCCCGGCCCAGCGCTGCGCTTTCCCCCCTCTTCTTCTTCTTCCCGAGCGCCTGCGCTCCGCCTCTCTCTCCGCTCCGCGCGCGCCCTCGCCGGACCCAGCGGCAGCGGCCCGCCCCCGGGTTCCCCGCGCGCGCGTGCCCCGTGGCGGTTTCCCCGCGCCTCCCGGCGTCCCCGTTGGCCTAGGCCCCGGCCCCCTCGCCGTAGACCCTCCACGTGCCGGCTCCCCACTCGCCGCCGGGACAACCCGATGGAACCGCTCCGGTCTCGTCGTCCTGGCCACGTCGCCGCTCCTCAGCTCTGGCATGGTGGTCACCGCAAGAAATTAATGGGCGGCAGTGGAGCCGAGTCCTTCCCCCGCCGCTCCAACACCGCCGCCCATGTCGGCCGTGCCGCCGTAGCCACGCTGCCACGCCGCCGTACCCAAGTGGAGGCCGCCGGACCAACTTGGCCATGCCGCGCACCCCCCCTCCTCCTCTGTGCGGCCGTAGGAGCGCGGTACCCCCGCCATGCCGTCCGTGCGCCCTACGTGCCTAGCCCCCGTCACGCTCCTCCTCTCGCTGGGTACGCTACAGGAGCGGGAGCTCCGTCGCCCATGCCCCCTCTGTCCTACACCCCTACTTTTCGCCACTATAAAAACCCTCCCGTGGCCACTAGTTTTCCCCCTCCACCCCCGTTCTTCGCCACGAAAAACACCGCCGGCGGCCGTTCTTCGGGCCGCCGCCGCCGTCAACTCACCCCAAAGACCCCCGGCCGGCATTACTCTCCTCCCCGACTTCCTTTCGTCCCCAGGAGTCTTTTCCCCCATTTAATCAACCTCTCTCCCCCTCTGCAGCTCGCCGGCGCCCGTCTTCCCCATCTCTGGCCATCCTTCGCCGCCGCCGATTCGAGGGACCCCCGGCCGATTCCTTGTAGCTGGAGCTTCCTCGCCAACCCGCGAAGCTGACTGAGCCACCCGTTCGGAGCTTCGTCAACTCAGCTTCCCCGGCGCCGATCGTCCACCTTCACCGTCCGAGCTCGCCGGCGCCAGCCGCCTCCACTGCCTCCCGAGCCCCACTCTCATCCCCGGTGAGTCTCAAACCGCCTCTAGAAGCTTTCCCCTCGTTTAATTGAACCTCCCATGGCCGAACTCACCGCCGCGGCCAACCCCCTGGCACCGCCGCCGCTGGGCTCGCCGCCGGCGCCTCCCCGGTCTACCTCGGGCCGATTCGCCCCACCATCGGGTGCGCTCGAGTTCGGGCGGTCCATTTTGGCCGTCTCCCCGAGCTCCCCTCGCCCACCCTCGCCGCCGGCAGGCTCCGCCGCCGCTCGGTCGGGCGGAGCTCTGCTCCCGCGTGATTTGCCTCGTTTAACCGTTAACCGCCGTGATTAGGGAGTTAATAACCCCGCTGACAGTGGGCCCAAGTAGTTTAAAACCCCCCTAGTTAGACTGACGCGTGGGCCCTCCGTTTAATTAAAACTGTTAAACCCCCGGGAAAATGGCTTAAGTCGCTGACAGGTGGGCCCTTGCACAGTACCTAGGCCCACATGTTAGTCTCTGGCCCATTTTCAGAAATGAGGTAATTAATTAAACCGTGGACCCCACCTGTCATACTCAGAGTTTTCCCCAATAAATATTATTCTGAAATTAAAATTAAAAAAACCGCGGGACCCGCATGTCAGAGAGTGAACTCTCTCTCTCCTTTTTTCATTTTTGGGGTTTTCCCGGGAATGAAAATTCAAACGACTCGTTCTCTCTTGTCGTAACTCCGATTTGGGCGAAACTTGTCTCTAAATTTTTCTAAAATCAAGCCCTTTCTGTTGGTTCTGGTTTGGTTTATTTTTGAGCTCATTTGCTTGTTATTTTATGCTTATTTGTGCTCTATGTCTGTTTCCTGCTTTGTCGGTTGCTTCGTTCGAGTAGAATTTGAAGGCACGCCAGAGCAGCAGGACAATCTACCTCAAGACCAGCAAGACCCTCAACCTTTAGACCCAGGCGAGTCAATATTCTTGATCATTCCGTTCCTATGTTTTCTTGCAAATTATCTTGGTTTAAAAATAGTCAAACTGCATGCGTTATTTCACGTATAAAGTATGTGAACTATAAGGTAGTTACCTCCCACTCGAAGATCTAAAAATGTATATAGCTATACCCTCCTTGAATTTTGATAGATCATGTACCTTGTCGCCGTAGGTATTACTGTTACTATCCTAAATAGGTATATGTCTAAATTAAATGCCATGCGAGTTCTATCCAGTCTAGGGCATTACCTGCCCTAATCATAGCTTTCAAAAACTTGAACACTAGTTTTGGGCTAGTCACGGGAGGTACGTGGCTGGATATTTTGTGGCAACCTATTTTAGACTTCTCGAAACCCTCAAAACTTGCTATACCTGTTTGGGCGGACGGTAAGAGTGGTGGGTGTGGAAGTAGCACATTGGCTTGTGGTTTGAACCGCCCGAACACACTAAGGACTTAATCCTGTGATGGCATCTCCGTGTACAACAGTACGACCACCAGTCTGCAAATTGCAACTTAGCTAAGTAATTCTATCGAACCCCCGAAACTCATCTCACCGGTAGTGGAAAGAAGTGCTGTAAGGGCAAAGGAGGGCCTAAAGGGACACCGAGAGGAGGGTGACGTCTCCAGCCGTGCTAGCGTTATGGAGAGTGGAGTCCGAAGGCGCTAGTTCCCGTGGAGACATCCCGTGCAAAGTATGGGACCCACCGCCGGTGGGAGCAGCCCATAAGGTGGGATGACGAAAGGGGCTAGGTAGTTCAAAAGGCTATTGTGGTGACCTACTCAACTGCACGACTACGGAATCGTGTGGGGCAACGAGCGGGTCGTCTCTGGTGGGTAAAGTGTACGATCTCTGCAGAGAATAAACTATTCGAATAGCCGTGCCCACGGTCAGGGGCAGACATGGAAACTTCCTTGAGTTAGTTCTATTTCTAAAAATTCTTGTGGGCGGGAAAGAAAAGCAAATTGGAGGGAAGTACTCCAACCTTTGAGTTTTTCCTGGAGGGGAGTACTCCAGTGTTGTTATGAGCTAGTAAATCCAAAATCTTTAGCGTCGGTGGATGTAGCCGATACCACTAAATACATATTACCTCATTCAACTCTTGAAAACACGTTTTGTTAAAATGCTAAGTCATAGGGTTTGTACTTATATTATTTACAACTGTCGCTCTTCGCAAATAAATAAACCTGAGCCCTCTTTGTCAAGCTTTGCATATAATTACATGCATTTCTGTGAATGTTGGCTCGCGGAGCACGGTTGTGTGTGCTCACCTCGCTCTTCCCCCCTTTTTCCCCAGAGTTGGCAAATCAAGACCAATATGAGTACTACCAGGATCAGGAGGGCGAAGGAAATGAAGATGGTGGTAGTTAGGCTAGAATCTATTCTCTCCTTACAGTCTGGGCGACCAATCTAATTGGAAGGTGTCCTTAACGTTAACCAGGTCCCCTGGATGATATTAAGCACACCTAGGTTATCCCGGTCGCTTGCCTGTGGGGAAATGACCCTCCCTTTTGCTTCCGCCAATAATGCAACGGTACACTGAACTTATGTGGCCTGAAAGCCCCTTTTGTAATACTTGTCCTTATATGGGACCTGTGTACCCTGGTATTGTAATAATATGACATGTATCGTGTATGAAATGAATCAGCATTGTATCTGTGAGCACTATCTACTGATCCAGGGAATAGTGCAGTGAAATCACAGGGATTCTGGGTTGGTTCAAACCTGGGGTCCGACAGCTACGCAGGTGTAGTAGACATTGCTACACAAATGGAGGGAGGTGCCCGCCGGTCACTACCTTGCCCTAATGCAGTGGCGGCGTGGCCCGTGGGGAGTGGAGTTTGCTAGGATGGTGTTGCGCCTCAGTCTCAGTGGGCCGGTGGTTGGGCCATGAGGCATTGAGAAGACAGGCTTGGGCTTGGGAAGTGGGGATTGGGGTCCCTTGGATATTACCGATTCCATTTATCGGATATTAACGAATATATTTTCGGATATTCTTCTATCCATTGGAACTACTCTCCTGATTCTGATACCGATTCCAAAAATACTATATGATACCGACACCATATCCGATAGAATCTATTGATTATCGATTTTTTTGCCCGAATACTATCTAAAGCTATCCAATCGGTCAGTCGGTTAGGAGGTATCCGCTCCGATTGCACCCCTAAAGGTATGGTAGCACCGCTACACAGAGCGTGGTCATATCGGCCTAAAGTGATGAGAAGAGCTTAGAAACATGCTCTCTAGAAAAAGCAACCGCTATACAAAACCGGATCATACCGGGAACCCCGGTTGGAGCTGATCATACCGGGCAATAGTACCGCTAACTATGGGCAAGAGTACCAGCCTAGGCGGTCATACCACAGGTAAAAGGGTGACAGTATTGGCCATGAATTTTAGCATATATGATACTTAGAAAAACAGTCATAACTTTTGCCTTCAATGTCGAAATTGAGTGATTTTGTACTCTATAGAAGCTTATTCAGAGGAGTACTCAACCCAACTATGTGCTTGATCTCAAACACATTAGACTAAGGCAAGAAGCATAACTCTAAAGAGCCAACACATGGTCTAAGTTCAAGGACAAAAGCAACAACAAATCTTATACCATGCGGAGGAAGGATGCATGAACTTCAACAATTTGCAAAACAAATATGCAAACTTTAGCATTATGCTGCAAGGAGTAGGTGCATGGATTTCAACTATTTACAAAACACATTTATGAACTATAGTCGTACACTATAAGGATTAGATGCATGAGCCTCAACTATTTATAAAACATATTTGCAAAATAATAGCATCATACCATAGAGAGCTAGTACAATCAAAAATGAGCTATCAATACATGATAAGACTCAAACTACTAGATAAAACCCCTCTTAATAGTACGATAATTTATACTAGCAATCCGATCTTCTAACCAAATACCAAAACTAGTAAAAAAACTAGAAAAATATACTTAGCCTATGCTAGTAATATCTTTACCTTGCGTATCCACTTAGAGCTTTTACTTGTGATGATAATCTCATCTTCAAGTCTGGGTCCTTTTCTTGTTTTGCATCAACACATGATGCTATTCACTATGTTGGGATTTTGACTTGATGATTATCAGCACATGACGTCATCCATTGTTTGACTTGATGATAATAAATACATGATTCCATCCATTGCTTGACTTAATGACAATCAACACATGGAACCATCAAAAGTCTTTATCATTATGAGACATAACCTATTTCACCAACTCATAGAAAATAGTAGTCACATAAACCAATTGTCATTAATCACCGAACCTCACCATTAATATACAATGGAAGGGCTAGATTCTTCGATCTCTCTTTTTATTTATTGATGACAACTTAATTACAAATAACTGAATATAAATCATCATGGGTATATTTTAACTACAAAAGCTTTATATATTTAGAGTATGTGTTTCAAAGTAAAGATCCTTAGTATTTACAAGATGGAATCCATGGCAAACTCACTTGGACAAAGTTTAGATGTTCATTTCACTTGAAAGAGAAATATTTTACAGCCACTCCCTCATTGAGGACATGCCTCTAACCCTAGAGTACACATACACAAGCCTCCAATACAAGAAAGCCATAACATCTCTCCTCAAGTTGTATCTCTTTCTCAACTCACACTAAGGACTTATAGAGAACCAAATCCTAATCAACATACACTTAGTTGATATACTACTTACAAATGGAAAACCCGGTAACCCACACATAAACAAGTTTTACACTTGTACACACTTGCACACTTTTCAAAACGCAACTTCACAGGGCTCCAATAGCCTGATATGATGCTCTATTCTCCAAGACGTGATCAACCACTTAGACCACTACCGTGGTATTACAAACCACCTCTCTACCCGGTATCTGATAATTTTCTCAATTGCCACCTACCCGTCTTCGTGAAGCTTCTCCTCGAAGCAACCTCCACACGAAGATGCGATACCCAATAATTTGTCACCAAGATCGTACGTCTCCTCCAAAGGATTGTCACCACTTCAAATATCTTAAGTCCTATGGCACACCATACACAACACAATATGTAATGTCTAATTACTTGCCACTAAGATCGTATGCCTGCTCTACGGATCGTCATCACTTGAAATGCACAAGTCTAATTAGCATATCACATACAGACATTTGCCTCCTCATGATTCTTGTCTTTCTTCCATGTTTCTCCGCTTGAGATGATATTCTCCTCAGATTTACGTGACATGCCATGGCCTCATGACATCTTCCCTAGCCTCGATCTTGCCATTGACTGCAACAATCATCAAATGCCTTGCACATTAAAGTCCAAGCATTGTTTTGAGCATACATGACATGAACTTGACTCTCATCAGTAAATCAACACATGCATGGACTCACGCCGTGACTCACACTCTCACATGCATGGATTCTCGTTATGACACACTATCGAAACCAACAGCTCACTGAAATTCACAAGAGGCCGGTTTGACCGCCAGCCATTTGCCAGTCAGATCACTCCAAATCGACCTAACCACTCTCAATAATAGGAAACCAGTCTGACTGCGGCAACCATGCCAGTTAGACCATCCTAATCCCACCGGTCAAATCGCAACATAGGGCCAGTTAGACATATCGTCGGTTAGACCGCCTGTGTAGGCTGGTCTGATCGCCACTACACAGTGGTCAGATAGCCTCTTCAAGCGGGCCTGACTGCTGTCTCCTAGATAGTAAAAACCTAATAGCAAATGATACAATTATGGGGTGACCTCCATATGATCTCACAGAGGTCAGTGGTGATAGAAGACAAAGAGAAAGGACGCATGCGATACCAAGAAAAACATAGATCTGTAAAGAATGGAGGAGGGAAGGAGGGAGCAGTTGTGATCGGTGGAGAGCTGGAGGCGCAGTGGTTCTCAGGATGTGTTAGCGTCGCCTCTCGAGTCACCCACAAGAGCGACACGGGAGTAGATGGCGTGTCTTGGGGACTTTGATGCATGTGTCCCAAAGCGTTCGATCTACACTTTACTAATAGTGATCTTTTTAATGAAGTGAGTAAAGATCTTGCATACTACTGTTACAGTTGAAGTTACTGGAACTCAAAGAGTACACAACATATTGTTTATTTCTATTGATGGCTGCTAGAGTTTAGTTTGTTCCAACTTGAGCCCCACAAATATTAGCTGCTTAACAATATGGTAAGGTTATGGTAGCATTGTCAGCAATCTCACTAGAGGATGTTGGTGGATGTTGATGATTAGCAAGGTGGACAAGAAAAGCATTGAGCAGTTGAGGGTGACAATAGGAGGTGCCAAGGCGATGGCATTGTGGAGTGTAGTGGTTAAGGAGGGGGTGAATTTGGTGCTTGATTATAAGGGGAAGAAAGAGGAGGGCAGGCCAAACGAAGATGGCAATGGTAGTCTTTTTATGTGGAGGTGATAAAGCGAACAAACATGGAGTAAGGACTCGATGGTGAAATAAGATTGATGGTTAGGTGAGGGAAGGAACTCACGCAAAATGACCAGAGAATGAGAAGAGAGTAGGCTAAGATTTTGCCTGTTTAACAAGGAATAGATAGTGTGATATCACGGCCACCCTTTGTTCTACTGGCCTCATCCGCAACCCATAGAGGGCAATACCCTAAACCCCTAGTTGCTCCATCACCTCTTCTTCGTTGTTGCCGCCGTCCAACCTAACCCAGTCATTGACCTTGACACCACCACCGTACCATTGGTCCTACCTACCACCTAGAGCCATCGCTGAGGACTTGGTAAACCCAGAAAGCTAACCACTAATGCAATCGATCGTTAGTACCAAAGAAGACAACCATTTTACATTATTCTTCATGTAGAAAGTTCCTGATGTTCACTCATTAGCATATACCCTATAGTAAAGAAGCCCTACAATGTTATACTAGTATACCAGCAAATCAAACCAATTGTCCAACTATTCTTGTCCTCCTATGATGCTTGCTCAAATGTTCCACTAGTCGAATTCCTTCTCTTTTGTCACTATTGATCCTGTTCTTTTTGGCTTTTCAACAACTTTTACCTTTTAACTTCTATCAATAATCACTACTAATAAACCACATCTAAAAGAGAAAAACTATCAAACGATATACCGTTCGACGGTATACCATCCCTTTCTTATGCTCCTCCCTCCATCTCCCGCCGCTCCTCCCTCTCGCTCCTGTACTCCTCGCCACCGTCATCCTCTCACTCTCCTCCACCGCTGGATCCAACTCCCCCGCTACGAGTTCACCCTTCCCCCCCCCCCGAGCATAGAAGGAGGTTGGGGGAAGGCGATGGGCGACGGCGGGAGCTATGGGTAAGGTAGAATGGCGGTGGCTGTGGCAGTTATGTTGGGCGGTGTGGCAGGAAGGGGTTGGAGGGCAGTGCGGTGAGGCGACGATGGCACCGCTGGCTGCGGGTGGTGGTGGAGGGTGCGGGGGCAGCGGAGGAGATATGTGGAGCTGCTCTGGAGCAGAAGAAGAGGGGAAGGGGAGAGGAACGGTAATGTTTCGAGAGAAGAGAGGGAGGGGAGGGGCAGCGCAAGAGAGAGTATGCCATGGAAAGACGAAATTTTTGTACGGATAACCTTTTTTTTATTCGGAAATACAGAAATATACCCGCGGTTTCATTTTTTACAAAAATAGCCTCGAGTCGCCCAATGGGGAAGCGACTCGAGAATTTCGCCCACCCGAAAAGCGACATTTAAGGAATCTGCGAACCGTTGGGCGAATCAGTGCTGTCGCCTGCACGTTGGGCGACTTAATATAAGTCGCTTTACGGTTGGGCGACTGCAATGCAGTCGCCCAACGCTAGGGCGACACAGGGGGGGTTAAGGCTGCCTACCCAGCCGGCTCCCACTACCAACCACCTTTTTCACTCATTCAGCAAACACATTCAGCGCACAGAGAAGAGGAAGAAGGAAAAGAAACAAGGGGGAGAAGAGAGGAAGGAGGGGAAGAAGAGGAGAAGGAGAGGAAGGAGGGGAAGAGGAGAAGGAGAGGAAGGAGGGGAAGAAGAGGAGAAGGAGAGGAGGAGGGGAAGAAGAAGAGGAGAGGAGGAGGTGAGGGAGGAAGGAGGAGTAGAAGCTATTCCATCAATTTGGATCCAGGTATTTTTTTTTGGATTATGTTGTATTTGCATTATTATTTATATGAAATGTTGGTATTAATAAAAGTTATAGATGTAGAATAATTAGTACCATGTTAGTATGGAAATATTATTGTAGAAAAAGTTTGGTATGCAATTTGTAGTATGGTATAGGAAGTTTAGTATTGTGCGATATTATTTGACATGTCGCAAAATTGAAATATATATGCAGGCCGACATCATCAATGTCCACTACATTGAGAGTGTATTACGGAGCTGGAACCATTCGTGAAGGTCCGAATGGTGTGGATTTGAGCGATTTTCCGCAAGTCACTCTCGTACTTCCGGATGACGAGAATGCTCGAATGGGAGATGTGCAGCTTTGGCTGACCCGGAGTTTTTCGTTGAACCCCGAGGTGTACAGCGTCGTCGTGCAAGGGCTTTGGAGCCGGTCTCCCACGGACATCAGATGGGAGTTGAAGACATTGGTGCGCTCTGCCACATGGAAGGGCTTTGTGCTAGGGTGCTGACGTCGTGGATACGAGTGTGTGCTGCTTGTGCAACCGTGCTCAGCACAAGCAGCTGAGGAAGCTCGTGCAACAGCCGTTGTTGTGGGAGGTGCTAGCAGCTCGGGCGGGCCGCATGTTGGCGGACATGATGAAGTTGCTCGTCATGAAGCCGATGCGGTACATGAAGGAGAGTTACAGCCGTCAAGCCATAGAGAGCCAACTGGGCAAGCCGATGAAGGAGAGTATAATGAGTACATTGTGCAGCAGATGGACTCTGATGACGAGAGGGCATGGGATGAAGAGGAAGCTGTAGAGGACGACGACGAGGACAGTTCCGATGAGGATGAAGTTCCTATCCCCCAGGAATGGAACCGGTTTAATGCGGAGGGTCTTTCCGCACATGATGAGCATGAATCACAATGGGAGTACCATGAGACAGAGGTTCGGTTGCATGCTATGTTTGCTGACAAGGAAGCGCTGCAGGATGCCATCAAGCTTTGGGCCCTTTCAATGCAGCGGACATTTCGCGTCGTCAAATCAAGCCAGGAGCAGTACACTGTGACGTGCGAGCAGACTGGTTGCCCTTGGCGGGTGCACGCCCGTAAACCTAAGTATGAGACTCATTGGATTGTGTCCAAGGTTGAGCCGCACTCCTGCATTCTAAACACTGTGTTGTCGAGACATCGTAACCTGACGTCCGGATTTATAGCCAATGTCATGTATGGGGAGATAGTGCAGAAGAAGGACATGGCAGCCACGCATATTGTGGTAGCTATTGAGAATAAATTCAAGTATAAGATTAGCTACGCGAAGGCGTGGTGGGCCAAGCAGAAGGCGTTGGAAAAACGTTTTGGCACTTTCGAGGCGGCGTACGACAACCTTCCTCGTATGCTTAATGTCCTGCAGGAAAGGAACCCGGGCAAATACAAGGGGCAGATCCTGACGGCCATAGGCGTTGACGGTAACAATCAAATATTGCCGCTGGCTATTGCATTTGTGGAGAGTGAGAATTACGAGAGCTGGCTGTGGTTTCTCAGACATGTGAGGGCTGGAGTTGTAGCCACTCGGCCTGGTGTGTGCGTAATCCATGATCGCCACGCCGGTATTATCAAGGCAATAAGAAAACTTCAAGAAGACCCCGAGGAGCCCTTTCCTTGGCCGGACATGAGGAACCGGTGGTGCAGTTGTCACTTAGCGACAAACTTTTTCAAGCAATTCCCTAAACAATCTTTGATGAAGCTATTCAAGAGGCTGGCTAGGCAGAACCAACAGAGGAAATTTGATGCTTTGTGGAGGTTGTTGGATGAGCACACTAGGAAGAACGTCGAAGAGAGGAGCAAGGAGCCGGTCACTCCTGGGGCGGCACAACCACAATGCTTGCCGCCAATCGATGCGCCTAACCCAAGTGGTCCAAGAAGAAGGAGCTCACGAAACATCAGGTGCTTCGCGCAGTGGATCGAGGGGGAACCGTTGGAGAAGTGGTCGCTGTTGCACGACACGGATGGCGCAAGGTGCGGAATAATGACAACTAATCTTGCCGAGGTGTACAATTGGGTTCTAAGGGGTCTCCGTTCTCAGCCCCTTGTCGCCATCGTGGAAGGTGTTCTTCACAGCACAATCCGGTACTTCAGAGAGAGGCACGCGAGTGCCGCACTTCATGCGGCCAATCCCGGAGCATTGTATTCGGCAAAAATTACTGCTTACATGGAGATGAAGGCACAAAAGGGTCAGTTGCACACAGTGCAGGTCATGGGCAACAGGGAGCATCGTTTTGAGGTGATACTCCGTGATAGAGCCGGATTTGGGACGGCTCGTTCACTTGTTACCCACGAGGTATGTCTTGCAAATCATGGAAATGAACCTAGCTGCACGTGCAACAAGCTTAAGTTGTTACACAAACCATGCTCTCATGTCCTCGCTGCATGCGGGACCGTGGGTATGGATCCTTCGAACTTCATGTCCGAGTTCTTCTTTAAGGGGAGGGTACTGCAGGCTTGGCGTGGGGAGCTCCGAGGGTTCAGGGTGGTGGGAAACTTCGCCACTTTGGACATTGCATCGAGGACCTGGGTTCCGGATGTTAACATGTTGAAGGGTGGGAAGGGTCGGCGACAGAGCCGACGTATTAGGAACGACATGGATGAATCACAAGCTGGAACACCGGGTGCACATTGTGGTCGATGCGGTCAGGAGGGGCACACAGCTAGACGATGCATGTCCTGATCAGTAGTTACATGACTTTTCTGTAATGTACTTGGTTATGTACTTATTTAGTACATGTATTTGCTGTTTGTTAAAATGAGATACTTTTGTGGCTCGTGCACAAGACAATCAAGTCATGACATGCTTAACAACATTGCGCATTATTTCGATCGACCCTCGTACATAGTATGGTACAACCATACACATCGTTGCTTATATGCCAAATGAGCCTCGTGGCACCCACATGGAGAACTGCTGAAGTGGACGCCTCGGACGGGGCTGGCCATCGTGGTAGTGGCACGCACATATGCAACTTGGGTTTGCACAGCAACATGTCGGATCGTACGAGCTTCCTATGTTGACAACCTCCTCGTTTCCCCTCTCGCGTTGCATCTGTTGGCGGAGCTCATTGTTCTCCTCATTGAGAGTCTCCATTCGGTACTCCAAGTCCATTATTCGGTCCCATAAAGTACCCACATAACGGTCAATATACCGTTCATGAGGAGGGTCGGTCCAGCGGGAGAAGTCGCATTTCGCCATCTGCGAAAAAGGACAGTAAACATGGAGGGTCCATAAGCAATAAAAAATGTACTATTAGTAATTTGTACCCCGGAGCGTGGGCATCGGAAGAAACGGCGCCCGCCATCGTTCGGCCGTTCCAGGACTTGCACGACCACGTACTCATTGTGTTTGCATTTCGGCCACGCTGGTTGCGCACGCCGGCTTGGTACCAAGCGGTACTGTGGACCGAACATCTCCCTCCTTTCCAAGGGAAGGTCTTCCTTCGGTGACCCATATCCGACTGGCCCCTCATCTTCCGCCATGGTATGTTGCACCACGAAATAGAAGGTACTTCTTTGTTCGATTTACAGGGTATTCTGGCTACAACTTCATGGGACCTCAACCGTGCTATTTATATCGAATGGAGGGACAAAAGAGGGCTGCTTTGCCCAGAGACATGACAAAAGCGCTCAGCTTTACTCGGTGAGATGACAACACATGCCAGCTTTACGCAGTGATATGACAAAACGGGGCAGCTTTGCTCAGTCAGATGACAACACATGCCAGCTAAACTGCCTACATAAAGACTACGATCTGAAAAGCCTTCATAGGAACATTTATTGCTACTCTGAAAAGCCTATCGCTAAAGAAACCAACAAAATAGGGGCGTAGGCTATAGCCTTTACAGTGAGTGTTCACGTCATAGGCATGTATCCTTTCCAGTGAGTTTTCATGTCACCTTTCCTTGTTGTTTCATAAATACAGGATACAGGCTTTGAAAAGCCTACATAGGGACATTTATTACTAAACTGAAATCCTGAAAAAGCGAAAAGATTCGTACAACCTCCTCTCCATGGACTATGCCCACTGCACCAGATAACCTGCCTACATAAAGCCCTCCTATGTCTTCCATACCACATCTCCTCCTCAAGCCTTCACAATACTACTACACAACACAATACTACTACACAACAATGTCTTCCTGGAGGTCCGACCCGTTTGGAGTGCCGGAATGGCATGAGCGCCCGAAGTGCCATTGCGGCTTTAGGACGATGTTGGGAGTCTGGACGGATCGAGTACAACGAGCCAAATACGACCGTAGATTCTTCAAGTGTCCAGACCTGGATGATGACTTCGTGGTAACGACAACAACTAAATCATTTGTTTCTCGTTATCGTTTTTCAACTTGATCCATGACATCTACCATGCCACACATAGGCTTGCACGTTCATCGAATGGGTGGATCGGGTGCCGCCGGCATGGCCACAGAACCGGGCAGTGGAGGTGGAAAACAAAGGATAATACTTTGTCAAGATGACTCAGGCACACGAGGTGGAACGACAGATGCGGCATGAGCAAGAGCGCCGCGTGAGGGTGGACCAAATCCGTCTGAAGGGCAAGGAGGATGACCTGCAAAGGAGGCGGGAGCAGCTAAGTCTGCGTGAAGCAGCCATCAAGCGTCAGGAGGAAGAGCTTCAAGCTCGTGAGGCAGCTCTCAAGACCAAGAGTGACCGGAACAAGGATGCAGCGGAGCCATCTTCAAGGCGCAATAACAAGGCGAAACAACCACGCTACACCCAGTAGACCAAATGTAATAGACCTAGCAAGTTTTATTCCCTAAGGCAGTACTGTCGGAGTTGCTCTTAGTCGCATATCATGCTATATGTTATGCATGTAATAACAATGTACGCGGCATGTTACTCCCAACTGTATTACGAAGTTTATTTCTATTGACATAAGCTTATTATCTAGCATGTTCGCATTCAATGATTCAGATAGCAAGTCATACCGGTTCTCTCCGTAAACTCTTTCTCAGCAACATCAAAATATCACTTACCACTCTATGTATCTATCGTTCTACGGTCAATCATTCTTCAAAAAAATATTGGAATTTTTTTTATGCATCTACAACATACAGTGCACATAAACTTTTATTACAACTATACCAGATTTTTTCTCTGTTTCAAACTACAAAATTGCCAAAACTCTACAAATTTCAGGGGGGCTGAATGAAGTCGCCTACCGATTGGGCGACTGCATTACAAGTCGCCTATCTATTGGGCGACCGCATTACAAGTCGCCTAGCCATTGGGCGACTTCGTTAAATCGCCCAGTGAGAAAGCGACTTCGTGATGTCACTTTCCCGTGAAGCGACATAGCTTCTTGTCGCTTTTCGGGTGGGCGAAATTCTCGAGTCGCTTCCCCATTGGGCGACTCGAGGCTATTTTTGTGAAAAATGAAACTGCGGGTATATTTCTGTATTTCCGAATAAAAAAAGGTTATCCATACAAAAATTTAATGGAAAGACATCTTGACTATATACCATGAGATAGTATTTTTTATTGAAAAGGTATAAGTTAAAAACTCGCCGAGTCTTGACGTGAAGCCCAAAGAAAGGGAAAAAAAATCCCTTAGCCCCACCAAGAGGAAGCAGATCTCTCCCCAAACCCCCCGCCGCCGCAAACCTCACCGCCGAATACCGATCGCATCGCACCGCACTGCACACATGGAGGACGTCGTCAACGACGCGCCGCCGCCGTCCCGCTTCTCTCCCGACGACCTCGACAATTTCGCCTCTCCCCCACCGCAGCCCACCCCCATCCTCGTCGTCTCCCCCAACCCTAGCCCCGCCTCGTGCCTCCTCATCGTTCTCATCTCCCCCACCTCCCTCGCCCTTCTCCCCCACCTCCCCTCCGCGCCTCCGCTGCATGCCTCCCTCTTCCTCCCGGACCTCCCCCTGCAGCAGTCTCACGCGCCCATCCGCGTCTACCTCCACAGACCCTCCGGCGCCCTCCTCGCCGCCGCGCACGGCGCCATCCTCGCCCACCGCGCGCGCGCCGCCGCCAAGAGCCTCCTCTCCGCGCTCCAGCCGAAGGAGGTGCTGGTCCTTGACGCGGTGCGGAGCGGGGCGTACAAGGGCAGGCTGGCCGCGGACGAGCCGGTGGAGGGGAAGCTGGAGACCAGGGCGGCGCGGCGCCGGGGAGGGGTGAGCGCGGCCAGGGGCGTGGCGGAGCTGGCGCCGCCGGGGAGCATGGTGGACGGGTTCGGTGCGGCGGTGATGGCGGAGTGCGAGATGCGGGGGAAGGCGGCGAGCATGGTGGTGACGTGGCCGGCGGGCGCGAGGCCGGCGGAGTTCGGAGTCATTCGGCGCGTGGCGGCGGAGCTGGGCGTCGACCCGGCGAAGGCCGCGGCGAGGGTCTCCGGCCGGGCCGAGTTGGACGCGCTATATACTTGAGATGTTGCCATTTTACTTGTCCGTTCTCTTAGTTCGTTAGCTGTGTTGTTGAGTGGTATCATGAGTTGTGTATTTGAAAAGAGAAATCGGAGAAAATTCTGAGATATATCAGGATTGAGGAGAGATGATTTTGTGTCTGTGGTAATCTGCTATAAGAATTCTTGATATGCAACGCAACTAGTACTTCGTCTCGGCTCTCTCATTACTGCATTTGTGATGTTACCGTGCTGGTATCAAGAGCTTGCGGCCTTTCGCCCTTCAGGCCTTGCCTGTATCACAAATAAACCCGGAGCAGTGCAGCACTATAGCGGGTTTTCTCTTTTCAGCTTTAAAAAGCTATTTTTTTAATTTTTTTTATAATAATTAGTTTTCAAATAAAGTATTTTTTGAGACGAAATCAACAAATTATTTATAGTACGCACTGTAATAACTTTATATTTATCGGTAAAAACCATATGCAAATCTATACTCTTTAAGGAACAGTAAAATAAAGGCTAAAGTCAAAAATAATACGCCCAGCATTTGATCCCGTGCAAACGGATCATGCATTAGGGTATCTCCAATGGTCTGAGTCAGCTATTTATATGCATGTACACATCAGCATATATCCTATGTGGAGAAAAGAGAGTATGCAAAAAAATCGAGCCAGCTCTTCCTTAGAGCATCTCCAATGGGTCTATAGCAGCTATCTACAAGAGAGTCCATGTCATCAACTGTCCTACGTGGAAGATATTAAATGAAGAAAGAGAACGCAGCTCTCTACAGCTCTAGAGATAGTCTATAGCGCCAAACGAGGCAGCCTCCATAAATTCTGTGTGTGCATGTAAGCATCAAATAGCTATCCTTAGGGCGTCTCCAACAGCTGGCTATTTAGTTAGCTAGATCTGATGTGGCAAGGAAAAAGTAGGAGAGAGAGTAGTCACTAGCGACGAGCAAATAGCTGATCTATTTCACGTAGTCCAAGAACATGAGAGAGGAGCATGTGGGTCCAACAGTATAAAATAGTCTTTGCTTTTGTCTCTCACCTCCACGTCAGCTGACTATATAGCTAGTACTAGCTATTACCATTGCGGACGCCCTAGATAGTTCTTTAGAATGCTAACTTTAGTGTGTACTATATAGATGATGTGGAAGTCTTATAGTTAGTTGCTAGCTATAACCATTGGAGATGCCCTAAGCACTAGTCTATAACGCTAAACGAGGCAACCTCAATAAATTCTGTGTGTGCATGTAAGCATCAAATAGCTATCCTTATAGATAGTTCTTTAAAATGCTAGCTTTAGTGTGTACTATATAGATGATGTGGAAGTCTTATAGTTAGTTACTAGCTATAACCATTGGAGATGCCCTTAAGCCTTCTGTTTAGGCAGCCAACAGTGACTGTAAGCACACCCCCATAACCTCGACCACTTGAGCTTTGTATTCGCATTGGAATGGACTTCCGTAATCAGTACGCCAAACCAAGTTGATAGCCAGCCCCGAGTCCCAGGAAGAACTAGGACGTTACAAAGTTACTATTAAATTCAAATTCGAAATTTCAAATCCCAATTTGCATTTCTAGTTCCTGGCCGGTTTCCCACTAGCAACAAGCGAGACGTTTGGATTTGAGAATAAAAATGTCTCTGTTTGCGCAGCTTCCAGCGCACACATAAAAAAGAACCAAAGTTCAGAAAATTTTCCATGACCGGTATATGTAACCTCGATCCCTACAAACTTTTCTCCGGAACAAAAGAAAACAAAACCCAAAGCAGTGATAAGCCTGTTTGACATGTCTGCGGCTTATGATTTTTGATTAAAATTTTTCAATTTTAGCTGTTTATAACAGAGATTACGAAGAGAGATACTCATTTATGATTTTAGTTAATACAGATGTTATGTTTTTAACGTGTACTATAATTAACTTGTAAACCATGTCTTGAGAAAATAATTCGTTTGAAAGTTACATACTGTAGTAAAAGCTAAAAGTCGATTTTAGAAGCCGTTAAAAAACAAGCCCAGAAGTAGCTTGCTAGATCCAGATTGGAAAATTCGAACAGAAATCTTGAGGGGGAGAAAACAACTTCTATTATTGATCGCATTTAAGCTGCCACTCACACTGCGGCATAACAAGAGGGACACACGGAGAACGCTACCACTCTCCAAGAGAAATTGAGATGACGGGGAAAAAACGCAAGGGTGTACCAGCCGAAGGACATGGGATACTTATTGGACCAATAAATGGAATTAATTGTTTTTAAGTACTCCCAGGAGAGCAAGGTATCCGGTTTATATTAACCCTACAACCTGACATGACATCTTCGCATGCCTGAGAACTAGAGGGGAAAGCGGCGTCAGAAACGACACCAGAGAACTGCTCTTTTGCAACGTCGGTAAGACTGCCTTCCGAGTTGCAACAAGGTTGCAAAGCTTTGGCGTCAAGAGGGAGCTCCCCCTCGTCGTTACTTGGAGCTTGCTGCTCCGCAGTATAACAAGCATGGCCCTCACCATGGTCAATGCTGAGGCTTTTGTCTCCCGTATTTGAGCCTACCTTGTCTTCTTCTCTGTTGCTGCAATCTTTTGCCAAACCAGATTCACCAGGCATGCTCAAATCCGTTCCATCATGAGGCTGGTCGTTATTTTGTCCTCCATCGCACATATCAGTACGAGGCAATGCTTGATCTTCAGGGGCAGTAACATTTACTTCCCCCACCATGTTCTCAGAAGCCTGCTTATTTGCCTCTTCACTTTCTGGATGTGTGGCTGCAGGAATTTTGGACTTCATAGATCCAGCACTCGATCTATAAAGCGCCATGGCATTCTGTAGAAATTAAACCACATCAATAATCATGACAAGTCCAACATGGAGTAATGCATTCAAAGATTGCTGTACTTTTATTTTGAGATACAGTAACATTACAATACAATTGTTCCATTAGCATACCAGGCGTTTCTTTGTAGTACCACAAATTTATTTGAGATACAGTAACATTATCATATACTGCATCCAATACAGTGTTTTTTAACTTTTCACAGAATATAATATTATGAATGTATTATTACAAAAAAAATTACTGATAACATCTTCATGCGCTTAATTTAGATAAATTTCTACATACTGTTGAAGTTGAATCGCTCAACTCTCTATGTTAGAGTTGAATAACTCATCTCATCTCCCTCTACACGACTCTCCTGGAGAAAATTCACACATAGTTTTCTTCCTGTCTTGAGTTTCACACACGCGCGCAAGCTTTTTCTTTTGGCGACTCAACAACACAGCATCTTTTTCTTCTATGAAAGACAAGTATACAAGGACTCCATGCCTGACATGCATCACAAATAATGCCACACTTCCAAATAAAAACGATCTACTTAACAAAACTAAAGATACTTAACAAGATATGCTGCTATATGGACTAACAACCTGATCCTGCTATCTATGCCTTAACTAATTAACCGAGTCTAATGCCACAACTCAGCTCAACGTGCATGACTGCAACAACTACATGCACCGAGTACACGATCACACATGCATAATCGAACTCAACATGACAAAATTAATTCCAACACATACCCATAATTAAAATTTTAAAAATTTAAAATAAAACAACATAAGGATGCCATTGACTCATACAGAACAATAATTTTCAAGCCAAACAAGTCAACCAATAAAGCAATCTATGATTTGAAGGTTCTGGGATGGTTTAGGTAGAAGCTGCTCAATACCCAATAGGAGCTTTCAAAGCTTATGAGCCAAATTTTGCCAAAAACAAGTCCCATGCACGGGCCATGGTTTACTGCATAGGTGGCTTTCTGTGGCCTTTAGCTTACAAGCCATATATAACCTATGTTAGGCAGGTTTGGAGATGATATTTTCCCTAGAAGCTTATCACATGAAGGCCCTACTCAAGAGACTTGAATGACATGATAATTTGCAAATGCAACAGATATCGAACAGCACCGTCCATGTGCTGGTGGGGATGCTGCCGTGAATGCTTGAAGTTGGAAATTTTCCCAAAATCACGGTTAAATCTTGGAGAAATGTACCTCGAACACAGAAGTTGTCTTCCTAGAAAATATAGATTTTATCATGTATTTTGAGCCTTTCGCTTGACATCCGTGCTTATCTTTATTATTCTGTAAAACGGAACCAAGTTGTTAATAACAAACAAAACATTTTTTAACAGTATATTGAACATGTATCATTCCAAATACCTGCAAGCTCTGAAGCATGCTCAGTTTACATGCTCCAGCCGGGTCCAATGTCCCCACCGTTGTAACACATTTTTTGTACAACTCTGGTGAAGCAAGGCTTGCAGAAATGTCAAGCCTCTTAAAGTAGTTAGAGCACAGAGAATTATCCATTTTTACGTTAGAAGGCCCAGGATTTCTCTCAGATTTATATTTTGGAGCCTGTGCATCAGTTTTTCCAGCATTGGTCTCATCAACTGTTTTGATCTCAGAACTCTCTGCGTTAGACTGTTCACTTTGGATTTGACCTGGGAATTGCATTAATGAAGGCTTGTCAGAAAGCGCTGAAAATGACACCTCTGGCTGCTGTTGGAATTCAAGATCTTTATTTCTGCCCAATTCTTGTCTGTCATAGTTGTGTGAGTGTTCTTCGAAGACATTTCTGTTTGCATCCCAACCTGGCAATCGAGGAAGGTATGGGTCTTCAGCATGATTGTGCCATGGAAATGGTTGGGCACAATAAGAAAAACTTTCAGGATGTTCATGAAAAGGATAAGGAACCCCAGTATGACTCATATCCATAGATGGCCGCATCCCAAAGAAAGATTGAGGGAATTGGTGCATAGCTGGATGAAAACCAGGGAGTGGAGGCCCATGCTGGAAAGGACCAAAACCATTTGGTACTGGCGAAGGCCATGAAGAAGGATTATTCCAAGTATTACCATGACCTCTTGCATCATCAACAGTACCGCTTCTTCTAGAGCGGCTGCTTGATCTGCGTTCTCTAGTGTGGCCCCTGTTATCCTCTTCAAAGGATCTTCGAGTGTCCATCTCAAATCTATCAGGTGGTGGAGGGAGGTGTCCTGGTGATGCACTTTGATAGTTCTCGGTAGCTTGACAATTCAATGGTAAAGTGTGGTGTCTAGCATTACCTTTCTTCGGTAAGTCATCAGCAGTATCATGACTACGCCTCATATTGCTTCGGTTTGAAACTTGCCAATCACTTGCTGATGGAAATCTGTCAGCAAAATGGATTGGTCGACCATCAGATCTCAAACTTCTACCATCTTTTGAGACAAGAGAGGATTCATTCATATTCATATCGGTGTTACTCTGACCATCAGCTGATTGAAAGTCACATGTTCGTCTACGTTTTCCAGAAGCAGCACTATATTCCTTGGGCGAGGATTCCTCTTGTTTTGGGAAATGCCTGAAATAAATAATAATATGGCAAAATTCCAGATAGTCACATCAATGCAGTTTCTAACTTGTAATGGTCTCTTGTAGTCCAAAAGACAACCTCTTTAAATACAGAGAAAAAAACTCAGAACTTCAGTGGCAAAGTCACATAGAGGAACACATGATGAGAAGTGCATGCAATTACTAGAACTACTTTCATGTTTTCAGTGATAACAATGCCAAACGCAATGACAAACTCTGTTAAAAAGAGGCTGCAAATGCATGTCAAAAAGTAAAAACTGAACTTGTACTCACAAAGTAGTTCCATCCATCAACTTCACACAAAATTAGCTTAACACATCATCTTCATATGATCTATCTCTCTTTATAATGAGGTAGTGGTCTTTTTATTCTTTGCCAGAAGAGATCCGAGTTCCTTTTTAGTTCATTTCATGGTTGTCACGGCGAAGTTGGCGACCACAGCGAGTGAGAGGCGCTGGACGCCTAGGCGACGCCGCGGCGAGCGCCGTATCCAGCAATTACATGAATACGGTACCCCCTCATACCCCCTCGAGTCAGCCGATAACTCTCATACCCCCTCGGCCCCTCCGCTCCACTCATACACCGATTCTTCTCTCGCTCTCTCCCGACCTCTCCGCCTCCTCTCCCCCGCCGCCACTTCCCCCGTCCGCCGCATCCTCTCCCCAGCGCCTTCTCCCCTCGCCTCCTCCCCCCACCGCCTCTAGCTCCCCGCGCCCGATCTCCTAACACTAGCCGCCGTCGCCTCCCGCTCTCTCCCCGACGCCTCCCCCCTGCCGCCGCCTCCCCCCGTCACCTCCCCTCCCCTCGGCGGCGGGAGCAAGCTGGAGGGGGAAGCCGGCGGCGGGAGGGAGGAAGGCGGCGCGGCGGGAGGGAGGGAGGCGGCGCGGGTGGAGGGAGGTGGCGCGGTCGGAGCGCGGCCGGAGAGGAGGGGCGGACGGCGTACCTGGGTTGGCGGTGAAGCTAGGGTTCGGGCCAAGGCGAGGCGATCCTCCCCGGCGTCTCCTCCTCGGCGGCGCCAGGACGACTTGGCATCGCCTAGGCGACGCCATGACAACCATAGTTCATTTGCTAAATGTACTATTCACATTAACCTTCCTATGCTTGTGTATTTGCAGCATTACAGAACACATTCATTTAAACACAGTAGAATCCAAAGGCACAAGATAGATACCAAGAAAGGTTCATGCTACTTGGACTAGTTTTGAGTGCAATGCAATATTGTATGCAAAGAAGAATGTGGTCAACAACAGAAGAAAATTACCTGTTTTGCTCCCTGATAGGATATGTGCTGGATCTAGTAGGGCTCTTCTTCTCATAATCCCTCCTCTGAGAATCAACCTTCTCTTGTATGACATATTCCCGTCTACGGTCTGCACTAGATAAAAATGAACTGACTTCTGACCTGCGTTTAATAGTATCTACATGGTGTTCTTTTGCATTTCGGGGTTCCAGATCATCACCATCAACACTTTCTTCATAGGACCTTTTCTTCCCTTTGTTATCATCTCTATACCTAGAGCTTCTAGGATCAGCAGCAGATGCATCACCCTCTCTGTCATATAGTCTATTTTTCTTGTGCCTGCTCTCTGAGTAATTATGTTCCCCTTTGTAGTGTTTTTCCAAAGACCTGTCTCTAGTGTTGTCCTTTGAGGACCGCACATCCCATGATCTACCATCTTGATGCCTACGGTTTCTATAAATATCATCTCGGTGTTTCTCTCTTGAGCTGTCATCAGATCTTTCATTCCTAGGTTTCTCTACATCTGTAAACTTCTCTTTATATCTTTCATCCTTAAGCTCTTTAGATTTGTCCTCTTTGTATTTTCCATCCCTATGTCTATCTTCATTTGTAGACCTTTCCTCTTTGTACCTTTCATCTCTGTGCCTTTCCTCTTCTTTATGCCTATCATCTTTATATTTATTATCTTTGTGTCTGTCCTCAGGTTTGGTCCTTTCATCCTTATATTTTCCTTCTCTATGTTTTTCCACACCTCTAGACATTCCATCTTCGAACTTTACATCTCTATGTTGTTGCTCATAACCTCCATCAATTTTGGTATGAACATCCCCAGACATGGTTTGCCTGTCCCTGCTGCCGCTTTGTGATTCATCTTTCCCATCAGACTGATCCTTTGTTTTCCTATGCCTCCCATTCTTCTCTAACTCGCCATCATGCAACTCATCTTGAAATTGACGGTCTGATAATAAACAATGAAAACAATACAATATTAATAGAAATTGTTAAAATACAATATTCTCTCTTTGATCAATGCGAAAAAAACTTACAATCCTAAGATGATGACAATGAAATACCACTCGTTGGGAGCTGGTAGGCTAATTAAACCATGGCATATAAGATTAAAAATAAGGAGAAGACTGAATGAATTAGATTAGAACATTTGCAGCTCTATCTCCTCTCATTCAATACTGAAATGAATATAAGTGCAGTCAGGAGCAGAATAGCACAAATGATCACAAGACAACCATACGCTAATGCAGGTATATTATTTAGCGCTGATACAGATAGGCTAGTAAGCAGACAACAAAAATACAACACCGTTGATGAATCAGCAGGTAGGCGGTGTCCTTATGTGAAGGTGCTAACAATAGAATATAGACAGATGGAACAATGAACACATTAGCTTGCTACGAAAATTGAGAATATTGTATAGCTAACAAATTAGACAGCATAAACTATTTCAAATCACATCCTAGCGCTAAATGGAACAATTCATGTATAACCTATTTTACAATAAATCCATCCTGAACATATATGAAAGATTCATGTATAATACACACAAAAATAGAACATTGTTCAGAATAGTACCACCCTCCCTAGTCCCTACACAGTACAAAAGCATATGACATTTGGGTTGACTTTGGATGTGCATATGTCACAGTGCCATCACTTTCCACAACTATGCACCAACAATGAGATACAAATCCATACGACATGTACGTGCTTGTCAGTTTTAGTCCTTATGGTTTAGTTAACACTTAGTGTAAACTTCAGCACAAGCAAGTAAATGTTAGCTTTTAGAGCTTCTTCTATGCATTCAGTATACC
The DNA here is from genome assembly GCA_017311315.1 of Dendrocalamus latiflorus. Taxonomy (NCBI): domain Eukaryota; kingdom Viridiplantae; phylum Streptophyta; class Magnoliopsida; order Poales; family Poaceae; genus Dendrocalamus; species Dendrocalamus latiflorus. Next base: position 8,955,579 of record CM029664.1, read on the forward strand.
CACACAAGGTGGATGACTCATGAGAACAAACATATTTTAAAAAAATTAAATCTGTATATTATATAATGTTAGGGAGGATGACAAGAGAAACAGAACCATGATCATTTCAAAAAATATCATGAAACTACATTTTTAGGTTGCAATTGCATCTAGTATGGTTTCTGATTGAAGTGAAGACTATATGATAAGGAAATAAGCAAGTACAAGAGAAGGCATGAATGACAAATATTAGCCTAACACTCACTAGCCTTTCAGGGGGAAAAGGCTATATTAACATAAGAGTTAAAATGAATTAAACAAACAATAGGGTCTTCACAAGACACATTTGCTGCCACTATTAAAAACCTATGCAATTTGGACCTCCATGAAACTAAAGCTAGTGATTCCTCCTATATCAAAATAAATACTAGTCAATAAATTGTAAGACAGGGGACAGGTATAAGCAAATGAATTCCAATGTCAAAATTTGACGTTATGTTTTCTGCAATAAGTTAAAACAGGGAAAGAAAATAGAGTGAAAACCCTTCAGATGGTCATAATGTCATATAACACCAGTTTCTAATTTCTAGTTTATTAACTTCAACATTTCTATTTTCTACTTCTTTTAAAAGAGACTTGAGGGATTGGAATGTATCTAAAGAATTATCTTTGGATAGAAGTGTATGAAAGTTAGCGATCCACGTACCGGAACCATAAGAAAGTTAGGGGCAGTGTTTCAGGCTCTTAACTCAAATAGCAGGTTATACAGCTTAGGGTTTTAGCATTGTAGGTTTTATGTCAAGGCTCATATCTCTTTGATCTTGAGAAGGTTTCATTCCTAGCCTACCCTAACTTGTTTAGGACAAAAGGTTTTGTTGTTGTTGTTGTTTGCAAGCAATATCATCAACTAGAACTATGCAATCCGACATGCATTCATGTTCCATATGATGCTTTGTTCAGTATAGCAAGTGAGATATCATCGTGACTATCTACTGAAAAGTTAACTATGAAGGGCAAGCTGAAAAATACCTACCATCAGTTCCATTAGAATCTCGTGTTTTCACCTCTTTATTTCTCAACATAACTTTCGATGATGCATCATGCCTGCTTTCATTCCCCTTTTCTGCCCCATGCTCCCTACTCCTATCCTTCACCGTCTTATATTGCTGATCCATACTGTCTTCCTTCAGCACCACCACTTGCTTTCTTTCTTTCGACTTCTCTGCTCCATGCTCCCTCACCCCCTCTTTCACTCGGTGATGCTCACCGGTACTATCTTCCTCCAATAATGCCCCTCTCTCTGACTTCCTTCTGCTAACCTCGTTGGACCTATCAGATTTCTCAAACTTCCTTGTGGACGTTCCCTTCACATCACCATCTGAATTTCTCGACTTCTTTGAGTCATAATAACCAAACCCACCATCTTCCCCACCACCGCCGCCACTCCATCTGTCATCCCCAGCGACAGGCACATGCTCCTCTCTGCCCTTCCTCTTCTTCTGCCCCTCCGCCAACGAACCAGATGCGTAGCTGGCATCGAGAGGCTTAGCCAATGCTGAGGACAGACGCTCATCGTGCTGATCCGAGCCCTTGGAAGCCCTAACAGACAACTTCTTCTCCTCCTGCTCCCGCGGCCGTGGGTCCTCGTCGGAGTCCGACCTGTCCAGCTCCTCCCGGTACCCATCATGCTTGCGGGACCTGCGACGCGAGCCCCTCGGCATCCCGGCCTCCAAACCTCAACCCCACGGCCAAGGGCTCACCAAAACCGCACCAATCCGAATCCTCCGAACCCCTCGTCCCCGAATCCTCAACAGAACCCTGGAACCCCCACCGCCGCGGAATCTGAGGGAACCGGAGGCAAATCCACCAAAACTCCTCGCCTCGCCACAGAAACCGTCCAGAATCCTCCAAAAAAAATATACACACAGATGCAAAGCTTCACAGGAAGCTACAGGAATTCGCCGGAATCGGAAGGGCTCGAGCCGGACGACGGCGGCGGGGACCAGCGCGAGGAGTGGGAGAAAGCGAAGCCTGCTAGGATTCGGTGGCAGGCGGGGAAGAACCTCGGAAGAAATCGAATCGAATGGGGTGGAATACGAGTAGTAGACGGGTAGGCGACGAAGGGATTGGGAATTGGAGGAGGGGAAGGGGCAGGAGACGCGATCGCGGATTTTCGGGGAGATTTAATCTATTTTTCGAAATTTCTGGTTTTTGCTACGCCATCGCGTCTAGGGATGGCAATTGTGCCCGTTTACCCGTGTACCCGTGGGTAAATACCCTAATGGAGTCGGGTATGGGGTGCATTCTTTACCCACGGGTAGGAAAATGGGGGAAAATCTCTGCCCATCGGGTAAACGGGTACGGGTATGGGTTAGCTCTATCCGTACCCGTCTCGCCCGTTTACCCGTGAAATAGACTGACAAGTGGGCCCCTAAAATAAAAAACCCTAAGTCACTAACTCTCCCCACCACACGCCCAGAAGCTTCTTCGCCCGCCGCCCCCCTCGGCCCCTCTCGCACTCTCCTCCTTCGCTCAGATCCCCTCAGGCCCGCCTCCTCGCTCGCCTCGCCCGCCGCCCTGCGCCCCGCTCGCCTCAGCGCCTCCGCCTCGCCCAGATCCGCCGCCTCCGCCCCCCACCCGGCCGCCGGCCTCCTCCTCCGCCCCAGATCCGTCTCCTCCTCGTCGCTCGCCTCGCCCACCGCCCTGCGCCCCGCTCGCCGCAGCGCCTCCGCCTCGCCCAGATCCGCCGCCTCCGCCCCCCACCCGGCCGCCGGCCACCTCCTCCGCCCCAGATCCGTCTCCTCCTCCTCCTCCTCGCTCGCCTCGCCCGCCGCCCTGCGCCCCGCTCACCTCAGCGCCTTCGCCTCGCCCAGATCCGCCGCCTCTGCCCCCACCCGGCCGCCAGCCTCCTCCTCCGCCCCAGATCCGTCTCCTCCTCGCTCGCCTCGCCCGCCGGCATCGCTGAGGGGCTCGCGCGGCGGGGCCACCGCGCCGTAACCTTCGACATGCGCGGCGTCAGGCGGTCCACCGGCCACGCCTCCCTCACGGGCTCCTCGGAGGTCGGGGACGTTCCTCCAATCGCCGCTCCTCGCCGCCCCTCCAATCGCCGCCCCTAGTCGTCCAGCTGTCGTCCAGATCCGGCCGGCTGTCGTCCAGATCAGGCCGCCCCTCCAGTCGCCGCCCCTCCAATCGTCGCTCCTCGCCGCCCCTCCAATCGCCGCCCCTCGTCGTCCAGATCCGGCCGGCTGTCATCCAGATCCGGCCGCCCCTCCAGTCGCCGCTCCTCACCACCCCTCCAGTCGCCGCTCCTCGCCGGCCCTCCGCTGTCAGCAAAACTCAGGTGAGCCTCCTCCGGTCCTCCCTCTTTTCTTCCTCATCGCCGATTCTCTAGCTACGGCACATCAAGGAGAGAGTTCAAGGATATATATGTTGTTTTTGAACTCATGGAGTCTGATTTGCACCAAGCTTGCCGTGAGAAATGCTCCATTTACTGTGTAATTGTGTTCATTGTGTAATGTTATTCTACAACAATTCATTGCGTTCACTGTGTTCATTGTGTTCACTGAGTGATACAGATGTCATTAGACAACAATTCAAACTATTATTCTAGTAGCTGATTTTGCTGTAATGTTTGTGCCTGCACTTATGAAATATATGGAATTGTTGATTACTCTTATGCAATAGTAACTGTTCAGTGTATTACTCATAAAACTCTCTGGAAACTCAGTGTAATGTCATTTGCTGTAGAGTTTCTGAAATCTGAATATGTGAATTTGTGATGCATTGGTGATGTTTAAATGTGAATATGTGATGTACTCAGTTCGCGGGTAAACGGGTATGCCCGCGGGTGATGGGTACCCGCGGGCGACGGGTATGGGCGGGGTTTATTACCCGCGGGCGGGTATGGGTATGCCCGTGGGCGAAAATTGGGGTCGCGGGTACGGGTATGGGTGAGCACTACCCGTACCCGCCGCGCCCGATTGCCATCCATTCGCGTCGCGTCGGTCTAGGAAGTGACCTAAATACCCTTACCGCCGTTGCGGGATTCCGCGCGTGGTCGCGGTTTATGCAAAGGCGGTTTGGGGGTAACGCGGTAATTTTGAAGAGGAACTGCCACGTCCGTCGGGTGGGAGTTTGTTTCTCCTTTTTGTTTTCGGTTTAGGGCCTGTTTGGCAGAGCTCCACCAGCTCCAGATTCACCAAAAACAGCTCTACTCCACGAATTTTTACCCAAACGCTCCAGCTCCACGAAATCTGGATCCACCAAAATACTGGATCTAGCTCCAGATTCATGAAATCCATGGAGCACCTCAAGGGGTGCTCCACGAAAACTTGTTTCGTATCTACTCGTGAAGTTAGGTGGTAATTACCCACCAATGCCACTGGTTACATACCCATCTCAATAGTTTTTTTTTCTATTCGGCCAAAGCGACCGAAGCCTTCTTCGTCTCCTCGCGCCGCCTCTCCCCCGCCGGCACCTCGCGCCGCCTCCTCGCCGCCACCTCCTCGCGCCCCCTCCTCGCCGCCACCTCCTCGCGCCGCCTCTCCCCCGCCGCCACCTCGCGCCGCCTCCTCGCCGCCACCTCCTCGCGGCGCCTCCTCGCGCCCCCTCCTCGCGCCGCCTCTCCCCCGCCGCCACCTCGCGCCGCCTCCTCGCGCCGCCTCCTCCGGCGCTCCGGCGAGCCGCCACCTCCGGCGATGGACGGATCTGGTATATCCGGCCCCCCTCTACCTCCTCCACCTCCTTCTTCTTCCTCCTTAACCGTGCACACATTGTACTTGTTGGTGGTTCACGTACTGGGAAGACACCATTGTCGATTTATCTAGCTCAAAAAGGATACAAAGTGGCAAATATTCCAATTGTGATGGGAGTGGATCTTCCAAAGGCCCTTTTTGAGATCGATCAGGATAAGATTTTTGGATTGACGATAAACCCTGTGGTTCTTCAAGCAATCAGAAAGGCGAGGGCCAAAGCTCTAGGATTTCATGGGCACAAGAGCAATTATGCCGAAATGGAGCATGTGAGGCAGGAGTTGGACCATGCAAATCAAATTTTTGCGCAACATCCAATATGGCCAGTCATTGGTAAGATCCGTTTCATTGTCTTTATGGAGACCCTTTTTTTGTTTCTTCTCATGTTAAAAGCGTAGTTTTGTTTTGTTTTCATGCAGAAGTCACTGGAAAAGCTATAGAGGAGACGGCTGCTGTCGTTGTGAGGATTTACCATGACAGGAAACAGAAGTGCTCCATGCCACGCATATCAAAACGGTACTAGCACCATGTTCTATCTCATCTACTGCGCCTTGTAAAGTATGTGTGTTTTGATAAGCTCCATGTCAAGAGTACGTTAACACGCCCTTTGATTTTTAGCTCCTACTTTGTGTGACCACCTTCTAGGTGGCTTCTGTATCTAAAAGATAAGGATTCACAGGATAGTGCAGCAGGAAATAAATGTACATTGCCTGTTCTAAGTGTTCCTTAGCCTAAATTGTTTTTGGTCATGGGAGCATTTCTAGTTTGTTAGGTAAAACGCTAGGTTGAACTGGCTCTCTAAAATTTATTAGAAAAATCAGAGTAATATATTTCTTTGCTAGACCAGGGCCACCCTGAATCAGACCTCGGATCACTGAAGTTTGGTTGAGTTGATCAGGAATCTGGTTTTATGGAAACTGCAGCAGCAGCCCAAGGGCTGACATAAGGATCTTCAGAATGCTCCTAAGACAATACTTGTTTCGATACTTGATATTTTGTTTCCATTTGATACAAAGTGAAGATACATTTGCATTTTCAATTGACAAACTGCCCATGTGTTTTCTGTATTTCCTAAGAAAAAGGTATTGGGCTAGCTGTCGATCTCTGAAAAATGCCGGATATGGTCCATGTTGTTTTCATTGTGTATTTGTGTTGCAAGTATGATGTTTTGAGTCTTCAGAAAAAAAAAATGTTTCTCTAGGTAGCTAAGGAGAATTTGTCTGCATTGAACCGAATAACTTAAGAAATCTCTGTCTGTTCTTGCAGGGTGGCTCCAATTAGAATCTACGATTATCTATCAGAGATGGTTAACAGTCATGTTGAGTACTATCAAAAGGTTTTTTCTAGGGACTTTTAAGTCTATTCTGCAGCAGTGAAGCGAATCCAAAAGTCTAGAACGTACCCTATCCGGCATTTTTTCACGTGTCCCTGATTAGATTAGCGTCATTGTGCATAGAGGGTCCAAATTCTTTTAGATCATCATCGTATGTGTTGTCTCATATTCTTTGTTCGTCGGTTTACTTTTGGTTTGTTGAAGTCATGTACGTACTCATGTACCATCTCTTCAAGAAATGACATCCGGGCAAAGAATTCTTTCAAATACATCAGTGTCTATTTTTGTATGCTTGTGTGTTGCAGCGGCTGTATTCTGTATGAAAAAAGATATATATCATACAACCTCAAGGGCAAAACAGGCCATTCCCACCAAAAACTCAGTTTCGTGGATCTGGAGCTGCTGTGGAAGCCAAACAGTTTGTTCAGCTCCATGGTGGGATCCCAGATTCACGGTGGAGCTGCTCCACGGTGGATCTGGTGGATCTGATGGATCTGGAGCTGGTGGAGCTCTGCCAAACAGGCCCTTAAACTCTGGTGTTTTTGCGGGTTCTTGTTTCCCGTGCGTCTAAGAGCATGTATACAGGCGTTTAGAGAAATGTTTAGCAATGAAAAACTGTTTTTTCTTACCACATAGAATAGATAAGGTGTTTATTTTAAAACATCGATGCTTAAGGCCCCGTTTGGCACAGCTCCACCACCGGCTCTTGAAGCTGTTTGGAGCCGTTTTGTGCCAAACGGGGTAAAACAAAATAGCTCCACCCAAGGAGTTCCTTAAAACATGCTGAGACAAGATATGTACGAGATGGAGCTGAAAAAAGTAGCTCCACCCGGCTCCATTCGCAGGCCCGCATGCCACTGCCCTTGTACTTTCGTGAATTTACGCGATCTGCCACCGGCTCTTCTATTCTCCCGTTCCCGTTCCTCTGTTCGGTCTTCTCGTCTTCGACCGTGAAGGGAGCGCCGCCGCCATTAAATATTGGTTGCTAATACTTTGTGTTATTTTAAATTTTAATTTTTTTTAATTCAAATTTACTCGGATGAAAAATCATGTAGAAACATACAGCTCTTGATGTTACTACAAGCCAAATAGACAGGGGTATATTGGACAATTGACATCTCTCAACCATGCATGATAAAACAGGTGGAGCTGTTTTGCCAAACAGTTTACTAAAATAGCTCCAGCTCCACCGGTGGAGCTGTTCGTGGAGCTGAAGCCAAAAAAAACAGCTCCACTTGTGAAGTGGAGCCGTGCCAAACGGGGCCTAAATAAGCACCGGTGCTTAGTAGATGCTTATGTGTATAACTGAATATATTAATAAAAAATATAGCATCTAAGCACCTATGGAAGATATGCTTGCATTGGAGGGAATAACTTTTGCATGGATGCTTGATGATGTGGCTATATTCTCTCTCTTTAAGCATTCATATATAAGCATCTTGCATTGTACATACCCTAACAGAGCGACTGTGCTTGTATTATGCATATTCCGAGTGTCTGTGCTAGAGGTTTTTTTATATATATTTGTTAATTTGGGTGCTAGCGTTATTTTTCGGAGAGGCTGCGTTTGGTATATTAGGGCACTCGTATTACAGAAACTATATAGTAATATTTATATATTATCATCTTATATATAAATAAGATTAGAGATAATTTTTACAATGTATGATATCTAGCAACCACCCTACTTAATTAATTTCTTCTCTCTTATCTCACATTCTCTTTTTTGCCTATCCCTATCATCTAGTTTTTTTGTCCTCTTAAATATGCAATATTTTGTATGAGTGTCTGTGCTAGAGGGTTTTTTTTATATATATTTGTTAATTTGGGTGCTAGCTTTATTTTCCGGACAGGCTGCGTTTGGTATATCAGGGCACTCCTAATACAGAAACTACATAGTAATATTTATAGATTATCATCTTACATACAAATAAGATTAGAAATAATCTTTACAATGTATGATATCTAACAACCACTTTACTCAATTAATTTCTTCTCTCTTATCTCACATTCTCTTTTTTACCTAGCTCTATCATCTAGTTTTTTTGTCCTCTTAAATATGCAATATTTTGTATGAGACACTACTATCAACTCTCACTTCCTTAGTTACTCTTCGACATTATTTTTTTGCTTATTTGTCACGCTATAGACATTTGTTTACATCACTTCGTTGAGGCTGTCCTTAGGGTATCCACAATGTGTAATACTCATATTGTCTCTAATGTGGGATCCGTAGATAGTATATCCAATCTTAGTACAATTTTACGTAATATATAGAAACTACTACTGTCTCTAAGATCAGATCTGTAACTATAATAAAAATTCCCTTCCCCATTGGCATATCTGATAGCAGATGGGCCATGTAATTTTTTATTTTTTATTTTTGCTTTAAGGTAGCCTGCTAGAGACGATACCAAACGTTTTTTTTTTAAAAAAAACAGCTTCCCGCAGCGTATATAGCGCTTCTTCCAAGCGCGCTCTCTCTCTCTCTCTCTCTTCTTGGAGGTATTTTTTTGGGAAAAATTGCTCCCATGCCACACAGTTTAATGGCGTTTGTTAAAATGCCCTATGATGTCTCACTGACATGCGGGTCCAGGGCCCACATGTCAGTGAGACATCATGGGGCATTTTAACAAACGCCATTAAACTGTGTGGCATGGGAGCAAATTCCCCTTTTTTTGCACACCGTGGGTGCTCTTACATGTACAATACAGATTCCGTGCATAGTGGGTCTGCTTCGAGGGCTGTCAGTTTGGACGCTAGCTTCTATTTTTTTCGTTTATTTAACTTGGTTTTTCTGGTATAACATGCATGGATAAGTTCAACTTTGGTATTCTTCCTACCAAGATTCATAACTTTGCGAGTTATGCAAAAATGTATGAAATCAGACCGAGGGAAATAGTTAAATTTGCCACTAGCTCTTTTGACTGTAGTTTAAACTGAAAAAAATATTTTATAAGATCATGGTTTTGTGGAGTTGAAGAACCCCTTAATTCTCATCCAATATAGAAATGGTGAAAGGCGATAAACAAACTTCATCAAGTATATGAACTTTAGAAATTTACCATACTTTGGACTTTGGGGTAACCCTAAAGACAAGTAAAGATAAGCATAAAGGTTGGTTCATAGTACGCCTATCCATCTTTGAGTTGATGCTAGGTTGCAGAAGTCCAGTTTCATCAACACATCTATACCTTATGCCAATGTTGCTCTAGAAGGTGTGGTTTTTTTAATGTTCTAGAGGTGTTCCGGTTCAACCCAAGCCAGCAATGGACGCCCTCACCGCCTCCACGGCTCCCTCGCCGGTGGCGATGACAACGAGCAGCCGGAAGATGTCATCTTGGGTGACACCGAGGGCCATTGCTCTCTCTCCCCGCTCCAGGTCAAACACAAGAACTGAAGAACCCTATAATGCAGGGACCGTTTCTTGGTTTGTGTCGATCTGATTTTATTCATCTTGTTTTGCCTAGTTCATGTTGAAACTAATCTTGTTGCATTATTATCGTAGTCGGTGTCGAGTACTCGTTATGTTCAAGTACTAAGAAGTCATGTCAAATACAAGGATCCCCGAGTGTTTGAATATTGTGTGGTCGTACTCGTGTGTTGAGTACTGCGTGGTCGTGTCGAGTGCTCGGTGTGTTCGAGTTCTCTGTGGTCGTAGTCGTAAGTTGAACTGCATAGTGGTCATAGTCGTGAGTCGATGTAGTCGGTACTCGTAGGAATACTGTAGCAATCGGTACGCGAAGGAGTACTGTAGCAAGCGGGCGTGCCAGTGTATTGAAGTACTCAAAAATAGATAAACACAGTAAAATATAGGGAAAACAAGTATTTTATTCATTTATTTGAGAATAACAAAATTACAAGTTCTCCTTATATATGTGCGCTCCGTAGCCTGCTTTGCGTAGCAGATCTGACATAGACGATATGATGTCCTGGTTCCTAGGGCCTCGGAAGGCTCCAGGTCAATTACATTTGTAGGGTAAACCCATAGAATTAATACCTTTGATTAAGCTGCACATTGGTCGTCGTCTTCAGTCTTCGCTTCATGTTGTCCATGCATGTGATGAATGGTTGATGTAGCTATGGGTGTTAACATGATCCATAGCCTCGTCGATCTATGAGGCCATTAATAACATAGCCCTTGCATTGGCCACACCCGCCTATGTCGCTCGACCTCGTCAGTACCAAACGATACATAAAATTAAGGTGATTAAAAGTGCGCATGATTCACGCCGAGCATGACTATTCTGATGATACAATAGTAGAATCAGTGTAGTAGACGTATTAGTAGTCAATGGTCACATGATCGAAATCCATCGGACGTTGTCCGAGGTCGAAATCCATTGTAGTCAAAACCCATCAAGAATGTCTGTGGTTGAAATCCACCATGGCTGAAATCCATCGGAAAATGCCCATGGTCAAAATCCATCGTGGTCGAAGTCCACTGGGAATGCTTTGAGGTTGAAAGTCACTGTGGTCGAATTCATCGGAAGAAATCCATGGTCGACAGTCACAGTAGTCGAAACCCATCAGAAGTCCTTTGTGATCGTTGTCGAACACACTGGAGGATATCCATGGTCGAAATCCACTATTTGAAGCCCATCAGGAGTCCTTTGTGGTTGCGGCGAACCCACTGGAAGATGGCTGTGGTTGAAAGCCACTGTGTCGAAGCCCATTAGACATCCTTCGTGGTTGAAATTCACCACGGTCGAAACCCATCAGAAGTCTTTCGTGGTCGAAAGTCACCATGGTCGAACTCATCAGAAGATATCCGCGGCCGAAATCCACTATGGTTGAAGCCATCAGAAGTCCTTTGTGGTCGAGTCACCGTGGTCGAAACCCATCAAAAGTCATTCGTGGTTAAAAGGCACCGTGGTCAAACCCATCGAAAGATGTCCGTGGCCAAAATCCACCATGATCGAAACCATCTGAAGTCCTTCATGGTTGAAGGTCACCGTGGTCGAAACCCATCAAAAGTCCTTCATGGTCGAAATCCACCGTGGTGCTTCGTGGTCGAAAGTCACCATGGTCGAACCCATTGAAAGTGCTTCGTGATCAAAACCATCGGAAGTGCTTCATGGTCAAAAGTCACCGTGGTCGAACCCATTGGAAGTGCTTCACGGTCGAAAGTCACTATGGTTGAAACACATCAGAAGTGCTTCGTGGTTGAAAGTCAACATGGTCGAACTCACTGTAAGATGTCCATGGTCGAAGAGCTGTTGACCATCACTCGTAGTCGTAAGTTAGGAGCAATCGACCATCAATGGCGGTCATAGGTTGGCAATAGGAAGCTATCAGAGACATCTGCTTTCAAGAAGCGGTCGGAGACATCTGACTTTGATTAGCGATCAGAGACGCCCGTCTTTCTAAAGCAGTCATAGACACCTGACTTTGACAAGTGGTCGGAAGCGTTTGTCTTCAAGAAATGATTGGAGGTACTTGACTTGGTGAGCAGTCGAAGATGTCTGCCCTCAAGAAGCGATCGATGCTCAACTTTGGCCAGCGGTCGGAGGCGTCTATCTGCCCGAAGCGGTTGGAGGCACCGTCTTTGTGAAGCAGTCGGAGATTTCAACTTTGATCAGCAATCGAAGACACCCGTCTTTGTGAAGCAGTCAGAGACGTCTGACTTTGACAAGTGGCCGGAAGCATCTATCTTCAAAAAACGATCAGAGGCACTGGACTTGGAGAGCGGTCGGAGACATCTGCCCTCAAGAAATGATTAGTGCTCGACTTTGGCCAGCGATCAGAGACGTCTATATTTGTGAAGCGATTGGAGGTGCTCGACTTTGCGAGCAGTCGAAGACGCCTACCCACAGGAAACGATCGATGGTGCTCGACTTTGCGAGCGGTCGGAGGGCATGCTCATAGGAAACGATTGGAGGCGCTCGACTTTGCGAGCGGTCAAAGACACCTGCCCACGAGAAGCAGTCGGCGACACTCGAGAGTAGAATCATTCGCCTCGCCTTACAGGGCCATCATCAGATCAGACACACGAGCGGGCCAAAATCTTGTATATGACGGATCGCTGCAGCCACGTAGCTTGAGTTGGGACGATTGAGCTGCGGGTAAGAGGTGAAGGGGCTTTGTGCTTTAAACTTGTGGGATCGACAAACAATCAGCAATCTTGCCAGCATCTTCATCATGACCACAGGCTTCTTGAACGATGGTATTGCCAACGGCGATCGTGGTGCTTGTCAATCTTCCCTACATGCTACCATCTATCGACATGCAAGATGGCTAAATAGCGAAGAAAGGGAAAATAGGAGATTTACCTTTTGGAGCAAAGTGTGCCATGGACTTGCCTTGTGCAGACTTGAGTTCCTCCACCTTCTCTTCCTTTCTCTTGAGTTCGTCAGGGTCCTAACTTGTCGTTGAGTGTTCGATCTGCGTTTTCCTCTGTGTCTATGTTTGCCTCTCTGTTTCTCCCTCGATTCCTCTGTGTATATGTGGTATGTTAGTGCGATTCCTCCTCCTCCCTTTCATCTACAGGGTCCCTCCTTTTAGGCACGAGCAAGGGCCACCGGTGATGAACACAGCCCTCACGTGGTGCGAGTCAATTCCTGGCCTCCAGGATTGAGGTCTTGATTCGATTGCCGAGTGTTTCCTTCTGAGCTTGTGCCTTCCAAATTAGACAAGATTATCGAGAAATACTTTCGTAAATGAAGATACGGTGCAATCATCTTCCCGTCGTAAATATGGTTTACTTGAAACCGATCTTTTCTTTCCTTCTTGGTACGTGGGCTAACATAGATTGGCCACACGCCTTGTGATGCAGTCATACGAGGCACAATGCCACAACTAATTGAACTAGACTATAGATCGTGTCGGGAACTAAACTTGTTGTTGATAGCTGACAAGCCACGGTCGAGCAACCTTGTCGAGCAGCCGTAGTCGCCACAATGTGATCAGAGACTAACGAGTGGTCTAAGACCAAAAGTATCGGCATTACGTGAGCGACGCGACTGGAGTTATAGTGAAAATCAATGTGGCCGATGAGTCATGGTCGAGCAGGCATGGTCGACATAATGTGGTCATCTCAACGTGGTCGTAGTACATGGTTGAAGTGACCGTGCTCAAGCAGGCGTGGTTGACACAACGTGCTCGTCTCAACGTTGTCGTAGTACATGGGCGAGGCGATCGTGCTCAAGTAGACGTGGTCGACACAACACGCTTGTCTCAACGTTGTCGTAGTACGCACTCGTAAAAGTACTGTAATAGGCTTGGTTGGAAGGAGCACTCATAGAGCATTGGGGGCTGCGGTTGGTGGTCATAAGCTTGACGTGTTCGAAATAAAAAGGCTGTGGCTGACATAACGTGGTCGAAATGGCCGTGGTCGAGCAGCCCTGATGATATAAGGCGTGACACACTGACCACTTTATGGTTTTGTTTCTCGTGCTATTTATGGCTCGATTATACCAAAGTTCTTACCCAGTATATATCTCCTATTTACACGGACTTAACATATTTGCATAAAATCTTATCAAATAGGTGAAGCAGTTGAAGGCACTGTGATTGAAGGCATTGAGCAGCCGTGGTCGTGAGGCAACGTCGAGGTACTGTGGTCAACAGGACATGGTCGAAAACTCGAAGGAGAACCCGAAGAGGACCCGAATGATTGTGTACGATCGTAGACTGGGCCACATAGTAGTTAGTCTGCATGTGACTGGTCGTGTCCACTAAACCAAGTGTGTTGGTTAGTGGAGCAAGTCGTACGGGTAGTGGGGAGTGTGCGAGTCATGGAGATCGTGGCCGAAAGAGTTGGGTAGTTTTAGCCTGTACACTTGTAATCAAAGTCTACAAATAGATGAGAAAGTAGAAAAGCAAGCGATGGATTGACGTATCGCAAACTCGTGTGTCTTGAGTTGGAGCAGAGGTGTTCATGTGTGTTTTTGATCATTGTGTGCGCACGTCAGTTTCCATCCCTAGGCCAACATGTGGTATCAAAGCTTGGTGTTCTTCATTTGTCGGAGAAGAAGTCGAGGAAGACTTCCATGTGTTGGAGGAGAAGAAGACTCGGTGATTCCTGTGAGTTAAGAAGATGCCGATAGAAGGAAGGAGTATGTCTTCGCCAGCGGTTTGTGGTTTGCTTTGAGATGATTCGTCCGCCTCTAGATTGCAGGTGGCCGTGAAGAGGGAGAGCACGGTGATGTTGTCGTACCCGCAGCTCACTCGCACAAACTACACCGTCTGAGCGATGAAGATGTGTGTGGCGCTTCAGGCTTAGAGTGCGTGGGAAGCAATTGAACCTGGTGCTGCCGAGTGCCAGAAGGATTGGATGGCACTGTACGCCATCTACCAGTCAGTGCCAGAAGAGGCCATGTCTTCTCTCACCGGGAAGGACATGGCCAAGTCGGTATGGGAGGCGATCAAGACGGTGCACATGAGGCATGAGCGCGTGCACAAAGTCAAGCTGCAGTCCCTCAAGAGAGACTTCGAACGGCTAAAGATGGAGGAAAGGGAGTCCGTCGAAGACTTTGCTGGTTGGGTGATATCGATCATCTCCGGCATCTGGGCGTTGGGTGGCACCATGGTGAATGAGATTGCCATTGTTCATAGGTTTTTTCGGGCCGCCCCAGCGCTCTACATGCAGCTCGTAACCTCCATCAAGCAGTGAGTCAATTTGAAAACCCTCATAGTCGAAGACCTCGTCGGGTGGTACATGGCCTACGATGAGCGCATAATAATCGACGCAAAACAAAGCGAGCATCTGTTGCTCATATGCATGCAGTGGGAGACTCTCAACAGGAGGGAGAATGAAGGGTCAAGCAGCGGCGCGAGGAAGAACCATGGTCGTGGTGGTGGCCACAGTAAAGATGGTCATGGTGAACGACCATGAGGATGACGACGATGATGAGGACGACAACGACTCACAGACCAGTGAGCGGAGGTCCAACAAGAAGAAGGTGAAGTGCTTCAACTGTGGCATACGAGGGCACTTTGCCAGTGAGTGCCAAAAGCCGAAGAAGGAGTAGGCACATGTTGTTTCAGCTGCTGTCGATGACAAACTGACGCTGCTCTGATGCTCAGTGGAGAAGGTACTCAAAATAAAGATAACAAGATTAGGGGGTGATTGTTGGAACTAATCTTGTTGTATTGTTGTTGTAGTCGGTGTCGAGTACTCGATGTGTTTGATTACTGAGAAGTCATGTCGAGTACAGGGATCCCTAAGTGTTTGAGTGGATCCCCAATTGTTTGAGTACTGCGTGGTCGTGTCGAGTGCTCAGTGTGTTCGAGTACTCCGTGGTCATAGTCGTAAGTCAAACTGCGTAGTGATCATAGTCATAAGTCAAACTACTCAGTGGTCATAGTCGTGAGTTGATGCAGTCGGTACTCGTAGGAGTACTATAGCAGTCAGTATTTGGAGGAGTACTATAGCAAGTGGTCGTAGTCGTAGCTATAGTGGTCGTAGATACAGTAGTCGATGGTTAGTACTCGTAAGCTATAGTGAACCGGTCGGTGCTCAGAAGACTTGTGTGGTCAGAGATGCTGATCAACAAGCCATGGTCGGTGAAGCAGTCGAAGAAGCCGTAATCGAAGATGTGGTTGACAAGCCGTGATCGGTGAAGCGGTCGAAGGCATCGAGCAGCCATGGTTATGAGGCATGGTCAAGGCACCGTGGTTGACAATACATGGTCAAAGGACTCGAAGGAGAATCTGAAGAGAACTCAAATGGTTGTGTGGTCGTAGACCAGACCAGATAGCAGTTAGTCTGTATGTGACTGGTCGTGTCCACTAAAGCAAGTGTGTTGGTTAGTGGAGCAAGTCGTACGGGTAGTGGGGAGTGTGCGAGTCATGGAGATCATGGCCAGAAGAGTTGGGTAGTTTTAGCCTGTACACTTGTAATCAGAGTCTATAAATAGATGAGAAAATGGAAAAGCAGGCAGTGAATTGACGCAGCACAAACTCGTGTGTCTTGAGTTGAAGCAGAGGTGTTCGTGTGTATTTTTGACTACTGTGTATGCGTGTCAGGTTCTGTTGTTGGGTCAACAGTTCAGTGGGTCTATGGCTTTGCGGTGTGCTTGGTTGCTTGACTCGCCTTGATGATCTTGGTACGCTGCTACGATTTCCACCTATAAGTCATCGTCCGTTCGATTCTTGCTGTGAGATGTGTTGTTTTGGATCTAATTAATGATGATGCTTAACCTAGTTCGTGTATATGCAATTGCTATTTATGTTGGATGTGTTGTTTTGGCTCTAATTTGTGCTCTTTGGATAATAATATCTGAACTGTTGTTTCTTTCTTATGGCCTTATTTATGCAAGTAAATCACTTCATTGAATGAACAACTATTCAAATCCCACACACAACAATATGTTCTGCATGTGGTTTAACTGTGCAGGTTCATAACAAGCTGTTAACGTTGATTGCAATCACACGTGAGATCTGTGCCCTATTTTGGCAAGCCTCCTTTCTTTTAAATAATGCTAGTGACTTGTAAGTCATAAACTATCATTTTAGTACCAGTGCCACTTGCAAGTGTGCCTTGCTTAAATTAAGTTATGCTTCACAAAAGGAACATAAGGCTAATTTTTTTTCTATGAAACTTAGTTAACTTAGGCCATGAAATTTCCTGAAACTTTATAAAACCTCATTAAACACAATGAAATTTAGACATAAAATCTTATAAAACTTAGTCAACTTAAACATAAAACATCCTAAAACTTTATAAAACTTAATAAAACACCATGAAACTTGGTAATAGAATATCATAAAATTTTATAAAACTTAGTTATGAAACCTACTGAAATTTTATGAACCCTTATGAAACTTAGAGCTCAACTTCATGAATCCGTCACAAAAAACTTTATGAAACCTCATGAAACACTATAAAACTTAGATATAAAATCTTATAAAACTGCTTTTTAAAAAATTAAATAAGAGCAAAATCTCTGTTGTGCTCAGTTGTGCCCTCCAGGCTAGAGGCAAGCGCGAGCCCCACGTCCATTGGGCCCGTTCACCTGCTACCTCGCCTCTGTCCACGTCCACAACCAACAAACCAACTGGCCACATGTCACCGCCGAGTCCGCTCACTCATGGTCGTAGCAACTCCGAGCACCTCATCCTCGCACTCGCGCACGGCCACCACGGCTCAAGCATGTCGTGATCTAGCTTGATGGTGCCCACAGCCCACCACATTTGCTCACCGCAGCATTTGCTTGCGGCCTCTGCGCCCAACTCGCCAATGTAACTGCTCGCCCCCGCTCGCCATCACTCTCACCACAACCATGTTGGCTTGCTTGCTGTAGCACTTAGCATTTGGCAAGAGAGAGAGGGATGGACAGAGGGTCAGGGTGAGTCCGTGAGAGAGTCAAAAGGGATGAATGCATGTGAAGTGATAAGGTTTGTTTGGATAGGGATATAGAGTCAGCTGAGATAGAGGGCCCACTGTTAAGACAATCCGTTGGTGATTGTCTATGCCGTTGGTTGAGCTGTAAATGGTATAGCGTTACATAGTTTTTCTCTTCTTTTTTTTTTGAGCATAACATCCTGCATGTACTGGACTGGCTTTGCTTGCTTGGTTAGTTATCTGCTGCTCTACAGTTTGCAAAATAGACCGGGCAATGCTGCATAATGGATAATTTGAGACCCAGGTTGTAGAGGTCCTTCTAATTGCAACTGAAGTGTTGCAAACAATAGAATTATTGTCTCTAAATATGGGCCGTTTGTTAGCCTTTCACTTACACGCACTGCTGAAGATTAGATGCTGGTTCTTTCTAGTTTTGCCATATACTATTAGATCAAGACACAAGTTGAACAAATAAATCTGAAAATCTGAACAATATCCTGTTCACTTGTTATTTGTTTACACAAATGTAGCATGTAGCAGCCCAAAGGTATGAGTGACATCAAACTTGAACAAGCTGCCAATCCTCGGGGTTCCTGTTTACCTTGAGATTGATCTCTCCTTGTTGGAATTGCAGTTTTCACAATACCTAGATTCCTTTACTGCTGTGAGATTTCTTTGCAAGTTTACTGGGTAGCTGACTTAACATGTGTAAATCTAACCAGTAAAATTGTACAATCATGCATCCAGAACGCACGAGCAACACCACAAGCTATTACCAGTAACTTTTTTTTAAAAAAAAGTGGACACTAGAATCCCTTGCACCTGTGCACAGTGGATCTTTAACCTTTTTTTGTTGTGTTGAGCTTTGAGTTCTGAACTCGCAGCTACAGATTGCTGTCACTCTCTGAGCTCTGAGCTTAGCAATTCTGATGGGTGCAGGCTTCTCTCACCAGCTTGAGATTTTCCCCTTGCCAAGGCTGCTCATCCGGACGCAGCTGAAATGCTACATCCATTTCGGCGAAGCTAAACGCCGGTTATTAATCACGTGCTTTACTGTACTGATACATGCAAAACACGCGGGACGCTGAGTTAGGCAAATCAGCCATAGCACCTATCGTTGTACGCATACACGCGGAGCTTAGCAGGCCTAAGCAGAGTAGTTGTGATCAACCTGCTCTGCAGTTAGTGAGTCCAATCCAAGACCGGTCCTTTGGACTAGCTAGGAGGTATTTATAGTGGTTACGGCTGATAGTTTTTTTTATTAAAAATAAATAGTAATAGTTGAAAAAATATCTCTTAGAAAGAGGTGATAAGCGGTGAAAAAAGTAAGGAAAAGATACGTGCATGAGACATGAGCGAGAGGAGTAAAGTACGTGATGCATTCATAACCTCTGCTTTATCTTCAAGCAAGACGAAAGTGAGAGGAGTAAATAAATATTTCAAAAAGTTAGATATTTATATTAATTTTTGATTTCTCTAAATAAAAGTTAGAAACGGACCTAAAAGGGACACAGCCGACATAGAGTCGTGCAAAATGCAATGGATGGCCTACTCCAAGTACTACAAGCACAAAAATTATATATCCTGGCCATGCATAAATGTATTCGTTGCCTTTGCAACTCACGCGGCCACCTTTTCTCCCCCTTTCCCGTAGGAATGTACGTCATCCATGATCCATGCGTATATTTTAGCTAGTGCTCAGAAAATTCCATGCAACCCCCGCTTTTATGAGGTACTATACAAATGCTAGCTAAATTGCTTTGCAGTACGCAACTTGCCGACTTGTTTTGATTTGATCGACTTGTTTTGATTTGATCAATCTTCATTTCTGTAGTGTTAATTTGTGTTTGCCGTGGACAAGCTGACTGTCAAAACCAATTTTCACCTCAAAACTCCTGCATTGTAAGCACTCCATTGGGTTGGCAGTGCAACCTACTCCTCGCATATTTTAAGCTTTTGCCTCCCTGTGGCATTATATATAAACACCATGGTTGCCACCACCGGGGGCATTAGCCATTTAGCCCTCTCCATCTCCTTCCCCTAGCTCACCCCATATCAAATTCCAAGCCTAACAAGCTAGCACAAGCCAAACACAAGCACGGAACTGGAAGAAATGGGCAACATGCTGCCATGCTTGGTCCAGGGCACAACGCTACCGGCCATGAACCCCAAGCAGAGGTTGTATTCCCTCAAGCTTCTCATGAAGGCCCTCCACAAGATGAAGAAGAGGCCCTGCAACAAGGCCAAGATAGCTAACAATTCTCCACCAGGGGCAGCTTCGGTAGCAGCACAAGGAGGAGAAGGAGGAGAGTTACAAGTGAAGATCAAGACCAGTTCCAAGAGCGCCCCAAGACCAAGAGCTCATGGCCGGGGTGGCCACAAGAAGGGCGTCGTCAGGGTCAAGGTGGTCCTGACCAAGGAGGAGGCGGCGCGGCTGCTTTCGCTGACCGTCGGGGGCCAGAAGACCGCCGCGCAGATCGTGGCCGAGATCAAGAGGATGGAAGCCCGCCGCGCCAGCAATGCCGCCGCGGCGCCCGCGTGGCGCCCGGCGCTGGAGAGCATCCCTGAGGAGTCGTCGTCGTAGGAGAGAAAGACAGATAGGTAGTTGCGCTACATGCATGTGTACATATGTCCGCGCCTCCAGTAATGTCATGCACCGATGCACGCACGTAGCATTGTGTGCGAGAGAGGAACAGCTAGTGAGAAAGGAAGAGAGAGAGAGAGAGAGAGAGAGTTGGGTTGATAGGCGAGGCGAGAACGACGTATATGCGCTCCCCCTTCCCTTCTCTTCTCTTCTCTTCTCTCCTCTTCACCCTGTTGTTTATCTCATCACCTGTAGTCACCGAGTGAAATGAATGAAATGAAACTTCGCTTTCTTCGTCATTCGTCTGTGCTAAATGTATGTGTTGCTCCAGCAATGCTCTATATCTCCCTGTTAACGCGCACTGGAATTAGGCTACGTACTCGAACTTAATTTACCTGAAGATAAGTATATCGGTGTGTGATATATACTTTAATTGCAGAAAGAAAGCAAGGAAGGGAGCCGACGAGATCGCTTTAAAGATTCAGCATTCGTTGGCTGCGATATGAATAATAATGCAGTGAAGCGATATGAATAATAATGCAGTGAGTTTGGCTTGGAACATACACTCGTGCGACGGATTGACGATAGCTTGATAGGCGGGCGGCCATGTGCAGTTGTTCTCTTGTTAGACAAGGAGGGGGCTACTGGGTTAGAGAAATATATAAATAGAGCAAATTGCAATAAACTGGGGGCGCTTGATGTAGTGCTGTGGTTGAGGGGCGGTGGTCGGCGGCCTCCTCGCGAAAATGTTGTTTATTGCGAGCTATTGTTCACGTTTCGTTGCAAATTGTAGCACGATTTTTAGTTCTAACTCCTAACCGAGTGAACATTTCTGTACTCATACTGAAAATTCTGAGCACAATGTAAGTCATATATACGTTTGTGCGGGAGATTCAATTAGTGCTCTTTTGTTGGACAGCAACCAAAACACACTGAAGTTTAGGGGAATCTCTACCTAAAAAATAAGAGTAAACCCTAGCATTTCCTAAATTAAGAAAGAGACGAGCAATCGATACTTGCCAACACTATTTTGTCTCTGTTCCAAACAACTTTTGGCTTTTGATTTCTAGAAATCAAAAGCTGTTTTAAATGCATTGGTATTTTAACGTGATTTATATAATGTTTTTTAGTTTTTCTTCTTTTTCTTTAATTAAATATCTTAACAAAAAACTAATAGCTACTATAATACTATTTCAGCCAAACGTCAAAAACCATCCACAGATGAATTGAACGGGTCTTTATTCTCCTCAACAAAACCTTTAGCTTGAGTTGACCCCGAGTAAACCGTAAACAACGTATTGGTGGTGTGCAATGCAGTGGTGGTGCATGAACAGAAGAGGACACCCAGGAAAACCAACAGTGGTTGAGTGAGAGGCGTGGACGCATGCTGTGCTATCTATAGGGATAGTAACGGAGCAGGGCAGGGGGCAGCTCCATACCCCTGCCATGATCCCTGTGAAGTTTCCCCTGCCCCGGCCCGTGAAGCTTGATGGGGGGGGGGGATGCGCCTCCATCTTTGTTCCCGTGGGGATCCCCGCGGGGAATTTAAAAGGTATTTTATATGTATTTAAAAATATTAAAGTGGTTTTATTAAGTATTATATATATATTATGAAAATATAGCTTCAAAACATAAAGCATAGTATATAAATGCACATTTTGTTCAAATATATGAAAAGGAATACACATTCTACATTAAAATCTATATTATATAAATAAAATAATATATTTTAATTTTTGTCGGGCTCACACGGCCCCATGGGGGTTTTTTGGCCCCTGCCCCGTCAACTAATGGGGCCCCGCCCCCGCGACCCCGTGGGGGAGATTCCCCTCGCCCCTGCCCCCCATGGGGATAATCCCTGTCGGGCCCGCCCCCATAGGGAATATTGCCATCCCTAGCTAGCTAGCCATTGTGTGTGCGTGTTTTTTTTTTGAAAAACCAGTGTCGTCGAGCGATCTAGTAGCCAATTAACATAATTAGAAAGCAAAAACAATCACAAAATCAAGTAATATAAAAGTAGATGAACAATTGACATCAGAGATGAGAGAGAGCAATCAACGATCTTCTTTATTGATCTTAATTGATGTCTGTACAATGAAAGCTTCTCCTCTATATCTAGAGTTTGTGGTTTTTTGGTATATGCCCACGTATCAAACTTAGAGTTCAAGAAAGAAAATTGTGCGGGGCCCACGGCCCAACCATACCTCCCCTTGGAGTCAGTTCATAACACTCTCCCTTGGACGAATACCGCGATATGTAAATTCGTTAAAAACTATTTTCAACAATCCAGTGGGAAAAAAGGAATGGAGCAAAGGGCACATCATATACGCAAGCTATATTGTATTACCTCATTAAAAACCTTCATGTGAGAAACTTCTAGTAAAAACTCATTAAGGCAAAAAGAGTACAATACTTGATCTTCTTGATTATCTATTTTGTATGAATAATATTTGATCTTCTAATCAAAAAATATACTGGCTATTATTCAGGGAAGTGCTTGCTTGAATTCTGCACCTATCTAAGTGGTAAAACATTCGAGGTAACTCACTTTAGGTGATGATCATCAAGTTGATTCCCTTTGGAAAATCAAAAATAAAACTTTCATAGTCTAAAGTATGATGATCATAGTTAGCATATATGCTCCTCTCAAGATGACATCCATTGGAATATTCTTGTTTCAGTGTCGTAATCACCATATTGTGAATAAATCTACTATATCACCACAATGTTTAGTTTTCTAGACATTTATTCCACTATTTTTCCAATGTTCTATGAGTGGGTATAACCTACAAACCTCTTTATTTGGGCTAAGTACTTTGCAATGTTCTATGAGTGGATTTTCAAAATTTATAACCAATTAGTCTGTTTTGCAGAGCTATAAGAATTATCTTGTACCAATACATATTAAGATATAACCAGCCTAAATTTAGCATTTTGGGAATAAATCAAAATACATTATCATCAGTATACTTGCACCTTTAGGGTACTAAAGGTTACCGTCGTTCCACTATCTTCTAGGTGGAGATGCACTTTACAAATGCACACTTCTGGTTTTATGGTTCCTCATTTCATTTTTTCAGGTCTATAAGTTTTTATCCACTTCTAAGGATCACATAGTAATTGGTGTAATTTTAGATATCGACTGGTCGGTTACATTTTGACTTATTCATTCAAGAATAATGCTCATTCTTTAGGATGAGACTTATTTGGTAAGTATGAGATTTATATACATGTTGTGATTTTCTTTCCTTCTCATTAGATAACATTAGTACTTCAGGAATCTCTTCATACGGATTTTCATAATCTATTAATTGTATAACTTTCATTCATATCATTTGCTAGAAATACTATATTATGGAATATACATTCATTTATAATAGGAGAGTACTGGTCTTCTACAAAGACCTATGAACCATCGTTGTTCACCACCTTATTATTTTCACAATGATATGTTAAGTTTAAACTGTTGGTTCCAAGATATACATATGGCAATTATGGTTCAATCTAAATTGCTTTCTTCAGTTGACTTGATGTGAGCGCTTCAAGCGTCTCTTTGCTATGGACTTTGGTAGTTGATTCGAATTGTCATTAGAGAAACATTAGCAATCTTAGAGGCAACATTGCCGATGGGTGCGTGCATGGCGGCTGAGCCATCAACAGGAGGGGGGGGGGTGCTAGTCACTGTCGGGTAGCCTGGCTCGACGCGCGTTTGGGCGTGCTGGCGTTGGAGTTGATGACAATGATAACAACCGGTAAGGTGCGTCTTCGGCGCGCTGGGGGCGAGGGATCTACAGTGGCGGCTGGCTGAAGGGCCAACGTGGCGTGCGTGGTGACGTCGGTGTTCAGGCCGACACCAGCATCACCGTACGGGCCAATGACAGTGTGTTCTGTTTTTCCTTCTTTTATCTTGAGATGGAACAGTAGCAAACATTGAGATGCGTTAGCATGGCTGACCAACAAACTCGCACGACAAACGATACGAGAGCAACGATTGGTCCGTGCAAACAGATTAGGAAAATAACTTGTTAATCTAGGAGGTCGATTCGACGATATACCATAGCCTGTAAAGTAGTTGTATTGATAATGTGTTAAAAAACTAGTTCGCCGAGGGATCCAATAGCCAATCAACATAACTAGAAAGCTAGAACAATAACACAATCAAGCAATACAAAAGTAGATGAATAATTGACACAAGAGTTGAGGGAGAGCAATCAACAATTTTCTTTATTAATCTCAATCGATATATACAATGGAAGACCCTCCTCTATATATTTATAGTATATAGTTCTTTTGAATATACGTCCACATATCAAACGGTCTGTTCTTTTTGGCTGCGGCTTATGACTTTTGACTGAAAATTTTGAATTTTGGCTGTTTACGGTACAGATTACGGAGAAATCGATACTCACTTGCGATTTTGGCTGGTACAGATGTTGGGCTTTTAACGTGTACTATGTTTAACTTGTAGACCCTATCTTGAGAAAATACTTCGTTTAAAAGTTAGGTACTGTAAATCAGAAGCTCAAACTGAAATGAATTGGACGGAATATGGCTGTACACCTCCAGCCGTTGTTCTTATATTCGTACAATCCAAAATTTTCAGGTGGGACAGGAAATCAGGCGGTTGGGCGCAAGGCAGCGAAAAAAAAACAAACTTGGACGCTGCTGGGTTGTTGCGATCAAGTAGACCAGAAACACGTCTTCTCAAAAAGCACGTAGACCTGCTTTTTAATACCCAGAATATGGGCCTACAGAAAACTGATTTTTGTTATACACACCTTCTGTTACATTATCCAAAGAGAAATTCTTGTTTCCATGCGTGAGTTGGTTCAATGGCACACACGCCTCGAAGCACCATCGGATTGGGAGCAGGCCATCTAGAATCGTCTGCATGTGGCAAGCTATGGAGAAACAACGCTCTTTACTTTTTTGTCATGTAGGATGAATTTTTTTATGTACATACCTCTCCACACGTCTGTATGGTCCCATTGGACAACATCGTGGGTAAATCGTGATAAATGAAGTAACTGGCATATGCTCTTTATTGCTGGTGCTGTTTTTCTCACCCTCTATTATGACCACAACTACTCTCACTACACAATTTTTCCCATCACTATTAGCACGCTCTCCTTCCTATGTGGCTATATCTCTCTCCAATTCTCCATGGGGCTCCATCAGTATGCTCATCTTGGTTGGTGCTTTTTTATTTAATCTATTTATGTGCTGTAGTAATGCTGCTCCATGCACTGAGATAAGCAAACCGCTTGATCCATGCATGCATGCGCATGGAGAGATGCTATGTGCTCACCAATTACAGGGTGTGCTTTTGAATTTGTAATACTTCGCTCTCAATTTTGTATTAGTTTGCTCTCGAATTTACACTAAATATTGCTCTCAAATTTGTACAATTTTCCCATATATAAGATTTTATTGATTTTCTGTCATGTTTGTATTGCTTCGAAATTTACACTAACTTGCTCCCAAATATAATGAATTTGCTTTTGAATTTTATATTGATTTGCTCTCAGAATCATACTAAATTTGCTTTTCAAAATTATCTTGAATTTGCTATCAGAATTACGCTTATTTGCTTTAAAGCTAATCTTGAATTTGCTCTCAAACTTATACCAATTTGCTCTAAACCTAGAGATTTTTGGATGTTGGCCAGCATGTGTTTTTTGCTTGTGCGCAAGTGGGCCTTGTGGTGGAGTGGGGGGCGATGCAATGCGTCTGTGCGTTCGAAGAATGGAGTGCAGCAACGTGGTCATGCGCGGTTGCTTTTTATCTAAGCTATTTTGTTATTTAGCTATTTACATTCATTTATAATAGGAGAGTACTGGTCTTCTACAAAGACCTATGAACCATCGTTGTTCACCACCTTATTATTTTCACAATGATATGTTAAGTTTAAACTGTTGGTTCCAAGATATACATATGGCAATTATGGTTCAATCTAAATTGCTTTCTTCAGTTGACTTGATGTGAGCGCTTCAAGCGTCTCTTTGCTATGGACTTTGGTAGTTGATTCGAATTGTCATTAGAGAAACATTAGCAATCTTAGAGGCAACATTGCCGATGGGTGCGTGCATGGCGGCTGAGCCATCAACAGGAGGGGGGGGGGTGCTAGTCACTGTCGGGTAGCCTGGCTCGACGCGCGTTTGGGCGTGCTGGCGTTGGAGTTGATGACAATGATAACAACCGGTAAGGTGCGTCTTCGGCGCGCTGGGGGCGAGGGATCTACAGTGGCGGCTGGCTGAAGGGCCAACGTGGCGTGCGTGGTGACGTCGGTGTTCAGGCCGACACCAGCATCACCGTATGGGCCAATGACAGTTTGTTCTGTTTTTCCTTCTTTTATTTTGAGATGGAACAGTAGTAAACATTGAGATGCGTTCGCATGGCTGACCAACGAACTCGCACGACAAACGATACAAGAGCAATGATTGGTCCGTGCAAACAGATTAGGAAAATAACTTGTTAATCTAGGAGGTCGATTCGACGATATACCATAGCCTGTAAAGTAGTTGTATTGATGATGTGTTAAAAAACTAGTTCGCCGAGGGATCCAGTAGCCAATCAATATAACTAGAAAGCGAGAA
Organism: Dendrocalamus latiflorus; assembly: GCA_017311315.1. Classification (NCBI taxonomy): domain Eukaryota; kingdom Viridiplantae; phylum Streptophyta; class Magnoliopsida; order Poales; family Poaceae; genus Dendrocalamus; species Dendrocalamus latiflorus. The sequence goes on from CM029664.1 coordinate 8,982,109, forward strand.
CAATAACATAATCAAGCAATACAAAAGTAGATGAATAATTGACACAAGAGTTGAGGGAAAGCAATCAGCAATTTTCTTTATTAATCTCAATTGATAAATTCAATGGAAGACCCTCCTCTATATATGTATAGTATATAGTTCTTTTTATTATACGTCCACATATCAAACGGTCTGTTCTTTTTGGCTGCGGCTTATAACTTTTGACTGAAATTTTTGAATTTTGGCTGTTTACGGTACAGATTACGGAGAAATCGATACTCACTTGCGATTTTGGCTGGTACAGATGTTGGGCTTTTAACGTGTACTATGTTTAACTTGTAGATCCTATCTTGAGAAAATACTTCGTTTAAAAGTTAGGTACTGTATCAGCTGCAAAAAATCGGTCGACTTGTGGTCAGCCGAACAGGCCGTTAAAGAGTCTAAAAGAGAAATATGCGCCGGGCCACGGGCCAACCACACCCCTCCCCTTGGAGTCGGTTTCGTAGCAGTTTTTTGGGGTTGCTTGCTTAGATTAAGCCAAAACGTTTCGGCGACCCATGTGCCGGGTTTGGCCGGTCGCGGTCGCGTCTCTATCTCGGCTCCTCTCCTATCCATGCATGTACTGATGCATACCGATTTTTGTCTCTGATCTCGCGTAATCTTGGGGACTTGTTCGGAGACGACGACCCCTACCTAAGCCTATGGCAGCAGCCGCTTGCACAGAACAGAATTATGAGATGGGATGAGATCGTGTTAATCAGGAGATCGAATTTGGTTAATTAGGAGATCGAATTTGGTAACGTCCAGTTTGGATTCCATATACATGTGCGCGCGCGCTTCCGTCGTTCCGTTGCGGCAACAGTGGTTGCACCGCACGCGATCGATCGAGATTTACGCGTCGCCGGTGGGGGCAGCCTGGGGCCGGGTGGCCTGTCCTGATTTGTGTTGGGTGTTTGGTCTGATCTTGAGCTCCTAACCCGAATCGGCCTTGAGATTTGGATTCTGCATTGGCACATGGCCCGTCTCTTATGCCATGCACATTTCGACTTAATTTTCCAACTTCTCACTTATATTTTACTATTTTTAAATTTTATCTTTTTTACTTTTAGTTTTTTGAGCTTTTTTATCGGTTCTTTTTTCCGTATTTGTTTGTATTGTCTGTGATGGGCTAACATATTTTTTCTTCTATTTTTAAATTTTTTAAATTTTAGTTATACCAAATAAGCTCCTATCAGTTACAGTGTAATTTTAACTAGCTATAGTATAATTTCAATCACAAGTTAGTTTATTTTAGCCTAACCGAGCGGCACCTAGTAGGATGGCCGGAAGGGTGGCTGCACCAACACGTGTATTGTTCTGCAGTTTCGGTTTGTGCTTGCTTTTCACAGTGACAAAGGCAATTATTTGGGTATGATTAATTGGTGTCAAGTTGTAAGTTGTGCTAGCTTGTAAACACATTTGTTTTTTTCCCGGAGTGTAACTTGCGAATACATGTTCCACTATCAAGCGCTACCTGTAATATTATGAGATGACAGCAGCAAAAAGGGCGTAATAAGTAACAATGATTTAAGATTGGTTCTACGAGGAAGATTCGTGCACCAATAACGTCTTCTTTGGCTCCCAAGATTTATAGACGGACTCTCGGCGGCTGTTTGGATGTCAGAAATTAGAAATAAGTTTTCAGAAAAGCAGGTTTTAGGAGGATTTTTTTAAAGTAAAACTGGTTTTAAGTTGTTATTATGTTAAGACGAATTTATGGATTACTTTTGTTTGGATTTGGAAAACTAAAACCAGCTTTCACCAATCTCGTATTTGGCTAACATATAGTACGTCAAAATACATTGTAGTGTTGGTTAAACGAGCTGGTTTTTGACCGTTAGATAGACGCCCTATAGTACGGCCGGCGGCACGGCATCCGGCAGCGGCGGTCGGCAGCCTAGATGGATTAATACGGCTGTACACCTCCAGCCGTTGTTCTTATATTGCGTACAATCCAAAATTTTCAGGCGGGACGGGAGATCAGGCGGCCGGGCTGTACGCGCGCTGAGAGGCCGCGAAAAAAACAAAACTTGGACGCTGCTGGGTTGTTGCGATCAAGTAGACCAGAAACACTTCTCAAAAACCACGTAGACCTGCTTTTCTTAATACCCAGAATATGAGCTTACAGAAAACTGATTTTTGTTATACACACCTTCTGTTACATTATCCAAAAACTGGTTTTGTTATACACACCTTCTGTTACATTATCCAAAAACTGGTTTTGTTATACACACCTTCTGTTACATTATACAAAGAGAAATTCTTGTTTTTGCGTGTGCATTGGTTCAATGGCATGCACGCCTCGAAGCGCTATCGGGTTGAGAGCAGGCCATCTAGAATTGTCCACGTGTGGCGAGCTATAGAGGAACGACACCCTTCACTTTTTGTCGTGTAGGATGAATTTTTTTTATGTACATACCTCTTCAACACGTCTGTATGATCCCATTGGACAGCGTCGTGGGTAAATAATAATAAATGAAGTGATTGGCATATGCTCTTTATTGCTGGTGCTCCTTTTCTCACCATCTACTGTGATCACAACTACTCTCACTACACATAATTTTCCCCATCACCATTAGCACGCTCTCCTTCCTATGTGGCTATATCTCCAATTCTCTGTAGGGCTCCATCAGCATGCTCTTCCTGGTTGGTGCTTTTTTATTTGATCTACTTGTGTGCTGTAGTACTGCTACTCTCTATACTGAGATAAGCAAACAGCTTGATCCACGCATGCATGCACATGGGAAGATGCTATGTGCTCACCAGATGCAGGGTGTGCTTTTGAATTTATAACACTTTGCTCTCAATTCTGTATTGGTTTGCTCTCGAATTTACACTAAATATTGTTCTTAACTTTGTACAATTTGTCCATATATAAAATTTCATTGATTTCCTATCAGGTTTGTACTGCTCTGAAATTTACACTAACTTGCTCCCAAATATCATGAATTTACTTTTGAATTTTATATCGATTTGCTCTCAGAATCATACTGAATTTGCCTTTCAAGATTATCTTGAATTTGCTATCAGAATTATGCTTATTTGCTTTAAAACTAATCTTGAATTTGCTCTAAAACTTATACCGATTTGTTCTAAACCTAGGGATTTTTGGACGTTGGCCAGCATGTGTTTTTTTTGCTTGTGTGCAAGTGGGCCTTGTGGTGGGGTGGGGTTCGACACAGTGCGTCCGTACGTTTAAAGAATGGAGTGCAGCGATGTGGTCACGAGCGGTTGCTTTTTTTTTATCTAAGCTATTTTGTCATTTAGCTATTTACGGGGTGTACGCGTAGAGCCGTCAAGTAAGGCTCGGCTGGTATGTAGTCACGTCACTATCCAAACATGACTTTCCTAAAACCATGCTCAAACTGGTTTTCAAGAAAACTTGTTTCCACAAAAAGAATGATCCAAACATGACGCCTTAAACGAATGATCCAACATGAGGATCGCTTGCCTTCGTCACCATCCGGTGGTGATTTCACAAATCTTAAGATCCGATCAGATGGTGTTGAGGTAGCCCCCACATGTGAGGATTATGCTGTTGCGGCGGCGGACTGATAGAGGAGAGGACGTGGAGGAGACAGGCCCTAGGACCTTCGGGCTGGCGTGAACAACCTGCCATAGGTTTGGCTTCAAAATTACACCCCCAACATCAAGCGTCTAAAAGCGGTGTACAAGTCTGTGCCAATCCCATCGGCCAGCCGGGCTGTCCCACCCCAGAGTACATGCTTGTACATTACCCGTTTCATTCGATCATCAAACTTTTTGTCATAGTTGCCCAGCTTGACTCTCTTGCATGCAAGGGACGATGTGCTTTGGTCCATCATGTGCACACTGCTAGTCGCAAGTCGTAACTAGTCCACAAAACAAAAATTGAGATTTGCTGTCACCGCACATGAACACTGCAGAAGAGGGATTGAAGACCTTGACCGCCTTCTCCTCCATGGCAGGGGAAACAAAGAGTTTAACATTTTTGCACAAGCCATTGAATCTGAAACCTCTACCAAGTTCGAAATCGGTCAATACACACACACACACTATTCTCTTGCACCAACTGGATTAATTACCACATCCCCTAGGAAGAGGCTGTCATTCCACAATCCCAATGGGAGGGCAGATGAGAGAGAGAGAGAGATCTTAGATCTACGATGAGTACTGTCACTAAGATAGTGTTTGATTGGAGGGACACCGTGAGATGGGATGAGATCATCTAGGATCCTTCTGTAGTTCTACAGGTTTTAGAGGGCGTTGTTCGGTAGGATGGGACAAACTTTGGTAAGGCTAAGGGGGGCCAATGCCCCCACCCACAACTACCTATCTCAAAATAAAAATAGCTAAACAGAAGTGCTTAATTGCGCAATTTGAATGCTAACGTAACATTAAACTAGCTATTTCCTCGCATATAGTACACCATTCCAGATAAATTTGCACCGCTTGAGTACTAATCCTATTGCAATTATGCAGGTTTTAGAGATTCGCCTAGTGATCGAATGGGAAAAGGGAAAGATAGTTGAGTTTCTACTTCATTTACTCGGGCCAATGATTCTAAAGAAGTTCTCCCTATATACATTGGATATGATAGGACTGGCAGAGAGACATTCAATATTCTATTCCTTGTGAAAAACATGTACAATTCACTCACATCTTCTTAGCTTTGAGTACACGTTATATCCCCTATGTTGCTATGATCGAGTGCTTCTTAAGTGAAAATCTGGGTTTGGAATTCTTGTATGGAAGTGTCCAAGGAGACAGAAGCCTTCTCTAGATGGATAGAATAAACTCATCAACATTGGTTCATCCACTTTGGTATGGCCAAGGGGGCAATGCTCTAAGACCCTGTAAATAAGGCAAAATGGTGATATTAATCACTATAACACTAATTCATGAATAACAAACAAGTGCAAGAATCATTGGTACCAATCGTTTGCGCAACTCTCTTGCCAATATCTCGAACAATGGTCTTGGAGGATGTTCTAACTTCTGACGGAGTATGTAAGAGCATTATGTGACAATACTATTCTCTAAAACAAATAGTGGATAACATCAATTATTGCAAGGCTAGAGAAATCAAGACATGGAAGTTTACCAGCAACATGAGGGTCAAGATCTGCATCATCTACATTAGCTGCAGCATAAGAGACCCTTGGAAACTGAAATACTCTGGCATTATTTGATAGATCATTGGGCATGACCGCGTGAGGAGGGAGTTGGGCTGGCGTTGAGGAGGAGGCCAAGCGGGAGGGGGTCGGGTCGACATTGAGGAGGAGGCTGATCGGGACAAGGGGGTCAGGCAGGCATTGAGGAGGCTACCGGGTGAGAGGCTGTGAGGACAGCGGCGGCTAGGAGGAGGACAGGGGCGATGGTCGGTCGTGAGGAGGACATGGTCACGGGGGTGGATCTAAATCTAGAGGTGAGGAGGGAGTGAGGGACAACAGTGGATGTGAGGAGGAGCGGCGACCGGGTGGGGGCGGCCTGGTGGGGGGAGGGGGCGGTAACCAGCCGAGATGAGGAAGTAGGAGACAACCAGGTGGGGGAGGACCAGAGGACTGAGGAGAGGAGGATGGATCTAAAGATTTGGGGGAGGGGGCTTCAGCGCTTCTTCAAGTGTTGGACGGTGGCGACTGGGAATCTTATGAGATTAGGATGTTGGCTGGGCCACCTGTCAGTCTATATCACGGGTAAATAGGCGAGGCAGGCATGGGTGAAGCTCACCCATGCCCATGCCCGTTTACCCAACGGGCGGAGAGTTTCCCCATTTTTATGCCTGTGGGCAAAGAAAACATTCTATACCCAGCTCCATTAGGGCAACTACCCGTGGGCACACGAGTAAACGAGCACAATTGCCATCCCTAATCCCTGCTAGCCTGCCCCAGCCCCAGACCTGTTAGCCTTAACGGGGGATCCAACCCCCCGCCTTAGTCCCTGCGGGGACCCGATACCCATGGGATTCCTGTAGAGGATTAAAACAAATAGGGTAAAATATTTTAAAAAATAATAATGCGACTTTGTTTATTAATTTATAATTATTTATGCATACGTTTTTTTTAATAAAATATAGCTTTAAAATATATATTCTAACATATAGATTCAAGTTTAGGCCCAAATATATAAGAAAAAAATACAATCTTTTGTATTAAAAAAACTATAATAAATCATTTAAAATATACTTTTTTATTTTTAGGATCCCTATGGGGGGAGGACAACCCGTCACTGTTCCTCCGAGGGAGGGGGGATCTCCCCAACCCCCAATGGGGAATTCCTCACGAGAGAAATTACCACCCTATTCCCGATCCATCTCACATCAAAATCTAACAACCTTTGAATTCCATGCACTTGGGTTCATCCACATATACCTCCATGTTGATCAAACGACGCGTCAACCGAACCAAGCCAAATATAGTCCTGTTTCAAACAATGATAGATTCTGACTTACAGAAAACAAAAGCCGTTTGGAATGTTTCTTAACACAATTTTTTTCCTTTGTTTCCTTTTGTTATTTGTTATTTTTTCTTTTGCATTATCTGTTGAGATATAATAGTGTTTTTTAATTTTTTTAATTGAATATCTCAGAAAAAACTAACAGACGCTACAATACCATTTTAACGAAAAGCCACAGCCAAAGTGAAAATACTTTGGACACACATACTATGCTGTGCGGACGCCCGCCCGCCCGCCCTTATGCTCGTCGGCCTGACACGCCGCAGCCAGCCAGTAGTTCCTTCTTAGAGCATCTCCAACAATGTCCTCTAAATCTCATCCCCTAAATCACTTTTTAGAGGACACAATCTAGAATATAGAAGACTAAAAATATGTAACCTCCAACAAGTCCTCTAAATATGGTTCTCTAAATTAAAATCTGGGTCCACAAAAACTACCAACCAAAGAATTTAGGGGATCGGACGGCGCAGGAGTGTTGGGACCGATTTAGGGGATGGTGTGCGTCCTCCATATATGGGCGACGAAAAATCAGGGATGGAGTCCTCTATATTTTTGGGTACCACTTAGGGGATCTGTTGGAGCTCTTTTTTTACCTTTTCTTCTAAAATATAGGGGATATGAATACTTTAGAAGATTTGTTGGAGATGCTCTAACATCCCACACCTCGGCGTTCGCATCACGCGCCGGCGCCTCCATCGAAAGGACTGGGCCGGAAGGAGCGGTCTGTACAACGCTGTCTCGGCCATTCGTTGGATCACGGTCTTTTACACGCTGCATGCATGCAACCCACACCGTGCGCCCAGCCCCAGCGCGCCGGGGATGGCAGGCTCTCGGAGCAGGACCCTCGAGGCCGCGGGCGTCAGGATGCATCGAACGCGCGCGCTCTCACGTCCCATTCACGCGTTTCCCCCCGGCCAACTGCCCGCCGCAGGGTCATCACACCGGCCGGCTTCTCTACCTTCCAAAGCCCTGGCTCTGCCGCTCTGGCCCCCTCACAAGTCACACCGGCGACATGACGTACGCACAGCACATACGCCCTCTGTATAAATCGCCTTCCCGTGATAAGTTCATCAGCCTACACTACAGCACCTGCGCGCATACAGTACAAGCAATTTATCCAGGATGAGCACCGGAAGCAGCAGCGCCCTTGCCGTGCTCCTCCTTGCAGCGGCGCTGGCCGCGACCCGCACCTCCGCCGCGGTGCAGTGCGGGCAGGTCACCCAGCTGATGTCTCCCTGCATGCCGTACCTCGCCGGCGCCCCGGGGATGACACCCTACGGCCTCTGCTGCAACAGCCTCGGGGTGCTTAACCAGCTCGCCGCCACGACGGCCGACCGCGTCACCGCCTGCAACTGCGTCAAGGCAGCGGCCGGGGGATTCCCTGCGGTCGACTTCGGCCGCGCGGCGGCACTCCCGGCCACCTGCGGGCTGTCCATCAGCTTCACCATCTCCCCAAACATGGACTGCAACCAGTACGTCCCGATACCTTTCCTTAATTCCATGCATGCAGGTTTCTATCATCTTGCTCCAGCAATCATCAGCTCCGCAGTGCTGACTTTAACTTCTTGTTTTCTTTTTCGATCTTTTCCTTCTACGTCGTCGCCTGAATTCAGAGTTGCAGAGGGACCATGAGATTTGGAGAACAAGCTACAGAAGTTCAAGTTGCGCATTTAAAATTTGACTAAAATAAAATGAGCAAGCTACATACTGTTGAGTTGCTTTACCTACGATGTGTCGTGTTTCATTTTGTGTTTTTGAACTGTAGTATTTGTGTGCTTTTGAATAAAGTATGCTAGTCTTCTTGTTGGAAGAATTTCATTACGTCCGTACAAGTTAATAGACATTGCTACTTTACAGACAACAATCGTTCAAGAATTCGTGTTTCAAAAATGATAAGAGAAAAATAATATGAAATTCGCACCACAAGTAGCTGAAAATTTACTCCAGATGCAGCAACAAGCAAGCTATGCGATGTCTTTGGCAAATCAGCAAATGCATGCCATCGGCCAGAGCATCCATGCTCAACTTGGCGCAGACCAAATGAGCCATTTGATGTCGGATGACCAGTAGTACCAAAGGAATCTGTTGTCTAAACCCTAACAAATATATGAGCAAGCTCAATATCTACTTCAACAAGCTCGCAACGATTCACTTAATTCTCAAATATTGTTCATTAAACAAACCTGTATTAGCTCAATTCCCAAATCCTTCAACAAAGAAAGTCTTGAAAAGGCACTTTCCAAATCCTTAGAACAAACAACGACGAATTGAAGTTTCCACAAAACCAGGAGTACATCCACATGAAGATCAGCATGGAACAAAATGAATCACTTCTTAGTTGTTCTGGGACGATGCTCATCCCGGAACTTCCTGAACAAGATGAGGGCGACGCTTACGTTGTCCTGGGCTCCTGGCTGCCCGCACGGATCGCACGATGGCCCAGCTCTTTGGCGAGAATGGTCGGCGAGCCCCTGCTGTCCAGCCTCGGCTCCCACGGCATGGTGATCCGCGCATTGCGCAACCTCTGCTGAAAAATGCTGCACGCCGCGGCGGGCGTGACGGTGTCCCAGAGCCCGTCGGTGCCCAGTATCAGGAACTCGTTCCGCGGCTCCCGTTCCAGGACATCACTTATATCATATCATTTTAGGCAACTATTCTAACATACTAGTGAAGTTAAACACACTAACAAAAGCTGATATACGAAGTGTTGCTAGTACATAAAGACATGAAGTTATTCATGTGCTACTCTCACCCGTGCATGACGTCCTCAATGGTCACCTAAAAAACAACAAAGCAAAGGTGTGAGTTCAAAGACTCAGCAAGTACACAATAGAACGATAAACACTGCCCAATCATGTAAGCAATTTTACCAGTCATAACATATTCCGCATGCAATATCATGTACATACTTCCATTGTCTTGTTTATTTTACCCTTAGGCAATGCAACACTATTCTATATGCTCATTTGCTAATCTCATTGCATATACCGGTGTTGTCGAGTGAACACCCGTCGATGTTCACCCAAAATCTTGGGTCCGCTCCGATCGTCATGGGGTCTCTCCATTCCCGTGGAGGCCTACTGAAGTAGGACTTACTCAAGAGCGCTCCAGATTAATCAACTAGCTTTACTCGTAGCTAGAGACTTTTTCACCGCCCTAACTCTTGAGTGCACATGATACAAATGCAAATGCCCACTATCATTGTCATTGTCCATTTCATTAGTATTATCATTGGTAGGGCAGTATTGCTACTCACCCTGTTCCATTACCATTATCATCATTAAATAAACATCATGTCATATAAACATTGCAATTCCATATAAGCATCATCAAATCATGTAAACATCACATGTTTCATGTAAGCATTAACATATCATGTAAACATAACATGTTTCATGTAACCATCAATATATCATGTAAACATCGCATATTTTATGTAACCATCAACATATCACATAAACATTACATCTTTTATAAACTTTACGGTCTACCGCTCTACCATGCACTTGCCTGGTTACCCTCAGAGACGATGCGTGGACAGCTCCGACCCGGGACCTCCACCTATACAACATCAACCCTACTAAATACATCATATCAAAACCAATGCTTAAGCGAGCCGCGATGACCCTACGCACATAACCCGACTCTGGCATAAAAACGCCCAGAGTTAAGGACCCATCGTGCAGGTACCAAACCCCCATTTTTCTTTTCTTTTTCTCCTCATTTCTTTTTTCCTTTCTCTTCTCTTCTTCCTTTTTCCTTCCTTTTCTTCTCTTTTTTCTTACCCGGCTGGCCTTATCTCCTTCCTCTTTCTCCCACTCTCTCTCTGTTTCAGATCGGCCAAAAGGCCTTGCCCCTTCACCTCAATCTGGATTGAGGCGGCCGTCCCTCGAGCCGCAGCCCTTCGGCCACTGATCGTTACCTCCCCGGACCTTTCCTCACCTCTGTGACTCTTCGTCTCCCCTGCTTCACTCAGGCGGTCTCGCCGCCTCGGGGCCATGGGCACACAGGCTCGCCCCGCGATCGACCCACGCACCGTAGGCCACCTGGCACCACACGCCATTGATGGGCTCTCCCCTCGACCTTCTGCTCCAACATCTGCCTTGGGTGCTCGGGCCTACCGGTCTGGCCACACCGCCACCCCTGGTATGGGCCCTTCGGCACTACCGCCCGGCTCCCCTTGCCACTTGGCGCTGCCACCTGGCTCTGGCTCCTCCGGTGCTAGCCCCATGGCTAAATGCCTCCTCCCTCCCGTGTGCATGGCCAGCTCCAGATTGACGCCGTTCTCGGTGCCAACCTCCGGCCACTACGCCTCCAGTTGTCGGCGGATCTACACCAGTCGCCTCCCTTCGAGGCTACCTTGGCTTATCTAAGGTACATCCCCTCCCTTCAACAACTTTCTACCCTCTGTGCTATGTGCATCGTGCCATGAACAAGCTATGCTAGGGATGGTGACCTAAAGGTATGGTGAGGGGACCTACTTGTGTGTCGGGCTAGAAAAGTAAGTGGTTGTTGATGAAGGTCGTGGCGATGGCGAGGGTCGGGGTTCCCGGCGGTCGTGGATGACCTAAGTCTTCATGACCGTCGTCCTTGCTCCACTGTCGTCCCCTACTTCTTGAGCTCCTTGCCTCCTGTCACTATCTTCTTCATTGTCTCTTCAAGGTGGTCATGGATGAGCTCTCGGTTTGGGGAAAGAAAAGAGAAGGGATGAGAGATGGGAAAGCTTATGAGGCTTGGTTTGTTTTCTCTAAATGAGTTCTTGGCTGATGGAGAAAAAATGAAATAAGGCTTTGTATGGCTTGCCTGTGTTGAATTTGGCTTAAGAGGGGCATGGTCCGCCTTTCCTCTAGCTTTGTGCAATGACCAGATTGCCCTTCACTCATCATCTTAATCCCTCTGAAGTTTGAGGGCTTTAAGGACCTTTTGATCCATGGGTGGGCTTACACCGCTTAAGGCTTTTCTACTGCAGGAGGTAAGTCAGAAAAAGGTAAGAATGGAATTTCCCGCCGGATGATGAGAACCCAAACGTGAGATGGTGCTGACCGTCCCTGGATTGTCTGGGAACCTCAGTGAGCGCTATTGCTTCAGCATTTCCAAAGCCGATGGGTTTGATGGCAAATCTGTACTACAATTTATTTTATTCTTCCTTGGATTAGTTTATTTCTCACATTTCTTCTCTGTTGCACTTTAGTGATATTACACAAGTAATAGCAAGGAGAGAGCAAATAAATTTCCCCTGAGGTCCCTTAATTAGGAAATTTTTTATATAGGTTCCTCCGCATTCCCCCGTAATGTTGCCATCCCAAAGCACGATACTTGGTAAAATAAACATGGAAGGGAGGGACGAAAAATTCATGCATATGGATACCATCCATCCCAACTTCGCAGTCTATTTGCAATCTCAAATATATCGACTCCAATGCGTTGTAGTCTATAGCACAATTAACCATACCATTCCTCTTACCATTTCAATCACGATACACGCACGGCACTGCTAGCTTAGCTTAGCTTAGCTTAGGTTAAGAGGACAAGGAGGATGACTGAGATTGTAACTAGCCCTATCACTCCACGTCCCTCTTTTAACCTAACAAACTTACACTCCTTCCACACAAACACAGAGACACTGCTGAAAATATAGTACATCATCGTAACAGTGTGGTGCCATTTTAGACGAGCTTGTAGCCGGTGACCCAGACGTTTGCCGGCGTCGCGGCATGGATGTACACGAACGTGGCGCTCTTGCCGGCGGGCAGCGACGGGAGCCAGCTCGGGAACACATAGCCGTACCGCGCCTTGTCGAGCCCCCATACCGGGCCGTAGATCTTGGCGATGCCGATGTGGAGCTCGTGGACCGTCTTGGGGGACCTGTTGGTCACCGTCACCGAGTACCGGTAGTACGTCTTGCCCCTCTGGGTCCATGACGTCGTTGCGTTCTGCTCAATCTCAATGGGCGAGGCGTGTTGATCAGCAGCTGCAACGTACACAAGATGCATGAAACTATAATTAGTCTAGATTTTTTGAGAATGGTTAATAGAATGAACGTTCTGCTGCCGAATCAAGAAGTCGAAATGTTCAGCAATTACCAGGAGAAAGAGATGGAAGTGAGGTCTGGTTGTCGCTCTTGATTGCTGATGTAGCGATCTCTGCAAGCAAAGATACATAAATCAAACGGTGCTTCATGTCTCAGTTGATATCTGAAAATTTCTGTGCACACAAAGGGCAGATAAAGTAAGATACCATCTGGAAGTGAGCGACCGAACCGGCTGCCACCGCCATGACCGGCGGCCAAACGAGCGAGCACGCCCATCAACGGCGCGTTGTTGTAGGTGGTCGCCTCCGTCTGCTCGTAGTTGTTCCTTTCGTCGGCAAAGTTGTCGTGCTCGTCAGGGCCACCGACGATGGCGCCGTCAAGCAGGTTCGGGTTGCTGCCCTGGCGGCCGTACCAGCTCGAGTAGCCCTCCCGGCAGCTCACGAACGACGGGCTGGCCTTGATGGACACGATGGACGAGCCACGGTGGTGCGCCTGCTGCGGGTACGTCGCGCCGTACCCGACCATGTAGCTCGTCGCCCTGGGGTTGTTGCCCAGGATGTAGTCCACCTGAACCAAACATCGTGTCATGTCAGTATGAATCTTGAGACTTGGGAAATGTGAGTAGCTCAAGAAGATTCAGAATTCAGACACTGAACATCACCTGAGACTTGGCAAATGCCAGGAGCTCGGAAGACTGCGCCGTTCCGGACGGGCACTGCACGGCTTGCCGAGCGGAGGCGAGGTGGTCGGAGTAGGTCGTCAGCAGGAACGACGCGCTTGACACGAACTGGAGGTTGTTCCAACTCTGGTGGTACATCATGCCGCCGGGCGTCCTCTGGACGTTGACAGACCCCTTGCCGAGGCACGAGCACGCGAAGAAGTCCGCCTTCTGCTGGTACCTCTGCAGCACGGCGGCGTGCGCACCGGCTTTGCCTTGGAGGAGGATCTGCGCGCAGGGCAGGATTGAGCGTGCCGGATTTGGGTAAGTATGCAAAGTAAATACTTTGGACCGACAAGTGCGGTATTCACTGTAGCATTTCATACCATGGTTGCTAGGACTTGTACACCGGGGTACTTGACGTCCCAGCCGAACTGGCTGATCGACCAGCCGGTCCCACCCAGCTCCTCGGCGTTGTTGGCCAAGTAGTCCAGGTACCGCCGGTCGTCGGTCGCTTGGTACAGCCACGCCGACGCCCACAATAGCTCATCCTAAAGCACATGAACCAAATATCACAATCAGCTATGAGGCTTTTTCAGCCAAATATTTAGTATGGACTGTTCATTTTGTCGAAACTTACCCCGTATCCACTGAGCGACCCATAATAGTTCCTTGCGACCGCGATGCTGCTGTCGTACCTTCCTCGGTACTTGTCAGCAAAATCAAACAACTGGACATGCACCAAATAAGCGAAGAAGGTACATTTCAATTGGTTCGATCTTGTAAACTTTTTTTGCTTGGTTTAATTAGCTCGGATTCAAATTGACGCACCTGCTTAGAGTGCTGCAGGAGTTGGTTTGCGTATCCCGGGTTGGAGCTGCGGAACACGAGTGACGCCGCAGCCATTGCCGCGGCGGTCTCTCCGGCGAGTTCGGACCCAGGGTGCTGGGCATCAAGGCGGTACGCCTGACGGCTCGTCGTCATGTCCTCCGGCCGCTGCCAGCAGTTGTGATCCGAGTCGCCGTCGCCGACCTGCAAAAGAGTTCGACAAGACAATCATGTATCACCATCCCCAATTGTGTACCACTACAGATCATAGCAAACCACTACGGTAAAAGATGATCTTTTATCTGCAAGTAAAAAAAGATGATCTTTTATCCTCTGACTCAATCGAACCTGAGTAAATTTTTTATACCGATTTATTAGTCTCCAGTGTACCGTTCAGTAACTTCTCAATTCAAATTCACGAGACACGGCAATTACGTGTACTCCTTTCCGGTAAATTTGCAGCAACAAAACTCTCGCATCTGAGTATCTGACAAGGTAAACCCAACGTTTATGTGCATGCACTGTTAGGAATAATCAAGATTATATGCGGGGTAGATGAGGTGCACGTTCTGGAGACAATAATCTTGACTTCTTAGTTAGTGTCTATGCATGTTAATTAATTTGGTGATCACTTAGCTTTGTTACATGTGTGTGTTTGGCCAGTCAACACAAGTCCTATTCTCACGCCACTGGAGCTTGGCGTGCCTACTAAGAGCAATAACAGAGTGCTGAAAACAGGGTGCGACAGTTAGCACCGAAAACTGATTCTCCTCTCTTTTGTGTTCCGTCCTTGACTCCGACGAGAGTGCTCCTGCGTATAGGATAGTATCCAATGTCTTCGCATGCGTCCAGTAATCTTAGGGCTAACAATTGGTATCAAAGCTTAAGTATCTAACATCTCCTTAGTCTTTATGGTAGTGGAAGTGCACAATCGATGTGTGAGGGGAATAATGTTGAGAATAGTTCCACATCGGTTGTGAGAAGAAAAAAAGCACAACTTATAAGTGTGAGGGAGACCGCACTTATTAGACTAGTCTTTAGGGGGAGAAGGCCAATACCACTTATAAGTCTGTTGTTTTAGGGCTTATATGCGGTAGCCTGTAGCCCATGGATTTAGTTGTGTTCAGCCCTTTGGACCTAGGTCTTATGGAGTAAACCCGACCTAAGCATGCTGTCAGGGTCCGATGTAACATGCACTGCGCTCGAGTGCTATCTCAAAAGGAGCTAGAGAAAACGTGACATGGAGCAAAAGCAGTGCGGAGTGTAACAACCTCTCCGTAGAGCACGTTGGGCTCCGGGTGCGCCTTGATGAAGTAGTCGGTGCCCCACTTGACGGCCTCCACGGCGTTCTCGAGCTCGCCAGCCGCCGCCATCTGATCGCCGTACTCGAGGATGCTCCACGACATCATGGTCACCGTGAACGCCATCGGCAGCCCGAACTTGACGTTGTCGCCGGCGTCGTAGTAACCCCCTACAAGATCCACCTGAAAGCAACAAAAAAGAAAGAATCAAGTTGAAAACAAAAGAGACAGAACATGCTGCTAGTCTACAATTGGACCCAAGATTTCAAATGCAAATGCGGAACATCTGTGCAAACTAATCAAGAAGAGCAGGTTGCAAGTTATTTGTTGCAAATATACCCCATTGGCCTTTCCATCTTGCAGGCCGGAGTTGGCTCTCCAGGTGATCTTCTGGCTGCCAGGGAGCGTGCCGGACCGCTGTGCCTCGAAGAAGAGGATGCTCTTGCTCAGCGCCTTGCCGTAGTCATGGCCGCCGCCCCCGCACGCCACTCGCGCCATGGCGGCAAGCACCAAGGCAAGGCCAAGGAGAACCACCTCCACACCGCGCGCTCCTCCTCCCCTCGCCATGGCTGAAGGCCAAGAAGCAGCTCTAGCCAAGGAAGGAATGCTGCAATGTGACCAAGGAAGGTGACCGATCCGTGTTGCTTTGGATTGAAGCTGTGGAGCTCAAGACCCTGCATTTATAGCGCGGGGGAAGAGCAAGAGGCCAAGAACTAGAGAGGAGGAGAGGAGGCTCAACTCAAAGGTGGCGTGGTTCACTGTTTCTTTCTTCCTTCTTTCAGGAAGCTGAGTACTAGTATTTGTTTGCTTGCTTGCTGTGATCCTCTGGAAAATTTGGCTAGCGATCACTGACAACTACTGTGAGAATATTGTACTTGTACACCTCATGTACTGATTAATCTTAGTACTGATACGGAGAGTATGGATGTGGTAAAATGTATGGCCATACGGATGAACATATACGTATTTGGGTGTAGTCATCATTACTGGAGTAGAAAGCGCTATGCACTCGATGCTTAACAGACTCCATTAAGGTAGGCCATTGGAAACGGTAGGAACCATTGGAAACGGTAGGAACAAAACGGTAAAAAATTATAATTTTTGCAACTTCATCCCCGACCGGAAATGAGAGTTGTTACTTGTTACTACTTTTCTTGGGATTTTGGTTGATCAGGTGGTGAAGTCAAAGCTGGCCTGAATCACATAGCAGAGTATGCGAATCCTGCCCCCATGTCAGGTTCATGTGCTTGTTCTTTAGCCTATTCCCATCAGGAAAGTCTATTTTTGATAAACAAATAAAGCTCTCTCCTTGCAGTTGCAGAAGGCATCAGAGGCTGTTTCTGAACCGTGAAATGGATGGAAGAAAGTGAAAGCCCTTGGTCCATCCACCATTGCCCTGTCGTCATTTCTCTGCAGGCCCTAGCTAGCACTCAATACTGAAATTGTTGGTTCTCTCCAACTCTTACATTAACGCAGCGCAACGCAACACCAAATCTCAAGTTTATCTAAGTTGCAGTGCAGTGTTAAAAATGGAGAAAATATTGTGAACAAAGTTATGAAAGTGATGGTTTGCAGCTCTCTGAAGTATGAACTTTAACTAATTGTACTCTAATAGTTAGGGGTGGAAATGGATCAGATACAATCGAATAGTCTCAAATACGAATACGAATCTATATTTTTAAAACGAATACGAATTCGAATATTCTCAAATACGGATACGAATATTCTCGAATACGAATATGGATTTTCTCGGATACGAATATCGGATAAAACGGATTCCTATTGGTTTTGCCGATTTTTCACCGGTTTTTGACCGATTACCGGTTTTAAACTGCCTAAATTCGAATTTTGAATCACAAAATTTGTACGGATTTTTCATGGGTTCTAGAAATAGATCAAATACGAATCGAATAGTCTCGAATACGAATACAGATATGAATATTCTCGAATATGAATACGGATATTCCCGAATACGAACATTTTCGAATACAGATTTTGCTTACCACATTCGTGTTTTCTCGGATACGAATATCGGATAAAACAACTTATCCGTTACCGTTTTCCACCCCTACTAATAGTACCTTCACCCGTTCACAATTTTTTATACTCTTTCTTCGTTGAAATGCTGAAACAAATTCATCCCCTTAACACACAAAACGGCCGAACCTATTGGAAGCAACAAATTTTTTTTCCTTCTTTTGGGTTTCGCAAAGTGCTCCTGCTTTTCAAACGACAAGCTAGTATAGTCCGGTAATCAAAATTAAGACCTATGTTGAAGTAGCCTCGCTTTGTTACTTCTACAAGACTTGCGTGCTGAGCTTCGACTGCTGACGTTACACAGTCCAAGAAAAAAGGGAGTACATCAGATTTGGTAGAAATACAATAGCCCTGATAAATATGGCTTCAGCTTCTGGCTTCAGTTTATTTTTGCACTATTCATAAATTTCGTCTTTTTCTGAACTTTTGGCTTTTTTTTGAGTTTTTTTACCGGTTCTTTTTTTCCTCGTATTTGTTTACATTATACGTGATGGGCTAATATGTTTTTTCTATTTTTAAATTTAATTATGGTAAATAAGCCTCTGTCAGCTACAGTGCTTTTTTCAGCCAGCTACAGTGTTTTCAGCCATAAGCCATGAGGCTTTCAGCCGAACCGATCACCACCAAAAAGAATTACATTTCTTGCTCCTGCCTGGCCTTGGACTAAACCAAACCCAAAAAAAAGTTCCAAATCCGCATCAAATGAGTTGACCACACTGCAATTCACGCTGAATTTTATACGATTGCTTAATTCTCCTCGCATGACTTTATGAACAAGTACGATTTGTGTGCTTCTGCTGCTTGAATCATGCTGCAAATCTGCATTTAGTCCTGCGGTCGAGGTAGCAAAACCCGATTGACCGTGCCAAATTTTCTGACGATAAGTAGGAGCTCAATCCACGGCCGCATTTACATGCATCCTACCACCCGGCTGACAGGGCCCTGGTAGCTCGCGTGAGAGGCAGTACGCCAGGCTAAAAGTCTTGCAGAGTTTTGACTCCATTGACAGATCAATCCATCTCTTGCGTGTTCTCTCCTGCGTAACAAACACCCCTGCTTTCAGAACTAGTACATGTGACTTGAGCAGCTGAAAATTGCAGTGCTGCTGCAGGATGGCCAGTATGTCCAAATTCAGGCAATGCAATTACATTACGCTAGGAACATTCTAAGTTCAGTACTGAACCATATCACATAAACAGAGGAGGCAAGTGCACGTACAATACTGCTAGTCCCAGCCTGTGACTAGCTAAGCTAGCTCTAAGTACTAAGTTCAGAATGAACATTATTCCAAGTCTCTCTTTTTTTTGTTCATTCTTTTTATTTCCCTCGTATTGCCAATTCATACATGCAAATTAAATAATACATTTTTCTGAGACGCAACAATAGCTACTACTATTGTTAGTTGTTGAATCCCGTTGAACCGTTGCACCGGCCTGCCTGGTTTGTGAATCGCATGCATGTGGCGTCTGAACATTTTTTATCCCGGGTGCAGCGCCCGGAAGCAAGCAAGCTTGATTTCCGGTGCAGCCTTAAACTGTCTTGTTGGATTATCTGCAGTTATGCACTTTGCATTCTATATATACTTCAGGTAGAGAAGTTGGGGTTATACTACACTAAACTATTACCAGTAGTAGTTTAGTATACTTTCTGTGTCCGACAAGGCAAAAAAAGTGTAAAACTGTTTCTCGTCAGGAGCATTTGGCTCTTTGCACCAGACAACTACTGGAAATCAATGCAGAGAAGCTTAGTAGCACGCGATTGAGGTTTGTAGTACCTTCCATTTCAATATGAGATGCTATTATGAAACGTTATTGCTAAAGCAAGAATAAATAATAAAAGCAACAATAGAAATTACGAGAAAATTAAAACTTTAAAAGTATTTTATTAAAGAACCAGTAAAAACTGAAATAAATGTTTGAAATATACAACCGGTCCACTTCTAACCAAATAATGAGTAAATAAGATAACATAAGGTCTCGGCACACCAACTGGTCTGATACGACTTACGACTACTCGGATGCACAAGAAATAAGGTACTCGTAGCCCACGAGGTCCTATCAGCAGCCTACGATCATACAACAGATAGCTACGACCACCACACAGCGTGCTACGACAATCGAGAACACAAGCTACGACTATTGCACAGATCGCCATGACTATCGATCACGACCAAGCAGAGTTACAACCATCGATAACAGGCTACAACTATCGATCACACATAGTTGTTCAGCACTGAAGCTACAACTGCTTACGACTATCGTCCACATCGGCTACGATTATCGATCACGACTAGGCAGAGCTACAACCATCGATCACAGGTTACGACTATCGATCACACATAGTCGTTCAGTACTGGAGATTTCGATCACTCCATGGTCGTTCTGCCGATCGGTCCTGCCGACCACCAAGTCGTAAATAGCATAAGCTCCAGTACTCGCAGACAAACAAGTTCGTCAACCATGCAGTCGTCGGCCAGACTCACTTGAGACAGACAACGAAGTCGACAAACCAAAAGGCAATTTTTTTTTGCATAACTCTTCAAAACCAAACTTAACCTTCACACAAACTTTAAACCAAAATTTAATTACTCATCACAACCATGAGGTGAGCTCTACATGTTCTCACAATAAGTGCACAGGTACAGTAGTACAGAGTACTTAAATAACCCTCTAGGACTAGGATCAAATCATACTAATGTAAGTTAAGTAGTAAACCTCCACCGTTTCACAATACAAGTCTAAATCTGCCATACTTACAGTACAGACCAATAAGATAGTGGGGTTGGGACGTAGAAAAATTGCAATAACTACATTTTCTATTTTATCCATGAACTGATGAAGATCAATTGCGAAACGACTGTTGAATAACTCAGGCATGTTCACATGTTCTTTTCTGTCAGTAGGTTGAGTCCAGTTTAGTCATTTGCTACTCTTTGGTTGTTTACGGTTTTTCTCTCCTAGACCCGAATAGTTTGGTTTGGAAGTTAATTTGTTACCGAGTCTTTAGGGCCTGATCTGCCACGATCTGGAATAGTGGTTAGTACTATGGCAGGACGTGGAACACAATAAGCGGCCTGTTCTGTTCTTGTATTTACAGCTATTTATATTCTCATAAGATTCAATGAAAAGTAGCGCTTGCTGCACAAAACATCTGGTGTTCAATTGCCTTTGTTTTTTTTCATCTCTCAGTTCAGAAACCATCCACCAGTTCAGATCCTGCGCTAACTGAATTTGTTCAGTTACTGTAGCTAGTATTGACAACAGACTCTAAGCTGCAGATCGCAGGTGTTTTCAGCTGGTACCGACTGAAGCTTTGGTTACTCTGACAACGACTTTTTCCAAGAAAATAGACGGAGCAGTAATTAATGGCATAACCCTTAATCTCTGTTTAAGTTGTGTCGTCGCCTTCCGCAGCCGCAGTCAGCCGAACTTTGTCCGGCGCCACATGCAAGGAGTACTGCGGCCGTTTTGGTTTCTACTCTCTCCCTCTCTCTCTCTCTCAATTATTTAATCCGCATCATCTAATTATTATTATTTTTTGCAGTAAATCAGGCCCTTTAGCAATTGACTCTGCTTAATGTGTTGGCCCATGATTTCTGCAGCGATGCCACACGCACGCAGACATGGCAGTCCCAGTACTCAAGAGCTGAATTTACGTGTATTCTAGCGCTTGTGCGTACGCTATGTATCCTCGCCACAAACGGAAACAGGCTAGACCTTGGACACCAATGCTCTCTGTTTCGTTTCCTCTGTTTCAAGATCACAAATGTCAAGGCCTAGCTACTTTTTTTTTTTTTTTTGATCCAAGAACTTCTTAGGACGCTGAACGAAACATACGCAGATCGGGCACAGGTGATCTCTATGGCATCGCCATCACCCAAACCAAAAGAGGGGGAGAACAGAAAGATCTACATCGCTTATCGCCTATGTTGATGACGATTATATTAGTTAATCTGTCATCAAACTAAAGTGCAAGTGCCCCTGGTAATTGGGAGGGAGAGTGCTAGCCGCTGACCGGGAGATGACGCGCTATGGCGTGTGCATGAGTTGCTTCCAAGTTCTTCTAACGAGTGAACATGGATGGACACTAGCTTTACCATTTTTCCGAAGACGTAACCATGTATTACTAGGATAGGGAAACCTAATCCCCAATTTCCCGTCGTTATGTCCTGTCCCACACTATGTATGTTGCCGTAACTGTCCTTCCAGTTTGATTACCAATACTTGTTCCATGCTTGACTACACAGAAACACACAGGCGTGCAATTGCAAGCTTGCAACACACAGATACATTTACTTCTTACGCCGTACTTGTGCTTATTTAGGTTTATTTTGTCAAAACTAGAACCGAGAAAAAACTAGCCTAGCCTCAGGGAGGCATGAACTTTTAAGTCTAGATGAATAATTCTTAGCAGAACAGCAAAGCGATCAGTAACTCAGCTGCTCGTTCATACAGTAACCTGCAGACAAACTGATGGAACGCTTCTTGCTGCTAACATATTACACATCTTAAAATTTTACGTGCAAAAAAAAAAGCCGCATTTCAATACAAACCCGTGTAAAATGCTATCATATCTGTCTAACCAAGAAGCTAAATTTCTGCAGGGAACCTTAATTCGGCTGTACAAGACGACCCGGAAGACATAAAAAAGGCGCAAGCCCACATGAACAGTTCAATTATTTAGCAATTACAAAGGGTTGTTTGTTCCTGAGGTTTGACACAATTTGTAAGCTTTTCATCCTTGTAACTAGCTACTTTATCCGGTGAAGGCTACCTCAACTGCTTATTCAAAAGAATTAGGATTAACCACTACAAAACTCTTTGGTGGCATATGCCAATTGCTGCACCTGTGGGCGAATACACAGTTAGATTTGTCACGATAGAGCTGCAAACTTACACTACATGAGATGACAACTGGCCCAGGCCTGAATCTGAATGGGACTATTGAATTCTTTTCTCTATGACTTCTCTTCATCTGATTGAGAAGGGCCGTTGATGGCATCGGCAAAGTACTCAACTGGACAAAGTTTAACATACCACAACAAATCAACAAGTCAGGCATGATGTTTAGTTGTACTTCATGACCGAGATAAATCACACAGACAATTAAAATTACCTATGTCATCCTGGTCTGGGGAATCAAGTAAGATGTCTGAGTCTGAAGGCAGGAAAGGGGTACCCGTGTAGTTCTCAAGAGCCGCCAAGTCTGAACATGAATACCAACAGTGAATAGAATGATCAGCAAAGAACACAGAAAATAAATCTTGCTGTTCGAATGTTAACTCAGTTGTACTGTTCCCCCAAGAACTTAATTATTTTCCCAAATGAACAGAATAAGAACATTAGTTATTCAGCACCAAAAGAAGTTTGCATTTCAGTTTCTACCAACAACATATGTAGTTGATGAAGCATAGTGGCAAAAACAGTAATGTGGATCTTCGACAACAGAGGAAAGTTGCACTTTGTACCAAACAGCCTATTGTTGTTATCGTACCCGTTTTCTTAATGCACAAATGAACTCCTGTACTACTTTACTACAATCAGCAGCACAGAATAGCCAATAAAATTAGATTATATCTTTATGTTTTGAACCTAAGTAGATCAGTAATGCTAAGTTCATACTTCAATGATGGAAGAACTGATTACCAAAAGAAATTTTGCTTATGGTAAAATTACCCAAGCCAGAAAATTACCTCCTAAACTTGTTAAATCTGCTGTAAAATCAGAAATGCTGAAATTCCAAAGCTGCCCCAAGGGTCTGATGGAGTCCCTTGATGAGCCATCTGGTCCTAATTGCAAAGGTCCTGTGTTCCCTACATCAGATCCAAATGCTGAATCTAGGGCTGATGTATCCATGGCCATGCCTGGTATCTCAGATGGAGTGAAAGGAGCATGGTTGCTTGATGCTGCTGATGAGGGGCTCACAGCCATCTCAGATGACATAGCACTGCAAGTAGCACCAGCATGTGCAGCTTCAAGTGCACCGTTGTCCACAGCCATGCTTCAGCAACATTAAAGTAACATCATATGAATCATGAATGTGAATAGCAAAAGCAAAAAAAAAAAAAGCAATTATAGACACGACTTTCTTTAAGACAATAGGTTACAAAGTACAAAGTCACAACCCACAATCCTACATTTACAGCAACAGCTTAACAAACATTGGTACCGGAAAGAAAATGAAGACAGAAGCACCACTTGGAAGATAAAATGTTCCAATTTTTCAGTATGCATAATATGATTTCATCAAACAAAAATATACTCAAGAACATGATTAAACAGATACAACCCACGATACAAATGTCTAGCATGAAGGAAACAAGAACCTGAGATAAAGGAAATGCTTACTCATTTCCAGAGTTCATGCGAATTGGATGATAGCCTCCTGGTGCTGGGATTCCATTCACTACATGACCGCTGGATAGACCACAAGCCATCGAATCAATGTGAGGCTGGCCAGGAGCAGGCATTATAGGCTGCTGAAGAACTGGATACCCCATCGGTAAATTGTTAACTGCACTGGAACCAGGTTTGCATTGAATAAGAATGATAACAATACTTCTCTAACTGTGTAAGTCAGTCAATGGTTAAAGCTAACCTTGAACCATGGCTAAATCATGCTAAAGAGTCAATATAAAACAATGTATTGGTGCAGAAAAACTATATCATGATGATACATTACTATATGAAACAAAACTTGCACAAATTTCACATGCAAAACTGTTAAGCAGGCAAATCATATTTCAAAGTGCAGTATCATAATGCAACAGAAAATTTGATCTGAAAGTGACTTAACGAACTAAGATGCATAACCATTCACTGCAGAGTAGGTATTTATATATTCATCTGGAAGCCAAATGCACTGCCAAACAACAGTATCATGGCAATTGCCCACATTAAGCCAGTCATGGTTCAAAATCCCGGCGGTTACCGGCCGGTAACCGCCGGTTACCGGTTTTACCGGTGGAGACCGGTAACCAAAAAACCGGCCGGTATGATTTTTTTGATTTTTCGAATTTTGACCGGTTTTTTTCCGGTTTTTCCGGTTACCGTCCGGTTTTTCCGGTTACCGGTTTCAAAATATCTCAAAATTCAAAATTTGATTTTCAAATTGTGACCGATTTTTTACCGGTTTTTCCGGTAACCGCCCAGTTACCGTTACCGGCCGCCGACCGGGATTTCTTCCGGTTCCGGTTTTTGGAACCTTGAAGCCAGTTACCCCAGCAAGTGAAAATTATGTGGGCAGCAAATGTGAAAGGCACCAACAGATAAAAACTAATTATTGCTGGTTAGATATATAGCAATTGAGAACTTTGAAAGTATTTCTGAAACAGCGTATCCTATATATCTGTCATTGCAGAATTATAGGAACTTGTCCAATGTCAAAGTGCGATATCAGCAAAACAAAATTATTGCCATATCGAGCCAAAATTGCTGCAGCAAATGAGGATAATGTGGACTAGGGAAAGCAGAGGGAAAGTGTAGTTACTAATGACAAGAAGCTAACCAGTTGGGAATTTCGATATAAATTATGAACTTAAAAAAATTGTTACTGCAGAGTCACAGGAAAGAGAACGAAATTGCCTGATAGAAAATGTGCACAGTTCCTGTTGAAGGCAAATTGTAGTAAAAAAATAACAGCTAAGGAGAACAACTGAACAGGACATTAGAAATTCCAAACTGCAATCTACTTATTTTGCCCTTTTCAGGGCAGGTAAACATGGACGTTACCTGGCATAGGATGAATTCCATTTTGCATTGGAGCCAATGGGACATTCGGAGGTGCTGGATATTTCATCAAATTGTACTGGTGTTGCAATAAATGGTTGAACAAGATAATCTGTCTTTTCAATTTCAACCTTATATAGTAGGCCCGAAAGAACTCAGAGTTTTCTTCTTCGAGTTTCTGCCATACTGAACATACAAAAAATATATATAAAAAATGAGCAGCAAGACTTCAGAACTCCAATGGATACATCTAGATACTTGATATTCAAGAAACATAGTATAACAGAAGTTGAGCTCAGAGTACATTTCAAAATTTCCATTTGTCCTGAGCAATTCCTAATCTCCTATTCCTATTGGTACCAGTGATCGATAGGGTAAAGTATGTACAAGGCTACAAGCATCTGGTAGTGAGTTTATACAAGCATCTGGTAGTGAGTTTATCGCATTATCCAAATTTGTATCAAGAGCAACTGCGCATTTATATTGAGCTAATTTGGTCATCAATCTGATGGGCAAGAATTGCCTATGACTCTTGAGTAAGATGTAAGTTTCACACTGGAAGTAATAGTACCATATCGTACTGGTTGTACTTTTAAGTAGGCGAAAGAAAGAAACATCAAAATAAACCAGTGAGAACAAAAAGGAACTCCAAAGTCCAAATATGAATATCATAAGCAACTGAATTTGAATCATCACCTAAAGTAGTGAAGCCGGGTTCTATTCTTGCACGAGTAGAAAGCGTCCTAACAACCTCTCCTTTGTTCATGTATAGTTGTAGACAGCGCTCTATCAAATTCTGGACCTGCAACAGGATGCCAAGTTTAGTTAATTAGTTGGCGACAGTGTAATACTGGCACTGTATAAGGATGTCATCTGATCAAAATTGAGCCTGCAAAGAGCCAAAGACTACAGAATAGCTAGACATCTTACAAGTTCAATGTCTTCACGAGAGACCTTTCTATTATCATTACTAGCGAAGGAACCAGAGTCTCCTGCAGGAGCATCAGAGGCCATTGGATTTGGTTGGTTACTTTGCACTTCATTAGTACCTTGTGCTGAAGACTGCAACTCTGTCGTGCTCTGAATATCCTGTTGGAAATGTCCATAAGTAACATAAGTCAATCACCTCCTAAAGGTGAAAAAGGGGAAATGCTAATACTGGAAGCAATAACAGTCAATTATGAGTGTTATTACCAAGAAAAAGCAGAGGCCTTGGCATTAACGAATGAATCATCTTGAAAGAACTGGTAACAATACCATGACTGGTACCACTATTGCTAAATAACATAGATCCATAAGGCCAAAGAAAGTGTCTTCAGCAGAATCTTATTTTCATATCTAAATGCACAGATTATGTGTTTACTCCAATATTCGTCTAGTTTATATAGAAATATTCCATTACCAAAAGTAGCAACAAAAATTATAGAAAATTTATGTTTTAATATGCAATGCACATTGCATTTGTTGGAATAACGCTTATATTCCACATGTGGCCAAAGGGCCAATATATATACATGTACAGGTCTGGCATATATGCAGGAAACCCCTCATACAATGGGGTAAATATACAGCTATGTAATACACATCTAACAGCATTATCATATCACTCTGTAATCTGCTGAATAAAAAATTTATGCACTTTCACCATTTAGTTAGATCAACCATAAAAAAGATAGTAGCAAGCAAACTCACCTGAGAATCCTTCATTGCAGCTTATGACATAAAAAGGAGCTAGTCCAACCTCAATTATCCTGATAGGAAAAATATATCAATGTTTATGCTGGAATGCATGTGAATGGTATCATATTGAAAGCAGGGTGAAAAGCTGAAAACAAACATAAAACCACCGCACTGGCTCTAAAATACTGTTGATGCAACTTCAACTACGAAATTGCCATATCAGCTATCTCAGTTTTCATTTTACTATCTCAGTTTTCATTTTAACACTAGAAAGCCAATGAACTTCACAGTTAATCAAATAATGAGAAAAAAACAGCATGGTAACTTAACAGAGAAAATCTAAGAGCTCCTTTAAGGTATGAGAAAACAAGCAGGATTGGTATTCTACTATGAATATGGCCCTCCAAAGTTCATAAGATGAAGCAAATATTGGCACTTCATCAAATTGGTAACACTAAAAGCAACAATATATTATCGTTTCTAGGCATCATAGAGAGTGAAAGCTAGACATGTAACCAATATTGCATTATCGCTATGTACATGTCCATGATGCATAAACAAGAACTTATCTTGTTGCAGGTTTCATCAAAAAGAACTTATCTACATATGTACTCAACGTGAGGTACATAGTATGAATACTCTTTTGAAAATAGAAAGAAACGTCTAACATAGGTTTGAAATTACTTATTAGCATATAACTAGCATGGCTAGTGAGGAAAGCAGTAGTGTCTCCAAGAAGAACCATTCAGCCGCTGCAAGACATCACTGAAATCGACATCTTAACTCCGACGTACTACAGATGAAAGCGAAATTTAATTCTTAGAAAATGTATTGGTTTTGTAACATATTAGTGTAGGAATATCACAGGATCTAGAAAGTGAAAGACAAAGATTAGAAAAAAAAAAGAACAGCATGCCTAATACTAAATTACTGATAGTAACAACTTACAATTAACTTAAAAATTAACATATCAGTCCACAATTAGTGCTAGTTGCGCAATTTTTTAAAAATACTATGAACTGCTAAGAACTTGGAAAAGGTAGGGAAACAAATAATAAATTTTATTTTAAAAAAATAAAGGGCCCCTAGTTACTTGGCCCAATGACCAGATACAATTACTTTAGTGCAACTCAGAAAGAAACAAATCCTCCTGCACCCTTAATACCAAGCGCACTAACTTCAGAAGGAATTTTTCTCCTAAGGGAAGAACTGTGCTGACAAAAAGTTTAAATTCCAAAGCAAGATTCCTACAGGGATTTCGACGAGCTGCAGTTTCAGGGAGGAACAAGAGTTCCACTTACAATTCGTCCCAGAATCTAATCCCAAACCAAGATTCCGACTTTACACATGAAGAGGGAAGTAAAAAGGCGCGAAACGGAAGCAAGTACCCATTTTATTCTCCCAGCAATTACGAAGAAAGGAAGAACAGCAAAAGCCCCACAAATCTTTTGAACAATTCCAGCAGATTCGAACTCCAAATCCGGAAACCCACCAAAAACGGAATAAAATTCGCCGCTCAGAAGAACACATCCAACAGCCCACCGATTCCACCCAAGAAATCCAAGAAAACTTCCTAGAAGAAATCCGCGAAACCAAGATTACCTGAGAGCACCTGAAGATCCCCAGGAGGAGAGGTGGGAGAGGACAATTCTTGTGGAGCAGCTCAATCTTGGTCTGCTCGCTTCGCTTGGTGAAGGCCGAAGGGTCTCAGCGCGTGTCTGCACCAGGAAGAGGAGCAAAACCTTTTTAAACATCCAATTATTTCCGTCTCCGTAGACAGCGACAAGCCATGGCTTATATATATATATATATATATATATATATACACACACACACACTAGTTAGAGCCCTGTACTTTACAATTAAGTTATTAAAATGATAAGACGGAATTTACTGTTTAGCTAACTTCACACATGAAACAAATAAGACCAGAAATTATCTTCTCACTTCTGTTGACTAGAGCTGATAGAAGAAGAATTTCTCTGATGTACGGCATCTTACTCAAAAAAGCCTAAGGTAAATCCTACAACCAGATAGCAGCATACAGTAAAGGATTTCTCAGTCTATTATGAGTTGAAAATATATTAATAGAACAGTATTTTGTAAAACAACAAATTCATTAATAGAACAACAGTCATTCAAAAACTTTATAGTACCATTGTATATTCAACAAAATTATAAGTCAACTACTTAATAGGGCAATTCAATAGATGACAAGATATAGTGAAAAAAGAAAGACAAGGAGCATTCAAATCATTAACTCATAGTGAAAAAAGAAAGACAAGGAGCATTCAAATCATTAACTCGGGTGATGTAATTCTACTTCATACCATGCCACTAGAGCTTCTTAGAGCACCAACCACAGAAGCAGCACAAAATGAATTAGTGTGTGCATGTGAAAAAAAAAATTCTCGAACTCCGCAGGAGAGCTGCGTGTCATTTCATTAAGAAGAAAAAAGGATACAAAAGGGAGGGGAGGAAGAAACCACCTCCCAGGAACCCCAAAAGGGGGCTTAACCAAAACAAAAGACTAGAAAACAAAGAAAAGGAAACACGACCAGAAGCCTAAAAAGCCAAGAACCTAGGAATCTTGGACCCACGACCTAGCAAGGAACTCATGCAAGGCTGAGGCCCCTGCCAAACACCAAAGATTACTTTTATTGGCCACAGATTGGAGCAACACCTCCACGACAGGCCTAGCACCTTCAAAAACACAAGCATTGCGGTGCTTCCATAGCTCCCAAGCTACTAAGATGATCAGACTATTGAGGCCTTTGCGCGACTCCCTCGAAACGCCTTTGATGGTGCCGCACCACCAACCAGCGAAACGGGTATTGGATCTTTGAGGAGCAAAATTCAGCAGGCCCAACTTTTGAAAAATCAGGGTCCAAATCTGCCGGGCGAACACACATGAGATGAATGTGAAAAAAAATCAAAACTTGAATCAGCTGACATGTCCAAGAATCACAGTTTATACAGAATAAATTTATCAGATATTGTCAAAGAGACAAAAAAGAGAAAGAGGGTCAGTATTGCAATGCTTCCGGTCTTAATCTTCATGTCATATAGATATTTTAGGAAAAACATACTTTATGAACTAAATGATGCTCTGAACATCATAAAATTTAATCCCAAATGAGCTATGTATTAGTTGGTTCAAGTTATTCAAGCATTAAATCAGTGTCGTAACACAAACAAAAGAGAGCAATCCAAATTGTGTAAACCATTCCATGGCACATACCATTTCCAAATACTACAGTTCTAACCGAAAGAAATACACACGGCAACAAAAGGTGGAGTAGGACTGTGTGAAAACTTGACATTAGCTAACAAAGCCCAATTCAACCACTATTTTATGCAACTACCAAATTGACCAGTTGATTACACCAGTGCGGTACAGAATCCTGCAAAATGAATCAGAAGAACAGAACTTACTTGGTTACTAGCAAGCTCGGTCATACCTCTATGGTCACATCAAATGAGAAGGACACCTTCATTGGCCACACAAGAACGAAATATCATGTAAGCACAACTAATCCCTTGAAGTACACTTTTACGAGCTTATAAAGAATCGATGGGTGCATTGTTCGCATTTGCAGGGAGTTGAACACAAAAGTGGAAGTGGGTGCGCGGCGAGTGCAGCCGCTGGCATCTCCGAGAAGCATCTGGTGCGGACCTACAATGTTGTTGCTTCTCTTAGCGTAAGGCGAGCACGAAACAAAGCAAAGGAAGGCGCATATGTACCCAGCTTAGAAGGCTTCATAAGATTCTGCGGTTGTGCTCGTGGAGGGGGACCCCGTCGTCTGCGGGCGCCTTCTCGAACTGGAGGAGAAGGAACCTGAGCACGGTGGGCATGCATGCGAGGAGCTCGTGTGTGAACCTACACCACGCAGTGGCGTCGACCCCTGTGTTGCTGCTCTGGTCCTGCGCCACCTCCTTGGGGAACATGGTGAGCAGCTCTAGCACGACGGGGTCAGGAAGGTGCCGCATCTGGGCGAAGAGCCCGTCCACGCATCCGGGCGAGTGCCGCGAGGGCCAAGCAGATCTGCGTGAGCAGCCACAGGGGCCCCAAGCAGAACCGGCGTGCGGATAGGAGGAGCCGTCGAGGAGTGGTGCGCCGGGGGGGAGCGGAGCATCAAGGAGCGGTGTGCTGGGGTGGGGGAGCGGTGCGCTAGGAGACTGATCTTCCGGCGAAGCATCTGGGCGGTGAAGAAGAGGAGGTCGGCGAGAGGGGCGGGAATTAGATGCATACCATAACATCAAATTGTTCAGGCTTTGCAACAAGTTGCATGCAGCAGTTGTCAATAGTGATTTCATTATATAGATTACCGCGGCCACAAATTATGATGAACTCAATTCTACGCATGTTGAGCTAACAAGCTGACGACATCACTACCATAACAAATAAATCATGTAATCTACTCTAACAGTAGCAATTTTGCAATAGGAAACTCTCGTCTCATCCATGGACTAACTACGATCTGTAAAATCTACCAACAACATAATCTGTACCAGTAATAGCAGTCATGAATTCCATCAGGTGTACGCTTGCTATGTTGTAAGAGCTAGTCCATTCGGTATGGCTTAAATAAACTTGCTACTCGCCTATTTCTATCTTTTATATTTGGTGATTTTTAGTCTTGATGGTGACGTATTTTTTTTTAACGTTCATATGAAATCTGACCATCAGTATATAAACTTGATCTCCTAATAATTATTATAGTTATCATAATACACATCCGAAAGAATAACAACGTCGAGCAACCTGACATGCACTTTTCAAGAGAAATACTTTATTAAATACTATAATTATCAAACACATCGTGGTTTTTATCAATACTGTGAAAAACTGCGGTATTCACGAACTGTACTATCTCGTGTACTTTAGAAACTGTGGTATTTTAATACTGTGGTCTTCAAATGCTATAGCATCCAAACAGGATCTAAGTAGCATGTAACATATTTTTATTTGCTTCCTCTTCAGTTTTAGTTTTTTACAGACGACCCTATTTTTTTCAGTTTGGCGCAAAGTTGAAGCAGTTTATCACAATGTTATCGCAGATAATCAAGGAGAGAGTTAACTATTTGATGGGTGTCGCTTTATCGCGGACGTCCGCTGGCCTGCCTGACGCCTCCTTCCGCAAGACCCCCAGAACCTCCTTTCCCACCGGCCCGCCGGCGAGCTCGCCACCACTAGAAATTTAGAGCTTTCAATCGAAAAAAATCGACACTTTTGACTCGAATTTTTTGTGACTTTCAACACAATTTTCAACTTGAGAAAACCCCAACTTCCAACTCAGGTGCGAACCTTCAAATCGAGATACGAAAACTTTCAATCCCAAATCGCAAGCTTTAAACTAGAGAGGTCTCAAACCTTCACCTGGGTGTAAGCAGAGACAGACACCGGCGACCCTCACCGGCGGCGCCGTCGACCCTCACCGACAGCAGCACCGTCAGAGGCACCAAGTGCCCATTGGAGGTGTGTCTATGGGCATTTGGAAAGTCGCACGAGGCAATACACGAGCTGCGCGCAACACAAGAGATGCTTCCAAGTAGTGCGAGTAGAGAGGCCCCGTAATTTTAAGGAGAAAATTGATATTATGCCACTCCTTTGGAGTGGCTTCGATAAAATACCACTCTCTAGATGGTAATTGCTAAAATGACATCCAATACATGATCAACTCTATAATTTGCCATTTTAGGGGTTTTAGCCATTTCTTTTTCATTTTTTCCTCCAAAATTGCATAGGAAATATCCATAATACCCTCCTTTTAGCCCTCCTCTTTGTCTCCGTTCGATTCATATCCTTTTAGCCCTACACAATTGCACTCAAGATCGTTTCACATGAACAAGGATAATGGTAAAACGAGAGTCATTTTCATTCCCAGTATCGGATGATTGCTGCAACAGTTCACTACGAAGGCCCCCTTTGTAATACGGGGAAATTTTTTCGGTTCTTACATGAACTGTTTCCATATAACATTCCTACAAATTTTTTATGGAATTCCCGTGTCCCAAACGAGCATAAATATTACCATAGTTCAATTGAGAGCCGAATAAACTGCATTTGTCGACAACTATTATCAGTACAGCTGAAAGATGTGCATGTAGTACGTACCTCAGCGGCGACGGTCTGCTGGCCTCTCCAGCCGCCGAGGAACTCCCTGATGGACGCCTTGGCGGCGTCGGCGCTCCGCCGGAACTTGGCCCGCCGATTGAGTCTCCAGCATATGAATTGAACGGAGACAAAGAGGAGGGCTAAAAAGAGGGTATTATAGACATTTTCTATGCAATTTTGGAGGAAAAAAATAAAAAAATGAAAAAGAAATGGCTAAAACCTTTAAAATGGCAAATCATAGAGCTAATCATGTATTGAATGGCATTTTAGCAATTACCATTTAGAAAGTGGTATTTTATCGAAGCCACTCCAAAGGAGTGGCATAATATCAATTTTCTCAATTTTAAGATAGGTATTCAAAATTATAAGAATATTATTTAATAGAAAATATAAAGATCTATAATAGTAAAAACTAAAGTATAATTATACAAGAGACAATATCTCAAATAATATAAGAAAATTATAAAATTACGGAAACATTGTTGGCCCAACTCAGTATGTTTTTACCGCGATTTGGCCTAACAAGCAGCCAATTTCTTATTCAAATTTAATTTCACGTACCTATGTACATTTTTCTAGTGCCTCTTAGCTTAACCTACGCTTGTAGCGTGCGCATTAGGTTTTTTTCCTTCACTTTTGTCTCATCCAACATTTCTAGTAAATTATAGAAGAAGGTGACAATGATACATGCGTAACGTAAATTACACACTTTACATACACTTCTCCCGCGGTCAACTAGTCATCCTACGAGTAGGAGTGGTGGAGAGTGGAATAATAGTGAAGGAGGAAAAAGTTTTGAAAATTTTTAAACTAAATGTTGCAGGCACTATAACCATCCCCAATATATTAGTGACACAGTAACCCTATATATCTTAGTCTAAGTATTGCACAAAACCACGTGTATTTCTAATTGAATGATCATATGGGAAGGTTAATGGTTTTATTATGATGAACTATTGTTATTTTGGAGGAATAGAAATTTGGAATTTGCAGATTTGCAGATTTTTCTGAACAGTTTGCAGAAATAGATGATTTTAGAAAAATTGAGTCATGTGATGATTTGGTGACCTAGGTTAGTAGTTATCGGTTTTATAAGATATGTTATCTCTAATGTGGATCAAGTTGTGAAGAACTTGTGCCCGAAAATAATTTCTTTGTCTTTGGATATACATGGTCGCTTGAAGTCAATTATGGTTAACGACGAAAATCAGAACTACGCTTATGACCATAGAGGAGCCGAGGCCTAGGACGATCAAGAATGCCGGGTGAGATGGATGAGCTCAAGCATGACACAAGGAAGGCAAGAAATGTTAAAAGGAAGTTTGAGCGATGGATTACACCATGTGGCTTGGTCGATCCAAGTAAGATGTGGTCCAGTGGAACCAGAACATGAGAGACTTACTGATGCATGGTAAGCCAATGGTGCACCTACACGTGGCAAGCATAGTGATTGCTTTCAATAGAAGGAGATGACTAGATCAAGAAAAGGTATTATGGTAGTTTGACCAAAATACCGGAAACTACCTTATAGCAAAACCGCAGTGCTTGAGCAGCGTTTAGGAAAGCGGTTTAAGTCAATAGGAAGTTGAGAAGATAAAATTAGATCAATATTAAGGACTTAGCGGATTCAGACTTATACGCTTTGAAAGGTGTGCATAAGTGTAGTGTGTGAGTTAAAATCCGTGTGTGTGGAATTATCAGGTTTTTCTATATATGATAAGTGGATAGTATCCACTAAGAGTTAGATGTGGCTAGCTAGCCTATCTATTTAATGGGATGGGATAGAGACTTGTAATTAACTATTCAACTATCCTCTTCTGAGATCAAATGTTCATGAGTTATAGGGTTAATGTTTGAGAGAAGTTGAGTATTGTGGTGTGTGTTTTTGTCCTCCAACTAGAGTGACTATAAAATCTTCATTCTTAAGTAGCAATATACCAATATTTATTTATCTCCATAGATCTATCCTGTATTGATTAATTTGCTCTTGATTTGATTGATTTTTGCTCTTCTCTCTTCCCTTTTTAATCTTGTTATGCTAAGAACTTGTAAAAGATGGAGATATTATCTAGAAATCAATCTCCACCTATCTAGACATTGGCAAGTTCCTGAAGAAACTCAGTTTTTGCTTTTTTTTTGGTATTTCTGAGTGATTTCTTGATCCAGCTATTTCTACCTCGATTTCTTTGGTGTTCTAGCTTGCTGTGATATGTGGGAATATATCTTAAGTTATCTTATCCATCATTTACCTATAAGCAAGTCATATTCATTATTTTTTTGACCCTTTTTGGTGTAATATTCTTTCAACAAAAAAATATCGTGTATATCAAATTTCAAGTGATTTAGAGTTTTGCTTTAAGAGTTAGCTTAATTTTAGGTTTTATATCCGTTTTGGTGCAACGGAGCTTCATGAACTAAAAGATCCCAATTCTCTCAAGTTCTTTCATGATTTCTTTTATTGAAATAGGTTCTTAAGGTCATGATTTAGCCTTAATTTAAGTTTCAAATCTTTTGGATCGACGGATCAAAAATTTCATAAATTTTATTTTTGAAATAGTGCTAGTGAAAGACTGACGATGGCAACAGAGGGGTGAATGATGTTTCAAAATTTTTCTCCAAATATTCACCAATCCTTGACATCAATAATTACAGAGCTATGAAGATTAGAATGGAAAGCCACGGCAAAAAAAATAGCAATTTGAGACGCTGAAAACCCATGAAAAATTAGCAAGAACGAAACTATCGCAGTTGTAATTGCGGTACTACCGCTTGCTATAGTAACTGTGGTACTACCTCTACAGTAATCGCTGTACTTTCGCTGCTATAGTAAAATAATGGTGAATAGCATTTTCAGCATGATTTCAAAAACCAAAATCAAGAGAACTTTTGATCCATAGATCCACATGATGTGAAATTTTGCAGGGATCTTCTCCAGGGTATTGTGAATATATTCCAACAAACAGCCGAGAAAATTATGGCCAAAAGCTATGATATTTTTTAGTTTGTTGGAAGGTTGCACTAAAACCAAGCCAAAACTAAAATTGGTGAATACAACTTGCTCGTGGGATGAAGATGACCAAGAGGAGTCTAGATGTATTCCCATACGCCACAGTAAGTTAGTTTATTATAGAAACCAAGCCAAAAAACTTCGGATCAAGAGATGGACCAACAAGGCCAAAGTCAAGCAAAACCGAGTTTTCTCATGAATGTTGCTATCAAGCTGCCTAGATGGGTTTAGATATATTCCCAAGGATTATCTCTATCTCTTATACATTCTTGGCATAGCAAGATCATAAGAAGGAAGAGAGATCAAAACCAACTAAATGTCAAGCACATCAATAAAAAATAAGAGAGACTCAAGAGTTACACAAAGATTGGTATATTGCTTACTTGAGAAGGTAGGTTTTACAGCCATTCCATCTTAGAGGACAAAGATTACCGAAGGTGCTCACTCTCAAACCTAAGCCCTAGAGAAGAGAGCACAAGAGATGGGTTGAATAGTTAACCTCACATGTCTCCATCTCAACCCTCTTTTATAGGTGGGCAACTAGACACCTATTCACCTTAGTGGATACTATCCACTATTATAATGGGTGAACCTGTTAACCCCAACCACACGAGTTTTACTCACACAAGATCACTTATGCACACTTTTCAAAGCGCATAAGTGTGCATCTGCTAAATTCTTAGCCTTATCCATCTTGATCAAAGGAACTCCACCTTGACCTAAACCGCTCTCAAATGCATTGCTCATGCGTTGCGGTTTTGATCCAAGATGGTTTTCGGTATTTTGGCCAAACTACCAAAATACCCTCTATTGACCCGGTCTTCATTTTCCATTGTAAACAATCGCCATACTTACCACGTGTTGGTGCACAACTAGTTTGCCATACGTCGTCAAGTCTGTCATGTCCCGATTCCACCGAACTATGGCTCACTTGGCCCATGCAAGCCACATGGCACTATCCTGCCATTTGAACTCGCCTTCAACATTTCTCGCCTTTCTCGTGCCATGCTTGAGCTCACCGTCTCATCCAGCATCCTCGATCGTTCTAGGCCTCAACTTCTTAATGGATGGGTTGGATGGTTAACCTCACATGTCTCTATCCCAACCCCCTTTTATAGGTGGGTAACTAGCCATCTATTCACCTTAGTAGATATTATCCACTATACTATGCGGAAACCCGTTAACTCCACATGGGTTTTACTCACACAAGATCACTTATGCACGTTTTTTAAAGTGCATAAATGTGCATCCACTAAATCCTTAGTTTTGATTTGCCTTGATCAATCCAGCTCCACCTTGATCTAAACTGCTGTCCAATACATCACTTATGCACCGCAGTTTTGATTTAAGATGATTTCTGGTATTTTAGTCAAACTACCAAAATACCCTCCGTTGACCCGGTCATTAACTCCCATTGCAAGCAATCGCCATGCTTACCACGTGTAGGTGCACCACTAGCTTGCCACGCGTCACCAAGTCTTTCCCGTCCCAGTTCCACCGAATCACGGCTCACTTGGCCCATGCAAACCACATGGCTCCATTCCGTCGTTCGAACTCACGTTCAACATTTCCCGCCTTTCTCTTATCATTCTTGAGCTCACTGTCTCACATGGTATCCTCGATCGTTCTAGGTCTCAACTGCTCCATGAGCCTAGCCCCGATTCTCACTGTTGACCACAGTTGACTCCAAGTGATCCTGTACATGCAAAGACAAAGAAATCATTTTCAGGCACAAGTTTTTCATAACTTAACCTACATTAGTCAGGACATGCATCATGCAACCTTAATCCAATGACCCAGGTTATCCAAAGTTGATCCATGACTCAATTCCTCAAACCCTTATTTTTCTAGAAAGATCGGAAGTACCACACTTACCACGCCGGTATTTTCGCACTACAGTACTACCACTCTCCAACGTGGTACTTCTGCACCTTGCAAACGCGAGCTGGACCTTGGAAAAAAATATTTCGCTGCTCAAACTGGAACTACCATTCGAGCGGAACTACTGTGCTCACAACGTCGGTACTACCGCATAAACACTTGCGGTACTTACGATTTTCCTGATATTTCTAGAAAGCAACTCAAATCAAATGCACTCTTTGCAAACCCACTTTATCACGCTCTAAAATTTGCAATGGTTCATCACAATAGTATCATAGATATTCTCACATGGTCCTTCAGCTAGATTTACTGTTTATTGGGGGCTAAAATTATTGTAGCACCGAATGTTTTTAAAGTTTTTGGACATTAATTTTCATAACTTCTTATAGCTATTGAAATGAAGAATTATTAGAAGAAATTTAAAAGCATCATTCATCCTCTTCTATTACCATACCGATTCTACACTAATACAAGGCAGGAGCTCCTTGTTGGCGGCCATGCCAAGCTCAGCGGCCACAGTTCCCACCACTTTCTTGCCCATTGTTGTATCAGAAAATGGCGACGGCTTCGGGCTATCCCTGTCCCAAATTATCGTCGAGGATTTCCTCTTTTTGCTCAGCGACGGGGCCGCTATCCCCGTCACGGGCTCACCCTCCCTACTTGTGAGGCTTCTATCGAATTACCTATGGTTTTGTGCAACGTTTTGGTAACAATAATTAATATTATGTGCCACACATATATATAACATAGCAATGTACAAGTGGTTTTGTACAACATTTAGGTACAATAACTGGGATTATATGCCACTTGCCAATAGACCTAGGGTTTCTAAAATTTTTGCTACAATAATTTGGGTTTTCCGTCCCTTATGAGACACCTAAGGCCAGTCTCAGTGGGGGTTTCATAGAGTTTTATGGGCATTAAATACGCTGACATGGCACTGTATTGATGAAGAGAGAGATGATAAAAGTTTCATGGGAGTAGAGAGAGTTTCATGGGGATGAAACTCTTCTGCACTGTTTCCAAAATATAGGTGTGTTGGAAACTGGGACATGAAACTTCCACTGAGACTGGCCTAATGGGTCTTCTGTAAGCTTAGTGACGTACAATAAAAAAATATCATATAAAGCGCATAAACTACAAACACAAACACATGTATCATACCACTTCTTAAAAGAAAAAGAAGGCATCAGCATTTTTTGGATTGTAAGGGGGTGTTTCGGACCAGCGCTTACAGGCTGTGGGGTACAATTTCCTTCCCCATGTAACCTCATTTTCGTTAATTGAAACCTATATGAACTAAAAGTGCCCATTCGAAAGGCACATCACGGGCATATTTTCGTAACTTTCTGACCACAATCACGTCGTGCGTGACTAAGCACACAGCTCCTGAAAGATTAGCTTGAGATTGAAATTAATGGTTTTCGTTAAAGCTCCGTACCACCAATAAATTATGAAAACGTTAGGATCCTGCATGTGATTGTGACAAACTCATCATCTCTTATTGTGGCTCGATTAGAAAGATGTGCTAGTCCATTAACAATTCTCCGTATCTCTTGATCAAGAACATGATTTCCATGGGTTGCTAGCTGCTACACGTTCATTGGCAACGCAAGATTACTAGGATATGCCTTTAATTTAAGGCTTGTTTGGAATATGAGATTTTTTTCTGATTCATATGGGATTTTAACTATTTTTTTAAAAAAATTCTTGTGAAATTCCTATGAAGTTCATGTGTTCAACCAAGTCCTAATCCTACTCCGAGTCATAAAAATCAGTGCATTACGCTACACAGAGAGAAACACAGATAGACGCATGAAAACGGAACACACGATCGAGTTGCTTATTCGAGATAGCAGCGAGTGATCAATCGACAACACACTAGTGTGAATGCTGTTTGGTGCATGTTAGAGGCTGTCTGTGTCCAACAAATGTTTCAGCAGATGTGGTTGCTTACGATGGCCATCAACCGCACATATCTCTCTCGTCTCTCTCTGAAAACAACGGCGGCCTAGCCGTTTCCCGTGAAAAATCTCCGCGAGGCTCCGCGAAGCGCGACTGATGGCAACAATGGCCACGACACCCGTGCACTGCAGCCTCGCTGTGCCTGGAATATGTTGGTCCCGTTCAATCGTTTTCGGGGAGACTAATGGCGATCTTGGATAGCTATGCAAGGTGTGCTGTGTGTGCTTCCGGACTACTACTGGTCAAGGGAGGGAAAAATGACCAGCCACTTGACATGTACTGATTTGTGAGGTGTTTCTTTGCCTGCCCTGTCAATTCATCACGTCCTCCTCTCAGCCGTCAATTATTAGTTACTACTATAGGTGCAAATTAAACTCTAGTTTACGATGTTTACTGATGATCGTTAGAGCTGTTAAATTGAAAAGAATCAACCTCTCATGCATCTAATTAACCAAGCAAAATTATAGTACTTCCGGGCTGAATCACCTGTGTGTTTTAGCTCGATGCATACGGATTAAGCGAGGAGTTAATATCACTGTACATTTGTGCTTACCTTCATTTTTTTCAATAGTACGGTAAACTCTTGTGTGGTAAAAAAAAATGATATAAGGGCTTCACAAACCATTACGTACACTTTGCAGCCGTTCATGTTCGCGGAGTTGCAAACTGTGGCTAGGGCCGCCTTGGGTCCAACCATGCATGTCAGGCCAACTCAACCATCTCAATTATTAAGCTCAAGAACAAAAGCATGTGCTGGCTAGGAAAAGAGCTGCTACTTCTAGTATAGCAAGGGAATGGCCAAAAACGGATTTGAT
Source organism: Dendrocalamus latiflorus (assembly GCA_017311315.1). NCBI lineage: Eukaryota > Viridiplantae > Streptophyta > Magnoliopsida > Poales > Poaceae > Dendrocalamus > Dendrocalamus latiflorus. Next base: position 9,022,610 of record CM029664.1, read on the forward strand.
TCGTTCGGGGACCAGCATGTGTTAAAGACTGTTAGCTTAAGCTTTAAACAAAGAATTCAATCAGAATAGCATTCCTCCAAAAAAAAACCTCCAATGATTAATTCTGGTGCAACAAAACCTAGTACCCGACAGGAGATGCTCTCATGGCGTCCACGCAGCGTCATACTCATCCAATGCGTGGTCCTGGCACGCACTCACATGACCTCTTCAGCTAGCTGCAATTATTGGAAAAGAACTAGCCACTGCATTACGCAAGTCGACACTGTTACTGTGTACTGCATTACCTTTTTTTACATAGGAAATTTAAATATGAAAAATTAAAAATATATATAACTGAGCAATGATATGTGCGTAATAGATGAATACCAAAATTTAAACATCAATAGATAGAATGGTTAACTCATAACTATTATACCATCCTATCAATAGGTGTTTCTAAAGTACCAGCTGCTCGGTTTAACTCATAGTATGGTATAGATAAGCCAGGACGAGCTCATCAAGGTTTTGCTTATTTCGATTTGAGCTTCTAGTTTATTATTTTACTATTTCTAAATTTTATCTTTTTCTGATTTTTTTTGGCTTTTTTGCTGATTCTTTTTCCCGTATTTATTTACATTGTCCGTGATAGATTAACCTGTTTTTTATTTTTAATTTTTTTAAATTTAGTTACACCAAATAAATTACCATTAGTTATAGTGTAATTTTAATCAGCTATAGTATAATTTGAACTATAAGACAGCTTATTTTAACTCAATCGAGCGACGCCCAGATCTCCAGAGTCAAACCAAGAGATGCATTCCTATGCACGCAAAGCAACGCAACACATGCAAGGCGTCATGAGTGAATCATCATGCGATGCAAGGTGGGGGCGCGCACGGCACGGCCAGTACCGAAGCGGACGTGGTGCACAGGCGCTGTGGATGCGGCCCCCGCCGGACCACCCGGTCACCCACCCCCACCGATCGTTTCGGAGCAACGCAGCGTTCCTTTCTTCCCAACCCGAGGTAGACGACGACAACGTAACAAGCGATAAGTTTCAAGAATTACGTCTCGCGAAAAGGCAGACGGCAAACGGATCCTACTACTGCCAGCCCTTGCGGCTCCTCAAGAGACCAACGCGAAAAAAAACAAAGGGACGATGCGAAAGATGGATCGAGAAGTGACCTTGATGTTGTTCCTTCTTCTCTCTTGCGTGCTTGGTCTTTGCCCCTATTTTTTTTTTAGCTCCCTTTTTTTTTTCCTTGTCGCTGAAAGTTAAAAGCGAAACATCAAAACGGAGCGGTATTTTAATATAGATTTTTCAAACAATTTTTGGAATATAAAATTATGTATATCATCTATATGATATCTTCGCCGTTTACTGCCATGTTAAAAAAAACCTAACAAAACACATTAGATACAGCTGAAAGCTATAATCACAATCCTAAAGAACAGCCAGACTATTTGTTTTGCATCGAGCATGAGAGATTCCCGTGGCCGTTGAGATAGACACGTAGAGAGAGAGAGAGAGGATATCGGGCCCCGCATGTGCATGTCAGCGGGCATGTGGCCATGGCAGATGGGATCCGGCGGAGAGCGACATGAAAACGAGACGGACCAGGACGACTTGGCAGGCCCTGCGGCCGTACCGCATGTGGGCTCCTCTCCCCCCGACGGCAAACTGTTGATTTTCCGGGTGATTTCCTGTCATTTCAGCGCCCCCGGCCGTGCCAAACTGTCGTTTGCACATCTTCATCCCGGTACAGCGCTAGTTCGGCCTCTTCGCAGGACAAGGACGTGATCGGCCCATTGTAGCGGAACAGGGAGGGATGATTCATTCATGTCTCGTCTTTTCTTTTCTTTGAACACCAGAGAAACGATGATATATACTACTATTTCTATGGCTGGAGCGTTCTGTTATGTTAGCGAGAAAAGTTACGCTTTCTTTTAATTGATTAAAATCAGAGTTCATAAGTTATATATATATATATATATATATATATATATATATATATATATAATTACAATTATTATATGAACGTGTTATAGCTATCGTGTAAACATGTTAACATTGAAAAGATAAAGCATCGTACATACAGAAAGCCGAGGAGTTTTCTGTCTAACATATTAATTCTGGGGTTAGCCGAGAGAGTCTTGAGCAATAGCGTAATTTGCGACGCAACGTGAAACAAGGAAGTTAGACCGTGCGAGATAATTGCAGGGAAGAGCGCGCTTCCGTTCAGAAGAGAAGATGCAGCTAGGAACGGAAGGAAAGGCGTGGCGGGCCGGGGCGGGCTGGCGGCGTCGTGTATGTGTTGGCCGCACCGAGCAGCGTCAGTTGGCTCCGCCGGCAAGTGGCGCGAGGGCAGCGAGCGAGCGAGCGAGCGTGGCCACCACGGGCATCATTCATCCGGGGAATGGACGGATCCGGCCTGTGGGTCCGCAAAATATGCTCGAGACGACGTCTCCCGAAAGGGATTCTACTTTGGCCCGTTGCATTGCGAAAACCGCCCCTAGGAAAAAAAAAAGATATACTACTTTGTTCAGTAATATGTATGTATATATATATATGTATGTATGTATGTATATGAAGTCTTTTTTCTACTTCCGGAACCGGGTGTAGTTACTCCTATTATATCTTCCGTTGATCATCCTCGAGATACTCCTATACCGATCGAATTTGTGGATCCACTGGATATCCATTAGTAAGCTAACTAACCAATTATTTCAATTAAATAATAAGTAAACTGATTAATTAGCGCAACAAACTGCATTATTCTCTCAGTTGCATGCACACGTGATAGAAGTGGCTAACAAATCAAGTAGTGAGTAGTATGTGGTATCATCATATTAGGATTGAGGGAGTATCTGCACTTTATGAATGGAAGTATATCCACTTGATTTATGCATGGGAGTATGTGGGCGGAGTAGTATATCATCGTATTTGGATTGAGGGAGTATACCACTTTTTTAGGGACCTTTCCCTATTCAATTTTTTAGACTAAAAAGGGAGTACATCTGTATTTTTCTACCCATATGTAGTACTAATTCACAAGGTATATATGTGTTCCATTAATGGAGGGAGTATATGTTCATCTGAGGGAAGTATGTACAGGCAGGGAGTATGTATCATTTGAGGGAAGTAGTACACGGAGGGAGTATGTGATCTTAAAAGGGAGCATGTAGAAGAAGGGAGTATGTGATCTTATAAGATGTGTATTTACAAGGCATATATATGCACAAGATAAATTCATCTGTATAGATTGTTGGCTTGTTAGTAGATTTTCCTAAAACAAATTCACATGCTACTATGCTAGCCCCTCCTTTAAAACTGATGCCAAGTAATTGGCTTAGCCCTTGCCGATGACATTAGGTAAGACCGTAAGAGTATTCACGTCCGTCGACGCAGACGATGCACAAACCTGGGAAGCGTTGCAATGGTGTAGGATGCATTCCTGCATGCATGGCAGTTAACATGGTCAGACTAGCCACGGGAAAACTCTGGAAAGTTTTGAAACACCTAACATGCATGGTGGTATATAGTTTAGGAAAGGAAGTATGTCAAGATTAAAAGAACACGTATACTCCAGTGAGCAAAACAAGAGTATAAAGCAAGTATATCAATGGAAAAGTTACATACTAATATACATTAAGAATGTACTAGTCGATGAAACACAACCATTCTTGTTTGAAACCTGTAATATACTCCTTTTCATTGCATAAAGAAATTTACGGGGCAGAAATTAAGTACATCCTATGAGAGCTATCGACTAGAAAAAGAAGTATATGTTGCTCTCTCTCAAAAAAGGAAATCCAAAAGGAGTACATATACCGCTCCCAAAGAAAATCCAAAAGGAGTATATACATCAGATAAAAGCTCACATTGATCTAAAACCTAGGGAGCATCACGAGTTTAGCAAAAATAGATGGGAATGTATCGATGCAAAATATAGGATAGCTGACAACTAGATCTTATGTACCTTTATCCTGTACCATTCAGGAACAGCATCATCGAAGAGATGCGCGCAAGCCATGCGGCCATGGAGTCATGTAGGAACATGTCCGCGGCTACTTCGTCAGTTCGACGGGCAAGCGATATTATAGGAGATCGTTAATCTGGGAGTATGTGTCACTCGTTGAGATCACGAGTAGTCCTGGCGACGGTGATCCGCGGGCTCCCTCGAGTCGATTGAAAATGTCGTGATTGAGAGAGAGTGTTTCAAAAGGAATTGAATCCTGGTAATAAAGGAACGGTTTCCAGTAGTATGGGTTGGATTTTACAAACAAATCCACTAGCGTCAGCTCAAATAACCATTAAGACGCACGAATCTTGGAACAGTGCAGACGGTGGATAGAGAAGGAGTAGTTACACCTGGGAGTAACCAGTATTTTTTCCTATATATATTATATATATTGGCTGGAATTTTTCACTCCAAGTGTACTTACAAGCCGTTCGGTTCATTTCACGCCACAGATTAAATTGCGGAAATCCATAAGTAAACCTACTTCGGGATGTTGGATCTCGAACGGTGAAATTTAGCAACATGAGGTATGTGGCGGAGCTTGAGCTTAAAATTTGAGGAGGGTCAACACTAGATGGTGTATGAAATTATCTATCAAGATAGGATCATTTTAAAGATGAATCGTCAAAATACCTTAAATACTACTATTTATCCTATAAAATTATTATAATTATTGGGGGTTGGGGGGGGAGGGCCCAATCAGTGACGGAGCTGGAGCAAAATGGAGGGGGTGCACCACTTCAAAACGAATGGGCTGGACAGGGCGAGTGAGGGTGTTTTTTGAGCTAAGGGTACACCATATTGGGCCAAGGGGGTGCACAAAGGGTGAATATTTACTAGTAATAACTAAATTTTGTTTCGGAACCGGGTTCCTGGGAACCTCCTCCGGCGCATGTGCCTCCGCCCCTGGGCCCAATGAAGCTCCACCACTGTCCACTGTGGATTTGGACTACCCATTGAGGGTACAAACATATAGCTCACGGTGTAGTAAAGGCGTGAGCAGCCGCTGCATCGCCGCTTTTCTGATTCACCGGCTTGGCGACCAGCCGCTGCTAAAGCGGAGGGTATTGTAAAGGCGCGAAGGCTAGGCAGCAATACAGGAGCGCGGCAGGAAGGGCGCCAAATGAAGCCAAAAGCCATGTGCGCCATCATGAGTAATTAAATTATTCACTGTGTAACAGATTTGGACATGTGGCCTGGCCCAGGCCGAGGCGGTTGGACTTAGCCGAGGTTCGCCTGTGCTGGGAACTCGACCCAAGAGTAGCCAGAAAGGCAGAAACCAAGTTCCCCTATCGTTCTTCGTGTTTCCAATCTACCTTTGATTCTCCCAATTTCTATCCGAAAATCCCAAATCGTTCTCAGGAACGTTACACGCGCGTAGCAGTGCAATGGCGTCGTCACCGACCTCAAGTCCTTCGGCATCATCCACCTCGGCTACGGCATCAAGAAGCTCGACGGCCGCCACCTCCAGGTCCGCCCCAATTCGCCGCTCTTTATGTACATACATACTGTCTTAGTGTAGTCTTCTCCTACTCGCGTGCTGCGCCTCGTGAGCGCGCGGAGTGGTGACGATCTGATGCGTTCGGCTAGATTGATGCGCTTGATCGAAGCGTGTTCGACGAAATGCCTAAGTAGGCACGAGTGTTTGGGGGTGGGGGGGGGGGGTTCTTGGCGACGGGTTGGTACATTTAACATGCTCGATGAAATGCCCAAATAGGTTTGGCCATAGGCTGCCTGTTACAGTGGTCGTGGCCATTGGCCTTGGCGTGCTCGACAAAATGCTCTAGCAAATGTGTTAGTGCGGTTTTGATCATTCTTTTGATCGGAGCTAGTGTTTTAAGTGAGTCAGGAACTCTGGATTGCGCTGGTCGGGTGGCTCAGAGTACAGATGTGCAGCATGAAATGGTTTATATTCTTTGCATATTGAATAGAAGGATGAACTACCGGAATGAAACACCTCCACAATTTTCCTGGAACCATATTACAGATGAGATGGTGGATATTCTTTCAGGTTTGCTGTCTAGGCCTAGTTTTGGTCATCGTATTTGTGGACTTTCTTTGACGTAGCTGGGGTTTATAAGTATTCTTCTTGGGGAAAATGATTTCAGTTGGTAAATGATTCATCAGGTCCAAGTACATATGGGTTTTTCTTTGCATTAAGCACTATTCTTCTTGTGCTCTAAAGTTTTGTTTTGGTACTACCCTTGGGGGTTCTGTGAAATGTTTAAAACAGTATCTCTATAGCAATTGAGCTAGGCGCACCATTTCACACTATTGCCATTGAGCTAGGCGCACCATTTTAAATTATCTATTTCTTGAACAAAAGTTTAGAGGTATTATTCCTTTCTCGTGTTTCTTCTCTGCAAGGTTGCCCTAACTGACCATATTAGAGGTTACAATTTTTTATTTCATGTGCGGTATCCATTTCACTTCTATGCTATGTATTTTTGTTACTGCAACTATTGATGCGATCTCACATTGTTGAATTCAAATCAGCATTGATGCCAAAACTTTTAAAGATTTCTTCACAGTTTGCTATGAGAGATTAGTTTTTCGTGTACTGAATATTTGATATAGGTTTATATTCAACACACCAAGAATGATCAATTGATCGTTGCTTAGTAATTTAAGTTTGATAAATTGTGAATACATGCCTGCAGTCTTTGTACTTCGGGAAGATATCTCATACTATGACAGCGTCATCTTTCGAAGTGTGGATTTCAGGCTTTTATGTTGAATAACTTGTTGAGTTCGACCATACAGTCTCAGTCAAAGTCAGGCTAAGGATTGCAGTGCTGCATCAATTAACTGGTTTTAGCTTTCTACCTGTATCAAATTGTGATGGTCTGATGGATGCAATAGCAGTATGTATGACTTTACTCAGTCTGTATGAACATGTGTACAATGCAATCCTCAGTTGTCCTGTTGGACTCTTGGTAACCTTGACACTTGATCCATTTCTCATTAAACACACATACATGATTATTAATGAAGGCTGGAACTTGTTAACTAATTTGATTTTGAAAGGATGATAATTATATTCTTGTTCCTTCTAGAGAATGTAAGAGCTGGATTTCTGAACTATGTTACCCAGATACCCCGATACGGATACGGATACGCGATACTGCGATACCGCGATTCGCCATTTTCCTAAAAACACCGATACGGCGATACGTGGATATATAGATATATAAATATATATATAATAAAAATAAAACCCTTCAATTCTAGTTCTAGAGTTTAGGCAGTCAAATACCACCGAACTTGTGCAACAGACCATATGAAATGCAACCGGAAAAAAAAAGAGAAACAGTGCAACACATCAAAGCACCCCTGGTATTGCTCTGGTTCTAGGGGTTCCAAGATGATTCATACGGGAGAAAAGAAAAACACCCAAGGATTGTCAGTAAAGAGTCCAATCTCCAGCACATGCTCCAATCTCCCGCAACTAAATATAAGTAGGCAGTAGCATCTAGCACTAGCAGCAGACAGAGACACAGAGTAGCTGAGTAGAGGGAAATACTGGAGTCTGGAGGCTCTGGAGCAGTTGAGGCGTCGGCGATGGCCCAGGTGCCAGGCGGAGGCGGCAGGAGTTGACGGGCGGAGGCGGCGACCAGAGGCGACGGCCGGAGGCAACCACCGAAGGCGACGGGCGGAGGAGACCACCGGAGGCACGGCGGGAGGCGACGGCCGGAGGAGACTACCGGAGGCGCGGCGGAGGCGACGGGCGGAGGCGAGGCACGGCGACGGGCAAGGCGGCGGGCGAGGTGGCGCGCGGAGGTGACGGGTGAGGGCGTGAGGCGGCCGGCGAGGCAACGGGCGAGGCAGAGGCGGCAGGAGTCGACGGGCGGAGGGAGGCGACGGGCTAGGCGGCCGGCGAGGCAACTGGCGAGGCGGCGGGAGAGGCTACGGGCGAGGCGGAGGCGGCAGGAGTCGACGGGCGGAGGGAGGCGACGGGCTAGCCGGCGGTGGGCGAGTGACGGCGGCGTGGAAGCGAGCTGAGGCGGCGGCGGCGGCGAGATTTCTTGCGTGCAGGCGAGGGGATCGGGGTAGATTGGATCTGGGGGGTGCTCTGGGGGTGGGGTGTCGGGGGTAGATTGGATCGGGGGGCTCTGGGTGGGGTGGGGAGTATTAGGTTCAAAAGTATCGGAGAAGTATCAGGGGAGTATCGGTAAAGTATCGGAATTATTTTCTTTTTTTGAAAAATCAATAAATCACCGATACTTACAGGATACGTATCGGCGCGTATCGGGGCAGTATCCGTATCCGGTACAGTATCCGATACCGGTACGTGAGTTTTGTGAAGTATCCGCGCAACGTAGTTTCTGAACACAGGCCGGTGTTACTTTAGCTTGATTTTTCTTATGAAACAATATTATTAACAGAGCCTAATTAAAGAATGTTCATTGTCTACTAATGGACTGGCTGTGAACATAATTGTCGCAAAGTTTGGTAGTGAACCAAAATGCCCCCCTAAATCATTGAATCGCACAATTTAAGTGGAGTTGGCACGTTGATGGAAGTTATCACTAATATTGGTGCTGCATGATTAATGGGAATGCATTGCAGTGATGCAAATAAATTATCACTAAGAAAGAATTTTGATGTAGCTGCATTATCTCATTCATCAGTTTTCTTTGTTAGGATTTGCTGAACATTAGGTCAAGGTTTGATGTTCCGAAGTGCTCTAAATGTATAGACATTCCATTCATTCTTGTTTGTAAGTGCGCCTTTGTTTTTATCATCTATGGCTCTTTGATAAAACCTTCGATACGACAAGTGAGAAAAAGTAGAACACATCACCTTTAGAAAACGGCTAAAGCAGCTGAGAGGCACAAGGAATGCATTTCCCTGCATTTGAGCCTGTGCACACTACTTTCATTGTTCTTATGTGCACTTGACAAGTAGTCTTGTGTTCCAATTGTTTGTTTATTGCCAGTTTTCCTGCTATAGTTGAAGGTTTAAATCAATATCCAGATATTGTTTGCACCAATTGCTTTGACGAAGAGAAGTGCTATATACACGTTTCTTTTTGGCTGGCCACTAGTATTGCAGTGTAAAGTCTAAACAAATAAGCGTATATTGAACCGGCTCTTGCTTTCTTGATGTGCTGAAGTTTCTGTTGCATTTACAGGGCCAACTTATGCAAATGACCATGATGGTTCCACCTTCCGTTACTCAAGAACACTATCTAAACAAGGAGGACAGGCTGCTTCGCTGGCTGGTGGTGAAGCATAGAGATGCAGTGTACGGTCTGGAGTTCATCAATTAGGATGAGGAGAGGAATGAGATGAACAATTTCCGCTTTCATACTAAAGATGGCGTTGAGGACGAGGACGATGATTCTGATGAATTTGACTACGACATCGACAAGGATTTTAGTATGACGTCGAGGACTAGATTTGCGTGTCAAGATCTTAGCACTTTCAGTATTGGCAGATGTGTTTTCTTACAAACGGTATGTTGTCTTCCGAATTTCGTTAAGACGGTAAAGTAGGGCAAGAAGCAGAACCTATGAACTTGACTCTGTCGAAAACGATCCTGGAGCATACAAATCTGATCTACTTAGTACAATGTCACTAGGTCTTTTATCATGTGGTAGCGTGAAATTGCTTTGCAAAAATGGGGAAATGCTGCGGTATATATATACATTAATACATACAAGATTGCAGTATCATTTATTCATCAATATAACTTCGTACAAAGTAGTAACTTTTCAAATACATACTGAAGTACACAACCATAAAAGTAGTAGCAGACTATCACGGAGCCATGGACTGTCAGGATCGATCAGAAGCGATGCGCCAGCCTCCAGAACCACCCCACGATCCCGCCCTCGTCGTCTGAATCCGAGTCCCAGTCGGAGTCCGAGTCGGAGTCGCACGCCCGCTCCTGCTCGTTCTCCCCCACCCCGTCGTCCTCCACTTCAGCCTTGCCGCCCGGTTGGGTCCACCCGTCCAGCGACGGCGGCTCCTCGGAGCCGCCCAGGGCCACCTCGTCGCCGTCGCACCGGAAGACAAGGCACAGCAGGGAGGAGAGCTGGCTGGCTTGGCCCTCCTCCTCCCCCTCCTCCAGCGCGGCGAGGGCGGTGGTGGGGTCCGCCGCCTCGGCGTCCGCCAACGGCTTGGGCAGAAGCTTCTCGGCGGCGGCCTCGCGGTCCACGGCGTCGGGTACGACCTGCGGCGAGTGCTCGACGGGGCGGCGCGCCGGGGCTGAGGCCACGAGGAGGCAGCAGACGACGGCGAAGAGGACAGCGGCGGCGCCGGCTCGGGCCATGTGTGCGTCGCGGTGGTGCGGTCGGTTTGGGGGGCTGGAAGGGACTAAGCTGGGTTGGGAGCTAATGAAATGAGATTAATATGCAATTTAAGGGGTAGTTTAAAGGGTGATTTGTACCAGTCCAGCGCTTAAGGTCGCTTGATTAATCACTAAGGAATCGTCGTTTTCGTGTTACGTGAGGGGAGACGACTAGAGAGCTAGAGCGACCGAGCATGGTAGAGGACAAGCTTGGTAGCTGAGAACAATCTCTTGGTGCACCAAACAGATGCTACACAATGTTTTGCGTAAGAGGCAGTATTAATGTCTGATTTTCCAGTGCGGTTGGTTATCCTTAGTTATATGTGGAGTGTAGAGCATATATATAACTTTTTTAAAAAAAATAGGTTACTGCATTTATACTTTTTAGCTATCTACATTGTACAACAATGACTTTCACATGTTTATAATTATAACAAGATATGAATAGGTGCAATAGCTCTAGATAGTGTATATCAGTATATGATAATGGAAGACATCTATGTATGCCACCAATGATGCCTGACTCGACTTTCTTTATCTATGGTCCTTTTATTCCTGCTTGCTCCTTATTGCGAACATGCGTGTTGACCAACCTAGCCTTATCCCCATATGCATAAATTATTATCCATTTCCACCATCACATACATTAACTCACTGTCATCATGTGTGGCACTATTCTGCTTGTACTCATGTCAACTAGCTACCACTGCTTATGTCCTCACATTGGCACGAGTTCAGTTTTATAGATACTAAATTATAATTGTACTATTGTTATATATGCTAGATTGGATTATTTACACATACACGAGAATATGTGCATTAAACTTTGAGCTATTGTCGAAATGTTAGGTTAAATTAAAGGTTGAAACTAACCTTATTTTTTCTGTTTGTTTTAAACCTTTTGGAATACTTTGGAATTTCATAGAACCAGAACAGAATTCTGCATCATAAAACTGTTCAAATCCTTCAAAACTATATTCCAAATGGGTTTACTAGCTACTGTGAATATGAAACAGTAGCACCAGGTTATCGGCTATCAACTATCTCATCTGATGAAGTAGTCTCTTTAACCCCTTGTGTCCTCGTGTGATCCTTGGAAAGAAAGTAGTAATAAAAGATAATGGACTCTTTGTCCTTGCAGATGGAGGATGGGCTTGATGTCATGCAAGGAAAAGATGCCATAGGGATAAGTTGCTGACGGCATATACATTCAGACTTTCAGAGCTTGACATGGTGCAGGTTCTGCCTACATTGTCAATGAATTTCTTTTAATATCCCAACTACAGCTCCACGTATCAACTTCTCATTGGTCTGATTAATTTGTCTTCCATCTAATTAATATTTTTACAGAACACTAGTACACATTGTCTTAATAACATATCTCCCTGTGAATCAGTCAAAGCTTAATTCTGAAGAAATAAAAAGGAGTCATCAAAAGCTGCAAGTTACCATCGCAGAAGTAAACCTTAAGGGTGGAATTGCTTTTCCCAGCTTCACGGGCCTGAACCAATTCTACAAGGAAACAAGAAAAATGAAATTTCTGTAAATTCTATGCACCCTATTACGTTAAAATTTCCTCCAGTATTTTCAGTTTTGCTAAAGGGTTGAAATAAATGGCATTGATTTAAAATTAGATGTTTGGATTCCTTGCAAAATATTTTTGTATGATTTTCAGATAAAATACAGGGAACTCTTGAAGAGCTTATATGATATATTTTACTAAAATTTATGGTTTCTAAGGCTCTTTTCTATTTGTGGTCAAGAAAATTTATCTGAAATTAGACCCAAGCAAACTTCAGCATTAGCACAAGAACTTAAGAGCATCTCCAAGAGATACTCTATATGGCTCTTAATATTTAAATTTTAGAGTTGAAGGGTAAGAAGTAGCTCCAACAGATTCCCAAATAGACTCCCAAAAATAGAACACACCCAAAAAATGGGCTCTCGCTCTCTACTTATAGAGAATGATCTAGGCTCCCAATACTGTTTTTCTGGTTTAGGGTATCTGTTGGAGGGAATGATTATTTTGGGACCTTATATCGTGGTTAGGATCTGTAAAAAGAGATTTAGGGTGTGAATTTATTGGGCATCTTTTGGAGATGCTCTAACCGCGCTAGGTTTCGACCCTAATGTATGGGGATATCAAGTGCAATCACACTGTTAGGTGCAATCCCGCAATCACTTTCGGTACATGCATGGAAAGTGAAAAAAATATTCTAGATATATTTCTCAATCAGCTCTAGCTATGCATAAAATTTGGAGTTGATTAGAAATTGAAAATTAAAGGGTGTGCAACACTTTGTTGGATTATGTGGGCCAAGCCCATATAATAAGAATAATTCCTATTAAATCTCAAAGGCCCACTCATGCAAAGGAGGCATGCATGTGACCTTTAGTACCATATTGCTAGTTCTAGGAGAGGAAGACCACCTTAAAAGGGATGGTGCACTCCTAGTCACTTGAGGCATGTGTGGGAGAGAACTAGAGGATAACACGCGCGCGCTCGCTCGCCTCGCCTCGCCTCGCCGGGCCGGGCCGGGCTGGGCTGGGCTGGGCGGGCGGCGCGGGCGCACGGCACCTGCGTGAATGGTCCGCCAAAATCCGCTCCAGGTGCTTGCGCAGACGCGGCTTCCTTTTGCAGTTTTATCTTTTGCTGTTTTGTGTGGCGGTGAATCCGGATCGGTTACGCGACTAATCCGGTTCGGTTACGAGTTATGGAGAACGTGCAGGCGTCTTGATCACGCGTCCTGGTTTTCTATAAATACGGAGTCGCCGCCTCCATACAGCACTACGCGAAAATCAATCTAGGGTTTTGCCTCCTCCATCCATTGTGCTGCGCCGTCCCACGTAGTCTACTCCGTCCCGTCCGCCGGCGTGCACTGTCGTTCGGGAGAGCAGGTCTCCGGAACCGTCGCTCTCGAAGTCCTGCACCGGGAGAGGGCGAATAAGGTTTTTGGGAAGCGCTCTGCGCGACTGCTCGCTGTAGCTCTGGCTCGTCTTCCTCGTCGTTCGGCTTCGGCGAATCGTCATCGACTTCGTGTCATCCTCACCGTGCCTGCGGCGTCTACATCGGCAAACCGATCAGAACAGAACCATCGGTACGTAACAGTCATGTTCTCCGTATTAGATCTGTTCATGTACAGTTTCCTGGTTTACATGTCTAGATCTTTTATGCCTGTGATGGTTCTGTTATTTTGCGTGCATAATGTCATGATTTATTTATGGAATAAATTAAACCTACATGTGCTTATATATTCAACAATCCAAAAACCTTATTGTAGGCATTGTGGTTTTACTATGGCTGGATTTGCCGATGCACTGAGGCCGGATAAATTCTCCGGTGTGCACTTTAAGAGATGGCAGATTAGGGTCACTCTGTGGCTTACTGCTATGAATGTATTCTGGGTTAGTAATGGCAAGCCTGAAGGTGTTCTTGATGCTGAAAAGCAGAAAGAATTCGAGACTGCCACTACTCTCTTTGTTGGATGCATTCTTAGTGTTCTTGCTGACCGTCTGTGCGAGGTGTATATGCACATGACAGACGCGAAGGAGTTATGGGATGCACTGAATTCCAAATACGGTGCTACTGATGCCAGCAATGACATGTATGTCATGGAGCAATTTCATGACTACAAGATGGTTGATAACCGTTCTGTAGTCGATCAGGCTCATGAGATACAGGCCATTGCCAAGGAACTCGAACTCCTGAAGTGTGCCTTACCCGACAAGTTTGTGGCTGGATGTATTATTGCGAAATTACCTTCTTCATGGAGGAATTTCGGAACAGCACTCAAACACAAGAGACAAGAGTACTCTGTTGAGAATCTGATTGGGTCTCTTGAAATTGAGGAGAAAGCTCGGGAAAAGGACGCTGTGTCTAAGGGTGATGGAGGGCAGTCTAGTGCCAATGTGGTACAGAAACCCTCAAACAAGAACAAAGGGAAATTTGTTAAAGCCCAACAGACAACCAACTTCAAGAAGAAGAAGAACAACAACAATCAGGATGATAGAACTTGCTTTGTGTGCGGTGAGCCTGGTCACATGGCCAAGAAGTGCCCACAACGCAAAGGAAAGAAGGCACCTGCAGGACAGACTTCTAAGTCTGTCAACGTGACCATTGGCAAGACTGGAGATGGGACTGGGTATGGTAATTTACCTACTGTTCTTTCAGTTAGTCAATCTACCAATTGGTGGATTGATACAGGAGCTAATGTACATGTGTGTGCTGATATTTCGTTGTTTTCTTCTTATCAGGTCGCCCGAGATTCCTCCGTCCTAATGGGGAATGGGTCACATGCTACTGTTCATGGTGTTGGCACGGTAGATCTGAAGTTTACTTCGGGAAAGATCGTGCAGCTGAAGAACGTGCAGCATGTCCCTTCTATAGACAAGAATCTCGTTAGTGGCTCCCGTTTATGTAGAGACGGGCTTAAGTTGGTATTTGAGTCTAATAAAGTAGTCGTGTCTAAACATGGACATTTTATTGGTAAAGGCTATGAGTGCGGAGGCTTGTTCCGCTTTTCTCTTTCAGATTTCTGCAATAAGACTGTAAACCATATTTGTGGCAGTGTGGATGATGAGGCTAATGTTTGGCACTCACGTCTATGTCATATTAATTTTGGTTTGATGTCTCGGCTTTCCAGTATGAATTTAATTCCAAATGTTTCCATCACCAAAGGTTCTAAATGCCATAGCTGTGTGCAATCAAAGCAACCTCGTAAGCCTCACAAGGCTGCCGAGGAGAGAAACTTGGCACCACTAGAACTCCTGCATTCAGATCTTTCTGAGATGAATGGCGTGTTGACGAAGGGTGGAAAACGATATTTCATGACATTGATTGATGATGCAACTAGGTTCTGTTATGTGTATTTATTGAAAACGAAAGATGAGGCTTTAGACTATTTTAAAATCTATAAGGCAGAAGTTGAAAACCAGTTAAATAGAAAGATAAAAAGACTTAGGTCAGATCGTGGTGGAGAGTATTTCTCAAACGAATTTGACTTATTTTGTGAGGAACATGGCATTATACATGAGAGGACGCCTCCTTATTCCCCCGAGTCAAATGGGATTGCCGAAAGGAAAAACCGCACGTTGACTGACTTGGTGAATGCCATGTTAGATACTGCGGGATTACCTAAGGCATGGTGGGGGGAGGCTTTGCTAACGTCTAATCACGTATTAAATAGAGTTCCTAACAGAAATAAGGACAAAACACCATACGAGGTATGGATTGGGAGAAAACCATCACTTTCTTACTTGCGTACATGGGGGTGCTTGGCGAAAGTTAATGTGCCAATAACTAAGAAACGCAAGCTTGGACCTAAAACTGTGGACTGCGTTTTTCTGGGATATGCTAATCATAGCATTGCCTATAGATTTTTGATAGTTAAAACTGAGGTACCTGACATGCATGTTGGTACAATTATGGAGTCTCGAGATGCAACATTCTTTGAGAATATTTTTCCTATGAAGGATACACATAACACTACTAGTCAACCTTCTGAAATAATTCCCAGTTCAATCACATCACCTGAACCTTTTGAACATACACATGAACTTGTCAATGAGGAGGATGACAGTGGAGCTCCTAGAAGGAGCAAGAGACAAAGGATATTCAAATCCTTTGGTGATGATTTCACTGTGTACCTTGTGGACGACACTCCCAAGTCTATTTCAGAAGCGTATGCATCCCCTGATGCAGACTACTGGAAGGAGGCTGTCCGTAGTGAAATGGATTCCATTATCGCTAATGGAACCTGGGAGCTGACAGATAAACCTTATGGGTGCAAACCTGTAGGGTGCAAGTGGGTGTTCAAAAAGAAGCTTAGGCCAGATGGTACTATTGAAAAATATAAGGCTCGGCTTGTTGCCAAGGGCTATACTCAGAAAGAAGGCGAAGATTTCTTTGACACTTACTCACCTGTTGCTAGACTGACCACAATTCGAGTACTACTTGCTTTGGCTGCCTCACATGGTCTTCTCGTTCATCAAATGGACGTTAAGACAGCTTTTCTTAACGGAGAGCTGGATGAGGAAATTTACATGGAACAGCCTGATGGATTTGTAGTAGAAGGTCAAAAAGGCAAGGTGTTAAAACTGTTGAAATCTTTGTATGGTCTGAAACAAGCCCCTAAGCAGTGGCATGAGAAGTTCGATAGAACACTGACATCTGCAGGCTTTGCTGTCAATGAGGCAGATAAATGTGTATACTATCGTTATGGTGGGGGTGAGGGAGTTATTCTATGTTTGTATGTGGATGACATCTTGATTTTTGGAACAAACATTAGTGTGATAAATGAGGTCAAATCATACTTGTCTCAAAACTTTGATATGAAAGATCTGGGAGTGGCTGATGTTATTCTAAACATTAAATTGGTTAGAGGTGAGGATGGGATTACACTTTTGCAATCTCATTATGTGGAAAAGGTCTTGAGCCGTTTTGGCTTTTCTGACAGCAAGCCTTCTCCAACACCTTATGATCCTAGCGTGTTACTTCGTAAGAATAAGAAAATTGCTAGGAATCAGCTGGAATACTCCCAGATAATTGGCTCACTAATGTACCTAGCTAGTGCAACAAGGCCAGACATCTCCTTTGCTGTGAGCAAATTGAGTCGGTTTACATCTAACCCAGGAGATGATCACTGGAAGGCGCTTGAGCGAGTGTTGCGCTATCTGAAAGGTACCTCGAACTTTGGACTTCATTATACTGGGTACCCGTCGGTGCTGGAGGGTTATAGTGATTCCAACTGGATCTCTGATGCTGATGAGATCAAAGCCACCAGTGGATATGTTTTCACTATTGGTGGTGGTGCTGTTTCATGGAGGTCTTGCAAACAGACCATTTTGACGAGGTCAACCATGGAAGCAGAGCTTGCGGCACTAGACACTGCTATTGTTGAGGCAGAATGGCTACGAGATCTATTGATGGATCTACCTACGGTGGAAAAGCCAGTGCCAGCTATCCTTATGAACTGTGATAATCAAACCGTTATCGCTAAAGTGAACAGTTCTAAGGATAATATGAAATCGTCCAGGCATGTTAAGAGACGATTGAAGTCTGTCAGGAAATTGAGAAACTCCGGAGTTATAACCTTGGATTACATCCAAACAGATAAAAACCTGGCAGATCCCTTTACAAAGGGACTATCACGGAATGTGATAGATAGTGCATCGAAGGAGATGGGTATGAGACCCATGTGAGTTATCTATGGTAGTAACCCAACCTATGTGATCGGAGATCCCGTGAATTAGGATCTGGGAAAAACAAGCCATTAGTTAACTGAAGGAGAGTAATTTCAACCCTCTCTATGTGAAGATGCAATACTCTCAGAAACTGCAAGGCAGGTTGACTAAGGTCTTAATGTGTTCCATTGGCTTTTAGAAGCGAAGACGCTATCCTGCAGAGCGTTCTTGAAAGAACACACCTATATGAGCCCGACTGTTAGTCGCAGTCTATGGAGATTTTGGGTAATCTCCTACTAAGCTCATGAAGAGACCAAGGAGTATGACTTATACGCTCCAACCGAGGGGTAGCCTACTGGCGGCCTAGTATCAGTTAAGTCTTTAAGTGAAGCTTGCTTGCACCAAACTTGCAATTCAAGGCATAGTCCATTGTTCAAGTTGTGAGTAAGTGTAGCTTGGAGTTCTAGATGGATGTTCAACCTTAATCGGTCTCCATCGAAATACTGATATATAAACAGTACATTGGAATTCAGGCAAATCTCTGTGGGACTTTGAGATCTGGTGGGGGATTGTTGGATTATGTGGGCCAAGCCCATATAATAAGAATAATTCCTATTAAATCTCAAAGGCCCACTCATGCAAAGGAGGCATGCATGTGACCTTTAGTACCATATTGCTAGTTCTAGGAGAGGAAGACCACCTTAAAAGGGATGGTGCACTCCTAGTCACTTGAGGCATGTGTGGGAGAGAACTAGAGGATAACACGCGCGCGCTCGCTCGCCTCGCCTCGCCTCGCCGGGCCGGGCCGGGCTGGGCTGGGCTGGGCGGGCGGCGCGGGCGCACGGCACCTGCGTGAATGGTCCGCCAAAATCCGCTCCAGGTGCTTGCGCAGACGCGGCTTCCTTTTGCAGTTTTATCTTTTGCTGTTTTGTGTGGCGGTGAATCCGGATCGGTTACGCGACTAATCCGGTTCGGTTACGAGTTATGGAGAACGTGCAGGCGTCTTGATCACGCGTCCTGGTTTTCTATAAATACGGAGTCGCCGCCTCCATACAGCACTACGCGAAAATCAATCTAGGGTTTTGCCTCCTCCATCCATTGTGCTGCGCCGTCCCACGTAGTCTACTCCGTCCCGTCCGCCGGCGTGCACTGTCGTTCGGGAGAGCAGGTCTCCGGAACCGTCGCTCTCGAAGTCCTGCACCGGGAGAGGGCGAATAAGGTTTTTGGGAAGCGCTCTGCGCGACTGCTCGCTGTAGCTCTGGCTCGTCTTCCTCGTCGTTCGGCTTCGGCGAATCGTCATCGACTTCGTGTCATCCTCACCGTGCCTGCGGCGTCTACATCGGCAAACCGATCAGAACAGAACCATCGGTACGTAACAGTCATGTTCTCCGTATTAGATCTGTTCATGTACAGTTTCCTGGTTTACATGTCTAGATCTTTTATGCCTGTGATGGTTCTGTTATTTTGCGTGCATAATGTCATGATTTATTTATGGAATAAATTAAACCTACATGTGCTTATATATTCAACACACTTCATAGACTACGTTGTTATTTTTTCCCCCAAAACTTTTCATGTTGATTTGGTACACCAAAAGTGGTTGCATAATTGCACCTAATATATAGTGTGTGAGTTTTCTAGGATAGCTGGGCTGAAATTCCATGTACGCGGAATGGTCGAAACTCCATCGATCGATAGGCCATGTAACTAGTTATTAGGTATTTAGCAATGATCTCTCGGATAAATTTGAGCACTCAAGCAAAATCATATTTCATATTTAGGAATTGTTTCTCTCTTACGAAAGGTCAGCGAACTACTTTTCATAGATGTAGAGAGGAATTCTAGATCTTAGCTCCGTTTGGAGTGTCGGGATTCCATAATAATGTTCCTAAGAGCAAGTCCAATAATAGAGCCAAGTGTTTGGCTATAAGCCAAGTTATAAGAGCCAAGTTATACAATAATCTGTCTTCTATTTGTCTACAAAAGATTTTTTTATTATTATGTGGTACCATATCTCACATTCTTTTTCCTACTCCTCCTCACATACATTTATTATCTAGACCCACCACTGTATAGGCTCCCGTGTGCAGCTTGTTGCTTGCATGAGAGCCAAGCTCTCCTCTCTCTCCTCTCTTCTCTCCTCCACATCAGCAAAAATGCTGACTAGTTTGACTATAAGACCATTGTTGTACTTGCTCTAAGAGATTTATACAGTCGTGTGAAAATTGTTACGTTCCAAACATGCACTTAGTGATTGCCTACTGCTTGTTATTTCGAGACGTGTATGCATGATGGATCACCTTAGCATCAATACTGAGTCTTGACTGTGAGTTTGGTCTATGCTTGCGTCCATTCATCCAGTGTCGGGTAGCAAGTAGCTCCAGCACCGATAAGCACCATATGCCCATGTACTAGTGATCCAGTGTTCTTTAATTGGACCTTAATTTGTACATTGGCAGGTTTAATTTGGTCTACAGCCATCCATTTTTTTGAAAGAACAAGTAATATTTTTGATCAACGAGTCGAAAAGGAGAACTGCGGTTGTCATTTAGCAGCACATGCACACCGATGGCAGTTCGTCAAGGAGAGAGACGCGTGTCACAAAACGATACGTGCGTCGCGCGAGCATAGGCTTGAATCAAACTGCTTCCACGTGTTTCTACCGCGTATTGCTTCCATCATCTCCAGACAAACGTACACACATACAAATGCGTTTAGATGTGCTAATTTTCCCTGTTTTATGCAAGGTTTCTTCATCCCAAGCCACATCGTGTTTTGCCAACTAAATCTTGGAAACTTGAAAGTGCTAATTAGGAATCATATCCGATCGATCACAGATTAATAAAGAGGGCCACTCTTCAAAGCCTCCTCTAATTGAGCCTTGTCTTGTAGTTTTAACAAGTCAACCAAGACCTTAAACCATTCACATTAGGCGCCCAAAGCATGCATCTATCCATACACATGTAGTTACAACCGGGGTTCGAAAGACCGGCTGTTACCGGTTGGTAACTGTCGGTAACCGTATTTTCCGGTAGGTACTAGAAAATAAAAAATCAGTTAAAATTTTTTGAAGTGTATTATATTTGTAAGTCTTTTGTGACTATGTAATGCACCTCTTAGGTTGATTTAAACTTTTTTTATACTAGATTACGTATTATATGAGCTAAATATATTTCGAAATATTCTAAATTCAACTTTTTCTTGCGTTTTCCGTTTTTAACGGTTTCTCCAGTTTCTTTGGGTGGTAACCGACTAGTTTTCCAGTTATCGATTTTAAATTCAAATTTTAAAACTTAAAATTTAATCGGATTTTCCTCGGTTTTTCCGGTTTACAACACCCAAAAGTCACGTACTGCCATGTTTGACAGAAAGCGCAGCAGCATATATACGTACGTAGTTGTAATTTACAATACACATAGCTTTTTGACTAATCATAACCATTGCATTGCAGGGTTCAATCTTCAAAGTCGTCCTCTGAATATCATTAGACCCTAAGAACTACATATAATATTACTGCTAGTGCTAATTAAGTAGTAGTAGTAGTAGTAGTATATAGCAGGTAAGCTTGACATTACAGTCAACAAAGCCATGGGAGCTCTCACACCGACACACGCGCAGACCGGTCAAGCAAGCTCCTGGTTCTTCTCCACCACCCTCACCTCCTTCGCCGATCTCAGTACGTTCGCCTGCATTGCCACGTACATCCACAGCTGATGATAAGAGAAAATGCATGTACTGAACATATATAATGGATGTACATATGTCTGTACATGAATGTAGCATCACCTGAGCATCGGTTATCTCGACGGCGAAGCCGTCGACGATGGCGAGCGA
This sequence comes from Dendrocalamus latiflorus, assembly GCA_017311315.1. Taxonomy (NCBI): domain Eukaryota; kingdom Viridiplantae; phylum Streptophyta; class Magnoliopsida; order Poales; family Poaceae; genus Dendrocalamus; species Dendrocalamus latiflorus. The sequence continues at coordinate 9,043,921 of CM029664.1, forward strand.
GGACTTCTTCCGGTAGGTGTCGGGCTGGAGGAACTTGGCGAGCAGCTTGTCGTGCTTGTGGCTCAGGTACGCGTCCAGCGTCGCCGACCCCTCCTTGGAGCTGCACGCACCAAGAAACAAAACCGCATTAATCACGAAGAACCGAAGATGGTAGCTAGCTACTGATGATCAGTGGGAGTGTTATGTCGTCTATGTGCATATAGTTAAGTACAGACCGATCGGCTCTCAGGCGCTCGTACACAGGGTCAAAGTTCATGAACACGAAGTACACCTCCTCCTGCGGCTTCGCCATTGCTCTAGCTCAGCAGCTCTTCTTCTCGTTCCTGCTCTCCTATTGGTGTAGTACTAGAGAGTGAGCCTAAGGAGCAAGTGCTCTTGGTTTGGTTGGTTCCATATCATTGCAATGGGCCACTATTTATAGCCGGTGGAGAGGAGATCAGAGCGTGCACTCGCAAGATTTCTTACTGTACCCAGATTAGCCTAGATCTAGAGTGATTAATCAAAGAAACAAACAACTAACCATGCACGCAAGAGTGTTGATTTGGTCAAAGGGCATCTCACATATAATAAGCTCACGCACATGCGTCTAGCTACTCTCTTATATGTTAGTAATGTGCCTAAGAGGCAATCATAAACAATTCGGTTTTCTAGGCTAAAAGGGATATTGATCCATATGGGATTAGGGTTCTAATGGGCCTACAATGTGGAAGCCCATTAGCATGCTCTATAAATATGTGGAGGTGGGGCTGCAGGTTTGAGAGACTATTGTGTTGAAAACCCTGGCCGCCACCTCCCCTCGGCCGTATCCCGAAACCCTAGCCGGGCGCACGGTGCTAGCACACCAGCGCACGGCGTTCCATCCCGGACGTGTGGACTTCGGTAGAGGCGCTGCTGTGACTGCGGCGCTAAGCGGGACGATCACGAGGAGGAGACGGTTGGACGGAGAACGTTCGACTACTACTGCTACATCGACGCGCGCTTCGTTGAATCGGCTGCATCAACGATACTTCCGCTGCACTGCTCATCTAGTGGTAACAATCTGTGATCTCTTACTTGCATGGCTTCCTGGTTTACGCGGTAGAAAATTTTATTCTGCGCTAGCGTAGCGTACACGTGTTCCTATATTATACCTGTCCATATAGTATCTCTTAAGAAGTAAAATGTAAAATATATGTGGGTGCAGTAGCTGCATACGTTCATGCATGGTTCTTAAGAAAATACTCTGGAGGACCGAGAACGACTGCTAGAGGGGAGTGGGTGAATAGGAGCCAGCACAATTAAAGTTTTTTTTAAAATCTTTTTCTCTAAAGAGAAATAAAAGATTTTCACTCTAATAACTAAATGAAGCTACAGAAATCAGGGACTAATAAGCACCCACAAGGAATGCTCCAAGAAAAACCGAGCTAAACGAAACCTTTACTCTTCTGGTCGGTCAGACCGCTAACTAGGGGCTGGTCTGGACCGGTCTGACCGCTACAAGGCTAGTCTGATCGGGCTAACCAGTCTGATCGCAACAGGGCCAGTTTGACATCTCCCTCTAGGACAAAGTTGAAAATCATCAATTTCAAATCAACAAATAGTGTAACTTTTGATCCACAACTCCAAATAATCTGAAACTTAGTATACAACTTCTCTAAGATATCAGGAACCTATTCTAATATATGGATGGTGAAGATCAATGTCAAAGTTTCGACCTTTATCCAAAGCAAGAAAGGTTGTACCAAAACAGGACAAAAGAGAGAAATCTCGATCTGCTCTTACTCATGAATTCTTGATGGTCTAGATGACCTTAAATGAGTTCTCACATGTCATGAAAAGATAGATCACAATACGAACTCAAACCAAAACACCCACAAAATCAAGAACAAAAATCACCCATCTCTTAAGCAAAATCGGGCAATCTGATGAACTTGCAAATTAATAACAAGTGCCTAGATGGATGAGATCTAGTCTTCAAGAGTCATCTTTATCATTACACATCCTTAGCATAGAGTAAGATTAAGAGGGGAGAAGGAAACACCAAACGACAAGCCAAATTAAGATTTCAACACTTAGACAAATTATGATCATGAATATTGACAACCACTCTCTGGCCATACACAAAGCTTAAAGATAACAAAAAGCTTAATCATAAGAGCATCTCATATATCCCACAAAAGTTCTATCCAAGAACCTTAACTCTCCTCAAAGCCTAGGCTTAAACTCCCCAAGCTTAGCACACAAGCCACCTCTCTCCCTCCTTATATATGGAGGCTCACAAGGAAAACCCTAACCAGTATCTCTAGTTGGGTTTCATCCACTTACATAGACTAATCCATTAACTCAACATCATGCCGGATTTGACACTTACACATGCATACTTCTCAAAGCGCACATAACCATTTAATGAACTATTGCTCTAATCTTCTCTTCAACATCCCTTATCTTCCTCGTGCCTTGCTTGAGACCAACCATCCCATTTGATTTCCTTGACATTACCTTAGCTCATCCCTAAGCCTAATCCTGATCCACGTCGTCGACCATAACTGCCTCCAAGCTTCCCTGCACATGGAAGACCAAGAAATCATTTCTGGGCATAAGTTCTTTACAATTTAACCCATGTTAGTCCAAACATGTTTTATGCACCATAAATGCACCCAAACACTGATCATAACCCCATAGTTACAAACCTTAAATCACAGTGCACATACCGACCAGTACATTGCCCGATAGCACTAGTTAGACCGCCAACACCTAGCCAATTTAACCACCCCATTTTACCCCAGGAACAGGGGAGTGATCTGATAGTGGTCACCATGGCCTATCAGACCATCAGCACCTTGGCCGGTCAGACTGCCAACAAAAGGCCGGTATGACTGTCACCCAACAAGTCTGATCGCTAGCCCTAGTCGGTCAGATCGCTTAAGTGCACCAGAAAATACCTTCTCTGGAATTTTGGTAAAACTCTATCTAGTTCTACCTCGAGTGACCATTTTCATGAGACTAGGTGCAAACTAATCTCCAAACACTCTCACACATGTGTTTGGTGCCCAAGGTCCTTTTGGACTTAGGGCCAGTCAAACCGCTAGCCCTGACAGCAACTCCCAATTGCAATCTCCCAAAAATCTAAACTCAAACCAAATTCAATTACTCATCACAACTATGGGGTGACCTTCACATGGTCTCACAATATTTTCCTTGATGAGTGTATTGACAAACACTCAAAAGGCAAGAATCTGAGTTTATTTTTGAAAAGAAAAGCAAGAAATTGCAAAAGCCATACATGGTCCAATTGAAAGAGAAAGAAAAGCTCACGATTATGTTGGCAAAGTGTGGAATGAAGCTAACACCAAGAAAGAATAAGTTTTTAACAAAAGCTCTAATCCACACTAAAAAAATCCTCAAATAGCATAATTATGCTCATGGTCTAAATAAAAGAACAATTACTCAACATGATCATTTTCATCGAAAGAAAAAGCATCAAAATAGTAAAAGATAACAAATGCAATGCAAATGACATTCCCTTCAACTCAATGTCGAAATAATGACTCAAAATTCATTTTCCTCACTCAATAGCTCATTTTGCTCGTTTTGAACCTAACAATGCTCATTTTTATATTTTTAGTTCATTTACCATTTGAATGAGAATTCTCCCCCATTTTAAGATCATTCTCAATATTTTTCACCTTTTTTTGACTAAAATCAAATTTTGTCTTAATCATTCTCCTTCTTTTGCCAAAATAGTAATCAATGGGCTTGATGAAGAACAGCAAGCAACGCAGGCTCGATGTAGTGTAGAACGTAGATGAAGCAAAGTAGAAGCGGTCACGTGTGTTACGCTACCCAGAAACCTTATTGCCGCCCCGTGCAAGTACTCTCTACGGCAATAGCTTGAAGATAGCCGCTCTCCTCTATCCCGGTGTATGATGAGAAGAAAGGGCAATGAAGCTTTGCTCGCACAGCACACGAGCACAGATCAGTAATGAAAAAAGTAGAAAGAAAGGAAAAATGATTTCCTGTCACTCTGGTCTGGACGTCTTCAAATCTTTTATAGACATTTCCAGTAATTTACGCTATTAATTAAATTAAATTAATCCAGTAATTGATGCCATTAATCGAATTAATTCAGATGTTTAAATTCACATTCAAGCAGAGAAAGATGCACGATTCAGCAAAAATAAGGTAGACTTAGGTATGTCAAGTGTCGTGCCACGTCACGTCATAAGTCAAGCGATTTTTATGTGAAAATACGCAAATACGTGTGCACATGTGTTTAACTAAAGCCCTCTCATGTCATGTGTCTAAAGCTTTTAAGGAATGACAAAAATCTTACCTTATAAATTGGTCTCTTCTATCTTACCTTAGTAATATGGTATTAAACCATATATACTTCAAAATTATAGAAAATAAGCATTATATATAGATAGATAGACATAGACCTATTTCTAAATTCTAACGCATAGAACGCATGCAATGGCAACGACGGAATCACCAGCCTATATTAGCGGGGGAAACGCCGCGCGGAGCGCCTCCCACGTCACCCCGCGCCCGCCGCGTGGCCAGCGAATCTCGGTACGGTCGGGTGAGCAATTTTGCAAAAAAGTCCCTGCGCTTTCCCGAAATTACGTTAAGGTCCTTGGTTCTCGCGAAAAGGTCCCTGCCAGTTTTTTTAAACCCCTCCACTTTGCAGGATAGCCCCCCGTGGTTTCCTAAATTACGTACGGGTCCTCGTTTATTACGTACAGGCCCTCGGTTTTTTACAAAAAAAGTCCTTTAGCTTCGTTTATATTACGTACAGGTCCTCGGTTTTTTACGAAAAAACCCTTTAACTTTTTCGAAAATACGCGTGTGCCCTCGGTTTTTTTTAAAACTCCTCACGAATTATCGCCTCTTTTACTTCGGTGCATACGGTGGCTGGCTGGCGCGGCGTCACGCCGCGCCTACGAGGCTAGTGGAATCTTACACAGCGCGGGAAGAGGTCAAGGACTCAAGATCTCTGCACTGCACCAGAGAGGGAGACCAGAGACGCTAGCTATAGGCTGGAGGCTGGCCGAGCTCCGCGCTGTGTGTATGCATGCATGTCGTAGCTAATCAGGGTCAGACCCAGATGGGATGTGATGGGCTCGCAGTCGCATGCATACGCACGCAGATGCGCGCAGGACGCACTCCTCGCGCTGCGCGCACGCACGATGCATGGCCAGAACGAGAGGGCCCGGGCGGATCGCCATCGGGTCGGATCCGGCGCAAGGACGGCGGATTCCCAAACAAGGACGGCACGGGCTGGCCGGCCTGGCCGGGGAGGATCTCGGCGAGAGAGAGAGAGAGAGCATGCCGTGCCGTGTATAGCATATATGCACAGGTGCGAGTAGCTTTCAGTGCATCCCTTTCTGCGTAATAGTGTACTTCTTCTACCTCTTGCACGGATGGATGCATATGCGAGGTGTGCTTGCTAGCTCTTGTGATCATCATATTATTTCCATGTGAATGAATGTTTGCACGCATTAGGGTTTATGGTATGTACTGGCATGTACGTACGGTGATACCAAGTACAGTCCATGGCTCCGTGCATACAATATATATGCATATATGGTTTCTTGGTGACTTGATTAGATCATAATGTGTCAAGTAGTAGGCATCTTGGAGATTTTGGATGCATATGAGATAAGGTCTTTATACGAAGGGACTTGCTAGACTTGCTACTAGTACTTTGTTTTTTCGGATTGAGCACTCGATTTTCTTACCGTACAATTTTGTCTTGAGATTTATGCTTCACCTCCTTCTTCAGCTCCGATGAGAGCTCCGACGAGTTAGAGTTAGGGTTCAGATTCGGGTTATCTTCACCGGAGCTTCCGGATTTAGAGGGAGGCCAGGGATGGTGGTAAATTGCCGGTGGGGTGGCGAGGTGGCGCCGCAGATGCCGTGGGTTAGAGGAGGGAGGTGGGCAGTGGTCGGCGAATGGAACGGCGCTTGGGCATAGAGTTGAGTTAGATTGGGCGGGGATGTGTGGTGGCAGAAGACACGATGGGAAGCGCTGATAGCTGCGTCAAGAGGAGGAAGCGGTGGAAGTAGGGCTTGCTAGCGGCCAACTGCTGCGTTGGGGAAGGCGACAACATGGTGGAGGGAGAGCGGCACACTAGTGGGGGTGGGGATACTGGTCAAGGAGGGGATGCAAATGGCTGGGGAAGGAACGACGGAGGAGATGAACACCGGTGAGGCTCGCCAGAATCGAAGGTGATGCCGACGAGGCGATGGGGGAGGTGGCGAGTAGGGTTGCAGCAGTAGGTTAGGTGGGGTAGGGTTTGGGGGTGAAGTGAGGTGAGGGTATATATATATATATATATATATATATATATATATATATATATATATATATATATATATATATATATATATATATATATATATATATATATATATATATATATATATATATATATATATATATATATATATATATATAGGAAGCCTCTTTTCTACACCCGGGTGTAATTACACCCTATGTCGTATCTCGCAACGTATGGAGTATCTCGCGTAACGAGGGGTATGTACGTGTAGTATACGAGTATTTAAGATCATATAGGTGGTATGAACAATTTTTCAGAGGTGGTATGTACATTTTTTCAACATACTCCTTTTTATGTACGTATATAAATGTATTTACAAAATACGCTAAAAACTATGGACTCCCTTGCAATTTTTTTGTGTGGTTCACATTAGAATATCTTATAATTAGTATACGAGTATATCTAAAATGATAAAGGAGTATTTCAAGTTTGTTTAGGTGGTATATTAGAGGTGGGTGTAATTACACCCGGGAGTAAAAAGTATTTTTCCTATATATATATATATATATATATATATATATATATATATATATATATATATATATATATATATATATATATAAATAAATAAAATTGAGGGTAGGATGAGCTCCATTGAATCTGGATCCAAAGACTTAAAATCCAAGTACTCTTAACCAAAATATCATTCAACTTTTTTCTTAGACATCCCCTGCCTTTTCTGCATGGTTGTGTAGAGATATCTCTTGAATGTGCATACCATGTTTACTTGTCTGTGTCCTGGTCTGCCTGTTGTATTATATATGCATGACAGTATATGCATGGAGTATAAGAAAAAACACTACCGCATATCATATATTCTTTTTTGTTCCATAGAGCTGCATCAATTGGAGACAGCCAAATAATTTTAGTATTTGTGACACGACGCTTGAAACAGCAGTGAGAAGGGATATCTGATACTGACATTGATATTTGGAATCAATCAGTGTGTGTGAGAGAGAGATCGATTCAACTGTTAAGACCTCACCACTTTGAGTTTGGCTTTCAAGAACTATACACTAGCTACTTAGGTGTAGTTTACAACAAGTAATACTAGGTTGCTGCTACATACGAACTTATGCATGCGTGGGTTTTCTATATAAACATGATCAGTATGACAACAGATTACGGCATTGATCAGGCCTTTAGCATTTCAACCACATCAATATATGCGATGATCGACCCATGGAGAAGGTATAGATAGCCAGCTTTTGCAGGAGACATATGCATATAGCTTGACATAGGATCTTTGGTTCTTTTTGAGAGCTAGCTAGGCAAGCATGGGGCCGGCCCCCCGGTGATCAATCAGGCTCACATGTTTGATACCATCCAATGAAAGCGTCGTCGGAGATGTGGGGGACTGGTTTCCTCCCGGGGCATCACATGCTTGCTACCTTCCATATGGCTGGCCACTTCCCAGTTCCAACTTTAGGGTCATTTCCAGGGTCCCAGCTGCTCGAAAAAGAAAGAGCTGGCGCCTTCTTCCTTCGTGGTCGTTCCATGGATGCCTCCAAGGAAGGATTTTCAAGACAGGTGTTTAGATATTGCTTAAAGAAAAAAAAGAAAGGCTCTCGATGGGGAAAAAAAATCAAAGTACAAGCTATCCTAACCAAAAACATCTCAAAAATATAGAAAAATTATAAAATTATTAAGCAAAAATACAATTTTAACTCTACGACCCTTCATGCAATTTTAGGGACAACCATTTCATTGTTCCTTAGAACCACTTTTCTAACTTGGTCGATTTTTTGTGCTAACCAATTTAAAAGCTCAAGGAAATTGCCTTTATTATGTTAATCTGACAACACTATTTACAGAGATTTCAAATCTGCAAACTTCTTCATGTTGAAGGTTCCACGATCTACATTTCACAAAGGCACAATTATTCAATGAACTATTTGGGATTTGTCGATTTCGGAATTGGGAGGGAGAGTGGGGGACCGAACACAACTTACCTGGGAATGAGACTTTGCTACAACACTATGCGTTTCATACCTCTCTACTCGCCACGTCGCCACCCAACTTGTCGCAGATCACTTTCCTGCTCACCCCGCACTGTCTCACGCCCTTATTTCAGTCATAAAGCACACCTATGTCTCTGATTTGGGGATTGGTTTACCTTCTCACCATCGCCAGCCACCACTGCACGCCACGCGCTCACTCTCCCTTTCCTTGGCCGCCACACTTGCAGCTATTATGGGTCTGCACTGTCAGACCCCAGACGTTGAATACTTGTAATCCTCGTATGTGTACTGTACTAGTCATATGATCAGTGGCTAGTACACAACCACAACAATGAAATCACATCCATACACATCACATACATTTAATTTACAACAAAAGGGTCAAATACATAAGCGATATATGCCAAGTTTACAACATAAGGACCGACCGACCAAATAAATATAAATATTAAAGATTGCAGCAGAAGATAAGTAAATATACCAAAAGCGTCCAGCGGTATGCCATCCATACTCCACAGGCAACCGACAAGGATTGGGTCCTAGAATGACCCATCGTTGTACCCTCTGGTACCAGGAACAAAGTATGAGTCATCGGACATAGCTTCTTCCTGATCCTCTAAACAACAATTTAAGCAAGGTTGAGTACATTTTGTACTCAGCAGTACTTGTAGTGTATCGCAATATATATATAAATGCAAGGCTAATAAATGATGACGCTCTATGCTACATGTTATTTTCAGCATAAAGCAAGTTTTCATTTCCAATATCGATATGTAATAATTTGCAATAGAAATTTAAAGAGGAATTGACATGTAATGAAATAACATTTATATAACTTTAATAAGAGCAAATCACAATGCTCCTTGGCTGCGAACAACGAATAAATTTCTACCATAGACATGACATATACGTCACAATATACTATCCCATCATTTTCAACAAAACCGTTTTATCAAAAATAAAAGCTAGATTCATTGTGGCTACACCCAAGCACACTCAAGACCGTGAGCACTGCTATTTAAATAATTTTACACTCTCGAGAGGTTGTACTACTTTACCCACATGAGATAATCAACTAGCTATTATGTCAGCCATTACACACTTCCTTAGGTGTGCGATGAAGTGATTATCATATAACCTTTACATCATTTAGTCCTAACCTTGCACTATCCCAATGAATGACAATCGTTCACTTAGGTGTGTCCTTGCCCCCAGTGAATATTTACTGTTATATTGGTAAGCTTTGGTCCTAACGCTCGGTGAAGGGAGCCCCTACGAGAAAACCTTCCTGGAATATCCTCAGTACTTCAGCCTACCAAAATGCAAGACTAGTCCTAGATAACTAAGTCAGCTAAAGCAAGAGCCCATATAGCATCTGTGGTTGTATGGTTTAGACTTAGATATGTGGCAATAGAGTTCGGTCCGTAATTGACCCGGGTAAGAATCTCCCGCTATCTATATATGAGATCACACTCACATTTTTTTTAGTTTATAATATAACTCGTCCACATCAAAAACTAGAATTTTCTTTTATTTTTACACCAAACTAAGATTCGTTCTCTAGTCCAACATTTCAAAATCTCCCATATGCACGAGCAAGTTTTTTGAATATTCAAACATAGTGAAAACTAGTGTGCGACAATATCTAGATAACATACATGAATGTATTATACCCAAAGTGACGTTAGCTACTGTCTAAATCATGTCCTAAGAGCTACAATAGTAAGGATGTCAATATTGCAAGGAGGATCAATGCATACAAGCTGATATAACTATCATACCCACAAATGTAGCGATTTTAGTTAAACATACACGCACGCATAATATTTTTTTACAAATAATATACAATAATTTAAATATTAGGATCAATATGGTCAAATGGGGTACTTGCCTTGCTCTGGTTACTCATAGAGTTGCTTAGGATCATTCTCGAATTTTTTTGGCGCGATAGTATCTAATATGTAAAACCAAATGAGCATAAATAAGAGCCAAATAAATTCAAAAAGGGACCAAATTCAAATATTTTTTGCATATTCAGATAGAGCTTGATTTAGAAAAATTTAGAGATAAAAATCACTACATTTGAAGTTCATATGCAAAAGGTATGACCATTTGAATATGGTTCAGTTTGAAAAACCCTAGAAATGGAAAAATGGCTTTGACTGTTTGACCTTGGGTCCCAGATTTTTCTCTTTTTAAGAAATTTCAAAAACCTTTTCTTACAAGTGGGTGCTACGTGTCATACTCTCAGATTGGAATGAGTCTTAACATAAACCTTACAGGTGGGGCTCACATGTTGTGCAGATGGCTTGTTGTCTTCTTTGTTCTGCTGTGGGGGAGGAGAGAGAGAGTAGCAGGGTTACCATGAACGTCTCTGGTGAAGTTCATGGCAGTAAGGGGAGGGCGGGGAGGCACCGGGGAATAGCAAAATGGAATGCTTAGGTGACAACGATCTCAAAGATGGTGACGGCACGCTCGGTCGTGGCCTGTGGTGCTGGCACGATGATAGTAGGCCATGGCTAGGATAGGGTTAACAGTGAAGTGGCTCGCCGAACAAGAAGGAAGGAAATAGAGGGGTGTGTGAGCATCTAGGGGCTAGAGGAAACTCACCGGACCAGTCAATGGAGGTAGAGGAAGGCTAGGGTGGGTTGGCCATGGTGCACCAGTGATAGTGATCGGCAAATGGAGCTTTGGAGGAGGTAGAGGGGTCTGAGAGGATGCTCTAGCTGTGAGGAATTGGAGGGGGACACACTAGGTGAGGGATGGCAGCACCGGTGGCATCGTTGATCGGTTTTGGCCAGAGGTGAGGAACAGGCAGTGTTCCCGATGATTCGTTGCACGAAGGTCAAAATCAATAGAGGGTTTTTGCTCTTTAAGGTGAAGGACGCATTGTGACGTGAACGTCTCGGTCGAATACTTATCTACGAAGCAGGAACGGCAATGTAATCGCAGCAACTGTGGTGGGCATGCTCACTGGTGTTAGGAAAGACAGCCATGCTTTAGCCAAAATAGTGGAGCACAAGAGCTCAAACTTGAGCAAAATGGGGAGGAGAGGATGGGGAATAGGATGACGCAGATGGAAGTTTAAATAGGGTGAGGAAACAACGGGGAATGCAAGGGCAAAACCAAGGGCGTGGCAAGAACTCTGTGGGAAGCAACCACCTGTCCGCTGGCATGGACGCAACGAGACGAAATGAAGGCAGCTTGGGCGATAGAGAGGCTACAGCTGCCTTGGGCAGGGTGCTCGAGGAGGTCAGACGGCTCGTGTTTTTGCAGGAGACCACTGTAGAGTTGTTGCGCACTACGAGCTGCATCCATGGATAGAATCCTGAGGTGGAAGAAGACACTTGCTGGTGGGCCCCATGTGGCAGTGAGAGAAGGTGAGGGAGAAGAGGTGGCTGAGAGGTTTGAGGAATTTTTAGATATAGCAAACGACTTCCAAAAATTATAAAAAGTTTTGTGAAGGCTTTTGATATAGTGTATATTCTTGTGTAATTTTCCTAGAATTTTACATACTTTATATTTTTCTAAAAAATTCTTTGAAGGTCAATGTTTTATTCAAAATGTGCTATTTGAATTTAAATTTTTTCTATTTACACTAAGATTTTGGGGAATTTTTAAATATATCAAAGGAGTTCAAACAATCATAAAATTTTTTGGGGAGTCTCCTAGCTTAGTCTAGTTCTTAATAAAATTTAATTCCACCATTTACCAACTCTAAGTTCTTAAAAATTAATTGGTTGCTACAACTTTTAGGTAGGATTTGTGACTGCTCAAGAAATGCAAAGAAGGTTCAAAATCAAGCAAAAATGTTTTTTATGCACTTGTAACAGAGAACTCAATTAAAATAGTTGGAAACTATGAGATATTTTTAGTAAAGCTATAAAATTCATTTTGGACCACTGAAAATTGCGAAACAGATTTGAAATTCTTGAATAGAGTTTTGAGCCTAGGAAAGATATTAAACTAGCTCCAAAAATCCTAACGATTCTTACAGAGACATTTTTGAATATTTATAACTTAATTAAATTATTTCCAAGCTGTACTTAACTTTTTATTAATTTTAGAAAATCAATTTCTTGCTATAGAAATTAGAAGAAGTTTTAATAACTGCTGTAAATTTTTTTTGAAAATCCACCAAAATTAAAAAATGATGTATTTGACAATCAATAGAAATATTTTAGAAATTTTAGGATGTTGCATGCGCCACTACCTCGTGCCTCCTGTCTGGCCGGCTCCCTCGCCCTCCATGTGTGTGCCACCGTTGTGTTGAGAGAGAGTGATGAGCCACTTAGGGTTAGAACTTGGATGGCCGGCTAGGACCTTTGGAAATTTGGGCTATGGTGAATCTGGTGGGCGTATAGAGAGCTCTAGTGGACTGATAAAGGGAGGCGTTGGATTGTACTGATTTATATTTTTTAGTAAAAATATGTAACATTTTGGTTTAATTAAGAATATATGTATAATATATCTAGTATATTTTTTAAAAAATAATAGATATTCAGCTGTATAGTTTTCGGCCCTGCTTCCAAGGCAACAAACTCTGTGGCCATGCATGCATGTAGGTGTACGGCCTGAACGCACAGCCTGCAGGCACATGTTTTTGCCTATAGTTACATCTTAGCTAGTCGATCTCCGAAAAGGGGACGTCAGTATTGCTCTATTCGATTGACTCGTACGCTGGTTACATGGTGAAAAATGTCATTTGAAGTTTTGAAAGAGTGCTCTATAAATTAATTAACCTTGTTTCGACTTGTTATTATAACTTTCAACTGAACTAGGTACCAACTTTTACCTGTCCCACGTACCTCCCAGACTACCAGACAACCACATATTAGCATTTATTACTATCTCTGTAATTGTTGAAGTATATTACAAATCTTTTTTTATTAGTTTATAGCTGTTGGATCAACTGGTTAATATATGGAACTCAATAGTCATATATTTCATCATGTATATGTTTATATTTTACCTAGTACTACGTACGTATGCTTTCGTGCCAAAATATAATCAAGCGGCACAGTAGGGTTGAACAATGAACACTCAAATCAGTCTAGACACTACTACAAAAGAGACTAAACTAGACGCTTATATTACAGTCGGTTCCTAGGAACCGTCTGTACTGCAAGTATCACAGACGGTTCATACGAATAACCGTCTGTGATATTTTCACAGACGGTTTTTAATAAGAACCGTCTGTGATGATGGCAAACATCACAGACGGATTTTATTAAAAACCGTATGTGATAATGAAGTTATCACAGACGGTTCGTATTAAAAACCGTATGTGAAAATACCACAGACGGTTATTCATATGAACCGTCGGTGATACTTGCAGCACAGACGGGCAGACATCACAGACGGTTCTTATCTAGAATTAGAACTGTCTGTGATAATGAAGTTATCACAGACGGTTCGTATTAAAAACCGTCTGTGATATGTTTCCCGTCTTGCAATTCCCTAAAATTTAATAATTTCCCACCTGAGTCTGAGTAGAATTCAGTTTTGAGACATCTTCAGTAAAACGGGCATAACTTTTGCATACGGTGTCCGTTTTCGACGTTCTTGTACTCGTTGCAAATCTAACGACGAGCCCGATCTAAAAAAAACAACCTGCTTGTGCTAGTCATCCTCTAAGACCCTCAAAATCGGCCATCTTTAGCCCCAAATTTGTGTTTTAAGTTTTTGTGTACTATTTTGGGTTTGGCAGTGGGTCCAGACGCATCCTTCTTTTGCAATTTTATTTTTATCACACACTTTTGTCAGAATGGAAGGAAACGCTTAAAAACGATCTAATCAGGCAGCATTAATTATGATTAATGCACCTTCCGTTTCTAAAAATTGTGGTTGAGGTTTCCTTCTGAAGTCTATAAGAGAGAAACTTTATCTACTCTTTCGCATCTGCATCTGAGTGTGTTTTGCGTTCCATTGCCTTTGCGCTGTTCCAGCTACTTAGTCCCTTCACCGGCGTGCACCGGTTGTGGGAGAGCATGTCTCCAAAGCCATCGTCCTTGCGATCCTGCATGGAAGAGGGTGAATTAGGCTTTTGGGAAGCGACTCACGTGACTGCTCACCACTCTCTTCATCGGCCGCTTCTGCATCTTCTTGACAACAACCTTTTCTTCTTCTTCGTAACGCCCTTTGTTTTTCGCTTCGGTAACATCTAGTAATCCGTAGTTTTCTTTAAATTGTTAGCATGAATATATATATTTCATTGTTCATAATACTTATCTTGTTAGTTCATGTTTATAAAAGATATATGCGGACACTCCAATTTATGTTTTTACCCATGTGTACTGTTTATATTATTTTTGTAGTCGTGATTTATTTGCGGAACTGTTTAATCGCCAGAGTGCAAGATATTCCGACAAGAAACTCCCTGAGCCAGCGCTGTGCAAAAAGCTATGAATGCATGCATTCATGCATCAAACCGCGCATAGATATATAGGACCGGGCCCACCGGCACATAGGACTCACATAGTGGAACCAACATCATGACGTTGCTGCATATAGTTGACAAACAAGAGCTATAGCTTTGTTGGATCGATACTTCTGATTCTCTTAGCTTCGCCGCACTAATTTTTCCCTTTTGTTCGTCTTTCGGCGTGTAGGATCAATCACCTTGCACACCATGCAGCACCATCAAAGAATTGCCCATCAATCTTGGACCAACACATGAATTCATGTATGGGCGCCATGCACGGCCGGGCAAGATCTATTTTCAGTAGGCATCGTTTGGTTCATCTGCTTCCGTAGAATCAAAGCGGCAGTTCAGAACGTCTTTTAATTAAGGTGGTGATTATTTTGGTTTTTTTGTGGCTTATGGCTGAAAAGCACTGTAGCTGACTAAAAAAACACTGTAGCTGACAGAG
Source organism: Dendrocalamus latiflorus (assembly GCA_017311315.1). Taxonomy (NCBI): domain Eukaryota; kingdom Viridiplantae; phylum Streptophyta; class Magnoliopsida; order Poales; family Poaceae; genus Dendrocalamus; species Dendrocalamus latiflorus. The sequence goes on from CM029664.1 coordinate 9,059,077, forward strand.
GCTTATTTAGCATAATTAAATTTAAAAAATTAAAAAATATGTTAGCCCATTACGTATAATACAAACGAATACGGGAAAAAAAGAACTGACAAAAAAGCTCAACAAAAAGCTAAAAATTCAGAAAAAGATAAAATTTATAAATAGTGAAAAATAAGTCGGAAGCCGAAACGATCACACCGCTCGTCGCTATACTAGAGATGATTGGTTTAAAATTTCCAATAACTTGCGTAGATTACATTCCAGGCTTTGTTTGGAAGGCCTGGGACATATCATCCGAGCCCATCCTCCAAACGAAGCCCTACGGTCATCAAAGGTGGCACGTTCTGATAGTGATACGTACGTGGCGGTGCATGTAGCGGGAGCACGCTTGGTAGCGACGGGACAGAGCCAACCATGCATAAGTAGCCAACGCGTCCACGTGGCCCCTGGAACTTGACGGGGCCTACGCGAACAGTGAGTACATGACACAGTAGTGCTCCTAGCCGGAACAGTGAGCTCACTTTGAGCCCTTAGATTCTTACAGGAACCGGCCATGGTGTGCTCTTTGTTTGCACTTTGCCGACATATAGTGAAAACACTGGAAGCTCCCATCTAGTACATATATCCATCTATGCACATATACATGCATTATTGGATACCAACTGTACATGTATGTGCGTTTGTCTCTACCCTGTACGTGCTAGCCTTGGATGCTTCCTTGGGGAGCGACATGGATTTCTGACGTGTGTTAGCGTGCGCTGTGTGTACATGCGTATGTTCACTGATTCTTTTCTCAAACTAGCTGAACGACTGCCTGTTGCAATGGAAATAAAATATTTATACCATATAAAGTTTACAAAAGAATTAAAACACTATATTATAATATCTTCTTCATGAAAGCAAGATTGCAACGAATGATGGAGATGTTACACCGAATGAAGTTGAACTGCAAAAGGAAATAATTTTGTGGCTAACACTATACATTACTACAGAAAACCGTATTACAGACGGTTCAGAAACGTCATCACAGACGGTTTTCTGAACCGTCTGAATTTATGGATCAGTGACAATCAAAGGTTATCACAGACAGTTTTCAAACCGTCTGTGGTGTAAATATCACAGATGGTTTGTAACTAAAAACCGTATATGATATATCAATAGCACAGACGGTTTTTAACTAAAAACCATCTGTGCTATTGATAAAACCGTCTGTTATTATCACCTATCACAGACGGTTTTTACTTACAAACCGTCTATGATTATCAGCTATCACAGATGATTTTTAGTTACAAACCGTCTGTGATATTCTTTTCTACCCCTAAATCTATTTCTGTTTATTGGCTAGCCTCAGGAAATGCTAACCATGCCCTCTGAAACAAGTAGATCAACATGTACATGTATACATACAATTTACATCTCAATTCATTTCACAAACATAAAACATCCAATTCACATCGCACTTCATTTCACAAACATAAAACATCCATTTCGCAAATCAATTAATTGAAATGAAATAAAATATCCATTAACAAATACACAATTACAAAAGATCTACATTGCATTTGCACTTAGATGGTAACATTGTATTTTTTTATTGCTCTATCACTCTGGAATCGAGGTCTCGCGAAAGGAACAAATCCATAATCAACGAACTTGTCAGGCTGCACAAGCAATACTTGGATGGCTGCCATCCAAGTATTGCTTATGCAGCCTGACAAGTTCGTTGATTATGGATCTGTTCCTTTCGCGAGACCTCGATTCTGGAGTGATAAGAGCAATAAAAAAATCATTGTTTGTTGTGGAACTCTCCATCTAAGTTTATGACTTTAGCCACCAAAAGTACGCGCACTCTCCTCGAATTTGTGAGAGGTCGGGTTGTTTCAATGCAGTTGAGGGGATGGATGCAGCCTGTTGATAGGAATATCAATGTGCGTATATATAACCTGATAAGTATGAAGTAATTATGAGAAGATTGACAAACCTTAGAATTAGTGATCCTCGAGGAATCGAGGAGTAAGTCCATATGGTAGTAAATGTAGAATCCACACGTGTTGCCTGGCGACAGCTGGTGGCACTGCAAAAATTGGAATGTGTTAATTCAAGAGGCATTACTACCAATTGTTGCATAGGATTAATTAATGTGTAATAGCGAATACCTTAAATTTTCGAACATGTGTCAGGCCTTTGGCCCCTTGTGTCAAGACACCTGCCTTTGCAATGTACATCGCGAACGCCCTACGTGATTCGAAAAAGTTGACTTTAGTCATTTGGAAGGAAAGAAAGAGTACAATATAGATATGCATGGAGAAAATGTACTTACCTATCGATTACTTGGCTGACAACTGTGTAGTTCTTTTTATTCTTACTTAGGGAATCAAGGTATATTGCCTTGTTCTATTTTGGTACAATTACTACTAAAATCCGATGATAGTCCTGATTGTAGGGCATAAGTACATATTCCTTATCGCGGTAAGTCACCAGTGCTGATGCAATGTACCTCTCGACGAAGGGTGTATCCTCGTTGATGGTATGCATGACGATCAAGTGTGGGTCCAAGAAACTAACCGATGATTTGGATGATCTAGATTTAGTCACCATGTGTCTATATATATACACACGAAAGCAACAAATTATATATGACATTTATCGGTATGACATGAACGGAGACTGTGATTGTACACACTGGCAGCGTCCAGCATCGAATGAGTGAGGCGTCAAGAGCGTTGAGCGTGAAAAGATCAAATAAATCCTCGAAGGTGACCATGAAGACATAATCTTGGATGTTGTGCTCTAAATGTCCCGACCCGAATTTGATAGTGATACCTGAGCGCCGTTCTCCCTCTGGCTTATTGGACTGTTCCATATACCACGTGTGTAATTGCAGGCAACTAATTGGTAGGGTTTGGAGGCGCGTTAGCAGCGGCTCACCAAGCATGAATTTGCGGGCCAATGGCAGGTATGGGATATCATCGTCGGTCTTCTTTGCTTTGCCCTTGCTGCCTTGGCTGTAGGTTGACTTTATGGTAGTCGACTGTAAAGGTAGCACCGATGCAAGTTGCTTTGGCGAGAATAGCACCCGTGGAGATAGCACCGGTGCAGGTAGCGGTGGTGGAGATAAGTTTTGTGGAAATGGCACTAGTGCATGTAGCTCTGGTTCGCACTGCCCTTGTGGTCCTGCCACCGGTGAAGAAACCTCTAGGGAGATGTCACTTTTGGGCCATTAGATGAATGTTCCAAGGAACGTAAAGCCCAAGGCATCTCGTACGACCCAGGTGCTCCTTGTTTCCCAGGGCCGCGGAGAGTATATCTTTCTCCCTTATTCCCTGGAATGATCCCTGGGAAGATTCAACACTCAACGCTTCCTGCAAGAGCACGACATGTCATTTCACTTCCTACGAAGTTGTGGAGTAATTATAAGCTACGTAGTTTGATCGATATCTTTTCAGGCGCTGGGACACTTGCTGGTCTGCAGGGTTTCGAAAGGAGATGTCCCCTGATGTTGTTGTAGATGACCTTGCTTTAATCCAATTTCGACCGCGATCATCCGGGATATTGGCAAATGGCAGGGCAGTGTCCTGCAGGATTGCCTATTCGTCCTCCCTCATCCACTACAAGATTTTACCCGCATACCCAGCTGTGCCAAGTCTGTGGGTGTGTGTGTTTTTTGCCTGGAGGGCCTTGTGCGCCGCACTTGTACTTTTGAAATCTTCGGTCGTCTTCATCGCCTTGAACTCTTCCCATTGTGGTTCCAGGAATGGTTATTTATGAAAGGGCGTTTCATCCTTCTCCACGTAGTCATTGACAAGCGTGCTCTTGAAGTTCTTCCATGCTTTGCACGCCGCTAGCAAGGCTTGTCGTTGCACGGTGTCTTGGTGTTCTTCTGGGATCTCGAACAATGCCAAAATTTCTGTCAGCAGCTCACGTTTCCAAGTCCAGGAACGCTCTTCCACGAATCAAATGTGATCTCAATTCGTTCTCGTGCAACTATTCCGATCATTCTTCGGAATGCGCATACTGCTTGGCGAGGAAGGAGAGGGGTCCCAGATCCATCGACTTCTGTGATGGTAAATCGGCCCTCAGGCTTTTTCGATAGCCCTCTTCCTTGGCGTTTTGATTTTGGAGCGGGCACATCCGGTGATGATGTTGAAGAATGCGCGGATGATATGTTGGCCTTCTAAACAACATATACAAGGGATATATTCAAATTACGTGCAGTATAAGCAACAAAAAAGAAGAAACCAGTGACTTCTTCAAGATATAAATAGGTGGAAAGAGAAGACCATAGTTCTCACACTCCAATAGCTATAAGGAGTTATGAAGAACCATCCTAGAAATTATGTCACTGGAGGGATAGATAGATGGTGATATAAACGGAGCATGTCGAAGAAATATACATATACATATACATATACATATACATATACATATACATATACATATACATATACATATACATATACATATACATATACATATACATATACATATACATATACATATACAACTCTAGAGTACATGCTAATGGGCCATATATACATAACTCAACAGTCCTAGCAGATAGCGCACCACATGTAGTAGGTGAACATAGTGAACAGATATGGAAGCAGAAACAAACCACTGAGCACATGAACAGAGTGAACAGAGTGAACTATGAGATAGACAAAACTCCCAACAATATGACGGTAATGAGAAGTATCCTCAAGAGGAGTGCCATCAGTAGAACAACATTGAAGATAAAGCTCTATATATAGGAGTAGCAGTTGTCCGACTGTCAGTGAAGCCAGAATGACTATGCAAATCCTGAATATAGCATTGCTAAGACAGGTAGTAGCTATCAACTGTGCAAGTAATCTCAATCCCTAGAGAGTAATGTAAATGACCCAAATCTGACTAAAAAAAACTACTCACAAAGTGTTGCGCACCTTAGGGTTCGGGCGTTGAGGTGTAGGCGGTGGCGATGGCGGCGTGGACGGAGGTCCGAGGAGGCAGCCGGCGAGGGGCTCAGGGGACAGCGAGGGGCTCGGGGGACGGCGAGGGGCTCGGGGGCTCGACGGAGAAGGCCGGCGAGGGGCTTGGGGGGACGGAGGTGGTCGACGACGAGCTCGGGGACAACGACGGCCTGGGGGGACGGCGGCGGCGATGAGCTCAATCGGGAGAGCGACTAAGTGGTTGCTAATAATTGCAGTGTACGCGCAAAACCCTAGCGGGGGGGGGGGGTGATAAGCCTTTGCCCCCTGTAGTTATTAATATAAACACCAACCAGCATTCAATGGACATAGAGATACATTTGTATTTCTTTACAACAACCCAATGAATAGTTATTAATATAAACACCAACCAGCATTCAATGAACATAGAGATACATTTGTATTTCTTTACAACAGCCCAATGAACATATAGATACATTTGTATGACTCATTCTCAAAATTCACCTATATATCACACATTTTCACATATACGTGAATGCAAATTCACAAATACATCACACACATGCATTGTTGTGTACATAAATGCCAATTCACATATACATCACATACATGCATTGTTATATACATAAATGCAAATGCCCACATATATGTCACACATTTTCATTCCACTTGCTTATTTCCTTTAAAAATTAGCCCTTCATGATGACCAATGCGTACGTAACTAGTTTCGTCACATTGTTCGTCGTCGACCCTTATGCCATTTCCAAAAGGAGGTAACTCGTCAAATTGATTGTATTCTTCCTCGTCCACTACATTCTCTACTCCGATAATTCTCCTTTTTCCATGAAGAACTACATGGCGTTTCTTATTTGCCGGGTCGGTTACATAGAAAACTTGAACAACTTGGTTGGCGAGTACGAATGGTTCATTTTTGTACCCGACACGTTGGTGGTCTACGGTAGTGACACCATACTTGTCAACCTTCACCTGTGGGAGATGCACCCAACAACAGCGAAATAAGGGAATCTTGAAAACCATGTAGTCGAGCTCTCAAATCTCTTCTATGAACCCATAGTACGAGTTTCTCAACCCATCGGTAGTGAACGTCCAAAACAGAGTTCATATGCAAAAGTTATGACTGTTTTATTGAGTATCTCTTTCAATTGATTTGTGAAATAGATGTGTTTGTTTTTGAAATAAATGTGAATTGAATATATACATATGCGTGTTGTAGTTTTGTTTGTTTTAGAGGGCATAACTAGTATTTTCTGAGGGTAGCCAATAAACAGAGATACAAAAGAATATCACAGATGGTTTCTAGGATAAACTGTTTATGATACATCATCACAAATGGTTGTTTGCTAGAACCATCTGTAATGTACGAGCATCACAGACGATTTTTGGTTCGAGCCGTCTGTGATGTGCGAGCATCACAGACGGTTTTTGGTTCAGGTCGTTTGTGATAGTCTTCTTCATAGACGGTTCTTTATACGAACCATCTGTGTTGTGGCTTATCACAGAAGGCTCATAGACACAAAAATTCAGACAGTTCAAAAAATCATCTATGACGATAGTTTAGAACAATCTGTGATGACCGTTTCTGTGGTAGCGTTGGTTTTAGCAACTTATATGGGAACACTAATCCCATGCTGGGTGAAAAGATTTAACAACAATAACGAAAAACAAACAACATAAAAATTGCACATTGAATTTGCACTAACAGGATGAGTGTGCCAATATCACCGCATCCACCGTTTTGTCACATACTCTCAATCTATGCTTGGGTTTAACTGTTGGTAAAGTGATCCAAACAAAGCAATTTTGCATTGAACAAAATGTTTTCCAGTGGAATCTATGTGAACGATTTATTGTAGATCACGAAATAATCACCATATTCTCAAGGAAATGGTTTAGATCACAGTCCAAATTAACCCATAAGACGAGAATTTGAATCCAGACGACTAGGCCATACCATGAGACGAGATAGATAGCAAATGCGTTGGGGTATTTGGTTTCCCAGCAAATCATATCAATTGATGAGTCAACGGGATAAGATTTGAGTGGCCCACGGCTAGGGTTTAAGCCTCGCGAATCCAACACAAAATCAACCGTACCCGCACCTAATGTCTATGCATCAAGTTGGACGACTCACACGAACCACGCACATATCACATAACCAACCACTGCATAAAATCTCAATCACCTAGACCTCGAGCCGCAAGAATCAAACACGGATCAAACATCAATAAAAAAATCATAGTGAAACCAAATCCAATCTGGGAGCCACCCATTGAGTGAGACATTGCAGAGCAAATCCAACCTCGAGAGAGTGGAGAACTCACACTCCACCAGCCACGCCTTTGGTGATGAGCAACTTGCATATGGTGAGGACGTGGTGGCTAGGCCCCTTGACCCCCTCCTGCGTGAACTTGGCCTCCTCCACCAGGTTCACGATGGTGGTAATGGCCGTGTCGCTCCTACTCTTCCCTACCATGTCCTTTGACATTATCTCCCCAGCCACGTGCCCCCGATAAACCCTCACCGCATGGATCGCCCATACCCACGACAGTGGTCCACAACACCGACAAGGAGGAGGCAGAGGCGTCTCTTGGGGGCTTTTATGGCGGCGATGGAAAGAAGGAATGGGGGCCACCATCGAGATCCGACTAGACCCAGGCTGCCGTCTCAAATCTAGCCAAATCTATTGCCGACATTGGTCGCCGCACCACCATTAAGGTTGGGATCCATCCACATGAGGAGTTGATCGCTTGATCTTCCTTCCGGCGACGAGAGGAACGGGGCGAGTGACGAATCGAAGGGAGGCGGCCACATAAGGGGAACAGGGCGAGTGGCAAAGCGAGGGAAGGAGACCATACGAGGGGCAAGGGTGTGGGGGTGTAGGCCTATGGGGAACAAGTGCACCTGAGCAAGAAGTAGCAAGCCCACCTATCGGCGCAAAACTAATATGAGGGGAGGTGGAGAGGCCGATGAGCTACCATCAGAAGTGATAATGAACCACCACCTCTAACTCATTTTTTTAGATAGTAGAGATACATGCTCATACTTCGAAAGTCCTGTTACATATAGCCAGTGAACTAGCTAGCCGAAGTACTGGTGCTAGAAAGTAGAAACCATGAGAGCTAACGCATGTAGAACTCTAGATAACGTGCGCGCGCGCGCAAGTCAACAATGGCGCCAGTGGTGTGGGGGGGAGGAGGCAGTGCGCGCACGCGAAGGGTGACATCATGCATGCAAGCAGCAGATTCAGTCAGGCAACGCATGCAACACGCGGGAATTAAGCTGGCCGGCGGGGTGCATGAATCTGGCCGGCGGGCCGCGAGCGATTGACAACAATATCCGTAGGCATATTCATGCAAGCTAGATGGATAGACCGGTAGGTGGTTAGGTAATTCGACCGAGCACATGGCGGAAAGCATCTTCTCCTGGAGCCCAGCAGCTAGCGCTTGCCATTTGGTCCTCCCTTTTGATGGACTCGAGGGGCCTCGGTATGGTAAATTTTTGTTGGGTTTTGATGGGAATCACTCGGCTGATTTCTAGCACAAAATCGGTCAAATTTTCAACTTTTGATCGTACCTCAGGATACGTGCTCCATTTAGGTTTCTAGGGTTCACTGGACACCAAACTTTAGTGCCATCGATATGAGATCGAACAATAAATTTAGAAGCATCAGATAGTGAATTTAGAAGTACCTCCAGTCAGATATGAAAACCGCCGAGCATACAAAGGGACTCAACGAGAAACATATAAATGACCCAAGTGTATTTAATATGAGTGTCTAGAGTTACAAATAGCATCCCCCTCTCCACTTACAAGGGGTCCTATTTATAGAGTGGTATGGGTAGACAAGTAAAGTTACAAGTTTACCCTAGGGATCTAACTTACTCCTTAGGATATATTCGTCCTTTGCACCATGTGGGTCCCACCATGTCCGAGAGACCCCGAGGGTCGGCTCGCGGCTGGCCACGTACCTCGTCCGGGGTTGGCTCGTGGATTTCGCTGAGGCTGGATTGCGAACTTCGCCTGGGGTAGACCCCTAGACCTCATATGGACTTCATTTTGGATCAGCCCTGGGACTTTGTCTGGGGTGGGTCTGCTGAAAACATCTAGACCCTTAAAAATGGTTTTGGTAATTAATGATAATAATGGTTAAAGGGACTAACATGTATATTAAGATGATTAAAAGGTTTAGTCCTGGATTTAGAATGACAACATGGAAAGGCTTGGAAAGAATGGTAAAAGATCAACATTGCTCAAGACGAATGTACAATATAGTCTAAGACCCTTTTTATAGTTTTTACCGATCTTGGTAAGTTGTTGAAAAACTAGGTTTGTAGGCTAGACGTTGTATTATAAACAGGAATTATAGCTAGTAGCTTGAAGACTGATGTTGTGCCACATTGATCAACTAAGAGTCATGCATTGCATTTGGATCTGCATCTAAAAAATTTAGTAAACGCAATATGACCGCAGATATAACTACAATACTACCAGCGGGCGATATGACCGTACCTGAAGTGCAGTAATACCACAATGCGGTAGGACTGATTCCTAGTTGATGGTATATTATTTCTAGAGAGCTTATTTTTGAGATTTTTCCTCCCCTAAAAATCAATAGTACCGATTGAGCCAAGCAGTACTACCGCAAAGTGGTAGTACCAACCTATGTGAGTGTGGTAGTACCACACCAAACTATAGCGGCTAGTTCAGAAGCATTAAATAAGCTACAAATAACCGTTGAACCCTAGGTGCGGTAGTACTGCACCTGCTGATTTTTTTTGGGATTTTGCTCCAAACAGTTGAATTTGTGGTTAGGGCCTATAAATACCCCTCACCAACACAAGGGTAGATATACTTGACTTCATGGAATATCCCTTGAATTTCTTGTGCATTCCAAACTACTCATTTGCCCATATTTCATATTTTAATATAGTTGAAAGTATTCAAGTGCATTGCATCATTTGTTGATCCTTATGACACTTAATTTTCCCCAAGCAAGGGCTGTGGTTTATTACTCTTGGTGTTTACTGACACCCTGATGGCTTGGAGGAAGATTACGCTGTGATCTCTTCAATAAGGTTTTGAAGAGGCCCAACGTCAGTTGTGAGTGGTTTGGTGCTTGGCATCTTCAGAGCAGAGGAAGAGCAAGCCTAGTAGACTTGAGGTCATTAGGCTCAATTCGTGGAGCTGGTCTAATTCATTTGGGTTTACCTCAACGTGGACTAGTAAAGACCGGCAAGTCTTTAATACCATGGAGAAAACTTTGCGTGTCTCCACTGTGGTTACTCCTTTGTCTTTACCTTTATGTATTTACATTTCTAGCTCTTATAATTGAATTGATTTATGTAGCTAGAAGTGTATTTAGTATAGACATTGCTTATAGTGCCTTTGTGAGACTTGAATTACTTAGCTCTTGATTTGTTCTAGAAACTTTGATTTACTCATACATGTTAAAATTGTTAATCAGAGCATAAGAATTTTAAAACCTCCTATTCACCCCTAGTCGATTATTCTTGATTCTTCAAGTAGCATCAGAGCTTGGTCTCTCATTTATTTAGTGTTAACTATCTAAGAGAGAAAGGATGGCTAGTTAGGGTATATTCATAGGCAAGGCACCTTTATTTGACAGATCAAATTATGCTTATTGGAATATTAGAATGCCTATGTATTTAAAGGCCATGAGCTTAAGTATATGGAGGATTGCGTGATGCCTCTTGATCCATCACACCCCACAGATTTTGAGGAGCGCAATGCTCATTTAGATGATCAAGCGATGAATGCTTTTTTGGAGCTTTGAATGCGGATGAGTTCAATCGAGTAAGCAATTTAGAAACCACTCATGAGATATGGACTATCCTCTTGGAATTCCACGAGGGCCATCCACGGTCAAAGAGGCCAACTTGCATAGACTTCGAATCAAATATTAAATATTTACAATGTTACCTCATGAAGACATTAATGAAATGTATTCAAGACTCCATAATATTGTAAACAAGATCAAGGCTTAGACACTAATCTAACCGATGTTGACATTGTGCACAAGATCCTTAGGGCACTACTGGAGAAATATGAGACCATAGTGACACTATTTCTCAACTCACTCGAGTTGCCAAGGATGACACCAACTGGACTCTTGGCAACCTCATAACTAGTGAGTTGTACAAGAAAGATAAGAAGGAGCTTTTAGAGCAATCCTCCTCCAAGAAGAAGGTTATCACTTTCAAGGCCCAAAGTCGAGGAAGGTTTTTAGATATGTTTTTGAATTAATTAAAAGCTAAGAAATTCAATAAAAGCCTAGAAAATAGCAAAATTGATCCCAAAATTCTCATAAATACTATAGAGCAAGGGGAACTCCAGAAAAATAAAATACAGACTATTTGGATACAAATAAACACATGGTGTTTCTTCTTAACTCTAGGCTTAAATAAAAAGGGAAAGAAAAAGAAAAGGAAATTTCTAGAAAATCCAATTGGACTTGAGTAAATAAAAAATCAAATTTTTGGGATGTTATAATGTCTGTTTCATGGATCGGCCCGTGCGATACTACCGTAGGTTTGTATCGCTGAAGAATGTCAACTAATTTATGTAAATTAGTTCAAAACTTATTTCTTCTTGTTTTATTTATCTTCTCCATTCCTAATAAAGATGCCAAGTGCCAAGACTTCTATTCGCAAGAACGCCCCTTCTGAAGGCGAACCTGATGACCGCTATGGTCCACCAGCAACTCAAGTGGGACCTTCTCGCCACAAGGCAGCTTCTTGGAAATCGGCATCCGTGTGAGCTTCTCTAGTCACGAGAGAGGATAGTGACTCAGAAACAGAATCATTCTTGGAAGATATGGCTGCACATGACAAAGGTCAGTCCTCAAGACAAAGCCCCAGAATATGAAGAGGAAACTAATAGTGAGGAAGAAGACGAAGATTATTCCCATGAGCATGATGATGACGACGACGACGATGATGATATGGCTGAGTCCAAAGAAACAAGGATCAATTTTAGGCTTATTACGAGTGATGAGTATACCATACTTCATCACCCAAATCAGTTTGCCAAGTCAAGGACTTCTTCAGATCCATGGTTCCATATTAGATTTCAGTAAGAAGCTAGTCTTCTCTAAACTCTACAATCATCACCAATAGTTCGCAGATCATAAGTATGTGGACTAAGCACATCTAAACTTCGCTTCTCCACTCCATACTTTCTCTTCTTTGCCACCAGTTTGCACGACATTGTGGCACTCAAATGTGACTACAATGAAGATATCATCAGACAAGTCTATGCCACTGTTTATGTCTCCCCAGACTTTGACTATTTGACATGGATGATAGAACATGAAAGGGTGGAAGCCACAAAACCGGAATTTGAGAAGCCCCAAGAACTCAAACGGGACAATATGATAAAATTTACTCACGGCCAGCTCTTGGAGCCCTAACATGGTCTCAATTCTATGATGCTAAGCCATTACAGGAACTCACCCAGAGGCTGCTCGGGGGTTCACAGCTATTTTACCTAGGGTAGGCCCAGGAGTTCATAGCTATTTCATCCAAGGTAGTCCGGGCACCAAGGGGCAGGGCCCCTATGGCTGTCCGAGCGTCGAGAAGCAATTCCCCTGGGGTGACCCAGGCAGCAAAGAGGCCCCTCAGGGGTGATCAGGGCGGGAATGAAGCAAGACCCCGGGGGAAAAGATGGTTGTGATGGCCTTGTAGGGGGCTGGGGAGTCTCCTCGGGGAGGACGTAGAGCTCGGGGGGCACTGGTCCGAATTGAGGCAGGTGTGGTCAGGGACATAGTGTAACACCCCAGTCAAGCAATGACCCGGAATGCTACCAATCTAGAAATAAAACACGAATAAACTAACTATGCCATACAAAAATTCGGCAGAACCTCCCATGTATTGTAGTTCAAGACAGAGGTTGCAACAAGCATAAATAGAAGGAATGAATGTCATCAAGAATATAATAAAATCTAAACAAAATGGTTTAAGTTTACTAAAACATTTATAGATATAATAATTAAATAAAGAAAGGAAGCATCATAAAAGGATTCTAATCCTTTATTACAATTTAAATCCGACAATCAATAATCATCTACTAATTAAGTAATTCAAGCAAATAGAATTTTATTTTCTCCCCTCTTCCATTGTGGTTAGATCGTGCAAAGTGCAATAATACTAATCTGTCCTTTTCCCCATGTATGCCGATCTCATAAACGTACCTAAAAAACACAACAACAACAAGAGTGAGTCCAACGACTCAGCAAATATAATAGATAGTAATAAGTACATTTATGAACATCACTTAACAAATCCATCCATCAACCGTATAAACAAGTCATGCTATGCAAGATGATCAAAAACCTCTTTATCTCTTTCTCTTTTGCATTTTACCGATGATGCAAAGTGTGCATCCGTCGATGCACACCCATGCCTGTACCACCTGGTACAGGGACCAATTGCCCATACTCCACAAGTATGGGGACCTTTAGCCCGTCATGTCATCAACATGACGGGGACCTCGGCGCTTAGTCATCTCGTGACCAAGACTTCAATAAAACAACATGATGCATATGCGTGAATGTCTCAATAAAATAAATCTTGCATTCACATTAGCTATGCACCAGAAATACTCATGAACACTGTAAATTGCAATCACCCATAAACAACACCAATACATCCTTACCACAATCATAAACACATATATTCATATTATAGATCAAACATCGACATTCCACACTATCAATTTTAAACCATCATTATACTTGCCTTAACCGCGAGAAAACGGGGGATGTGCAGAAGGTGTCGCCTCTGGGATCCGTCCTCTACCTGAATAATAATTATAATATTTGTTAAGATAACAGTAGCGGACCTTTGCCCAAATAAAACAATCTCGAACTAATAAATTCGTCTAACTTGGTTCCAATTCCCAAATCCTACAGGTCATCCCGTTCCCCTCTGTGGACAGTCAACTTCAAAAATCCATATCTATTGGTACAGGATTTAGAATAGGGTGTTCTTAGACTTTCTGGAAATATAATTAAATTATCTAACTAAACCTAATTGGCGAGCCTCCCTGATTCGGCCATCTTCTACCCGCACCATCCAATTTTCTAACACATCAATTTCACGTCGGGTTCTCTGGACAGAGCACTAAAAATGCCATAACTTCCAGACCGAGTGTTCGAATCGTAATTTCTTGACCTTCCTGGAAAGCTAAGACAATTATCTACAACTTTCATAATATGGAGATCCTCTGATTCTCCCGTTTTCTAATCACCCAATCCAATCTACCAAAATCTGACAGAAATCTCCCGATCTGCAGAACAGTCTTACAAGAAAAATCATAACTTCTGCTACGAAGGTCCGATCGATGCGTTATAGCACTTATAGCACTTCATGGAAAGATAACAACGTCCTGTACAACTATCTAGGAGAAGTCCAGACCTGAATCCCCACGAAACTACCCCAAAACAGTTGTCTAACAAAATCTGTCCTAGAAGTCCAGAATACCGACATTGCTACCACAACTAAAATATACATCTAATTGGGGGGGGGGGGAAACAGGGGTTACCCTTGACGAATTACTGAAGAACACGACGAACACCCCACGAACTCCTTCTCTTTTCCTTTCCCCTTTTTCCCTTCCTCTTCCCTTCCTCCGGATCCAAATGCCTCGCTGCGATTGATCTCCTTCCTCCGCTCGACCGGCAGCGAATGGAGATCTTTTTCACTGGTAGGGGTTTCAATGGAGGAGAGGGGAGGGAGAGGAGCTGCTGGACATGGGAGGCGCAAGGGGGAGAGAGGGGGTGGCAGCCACAAGGGGAGAGGAGAGGGGGAGAAGGGGTGGCGGCTAGGGTTTGGGGGAGGGGTGCCTCCCCCCTTTTTGGCCAGCCACCTCTTGGGCCAAGGCCCAGGCCCAGGTTGCCAGGATTTTCAGAAATTCCCACTCTAAAAATCTCTATTGAACTCTTTTCTATATGGTCCTTCCCTCCAATTAATTGATTAACTCTCGAATCACTTTTGGGGTATTACACATAGTTCTTGCCAACACAGAGGTCGGTGGCGGCACCAAAGTTGATGAGCTTGACCTGGCTGTGGCGGGCGACGATGAGGTTGGAGGGCTTGACGTCGTGGTTGACAATGCCCATGTTGTGGATGCGCTTCAGGGACGTGACGAGCACAGCACGCTTGAGGGAGTCGATGCCTTGTAGTGCATGCCCAAACATGAGAGGCTCTAGGTTGAACGGGAAGTCACGGTCGTTGATGTAGTTGGCCAGCATCCAGTCACACTCGAACTTCCGGATGAGCCATTTGCCGCCCTTGACAAACTCTAACTTGGCCTTGTCTTGTCGGTGATGAAACTCCCAGGGAACTCTGCTCATGACTCTGGCATTGGCGTGCAGAGCAGAGAGAACAGGAAGATCAAAAGGAAAGACAAGCAATGAGTGATAGAGAAGGCACAAAACTATGAGATGTTTGGTGAGCTGGAAAGCACACAAATGCTGCTCAGCCACAGTAAAAGCTATTTGGGCTATGCTGTCGCATGGAATGAGAAGCATAGAAAAGAGACTGAATAGGTCATGACCTGAACAGGGTACTTGTTTTGGGAGTGACTATTGCACAAGTGACTAAAATTTTTTATCTCTCGGTCACTTGAAGTTGCACTCTCAATCATCTGAAGTCGCAGGTGACTTTTTGAAGGGGGAGCTGTAACTTCAGGTGTGAAGTTGCACTCCAAATTATCTGAAGTTACAGGTGATCTTTTGGAGGGGGCTGCAACTTCAGTTGGTTAAGAGTGCAACTTCAAGTAACTGAGTGATAAAAAAATTTCAGTTGCCTGTGCAATAGCAAAATCGACTTGTTTATTGCTACTCTAGCAACTTGTTTATTGCTGCTCTGTGCTATCGTGTGGAATGAACAGCAACGAGAAGTCCGGATTATGTTTATACTTAATTAGTTTTAAAACGATGTATTTTTTTCAAAGCAGAGTCAATACAAATATTATAATAAAAATATACTGAGTTTAGCTGTATCAGCCAAAATCACATGTGACTATTTTCCTGTGCGTACTACTTCTCATGAACAGCTAGAATTCAGATATTTAAGCTATAAGCCATTAGCCCAAAAGAACCCACCCCTTATTTATTGCTTGTGGACAATGTACAGTATGGTTTATTGAGGTTCTTATGGCCGGGTTCTCAAGATAGGGTCAATAAGAAAATTGTAGTAAAAAGTATACTAAGTTTAGTTGTACCAGCCAAAGTCGCATGCAACTATTTTTCTCTGTGTACCGTCTCTCGCGAACAGCCAGAATTCAACTATTTAAGCCATAAATCATAAGTTATCAACCCAAAAGAACCCACCCTATATTGTGTACGCATGCATGTATAAGAATGGTGGTCTCTTGTGTAGGGCTATATCTACAACGCTCAGTTAAGTTCAAACTTACGCAGAGGCAAGATGAGGCGTAGCTAAAGAGGGAAGATGAGTCCAAAACGGAGTGCGCGGACGAGGGCTAGAGCGGAGTACGGAGGCAACCTGGGGGCGGGGTGTCCGGGGTGCAGCATTTCCCATTGTAGGTGGAGTGATTTCTTGCCCGTGTCCCCATGGACGGCGCTAACTATCATCAATGCAAGTCCAGATAATAAACTTAGAAGCACCCTCAGTCGAATGCGGAGACCGCTAAAGATGCGGAGGAACCCAAGGAGAAGCACACAAATGATCCAAGTGTATTCAATATGAGTGTCTAATGTTACAAACGGCATTGCCTCTAGACAAGTGAAGTTACAAGTTTACCCTCAAGCACTAGCTTACTCCTAAAGGTATCTTCATCCTTTACACCATGCGGGTTGTGCCATGTCCGAGAGATCCCCGGGTCGGCTCACAGCTAACCCCAAACCTCGTCCGAAGTTGGCTCTAGACCCCCACTGAGGTTGGCTCGTGAACTTCGCCAAGATTGGATTGCAGACTCTGCCTAGGGTAGACCCCTGGAGCTCGTAACAGTATCATACAAGAACAGCAAATTTGTTAATTAGGCAATTCGCTATACCACTAATTCTTGAAGCAAATTTGTACTTTCAACGACGTCGCAGGGTAGCTAGTTGTGCGCAGGCATCGATCGATGGCGTCGACTTGCTGGACAAGGGTGGTGTCATGCGTCCATCGCGAGATGGAGGAGATCGCGTCGCTCCATCGCCTGCGGAGGATCAAGGAGGCGGCCTAAGATGGCAAGGCCATCAAGGACCTTATCGATCGCGTGGTGTCCCTGAAGCTCGCCCTCACCATGGCGGTGCTAGAGTGGGAGGCAATGGCGGACCCAGAAATGAAGCAAGACGAGGGCTAACCTAGAGTACCCTGATACACGATACAGGTATGGCGATATGGATACCGCGATACGATATTTTGCAAAAACAATGATACGTCAATACGGCAAACATATATGTATTTAAAAATTAAAAAATATAGAGAAGCAATGAGACAGCGAGAAACTAAGAATACCTTGATGAATGCTATATATTCTATTATTCCTTGGCTCTCTCACTCGCTACTTTCAGTTATGGACTGTTGTACCGATTGGTGTGCACACGGAGGTGGATGAAGTCCCTGAGATTCTCGAGCACACGCTTGGTCTTGGGCAGTAGGTAGGGGGCGGCATCCACCTCCCCAACATAGAGAAATCAAAAACTTAAAAACACATCATTATTCGAAAAGACTGCTAGCTTCAACATCATAATTGTAACATAACCAGGTTATCATGCACATGCAGCAATAAGTCTATAAGACAGCGAAAAATTAGAGCAATTTTGTTATCCATTTTCTATTTTGTCAATCAGTATGAAGCACGACAAGGTTAAATTATACCAACAAGAACCATCAAATGCAGTACCACCATGAAAACAACTTACTACCTATAGCTCCTGTTATCGATAACAAAAAAATGTTGGACAATGAACAACAATGTAACTCCAAAGCAGTACTACTGAAGGGAATCAGCGAATCAGTAATGCTCACAAGATTAGCAGCTCCGCAAAGTTGCTCGGTGAAAATAGGAGATAGTGCAGTAGAAACTAACAGATAAATTGGAACTGGAGAGTAACTAGAATGATATCCCCATATCCATTAAAGCATAATAAGACTGCAAACCACAAGGTCTCTTCAGATCATAGCTTAAAGCTACAAATCTCGTGCAGGCTAGAGCCAATTTCTCCTTGTTGCAGCCCAAAACACTAGACCTAGCTTGACATAACGCCAACTGCCAACAACAAAACATCAAGATTCCGCAGTGGAAGTGGCGGTTTCTTGTTCTTGGAAACCCAAGAACCATGTGCCCCTATGGCCCTATTCCTCTCCGCTGAAAACCAGTGGAAAATGGCAAAAATAGGAGAGAAGATAGCTGCCTGGACCAAGGGAAAGAGAAGAAGGAATAAAACCTAATGAAAGGCGAGGTGGCCGGAAGGTGGAGTCGTCAGACAGAGACGGAGGGCAGGTCGGCAGGGGGCGACGGAATCGACTGGGCCGCCGGGGGCACCGCAACCACGAGCTAGGGTTGGGACTTGGGAGAATGCGAGTGGAGGGAGGTGGCACAGCCGTGCTGGGGATCGATTCGGGTGTGCTACTGTGAGCTAGGGTTGGAATCAGCCAATCAGCGACAATTACGAAAGTTGGGAGGAGGTGTCGAGGCCTCGAAGCTCTGAAGGCGCGGGAGATAGGCGCCCAGGCCACCAGGGGATAAGAGAGGGAATGGGCTAATGAACAGTAAATGGCTATGAAACTTATTGGACCAGGACTCGAGCTACAGCCCCCTAGCCCGGCCCTGGGTCCCCCCGGTGGGAGGCCGTGGAGGCGCGAGGCAGAGAAGCGCACAGACGAGGCCGAGGCTGCATGAGAACCACTGAGCTCAGCGTGGCGAACGCGCGGGAGAAGGAGGAGATCGAGGAGAAGCACGGGCGCTTCTTGGAGCTTGAGAGGGAGATGGGGAGCCATTTCGACGATAGCCGCTGGTAGCTAGCGCGGCTACCCTACGTGCTGAACAAAGTGCATGCGTGCACGCATGTTGCATCCTAGTTGCCACTACGACAGGCGCGTGTGTACGTACCTTTTTTTAGAGGTACAAGGCAACACACAACCCGCATACACCTACTCACACCACACACATGCGCACATGCGTGCGCGTCCCCTACACACGTAAGGCTAAGCAGAGGCTCGACAGCCTCAAGGCGTGGGCACGCACCGTACCACTGAATGCGTACGCGTGCGTGTACCAAACAAACTAGGAAGATACTGTTTAGTGAACAGTACCTGGATGAGCACGCACGCGCTCGAACACGTGTGGGCATGCAGAGCGACCACGCCCTCAGCCAGTTCTCGCGTGTGTACGTACCTTAGGGCAGTAATGTTCTGTATGTTGTTGCTGCATGTTTTCTTGATCTAACTTGTGTCCCAAATTAAAATGCTTATGCAAGTGAAGATAAAGAAAAGAAGAGCTTGTGTAACGCAGTTATGATTGCATAGCATGCTATTGTGGGTACTGGGTTAGTGTCTGGACATGGATCCGCGAAGTTGAACTTTGCATCCAGCGGCCTGGGGTGGGGTTGAGGGGTGGCCTAGCTGCCAGCCCCGCGCGACGGCTAGGAGCGTCGGACGAGGCCAGGGAACGCCGGTTAATTAGCAACGCGGCCGATCGAGAAATACGCGTTTCGTACCAGAAATTGTGCCCCCGGGCCGAGCAAAATCAATGCCGCGGCTGGGAGGTCGCCCGCTCCGCTCCCCTCGGCGATCGGCACGGGTAGAGGGATGAAAACGGATCGGATACGGACGGATATTGCTCATCCCGTATCCTTTTCCATATTTTTTGTCGGAGTCGGAGTCGGATTCGGATAGTACCGGATACGAATACGAATGCGGATATTCTCGGTCACGAATACGGATCGAATACATGCCGCTCCGGATACGGTTAGTCTCGGTCACGAATATTTAGTCGGATAATGCGCGGAAGCAAATTTTACATGATGACAGATACAAATTAAGCAACTAGTAAATTCTAACTAGCAAAGTAGCAACTAGCAAGTAAATTGTAGAGGCTAGTTAAACAAATAGCAGTCTAGTAGCTAACTAGCTACATACAACATAGTTCAAAAGTACGAATTACTCATAAAGTAGTATAGTACATCACTAGTTCATTTAAGTTCATTACATTTACATCACATGATAAGTCCACAACATAGATCTTGTCTAGCAAAACGCCAACAGCAAGCCAGCGAACCATCTCTAACCATGTTTCAATGGAGCTCAACCTCGGTCATTATCTCGTCCTACAATAAAATATCAATTAGAATCCAAAATTATTAAATGAATAATAGAAACCCAAAATTAATACTTGTATAGTTCGGTTCTACTCACTATCCTGTCAGTATGTCATTGACTCATTGGAAGTAAATAACCATCAAACGGTAGCACATTCTTTATCATCTAGCTACAAATCCAACTCATCAATAAGTGATGCTATCTTCTCCTTGCAATCTAAAATTCAAAAATAACATGAGGTTAATAAACAAAAGTTGTAAGCGGTGCAATTGGTGAACTAAATGACTTATTATTTACCTTTCCTAGATGAAGATATCCAATCTTTTGTACATATTAGAGCCTCAACCATACCAACTGCACGGTCGTTCAGTGGAGATGGTGTTGGTGCTGAGTGGCCCGTACCAACTGCTGTGGAAGTGCCAGCAGGGGATGCTCCTGTGCTTGCACAAATGCTCGCACTTCCACTTGCAGCAGCCATCTCAAATTATCAATATCCTACAACCAAATCAGAAGAAGGTTGGACATGTAAACTTGGAATAATTTGGCTTTCCTAAAATTATCATAGTTCTAGTAATATTGCTCATTCAAAAAAAACATCAAGGAAGTATATCAAAAGCATGGTCTATTAGTTTGATGCTAAGGCAGTGCATGCACTGTTTTGAAAAAAAATTGAACATATTACCTTCTCAGGTGCAGTTTTGAAAAACCTGGTCGACAAAGCTAAGAGCAACTTGACATTCCCGTATTAGAGTATCCTCAATTCCTCATCTATAGAAGCATTCAACATTTGCTATGTAAAACCATAAAAAGTTGTACACAGTATATACCACAAGGCACAAGCATTAAAGAAGCTAAGATTTACATGCACAACAGCACAGGCTATCTCTCTGTTTATTGCACCACAAGCCTTCACCGGGGCAGACACAACATGAAAAAATGCAGAAAGAAGCATAGAAGCTAGTTAATTTACGAGGCCACCAGTATTTTTTTGGTGTAGATTGACACAGTTGCACCTCAAGTCCTCAACAGTTCATCAGTGTGTATTTGCACCATTATTAATCTGGAGCCAACTAGGCTGCTAAGTAGCACCACATTTTAGACTGTATAAGGTGGAAAATGAAAGGGATATGCATGTCAATATGTCATGATGTCAAACTGTGTATAGTGGATAGTGAAAGGAATATACATGTCAAATTATGCAAGGTAGAAAGTAAATGAACCGTACATGCCAAACTGTGTAAAGAAGAAAACGAAATGAAAGTTAATTTGCAAGTCATGAACTAGATTTTCCATTTTTCCAATATTGCTTGGAAGTTGACCTTTCTATGCCTTCCCAATCAGCATGAATACTTTAAAGAAAAGACAGCAATTGGAGGCATGTGATATATTTGACAATGGGATGTTCTGCATGCAAATATTTGACAATTGGATTTCAGAAATACATCAAATTATCAAACAGGGATGCCTCAACCTGTCAACCATACAGACACAGTATGCTTTCTTGGTGTAGATTGGATTTCAGAAATTACCAACCGAGCGGCGAGGCGAGGCGGGAGCCGACGGCGGCAGCGTTTCGGGGCTCGGGGACGAAGAGGCAGGCGACCAGGCGGGAGGCGGCGACGACTTCTATGCGGTGGGGGAGGATCGAAGGAGAGGCGGCCAGGCGGGAGGCGACGACAGCGGCGAGGAGAGGCGGGAGCCGACGGCGGCGGCGTTCCGGGGACGGAGAGGCAGGCGACCAGGCGGGAGGCGGCGACGACCTCTGTGCGGTGGGGGAGGACCGAAGGAGAGGCGGCCAGGCGGGAGGCGCCGACAGCGGCGAGGCGAGGCGGGAGCCGACGGCGGCGGCGTTCCGGGGACGGAGAGGCAGGCGACCAGGCGGGAGGCGGCGACGACCTCTATGCGGTGGGGGAGGACCGAAGGAGAGGCGGCCAGGCGGGAGGCGACGACAGCGGCGAGGCGAGGCGGGAGCCGACGGCGGCGGCGTTCCGGGGACGGAGAGGCAGGCGACCAGGCGGGAGGCGACGAGCCGACGAGCCGACGACGACTTCTGTGCGGTGGGGCCGTGGGGGGAGGACCGAAGGAGAGGCGGCCAGGCGGGAGGCGACGACAGCGGCGAGGCGAGGCGGGAGCCGGCGGCGGCGGCGTTCCGGGGACGGAGAGGGAGAGGCAGGCGAAGGGAGGCGGAGCCGAGATCTGAGATCTCGATCTCGATCTGAAGAACTTCTGAAGTCTCGCTGGCAAGGCTGCTTCGCCGCTCGCACGCTCGGTTAACCGGTTACGTGGGCTGGGCTGTGGCGCGTAGATGGCTTGGGCCGATTGCGTTATCCGGATAGTTACCGGATTATAATCCGGTAACTATCCGAAAAAATTTTCGGATAATTCCGTATCCGTCGGATAATATAGTTTCCGAATCCGTATCCGTATCCGACAAAAAATATCCGAATCCGTATCCGTATCCGACAAAAATTTCGGATATCCGAGAATCTGCTCCGAATTATATCCGAATTAAAACGGACGGACGGTCGGTCGGGAAATATCCGCTCCGTTTTCACCAGCGCGGCGCGGCGCGCAATTTGGTGCGACGTCTCAGGAAGAGCCGAGGGGGCGAGACGGCCCGGGCAACCCTGCACTGCGTCTATGGGTCGTGGCGCAGCCCACCCACGGGGAGACCTGATTATTCGAACGGCGGACGCCAAGTTTTCTTCGGTGCAGACGCCGGGCTGGTTGTAGGCTTGGAGCACGGCGATTGCGCGACCCAGACGGGATTTAGTCGAGGAGTACGGCCCGGTCACGTTCGGCCGCAGACGTCAAGGCTCCAGCAGTGCTGTCCACTGGTGCCCGCTGGCATAGGCCCAGTCCAAACATGACCCATTTAAACACGATAAATAAATAGACTATACTGTATCGGCCATGGGGCGAGGTCTGAGTCCAAGTACAGCCCATAACCGTGCCGTGTCGGCATGGACACGATTAGGCCTTAACGGGCCGTGCCAGCATGGTTAACCTGTTAAGCTAGGAAAAGGAGGAAAATATAAAAAAATTGTAGACATTATTAATCACAAGATAATTATTTTTAATAACATAATGAGCTTTATTAACTTGTTAAATTACACGCCATAGCTGCCTCGTTAAAACTTTACTATGAGAATCTCTAGAGGAAGAACAAAAATCACGCTCCATTGCATAGTCCCCACTGAGGTGCTAGGGGCTAGGGGATACCAGGGGTCTTTCCAAACGCTCTAAGTTGTAGATGCACTCGTAGAGCTAGCAGAAGATGGACCCAGTGGCGCTTCTTCTAGCTATATAGTTTGTTATGGATGTCCACCTTTCGAGGATAGATGTGCCTCTTGAAAGGATTGCATATCCTTCACCGTAAGGTCGAATTCAAAGAGTTAAAAATCATAGTTTTCTATTAAATCAACTGTAAATTCATATAGTAAAGTACAATTAACTTATTATTGAATCAACAAATAATAGCAAAAAAACTGAAATAAGGCTGCACTATTAGTCTATTACCTCTTCTGTAGCTCTCTGAAGATTTTTCAAAATTTCTTAATATCGCACGAAATTCTCACTAATTTTGCCAAATTTGCGCAAATACAACCGGAATTTTCAAAGCTAAACAGAGAGATGAGAGTGAGGATGACCCCCTATTTATAGGAATAAACTCGATATTTTTTTTGAATTTTTTGCTTTTTTATTTTTTTTACCCTCAACAATAAAAAACGGCTATTTTCACGGGTAGTGCCGTGCCGGTACGGCACGACCCATTTACACATGTTGGAGCCCAACGGGGGCTGGCCTGTGCTATGATGTGCCGTGCCAGCATAGCCCGCGTTCGCTAATGAGCCGTGCCGTGCCAACCCATCATGCCGCCCCTTCAGCCCAGACATGACACGATCCATTGGGCTATGCCAGCACGACCCACGAGTTAGACAGGCCATGTCATGGTTGGTCTAGGCCAACAGTGATGGACCGCGGGCCAGCACACCAAGATCCGGCGCATTGGACAGCTCTAGGCTCCAGAGTCTTACACGTAACAGATCTCGGCCGTACCTGCCAATGGTTGAGCTGGGCGAGACCATAGCAGGCCAAGTGGAATCGGATGAACCTGGGCTTGACCTACGCCCAAAGATATACATCTAATGTGCAGTAGCCGCGCTCTTTGCTACCGGACGGTGGGCCGTCGACCGAAGCCTCCAACGCGTCTTACGTTGCATGTACTTACCTTCTTGAACTCGGAATATTGGCCCTGACGATCCATGTACGAAGAATCGTGTTCGCGCGGCGCAAATATGCTCCGTTGGATCTTCACCTGTTTTCCGGCCTCAGGTAGGACGGAGTGCCCGTTCCGCATACCGTTCGGATACCAAAACGGTCGGCGTCCGCAAGAACGCCCTTCGATCACGCGTGTTTGCGAGCGACATAACCACGGAGAAAATTGATAAAATACTTTGGAGTGGCTTCGATAAAATGCCACCCTCTAGATGACAATTATTAAAATGCCACCTAATACGTGATTAACTCTATGATTTGCCCTTTTAGGGGTTTTAGCTATTTCTTTTTTCTTTTTTATTTTTTTCCACCAAAATTGTATGAAAAATGACCCTAATACCCTTCTCAGCAATTAGGGCCCGTTCCACTGCATTCTTTTTTGCTTTTCCTCCACCCGTTCCAGAGAAGCATCTCTCTTCCGGAGGAACCGAAGAGACGAGAGGCGAAGGGGCGCCCCGCTCCGCCGCCGGCACGGGACGCCGCCGCTCCGCCGCCGGCACCGGAGCTGAGATGTGTACTCCATGCGTCAATAACTTAAAATATGTTCTTAGCTTTAGCATTAATCATGTTAGATTGGCACTGGTGCAGGTATACAGTTTTGTTATCAACGATGTGCACCAATCCGAAAGTACCAACGATGCCATGTGGTTTACGAACGTGTATTTCATAATTTGGTTATATATTAGCATTGTGGTACTCATTTGCGGTATGGATTTCATGACTGGGCGCACTTGCAGGCACACCTTGACAAACAAAATGTGTATCGATCTCCAATTCAAAGCTTGAGTTCTTGTGTTTCTTCAGCTATTCTGGAGCCTACTTTCGAAGTTCATAATCTGAGTCTACAGCATCGAACCAGATGGACAAAAGACCCTCGCAGACAAGAATTAATCTACCATATCAAAAATTTTCCATACTACCCTTGACAATCTAGGATTCTGACGTGTAATTTGTACATTGCAGGTCAGTTGCTGATAGTTATTCTGTACAGGATGCGATTCTGACCGTCATCTGCGAACTTTATTCTGTACATGAAGCTGCTTATCTGTACATGAAACATTTGAGAACATTGAAATCGGAACATTACAAAAATTACAAGATACTTTGTAGTGAATTTTTAAAAGAAATGTTGCGGATTGCATAGGCTACAGTATCAATTTTCTCGGTTGGTGCTGGGTCAGAGGAGAGTTGCATCAGAAGAGTTGCGGGCGCGACGGCGGCGGGACCCAGTGCGGGCGACGGCGGCGACGGCGACGGCATCAGCACCCCGTCCGTGCGCGCGGGCGTGGCGGCGTCGGCCCCCCGTATGTGCGCGCGGGCGCGGCGGCCCGTACGGGCGGGGCGGCAGCGGGCCCGTACCGACGGCGGAGCGGCGCGCCCCTTCGCCTCTCGTCTCTTCGGTTCCTCCGGAAGAGAGATGCTTCTCTGGAACGGGTGGAGGAAAAGCAAAAAAGAAAAAAAGAACGCAGTGGAACGGGCCCTAATTGCTGAGAAAGGGTATTAGGGTCATTTTCCATATAATTTTGGTGGAAAAAAATAAAAAACAAAAAAGAAATGGCTAAAACCCCTAAAAAGGTAAATCATAGAGTTAATCATGTATTAGGTGGTATTTTAACAATTACCATCTAGAGGGTGGTATTTTATCGAAGCCACTCCAAAGGAGTGGCATTTTATCAATTTTCTCCATAACCACGTAGTTCATCAACCTCCTGCATCGTCGGCGGCGCGCGGATCGATCGGGACGTACGCACGCACGCACAAACCGGCAGGCGAAGCTTGGTCGCGAGATGTCGTCGTCGTCGTGCTGGGAGTAGATCACGTCCGCCGTGTCGCCGACGAGCCCCAGATCGCGGGAGGCGTCGCTGCAGGAGCAGATGCTGGCGCGGGGCGAGGCCGCCGCGGCGGGCCGCGCGACCATCCAGAGGCTGAGGGAGCGCGCGGACGCACTGCAGCGCGAGCTCGACGAGTTGTGAAACACCCCGAAATTTTAAATTGTTTTTGAATTTTTTGTTGAATTTCGGTTTAATTCAAAAATCTTTCCAATTAGGAAAATCCTTGGCCACTTGAGCTTTCCCTAGATGGTTTCCCGCCTTCCCCTAGCATTTGACGCCAATCAAAAACCGGCCTTCACCCTGTTCTTCCTAGCCACCCGGCTCCTCCCCGTTCGTCGCCGTCGCGCAGAAGCTGTGCTCGCCGCTGCCACCCAGTCAACCACCGTAGTCCCTCTGCCATATCTTGACACCCCTGACAGCCCCATTAACTGCCCGTCGCCTCATCCCTTCCATGTTCCACGGCCGTCTCTATCGCTCCTCCATGTTGGGTTGATCTCGGCTAATTAACTCCGAGATTTCAGGGAAGCACGACTCCACTCACGCGTCATGATCGGAGACGGCAACCAACCTGTTTGGTTTCGGTCCCGGTCACCCAGCGCCATATAAAAAAACGAGGGTTTCGGCAAAGACTGGTACATGAGTTGTTCTAGCCTTTCTAAAACCCTAACAGACTCGATCCCTAACGGTGTGCTGCGGTGAACGAAGATCGACGCCGTTCTCCTCTGTCCACGGCGACAACAGCAACCTCGGCCGACCACCTCTACATCAACATAACCGAGCACCTCAGGATGGCCTCCTCGTCTTCGGGTACGTTAATCATGCTTCCGCTCTAAGTACTTTATTAGGTGTTCATGATTTAGATCTAGGGTTAAGACTAATGCTTACGTTTAGACCTAGACTATGCTCTCATTTGGTATCAGAGCCTTCCTAGATATGTCATGAACCCAATTAGTACCTCCCGAACTTGGATTAAAGGCTCGGTTTCAAAGTTTTATTGAATCGGCTAGCATTTAGGAGATGATTCAAGCAATTTCATGCAAAAAAAACTCTAATTAGGATCCCCAAAATTCCCTTCACCCGGATCCCTAAAAACCCCAATGAATTTTCGGATCGGCGGCAAAATCAACAACAAAAAAAGGGGGTTCGGGACTTACGGTTAAGGGCGCCGATTGGGGTCGCCGCTCCGCGCAAATGCCGGCGCCGCCACCGTCACCGCCTTTTGCGTGAGCGTTGCCGTCTCCTCCCGCCGCCGACGCCTTGGGGAGCTGCGCGCCGCCACTCCGCGTCGGGGCTGCCGCTTCCCGATGGCGTCGCCGCCTCCCGCTGTTGCCGCCGCCCGGTGCGAGCGGGCGTGCCGCCGCCGCACGGGAGATCCGATTTTTTCGGGTGGAAGCAGGCGTTTTGGCATTAGGGTTAGGGTTTTCACCCTTTTGCAACGGCTGCCAGCGCACGGTGGCCGTCGGATGGGATTCGGCGGTCAATTTTCGTTGGGCCGGAAGCATCATGGGCCGGCTCTGTTTTCAGACGTCCGATCTTGATCAAGCGGCTCACAGGATTTTTGGGTAGGGGCTATTTTTCTGGGCCACGCGTGGGAGTTTTGGGCTGCGCCGTGGCTTAAGCCGCCGCGCGCCCACGCGTAAAAATTGGGCCCGTATGCGATTTTTTTTGGGCCACGTAAGATATTTTTTGTGGGCCGCATGTGCACAAATTATTCGGGTCGTCCACAGATGTTTGGGCTGCGCATTTTTTGTGGCCGACTGCAGCAGTATTATTATTTTTATTATTATTATTCAGTGCATTTTCTTATGCTTTATATAACTCTTTTATACACTAATTTTAATTACTTTCAGTAGCCCAAAATTTTCATGTATCTTCACCATATTATTATGTATAATCTCGGATTAAACTTGAACCAACAGAATATTTTAATTTTGAGATTTTTACGATTAATTTTGGCATTATGTATGCATATGATTATATTCTGACCAACGTTGTTTATAATCATATGTCGCCATATAAAATTAAAGTTCTTTTTCATTTTCTGCCCAATGGTGATATGAATTAGAATTGTAATTTTGCATGTTATTAATCAGACCAACGTAGAGTTAATTACATGCAACATATATCTTTATGATAATTCTAATTTTTGCCTTGTATTTTCAAATTCAGCACTTAATGCTTCAAACGTTGCCGCCACCATTGATGACATTGAGCAGCTCACGGGGAGCAATTTTTTCACGTGGAAAGAACGAATTCATGTTGTCCTGGGGGTTTTGGACCTCGACTATGCCTTAAGGGTAGACGCTCCCATTCCTCCCACCGAAGGTGAGGAGAATTTTGATGAGAAAAAGAAAGTTTATGAGGCTAATGCTGAAAAATGGGAGCGGTCTAACCGCTTATCGCTAATAATCATGAAGACCACTATTTCAGTCGGGATTAGGGGAGCAATCCTCGATTCCGAAAATGCTAAGAAGTACTTGGCTTCAATCGAGGAGAAATTTAAAGACTCCACTAAAGTTTATGCCAGTACTTTAATTCAGAGGCTCTTGACCAGGAAATATGATGGGTCCGGCAGTATAAGAGAGCATATCATGATAATGACTGATATGGCATAAAAACTCATGGGCATGGACATGGCAATCTCTGATGGTTTCCTTGTCCATTTCATTATGACCTCTCTTCCTTCTGAGTATACAGCTTTTAAAATTAATTACAATACTCAAAAAGAGAAATGGAGCATAAGCGATTTTATCGCCATGTGTGTCCAGGAGGAAGAGAGAATAAGAACAGAAAAGAAGGATTTTGCTTTTCATGTGGGCTGCTCTAACAAAAGGAAGTTCCAAGGGGACTTCAAATCAAAAAAGAAGCTACATTTCTCCCCTAACTCAGACAAGTCGGGGCCTAAAATGCACAATGCACCTAAGCCTCCTGTTGCTCCCGCCGGAGCATCTAAAGGGGGAGAATGCCACTTCTGCAAGTAGCCAAGGTATTTCCAGAAGGATTGTGCTGGTTTCCTAAAGTGGCTCGCCAAAAGGGGTAATGATTTAATAACGTTTATTGATGAAACTCTTTATGCTGATTTTTCGCTTAGTTCTTGGTGGATTGACTCAGGTGCAACTGTGCACGTTACCAACTCTTTACATAGATTCCTTACCGCGAAAACACTAAGAAAGGGGGAGCGAAGTCTTAGAGTCGCGGATGGAAAGGAAGTCGAAGTTGAATCAATTGGAACTTTTTCATTAGCTTTAGATAGTGGCTTTATTATTCGTCTTAATAATGTAGTTTATGTTCCTTCCATCAGGAGGAATTTGATTTCAGTTTCTTTATTGGACGATGAAGGTTTTTAATGCATTTTTGGAGACAATAAATGTATTATTAAGTTTAATTCAAATAATGTTGGTCTTGCGTTTAGACAAGACAAGCTCTATATGCTTTCCCTTAAAGAATCTCCTGTATCCTTGAATGTTTGTGACACTAAGCATAAAAATAATAATGAGACTTCTTCGAAATTGTGACACTGTCGTTTAGGCCACATTTCGAGGGGGAGAATGGAGCGTCTCATTAAATAAGAAATTCTCCACCCATTAGATTTCTCTGACTCAGACCACTGCATTGATTGCATTAAATGAAAATATGTTAAGCAAATAAAGAAGGGAGCTACTCGCAGCACAGGACTTTTAGAATTAATTCATACTGATATTTGTGGTCCTTTTCCTGTGACATCAGTGGACGGTTTTGATACATTCATCACATTCACTGATGATTTCTCCCATTATGGTTATATCTTTCCCATTAAAGACCGATCTGAATCACTTTATAAATTTAAAATATTTAAGGCTGAAGTTGAAAATCAGCACAATCTAAAAATTAAAGTGGTAAGATCGGATCATGGGGAGAATATTATGGAAGACATGCCTCTTATGGGCAAATTTCTGGCCCTTTTGCTAAGTTCCTTCAGGAAAATGGCATCGTTGCCCAGTATTCTATGCCGGGCGAACCTCAGCAGAATGGTGTAGCTGAAAGACGCAACCGTACACTTATGGATATGGTACGGAGCATGCTTAGCCATTCCAGTTTACCAATTGGGTTGTGGATGGAAGCACTAAAGACAGCCGCACATATTCTTAATCGGGTTCCCAGTAAATCAGTACGTAAAACACCTTATGAATTATGGACTGGGAGAAAACCGAGTATGAAATATTTATGAGTGTGGGGTTGTCGTGCTGAAGCTAAGTTATTTAATCCACACATTGGGAAATTAGATCCTAAGACAGTAAGTTGCCATTTTATTGGGTACCCTGACAGATCTAAAGGGTATCGGTTTTATTGTCCTGATAGGATAACTAAGTTTGTAGAAACAAAGCACGCTGTATTCTTAGAAAATAACGAGGACCTGGAGCCCAGGAAAATAGATCTTGAGGAGAAGCGGGTTTATGTTACTTCACCGCTCATCCCAGAGATCTTTATTCCTATGCCTCAGGCGGTTGCACCTCCGATAGAAAAATACTGTTGTTGCACCCTCTGTTGAAGTCTTTGAAATTCCTGATGTTATACCTAATGAAGAGCCTCAGCAGCCTCCTGAAATAACTAATGAACCTCTTAAAAGATCACAGCGGGAGAGAAGATCTGCCATCCCAAATGATTATGTTGTCTATATGAATGAGGATGTTAATGATATAGGGAAGGTAGATGATCCCACCTCTTATAAAGAGGCCATAATGAGTGAACATTCTTCTAAATGGTTTGAAGCCATGGAGGATGAATTAAAGTCTATGAGCACTAATGATGTTTGGGACTTAGCAGAGATTCCCGACGGAGTCAAAACAGTAGGCTGTAAATGGGTCTACAAAACTAAGCATGACTCTAAAGGAAATATAGAAAGGTTCAAAGCAAAGCTTGTAGCAAAAAGCTTCTCACAAAGAGAGGGGATTGATTATAATGACACCTTTTCTCCTGTCTCAACTAAAGATTCATTCAGAATTGTTATGGCACTTGTAGCTCATTATGATTTAGAGCTGCATCAGATGGATGTTAAGACGGCATTTCTTAATGGCGACTTGCAAGAAAATGTTTACATGGCTCAACTGGAAGGTTTTGTCGTGGAAGGCAAGGAGCATATGGGGTGTCGACTTAAGAAATCCATTTATGGCTTAAAACAAGCATCGAGGCAGTGGTACCTCAAATTTGATAAGATTATAAGAAGTTTTGGCTTCAAAGAAAATGAAGTTGATAATTGTATATATGTTAAGTTCAAGGGGAGTAAATTCACCATTTTAGTACTTTATGTGGATGATATCTTATTGGCAAGCAGTGATAAGGACATGCTGTTTGAGACCAAGAGATTTATTTCATCTAATTTTGATATGAAGGATCTCGGTGATGCCTCTTATGTTCTTGGCATTGAAATTCACCGAGATAGGTCTAAAGGAATATTAGGTTTATCTCAGAAGGCATACATTGACAGAGTACTGAAGAGATACAATATGCATAAGTGCTCTGGCTTGCTTGCTCCTATTGTTAAGGGCGATAAGTTTGGGACATTTCAATGTCCGAGGAACCTATATGAAACTGATCAGATAAAGTCGGTTCCTTATGCTTCAGCTATCGGAAGCATTATGTATGCTCAAGTATATACGCGCTCTGACTTAGCTTTTGTAACCGGGATGCTTGGCAGATATCAGTCAAATCCAGGACCGGACCACTGGAAAACCGTTAAGAAAGCTTTGCGTTATATGCAAGCTACTAAGCATTTCATGCTCACATATGAGTTTTCTGATAACCTTGAAGTTATTGGTTATTCAGATTCAGATTTTACGAGATGTGTTGATACTAAGCAATCCACGTCAGGTTATATCTTCACACTCGCTGGAGGAGCTATCTCGTGGAAAAGCTCCAAACAAACCCTTACGGCATCTTCAACGATACAAGCTGAGTTTGTGGCATGTTATGAGGCTACCGGGCAGGCTGTATGGCTTAAGAACTTTATCCCGGGACTTAGAGTGGTAGACAGCATCTCTAAACCACTCACTTTATACTGCGA
The DNA here is from genome assembly GCA_017311315.1 of Dendrocalamus latiflorus. Classification (NCBI taxonomy): domain Eukaryota; kingdom Viridiplantae; phylum Streptophyta; class Magnoliopsida; order Poales; family Poaceae; genus Dendrocalamus; species Dendrocalamus latiflorus. The sequence goes on from CM029664.1 coordinate 9,091,448, forward strand.
TAATGAACCCGCGGTATTTTATGCAAATAACAACAAGTCAAGTGGTGCTGCCAAACACATTGACATTAAGTATCATGTTGTGAAAGATAGAATCCAGGATCAAACCATAAGTATCAAGCATATTAGTACTAAGTTAATGCTTACGGATCCACTTACTAAAGGCTTACCACCCAATATCTTTCGTGATCATGTTGCCAGCATGGGTTTATTGGAAAGCCTCTGATTCTGAATAAAAGGACCTCAAAGCAAACCAACTCCCATTAAATATAATGAATATCCATTCCAAGATACGATAGTACACTATAGGTACTGAGGTTGTACGACACTTAATTGGCCATGCAACACATTGTCTTGGTATGCTGTTTTATCGAGAATGGGCTTATGATGTTAGCCTTACGATCAAAGGGGAGAATGTTGGGTTGATCTCGGCTAACTAACTCCGAGATTTCAGGGAAGCACGACTCCACTCACGCGTCTTGATCGGAGACGGCAACCAACCCGTTTGGTTTCGGTCCCAGTCACCCAGCGCCATATAAAAAAACGAGGGTTTCGGCAAAGACTGGTACATGAGTTGTTCTAGCCTTTCTAAAACCCTAACAGACCCGATCCCTAACGGTGTGCTGCGGTGAACGAAGATCGACGCCCTTCTCCTCTGTCCACAGCGACAACAGCAACCTCGGCTGACCACCTCTACATCAACATAACCGAGCACCTCAAGATGGCCTCCTCATCTTCGGGTACGTTAATCATGCTTCCGCTCTAAGTACTTTATTAGGTGTTCATGATTTAGATCTAGAGTTAAGACTAATGCTTACGTTTAGACCTAGACTATGCTCTCACTCCACCACCGCAATTTGGAGCCCTCCCCGGTCGACGCGTGCGTCGCAGACTGCCGCTCGCGAGCTTGCTCCTACCGAGAGAAGTGTCGAACCCCAGGTGCCACCGCGACTGCCGTCATTACTACCAAAGATCGCCGAATACTCCGGACCACCACTGTGATAGCCACGCACCAACGCCGCCAAGCTCACCTCCCTGTTCCCACCGCCTCTCAGCCCCTTTAAAGCCCCGACAACGCGCGAGGAGCTTCACGCCAACCTCAATTGCCCCGTTGAAGCCGCTTTATCCCCAGAATCAGATCGCATCGCCGCCGCCTTCATCCCCTGCACCGGTGAGCCCTTCCGGCGAATCTTCTGCTTCAATAGATGGCCTGCCAATTCCGTGCAGCTGTAGCACCCATGAACCACCATGAATACTTAGTCGACCTTGCCGAGCCTCCTACTGGCCCCATTTTTGTCAGCGCCGTTCACCACAGCCGTACGAACAGAGCACACGAGGGCTGCTCGTTTCAAGCCACCCGAGCCAAGTTCGCCACTACCATGTTGATCCTCACACGCTTTAGATGCTCCAAGACACTGTGACCTCGCTGGAGAGCCACCAGGGAGCCCTTGTGCCATGAAAATGCCCGAGGGACATCCTCTCGTCGCAGGCTATAGCCATTAATCCCCCGAGCTCCACAAATGGTGAAAATGGAATCCCATCGCGAAGTTGAACCCACCCATGCACTCAGTCATCGTCTCCGACCTTCACCGGCGTCCAATTCCTCGCCGCCGTTTTCGCTCTGCTTGGGAGCACTATAGCTACCCGAGGAGGAAGATGACCACTGTGGCAGGTCGGGCCACAATAGGCCACGTGCACGAAATGAAGTAGGCCGATCGGCCTAAAAATAGACAAGCTCGGGCCAAATCGAAAACCACAGCAACAGTATAGCACTGTTTACACACCTGACCCAACACTGTAAACTATTCCAAACCTATTACTATTTCTAACCCGTTCCACTATTAACAGTGATCGTCCGCTAGTATTCACTAGAACCCAATAAACATATCTATGTCCATTTTGACCGTTTTAAGCCCATTTAAACCATTTCTATATCTGTTTCACCAATCTAGATTCTGACAAAACCTAAACCCATCCTTATTTGGTTTTTCTTGAATTTTATTCCTTTTTATTTTATTTTTAACTTGAATTTATTTAGCTTACTTGTTTGCGCTAGCTTCCGAGTTCGTCGGGCTAGCCATCCAAGGACCAAGTCAAGGCTTTGAAAACTTCAAACCAGTGAAATATTTTGAAGAGTAAGGCAAGTAATATATTTTTGATCATATTAAATCTACATCATTTAATTATTTAATTGTTAGTACTTTCATTATTCTTTATTTATACACTATTACTTATTTAAAATAATTATTTAGAATGACATGATAATTAGTTATATCCTACCATTGAAAAAGCTATATTTTATTTGATGGTCATATTCACTTTGACAAGCCTCAGTAATAGTAAAATTACTACTTAACTAACCACGAGTATATTAGGAACTCAAAAGTTTTATACTACTAAGTGACTCGCCGTTTTGCTAATAGAATTATAAAATGGTACTAGTGTTAAGGATTAATCGTGGAAAGCCACGAGATAGTTGGAGTCTACGATATTACCCTAGAGAGGAGGCTTAGGTTGGATTGGTGGTAGTGCCGTTGTGCACTGCGTTATTGGTTTGTAGGTGGCTGCCTTGGTGGTGAAAAGCAAAGACTAGAACTGTATGATGGGTAAACAACACAGAAATCACTCAACCACAAGTTTTGACTTGTCAAATCTGGTCTAGTAACTACTCAAATCAATTGAGTATCTACTAGAAAGTACACTATTCCAGGAATGAAATGGCTCGTAGACAACGAGGTGGTTTGGAAGGGAAGTCTTCTATACTTAATAACGGTAGGTCCAATCAAGAGTTGAGCCACTAATTCTACTTTGGCCTGTGGAATCCTGACACTGTGAGGTACATAACCTACCAGATAGAGACTAGAAAAAGGAGAGCAATGAAAGATATTGTTTTCTCAACTCAATTACACACTATCTGTTGTATGTCTATTGTATGACATTGAGAGTTTAAAAAATCTTCTAGGTAAAGCTGGGCAACTCTGCAGAGTATAACAAATGGTATTCGAATACACGTACTTCCAATAGATGAAGCAGTATTTAATGGATGATTCCAATAGCAAGGTATAAGTAATTTTCATAATGTTTCGATCTAGTACTCAATTTGTTGAAAACCCATTTTTCTTAAGAAGTTATTGTTTTATTGTTTTATGTTTATAAATAAAAATTGCATCCACAAACATATTAATAAAACCATTATATTCCCATATCTTGAGAACCCTGGCAAATAGTTGAATAGGCTTCTCCCTGTGACTAGCTGAGTTTGTTGTACTCGTTACTTGCTAAACAATTACCAGAAGAGCCATATGATGATAATGAAGAACCCGTCCATGAAGAACTTGAAGAATCACGTGGTGTAGATGATCAATGGTTTTGAGTCTCATTCTCACTCAAACACGTATATGGAGTTTCTTTTATAATATAATATAACTTTGAGCCTGATCACCCTTCTATGCTAAAAATCTGAATGTTACATCATACCTCGGTAATAAAGTTTGGTTCTTATGTTATAGATGTATTGGTATGATGTACACTATGAGTACTCATTGGTATGATGTACACCATGAGTATTTAGTAGATGAACAATTACAGGAATTTCTAACGATTCTATAAATAGACGTTACAAGTTGGTCGACAAGAATGAGGTTGTGCCACGTGGCCGTAGAGGGGCGCGAGCCGCAGCTCGACGCCGCCGCGAGGACTGCGGGTGCTGAACAACGAGCTTAAGGTCAAGGGCGGGCGCATCAGTGTGCTAGAGGCCATCGGCAAACACGCTAACCACCAACATGTGATCGGAGTTCGGAAATCTGCGTGGCCGGCGGATACATGCGTGGGTGCGTGCACGAGCAACGGTGTGCGTATTGCCAAAGTAATGTGCGCGTTTATGCTTTGTTTATTGGTAGGTTATACTGAGACGAAGGTTTAGATAAAGTTAACATATGTAAGTAACTTTGTCACAATATTCTTGCGAAAAATCAAGTTGTCTTATCCATTTGATTGTAAAGGGCCATTATTACCTTGTTTGAAACGTGAGAATTCTATCTAAATTTTAATTTCAGAAAAAAAGGAAAAATCCACTTTCACTACATAAAGCATTTCTCAATGGAGTTTAAGGGCCTGTTTAATTCCTTGCCACAATACGCGGCAACTGAGATAGGTATGACCTTTTCACTTGTGGCACACCACGCAAACTTAGCACATTGCTCCATCTGTCATAGATATAACTTATTGCCATATTTTACCACATTTTTGTGATTTGATGGTGCTCATTTGGGCTTTTTTATGGTGGCTTATGGCTGAAAAGCATTGTAGCTGACTGAAAAAACACTGTAGCTGACAGTGGCTTATTTAGCATAATTAAATTTTAAAAAAATAAAAATATAAAATATATATTAGCCCAATATATATAATACAAACAAATACGAAAAAAGAACCGGCAAAAAAGCTTAATAAAAAGTTAAAAATTCAGAAAAAGATGAAATTTATAAATAGTGAAAAATAAGCTAGAAGCTAAAAGTTAAAGTCAAAACAATCACAGCCAAAAACTGTAACATGCCACACTTTCACATTTTGGCAAACCGTGTGTTTACGACCAAACAGTCCTATTAGTTAGAGAGTGAATCTCGCATGTGTGACGAACCAAAGCACACTGATTGACCGAAGAAAATCTTCTCCGTGCCCCGGTGATAGAGCCTAAAATAAACGGAATTGTACCATCTGCCTATCAGGTCGGAAAGGCAGAAGGATGCCGTCAACGGCGGAGGTAGCTGGGGTGTTTTTTGCAAAATAAAAAATCTAATTAGTTCTAATATTTATACATAAATCTATAAAAAATTAAAAAATTTTATAATCGTTGACTCTGCGGATATTGAGAACCGGCTACGCCACCGTATGCCTTTTGGAGATTTCGAGCTGTTCGTGCAGATTTCGATGATTTTGTTGAGAAACCGTCGCTGGCGACCAGTCCGAACGATTCCTCTGCTTAGAACAAGAACGAATCAATCACAGAATCACAGAGAGAATAGATTGAACACACAGAGAGATAGAGAGAACTCCCGGTCTTTCTTTATTGCTTTTCTTTCATGCGTACATAATGAGGGGGGTATGGCTCTCTATTTATAGTCTACGGTGGGGTGCCCAATTAGATCAGGACTCTTGGATAGAGTCCAAGTTTCCTAACACTCCCCCTTGGGCACTCACCCAACATGCTCATGCCTCGTCAAAACTCCATAAAAACCCAGTGGGAAAAATTTGGAGAAAGAGTACATGATGCATGTGATGCTGCGATGCACGAATTGCCTCATTAAAAACCTTGGTCGAGAAACTTCATGGAAAACTCGTCAAGGGAAAAAGAGTACAATTCACCCAAATTCATTTAGTCTGCAAGACTTTCTTTTTGGGTACTTAATCTTCATGATCAAGATTTATTAGCGGGATTGTGAGAATTCTCCCCCTGAATTCTGCACTTCTCTAAGTCTCATCATTCCAATTCCACGCACGCACTTTTCAAAGCTAGATGCGGGGAGTGACTTAGTGAATAAATCTGCGAGATTTTCACATGACTTAGTATGCAGTACTTTAATCTCGTCCATCTTTTGCAATTCATGTGCATAGAAGAACTTGGGGTTGATATGCTTTGTGAGATGACTCTTCACATAGCCCGTTTACACTTGTGCAACGCAAGCGGCATTATCTTCATAGATAATTGTGGGGGTTTGCACAATGTTCATCCCACATGACTGCTGGATGTGGTGAACCATTCGGCGGAGCCAAGCGCACTCTCGTGCGGCTTCATACAGTGCTATAATTTCTGAGTGGTTCGTCGAAATAGCTACCAGGCCTTTGTTTAGACGATTTCCATGAAATTGCAGTTCCACCACACAGGAATACATAGCCTGTTTGTGACTTAGCGGTATGCGGGTCTGACAGATACCCAGCATCTGCATAGCCAATCAAGTTCAGATCTTGATTTTTCTGTAAAACAATCCGAGATCCTTGCTACCTTGGAGGTATCGAAAAATGTCCTTTATGCCCTGCCAATGCCTTTTGGTGGGCTCTGCACTGTACCTTGCTAACAGGTTCACGGCAAATGCAATGTCTGATCTAGTGCAGTTTGCTAAATACATGAGTGCTCCCACTGCACTCAAGTATGGGAATTCCGGTCCCAGGATTTCCTCCCCCTCTTCCCTAGGTCGGAAAGGATCTTTTTCTTGCTGTAAAGACCTCCCAATCGTCGGTACTTTTGATGAGAATGCCTTCTCAAAGTCAAACCTTTCAAGCACCTTCTGGGTGTAGGTAGACTTATGTACCAAGATTCCTTCAGGGACATGCTCAAGCTGCAGGCCTAAGCAAACTTGGTCTTGCCCAAATCTTTCATTTCAAATTCTGACTCCAAGTAGGAGCTTGCTTCTTTTATGTCTTCGGCTGTCCCGATGATATTCAGATCATCTACATACACAGAGATTATACAGAATCCATTCTGGGATCGCCGTATAAATACACAAGGACAGTCTTCATTGTTCGTGTAGCCTTTCTTGCAGAGAAAGTCGCTTAAGCGATTATACCACATTCTTCCATATTGTTTCAGTCCATACAGTGACTTTCTGAGTTTCACACTGTACAGATTTCTATTTGCTCTGTCTTGGTTCGGGAGAGATATTCCTTCAGGGACTCTCATATAGATTTCCGAATCCAAGTTACCATAAAGGTATGCATTCACAACATCCATCAATTTCATTTCTAAATTCAAGTTCACTGCCATTGAGATCAAATATCTAAAGGTAATTCCACTCATGACTGGGGAGTAGGTTTCTTCATAATCAACTGCAGGACGTTGAGTGAAACCTTGGGCTACTAGCCTTGCTTTGTATCTCACTACTTCATTTCTTTCATTTCTCTTTCGAACAAATACCCACTTGTGCCCTACGGGGTGCACATGGGGAGGCGTGCGGCATACGGACCCAAACACCTCTCTTTTATTCAGAGATAGCAATTCAGTTGCTAATGCCTTCTTCCAATCTGATCTTTTCTTACATTCAACGAGCGATGCAGGCTCGGGATCAAGATCGATGATAGTGGCAATTTTCTTTGCGAAGTAGATATCGATATTAGCTGTTGTCCTATTCAGGGACTCTCCCGTGTGCACATAATTTATAGCTATTTCTTCATGAGTTGCTTCTTCTGGAGCTTCACCTTGCGCATCGCTTCTTTCAATTGCGGTGGCAAGTTCCTTTAGTTTTTCGGCTCCGATGTGTGCGCACACATCCATGCCGATGGGGATATTCAGATCCGGTATGCCCTTTTCTGAAGGTGTCATACTCGTGCCAGGTCTCAACTGGCTCCCCTTCTCATTCTGGGGGACTTCAATGATCGGCTGTGATAAATCTCTCTTATCCTTTTTCACCAGGCGTCCCCGGTTACTAAGGATTCGAGGAACCGGAGTTCTCGTCCTCTTTTTTATTTTTCGAGGCCTCTGGACGAGATTAGGGATACCTTCTGTTTCTTTGGTATTTCAACCCTCTCCGGTGCAGTGCGTACAGGCACATGCGACTTAGTCACGCTCTTCAAATCACTAAAGTGATCAGGCAGCTGATTTGCCAATGCTCGCAAATCAATTGTCTTCTGGACTTCTCTTGTCTTCTGGACTTCTATTGTCTTCTGGACTTCTCTAGTGCGCGGGTCATCTGCATAGATTCCCCAGTCTTGCCACGTAATTTCCCGACATTCTTCATCAAGGGGTTGATTTCCTCCCCCTAATGTTGGGAAATTTTCGGTGGTAGCCCTTGCGCTAGTTGCATAGGTGAATGGATGTTGTAGGCCGAAGGTCTAAGGTTGATGAGATTCGCTGCATGTAGGACTGCGGGTCCCCGACATGTAGCTGGCAAATTACAATTATGCAAGAGGGGTCGGGCAATAAATTTAATTCTCTTAATTAAAGCCTCTGCCAAACCATTCTGGGTATGGACATGCGGTACCGAATGCTCAATTGCAATTTCCCATCGCCATGCAATAATCATCAAATGCCTTCGAAATAAATTCTCCGGCGTTGTCCATTCTGGTGGACTTGATCAGAAACACATTTCTAATACAAATGATCTGCGAGATCAATTTTGCAAAGGCGTGGTTTCTTGTGGACAACAAACCCACATATGACCACTTCGAAGAAGCGTCAATGAGCACCATGAAATACTTGAATGGCCCTGAGATGGGCTGAATGGGACCGCAAATGTCTCCCTGGATGCGTTCCAGGAATGCAGGGACTTCATCCTTCACTTTCAGAGTGGAGGGACTAGTTATTATTTTCCCAGTGCACATGCAGGGCACACAAAATCTTCATGATTGGGAAATTCTTCATTAATATTATGCCCATGCGAGTTATTATGTTTCTCATCATCCTAAGACTTGGGTGGCCTAATCTGTCATGCCAGAGACAGAAGAGTTCAGAGCTTCTAAGTACTGTCTTCAGGACAATGTACGCTGCAGGCGCCTTAATGTTGGTATAATATAGCCCAATTTCTAGTGAAGGGAGTTTTTCTGATTCCATTCTCGTCGCGCTTCGTAATGAGCAGGTATTCCGTACCGTACTCTTCTTTAGTCTCAACGTGGAAACCATTTGCGCGGATATTCTTAAAACTTAGGAGAGTTCAAGTCGATTCTGGGTACAATAAGGCTTCTTCAATGACCAAAGTTGTGCCCATTGTGGCTCTTCTGGAACCGATCATACATGCATCGCTTCCAGCGATTGTCGTAAGGCTGCCAGTGCTCTTACGAATCGACTGAAAATTCTTAATCTCTCTTAAGATGATATTCCTTGTGCCGCTGCTAGCTAAGCACACTTCCTTCATAGGGCGCTACACGTGTTCTAATATAGGGTATTTCTTAACATGTATGAGAAGGCAATCAACACATAAATAAAATACTCCAATATCAGAACATATCATGCCATCATAAACTGAATAAATGAATGAATTCTTCAAATATCATCCAACCATCACGAGAAGATAACAATTCTTAAGTACTATCCATGCAAATTCTAACATATTCTTCCACACAAAATAAATGACAATTAAAGTCGAAATGCATTCAGTGCACTAGACTTCTTCTGCTATTTTTTTTTCGGGTTGACATTCTCTTCAAGAGAAATCATGGCATTGGCTGCTTCTAGGTTGAGAGGGGTGCTGCTGTCGTAATGGTCTCAAACACCATCAACGCAGGCAACTGCTCAGAATGCTCCCCCTCAACCGATGCAGAGTGGGCTTCATGTGCCCTTTGCCATCCCGTTTTGGCTTGCTAGCCTTATTCTCACGTGGAGCATCTGATTTGCCTTACTGGGCTGCGGTCTTACCCTTCCTCCCCCTTCTTCATCAAGTGCTTTCGCACCTTGTGGCTTCCAGCGTTGGCTTCATGGCCAGTGGAGCTCCCAGATAGCTGAGTGACTTAGTTCTTACGGAGAACTTCGTCCTGAGCCTCCGCAACTTGCATCATATCAATCAATTCGGCGTATTCCTCGTAGCCATCTTGACGATAGTTGCGTGCGGATTGTACTGCATTGGGGTGGAAGGATTTTCTTAATTTTCTGTTTTCGGGTACAAATCCTGTGCAACGCACAATTGTTTTCCCTGACCGTCTTAAAGTCGGCAAACCTTAGTCTGATCCACTCCTACTCTTCTCGAGGAAGAATGGTGTACTTTAGCCTCTCAAACCTGCTTCTTGAGTGCGGTCTAGAGTGCTAGCGCGCTCTTCTCTGCCATGTACTCATTCTTGAGAGTGAGGCAGAAGTGGTGCCTGAGAAAATGAAGTGCCTGATCATTCTCTTTAGGCATGGGTTGGCGTCATTCAGTCCGCTAATCCCAATAGTCACGCGGAGCTTCCTGGCTCCAAGCACAATCTCGACATCGGATGCCTACGTCAGATAGTTTTGGCCATGCTGGGCCAGCTCCTCGAACTTCCAGTTCATTATGCTAGTCATCTAAATGTGTATAAGTCTACTGCTGGTAGACATGCACGGAATAATTCACTGCAGGTAAATAAATGGTACAAAAGGTTCTCGCAATGTTTCATAATTTTCTATGCATTCTCTATAATTTTACTGCTAATTTCAGTGATTAAAAGCAATTTTCAGCAATTACAATTAACCAAAACAGTAAATAAATACAGAAAATACAGAGAATAATAATGGCAGAAATAAATAAGCTTCAAATGCTAAAAATAATTCAAAATTCGGATTCCCGAGGCCTTTTTATGCTAAAATATAAAATTTCAGCAAATTCTGCAATTCCAGAGGGTTTTTACGCAAATTATTCAATTCAGAGAAAAATTCGCGCAATTTTCTGATTTACTGAGGGGTTTTCTGCAAAATTCTGGACCCGCTCGTAAATTTGAGGGCTTATTCGTAATTTTTGGAATTACAATGCCTTTTCTGCAAAGATTCGGGCTTTATCTGCAAAATTAAGGGCTCATCGGTAAATGCAACATTATACGGGGATCTTTCTGTAAAAATCCAACCATTCCCGGTCGGGCCGCCCTTTTTTTTTCAGTTCCCCCCGCCCGTCTCCCTTTTTTTTTTTCGGCCTGCTTGTGGCCCACCGCCATTGGCCCATCGGCCGGCCCATACACCGGCTTAAAGCCCCGGTTAGGGTTTCCCCTACCGATTTTTCCCGTGGCGGCGCCAGCGGCTGCCCGAGTACCGGCTCGGGTGCGCGGCGGGGCGGACGGCGGCTGCGGGCGGCCGGCCAGCTTCGGGCTGGCGGATCGGGAGGTCCGGCGGTGGGGCGAGTGCGCGGTTCGGGAGGCGGCGGGCCGGGTGCGGCTGCTGGCCGGGAGCGACGGAGGGCGGGCCCGGCGGGACCGGCGGCGGCGGCGCAAGCGGCTGCGAGCCGAGGCGGCCAGGCGACGTCGGCAGCCCGTGCGGGGGCGCGGTCCGGCAACTGGCGGTGGCGCCATTCGGGACGGCGGAGCCACCGGCCGGCGAGGCGGCGGCTACCAGTAGCACGCGGGGAGGTGCCGGCTGCGGGCAGCACACCGGAGGAGGCGGCACCGGCTACGGGCGGCGCGCGGGAAGGTTGCGCCGGCTACGGGCGCGTTCCAATCGGGCGCAGGCGGAGGCCGGGCGAGGCGGGAGGCCGGTGCGGCGGCCGGGCCAAGCGGAGGAGCCGATGCGGCGGCCGGGCCAGTGGAGGGGCCGATGCGGCGGCCTGGCGAGGCGAACGGCGACAGCCGGAGGGCTCGGCTTCGGGCGAGCTGCGCGGTGGCAGACCGGGGCCGGCGGCGGTGTGCGCACGCGGGCGCGTGGCAGGGAAGCGGCGCGGCCTCGGACTGACGGCCTGCTGTGGTTGGCCGGTTTGCGAGCGGCATGCGGCGGCGGGCCGAGCTGCGGGAGCAGCGCCGGCTGCGGACGGCGCACAGCGGGGTGAGTTGCCGGTGGCTCACGGCAGTGCGCATGCAGGCGCGATGACGCGGAGGCCGAGGGTGACGCCGAGCTGCCGGCGGCGAGCCGGCGACGGGCTGCATGCCGGTGATGGCAGTGGCCATGCTGGGCCATCCGTGCCAAATTCTTTGCAATGTAATGTTTGTGCAAGATTGATGTAATATCAGATAGATGCAGAGGCCGTGCAAAACAAAACATGCATATATTCTCATACAGTGATCATGCAAGATCAAATAAATTCATGCAGAAATTTCGTTTCCAATCTACGATGCAATCAACATCTACCCCGTTTCGCAATCTACCGATCGACATTGTGCCGGCGATTTCAGATCTGCTCGCGGTAGATTGGGGCGGATTTGCATCGTTTCTAATCTACAATGCAATCAACATCTACCCCGTTTCACAATCTACCAATCGGCATTGTGCCGGCGACTTCAAGTCTGCTCGTGGTAGATTAGGGCGGATTTGCACAGTAGAGATTCAATCTAGAACGCGAAAAGAAAATACAGATTCAAAAGCGATCTAGAAATTCAATCTGTGTTTCGATGATTACCTCGTTCACCAGAGCGAAGTCGTGCTGATAACGTGTTGAGAAACCGTCGCTGGCGACCAGTCCGAACGATTCCTCTGCTTAGAACAAGAACGAATCAATCACAGAATCACAGAGAGAATAGATTGAACACACAGAGAGATAGAGAGAACTCCCGGTCTTTCTTTATTGCTTTTCTTTCATGCGTACATAATGAGGGGGGTATGGCTCTCTATTTATAGTCTACGGTGGGGTGCCCAATTAGATCAGGACTCTTGGATAGAGTCCAAGTTTCCTAACAGATTTCAGGATTTGGCCGGATACAACCAAACTTACAGGCCGGAGAAGCTGTTCTACTGGGTCTCGGACAAGACGTGCGACCTGTTAGTTTCGTTCGGCAGGGCGTAACCAGTCGTAGGCTGAAAACGCCACTTAGGCCCTGTTTGGAATGCGGGAATTTTTCCCGATTCCTGCGGGAATTGAACTGTTTCCTGTAAAATTCCTGCAAAATTTCTGTGAAATTCCTCTGTTCCAAACAGGCCCTTAACTAAAAAGCACTTAATCTCAAAATCAACGGCGGCTCGATTCGATTGTTTTGTACACAGAAAGGACTGTACAGGTGCATCCCATCCAAGTCCAGCCGACCAGCCCATTCTAGAGAGAACCTTGCCCTTCTGACCTTTGAGTTTCTAGTCGCTTCTACTTTTGCCGGGAACACATTAGCCATGCCCTGTTTGCCCAGCGCTCTCTGATTTCCCACCTCCCGCGAATACCATCAGCGTCGATCGGCATCCGCATCTCCCACGAAACATGCGACGAAGCAAATAACCATCTAGTAGAGGAAGAGATCCGAAGGCCAAACAAGCAAAGCGAAACCAAAACAATTAATCCGTCCACACCATTCAAAGATCGTCGTCGATCATGGCAGAGCAGCCACCGCTCAGTCACACAGCGCAAGTGCAGGCCAAGAACGGCGCTGCGACAGCCGGGACGGCCGGGGCAGCGCGTAGCAGCGAGGGCCGGAGTACTCGAACCCGTCGGAGCTCGGGTGGCGGGAGGGCCAACGGTACCCGAACCCGCCGGACCGGGCCAACCCTGACCCCACGACGTTGTTGGTTGAATTTCTCAAGGAGTCTAAATGAGCGATGAATGACAACTTTGATGATCACACACGTGTGAACATAAGTAAGCTTTACAATCAGCGATGAATGATAACCTTTACAATCACACACACGCAAACACAAGTAAACTGTAACGCCCCCGTTTCCAGGGACGCGTACGGACACGGCATTTCGCAACTATTCACACCTGAACAGTTATGGAGTGTCGCGCAAGAGTATATCATTGCATACTTATAACAAAATTCCAGCATATATTTTACATATGGATTAACATCCAACTTTTGGCAGCGGGGCATGCAAGCCCAAAGCATAATTACATTACAGAAGTTCCAACAGGACTTCCTCAACGGGGAGACAAACACCTTCGTCTTGATCCTCTAAAGAAAGGCAAAAGCAAGCTGTGAGCCAAACAACCGGCTCAGCAAGTCCCAAAGGGACCCTAACTTATTACATGCACGGAACATCAAAGGAAGGGGGATATACTTGGTTTATTAACTTTGAGTGGATGCAGTTTTATTTGCAAACATTTTGATAAGACGGACCCAAAACTACTTCTTAAGATCTCAGGGATTTTTCATGAAAATTTAATTAACCAACCTAAACAAGTTAAAGCATGTACAAAACTACTTAAGCTTCGCTACTGGAATCACCCAAGTGACACAGCTCCAATAACCGGGAGCACGGCGTATTCGAATACCATTTATTTGACTCTGCAGAGTTTGCTCAGCTTTACCCACACGATCCCTTAACTCCCGCGACAGAGTTAAGAAAGCCATGTCGTTTCACTGCTCGACTCTTTATATAGGCTCTACCCGGTAGAATTCACTCGGGTCTGGCACAATAAACTCCCGTCCGCTTCGAGTGAACTCTACCGTTGTTAGGCACCCGCAGCACGGCTTACCTAACCTCGCTTTCTCAACACCAAGCCTACACCTGTAGAGTTTCAATTGAGTTGAGCAGCTACTAGACCAGTGTTGACAAGTCAACTCCTGTGGTTGAGCGATCACTATATCATTTGCTCAGCGTAAGGGTCTAGTTCTATATTCTCACATGGTCCGCAACCTTGCCAGGCCCGTGACCCAACCTAGGGTAGGCGGTGGGCGAATGATCCGTCTTGCGGCGCACCACCACCCTTACCCTAACTTCAGTCCTAGGGTAAGAGTTGGGCGAAGACTAACTCGCCAGCTCTATCCCCAACCCTTACCCTAACTTGTGCACGCAGGCACTCTCCGCTCTAGGGCACGGTGTCCCATACCACACTACCCTAGAGTCGGGTTCGCAAATTCTATTGGCCGGTGGTGAGCAACGGTGACAGCGTTCCACGGGCGATCACCTGTCCAAAGAAGCGCACCACGGTGATTAGGGTGTAGCGGGGGAGCTCTGGGCGAAAACAATTGAAGAATGGGGGCGAGGAGGGGAAGATTAGCTCACGGGTGCCGTCGGCGCAGGGGGGAAATGGCGGCGCTCCGGGCGATGCGACGTCGATTGGCGGCTCAGGGAGAAGCTCCGGAGTAGTGGGAGGGGAATGGAAATGGCGGAGGCGCTCGGGAAGCAAAGAGAGAAAGGGGCAGGGGGAGGGGGCTTTTATACCCGAGCGGAGGGGGGAAGTTCCTTCGGGGAGAAGGCAACGGGCATGGCGCTGGGGTCAACCGGAGTGACGGGGGCTGGTAAGCGTCTCCTCCGCGCAAGGGGGGGGGGGGTGTGACTGGACGCGGGCGGCTGTAATGGCGACTGGACGGGAGAGGGAGCAGGTGAGCGGCAGCAAGGCACAGGCGCGTCCGCGCGCGGGAGAGGGGAGGCGCAGAGACTGGCAGGTGGGGTCGGGCGCAGGCGGGCAGCGCCACGTGGCGCAGAAGCTCTGCCGGCTGACGTCGGGGCGCGGCGGAGGAGGTCCGAAACCGGGGGCGCGGAGGGATGATCCGAGGGAGGCGCAGGCGGTGCGGGCGAAAGCGCAGCTCCAGCGCGAGCGCGAGGGAGGAAGCGGGGAATGGGGAAAGGCGCCAGCGGAGGGAGGGAGCGAAGGGAGGCGCCACGGGGCGGGGAAGGCGGAGTCGGGGAGCAGCCCCAGCAGAAAGAGGGCGCGAGTGCCAGGGAGGGGAGGAGGCGGAAAAAGGGCGGGGCGCCAAAGGAGAAGGGGAGGCGCACGGCCAGAAAAAGAAAGCAGGTTCGGGGAGAACTTTCCCGAAAGGGAAAGTTTTCGAATTTCACTCAAAAACCAGCAAAAAGCACAAAAAATTTTGGGGTTGAAATTTTGGGGTTTTTCAACCTACCCCCCTTAAAAGAATCTCGACCCCGAGATTAACTTGATCCAGGGAGTAAGTTGGGGAAATCTCGCTGCAAGTCTGACTCTCGTTCCCAGGTGGACTCATCCGCTGTATGATTCTTCCACTGCACTCTGCAAAACCTGACATTCTTGTTTCTGAGCTGCCTCTCTGATGTTTCAAGTATTTGTAGTGGTTGTTCAGCATACGTGCAGTCATCCTGCAGTTCAATATCTGACAATGGTACTTCATCTGTCGGCTATCGCAGACACTTTCGAAGCTGAGATACGTGGAACACATTGTGTATTCTTGACAAGTTGGGTGGAAGCTGTACTTGATAAGCAACCTCACCAACTCTTCCGATAATTTGAAACGGTCCCACATATCTTGGTGCTAATTTGCCTTTCACTTGAAACCTCTTGACTATTTTGAATGGGGTAACCTTGATGTAGACGGAGTCTCCAATTTCAAAGCTCAAATCCTTCCTGCGGTTATCTGCGTAGCTCTTCTATCGGTCTTGTGCCATTTTGAGTCTGTCTCTGACAATTCTGGTATGTGCTTCTGCATCTCGAGCAATTTGAGGGCCAATCAGTTGTCGCTCTAATTCAGAGGGGTCCTGTATTTTCTGCCATTAAGCGCTTCAAACGGTGCCATTTGGATGCTGGCTTGATAGCTGTTGTTGTATGAGAACTGAGCAAACGGTAAGCAGGTATTCCACGCTGCACCATACACAATTGCACAAACTCTCAACATGTCTTCAAGAATCTGATTGGTTCTCTCTGTCTGCCCATCTGTCTGTGGATGATATGCTGAGCTGAAGTTTAAATTAGTGCCCATGGCTTCATGTAATTTCTTCCAGAACTTTGATGTAAACTGCGCTCCTCTATCTGACACAATTTTCATGGGAACTCCATGTAGTGTCACTATTCTGGTCAGATACAATTCTGCAAGCTTGTCCTTCCCGTGGGTCTGCTTAATCGGGAGGAAATGAGCCACCTTGGTCAATCTATCAACAATGACCCAGATAGCATCATATCCCTCAGGAGTCTTGGGAAGTCCAGTGATGAAGTCCATACCGATGCTATCCCATTTCCATTCGGGAATTGACATAGGCTGCAATAATCCCGATGGTTTCTGGTGATCTATCTTGATCTGTTGGCAAACATCACATTTAGCTATATGTTCTGCCACTTCCTTCTTCGTTTGGTTCCACCAATATTTCTTCTTCAGGTCTTGGTACATCTTGGTACCTCCTGGGTGAATTGAGAATTGAAACGAATAAGCTTCGGATAAGATCAATTCTCTCAACTCTTTCTTGTCGGGTATACAATAGCGACCACGGAAAGTAAGGATTCCCTTTTCGTTTATCGCATAGTCTGTTGAATCTTCTTCTTGAATCTCCTTTTTCAGTTTTTGAATCTCTTCATCTTCATCTGGTGCTACTTTAATCTGATCTGTCAGCAATGGTTGAATCTCTAATGCTGTCATACTGTCTTGTTCTGTGATTACCAAATTCAGTCGTAGCATTTCCTTTTTCAACTCGGGTGGGTATTCTAGGGTATTGGGTTCGCTTGGTCAAACCTTTCGGCTGAGGGCGTCAGCAACTACATTGGCTTTGCCCGGGTGATATTGAAGATCAACATCATAATCTTTAATCAACTCTAGCCATCTTCGCTGTCTCGTATTCAATACTGGCTGTGTGAACAAGTACTTCAAGCTCTTGTGATCAGAAAATATCTCACAACGATTTCCTAGCAGGTAGTGCCGCCAAATTTTGAGTACATGCACCACAGCTGCTAGTTCTAAATCGTGGGTGGGATAATTCTCTTCATGCGGCTTCAGTTGTCTTGAAGCATAGGCAACAACTCTTCCGTCTTGAATGAGCACACATTCCAAACCTTGCTTTGACGTATCACAATAAATCTGGAACTCCTTTCCTGGATTGGGTAGGATCAGGATTGGCGTGGTTGTCAACTTGGTCTTCAACATCTGCGAACTTTCCTCACATGCATTTGTCCAGGTAAATAGCTTGTCTTTCTTCAATAGCTGAGTGAGTGGGCGAGAGATTCTTGAGAAGCCTTCTATGAATCGGCGATAATAGCCCGCCAATCCAAGGGAACTTCTCACTTCAGTCACTGTCTTGGGTTGTTTTCATTTCATGACTGCTTTGATCTTTTCTGGATCGATTTTGACTCATTTTCTTGAATTGCGGTTCTCATTTTCGAATCCTAAAAGGTTTTCTGTCTTCAGATGGTACTGTCACTTCTTTTCACCTGTACCTGTATATCATCATTGGGTATATGATACGGGTTCACACTTAGCTGAATTATGCAGTACCAGGGTTACATATATATCTGGGTCCGTTAGGATTAATTTCATTGCAACACGAACTTCTCATCCATTACACTTTACACAGATGGTCTTCATACATTTTCATAGTCTTGCCACAAGCCTTAATTAAAGTAATTTACATACAAGCTATTCAGTTCTTCCGACTAGCTTACAAAAGGATAACCAAAAGTACATTACTCCATTCCTTGTTCTTCATAGATCACTTTCTCCTGACTGTCTGCCGTGCTTTTCTTCTTCATGGCATTCCTCCGAGTAGATCTGTTTCTTCCTCCATTCTGGTCTTTTTGGGGTAAGATTCTTCTTCTTCCATCGATGGCTGGCGTGATGTTGATGCCTGCCTTTTTGCTTGCTTTCTAGCTTCTTCCTTGGGTAAGGACCTCAGTGGGCATCGGTCACGATAATGCCCATCCTGTTCGCAGTGAAAACAAGCTGTTGGTGTCAATGGCGAAGGCCTCTTTCGTTTCATAACCTTCACGTATTCTGGTATCTCTTCTATCTGGAGGGCTCGATCGACCAGGCTTAATAGGCTTGGAAACTTCATAGCCTGAAGGCGTTGTCTCATATTGGGTCGTAAGCCTTTCATAAAGTACTCCATCCTTTTAGCTTCGGTATCAATCTCTTCTTGAGCAAATTGGGATAACTGATGAAATTGTTGTAGATATGCTATGATGGAGTTCTCTCCTTGTTGAAGATTAAGAAAATCCTGATATTTTTCAGTGATAACTCTAGGAGAAATGCAGGCTTGACGGAACCTCTTCACAAAGTCTTCCCAGGTAATGTCTTCCTTATTTGGGTGTATCCACTCGATAGCATCCCACCAAGTAATTACAGGCTCTGACAGTTGATAGGTGGCAAAAAGAACTTTCTCCTTATTTGTACATCGTATAGTATTCATTCTTCTCTCAACATCTTGGAACCAGTTATCTGCATTCAGTGGTTCTGTTGCTGAGGGGAATTTAGGTGGTTGAGTTTGCAGGAAGGCTATAAACTTCAATTCGGTTACACTTGATGCTGACACTACGTGCGACCTGTTAGTTTCGTTGGGCAGGGCGTAACCAGTCGTAGGCTGAAAACGCCACTTAACTAAAAAGCACTTAATCTCAAAATCAACGGCGGCTCGATTCGATTGTTTTGTACACAGAAGGGACTGTACAGGTGCATCCCATCCAAGTCCAGCCGACCAGCCCATTCTAGAGAGAACCTTGCCCTTCTGACCTTTGAGTTTCTAGTCGCTTCTACTTTTGCCGGGAACACATTAGCCATGCCCTGTTTGCCCAGCGCTTTCTGATTTCCCACCTCCCGCGAATACCATCAGCGTCGATCCGCATCTCCCACGAAACATGCGACGAAGCAAATAACCATCTAGTAGAGGAAGAAGATCCGAAGGCCAAACAAGCAAAGCGAAACCAAAACAATTAATCCGTCCACACCATTCAAAGATCGTCGACGATCATGGCAGAGCAGCCACCGCTCAGTCACACGGCGCAAGTGCAGGCCAAGAACGGCGCTGCGACAGCCGGGACGGCCGGGGCAGCGCGTAGCAGCGAGGGCCGGAGTACTCGAACCCGCCGGAGCTCGGGTGGCGGGAGGGCCAACGGTACCCGAACCCGCCGGACCGGGCCAACCCTGACCCCACGACGTTGTTGGTTGAATTTCTCAAGGAGTCTAAACAAGCGATGAATGACAACTTTGATGATCACACACGTGTGAACATAAGTAAGCTTTACAATCAGCGATGAATGATAACCTTTACAATCACACACACGCAAACACAAGTAAACTGTAACGCCCCCGTTTCCAGGGGCGCGTACGGACATGGCATTCCGCAACTATTCACGCCTGAACAGTTATGGAGTGTCGCGTAAGAGTATACCATTGCATGCTTACAACAAAATTCCAGCATATATTTTACATATGGATTAACATCCAACTTTTGGCAGCGGGGCATGCAAGCCCAAAGCATAATTACATTACAGAAGTTCCAAGATCCACTTGAGCGCGGCCAAGACCTAAAGCCACGGGTCCTCGTCGAAGAAGAGACCTTCCGGGACTTCCTCAACGGGGAGACAAACACCTTCATCTTGATCCTCTAAAGAAAGGCAAAAGCAAGCCGTGAGCCAAACAACCGGCTCAGCAAGTCCCAAAGGGACCCTAACTTATTACATGCACGGAACATCAAAGGAAGGGGGATATACTTGGTTTATTAACTTTGAGTGGATGCAGTTTTATTTGCAAACATTTTGATAAGACGGACCCAAAACTACTTCTTAAGATCTCAGGGATTTTTCATGAAGATTTAATTAACCAACCTAAACAAGTTAAAGCATGTACAAAACTACTTAAGCTTCGCTGCTGGAATCACCCAAGTGACACAGCTCCAATAACCGGGAGCACGGCGTATTCGAATACCATTTATTTGACTCTGCAGAGTTTGCTCAGCTTTACCCACACGATCCCTTAACTCCCGCGACAGAGTTAAGAAAGCCAGGTCGTTTCACTGCTCGACTCTTTATATAGGCTCTACCCGGTAGAATTCACTCGGGTCTGGCACAATAAACTCCCGTCCGCTTCGAGTGAACTCTACCGTTGTTAGGCACCCGCAGCACGGCTTACCTAACCTCGCTTTCTCAACACCAAGCCTACACCTGTAGAGTTTCAATTGAGTTGAGCAGCTACTAGACCAGTGTTGACAAGTCAACTCCTGTGGTTGAGCGATCACTATATCATTTGCTCAGCGTAAGGGTCTAGTTCTATATTCTCACATGGTCCGCAACCTTGCCAGGCCCGTGACCCAACCTAGGGTAGGCGGTGGGCGAATGATCCGTCTTGCGGCGCACCACCACCCTTACCCTAACTTCAGTCCTAGGATAAGAGTTGCGCGAAGACTAACTCGCCAGCTCTATCCCCAACCCTTACCCTACCTTGTGCACGCAGGCACTCTCCGCTCTAGGGCACGGTGTCCCATACCACCCTACTCTAGAGTCGGGTTTGCAAATTCTATTGGCCCGCAGCCACAACCTTATCAGTATAAGACTTTGCATGATGATAATAATAACTTACAGTTATCTAGATTAACAGATAATTATTTCTAGGGTTACCAAGGCATGGCTACAAGTGTAATACGGCATTTGTCGGTGGTAGGTTTAACTATATAACATGTCATTCTAAACATTTTATTTTATTTTTGAACTAACATTTCAGAACTAGCTCAATGCAAATAGCATAATAACATAATTAAATAACATGGGTTGCAACATTATCAAAGGATTTGGGACTTGCCGGCAATTTGGACGAACTCGGTTAGCTTGAACGTAGAAGCTCCTGGATCCTGCGACTGCACTTGAACTTCCGGGATCTTCGAAACTAACGCAAACACATAAAGTAATTAAATCCAGCTTGAGTCTAATCAAGCGAGGGAAAAATAAACTAATTAAAAAGGAGTAAAATGCATACATCCTCAAATGGGGAATTTTTGAAATTTATCTGGGATGAAATTGTGGAAGTGGAGGCCAAAAATGGGTCCAGGACATTATTTGGAGCAAGGTGGTGAAATTTGGGAATTTTTGGGATTTTCTGTGAATTTCTAGGATTTATTTGGATTTTTCTGGATTTTGGAATTTGGTAAATCACTGAAAAAAGGAATAAACAGTGTCGGGCCGGCCTTCTGCTACAGTGCGGCCCGGCACGGTGCGGCCCGCGCGGCCGCCGGCCAACGCGGCCCATGCGCGACGCGCGCGCAACGCGGCCGAGCAGGCCAGGCGCGGCCCACTCGCGCGGAGCGCTCATGCGGCTCGGATGGCCGACGCGTGGCGGGTGCGGACGGCACCGATGCGGGGAGGGTGGGTGGACGGGATGCCGAGGGGCGGAGATCGAACGGTGGTGATGCAAGGGAGGCGGGCGAAACGGTGAGGCCGGATCGGACGGATGCAAGGGGAGAAGTCAAGCGGGATCGGATGGCTTGGAGCCAAGGCCATCCGACGGTCGACTTTAGACGGCAACGGGGAGAGGGACAGTGGGGATGGGGCCACGTTGCCCGGGAGGGTCGTCTTCTTCCTCCGGCTGCTACAGCGCCTCCGAGATAGAGCAACGGCGGCGACGGTGGCCTGGGGGCGAGGGGGGTCGTCGGCGGCGACCGAGGGCACAGGCGGGTGCGGCCTGACAAGGGGTTTCCATTTTTGGGGCTTGGGAGGTGCGGGAGGCAACGGTGGTGGTCGGAGGTAGAAGGGGGAAGAATGGGGCCACTGAGGTGGGGGAAGGTCTTCGGGGCCGAATGAGTCAAATCGGCGGAAGCCACACGATCTGGGGAGCGAGGAGCTCACAATGGCGGCGGAGATGGGAGCTGGGGAGCTTCGGAGCGGTCTGGCCACGGTGAGGTGGTTTCGCCGGCGGTGAGCAACGGTGACAGCGTTCCACGGGCGATCACCTGTCCAAAGAAGCGCACCACGGTGATTAGGGTGTAGCGGGGGAGCTCTGGGCGAAAACAATCGAAGAATGGGGGCGAGGAGGGGAAGATTAGCTCACGGGTGCCACCGGCGCAGGGGGGGGAAATGGCGGCGCTCCGGGCGATGCGACGTCGATTGGCGGCTCAGGGAGAAGCTCGGGAGTAGTGGGAGGGGAATGGAAATGGCGGAGGCGCTCGGGAAGCAAAGGGAGCAAGGGGGCAGGGGGAGGGGGCTTTTATACCCGAGCGGAGGGGGGAAGTTCCTTCGGGGAGAAGGCAACGGGCATGGCACTGGGGTCAACCGGAGTGACGGGGGCTGGTAAGCGTCTCCTCCGCGCAAAGGGGGTGTGACTGGACGCGGGTGGCTGTAATGGCGACTGGACGGGAGAGGGAGCAGGTGAGCGGCAGCAAGGCACGGGCGCGTCCGCGCGCGGGAGAGGGGAGACGCAGAGACTGGCAGGTGGGGTCGGGCGCAGGCGGGCAGCGCCACGTGGCGCGGAAGCTCTGCCGGCTGACGTCGGGGCGCGGCGAAGGCGGTCCGAAACCGGGGGCGCGGAAGGAGGATCCGAGGGAGGCGCAGGCGGTGCGGGCGAGGGCGCACCGCCAGCGCGAGCGCGAGGGAGGAGGCGGGGAACGGGGAAAGGCGCCAGCGGAGGGAGGGAGCGAAGGGAGGCGCCACGGGGCGGGGAAGGCGGAGTCGGGGAGCAGCGCCAGCGGAAAGAGGGCGCGAGTGCCAGGGAGGGGAGGAGGCGGAAAAAGGGCGGGGCGCCAAAGGAGAAGGGGAGGCGCACGGCCAGAAAAAGAAAGCGGGTTCGGGGAGAACTTTCCCGAAAGGGAAAGTTTTCGAATTTCACTCAAAAACCAGCAAAAAGCACAAAAATTTTTAGGGTTGAAATTTTGGGGTTTTTCATAAACACATATAGATTTCTTTTTTGACATGCGGCAAATTGCGATGTGTTTGCGTTTTTTTATTCTTTTTTTATATAGAGAAACAACAATAAGACTTTAAAACCAACGCATCATACTACGCTGAGAATCCGACATGAAAACATCCCGATTTTCCGTTTACGACCACTCTGAAACCTAAACAGACTCTGATTCCTAACCCCTTACGACTACGAATGCTACAGTGCCTTTACGACTTACTGTCGTGGTTGATACTACCATGGTTGTAGATTTGATCAGATCTGAAGATAACTAAATTAACTCTATCAGATATTGCGGGAGCAGTCGCTCTTTGCCACACGCCGGTATAGCCGCTGGTACTCGCGCGCCTGGGCACAGCCATCCTCGCTAGCGCTGCGCTCTTCGCCGTCGGGTGGGCCGTCAAGGGCTCCAACCCCCCCTCCCTTCCCGCCACGGCCGCCACAGGAACGACCCGCAGCTCGACGCGGCAGAAGGCCAAGAACCGTAGGCACCGCCGGTCAGCGTCGTGCTGTCTCGACCTGTACTGTTAACTTTTGCCACGTAATGAACAGTGCATACGTGCCCTTGTTGTTAAAGATGTAAATTTATCGATCAAATGTGCTGTATATTATTATGTACCGACGTGAAAATGCCGCTGAGTATACAATGCTAATTCGGCTGTTGAATAATGTACTGCTGTACGCTTGTACCGTGTCACTTGAATATCAAGATTCGTTTCAGGCCTTCAGGGTCGACGGCAAATTGCAATGTATCTACGTCCTTTTCTTCTTTCTTATATAGAGAAACAACAACAAAATTTTGAAACCAACGCGGCATACCACGCTGAGAATCCAATACAGAAACATCCCGAATTTCTATTTACGATCACTCTAAAACATAAACAGACTTTGATTCTTGACCCCTTACAACTACGAATGTTACAGTGCCTTTATGACTTACCGTCGTGGTCGATACTACCGTGGTTGTAGATTTGATCAGATATGAAGACAATTAGATTAACTCACACACGCAAACACGAGTAAGCATAGATAGATTTCCATTTTGATGCACTGCAAATTGCGATGCGTCTACGTCCTTTTCTTCTTTCTTATATAGAGAAACAACAACAAGTCTTTGAAACCAACGCGGCATACCACGCTGAGAATCCGATAAGGAAACATCCCGAATTTCTATTTACGACCACTCTGAAACATAAACAGACTTTGATTCCTGACCCCTTACAACTACAAATGTTACAGTGCCTTTATGACTTACCGTCGTGGTCGATACTACCGTGGTTGTAGATTTGATCAGATATGAAGACAATTAGATTAACTCACACACGCAAACACGAGTAAGCATAGATAGATTTCCTTTTTGATGCACTGCAAATTGCGATGCATCTACGTCCTTTTCTTCTTTCTTATATAGAGAAACAACAAGTCTTTGAAACCAACGCGGCATACCACGCTGAGAATCCGATAAGGAAACATCCCGAATTTCTATTTACGGTCACTTTGAAACATAAACAGACTTTGATTCCTGACCCCTTACAACTACGAATGTTACAGTGCCTTTATGATTTACCGTCGTGATCGATACTACCGTGGTTATAGATTTGATCAGATCTAAAAACAATTAGATTAACTCTATCAGACGTTGCGAGAGCAGTGGCTCTTCGCCACACGCCGGTATAGCCGCTGGTACTTGCGCGCCTGGGGCACAGCATCCTCGCTTGCGCTGCGCTCTTCGCCGTCGGGTGGGGCGTCAAGGGCTCCAACCCCCCTCCCTTCCCGCCACGGCCGCCACAGGAACGACCTGCAGCTCGACGCGGCAGAAGGCCAAGAACAGTAGGCACCGCCGGTCAGCGTCGTGCTGTCTCGGCCTGTACTGTTAACTTTTGCCACGTAATGAACAGTGCATACGTGCCCTAGCTTGTTACTTGTTAAGGATGTAAATTTATCGATCAAATGTGCTGTATGCTATTATGTACCGACGTGAAAAATGCTGCTGAGTATACAATGCTAATTTGGCTAGCTGTTGAACAATGTACTGATGTACGCTTGTACCGTGTCACTTGAATATCAAGATTCGTTTCAGGCCTTCAGGGTCCACGGCAAATATATATCCAGCTGCAAGCCTATCAAACGCCTCACCTGCCTGCATGTGCCGCTGCCGCGCAGCGCAACACCCCTAGCTCCCAGGACCCCACGGCGCGCGGTGCGGCTGGCTCGGAGCACATCAACCTCTCACGTCCTACGCGCATGCCGTGGCCGGCACGTACGCCACTCATGCCGTGCCATTGGCTACTGCCTCGTAGGTACTTGCCATCAACGAGCATATCCATGGAGCTCTTGGCCCCGGCCGGCCTCCAATTATCATACCGTCTCGATTGCTGCTGCTTGCCAGTGACTGCAGCCATGTGCCTAGGGAGGCAGAATGCCGCCCCAACGGCAAGCAGAAAGGATGTCCCCGTCGTCTCTTCCGCTGCCCTCCGGACTTTCGAGTCGATTGCACACCAATTTCTTTTTTCAAATCTATAGTTCTTGACATAAATTTTTTTTCAAATTTTGGTCTCCTCCAGTACAGATAGAGCAGCGGTAAACGACATCGATGAAATGTATTTTATATTTTTGTAATTTAAATCATAGCCTACACACTAAATACATGTGACAAAATAAATTAGAGGAAAGTACTTCGCCTGAACATACCTAAAATGGGGAACTGCTACCAATTTTTAGACAAGCATATCTTTGATCATTTTGATTAGAGTAATTTCACGTAAAAATTTTTTATGCTAGATTAATATCACTCTCTGCATAAAATAAATTTTGAAAGAAATCAAGTGCTTGATGTTAATATGATGAATATGTGCTTGATGTTAATGATGATGTATATGACAGGGTAGACAGTTAGAGGAGCTACTGTCCTATAGGTAATAATAGGTGAGTGGAGGGTGCCTAGGAAAGGAAAGATAGTCGAAGAGGCGGGGACCTCTATATATGGTTACAACAAAATGACTAATCAACTCTCACTCGTGTAATACACAATATTGCCGTATCTGCCATGGTCCCATTTATGACGGGCAAAATATGTTACTCTATCATATTATTATACACCCCACTTAAGTACGTAGTATACTAAGGACTGGGTAAGGGCAAGAGTGGCAAGACCCCATGGCGGCTATATGGACAGTGGTAGATGTTGGGTGATGGATATGCCTCCCTAACACGTGTTGGGTGATGGAGAAGCCTTCATGACATAGCGGTTAGCTTTGTGCTTACTGGGTAGAGTTATAATATACTGAAGTAGAGAAAACGTTCTAAACTCCGACTCGAGCATCGTATCTAAAGAAATATGAATGAACTTATTGCAGTCAAAGTCAGAGCTGCTATGTGTAAAGTGATATAAGCCTGCGCAGTGCTAAATAAATCATGAATTTACATCTGTCTCTTGGACTAGAGGATATGAAAGCGTACAGGGGGTCTTTTCTCTGAGTACAAATGACTAGTAGCTTTACAAACTAAAAATCTGACAATTTCACAACTTAAAAACTTATTATTAGAATGATGATAAGAAGAAATATAATTTTTGATCTAATGAATGTTGTTCATGGAATTGCATAGTTGCTATTAATACTTGCTAATTACTTTTGTACTTATACTTGCTTGCTTTTGTATTTATACCTACTATTAATCCTTCTTGTTCAGAGGTGAGTCGGTACGAGAATTTACCCAATTATGCAGAGGTTTACGTGGATGACGGCTATGCTGAGGGAAACGAGATTGGCCCGAAGTACAAAGCATATGAGACGGATGCCCTATGTAGAGGTTGGGATGAGTAGGCAGCGGCCGGTAGCCGTTCATGTGATCTCGAGTGTTTTATCGTGTTGTTATCTATTAGTTTTCGTACTTGTATAATTTTTAGTTGGTACCACTTCTATCTCCAAATGTTGTAATATTTTGGCAAAACTTGTTAGCCCTATTAAAGACTCAAGTCCTGTGTAGCAATGATATTGTAATAATATTGTACCGTCTTTAGCTATCGTTCCACTGCAACGCTCTGATATGACTTATTATTCGATAAAACAGAAATTTATTCTATTATCACAGGCACTACCGGAAAGCTGTTATATGCCGAGTGTCTGGAGTTTTGCCGAGTGCAATCTATCGGGCACTCGGTAAATAACCCCTTTGCCGAGTGCCTCCATGGGAACACTCGGCGACAATAAAACACTCGGCAAAAAATATCTTTGCCGAGTGTTGCAGAGTAGACACTCGGCAAACGAAGATCTTTGCCGAGTGCTGACAATAAAACACTCGGCAAACATAAAACACTCGGCACCAACCGCCATCCGTTAGAGGGCAGCCGCCGCCGTTAGAACTTTGCCGAGTGTCTGGAGCTGACACTCGGCAAAGGATATTTGCCGAGTGTGTTTTTGGCGGCACTCGGCAAATAAATAAAAACCTTTTCCTTTCCTACCCTTCAAACTTTTTCTACTCTCCACATACAACATATGGTACTCCATGTTAAAATCTGGTATATTTTTGTATTTGTTTGCTATATTTAATTAATTAATTGCATTTCAAGCAATTTTTTGAATCAAGTCAAATTTGAACTGCAAGTGATTAAAATAATAGGAAAAAATGAGTAGAAAAGTGATATTCATGTTATTCAGCCTGGTTTGAGGCCTTACCTGTGAAATGAAAAGGAATTTCGAACATCTTGTTCAGGAAACACGACCACGAACTTGTGGCCGAATGGTTTTTAAATTTTGAAAAAAGCAAACGAAGTCTGAAAATCATGAGATTTGTCAAGATGTCATGATATCATATGTGGAGACTGTGGTAAAAAATTGATAAGATTTCGCATAAGTTGTCACGTACGATGCTTACAAACCGAAACATTTCTGAAGAAGAAGCGTAGAGTTGAGAAGGATCCGGTAAGATTTGGAGTCAAAGTGACGGTCGAATTGTGGTTTGACTACAAAACTTTTTGTATAGGCAATAGACAACAGAGATTGTTTCATGTGAAAGTTTGGTAATTTTTCGGATCCGTTTGATAATTTTAATTTTTAAACTGCAATTATAGAATTTTAATTGATATAAATTGAATTTGAGCTATAACTGCATGAAATAATGGTCTAATATTCGTAGAAGCATCGAATATGCATTGTTGAGTGAATTTGAAAAGGCATTTTCAAAGTACATTCGAACAAATTTGTAAAACACGTTATGGAAAAGAAAGAGAGGAAAGGAAGTTTTATTAAAAAAAACTCCTTGCCGAGTGCTTTGTGGGCGACACTCGGCAAAGGAGGAGCTATGCCGAGTGCCAGATCGGCGGCACTCGGCAAAGTTATGCCGAGTGCTTTGTGGGCGACACTCGGTAAAGGAGGAGCTTTGCCGAGTGCCCGATGGGGGGCACTCGGCAAACAACACAAACAAAACTTTAATTCCCCGCGGTCGCGCTCACACACGCAACAACACACAACTTCGACTGCCCCGCCGCCGCCCCGCCCCCCGCGCCCCACCCGCCACCGCTTCGACTGCCCCGGCCCCCGCGGCCGCCCGCCGCCCCGCCCCCGCGCGCCCGCCGCCCCGCCCCCGCGCGCCCCGCACGCCCGCCTGCCGCCCCGGCCACCGCTTCGACTGCCGCGGCCGGCCCGGCCCCCGCGGCCGCCCGCCACCCGACGCCTCCCCCGACTGCCCCCGCCCCCGCGGCCGCCCGCCGCCCGACGCCTCCCCCGACTGCCCCCGCCCCCGCGGCCGCCCGCCGCCCGACGCCTCCCCCGCCCGACGCCTCCCCCGCGGCCGCCCGCCGCCCGACGCCTCCCCCGACTGCCCCCGCCTCCGCGGCCGCCCGCCGCCCGACGCCTCCCCCGACTGTGGTGAGGTTGTCCTTCCCTCCCTTCTCCTGGATTTGATGGTTACCACGCATGTATGAAAAATTCAACACCGTACAATTAAGCATGCTAGTTGTATGAAAGATTAGCTGGGTCATGATGTATCCTACAAATAAATATCCATTGCATCGTCTACCAAATCCAGCAAGTGAAGTCGCTGCTTTTGTTTGGGCTGGAATATATAATTAAATCCACACCGTACAAGATTTGATAGGAGCAGCCAATTATTTTCCCCAGATATTACCCACTGATAAGATCAGAGAGGAGCAAGAGTTCGCGACCGATTTCAACTAATTAAGAAACTAAGTACATTATACTTATCCATATACTTGTAATTTCTTGATGTGTGCCCACACACCTACCTAGGTAGTTAGAACTCAAACAGCACATGCCTGGCATGCATGCATGTGTATATGTACGTATTATGTATATACGAAGGACGTCGTAGATCCAACGCATGTATGAAAAATTCAACATTTCTGCCGTTGGATATGTTTTGTGCTGCTTTTTTAGCAGATTGATTTGTCAGCTTTAAATTAGCCTTATGTTGATGCTGATGAGGAAGGCACCGGTCTAAAATTTTCATTGTGATGTTTATTTTATGCATCTGAATGTTCCTCATTATCATAGCAAAACCGTGCTGTGCAAAGTTTCAGATTGATATATGTAGTACTTCAGAATTCAGATATATTCATTAAGTTTCAGGAATAGGCTTGTAAAATCCATTATTCATATATATTTATATGTTAGTCGCAAGGGGTCACTAATTGGAGTGCTTATGGTACTTTTTATGTGCGCATTGTTGATGCATTGCTGCTTCACTGCCACTTAAGTGTTTAACACATCTCATGCTATGTGTTGTTCTTGTTTTCCCTTTTTTAAGTGCTGATTTGATACTTTACCTATGCTGTAGGACACCGTTTGGAAGCATTTTCAGAACTTTGACAGCAGGTATCCATACAATTCTTTTCAAAATCCCGAACTTCAGGGTTTTGTAGAAAGTCATAGATGTTCTCATTTTGTATGGGCTCATGTGACTGCAGAAGAAGGTCAATGTTAGCATCCAAGTAAATATCTGAACATACATTGAGTATATTTAGTGATTGCTCTGATCTTTAGTAGTTTATCCCCATTGTCATGATATCTCTGTTTTCTTACTGCATGTCTAATTTCCCTTTTACTAGTTCTATGATAGCTAGTTGGTTGGTGTATTTCTAGTTTCCCTTCTACTGGTTCCTCATGTTCTCATTTGTTAACTGTGATCTGCACGCTCTTCCATGTTACTTGGCTTAGTCTATGATGTTTTAGTGACATATATATCACTTGGTTATATTTTATGAAAGATGCTATTGCTATACTGATGTGTTAATGTTCTAAAGAATGAGGGGGAGTTGAATGCCATATCTGATTGGTATATCACTTTGTTATTGCTATATCACTTTGTTGAATGCCATTCTCTGATTGGTCAGCCCAGTTTATTCTCTGGTTAGGCGTAACCTAGTTAGGCGTCTCCCGTTCGAAAGAGATACGGTTGGAAATATGCAGATCCGCATATCTATAACCGTATCTGTTTCGAATTGTCCACGTTTTTTGGACAGCCCGAGGATGCGTAGATGGGGTTATTTTCCATGGTCTACTCCGATCCGTGACAGAGTTTCGGCAGCATCTCCCTGTTGTTCTCCGGATACACAATCTCCCTGCCAGGACGTGTATTTGGAGAACAGCGGGGAGGTGCTGCCGAAATTCTGTCTCGGATAGGAGTAGAGCATGGAAACTAACCTCATCTACGCATCCTCGGGTGGGATTAGGACCTATCTTCACCTATTAGATAGGAGAAAGATCGTGTAGATGCATTTGATTCTTATATTACTCCCTGATATGTTAGAGGATGGATGACCATGAGTGGATGTACACGGGCCGCTCAACTCAGGGTTCGTTGTCCGATGAATGGATTGAGAAGACCGATGCTTTCTTGGAACTAGCATTTGCTAAGGTTAAAGGAGCGCGTGCCACTTGGTGTCCCTGCAGCAGATGTGCAAACACGCGTCGACAAACAAAGGAGGTCATGGGTAAACATCTTTGCAAGTTTGGATTTACGGCAGACTATACCCGGTGGATCTACCACGGTGAATCCGATCGTATGAGAGAGGAGGTCGTGAGACCACGCGTCGAGGATTATGATGCTGATGGCGGGGTAGGAGACATGTTAAATGACTATCATGAAGCACACTTCACTGAAGGACGTAGGGAGGAGGAGCCAGAGGCAACCGCAAAGGCGTATTACGACATGTTGTCTGCGGCACAGAAACCCCTTCACGGGTTCTGAAGTTCATTTGGTTGCTGAAGGGTGGCAAGTATTCTTCGTTCGACAAACATCGACAATTCCTCCCTCTTGACCATGCATTCAGACGAGACATCAAGAACTTTACGAAAGGTGTCGTAGTTATAGACCCTGCACCGCAGATGATGACCGGTGCCGCGGTTCGTGCTTAGATAGATGCTCTCGAGGTCAATCAAGAAGAAGGTGGTTTTGTGGGATATGGCGAGCAACATGCATGGACTCATAAGTCGGGCTTGTTGAGGCTCCCCTATTTTGATGACCTTCTTCTTCCACATAACATTGATGTAATGCACACTGAAAAGAATGTCGCCGAGGCACTTTGGGCAACAATCATGGACATTCCTAATAAGACAAAGGACAACATTAAGGCTAGAGTGGATTTGGCAACGTTATGCGATAGACCAAACCAAGAAATGAAGCCTCCTAGAGGCGGCAGGACATGGAGAAAGCCTAAGGCCGAATTCGTCTTGACCAGGCCCCAAAGGAGGGAAGTACTAGAATGGTTCCAAACGTTAATGTTCCCTGATGGGTATGCAGCGAATCTGAGGAGGGGAGTGAACTTATCTACTATGCGAATCAATGGGCTCAAGAGTCATGACTACCACATATGGCTTGAGCGGCTTCTTCCGGTGATGGTTCGAGGCTATGTCCCTGAGCATGTCTGGCTAGTGCTGGCAGAGTTGAGAAATTTCTTCCGCCAGCTTTGTGCCAAGGAGTTATCTCGGACCGTGATTGCAGACTTGAAAAGAATGGCACCTGTGTTGCTCTGTAAGTTGGAGAAGATCTTTCCACCCGGCTTCTTCAATCCGATGCAGCATTTGATTTTGCACCTCCCGTATGAGGCACGAATGGGGGGGGGGCCGTGCAGGGCCGTTGGTGCTATCCAATTGAGAGATGTCTAAAGGTTCATCGAACTAAATGTAAAAATAAATGCAAAATTGAGGCTTCCGTTGCAGAGGCATACATTTTGGAGGAGGTGTCAAACTTCACAACAACGTACTATGGTGACAACCTTCCTAGCGTGCACAATCCACCCCCTCGTTACAATGCTGGCGAAAATGAATCGAACCTCAGCATTTTCCGAGGGCAACTCGGAAGTGCAAGTGATGCGACCCCCAAGACCTTGAAACATGAAGAGTGGCGCACTATCATGCTATATGTGTTGAACAACCTTTCCGAAGTGGAGCCGTACATGCGGTAAGTTGTCAACAAACTTGTTCTCGAGTAGTCACTATTCTGCATCCAACCCCCTTGTTTCTCGTTGGTGCAGGGAATTTCATCATCAATTCTGACGTGAATCAAGGGAACCTACCCCGCAGGAAGCTGAGACCCTTCTTAGACAGGGTGCGGGAAATGGAATGCCCGATTTCATTTCTTGGTTCAAACAGAAGGTACTGTCCAATTTAGCTCGTACTTAGTTTGACATTACAAGTTGCTCGTATGGGCGAATAATATAACGAACTATCCTGCTTGAGCTTGCAGGGCCAAACCGATGCGTCTATGAGTGCCGAGTTGAGACAGGTTGCCGATGGCTGTGCCTATAGGGTAAGCTCATTTACCGGTTATGACGTGAATGGATATCGCTTTCACACAACAAGACATGAGCAGAGTCGGCCCAATCGAAGAACCACAAATACCGGAGTTTTTACGCCTGGCCTTGATGGGGTCGAGTATTATGGAAGAATTGAAGAAATATACGAACTCACGTTTCATGGTTGCAAACCTCTTAATCCTGTCATATTCAAATGCCATTGGTTTGATCCTGAAGTAACGAGACGGACCCCTAATCTTGGGCTAGTCGAAATTCGACAGTCATCCGTCTTACCAGGAGATGATGTGTATATTGTGGCTCAACAGGCCACGCAAGTTTATTATCTCTCATACCCGTGCCAAAAAGACGACCGTCTTAAGGGTTGAGATGTTGTGTACAAGGTATCGCCACACGGTAAACTACCTGTCCCAAACAATGAAGATTACAACTTTGACCCAAACACATATGACGGAGAGTTCTTTCAAGAAGAGGGGCTAGAAGGGAGTTTTGAGATAGACTTAACCGAAGCGATCGGAATGGAAGTAGACAATGAAAGGGTTGTTGACGAGGACGCTGGAGATGAGGTTCAAAATGTGAAGGACTTAGAATTACTTCAGCGATTACATTTAGGCAATGACAGTGATGACAACATTGCTCCTTCGAATAGTGTTGATTATATGGACATGGCTGATAGTGATGATGAGACTTATGATCCAGCTAATCCCGATCATGATGATTATTTCTAATACATGTAATACTTTGTTATTTTCTAATTATATTTTGTTTATTTTGCATCTCCTTCTAAGTACGTCTTGTTTATCTGTGCTTATTGGTTTACTCTTTTTAATTGCAGGTGATTGAACAAAGATGGTGGGCGGTATGAGGAACGTAAGGTCGCTTTACCAAAGACGGCCCGATGCAGCTGAGCAGTCGGGGAGCAGGAGTAGGAGGAGCGAGAGGAGCAGCAGGAGCAGGAGCACTCTTGAGGAGGAGCAGGAGGAGGAGCGGGAGCGGGAGCAGGAGGAGGAGGAGGAGGAGGAGGAGGAGCAGGAGGAGCAGGAGCAGGAGGAGCAGGAGGAGCAGGCGGCAGGGGGTTCCGCTTCCTCTGGTTCGTCGAGTGTCTGGTTGCGAGGTCCCTCGACCCTCCCGAGGCGACCGATACCTCGTGAGAGACGCCCGCTGATTCGACCCACTGGGGCTAGGTAAGTAACTTTAGATGTTATCACTACTTTTTTCATTTGATATGTTGAAAATCACAATAGAAACTAATAATTTATCTTAATCACTTGGGCAGGGGTTGGACGCTTGAGGCTGCAGGTGATCACAAACGCCATGTCAATGGCATCCTGGGTCTTTTGTGCAGGCTACACTTCCCTGGCTTGGTTGCGTTTGGCGGAGGGCAGGAGCCAGCCTACACGTGGGACCACTACGTCGCCTTCCCCGATTTACCAGATCGGGATGGCAGGGTATTCGCCAACAAGGCGGCGCAGGTGACGGCCGAGCTGTGGGTAAGTCTTCCTCGCACTACATTGCTCAATACATCGCATTCATTGGACATTCTTGAAATAATAACTGGATACATCGCGTCTATATGCAGGATTTCTTCAGATGCCAGGAGGGATATGAGGCCAAGGCGGCTAGTGTGGCTCACAAAGCCTGTTATAAACTCGTGAAGGACATGCATTACGAGGCGCGCGTCCAGGCCATCGTAACATACAACGCTACCTACCTTAGAGTGAAGATCAACAAAACTCAAGCAAGAAACATGAGGCTGACCCGGGAAGAATACATGCAGGTAAATATAGAACATTAATACTGATTTTTTCTGAGATTAAGTACGCTTAATTTGATCTTCTTATATGTCATATACTTGATGACGTGTAGGTGCCTCCGTGGTGGTGCGCCCAGCATCTCCAGTGCTGGGCACAGATGGTGGACAAGTGGTGCGCCGCCGAGTGGGAGGAGACGCACAACGCTTGCCGGGAGCGGCGTTTGATGATGCCAGGTGCACCACACCATCAAGGCAACCGTAGCCTTGACGAATTCGCGGCTACATGGGTACGCGAATTCATTTCTTTATTATAACGCTCAATTCTGCATAATTTCTAATCATCTTGCTGTTTTTTTCGCAGTCGTCGTCACATGGTAGCCAGCCTTGCTCCCAGTTCAAGGCATGGGCTTTGGCCCACAAGGGCAAGGCGACGTCGACTACAACCCGGAGGACCCGCCCTCGGTGTACAGCAATGCGACCGTCCACAGCCGCCTCAGTGAGTACACATCGGTGGCAAGGGCGGTCCATGGGCCAGAGTACGATCCGAGCACCCAGGACCTTGATGGAGAAGTCGTCATGAGGGTGGGAGGAGGCAAGAAGCATGGGCGGTACTGGATTGGCGACAGCACACTCGACACGGCCACTACTCCCACTCTCTCCCAGATTCGAGCAAGGAGCACGAGCTCAAGCCCGGCCATACGCCCACGGCCGGACACTGCACAGTCCCGGATGGAGGCACTTCAGGTTATTTCTGTTTTATTCATCGTTCATTAATTTTTACATACCTTTGCTTTGCATTGTAACATTGGGGTGAAATATTGTAGGCCCAGCTGGAAGAAGAGAAGAGGCTACGGGAGGAGATGGCGGCGAGGATGGAGGCCGATCGGCAGAGGAATGAGGCCGAGCGGCGGAGGATGGAGCAGATGTTTCAGTGGATGCAAAGTCTTGGCGAGAGGATGGGTCAACCTCTGCCACCGGAGCTATTCCCTCCTCCACCTCCTCCTGCAGCTACTCCTGTGAGTTTGCCTTCTCTACCTTGAGCTCTTTACTTACCATGTTTATTGCTTGTGCTTTGCTTTACCTTAAATCTTGTCTCACACATGCAATCTCTTCTCCTTTGTGCAGAAGCAATCAGCGGCTTCGAATGATGTGCCTCATGACTCATCACATCAGTCGGGGTGGCCAACTTGGTGAATGATACTTGTGGTGATTACTTGTGGACTATATGTGATATGTGATATTGTGACTTGTGATATGTGATATATTGTGACTATATGTGATATTGTGACTTTTGATATGTGATATATTGTGACTTGTGGTGATATATGTGATATATTGTGACTTGTGGTGATATATGTGATATATTGTGGACTATATGTGATATATGTGATTACTTGTGGATTACTTGTGGACTATATGTGATTACTTGTTGATATACTGTGATATATTGTGACTTGTTTGAGTGGGGTGCAATAAACAATTAAAATAGGCAGTTTTTGGCCACTTTGCCGTGTGCTACACTC
Source organism: Dendrocalamus latiflorus (assembly GCA_017311315.1). Lineage (NCBI taxonomy): Eukaryota > Viridiplantae > Streptophyta > Magnoliopsida > Poales > Poaceae > Dendrocalamus > Dendrocalamus latiflorus. The sequence continues at coordinate 9,127,545 of CM029664.1, forward strand.
GGCAAAGGGAGGCTTTGCCGAGTGTCATGGTAAAAACACTCGGCAAAGTAACGTTTCTGGGCATTCTGGGAACATACTTTGCCGAGTGTTTTGACTTTGCCGAGTGTCATAGTAAAAAACACTCGGCAAAGTAACGTTTCTGGGCATTCTGGGAACATACTTTGCCGAGTGGTTTGACTTTGCCGAGTGTCATGGTAAAAACACTCGGCAAACGTTTCGTCTTTGCCGCATGTCTTTACCATGACACTCGGCAAAGCTTAATAATTTGCCGAGTGTCATTACCACGACACTCGGCAAATCGGAAGGATTTGCCGAGTGCCATTCCGTCCTGGCACTCGGCAAACGACGACGTCACCGTGTTCTCACCGTCCACTGACCTTTTTTTGCCGAGGGTTGTTTCGGCACTCGGCAAAGCCTTTTGCCGAGTGCTCGATGAAAAGCTCTCGGCAAAGAGCTCTTTGCCGTCAGAATCTATACCGTGTGAGATATGCCGTGGGTGGCACTCGGTAAAGCCGTTGCGAGTGTTTCTCGTGCTTTGCCGAGTGCCACCGGCACTCGGCAAAGCTGCTGAGCCCGGTAGTGAGGTAATAACTATAAACTGATCCTATTAAGTATTAACTAAGATAGTGCATGCTGGCATCACACTCAGCCCCTAAGTCCTGCGGCTCACTGTGCTATAGCTAGTCATTTCGGAATTGCACGGTTGCGGTTGGTGTTGTTAAGTACACAACGATCCGATTTTATCGTTCATGACGAGAACGGATCTTGGGGAATACACAATAAACCCTCGCTAATGGAAATGTAGAGATATGTACGCACATGCACGCACGGACAAATTAACAAGTCTATTTGAACGGAACAGGTAGATACAGACACATTGGCCGGTGGCCACGTGGCTACTGCTTGCATGAACTGCAACTGCTGCGTGCGTGCATGCTGTAACTACCTGATCTGTCACTGCAACGCTCGCTGCGTCACTTTCACTTCCCCGCACGGTTCAGATATCTTACAGTCGTAGATCCGTGGCCATCAACGCATGAGTTCTCCTGTTGGCGGAGTCAGTCTAGGGCAGTGCTGAAGAAAGCCTTCACGGTGTTGCCGGAGAGGATCTGGAGGACGCTGGTGTTCGACCGGGCGACACACCGCGGCGACTTGAATTGGCTCACCGGGGCGCCGAGGGAGAGGTAGTGGCGGAGCACCTTCTGGAAGGTGCCCCTCTGCAGCACCCGCAGCTCCAGCGGCCCGATGGCGCCGGCCTTCCTTGAGCCGACGTACCCGGCGTCGACGAAAGCCCGGTCCAGCTCGTCGCAGCAGCCCTGCAGCACCTCGTCGCTGGCGTCGGCGTTGAGCTCCCAGAAGATGACGTAGTGGCCCGGTTCCGAACACATGTCGGCGTGGCTTGGTGTAGTCGACGACCTCGAGCTTCTCGGCTGCGAGGATCTTGGTGGCGGCGCCTGTCGACGGCGATCTGCAGGTCCTGCTCGCTGTTCTTGTCGATATTGATGGACAGCATGAGGTTTCCTCCGGCACACGAACTTGAGCTTGGGCGTCGCGTTGTAGAACCCGGCCACCTGCACCACGTCTCCCAACCGGTACCGGTACAATCCTGCAGCCATTAATTTCACAATTAAATCCACTCAATTATATCGCCAATAAAGCCATTAACAACCAACCATTCCACAACATATCACATTTCATTAACTTAGATTAGCTTCTCGGGATATTTTTCTGACTGAAGAACACGTTAAAGCAAGTACAGGGACATGCTAAAAACCTAAAACAGCATGTAGAATGGTAGGCTAACATAAGACAATCATGCAAACAGTATCTTTATAGCCTAGATACAGATATCTCTAGTACGGGCCCCCTCTAGCTAGCTACTACTTTGTGTTCACAGATTAGTCATGTGTTTTGCCCCACTTGTGATGTGACCAATTCTTATCCGATTGTCTAGTTGGCAGGAGCACAGGACAGGTTTAAAATCCCGGTGAAATTTCGCCGAAATTTCGTTCATTCCGGTATCCTCCGAAATAAATTCAATCCCATCAAATAAATTTATTTTCATTTGAATTTGAACTTGGCTATATTTTGGTCAAAATTTGGGCAAATTTCAGTAAAAAATCAAACGCATATAAAAATTTCGTCTGAATTTTGGAACGAAATTTCGTCCACTCCGTCCCATTCGTTGTCAAGCCAAGTTACTTTTAAAACCGAAAGTTTATCCGGACACATCATCTCCTGTAGGCCCTTGATGTGGCGCCCACGCCCATCCATGGAGTCATGCAGTGAATTAAAGTCTTAAAGGCTAGCTACGACAAATCCTATCAGTTGAGAACTGACGTACTGAAAAAATAAATAAAAATAAAATCCTGATAGATAAATAGATAGTAGAAGTGGAGACTAGCTGCAAATGAAGAATATGGAGAGGTTCTAGCAGCTGGTTGCTGTGGACTAGTAAGACAACCTGAAAGTTCAGCTACTAGAAAGAGGCAAATAAGAGCCTGGGAGTGTTCGTTTGACAGTTGCAGCTGTTGCACTCACATGTGAATGCACGCGGCCTCGCTAGTCAAGATTAACTACGGTTAAGGTTGGGAATTGAACAGTACGAAATTCCAAGCTGCTAAGGGCCAGGAACGATGAACAAAGGCAAGCCGACAAAGCGCCATACGTAGGAGCCACTTTTGTCTTAACATATTGATGGTTCACGGTTGAACACCTAATCCATAATTTACACATCATTGCATTTTCTAGTAGATGCTAGTAGCTCTCCCATGCTAGCCAATCAGGTTTTTTTTTTTTTTGGAAAACCAAGGAGCAATTGCAAGAGACAAGTAAAGGTCTGAATAAGTCCTTGGGCTTGCATCACCCTTGTCAAGCAGTCAACGAAGTTAGTAATAAGGCTGTGGAATGTGTAAATTTCAAACAAACATCCGGCACAAGTTACCTTGTGACAGTAACACTACAATTAATGAAATACGCCCATGAAGGAAAAAGGATCGTATTATAGTCATTTTCTGCTTTTGCGCCGCGTGTTCTTTCTAGTTAGACACTTTGATTGGATCAATTAATCTATTCATCCCCCGATGCACATTGCACCTGACATGGTGTAGGAACTGTTCAAGTGAACGGGACTTTGATCGGATTAATTAATATATTCATGCCCCAAATTTCCAAGGTTGTTCATAACCTACTCTTCAAGCAGCTCGATCGACCAATACATGTCGCAACCAAGGTCCAATTCGTTAGATGGTTTTGATTACCTAATTGACCCACTAAACCACAGGTAACCAAACAGAAAATGTATTGTCCTGAATTAAGGAGAAAAAGAGAAAGGGGAGAGTTTTGGACCAGCCTCGCCCAGCCTAACCCAGCTGAGCACCCCTACAAGGGGGAGGCCGGCGGCTGTCTTAGTCAAGTTGCCGCCACCTTTACCTCCATTGCTTATCGTCGCCACCGCGCTATCCTGCGCCGCCACCTCTCGTCACGCGTTGCCATCACCTCAATATGTGCAGCTATTGCTGCACAGGCCCGCGTCGCCCGCATTGCCACCAACTTATGTTGCCATCTCTGCACCAAGCTGCACCGTTGACTGCTGTTGCAATGCAAGAGGAGTAGAGGGAGTAGCCAAGTTAGGAAGGAAGAAGAAGAAAAGAGGGGAGAGGGCCGGTGAGGAGAGGAAGGAAGAGAAAGAGGGAAGAAGAAGGCAAGGGCCTGACTGAGAAGAGGAGAAGGATGGAAGGAAGAAGTAGAGGGATAGAGGAAGAGAGGAGGTCGAGCCGATGCCAAATCCGGCCAAGACGAGGAAAAAGCTGCATCGATCTAGTTGTTCATCGCTAGGATGGAGCCTTAAGATTGGTGCCATCCACATATTATCCCCATGCTTGAACAGACAAGTGCACGGTAGATAGTCGCAGTTCTTAATATGTTTGCTTATGTAAAATTGCCTTCCTGTTTTTATTATCTATAATGAACCCATGGCACTGATTAAGTGATGAAATTAGTTAGATAAAACTGACGCAATATGGTAAGTAATACTAGTTACATCATGATGGTGAATAATGATAATGGTATATGATATGGTTACTTGATGCTGACATGACAGATGGATAAAGGTTAATGGTATATTATAAATGCTACGAAGAAATGTATTTTTGCATACTATATTTATGATTATTTTGTGCCTTGTGATGTTACATGATGTGGGTGAATAAATCATATTAATGATTGCATGGCAATAATGGAATATAGTAAGTTACATCACATGCATCCACATCAAGAAAGAGTGTATTTGAGTTAAGTTGGTGGAAAATCATATAACTAGTCTGAAGTGCAAGAGCCAGATTGATGAGAAAGTTATATAACTAGTTCGGAGTGCTCTAGAAAAAAATCTCCCTCGTTAGGTACCCATCTACTAATACATCTCTTTGAAAAGTGGACTCCGATCCAATGTTCAAGACCAGAGTGATCGCAGAGCTAGCCCGAGGGTTTAGAATCGGAAGGCGACAGGCGAAGTCAATGCCCCACTTGGGCAGTCGTCTGTGGTGAAGTCAACAAAGAGGAAAGCATGAGACGAAAGTTGTCTGTACTGTCACTGTGACCACCGGTTAGTATCGCTATCAGGATTCAGGACAGGACAAAGCAAGGCTGCAATGGTCTTTGCAACCTGCCTCTCCCGTTACTGATAAGTAAGCAACATCCAATGTGCAGGTGCAGGTGCAGGTAAATATGTATGGATCTAGCTAGCTAACGTAGCTAGGTGGGTAATTAGTGGGAAATAATCGTACACGTCATGCATGAAAGAAACGTAGAAGAGGTAAGAAAGCATTGGATAGTAGTGGTGCATACCTGCGAAGGTGGTCATGACGACCTCGTACTGCTCGCCGACGGCGACGTCGGTGAGGCCGACGGGCTCAGCCTCGGCGTAAGAGGCGCCGGGGCCGGGGCTGCCGGCGTCCTCGCAGCTGGGCTTGAGAGGGATGAATTCGAAGTAGGCGATGTCGGGCAGCACGGTGAACGTGGCGGACTCCGGGGGCACCTCCGGCTCGACGTTGGCGCCGATCCACCCCTCGGACGAGCCGTACTCGGCGGCGACCAGCGGCAGGCGGCCCGCGTAGTGCCGGAGCTTCTTGACGTAGTGCTCCATGGACCCCGTCATGATGCCGTACACGTACTTGGCGTTGGGCCACAGCGCCGGGATCACCCCGTACCAGTTGCTCAGGCCGGCGCACTTGCGCGCCACCGCGTCGGCGAGCGTGGGGTTCGGGGAGGCAAGGAGGGCCGACACGGCCTGCCGGACGGCGGGCGCGGTGACCCGGGTCGGCGACAGGGCGCCGTGGCGGATGTCCGCGCAGAGCTCCTCCCACACCCGCTCGAACGTCTGGAACGCGAGCACGACGCTGTGCGCGAACGTGGCGGACACGATCTGCACCTCGTCGGCGAAGAGCAGGCCGCAGAGGAGGTGGCAGTAGAGCGACTGTGCGAAGTCCGGGCCGAAGATCACATCGTCGGGGCTGCAGCACTGTGACTGGATGTCGCGCATCGTCGCCTTGAACTCCTCGCTGCGGTACACGTTGGTCGTCGCCGTCGTCGCCGTGAGCCCGCCCTTGGTCGTGAACTGCCGGCTGCTGTAGATGAACTGCAGCGCCTTGCCGTTCTCGACGGGGAACTCCCTGTAGAGAGACAAGATGGTGGCAGCGCCATTAACCAGTTGTTGCGTTAACACTTGCCCAAGAATTGACCTCATTCATTGAGGCCAAACCAGCTCCAAAACTACAAACATGGTAGACGAAAATGACAGGATACAAGCTGAACGAAAAGAGGTTGCTGCCGTACCCTCGAGCGTCAATCAGAGACAAAGTTAAGCTTGTCGCCTCGATCGATCGCAGATTTAATTTAATTAATCAGCTAATAATTAACTCCATATGTTTCAAACCCATCGATCAGATCAACACTGTTGTTCTCGTACATATGATGTATGAAATTTTTTTCTTGTGCAGAGCTGAGAGAACAGTCGATTAATGGCGGACAGCGACTCCCCGGAGGCCGGGCACCAGAAACGGAAATCTGGACAAGATTTGCTTTCTGGCGATTTAGTGCGGCGAAAACAGAGACGAGAGCGAGCTACGCGATGCAACCTAGGAGCGATCGAGCAGAGCCATGCGGGCCGGCGATGGCGTACCTGTTCCTGAAAGCGTAGGAGATCCGGTATATCTGCATCGTCGACTTGACGAGCTCCTCGTTGAACAGCAGGTACTTGCGCTTCCCCTGCGTCGTGCCAGAGCTGCACGTACGGACGCGCACGTGCGCCACCATGATCAGCTTTTGAGCTAGCTGAGGAGCTAAGCGGCGGCAACCTAGTAAGCAATCAACGAACCTTAGGGAGATGGAGGTGACGGGCTTGGCGGTGAGGACGGGGGAGGTGTCGCCGTCGGCGATGCGCTCAATGTAGGGCTCGAGGTCGGCATGCGTGGCGAGCGGCACGCAGGCGCGGAAGCTGTCGGGGTCAGTGCGGCCGGCGAGGCCCAGCCCCTGCAGGTACTCGGCGGCGCCGTTCTCGGCTAGGATCCGCCGCAGCGCCTCCCGCTGCACAATGGCGGCGTCCCGCGTCAGCCGCTCAAACTCGGCGATCACCTTCTCCCCGCTGAACTCGCCAGTCTTCTTCTCCAACATCTTGCTGCTTCCAGAGCCTCACGCTACGCTGGTTGGATTCAACCTTCTGCGCTCTGCAAGAAGCCACAAGAATAACTGGATTCAAGTCAAGAACACGCCATGCCGGTGGTTGAAGTCCTGAAACTACTACAAGCTTGGGGATAACTCGAGATGACGCAAGCAATAAGATTTCAGTGCATGTTCCACTTTGCAATTTGCGTCGAACAGTGCTCCCTCTTTGGATAAAAAGCTCAAGAGGATAAAATCAAGAAGATGCAGACTAGTACTGCACTACATAAATAGACTGGGATTTTTTTTTCCTTCGACAGAACCAAACACCAAGGAGCCAAAGGAGAACAGAACACTAGAGAACAGCAGCCACAGGTGTACTTTTCGCTTCCCGTGAAGATAAACTACTCAAACCGTCGATGGAAAACAAAAAAGAACAGAGCAGAAGACAAAACAAAAAGTCTGATTTTGCTAAATTAGTTCAATCCAGACGCAAAAGATCCAACAAGTAACCCTTCTCTCCTTGGCTCTCTTTTCTCTCACACAAGACAAGGAATCCACATGATAAACCAGAGCACGTCGCGAGACAGCTCACGGGGAGCCCAAGAACAGAGCAAGAAACAGCGCAAGAGACAACAACAGCGAGGCCCGAGCACGCACGCACCTCAGCTAGGCGGGGGTGCCGCCGCGGGATCGGACAACGGCGGGAGACGGGAGGTTCGCGCGCGCCGCAGCAATGGACAAACCGCGACGCGTCTGCTCTGCGGTGTAACGAGTACGGCGAGGAGAGTCGAGGACGCGTGGGGGCATATATACACGCTCTGTATCTGTCAATCCGCTTCTGTGTGCGACTGGGTGCAGACGAGTGGCAACACTTCCTCTTTCGGGGAGGAAAATTTCTATTACCGGTGACACAACCCCTTTTGTGTAACACGCGAATGAGGTGGTGACATGTGGCAAGAATATTATAGCAATGCACTGTAGCCCGTACAAAAAGCATATTTTTTTACTTCTTGCTACAGTATCGGTCGTACGAAAAATATTTTTAAAATAACTGCTACAGTACTTTGCCATGTGTCGCCACCTCATTCGCACGTTACACAAAAGGAATTGTGTCACCGGTATACAATAGAAATTTTCTTCGGGGAGGGGGTAAACAAATTTTCGGCCATAGGTTGTCAATGAGAACGCCCGTTGACCCTGTCACCATTTCTGCAGCAGTAAATACTAGTAAGTAGTAACTAAGACAGCTGAAATTTTGCTATCCTGTTTTGTTGCTGGAAATGGAGGAGCTTACTTTAGGAATGGTTTGATTGCATTTACACCATCATAGCTAAAGACAGTGACTATGTGTTCAATTCGAATATGTAATCGAGTTATAAATATATATTGTCGACCTTTTGTAATCCTATTTGTGAAAAGAAATTCCTTATACGAAAGATGTCCAAATCACTCTTGAACAAGTTGTATCTAAAACAGAAGCTGTGCAGAGTACAGACTCATGATGCAGGAGGGTTGTGATCTTGCACAGCATGTTAATGCCTTCAATCAGGTGATCACCGACCTAGGGTGTTTGGAGGTAAAGATTAAGGATGAAGACAAGATGATAATTCTACTATATTCATTGTTACCTTTGTATGAACACTTGGTCACCTCTTTGATACAGGAAAGATACTATCAAAGTTGATGACATCATTGCGGCTTTGTTGGCGTATAATCAATGAAGGCAAAACATAGAGGATAGTTCTTATGGTGATAGTTTGTACACAAAAGGCGGTCGTGGAAGAAGCAAGAAAAGGAGAAGTCTGGAAGGCGTAAATCCATAAAGTTAAGGAACAGAGAGAATATCGAGTGTTACAAGTGCAAAGAGATTGGGCATTATAAGAGAGATTGTCCAAAATTGATCTGGAAGGCGTAAATCCAAAAAGTCAAGGAACAGAGAGAATATCGAGTGTTACAAGTGCAAAGAGATTGGGTATTATAAGAGAGATTGTCCAAAATTGAAAGAACGTAATAGTGGAAAGCATAATGAGAAGACTTTGAATGTAGCTTACAAAAGATGGCTCGGACAACAATGATGCTAATGTTTTCTTGGTTTCAAATAGTCGGCTAACAGATACGTGGATTCTTGATTCGGAGTGTTTGTACCACATCACGCCTAACAAGGACTGGTTCACCTCATATAGGTCGGGTAATTTTGGTTTTGTTTACCTTGGTGATGATACATGTCATAGTATTGCCAGGATAGATGATATTGAAATTAAGATGATGATGGTACTGTTAAAAGAATGCATGATGTTAGACACATAACAAGGTTGAAAAGGTATATAATTTCTTTAGGTGCCTTACATGATAGTGGTTTTACTTATAAAGTTGGTAAGGATAAGGAAACTATGAAAATTTGGAAGGGTGCATTGGCTGTAATGAAGGTAGAAGGACTCTTGGAAATATTTACATATTGCTAGAAAGTAATGCTGTAGGTGGTGTTAATTCAGTTGAGTCACATGATGATAGAGCAAAGCTTTGGCATATGTGGCTGGGTCATCCTAGTGTTCGCGGGATGGCAGAATTGCATAAGAAAAACCTATTGACAGGAATTAAAAGTTATGAATTGGGTTTCTATAAGTTTTGTGTTCTTGAAAAAATAGTCTAAGGTTAGCTTCTCAAGTGGCAAGCATAAAACAGAAGGCATTCTTGATTATATATACCCTGATATGTGAGGGCCTACTAGAAAATTGTCAATGGGTAGAGCTCAATATTTTGTTACTTTTATTGATGATTTTTCACGTAAGGTTTTGGGTGTATTTCATGAAACAAAAATCAGAAGTGTTTGCCAAGTTTAAGGTGTGGAAAGGTGAGGTGGAAAATCAAACAAGCAAGAATGTAAATTATTTGAGATCTGATAATTGTACTAAATATACTGATTCACTATTTTAGAAATATTGTGATGAGTAGAGATCCAACTGCATTACACAGTGCGCAAGACACAGCAGCAAAAACGTGTGGCTGAAATGATGAACATGACTATATATGAAAGGGCAAGATGCTTGAGACTGAATGCAGGACTTCCTAAATGTTTCTGGGTAGGGGCTATGAACATAGCATGCTATCTCATAAATAGGTTACCACGGGCATCTCTAGGTAGTAAGGTTGTAGAGGAGGTATAGACTGGTAATTCAGTTGATTACACTAATCTAAGAATTTTTTTGCTTTCCAGCCTACATGCATATACTAGGTGATGAAAGGTTGAAGGTCGATGCAAACTCAAAGAAGTGCATTTTCCTGGGCTACAACAAAGATGTTAAAGGGTACAAGCTTTGGGATCTGACATCAAAAAAGGTGATGATGAGTAGGGATGTTGTCTTTGATGAGAAATCAAATGAGAAATCGATGTTACAACAGAATAAAGAGGAGGTGGCACAGGATATTGCATGTTCAGATACAATGCAGGTGGAATTGAAATATTGTTCGAAGACTTATGATTAGAGTTCCACTACAAGAAGTTACACTTTAGATGATTCACATAATTTTCAATTAGCAAGAGATAGATAGTGACACACCAATGTGAAAACTCCAGAGATATTCAGGTATGAAGATTAGGTTTCCTTTGCTCTTCTTGTTAGTACTAATGAACCCAACTAGTTTTCAGAATGCAATTACAAGCCAAGAGAAAGATAGATTGATAATTGCAATGACAGAAGAGATGGAGTCTTTACAGAAGAATCATACTTAATTAGGAGCTATCATGTCTTCCTGTGAGAACAAAATCAATTGGATGCAAATGGGTCTACAAGAGAAAGCCAGCGATATCATAAAAAGGAAGGGAAAATTTCAAGGCTCGGTTATTTGCAAAATAGTATTCACAAAAGAAGGGGATTAACTATGATAAGGTAGAGTATTCACAAAAGAAGGGGATTAACTAAGATAAGGTATTCTCCTCGGTTGTGAGGCATACTTCTATTAGGACTGTTATTGCATTGGTAAGCAGTTGAGATTTGCACTTGAAACAAATGAATGTGAAAATAGCATTTTTGTATGGTTATCTTGATGAGCAATCTACATCGTGCAACCAGAAGGGTTCACTGAACTAAAAAATCAACACCGAGTTTGCAAGTTAAAAAAGTCATTGTATAAGTTGAAGTAGTTAGTAAGGTAGCGGTACAAGCATTTTTATTCCACATGTTGAAGATTGGATACAGGCGATGTGAATATGACTGTTGTGTTTATGTTCAACACCTTAATGATGGTTCATTTATTTTTCTGTTGTATGTTGATGATATGCTAATTGCTGCAAAGCACACGAGTGATGTAATTGGCTTGATGGTTTTGTTAAGTCAGGAATTTGATATGAAAAATTTAGGGACAGCAAATAAAATATTGGGCAAGGAAATACACTGGGACAGAAGCTTAAGAAAATTATAGTTATCTCAGCAGGAGTATATTGAGAAGGTTTTGTAATAGTTTGATATGAGCAAGACAAAACCAGTAAGTACTCTGTTAGCACAACACTTTACACTTTCTTCTAAATTTTGTTCTGTCTTAGACAAGGAAATTAAAGAGATTGCAATGGTTCATTATGCTAGTCCAGTTGGTTCCTTAATGTATGCAATGGTTTGCATAAGGTCAAATTTAACACATGTTTTAAGTCAAGTTAGTAAGTTTATGCCTAAACCAGGAAAGCGACATTGAGAGATAGTCAAGTGATATTAAAGTACTTGAGAGTAGAGATGGCAATGGGTAAATACCCATCGGGTATTGCTATTTCATACTCATACCCGCTAGGTGTAAATTTACCCGTCGGGTTACCCGTATCCGCATGCGGGTAGGAAAATTTACCCATACCCGTACCCGCGCGGGTATTACTACCCAACGGGTAACCCGTACCCGCAAGCATACTCAGTTCAACACATAAGAATATCATCAATTTAGACATTCATTAATCATACATGCCAAGCACAAAAGCATCTAATGATCAAAATTAGTACATCACATAAACATACTTGACATGACCATATCAACATATGACAAACAAATAAACAATCAACAACAAGTAGATAATAAAATTAACATTTGAGTGGGATGTCTAGTTGTCTAATGCGGGTATTCATTACCCGCGGGTAGGCGGGTATGGGTAGTATATACCCACATCCGCACCCGCCTAACCGGCGGGTAGAGGATTTCGCCCAATAATGTACCCATGGGTACATAAAATTTTTCATACCCGTCTCTTTATCGGGTAAAACCCGTCGGGTATTCGGGTATCGGGTACCCATTGCCATCTCTATTTGAGAGGGAAAAGTCATGGTATTATTTTTGGCGGATTGTAAGTTAATCCTTTGGTTGTTGGACATGTGGATTCGGATTATATCAGTGATTTGGATAATAGGAGGTTTACTACATGTTATGTTTTTACTCTAAGTAGATGGCCTATTTATTGGAAGTCATCAATTCAATCTATTGTTGCATTGTCTACAACTGAGGCGTAGTACATCGTTGTGGCTGAAGCTATAAAGGAAGCATTATAGCTTACAGGACTAGTGAAGAAACAGGGCATTGAGTAAGGTGGAGTTCGAGTGTATTTGGCAAACAATCAGGTATATCATGCTAGGATGAAGCACATTCATGCAAGGTATCACAGGATCAGAAAATTGATTAACTCTGAAGAGATCAATTTGATGAAGGTGCACGTTGATGATAATGTTGTGGATATGTTGACCAAGCCCGTAACTGCCAACAAGTTTGAACGTTGCTTCAATTTGTTAGGAGTTACAAGCTATTGAGCAAGAAGATAACCCCTAAATAACAAGAGTGTGAGGAGTATTAAGGTGTTTTCTTTTATTCTTCAAAGTGATGCGCTTATTAAGGTGGAGATGGTGTTCTTCAAGGTAGTGTATTCACCAAGGCAAAGATTTGTTGTGTATGACTCATATATGCAAAGGAAGGGGTTGTGTCCAGAAAAGCAGAACGTCACTTTTTCGGAGACAGCTCTACATGAAAAGGAAGCACAATTTGTATGGATTTACGAAATATTACGGGTGGGGGGTTCTGGGAGGG